>OX336389.2:637380646-639780646 GCA_946902985.2 Meconema thalassinum
TTAATAGCCTTCACCACTCTATCAAATTCACTAAGGAATCCGAAATAGACCGGAAAATAAATTATCTCGATATAACTATTGAACGTAAAGACAACGACCTTTCATATTCCATATTCCGGAAAGCAACACAAACCTCGCATGCAATCGACAATCAGTCTAATCACCCCAGTACGCACAAACTAGCGGGTTTCAATTCAATGGTGCACAGGGCTTTAAACATACCCATGTCAAAAGACAACTATAATAAGGAAATAAGAACTATTATGCAAATAGCAACGGAAAACAACTTCTCGCCAAGCAAAATAAATCAAATTATAGCCAAACATAAAAATAAAGATAAAACAATTCCCAAACAGGACAGTAATGAGAAAAAATTTGCGCGTTTCAACTATGTGAATGCGAATACATATAAAATCACTAACCTATTCAAAAAGCAAGGCATAAAGATAGCTTTCACGACGAAAAACACAACCGCTAGGCACCTCCTAAATAGTAATCTAAATAAACGTGACCCGTATTCAAGGTCAGGGGTATATTCTATAACGTGCCAAGACACCGATTGTCAAGCTAATTACATCGGGCAGAGTGGAAGGCGAGTAGACACACGTTATAATGAACATAGGAATGCGATAAGATACGTAACACATTCAGCCGTGTGCGAACATATGTGTGACGCAGGGCACAGCTTTACCAACATAGAGTCGGACCTTAAAATAATCCATCACGAATCGAAAGGCAGAGCTCTTGACATAAAGGAAGCAATCGAGATACACCTAGCCAAACGAAACAATCCCAACAATCTAAATGAACACACGTTCATGGAGAGCTCACCCCTCTTCACGCTACTAAAAAACACACCCTGTCGGAAACAAACACAATTTAGCGACACTGCCAAGCTAGATAAAGAAGGGGGGAAATTAGGGGTTTTTAATAGGTAAATGTTATCTGGATCAGGTGTACGATGTATTTTTCTTCTGCAATAAACCAAGGCCCATATTCGCGGCAGTATTAAAGGTGCCGGGACGTCCTCATAAGACCGTCAACGCTTAGTTGAAATGGGTTATGCTCCACGCGTGGCGAGGGCTAATCCACGGTCTTTAATAGTTGTAGACCCACCTCATTCAATAACATACATCTTATCTAGGTTGGCAACACCTCACATAAACACATCGCTATCACTCCCCACAGCACGTAGGGGCAGGGGGGAGAAAGCCGGGAAAAACCAGTCGTTAAGATAACCACCACAGTCGACCGCACAGTGAGTTCCAGTGAGCACGAAAACTGCGAATAGCTGTTTTACGGAAGACAATCAGATAAGTAGTTAGCCTAAAATTTTATAGTTTAACCATAGTTTACAACCATATAATCTCTCTAAAGTACAATCTACGGATAGCTATCACCATTTAGCATTTCACCTAACATATATACTGCATTTAGCATACACTGACAGTTGCAGCACCAATACTGCAACTAAATAATTGTACATATTGTAAATATTTTCACCTGTATTTCAAACATAGATTTTGTAGCCTAAGTGTAATGGATCTGATGATGATCGCTTGACGATCGAAACTGGTCATCCTAGTGTTTTATTAATCTCATGTAATTTATTTCAGGATTAGGGCATAACCCATCTCTTTTGGGTACATTCGTGTTGACCGACTGAAAAGCACTAAACTCTTGTCTCAGAAATTAAGTGAAGTCTCTACATGAATAACTGAACAAAATCCTAATAAGATCTGACTTCAGAAACACCCTGTGTCAAAACGACCTAAGAAACATTCGTTAATAGTGTGCTCATTCAGATATCTAATCATGTCAATGTTAACGCATATTAAGTGTATAATAAACCTCTCTATTCAGCTATATGCATTTTGTAGTTCGGTCATAAATCACCAACACGTGCGAACACACACAAAATAGTTCCAAAAACCGCTTGGAAATAAAATATCTTCTATAATTTTTCTTCTCGACAATGAAAGTTTGAAAATTACTACTACTAAATTAAGCCAAAATAATTGCCTCAAATTTAAACAAATGGATGCATTTATTTAATATAAACCAAAATCCAGGTAGGCAAAATGTCAGAAATGACAAGATGTCGAGTCTAGACTCCTGTCCAACCATACTACATATCAAAAACTAACTAGGACAATTATGGTTACTTTACAATAACCCGCTAAGCCACTACTGATAAAACTGAATTTCTTCTACCTTCAGCCACGTTCCGATGCGATGTCAAAGAGGATATAGTAATATGCCTTGGTAAAGATCTTCTATCTTATCCAAGATACGATCTCCATTCTCCAACGGTCTTGGGTCTCAAACCAGGAACACGAACATCTCCAGGCCTCCCCACGCCAGATCGACCGTACGCCACTGTCGCGCAATAGCATTTCGACAAACGAAAACGAACACGCGTCTTTCGGTTGAAGTATAACAGTATACAGTAGTGAGCAAGCGTTTGCTTATAACAATTTGTAATACTCATCTCTCTCAGATGTGTGTAATACATTTTCACAATGTCAAGTAGTCTGGAACAGAAAGTTGTGTCTCCAGACCACATGTTGTGATATGGTTAATTTATGAGAAGTCTCTACTGCACTGCGAACATAGTTCCTGTGTCAGTGGTTTAGCCAACCATGACTACGCACTTATTAATGTCATTGAGTATTCCCCCTTATGTCTGATTGTCCAACATAATGCACGGGAAATATAATGTTCCTCTTGCGAAAGAACTGTGCAAGTATTACAGACCGTTCCAACGTCCCACTCAACAGGAATATAGCGAGACAAAGTTCCCGCATGGGTTAACTGTTCAAAATAGCTGCTATCGACGCACGCTTCACTGCAGCTGAAAGTATCCTTCCGCGAGTTGATAAAATGTGAAATGTTTCAGCTCATTTATAAATCGGGGCCTTGCATACAATATGAAAGTGCTCATACTTCATATTCATGTACTCAGAATACACTGTCTATTCGTGGTTTCACCGTGTAACGTGTTTTTCGAGGGGTTTTTATGCCACTGGCATAAGTCAGTAGGAAGCCATTCTATATTTATTTACGCGGCAAATTGTTCAGCCAAGATAATTTTTCATGTTAATTTATTATTATTATTAATTTATTATAATTATTATTAAGTTATTTTCGGAGCATTTTATAAAAATTATAAGCATACAGATAGGTTTTCTATGTCTTAGAAAACGCTATCAAGCAAATTATTACGAACGACAATATCATAGAAAGTTATGTGATTACGGAATTTCGTCAGTTAGGGTATATCGAGAGACGTGACTCACTGGGAATTCAAGTACACGCTTAATCTTGTCGGGAAGTATTACGCAAGCGGGGTTGCAGCGTCAAGAAAAGGCGGATAGTTGGAACGGAACCCTCCCGCCGAGTGTAATGAGCCAGAGGAGGGGAGTATAGCGCGTGGGGTGCAGCCTATCAGTGGAGACCACGTAAGCTAGAAGTCGGGACTGGAGTGGGGAGCCGACGTGTGGATATATCGTTCGACGCGCCGTGGAACGAGAACAATCTGTGTAGAACTTGCCGAGTATCGTTGCACGCGGGAGTTGCTCCGATGTTCCGTGGAGTGGAGGACTAACTTTGGTAAAACCTAACCAGTGTGGTTGTACGAGTGTTTGGGTCCGATGTACGGACCATAGAATTATCTAATCTACCAGAATATCATCACATATCGACAAAGATGACGACGTCCAGGAGACTGTGGGAAGCTCACAGCATCATCCAGTACGAGGGAAAGGCTTCGGCCTTTTCCAGTGGTAAGCGCGAATGACGCAGAAATACGCAATCTCTCATTTCTCTTTGTTTTATATTTCATATTTCAATAACTTCATAGCTTGGGAATAAGAGTAAAATCAATAATTTATCAGACTCCGTTTTCACGTAATTTTCTATAGGTAATATTAAAATCGCAACGCTCCAATTTAAATTTTATACTTATTATTATTATTATTAATTTTGCTATTCTTGTTTTATATAATAAATTCATTTCTTTTACAATGCAATCTTTGCTTTCAGTAGGTAGCATTAGATATAGACCAATTCCTTCTCCTGATACAATTGTTTGTTGGGTTAATGATCAAATCATACCACGATCTGAGTGAATAGAGTCTTGAAGGTGTTCTGCCAGAGCTAGACGTTGTTAAATACAAATTTAGATTTCAACATCGCGTTGAGGTCTTGGCGCCCATTAAAACAACATAGCTTAGGCAAAGGTAAACAGTTACATTTATCTCCCAACAGTTAGGGGCAGTCTAACACGTTACAACCGTTCGTAATCTTCACTGTCTGTTTTACTAAATCTCCCGGAACACGATGTTACTAGAACAACACTCCCGTATTCCGAAGTTAGTTCCGCCTCGGACTCACATTATTTATTTATTTATTTATTTAGCGTATGACATCATAAAAATGCAAATAAACACAATCACAAATTAAATATACACTATGTACAGTAGGTTACAGTCTTAACTTCAAGCTCTCAATATAGTCTATGCAAGGCGGATTCAGATTTTGGAAGTCTTTTGAATTGCCCTGATATGCACTCAGGGGGCACTGTTCCACAATGTGATGGACTGTTTGTTTTGGGGCACCACAGCTACATTCCGGGGAGGAAAGTTTGCCCCATTTATGGAGGGAGTCAGCGCACTTGCCATGGCCTGTCCTGATGCGATTGAGAGTTGTCCAGGTACTGCGGGGTAGATGAAATCCTGTTGGTGTTCTTGTGATGCAGGGAAAGTTCCGATACTCAGGTGGAGCTGTGGATGTCCATTCTTGCATCCAGTCCTGCTGTAGGTTGAAATTATCAACCAGGTTTCTGGCGGTCCTAACTGGTGGATTTCTGGAACGGAGCCTGCTGATCATGGCGTTGGGGATGTCTCCATGGTTTGGCAGATTGGCATTTCTAGACAACTTCTGGTACTCTTGCAACAGGGCATTCTTTCTCCGTAAGTGTGGTGGAGGAATATGGCTAAGAACTGGCAGCCAAGAAGTGGGGGTAGATTTTATGGTTCCTGATACAATGCGCAAAGTATGGTTTAGCAGGGAGTCAACCAGTTTTGTATGACAGCTGTTCAGCCAGACTGGAGAGCAATATTCTGCAGCTGAGAAGACAAGGGCAAGAGCTGAAGTTCTTAAGTTTGAAGCTGAAGAACCCCAGGTGGTACCACACAGTTTATGGAGGATGTTGTTCCGTGTCTGGAGTTTGGCTGTTGTCCTCTTCAGGTGTTCTTTGAAGGACAGAGTTCTGTCAAGGGTTACCCCGAGGTATTTTGGGTATCTGTTGTGGTGAAGTCTAGTGTCCTGGAATTTAACATTAAGTTCACGGTGGGCCAGTTTGTTGTTGAGGTGGAAACATGTGACTTCAGTTTTACTCAAACTTGGCCTAAGTCTCCATTTATGAAAATACTGATCTAAGATGTTGCGGTCAGCTGTCAACGTATCTTCGGTATTCTCCATAAATTTGTCCTGCACTGCAAATGCCCAGTCGTCTGCGTACCCAAATGGTGTGGAGGTTGTTTTCGGCAAATCTGATATATATAAGTTGAACAGCAGAGGTGCTAGTACCGATCCTTGAGGAAGACCGTTATTAAGAGTCCTTTCCTTACTGGTCTTGTTTCCCATAATTACACGGAACCTTCTGTCTGTAAGCATGTTTTCAATGAGCTTGGCAATTTTCTTTCAGGGTATTATTCGAAGTAGTTTGCAGATGAGTCCTTGCCTCCATACTGTGTCGTATGCTGCAGTTAGGTCCCCAAACACAACTGAAGTCTTTAGTTGTTTTTGGAATCCAGCTTCGATGTGTGTAGTCAGAGAGAGAACCTGGTCTGTGCAACTTCGGTTTGGGCGAAAGCCCGCTTGTTCGATGGGTAGATGGTCAAGAACTACTGAGCCGATTCTGTTGTAGAGAAGCCTCTCCAGTAATTTGTAAACTACACTCAGAAGAGCAATTGGACGATAGCTTTGAGGATTTTTACTAGATTTACCTGGTTTGAGAATGGCGATGATCTTTGTTTGTTTCATAAGTCGGGGGATAGACCCTGCCTCTAAGATGTTGGAGTAGAACTTTGCTAGCCAGGTAATTGCTTAATTCCCTGCTTGCAATAAAAATTCTGGATGAATGCCATCAAAACCAGGGGCTTTCCCTGATTTGACATCTTTCAAAGCTGTAGCAACTTCCTCTGGGGTGAAGGGATAAGAAAATCTGCCGACCTCAAGACTGTCTGTTTTCATTGCTCTGAGTTCCCTTTGATTGCAGAGGTGTGGTCACGATCTTTTGGAGCTTTCGAACTTGACACAATGTGGGACGCGACCTTGTTGGGGTTTATAGGAATAATGTCTCGAGCTACTCGGCTTCCATCTCCTAATTTCCTTAATAGGGACCACGCCTTCCCGCTTGAATGTTTGAAGTCGAGGTTTTCCACAGTTTCTGTCCATTTCTGACGGCGAGCAGTGTTCAGGCTGTGTAATAGTTGATCAGCTGTATTCTTGTCCCCAGTTGTTTCGAATTCTTGATACAGTTTTTCACTAGCATCACTCCATCCAGGAATATACTCCTTCCGATATCCTCTAGGTATGAACTTCTCTCCTGTGCTTATTACAGCACCTGTGAGTCTCCCATAGTTTTCGCTTGTTGGGGGAATCCAGCCCAGGACCTTATCAAGTTGTTCAGTAAAGGCAGGCCAGTTTGCCTTTCGGAAGTTCCAGAGTGGATGGGGAGTTGTTGACAAAATAGGGACTTTTATTCCGATTTCTATTACAACTGGGCGATGCTGGCTGTGGGGAAAGTCGGAGAGAACTTTCCGTGTAACTGGCAGAGGTGTGCAGTTGTTGGAAGACACATAACACAGATCGGGATTGGACTCTCGTCTCCATGCAGCTGATCTAAAAGTGCATAGATTTTTAGCATCAAAAGTAAGATGGAGGTTGTGTTCCTCAGCCCATGAGACCAAAGATTCTCCATTGTCATCACTAGAAGTGTATCTCCATTGTTCATGGTGGCTGTTAAAATCGCCAAGGTAGATGCCTGGATGCGGTTGGTGGTGGAGAACATAGGGTGGCCATTGCTCAGCTGGAGGTTTGTACACATTAGTGACCGTGACGTCTCCTATTTTGGTGATCACAGAATGGATATTTTCAGCAGTACTTGTAGTGCACAAGGAGGCGTTTTCGACAGTATGTCTTACATATGTGGCTACCCCGTATGCGTGATGGAATGTTGCTCCTAAGAGGTCATAACCAGGAATTTTTCCTCTAGAGTGCAGTTGATCTTCATCTGCTGCATGAGTTTCCTGGATAACAATCAAGTCAATATTTTTATCGAGAGCTATTCTTGATAGGAGTTCACACTTAGCTCTGCTTATTCCTTCTATGTTGAGCTGAAGAATTCTGATCATAGGTCCTAGGTTTCTACATAGTGGGCCCTTAGAAGGACCATTTCCTTTAGGTTTTCTCATTGTGATGTGTTTCAAGCCAGGAGATCAAGAGGATTGTCTGGCTGTCGAATGCTGATGCTCAGTTCAGTACTGGAATCAAGCCAGTACCTATGCAGGGGCACCACGTGCAGGAATCAGCTTCACCCCCACTCACATTATAATCTGGTAACTCCACACTTGTTGCACAGCGCATCAGAGCTCTTACCCCTTCCCTTGGGTATCTTAATTCGACATTGCTCTCTGCTAGAGTGCAATATACTGGTTTCTCAATATTACAGACTTCTTTATAATTCCATAAATACATGTATACTCATTCTAGTATTCTGACATGTTATTTAGACTCAATTATACTGCGTAAAATATTGTACTTTGCCTTAATGTCCAATTCATTTTCATAATGCGGATGCTGAGATTTCTTGACGTCACGAAGATCACATGTTGCTTGTCATGACTCCACTTCTTTTTCGGCGACTTGCTTCGAGCGATTCCGCGCATCCTCGGTTACCTTCGGATTCCTATCCAGGCATGCCATTGCCATAGCGGTAAGCAGCATCTGGTCCTGCGCGGACCACCGTTCGAAATTCATCAACTAGTGGCGCGCGAGCTATGAAATAAATGGTAGAGTACTGTACCCGTATATTCGAGAGACGGTCTTTCAGATATCGAAAGCAAAGCTGGATTTGTAGACAATGACTGCTCCGGCTTAAATACTAGTCAAGAATCCACTCCAACATGACCCTCAAGAATATACGCAGCGGCAGGTACGATGAAACTGTGAATTACATATATATACTTAGCTCAAAGTAGAGCACCTACCTTGATTTCTCTCGGGGTTATCGTAGTCAGCTTCTAGACCTATAAAGGGGGTTTCACAGTATCGTCTCTCTATATCTAAAATAAATCCAACCGACGCGGCGTCTTCCAAAGAACTAAACAATTTAATAACAAAGGTTAACTATAACTAAACATTCATACAATTAATAAAATACACACACTCATTACCGCCTCTTCACATCTACGCCACTGAAAAACCGTGTTCCAAGAACACCGGGATAAAATTATGGGGTTGGCCGAAGCCTTTACAACAAGCTAAAACAATTAACAGAGGCTGACGTGCTTCACATTCCCTTGCCCCGCTTACGGCGTGCACCTGCACCCTGCAGCGCGTGTCTGAGTCACGTGATAGGTTATATAACCAGACCCGTTACATCTCTGCCCTACCGGCTGAGTCATTCTTCGATACAATGCTGGTGACAACAAGTTTTTACATTTGTGGCCGTGCCTCGGCCTTGAACGGAAACGTGTTCTCAAATAGAACTTCGCTCGACAGCACTCGTCAATAAAATACACACTTCTGTCGTCTATCAGACAACATTACAAAAATCTCATTTATTCTTAACAAAAAGGCAAATCATTCATACACCGTTCATTCGAAATAATTGATACTTCTACACACCATTCCTTTCATTCTCTCGCGTCGTGATATCCCAACGGAGTTGTTACAATACACACTGAACAATAAGTAAACCGCATTCAAAACACATTGACTTTCATACTCAAAACACTTTGCAAAAACATTGAATAACTTCCTAATACTAACACGTTATTCCCTTGATTGAATACTAATAATAAAAGTTTATAACAAAATTTATTTAAATAACACTTAATAGCATGAGCTATCATCAGAATAAAATGTTATCTCTATTTACAAAAGACTGCCTGCTCTGATCTCGCATTAATGCCAATCGCAATTTAATGGGATCCTCACAATCTTCCATCACTTCAGAAATACTACTGAAAAATCTCAATTCTGGTGTGTAGTCAAAATAAGTCGGATATGTTCAACCATCTAAGGTAAAACATACGCATTTACACACTTGGGTTTAATAAAGGTTAATAAAAGTAATACTTAACAGACTTTAATATCCGACTTCTCGTTTAAATTTCGGCTGCAACCCATCTTCACTTATCCAAAGTCGTGTATGAAATAAAAGGAGTTCTACCAACTCACATCCTATTCCATGCCAAATAGTCTTGCCAATGCGACGACTTTATTACAATGCGGAAACTCCTTCGCTCAACGACTCCACGTATGCCAACTGCACACGGAATTACAAACATTTTAACAAATATATAAAGGTTATCATCTTCTATTCCATAAAACTGGCATTCATTAAAAAGGGCATAATCCTCAGCGTTGCCAAACCAACCGCTGGTATAACAAACAATATCATCAGTTGTTAATCCACTATTTTTAAACATGCCAACGAACTTTGGACTAAGCGTGAAAGACCTCCTTGCAATTACTTTAAAAATGATACTGGGATATCTCCAAACTGTTGCGTATGCATATAATAAAATACTGTACTGTCTCTCCATGCTTCCGGTTTCACTTTCACAGATGAAGGAATATCATGCCTACAATATGACATTATATTACCCATCGTGAATAAATAACTACAAGTGTTATTTCTGTAGGTCCGATAAATATCAATCTCAACGAGGTAATCTAGCTAGGACTTCCCTAACGTAGAATGATAATAATCTTCCAATAAGATTATATTCTCGAATTATTTTAACTGACTGAAAGATTATAGCTTTCTTCAATAAAATATACAGTTAGTCAGATTCGTATTATCTCCATTCTAAACGAATGTCTATGAGTTCTAATGACTTTCATTGTTTCCAAGCTAAATGTTTCTTTCCAATACGATGCTAAGTTCATAACAATGCTATGATATTTCACAATATATCACTATTTCTTTCTTCTTTCTTGTCGTTGCTTCTTGACGGATAAGAAGCCCAAATTAAACTAATGAAATAAGTTAATTGGTAACATAGACGAAAATGTCTATCACCTGAATTCAAAATGAATTCATAACGTCGAAAATAAATTTACTGTTCCTTAATGGAAATTACAGGAATACTAGTTCCTTGAACAAGTTAAGTATCTCAGTTTAGAAACAGGATTGCAGACAAACAATACTAAAGACTTCGAAAGAAGATCCCTACAAATGATCTCGAAAAATAAAATGCCTATACATGGAATACATAATAGTTGTGTCGAAA
This sequence comes from Meconema thalassinum, assembly GCA_946902985.2. NCBI lineage: Eukaryota > Metazoa > Arthropoda > Insecta > Orthoptera > Tettigoniidae > Meconema > Meconema thalassinum. Next base: position 637,391,176 of record OX336389.2, read on the forward strand.
TATGGATAAAGGACTTGCTCTAGAATGTCACTAATAATGCTCTAACTACAATTTAATGAACACAGCTACCTTTTCTGGAGCTCTGGAAGTTCAAGTTGAGTATTGGACAATACTCAGATGATACATCCTTCCAGGACCTAGGCTGGGTCCTAGTTCGTCTCCAAGAACTCACGAACTCAGGCAAGGAAGTAATCCCTCTTCCGGAAAATATCAAGCTCCAACCGGGATTGAACTGCGGACACCCATCCGTCATCTTCATTGTTACCGGGAAAACCCTGGACAACTTGAAAATCTTCTTGTCTCTTCTTTCTCCGTCATGGTATCGATTCATCGTAATAACGAGAAGTGTAGAACGCTCAGCTTCATATTCCGAAATAAATTCGAAATGGAAGTCATGGACCTCACTCGTATACAGAATATTCATTGAGATGGACTATGAATATTATTATGTAGTCACTGGTGTTAAGTTCGAGCTCATGTCTGACGATAATGCACTAGAATGTGGTTGTACAGTAGATAGTCATGAATTATCTCCTTAACGCAGCCCCATCGTTGAATATATTACTCCGTTCTGCTTGTATTCCTGACGCACATACTTATTTAGTCCATAATTGCAATCATATTACAATTCTTAATAACGTTCATCCGTTGAAAATACTCCGTCATCATACTGGTGTTACAATATAGTTCCTCAATAGTAATGCTATCAATCACTGTTACTCACTTGTATTTGTGCATTCCCTGTAGTCTGTCTCGAACAAAAATGCTTTTCAGACACTTTTCTATCGCATTCCAAAAATGCTTGTATTTCCTAAAATCTTTCCTCAAATTCGGTGAAAGTTTGTAATACACATCAATGTGGTCTACACTATAGACTATAGTTGAAATAATGTTCATATTGTCGATTAGTTAGAAGTTATTGCGGCATTTGCACTCCTCGCAACTTCACTCTTTTTACATGCGCGGCGATCCTCACCATCTAGCCTCGCTATACCGTGTCTCCACGAGTCAACCTTCACGGACTCTGCTGATACACTCGGGACTATAACTCTCCCTGCAAAAACACGTCTGATCGCTTCCGACTTCTGAGTAACAAGAGCCTCGATGCCTTGCATCTCCCCTCCAAGACTCCAGATCTAGCCGCCATTTTTCATTCCCTCGAAAATTTTAGCGGGCACTGGAAAATTGCTTAATTCGACGTATTTCGACCTGCCGTCGACTTATAAAATATCTCCAATATTTTATTATAATCTTCTTCACTTTTCCGATACAAAAATTCACTCTCTTGGGGCTTAAATGTGATAATTTCCAATAAAATTTAGTTGCTGGAACTCCAGTCTCCTATAAGATTTCTCCTTATTGGCTGTGGGCTCATATCCAATCGTATAATTTATAACAATATTTAGACACTTCCTGGGATTATTAGCTGTTGCTAGGCCGATTCATAGTTTCCAGAAACCTTCGATTACGCAATAGAATCACGTGACGGAGTCTCCCTCCTGCTCAGCGTAGCCACACGACTGGTTTGTGCCAAGTTCCAGCCTCGATATTGTTTGGTTAAATTTTATCATGGGGCTCCAAAAATATTCCCATTTTCATCCCAAATAATTCATTTTACGAGGGCAGTACCATCCCGGCATTTGCCCGAAGATGAAGTGGGAATCCACAGAAAACCACTCGAGGATGGCTGAGGTGGGAATCGAATCCCCTCTACCCATTTGGACCACCCGAGGCTGAGTAGACCCTGTTCCGGTCCTCATACCACTTTTCAAATTTCGAGGCAGAACCAGGAATCGATCCTCGGACCTCTGGGGTGGCAGCTAAGCACCCAGACCACTACACTACGGAGCCGAGTAATTTAATCATAAGTATTAAAAGATACATATTATTGCAATTTGTCAAGTCCTCGTACTGCAGTTCGTTCCCCAAGATATTACTGGTATAAATATCTTTCTTGTCACGTGGGCCACCCATGGTTTAACCCATAGACGTTTAGTTTAGTTTATCTTTCCGTTTCTTTCACATACCGATATTGCCACTACAGAATTTCAACAACCGTAATACAGTAATGTGAACTATGCTGAATTTTGCTGAACTATGATAAAATATTTGATGCAGTGTAATGGTGTGATTATTGCTTTGTATAACTTTTATAAAAGTTGAGTTTATAAAATATTTCGTAACATTTCTTTGACAAATTTGTTTGATAGTGTAATTCCGGCCTAGAAAAGTACAAAGTTGTACAAACTAACTGGTTTTATTCATAAATAGTGTGTCCATAAATTTTGCATGAATGTCATCTAAATTTTAAAGTAAGGTGTAGTTTCCAATATTTTTTAAAAGGCAGTGAGCTATCTCCCCTGACTTTACCCTAATGAAAACATGAAGAACATTAACTGCGAAAAGCATGTGGACTCGACTGTCCCTGTACTAACTCCACTTTACAACCACTCTCTATCACTGTCCTGACTTGTGGCTTGCTCGTACTGAGACCGTGAGCACGAACAACCTTCTTTGGCTGCTCCCCTGCTCAGGGCACATGGATAGAAACTTGAATGACAGGAGATAAACAATTTGATTTTCAGGGCCGTGAGTGTTGTTATGCTCCATCTATTTATTTCTTCCCAGACACAATCTGTGATGGTACCTTATTTCAAATCTCAAGGTCCCTGCAACAATTATAGACCTAAATTATACAATTTAGCCTTGTACACACTACCACATTTCCCACAATAGCACAGATTATCGCTCTACATTAGTATACGGGTATGGCAACCTTGTTAACATTATGAAATAATAGCATCAAGAGTTGTGAATTATACTTGTCTCTCATTGATGAGCACGGTTGTTAGTTGATTTCGCTCTTAAGGCAGAGCATTTATCTGCGTGCACACGAATTAACTGCAATTGTGCACGTGCAGGCATTAGAGCACTCAAGGGGGCTCATTACGAACATTATTGCTAGTTGGAACAAAGGATATTACAACGTTTTCGTTATTTCCCTTGCATGTACTAGCTGTGTGAGTGAGCCATCAGGTGGAATTTCCCGTTTGACACACCGGTACGGAAAATAAGTACGTTCCATAACAGAAGTTAGTGGCACGTGGTATTTTTCCCATCATTTGTTCCAGTCTCCACCTTCCTGACGCCACGTGGTTCTTCCGGTGAAAATTCCAGCCCGGCATCCGGGCTTAAATCCCCAGCCAATAACAAAATGAGCCTAGTAGGTTCCTGCGATCCCAGTTATTGGGGATAAGCCAAGGAAAGTTTATTATTATAATTATAATAATAATAATAATAATAATAATAATAATAGTAATAATAATATTAATAATAATAATAATAATAATAATAATAATTATTATTATTATTATTATTATTATTATAAGACGCAAATCTAATAAAAGTGTAAGAAAGGTTACGATAATAGACTTAGCGATATAAAATAAAAGCCATCAGAGTGAACATGAAATAATCTTTTCATTTACAGTACATACCATGGAACAATTTTGAAAAGTACCTCCTCGTGATCCTCAATGAGTACAACACGGATTTATTCGGAAATATTGCGGGCAATTTGGCTGTGAGTATGGACATTATTTTAGAGTTTAGCTACAAGCTCGGTACCTTTTGGCTGAAACATTTTGACTTCAGATATTATCTTTGATCTTTATAGCATTGGGCTCAAATATGTTGATCTGAATTATGGTATAACTTTTTAAGGTTAATACTGCGATGTTCATGGAAACCTATGAGGGGTCTCTGAAAGTTATCCGAGTTTGGTACTGTCCCCAAAATTCACGTAACCTTCACCTATTATCCGAAGGATGGAAAAGATCGCAAGGGACGCTGATACCCATCCATATAAACCAACAATTCACTGCTATATGGTTAGTTAGGAACCTCTCGATGCAAGGACATTTATTCAAATACGATAGTAATACTACCTAGTTACATACAAATCCTAGAACGAAGTATTGAAGGACGAGATTCTCGGAATCTCGAGGGTGAACGGTTTAAAAGTGGGCGCCAGCATCTAACTAGTAGTACCACTGCAGCTGATTATTAAATGAAGAGTCACTGTGTTCTATAAAAAGAGAACAGGCAAAATAAAAAGTGCCTGCTAACGTTTATTCAAAAAGGACGACATATATTAAAAATGTCCCTCAAATAATTAATCAACATCTCACTTACGAAAATGAAACTTGAAGCATCAAATTAAAATAATAGCTTCGCCTACAAGCAATATATACCGTGAATTTCGGCATTGGAATTCACTTTGTGTCCTCATTAAGGAGTAAAACAAAACTATTCTGACATAGACACCTCGTCTATTCATGTTCTTGAAAAATGTCAACCCATTGTTGATCATACTGTGCTCATTTAAGTTCAAATGAACTCTCGTAAAACGACGTTCTCTACTTACAATTTCTCCCTAAATTGTACATGTGTCTCCTTAAGTCGACGTTCTAGAATTATAAACCTTATTAACAAATATTTAAAACCATAAATTATTATTATTAATTATCATGAAATATTTAATTTATTGTTCAACTTTATCGTTACCAGGACGATATTCCTCCACCTTACTATCATCTTATCCTTCCTAATCACTACTCTCACCTTTCCAGATCACATTATTTTTCATATTATCACTTTTTTTTTTTTGCCTTCACAATAACTGAACTATAGTGGTTTACGTATTCAATTTCACATTCATATACATTGCTTACTTACCTATCGCTTTTATCGACTACACTGTCGTTATTACCAATTTACATATCGCTATAATACATTATATATATCACTGAAACATTCACATTTCCCCTAAGCAAGTCGTATATTGCATTTCCCTACACGCAAACATCCTTCCATTAACATACCTCTCCATCTCGACTCATAATTGCACGGGATTGCAATATTTCTGCGTAACTCACTTCTTCAAATGACAATAATCCTCTACCGATTATACAACTCTTTATAATTCATCGTGCTCGCATTATTCTCGACTTGTTTCATTACCACGCTCGTAATACTTATCAAACATTTCACCTATAATACATTCTTTAGCGATTCATTGCGACATTACCATTTCATTATTTAATAAAAACCACTGTTTTCGTTGAATTTTTACATTTAAGATATTTGTCTGTATATAACTGTCACATTAATAATAATACGACTCATATCCTCAGAATTGCATTGTTACAATCATGAATATAAATTCATTTCATCTTCAACTTACACCCGTTACGGTACATATCGATGCACTACAATTACATTCTTTGCATTCCTTTCTCGTATCTCACTAGTTTAGCGTAGTCAAGAACTCTACTCTGAAAATGAACTATCAGTTCATTCATACTTACTTTAGGGGGTTAGGTACAGCTTATGACCTTCAAAAAATCATTTTTTCAAAATATATTTTATTTTATGCTCCTATCATTTAGGAGCATTTTGGTGAAAGAAATATGTCTTTATGCGCCATAGTTTTTGAGTTATGATTTAAAAGGCAAAACTCTGCACCCAATGTTCGTCCTGGAGTGCAAATGTTTATCGATCATTTTCTCAGAATTGTGTTTGTGACACCCGTTTTAATAATAACTCAAAAACTAATTGACATACACTAATGAAACGTATTGTGTGTATTTCTGCCTACTATATCTACAAAATGATGTAAATTCGTGTCTCTCTCTAAAATATTTTCTTCAAAAAGTAGGAAAAATATTGTAAAATGTTGACATTTTCTTTTCAATACAAATGTAAAAGAATGTATTGTTAAGATATGTCGCAGAAAGTACTTGCATTTCTAGAGAAATATCTTTGCAATATAATAAAATTAACACAACCAAAAAATGCTGAATATTATAGGAGTTATCACTAAAACGCTGCAGCGTTGTATGATGAACAACCATCATTATTAAACAAGAGTTTAGTGCTTTTCAGTCGGTCAACACGAATGTAGCCAAAAGAGCTGTGTTATGCCCTAATCCTGAGATAAATTACAAGAGATTAATAAACACACTAAGATGACCAGTTTCGATCGTCAAGCGAACATCATCAGATCCATTACACTTAGGCTATAAAATCTATGTTTGAAAATACAGGTATTGGTACTGCAACTGTCGGTGTATGCTAAATGCAGTATATATGATGTTATGTGAAATGCTAAATGGTGATAGATATCCGGAGTTTGAAATTTGGGGTGATTATATGGTTGTAAAAAATCAACTATGGTTAAACTGTAATATTACACGCTACTACTTATCTGGTTGTCTTCCTTGCTGGAGCTACGCGAAGTTTTCGTGTTCACTGTTACTACAGGTGTGGTCGACTGAGATGGGCTGTTATCTCAACGACACTGGTTTTTCCATTTTTTTCTCCCCCCTGTTAATATGTGCTGTGCGGAGTCAGTGCGATGTGTTTATGTGGGGTGTTGCCAACCTAGATAAGATGTATGTTATTGAATGAGGTGTGTCTACAACTATCAAAGACCGTGGAACATTCCTCGCCATGCGTGGACCATAAGCCATTCAAACAAAGCGCTACCCGGTCTTATGAGGAAGTCCCGGGACATTTAACACTGCCGCGAATACGGGCCTTGGATTATTGCAGAAGAAAAGTACATCGTACACCTGCCAGATAACATTTACCTATTAAAACCCCCTAATATCCCCCCCCCCTTTTTATCTAGCTTGGCTGTATCGCTAAGTTGTGTCTTGTTACCGACAGGGTGTGTTTTTAGTAGCGTGAAGAGGGGTGAGCTCTCCATAAACGTGCGTTCATTTAGATTGTTGGGATTGTTTCGTTTGGCTAAGTGTATCTCGATTGCTTCCTTTATGTCAAGAGCTCTGCCTTTCGATTCGTGATGAATTATTTTTAGGTCCGTCTCGATGTTAGTAAAGCTGTACCCCGCGCACACATATGTTCGCATGCGGGTGAATATATTCCGTATCTTATCGCATTCCTATGTTCATTATAACGCGTGTCTTCTCGTCTTCCACTCTGTCCGATGTAATTAGCTTGACAACCAGTGTCTTGGCACGTTATAGAATATACCCCTGACTTTGACACGGGTCATGTATATTTAGATTACTATTTTGTAGGTGCCTACCGGTTGGGTTTTTCGTTGTGAATGGTATTTTATGCCTTGCTTTTTGAATAGATTAGTGATTTTATATGTATTCGCATTCACATAGTTCAAAGGCGCAAATTTTTTCTCATTTTTGTCCGGTTTGGGGATAGTTTTATCTTTATTTTTATGTTTGGCTATAATTTGGTTTATTTTGCTTGGCAGGAAATTGTTTTCCTTTGCTATTTGCTTAATGGTTCTTATTTCTTTATTATGGTTGTATTTTGACATGGGTATGTTTAAAGCCCTGTGCACCATTGAATTGATCCCCGATAATTTGTGCGTACTGGGGTGATTAGACTGATTGTCGATTGCATGCGAGGTTTGTGTATCTTTCCGGAATATGGAGTATGAAAGCTCCTTGTTTTTACGTTCAATAGTTATGTCGAGATAATTTATTTTTCGGTATGTTTCGGATTCCTTAGTGAATTTGATTGAGTGGTGTAGGCTATTAATGGATTGGAGAATTGTTTCTTCGCTTGTTATTTCAGTATCGTAGATGCAAATTACATCATCTACGTATCTTTTCCATATTACTATTCCCTTTGTTGAAGTCTTTTCTAAGAACGCATTTTCTAGTGCATTAATGAAGATGTCAGCGATTAACCCGCTTAGTGGCGATCCCATAGCTAGGCCTTCTCTCTGGGTGTACATTTTATTGTCGAATTGAAACACGTTTTAGATGAGAACGACCCTCAGTAATCTCACAATCTCTCCAATTTCATTTGCCGAATTGTTGGATTTTAAGTTGTTTTCGATAATGTTGATTGCTTCAATAATCGGAATATTGGTGTACATGCTAGTTATAAGGTGCGTTCAAAAAGTAACGAGCCGGAGTCATAATTACAGAAACCAGTACCTGTATGTTAGAAGTATTGGCCCTAGCTGTTGAGGCATTGTCCCACTGTGACACGAGGCAGTGAATGGCTGTCTCATAAAATTCCCTGGACTGCGATGTGAACCAGTTCCGCACGTACAACTGGACGTCGGCATTCGAGGTGAATCGTTGGCCCCGCAGAGCCCTTTTCATGGGTCCAAACATGGCGTAATCACAGGGAGAGATGTCTGGACTGTATGGAGGGTGGCCGAGAACATCCCATTTGAATTTCTGCAGGAGTGCCGCGACTGTGTTGGCCGTATGAGGTCGTGCATTGTCGTGGAGAGACCACGGCAGCTATGGCGTTCACTGTCACTCGGAGGTCCTGGGTTATGGGTCCGTCAGACAAGTTGTTTGGGTTGCCACTAACCTAAATGGCTTCCCAGACAACTCATCGTCTGGACGCATAAGCCGAGAAGGCTTGAGTGTACTTCCTATAGGTCATTGCGCACGAAGACGCAGCATCCCGGGGCGATCGGGCAGACACGGCCAAAAAGGTGAATGGACCCAAGAAGCACACTCTAGAAACACTTAGTTTAAAATGATAACATCCAGTCTTATGTAAAACTCGAATAAAATGTATTTAAAAAAAATGTGCAAACACCTATCCTAGTTCGAAGGGTTAATCTCGGGCTAATCCCGCAAGCTAAATAAAAAAAGGTTAAAGTTGATGATCCTAAACTGATTGTAAGTTGAAATAACCCTCGCAAAAGATCTAGTTACAAAAAATGCAAATGCAGCAAGCTAGGGCAGTGGCACGTAAAGTACACCCTACACAAAGAAACGGGTTACTTATGAATTTAAATTAACAACAACAAAGATCAAAAGAATTTATGATGATACCACTCCCTTATTTATCTTTAAATAAGTTAAATCTAGCTAAATCCTGACAATTACAACAAAGTATACGGTGACTGACTACCGTAACAAACAAATATTTAATAACAAAGCTATGTGACAAACCAGTATAAAAATAACTATGTTCCTTACAATCTATCAGGTACAAGGGGTAAACATACATTTATACACAAATAAATAAATAAGACACAGCTTTCAGAAACCTTCATATTATTGCCCTGCGTACACGTAAGAATACTCTTTGCATCCTTGGGTCATCTAGTGTTTGTTATGTTGGTAAATGCGTGATCCCAAAACACGTCTTATATTACTGAGGTGTCTTGCGCCACTAGCTGAGAACTAATGGTCCGCGACAACTCTGTCGTCAAAAAGTAGTGTTATCAAAAATTAAAAGTCATTCCCCACTCGGAAATGTGACTGGTCCCATGAGTTGGCTAGTTCGCATCCAATCGCAAGTCAAAGTTTTACTGTCATTTTATTTATTCAAGTTATAACAATTAGGTTTTATTATTATTAGAAGCGTGAGTATTATCTGTCGTCGTTTTAGAGTACTGGCTCATTCCTCAAAGGACACCTAGGCTTAAACTCGTGAAGTCTCTCTAAGAACAACACTAAAGATCATCGGCTCACACCTGGCCGGAATTCACAATAACACTGTCGAGGCTCGAAGCTCACCGTAACAGTCTTCAGGTACTGACCTGGACATCATCGGCACACACCTGGCCGGAATAAATGGTCGCAGATATAACAATCTGTACGACGACGCAACACAAGGCATCACAACAATAACACAAGCCTACAAAAACGGTGTCAAAACATCTCATAAAACAGACAAAAGCTTCTACTTTTCATAATACACTCCTGGTGTTCAAACATCTCGCTTCCCAAAGCGGTAACTCTAGTAAATATCATCCAATGACGTAATAAACATGTGACAGCTATGAACATTCATATAACCTTGACCCAAAGTAATCAATACATTCCGTCACGTTGAATTGGGGTGTGCCCATGCGCGTCGAGACTAAACCAAAAAACTACAAGTCGTGTCACCTGAGTGCTGCGGATCTCCACACAGTTCACAAACATTCAGTAGCTTGTCAAAGCACTCACACTCATCTCATCGCGTCTGCGATGTAACACAGTACACAGGCGTATAATATCTCTCAAATAGAAGTATTTCTGGAATAATGCTGGCTTAAAATTTTACACAATTATAAAATAGTTTTCCGTGGTTTAACCACCACGCTAAAATTTCATAAACAGTGATGGGTAACGTCAAAATGTTACAAAGACAAAATAGTGGAGATATTCCACTCAAAAAATGGCTTTGGAAATGGATAAAGATATTCTACTCCTTATTCTGTACAATATGCCTTTACAAAACTTTCTCGTGTCTCGCAACTTGACTCTGAACCAAAAATAATAAACAGTTGACAATCCTACTAACTGATAGGTCGTCTTAAATGATACAATGGCATCGGGTTCGATGCTGGGTTGGCATCTAAAATAATGCTCCCAAATATATTTCTCCTCTCAACTATTGTGGCATCAAAGCTCACATTAAAGCCTAAATAAATCCATTCAAAAAGGTCATGACTTCTGTCGATCATGAAAATGATACGAGGCTCAAATTACTCAAAAACTAACAGTGGCGTAATACAGAGGTTCGCAAACAGGGGGTCAGGAAATATAACCGAATTATGGTTGTCCATTATTCCAAATTACTAATCTAGTCCATGTGAAGGACTGACCAAATCAAATCAAAGCGATTTGAGGTCTCCCTAACCAAAATTAGGACAGAAATCCTGCGAACACTTTTACGGTCCATTTCCTCCCGCCAATCTACGGTGCAAATACCTTTTACCTTATAACAGAAATGCGGTAAACATCGAAATGTTTCCTTGAAGCAGTATTACATAATGGTATGATCTGAGACTTTTAAATCCAAAATAGGTAATACTTGTGCTCAGAATAAAATATTCAGGTGAGTGTCCAGAGTGAAGACAACTCCCATATCTTCCTGTATGTCCCGCGCTGTAACAGGGCGCGTTCTGTTTCAAAGACATGACTCGTTCCTCATAAGTTCCAACTAATATCACCGAGCCATGAACTTCCACGGGCTCAGTAATGAGTACATCAACCAGGTGGACGTTGTCATCGGTAATGCAGGGGGGTGCCCCAGACCGGGCATCATCTGCTAACGACACCCGTCCTTCTCTGAAGCGCTTGTGCCACACCTTGACCCTTGCAAGGGATATGCAGTGTTCGCTGTACACTTGTGACATTCGACGATGAATGGCCGTTCCCCTTACTCCTTCCACTGTCAGAAACCGAACAACATCTCCTTCCTCTTCGGTTGACGCCTCCATGTCACTGTTTGTAATGCGACTGGCAGCGTTGGACGATTGATGCATGCTGCTGCTCGCTTTGTATCGTCACGTGACGTGCACGCATGCCCTCTAGCGATGGGCTGTGACCTTCCACGCTCTGGTCGGAACTACAACTCGTTACACACGCCACGATTAGCCGATGTAGTCACCGGTTTGCGCATTCTAGCCTCCGGCTCGTTACTTTCTGAACGCAACTTTTACATTGAAGGATACTAGCCTCAAGCTAGGTTTCATTTGATGGATGTTCAATGCTGATACTAGTTCCGTTGTGTTCTTTACAGAGTTGTTTTTGTTGTTGGAAAGACGGCATTTTAAATTTTTTAGTAACCCCAGAACATCATTTTAATTTTGAAAAAATACTCAAATTATTTTTGACACGAATCTAATGTTGTTTTTCATATAGCATAATGCCAGTGTTACATGTGCACAAAATTTCATTGCTGTAACTGTTGTGGTTTTGAAGGGGAAAAAGACATATTTGTTAAAATTGTACCATGGTAACCTGTACCAAACTCTTTTAAGTCAACAACACGTTGCTTCAATCAAGATAAACTTTATCATTACGAAATAATTACGGAGTAATTATTTAAACATTAAGATATACAATATTCGGAGATATTCATCTGTCTGTCTGTTGGGTAGTCAGCCCGAAGGTTGGTTGGATCCTCAAAGGGCACTGCCGTTACGTTATATGGGTACTCACAAAAACCCCAGGCAGCGCTATATTGAGGCGTACTAGGCAAGAAGAGGAGTGAGGTAGTTTGCCATTCCTTTCCTGAAATAAAAATATTCTGGCGTTCAAAAACCTTTTAAATATATTTCGAAACTTTCCACTATCAACTAACACGGATTCCCATAAAAATTCGAAAGACTGAACAATATCACAAATGCGACGACGAATAAAATAAATTTACGCTTTGTCAAAATCGAAAACAATGACGTTCGAATATACAAAACTGAAATTACGAAAAAATCTTAACTATACTGAAAAATGAAAAATGGTAAATAGCTACTCAGAATTTAGTCAGGTCTATAATATTCACAACATTGCAACAAACTACTTACTATAATCAGATCGCTTTAACTACCCTCTGCTCGGACCATCTACTTCAAATCCTGGAGCTTCGTGGAACTCCTGAATGAAACATCTCTGCAGCTCACGTTCGGAAAAACAGTTGATCTGGCCTTGCACGAAAGCGTGGAGCTCCTAGGTCATCTGCTTCTCTCCTGGGTCAACGCCTGCCTGGAGTTGAACATCACGTCTCCACGAATTCCTCGGGATACGAACTGGCATCTCTCGTTCGCTTCTTGAGCTTAGATCGCTGTGATGTAAACTCTTCATTCTTCTGTTCCCTAGACGTTCTAAGGTAGCCTGTAGATAAGCGATGTTATTTGAATGATGTTTCCATAATAGTATTGGAAACGTATTTCTGCGTTGCCGTTGTAGTGACATTTAGTGGCTTGTTGATGTAATACCACTGTACTATTTCTTATATGTTTCTCGTCGCGTTAAGTCACACTAGGATCCACATATTGGTGTAGGCTAGTTCCCCTTAATAGTTTAGTGCGCCATCATCGCTGCCGTCGAAAAGTTCATATCATTTATCCTCGTCGACTCAATTTTGATAAGCATATGGAAATATTTCGTAAATATAGTGGAAATAATTTTAAGGTTCGAAGATTGTTTCGTTGCTATATTCTCGATAAATATACTGGATAATTCTTGTAGATTTAAGGTATTCTCTTTATACAACGTAGATATACGTAGACTTTCCTTACAGTATTTATAATGCAGAAATCACTTTGTCGATATTATTTAATTCTTTCGTGGAAATAACTAAGTCCTTATTCTCTTGTATCATTTATTCAGCGAAGCCTATCATCGGCTTGACCGTAGGTAGCGACGATCCTCCCGTCGATCTACTTGGCGTTCCTCGCACAATACATTTATCATCCAGACATGCACGTCTGTCTTCTATCGCTGTTCGAAATGGAATAATCTCTCTGATGACGCATCCCTTCTCTCCTAGTAATTATAAAATGGCGTATTTGGCGGTGAACAATAGATGTTCCCTTCATGTCCTAATATCTCCGTTATCATAATTCAATATATAATTCCAAATATTCCGATATGTTTTATTTTTAATTTTCTTCACATTTCTGGGGTCTAATTACTTTCAAATGTACTCGAAAGTAATTATTAAATTGTAGTACGTCATGAATTTATAATATTCCCATTGGTTATATCCTGTCAAGTGATCTCTTTTGTCTACGAGCGTAGTCGTGTGAGTCGTGTGCAAAAGTCGCGTGCTGGGCGAATTCCCACGTGCCGAGCTGAGCCTCGCTCGCTTCTGTCACGTGACTTGCTACAGACCGGTTTCTGCTTGATACTTCACTGACAACTTGCTATTTTGTCAATTTCGAGGTCGAACTAAATCTCATTTATCCAAATGTTAAAAATATTCACATCAAATCTCTTCCTATAAAAATGAACCGACACACTCTTTGCATTATACTGCGTAGCTGGCTGGCTTCACAAAATGCTTGTATGCTGCGCGGGTAGCCTACACGTTATCTTTATTTCAAAACATAGAAATGTCACGCGTGGCTAGTTCGATTCTCGAGTCGTGACTTTCACTAAGCCTATTAAATACGCGTTCAGTACCAAAATAAGTTGAGAAATAAGTTTTCATTTTTAATCTTTAAGGCTGGGACATACCATTTTCAGGTCTAATAACTTTCCGTAGCTCCACCATTTATTAAAATAGCCTAAGTGGAATTAGAGAAGACAGAATTTTATATTCGCTTTATATCGCGACACTTCCTAAATGACAATTTGTTTGATTTCTGTCCTCCTGCAAGTCTGCATGTCATGCATCAATTGAAACAACTAACTTTGTCTTCAACATATTTTGTACTAATCCCATAGTGAAGGGGCAGTTCAAGATGAAATTCAAAACATAAATTTACTCCAGTGTCTTATAAAACCTTTCTATAACACACTTTTATAGGAGAACTTGACTCTTATCATTCATGTCATATCCCGTGCTGGGATGTAAACAACGATAAATTTTAGGTCAATTATTTTCCAACTAGTTATTTTCCAGTTTTTGTAATGGAAAAAGAAAAATAATTGTTCTTATACACTGTTTATTGTTAAGCCTATTTACATGCATGAAAAAATAGGCTTCTGAGATTACCTATTGTCCGTGTGTGTCCTCCCCTAATAAAACCTAAACAGCTGCACCAATTTCAATTAATCTCGTCTGCCCCGACCGAGCCCTTCAAATTATAATACGTCTCACCAATTCAACATGCCGGCTGTGCGAATTATTTCACCGGCATTCTATATCTCCAAAACTATTTCTGATATCAGCCTGTAATTGTGTATGGTGATAGAGAATACTATATTAAGTTCAGCTATGTGGTACTATATGCTTGACTAAGGTATGGTAACCCTAACAGAAAAGTCCCTGGTCCACCAGGTTGGGGGTTGTGCTTAGGGTTAACAACCCTCTCATTTAAAAAGAGAATTGTTACGAATCTCTCACTTAAGCCTCGGAACGATTTAAGAATGGATACCCTACGAAGACATGGCAAAGGAAATGAGGACTTACGAATTGGTACATGGAATGCACGGAGCTTATATAAGCCTGGACACATTCAAAGATTGAAAGACGAGCTCGAGAAGTATAAAATGCAATTTGCTGCTATTCAAGAAACAAGATTTCCAGGGGAAGACATACATAACTTCGGAGAGTACACTATGTTTAACAGTGAAACTCAATCCGGAAAGCATGAATTTGGAACAGCATTCCTCATATCAAAGGAATGTGTTGAAACAGTAATCCGGTTTGAGGCAATCAATGAAAGAATGTGCTACATACGAGTGAAAGGCCGATGGTTTAATATATCCATTATCAATGTGCATGCACCTACAAATGATAAAGAAGATGTGGTGAAAGACAGCTTTTATGAACAGCTGGAGAGGGTGTATGAAGGCCTACCACAACATGACATCAAGATAGTACTAGGAGACTTTAATGCCAAGGTAGGAAAAGAAAAGCACCTACAACCGACGATAGGTAATGAAAGCCTTCATGAGGAAACCTCTGAAAATGGGCTTAGAATGATCTCATTTGCAGAATCAGAAAGCATGAATGTCAGGAGTACGACGTTCCCACACAAGGATATACATAAGGAAACATGGTATTCAGCAGATGGAAAGACGGCAAACCAAATTGACCATATACTAATTTCAAATCGACACAGAAGCGCCATCAATGATATTCGTGCTTACCGGGGAGCTGACATAGGCTCTGACCACAACTTGCTGGTTGCATCCATGGAGGTGAAACTGAAAACTCACCACAAACAACAACAAGGGCGCGCAATACAATATGATCTACAAGCATTAAAGGAAACTCCTCAAACTTGTCAGTACCAAGTGGAAGTGAGCAACAGGTTTGGCGTACTTGATGAAGCAGGAGAAGAAGTGGATGAAAGTGGAACTACAGGTATTAATAGATTGTGGAAGGATATCAAGAAGGTGATTCAAAAATCAGCTAAAAACGCATTACCAAAAGTGGAACGAAAGAAGAAATGGTTTAATGGTACATGCAAAACAGCAGTAGCAGCTAGCATCTCAGCAAGGAAAGCATGGCTACAGGACAGGAGAAATGAAGAATTGGAACAGCACTACAGGGAAACACGAAGAGAAACAAGCATAACCTTACGAAAAGAAAAGAAGCTTTACCTTAAACATATGTTAGAGAGTATTGAGAATGACCAGAAGGAGAACAACATCCGTAAAGTATATGGGACGGTGAATAACATTAAGAAAGGTTACCAACCACGATCAGCAGTTCTCCACGACAACAATGGTAACATCATTGCAGGAACAACCAACATATTACAGGCTTGGAAAGAGTACTTTGACCACTTACTGAACTGCCCTGAACCAGACAAAAAATTGGAGAGAACCACTCTTTCAACGGTAGAACCTTTCATAAATGATCCTTCATATGAAGAGGTAACCAGCAGTCTGAAGAAATTGGAAAACCACAAAGCTGCTGGATCTGACGGTATACCAGTTGAATTGCTGAAATATGGGGGTGAGAAGCTTCATGAGAAACTGCATAAACTTATCCTGAAAATATGGCGCGAGGAACAAATACCGGATGAATGGAAGGAAGCAATTATTGTTCCAATACATAAGAAAGGAGATAAACATAACTGCGGAAATTACAGAGGAATATCCCTACTTGTCACAGCTTACAAATTACTGTCGCACATAATATTACAACGTCTAATTCCATACACCGAAGATATAATAGGAGACTATCAGAATGGTTTCCGTAAAAACAGATCAACAACAGACAATATATTTTGTATTAAGACAATCAATGAAAAAGTTTGGGAATATAACAAAAACGTCCATTACCTATTTATTGACTCAGTCCACAGAGAAACGGTGTGGGAAATTATGGCAGAATACGGAATCCCACAGAAACTTATCAGCCTGGTCAAAATGTGTATGGAGGAGACAGTGAGCAAAGTGACACACTGTGGATCCGTATCAGACGGTTTTGAAAACAGAACAGGACTAAAACAAGGTGATGCGCTCTCCCCACTTCTCTTCAACATCGTTCTGGAAAAAGTAATTCGGGAAACCAAAGAAGCTGCAACTGGAGACCTAGCAGATAACAGACACAACATCCTGGCATATGCAGATGACATTGTATTAATAGGAAATAATGGAGGAGAAATTGAAGCTTTATTCAGGAAATTAAATGAAACTGCTGCAAAAATAGGTCTAAAGATTAATGAAGAGAAGACAGAATACATGATCATACAGAGCGAAAACATGACTACAGACCAACGCAACAACCTTCATATAGGCAATTTTACCTTTAAGAACACGCCAAACTTCAAATACCTTGGGGTAAATATAAATGACTGCAATAGAAGACAAGTTGAACACCAAATTAGATTACAGAATGCAAACAAAGTTTACTTTTCCCTGCATAAATTACTTTCCTCCAAACTTTTGACAAGGAAAACAAAACTAAAACTATACAACACGATCATCAGACCGGTACTGCTATACGAAGCCGAAACGTGGAGTGTGACCAAAAGGGAGGAACGCCAATTTACAGTCTTCGAAAACAAGATATATAGAAAAAATTTCGGTCCCATCTTTGACCAGGAAACACAAAGATGGGTTCTCAGATCAAATCATGAGCTGTACAAGTTGGCTAATCAACCCAGAGTGGTGGACGTCATGAAATCGAAACGGCTGCAATGGGCAGGGCATGTTATCAGAATGGACGCTGCCAGAATAGTTCGCCAGGTGTATGAGAAGAAGATCGAAGGCTCAAGACCCCCTGGAAGACCTAGGAGTAGATGGCAAGATGAGGTGACCTCTGACTGCAGACAAATGGGTATTACTGTATGGGAGAATACTGCGCTGGATAGCAGGAAATGGAGGCAGATAGTGAGAGCGGCACGGGATCGTCACGTCCCAGAAAAGCCAACGGAGTGAGTGAGTGAGTGAGTATATGTGGTACTATAAATTATGGTAAGTACTCTTCCCGATAATCCGGATAGTAGGTTGTCAGATATCCGCCCCCTCAATCGGATTGCCAATAATCAATCGCACCGGCACAGCTACATCAATGAAAATGGCACTGACAGATACTACCGAGATTAGAGCACAGTAGTTAACAAGAAATTATTGTGGAACACACCAAAATAGACGGGGGTTCATACTTACCTTTACTTACCTCTTCAAATTAATCTCGGGTCTGGGTTGTCAACTGGATCACTTAAAGTATGCCCTCACAATAACCTCCACGATGATATTTAAAATGAACCAAGACGAAGACAAGAAACTTTAAACTGTACAATAATTTATTTCACATAAAGGGAATCATTTTAACAAAAATTCAACAAAATACACGTGGCAATCAGAAGCCATTGTCAATATAATCATATCCTCCTGTAGGACTTGTAGACGTTACATACAAATGTTTATCTTTCACTAGCTTAAAAAAACGTAATAATCATAATACACTTGGAATGGATAAGGGAGTTGGGACGAGACATATAGCAATTGTTTTCCTTTTAATAAACATCACACTTTTATTAATAGCCGCAAGGCTGCTATGTAGGCGACCTTGGCCTCTATCAACCAGTTGTCTGGCCAGCTGCGATCCACCCTGCATCATGTCGCAAGCCTACATCGTCAAATGGACTCACCTGTCCAGCCAACGTTAGCATCTGCTAGTTACATCAGAGCCTAGCTCCGTTTCAAAACACTTTAAATGTCCTCAACTCAACTCAAATATTATCACGCAAATCTTTTAAATGCTCCATTCACATATCACTGGATTACTCTGATAATCCCAAAACTTGTTTAATTATATAATCCAAATGTTTAACTAGCGTTGTTTAAAGTATAATGACAAAACTCTTAATGTTTATAACAAACTGCTCATAATTATTTATAACAATAAGAAATTGTTTATAATATTGTCAAACGACAATTGAAAATTTTATACACGCCACTATTAATTCCTTTCGTTACAAATTATTATTAAAGATATTTACAAATTATTTACAATATTTATATTATTTGTTTGAAATACATTACACCACACGTCTATCCGGTTTATAATTACTTAAATCGTGGTAATATAATCGACCAATGAAGGTTAGTTATATTTAAGTTTCAAATCCAGGTTTAATAAATTTTAATAATTATTATTATTATTATTTGTGACGGTAACCTCCATTCAAAATCGTTATCTCAAATTATTTAAACACTCTTGTTAATTATAACAGTAACTTCACATGATTAATTTTCAAAGGACCTGGACAATACACTCAGCGGAAAAATACTTCGCTCAAAACGTCCAAAATTGCATAAAAATAGGCCCAGAATTCATCATATATCTCAATATATATGGCATCAAAATCTTCCACAATACATACAAAAAACCTCCACTTACAAATTCTTCAACATCATTAATTACTGTTGGAACCTCCTTCGCTTATTCAAGGGCATTATTCATCAGCGACTTTAACACGTCCACTGAACTAACGATTATACATCCATAGTTCCACTTTAAAAATTCTTATATTCATTAATTGTGTCAAAACTGTTACTAAATTTTAACCTTCGTGGGTTTCATTCATGAATCGATATGAAGTAAAAATTTGCCAATCACAAATAAATTTAATAGCAAATACGATTTTACACGCCTCCCTGGTCTATCAAAATTGAGATTAATATCTTCAAAGTAACGCAGTATAAAAATACTATCTTCAATCAAAGTTCATCTAAACTGCATAAATAGTCGAATAGAATACAATTAGACTGTGGAATGCAAACATTATTGTTCCAATCTAGAATTGAGAAAAACTCCTATCAAATGTTCATTACTATAGTGTATTCAATAACTCGTAATCAAAGTTCCGATTTCATAAAATTGTCTATAATGCAATGGTATTTCATAATTGACGATAAATGTCTATGTTGCAATCATGTTCATAAAACGACTAGTATTTCCAAGATCGTCGACAAAGTAATAGATTTTAACGCTCTAAAATCTTTCAATTATTCTTCTTTCTTGATGATGACAGAAAATTGGTTAAAGTAATTTACTGAATAGAATTACTTTAATAAAGTGACACGCTGTCTGAATTCCAATCTGCCAAAGAAAATCGTTAACTTTACAGTCAAATCGTGACTACAAAATATGCAAATTACTGACTGAATCTATAATATCAGTCTCAACTGATCCAAAAATAATTTAAATATGCCAATGACATAACAATGACTTAATAAATCGAAGAAAAAGGCATAAATCATCAAAGTGTACTGAGTACAGAAATATCAAGCAAGAATATGGGGCAAAATATATGATGACAGAAAATATGGGAAAAATGGTTGCTCAGATATCGCTAAATGGCTCAAATAAAACAAGAAACGTTCACGACTACCTTATCTGTTGATTGAAGTTCCAGAGGAAAATTTCCAAAGAAGACTGCTGATGGTTCCATTTCACCAACGTAAAGATGTGCTCCGACCTCGAACCTGGAACCAGCGCCCTCGGAGAATCGAACTGCTTCCTCCTCCGGAAATTGCACTGCTCCATGTAGACGATAGGCATCCTTCTGGCAAAACTCTTCTTTGTGAGCCGGGTCCACCCTGGCCTCTCTTGAAAGTTCCCTGAAGTTCTGGCAAAACTCTTCTTTGTGAGCCGGGTCCACCCTGGCCTCTCTTGATAGTTCCCTGAAGTTCTGGTAGAAATTCGCCATGAAGTTTATTGCAGTTATTTCCGTAGAAATATTCATAGTTGTGGAGTATGAAGGTATTTCCACTGCCATTTGATCTAATTAAGCGTTGGATCACGACGCATGAGTGTAGTTGGATGTTCACTACATGCTCGCTTGTGTAGAATGGCGATTAACGAAGTTCCATGCTGTTATTTCACTCCATCGATATATGTCCCAATTGCATTAAAGTCCTTAGCCTTCCATCTCCACTTTTGTTATAATCATAGTTGAAAGAACTGCCATATTATACTGTTCCATATTAGAATGTAGCGTTGTATCACCAAATGCAATCTTAAGTATCACGGTTGCAATACACGTGTCAGCCGTAGCGTAGAATGTGATATTATAAAAGTGCTTCTCAGGTGGCGAGAAAATCACTTTTGTCTGCCGTCTTAAAATGCCAATATCTTCCAAATTATAATCGTAAAAATGTTCAACTTTACTACACACTTTAATACTGTACTGCACAATTGAATTAGCATACAGGCATTAGTCAACTCTTGATATATTATCTTGTAGACTCTTTAATGTGTGCGTTTCAACTTCGCCTAGTTTCAAAACCGTAAAATGGTACTGCTGCACTGCTCCGTGCTCGTTCGATGCGGTGGGCTTTACCACGCGCTAATAACGACTTGCTTCACTGAATCACTCGAAAACGACTATAAGACACCAGAAATATGATCAATATGAGATATGAGAGCCTCTCTCTGCTGTGCAAGACCTTTTATCAACTTCTTAAGGGGCGTATCCATCCCTTCCATAGCTTGTTCCTCCGTCATCGCTAGAAGTTCTAACTTTGGCAATAATTGACGGATTTTCAAATTTCAAAAACTCAAAATTAATTTCTTCTAAATTCCAAATCAATGCCATAACTGAAAATAGATTTTCACAATTCTGCATTCCAAAAGTAATTAAATATAGTAGTTTCAGTAATCTCCGTCTCCCTCCAAACTATCGTTCATTGGTTCGAGCTTTTCCTCCAATAGCGTAGCTTCTTCCTCAGCACAATTCCATGTTTTCCTGCGACTGCGTCGTAAATCTCAGATCTTTCTCGAACAAATCCTGACGTCACCAAGAATCTCAGCTCAACCAGCCTACTTGCATGAAGTCTGCGTCATCCATGCCTACGTCATGAATATCCACGTCACAACTATGACATCCATAACTTTCTTCATATTTGCCAATACAGCCACCGTGGTCTCAATATAATTCAATTTACGGGGGCATTCTCCCTTCACCACGTTTTAAAAACAGTTGCAAATTGTTTTTAAACTCTGTGTTATAAATATCAGAATTCATTTGAACACGAAATTGAATTATTATTGGCTTACTCTTGGATAATATTTCTTCAAGTTTCCAGCATTGAACTTGCCATAAACGACATTATTCTCATCATCGTAGAGTTCATAACAGTTGTTTCCATAAGCATTCGTAATTCTGAACGGACCCATAAACACAATTCCAAACTTGGGATAGATTTTCTTACTCACATCAGCCTTGACAGGTCTGCGTAGTAATACTAGATTTCCAATTTCTAAGGGAGCACCAAAACGTTTTCCAGCTACTCTTTTCAATCGTTTTTGTGCTGCTTTCTGGAGTTGTTCTTTCGCTCTGTCAATTCTCTGTTGCTTTCCTAGGTCGGGATCTCTAGGAACGTGGTTGAAAAGATTGTCCCACGGCCTTTCTGGGTTTCTTCCTAGATGAAGTCTCATTGGCACTTCTCCTGTGCTCTCCTGCACTGTAGAATTCAGACACTCCTCAATAAGGGGTACAAATCTCACCCAACCAGAATGATCATTCGGACAGAAAATTCGACAAAATTTCGAAAATTCAGCCATATATCTTTCTGAAGAATTCGATTCTGGATAGCGCACGCTTTAAAATATGTGCTTAATACCAAGCCTTTCCATATCTGCAGTAAATTCTAAGGATGTAAACTGAGCTCCATGATCTGATAGTAGATAATCTGGTTTACCAGCTTTTGGAAATACAGCATGTTCCAGTCTGCTTACAACGTTCCTCGTGTTTGCTTCTTGCATGGGACTCATTGTTACAAATTTTGAGAAGACATCCACGGTAACCAACAGGAACTGATTACCCAGATATCCCTTCGGACAGGGGCCAAATATGTCCGTCGCCATGAGTTCGTTTGGTTTAGAGGGAATCATAGCCTTAGGTTTTCCTTTTAATAGAGCGGAAGCATACTTTGCTCTTTGACATTTATCACATGAACGAATAACATTAGCAATGCTGGAACGCATGTTAGTCCAAATAAACCTCTCTTTAAGAGTATCAAGAGTTTTATCTAAACCGGCATGTCCAGTTGCGTGATGAGCTACCCACACTAAATTGACAACAAGTTTAGGTGGCACGACTATTCGGAGCTTTGTATGCGCAGAGTCAGCATACTTACATACGATGTCTCCACTCAAGACAAAGTGTCGTGAATCTCTCTGTGTAGCTGCATAGTCAACATCAGTATTGTCCATGTAACCCTTGAGGAACCTGTACATTTTCCTGATTGGAGCGTGTCTCTTCTGTGACACACCGATTCGGGCTAACCTCCTAACGGTCTCTTGATCTTGCTGCTCCAATTGTACATGGTGTATCTGCACATTTTTGATAGGGTTACGTGATAAAGCATCAGCCAGTAAGTTATCTCTCCCAGGCTGATGGACGATAGTGGCATTAAACTGTTGGGTGAACAAAGCCCAACGTGTCAATCTATCACTAGACATGTCAGTTTGCAGCATAAACTGAAGTGCTTTGTGATCTGTAATAATAATAACCTTGTGTCCCAGCAGCATTTTCTTCCACGCTTGCAAAGCTGTTACAAAAGCTAACGCTTCAAGTTCTGTCGTAAAGTAGTTTTCCTCGTGCTTCTTCAATTTCCGACTAGTGAACGCAATGTAGTGCTTGTTGCCTGCCTCGTCTTTTTGTTATAAGACTGCACTAATGCCTATTCTTGATGCATCAGACTCAATATAGAACACCTTCTCAAAGTCTGGGTACTCCAGTTTAACGTTGTTTCTGAGCATCTCCTTTGCTTTCTCAAAAGCCTCGCCTGCTGCTGTACTCCATTTCCATCTATTATTCTTCTTGAGTAAGTCATACAGAGGAGCCATAATTTCAGAGTATCTCGGACAGTGGCTGCTGATGAATTGGCATGCGCCTACAAATTCTCTGACTTGTTTCACCTTAGTTGGCTTTGGAAACCTTGTGATCGCATCTACTTTCTGCATGTTTGGATGATATCCATCTTTATCAATGGTATGCCCCAAGTAGTTGATCTCCTTCTTCAAGAATTGACATTTTCCAAAATTGACCTTGATATTGGCCTCCCTTAAATTTTCAAACAACTTTCTCAAATGCACTAAATGTTCTGCGGCGTTGGGTGAAGATACAACTAAATCGTCACTGTAGCAGATTACATTTTCCTTTACTTCGTCAGTGAGCTTGCTATCAAGTGCTCGAATAAATGCTGGTCCACTGTTGACCATTCCAAAAGCCATTCTCTGGAAGACCCATGACGTCTGGTAAAATAAGAATCCAGTGTACTGCATGCTTTCTTCTTCCAGTTGAACTTGGTAAAACGAAGATGTCAAGTCAAGAACACTGAAACATGCTCTCCCTTTGAACTTTCGAAGCAGATCTCTAATCTTAGGTGGTCGGTCATTTTCTGGAAGAATCTTCAAGTTGATGGTCCGAGCATCGAGACAAAGACGTATCTGACCATTACTTTTCTTTACTACAGTGATGGGGTTTATGTAAGACGACGCCTGTTTTTTAATAATCCCGTCTACCTCCATTTTTCTGATCAACCCTCGTACTTCTTGGTAGTATTTCTCAGGTATGGGGTATATTCTCTTTTGGTAAGGGGTTTCATCGGTCAGCCTTATCTTATACTTATAGTCTTTAATCAATCCAGGCTTTTCATCAAAAATATCTTGGAATTCCTTTATCAAATCCTCAAATTCCCCCTGAATTTCTTCAAATCCTTCAGTTTTTCTACTGGGTATTTCTGTTAGATTCTCCACTTCATTGATGATGGTATTTAAAATTTCTTCCCTAAGGTCTATCTCCAGACTGTTTTTCTCGTCCTGTTCTTCGATCTCTTCTGTGATCATGTACCCATCATTAAAGCTAATAATCCTATTCTTCATATCAATAATGGCTCCAACTTTCGATATAAAATCGATTCCTAGCACAATATCGAAATGGATCTTGTTCACCACAATAAAGATCTGTTCATAACTCCTTCCATTAATTTCAAAGTTCAACAACACTTGGATCTTGCATTTCACTGCTTTGTCTTGGAACATTCCTCTCACTTTGACGGTAGAAACAGGTAAAACTGTCATGTTTTCTCCTTTTAACAGACTTTGATAGCATTCATCAGAAATGATAGAAATAATTGCGCCGGTATCCATAAGAGCTTTGTACTGTTGGCCATCTATCAGTACAGAAATAATAGGTAATGCACATGGTCTTTCCTCTTTGACGATTCCCCTCTCTTCCAATAAATCTTCATCAGTTACTTCATAAATTTCATTAATGGTAATTAGGTGTGGTGTGGCAATGTATTTATAGTTTCTCACTGTCGTTGAGAAATCGGCGTTTTTTTGTGTGTTACCAATCTCGAAGTTCTGCTGGCTTGTAGAAGGACCAGGATCGATCACTACATCCTGTCTTTTCTTTTGGTTTTCAGCTTCCTTCTCTCGTTTCAAATTCTGAAGTTTGTTCGTAGTTTCATTAACATCAGAGACAATCTTATGCATTTGTTCCTCTAACGCGGATTTTAATGCATGCACGTCCTGCCCTATTTGAGTTCTATCCTCTACCTGCTTTTCGGATAGCGAATCCATCCTTATACTCAAATCCTTTCTAATTTGCACTACTTCATTATTGATATCTACTTGTGTACTTTCAAGTTTTCTTTCAATTCGTTCCTGAATCTGAGTGACATGTTCCCCACTTGACCTGTTCCATTCATCTTTCCATACCGTTACGTTTGCAGTTAACATTTCCGCAATATCTACTTCAATGTCTTCTTTAAGTAAACGATTATGGTCTAATACTTGGGTTCTCATGACCTCTACATCATACTTCAAACCTGCTAAAGAAGCTGTTGTCCTAACAGACTCGTCAACCAACCTAGTTGTTAAAGCACTAATGTTCCGAGTACAAAGTGTTTTTGAAGTTTCAATTTCTTCTCTAACTTTATTAACATCAGTTTGAACTTTGGCAATGTCTACAAAAACAGTGTTAACTTCTACTTGTATCTTAGTGATATCGCTTTGTATCTCATTTACATCAGAATGAATATTATTAATGTCTACTTGAACGTTTGACACATCGGTTCGAACATTTTTAATCTCTCTCTGAACTTCTTCAACCTTATCTTGTACAGTAGCAACATCATTCCTAACAACAATTACTTCAGCTCTAGCACATGAAATATCACCCCGGACATTAGCAACATCAAGATTCAACATAGTAAGGTCTTTCTGTACTTTAGAAACATCAGTCTTAACATCTGAAACATCTTTATGCACATTGGATAAATCTTTATGGACATTGGACACGTCTGTGCGCATGTCAGTTACAGCATTCTCGAGTCCCTGGGTACTGATCTGTAAACGCGACATATCATTTTCTAAGTTTGCAGAACTGGTCTGAAGAACTTTCAAATTTTCATCCAGCATCTGCTTCGTTCGACTAGCATTCCTGGCTTCCATCTCCTTCATACTGTTATTCATGCTAGCTTTCAAATTAGCAGACATATTACTAGAATTCTCCTCCATTCTAATAGACATATTACTAGAATTCTCCTCCATCATCTGCTTCATACTGTTATTCATGCTAGCTTTCAACTCCTCCAACATCATCCTCATACTTTCATCTGCCATTTCAATATTATTTCAAGAATAGACTGCTTTAGGGACATACATCAAACAGAGCAAAATAACAACATCTGAGCAACATCTTTCACCATATATAAAGTTTGAGCAATTTTCTGTCTTAAATCTAACTTATAAATACCTTATAATTAAACTTCGTAGACACTTCATGTTGAAATAAACTCAAGCACATGTTCAAATTTCCTTGGTTCATTTTAAAATATCCTAACACAAATAATTTACATTTACAATCCAAATAGTTTAATTTTATCTTTAATATGACTAAACATGTCATAAGCCGGTCAAATAAAATAAGATTCCAGATCATAGGCGATTTTTCTAAGTTTCCAGCCTATTTAACCTCTCTCAAGTTGTATAAGATCTGATCTTTTCTGAGTGTAATTTTCCTAATACAACACAACATTTAATTCCTATATAATCACACTCTCAAATTCTACAATTGGCCAAGACATCTAACAAAGAATCAACCTCTTTATTTGAGTCTTCACAATCCCATTGACATCGATAACTTGATAATCCAATGTTATTCGAGCACTCCACAAAATTGCGGTGCCAATTCTACTGCAATAACTTGGTAATCCAATGTTATTCAAGTATTCCGAACTTCGATTGTGCCAATTCTACTGGCGTTCAACCTGGTAATCCAGTGTTGTCAATCGATCCCCAAGTTTTAGGGTCGCCAATCCTACTGTCCCCGATAATCCGGATAGTAGGCTGTCAGATATCCGCCCCCTCAATCGGATTGCCAATAATCAATCGCACCGGGACAGCTACATCAATGAAAATGGCACTGACAGATACTACCGAGATTAGAGCACAGTAGTTAACAAGAAATTATTGTGGAACACACCAAAATAGACGGGGGTTCATACTTACCTTTACTTACCTCTTCAAATTAATCTCGGGTCTGGGTTGTCAACTGGATCACTTAAAGTATGCCCTCACAATAACCTCCACCATGATATTTAAAATGAACCAAGACGAAGACAAGAAACTTTAAACTGTACAATAATTTATTTCACATAAAGGGAATCATTTTAACAAAAATTCAACAAAATACACGTGGCAATCAGAAGCCATTGTCAATATAATCATGTCCTCCTGTAGGACTTGTAGACGTTACATACAAATGTTTATCTTTCACTAGCTTAAAAGAACGTAATAATCATAATACACTTGGAATGGATAAGGGAGTTGGGACGAGACATATAGCAATTGTTTTCCTTTTAATAAACATCACACTTTTATTAATAGCCGCAAGGCTGCTATGTAGGCGACCTTGGCCTCTATCAACCAGTTGTCTGGCCAGCTGCGATCCACCCTGCATCATGTCGCAAGCCTACATCGTCAAATGGACTCACCTGTCCAGCCAACGTTAGCATCTGCTAGTTACATCAGAGCCTAGCTCCGTTTCAAAACACTTTAAATGTCCTCAACTCAACTCAAATATTATCACGCAAATCTTTTAAATGCTCCATTCACATATCACTGGATTACTCTGATAATCCCAAAACTTGCTTAATTATATAATCCAAATGTTTAACTAGCGTTGTTTAAAGTATAATGACAAAACTCTTAATGTTTATAACAAACTGCTCATAATTATTTATAACAATAAGAAATTGTTTATAATATTGTCAAACGACAATTGAAAATTTTATACACGCCTCTATTAATTCCTTTCGTTCCAAATTATTATTAAAGATATTTACAAATTATTTACAATATTTATATTATTTGTTTGAAATACATTACACCACACGTCTATCCGGTTTATAATTACTTAAATCGTGGTAATATAATCGGCCAATGAAGGTTAGTTATATTTAAGTTTCAAATCCAGGTTTAATAAATTTTAATAATTATTATTATTATTATTTGTGACGGTAACCTCCATTCAAAATCGTTATCTCAAATTATTTAAACACTCTTGTTAATTATAACAGTAACTTCACATGATTAATTTTCAAAGGACCTGGACAATACACTCAGCGGAAAAATACTTCGCTCAAAACGTCCAAAATTGCATAAAAATAGGCCCAGAATTCATCATATATCTCAATATATATGGCATCAAAATCTTCCACAATACATACAAAAAACCTCCACTTACAAATTCTTCAACATCATTAATTACTGTGGGAACCTCCTTCGCTTATTCATGGGCATTATTCATCAGCGACTTTAACACGTCCACTGAACTAACGATTATACATCCATAGTTCCACTTTAAAAATTCTTATATTCATTAATTGTGTCAAAACTGTTACTATATTTAACCTTCGTGGGTTTCATTCATGAATCGATATGAAGTAAAAATTTGCCAATCACAAATAAATTTAATGGCAAATACGATTTTACACGCCTCCCTGGTCTATCAAAATTGAGATTAATATCTTCAAAGTAACGCAGTATAAAAATACTATCTTCAATCAAAGTTCATCTAAACTGCATAAATAGTCGAATAGAATACAATTAGACTGTGGAATGCAAACATTATTGTTCCAATCTAGAATTGAGAAAAACTCCTATCAAATGTTCATTACTATAGTGTATTCAATAACTCGTAATCAAAGTTCCTATTTCATAAAATTGTCTATAATGCAATGGTATTTCATAATTGACGATAAATGTCTATGTTGCAATCATGTTCATAAAACGACTAGTATTTCCAAGATCGTCGACAAAGTAATAGATTTTAACTCTCTAAAATCTTTCAATTATTCTTCTTTCTTGATGATGACAGAAAATTGGTCAAAGTAATTTACTGAATAGAATTACTTTAATAAAGTGACACGCTGTCTGAATTCCAATCTGTCAAAGAAAATCGTTAATTTTACAGTCAAATCGTGACTACAAAATATGCAAATTACTGAAAGAATCTATAATATCAGTCTCAACTGATCCAAAAATAATTTAAATATGCCAATGACATAACAATGTCTTAATAAATCGAAGAAAAAGGCATAAATCATCAAAGTGTACTGAGTACAGAAATATCAAGCAAGAATATGGGGCAAAATATATGATGACAGAAAATATGGGAAAAATGGTTGCTCAGATATCGCTAAATGGCTCAAATAAAACAAGAAACGTTCACGACTACCTTACCTGTTGATTGAAGTTCCAGAGGAAAATTTCCAAAGAAGACTGCTGATGGTTCCATTTCACCAACGTAAAGATGTGCTCCGACCTCGAACCTGGAACCAGCGCCCTCTGAGAATCGAACTGCTTCCTCCTCCGGAAATTGCACTGCTCCATGTAGACGATAGGCATCCTTCTGGCAAAACTCTTTTTTGTGAGCCTGGTCCACCCTGGCCTCTCTTGAAAGTTCCCTGAAGTTCTGGCAAAACTCTTCTTTGTGAGCCGGGTCCACCCTGGCCTCCCTTGATAGTTCCTGAAGTTCTGGTAGAAATTCGCCATGAAGTTTATTGCAGTTATTTCCGTAGAAATATTCATAGTTGTGGAGTATGAAGGTATTTCCACTGCCATTTGATCTAATTAAGCGTTGGATCACGACGCATGAGTGTAGTTGGATGTTCACTACATGCTCGCTTGTGTAGAATGGCGATTAACGAAGTTCCATGCTGTTATTTCACTCCATCGATATATGTCCCAATTGCATTAAAGTCCTTAGCCTTCCATCTCCACTTTTGTTATAATCATAGTTGAAAGAACTGCCATATTATACTGTTCCATATTAGAATGTAGCGTTGTATCACCAAATGCAATCTTAAGTATCACGGTTGCAATACACGTGTCAGCCGTAGCGTAGAATGTGATATTATAAAAGTGCTTCTCAGGTGGCGAGAAAATCACTTTTGTCTGCCGTCTTAAAATGCCAATATCTTCCAAATTATAATCGTAAAAATGTTCAACTTTACTACACACTTTAATACTGTACTGCACAATTGAATTAGCATACAGGCATTAGTCAACTCTTGATATATTATCTTGTAGACTCTTTAATGTGTGCGTTTCAACTTCGCCTAGTTTCAAAACCGTAAAATGGTACTGCTGCACTGCTCCGTGCTCGTTCGATGCGGTGGGCTTTACCACGCGCTAATAACGACTTGCTTCACTGAATCACTCGAAAACGACTATAAGACACCAGAAATATGATCAATATGAGATATGAGAGCCTCTCTCTGCTGTGCAAGACCTTTTATCAACTTCTTAAGTGGCGTATCAATCCCTTCCATAGCTTGTTCCTCCGTCATCGCTAGAAGTTCTAACTTTGGCAATACTTGACGGATTTTCAAATTTCAAAAACTCAAAATTAATTTCTTCTAAATTCCAAATCAATGCCATAACTTAAAATAGATTTCCACAATTCTGCATTCCAAAAGTAATTAAATATAGTAGTTTCAGTAATCTCCGTCTCCCTCCAAACTATCGTTCATTGGTTCGAGCTTTTCCTCCAATAGCGTAGCTTCTTCCTCAGCACAATTCCATGTTTTCCTGCGACTGCGTCGTAAATCTCAGATCTTTCTCGAACAAATCCTGACGTCACCAAGAATCTCAGCTCAACCAGCCTACTTGCATGAAGTCTGCGTCATCCATGCCTACGTCATGAATATCCAAGTCACAACTATGACATCCATAACTTTCTTCATATTTGCCAATACAGCCACCGTGGTCTCAATATAATTCAATTTACGGGGGCAGTACAAAACCAACATGGCGGCTAGGCAAATTTAAAATAATTCAAAAGCATTTTCTCGAGATTTGATCAACCGAGCGCAGTCAACCTTGGCACAAGAAATGTTTATACTAGTTTTAATCTACTGGCATCTGATGCAATTCAATTTCTTTCATAACGATAACATGGCGGCAGTGGAAAATTTTAAAATTATTACACTTTATTTTGTTTCCTAACCATGATATTGTAGTGAACGTTTAATTAATAAACCTACTCGTATGTTATATCTTTCATCTAATGGTATACAACTCTATGACCTATATATAGAACAATCCAACCTGGTGATCATCCGAAATACGTCGACGGTTCTCAATATCTCTGAATCTATTGCAACAATCAAACTAAAAATTTCTATGTTGATAAAGCTATTAACATAAGTTCACCTATCGGATATTAAATAACCGAATGACCACAAATCCAACATGGTGGTGATGCGATATTCTTTTATTTTATTCTCGTGACCTACTTGTCCGAGAGCAGTGACACTTAATACGGTAAATCTTCATACAACGCTAAAAATATCGGCGTCTACTCAAATTAATTTTATATGATAACTTAAAAATGGCGGCTGTGCAAATATTTTAAAATCACGTTTATATATCTCGTGTCCTAAAGAAGTGATTCAAATCTATGTTGGTACATGTTGGTACAATGAGCCACGTTTGTAATGTTCATCTGTTGGCTTCTAATTCTATAGCGAATATATCAACCAATCTAACATGGCATCCATACGATACATTCAACCGGTTGTCAAAATTTCCAAACTATTAAAGCAATCACACTGGAATTTTGCGTGGTGTTAGAGGATTGTTCAGTAAGGACAAAAATGTTACTTTCCCTAATTCTGAGAAACACCAAACAGTATGGTGGTGAGGTGATTTTCAAATATTGCAAAAAATTCTTCTGGCGATCTTATCACTCGCTTGCAATTAAACTCAGAACAATCTTTATTCAGAGATTAGTTTAGAGACATCTAATGATGTTCAATTGTTTACAAAAATTCAAGATGCATCAGTTCACAATTTCAGAACCGTATTTTTAATTTCTCGTTTCCTATAAATTTTGTAGCTTGCTTTTCGTAAATCATAGAAGCCGTGCATTTTATTTTCTAACAAATAGTTCAGGGAAGAACTATATAGCCTACTTTCATATACCAAACTTATGTTAATTACCTCTATCTAAATACAAAATTTAAGTTTGATCGCTGTAATAGATTCGTAGATATTGAGAACCGTCTAAATATTTCGCATGGTAGCCATGGCGGATTTATATATATATATATATATATGCCTCATATTTATGTACTATTACATGAAGATTATTTTTCAGGTGTTTTATTCATACTTTGATCGCATGATTACGACACAAGGAATAAAAACAAGATTTTAAAATTTCGCTCAGCCGCCATCCTGTGGTTATTTAAATAATTTAAATGAATTCGATGCCATTGGATTAAATTTTTCATAAGCATATAACGCACCAAGTTTCACTGCGCTCGGATGGTTAAATCGCGAGAAACGTCCATTTCAATATTTAAATTTCGCGTCGCCGCCATGATGGATTTTTGCTCACCAGGTTATTGAACGTTCCATAGGTGAACTTATGGTTATAGCCCCTAAACACATACAAAATTTCAGTTTGATTAATGTCATAGATTAATAGGTATTAAGAACCATCTAAATATTTCGGATGGTTGCCATGTTGGATTTTAATATATGTAGAACAGAGAGTTATGTACTATTAAATGAGGATAATAGCGTACGTTCATTATGCAAACGTTGATTTTGATATCATGATTAGAACACAACAAATTAAAACTTAATTTTAAACATTCGCACAGCCGCAATCTTGAGGTAATGTAAACAATTGATCTAAATTGCATGTCAGTGTATTGCAATTTGTATAGTTTTTTGCTGTACCAAGTTTCACTGCGTTCGGATGGTTAAATCGCGAGAAAAGTCTATTTAAATGTTTCAATTTCGCTTGGCCACCATGTTCGTTTTGTAGTAAACAGGTTTTTGAAAGTCACATAGGTGAACGTCTAGTAGAGAAGTTTATCACCGTACAAAATATCAGGGTGATATGAGTAACAGTTCTGGAGATATAGAATTCTGGTAAAATATTTCGCACAGCCGCCATGTTAAATTGGTGAGACGTAATCACATTTGAAGGGCATGGTCCGGGTCGGCGAAAATAGTAGTATGATCAAGCCGAGTTTCATTTAAATCGCTCCAGCCGTTAGAACGTTATTAGGGGAGACACACACGGACGCATAGGCACATCACACACGCACATGGGCAAAAGTTGATCTCATAAGCCTATTTTTCATCAATGAAAATAGGCTAAAAGTGAATTCCCTTGCTTCATTGCAGGTAGATGTCATCTCGCACGAAGAGTCTTAATCACCAAAATTGATAGCTCTACTGTATATTCTAGCATATAACTTTTCATTGATATGATGTTGGTGAAGACACATGTCGTGAACGAAAGCTATTTAGTATATCGCGTGGAAAATCCCTGCAATAGCGGGGAGAATGTTAATGGAAAAAGTCCAGTGGGATATATGAAAATAGGTTATTTTGTTCTTCACGGAACTACATGTTAATATTCCATTTTTACACACCAATTCCAAACGTATTGGATGAGGGTTGTGATATTATTGCAGAGTGATGCCAGGGATGTGATATGATGGACTATTTTAATTAAATGTATTATAAATTAACCATTTCAACCGTCGATAATCATAATCCTCGTTTGATTTCGGCGGTAATGTGTAGGATTGGGCGGAGTAGCAGGACTGTGGATTTTGTTCTACCTGCTTGGTTTTCAACAAGATGAACCAACATCGATTCCTCTGTCAGAATTTCGAAATTGAAACTCACATTTCTTGGTTCGATTTCGACGTGAAAATTAGGTCCATTGACTTACGATCACCAGGTCTCAGGTCACGTCAATCTACAAGCTCGCTTGTTCATCTCGGGATGAAATCATTTTTAAATCACCTTTTTCAAAATTGTAACACCTAAAGTAAATAAGAAATTTGTACGCCAGTGTAGAATACTGAAATAAACTTATTTCAACGGAGTCGCCTCCGTGGTGTAGTGGTCATCGTGCTTAGCTGCCACCCCGGAGGTCCGGGGTTCCATTCCCAGCTCTCCGACGAAATTTGAGAAATGTTATGACGACTGGATCAGGGTCTACTCAGTTTCGGGTGGTCCAAGAGAGTAGAGGGGGTTCCATTCCCTCCTCAGCTATCCTCGAAGTGGTTTTCCGTGGTTTCCCACTTCGTCTTCGGACAATTGCCGGGATGGTACTGAGACCGTATTTTGTAATTAGTTGGATCTATGTTGGACAGGTGTGTACTCAGGCGCAATCCTGCGGCGCTATTTGCACGCCACACAGCGCATGGATACTCTGTGGCGAGGTTAGGAGCAACTAGGCAGCCCGCTGTACATCCTTGAGCACGTGCTTTGTTTTAGTACAAGAGAGGTCTACAAAATGGAGACGGCAGTAACGTCAATCTGATGCAACATGATATACTTTGATATAGTAGCCATGAAACAGAATAGTAATTGACAAATGCATTATGTTTAGAGAAGAGGAAACTTGAGTGTATTTCATACATACATAAATGCAGATAACAAAATATCAGAATATTATCGAACATGATCCAGTGTCGATATCGATAGTCAATATCGTTCCTCAACGAACAGCACTATGGGTTTCGCAGAGCAGTAAGCAAAGATCTGTCCAGGCAAAGACACGAGATTGCAACATACTTTGCTGGAAGTACGACACTCATATCGTGTGCAAGCAACGCGGACGTGTATTTACGTAAAGTTAGACAGTTCGTACCGCAAATTTTTGTGTCTCGGCTTCTTATAGCTGAAGACTGTGTTAAACTTCATCATCAGGAGCAGTGAACTCTGTATTCACCAGGACTTGTGTGATATTTTCTATGCCAGTACAAGACTTTATTCTACAACAGTACAGTTTACAGTATACAAGCATATTATCATTATGACTTCAGAACAGAAGTTGATTGAATGAATACTTCTCCAGGACATGACTATGTCACTTATGGGCTAAAATGGAAGGCAGGAATGCAGTGCAATAGTGGAATTGACTACTTAGGATGATCACCAGCACCAAACATGGATTATTATAAAAGCAGAAAACTCTTCAAGAATAGGTAGAAGACGTCTTGGAGATGTTTATTGTATATTCATACTGTAACTGCATGAAATATAATGGCATACTACGAATAAGCTCCAGCTATATCTTGGGAACGTGTGAGAGCGATGAACTTGTTTCGCGAACAGCTGTTTTTCCTTTTCAAACGTTCGGACTCGGGTTCGGTTCTCTACGAGATCCAGTCGTATCGAGGACTACGCGACCTGATGAACGAGGGTTCAGTTCCAGAACGAGGGCAGTGTGTTTCTCGCATACTCCTATTTCAACCAGATGGCAAAGTACAAGGTAGCTGAACACCCATTTTCATAGTAGACAGTATGAATTAGACATACTCTAGAGTGTTCCATATCACCAATTTTTCATAGTAGTTAGAAAATGCATTCCAGGGCTAGACCCGATTCTCTATCGCTTTTGTCTTGCAGTGTATTTTATTTTTGTAGTTAACATTAATATTTTATAATGCTTTTTTTATGCATTAATTCACTTCTTTTTCTTTCTAAATTTGAGCATTTAATGGAATTATATAACTTGTTGAGAAGATTAATATGAAGAGTAGGGAGAAGACTACGATAACTTTATATAAGAATAGTAGTAAGCAATTAGATGACCAATACGCTACGTATACGTGAAGATTATTTGAATAGACATTTCTACGAATTTTGAATTTTGAATTTTAACACTTATGCATTCCATGCAAGTTTCTTTAATAGACGTGCGGGTCTATTTTTCATCAAGTGCAGTATAAATATGGAAACATAATGATTTATAGAGCAGATATTTGCGATTTATGGATTAATTTTGGCAATCTACAGCTTTTGAGATTTTTCTTTTTGGAATTGTCTTAGACACTATTAGATCGTTCAGTTTCTATTTTGTTCATGATTCGTTTGTTGAACTCCATCCTGGTTAAGCGTTGGATTCTAATAATTTTCGTGTACCTTCTTAAGACAGGCTCATTACTATGGTGTAGGATTTTTCGTGTTTCATAAGGAGAGGATCTCCAGTCGAGATTTTGTCTAGTAGAGCTGAATCGTTTTTTTAAGTGATCTATCCACAATTTCCTGAAAGATATAGTTATGAACATGAGATTATAATGAGAAATAAATTACTATTGTAAAATGATTGTATAAAATATTTTCGTTACAAAGCGAAATGCTAATGTCGAAAAATACTCAAGCACTGTTATTTGAACAGCTAATTATATTATATTTGCCTTTGTTCTGATAAAAAAAATGTCCATGATACTTTAACTTATGTTAATTTGATGCACGATATTTCATGACTTTTAT
The DNA here is from genome assembly GCA_946902985.2 of Meconema thalassinum. Lineage (NCBI taxonomy): Eukaryota > Metazoa > Arthropoda > Insecta > Orthoptera > Tettigoniidae > Meconema > Meconema thalassinum. Next base: position 637,427,881 of record OX336389.2, read on the forward strand.
GTAAAAGCTTATTTGAACTTAATGATGTTTGGAAAAATGTTTACAAGCTATGGAGAGCTTATCTATGAATGAAGCAACGTGTGCTTGCGAATTTGATTGTTATAATGGGATATTAGACATCAATGGATGATCTATGTCATTTTTCTGTCCAGTATAAATTAGCTATTGAGCTATGTCTGAATACAATTATGTGTATATTTTGAACGTGCAGTATAGTCACGAATATTAATACTAGAAGGCTAGTATGAGGTTAATACATCCAACATTTAAGTAAAACAGCATTGTGATAATTGTTCTAGAATGGATTGTTCAAATTAATAACATTTGTTTTTGGAGAAAGGTTAATTGGAAATACGAGTAATAATATTGATATAATCCTGTAATAATAACCACTAAAAGCTTTAGAGATAAAAATAATAACATGAATAACTATGTGATTTAAAATGTTGTTAACATTTTTATGCTATGATAATGCGTTCGATCAACTTAACCATTCGTCGAACATGCCATGATTTGACTTTAACTAATACTATAGAATGCTTATTGATGGAATCGAATTTATTACTGATGAAGAATTTGAACGTGTACAATAATGTATAAATGTAAATAATATCTTAAACTTTGAGGATCATTTAAATATGTAACGAGTGTATATAATAATGTTTAAATATTTTTGAAACTGTCTTTACATGCGATTAGGATGCTGTATTTTGATAGCATTTTTGACTATGTTTCGATGCTAATGTCATTATGAGATGTCTACGCTTCATTAGAAGCGAATTATTTTGTTTAGTGGAGAGATAGTCCACCATGCAACAGTCTTTAGATTAATAAACTGTCGGTCAATTTTAAATACTTCGGATGTCTTGGTCATTTATACTAGAAATAGGATGCGCTACGAGGACCAGTAGGTCAGTTTTTAGGATGCCTAGCGCCACGCTCGAGATTAATTTAGTCATTTTTAGAGTCTCGTTAGCTCACTTTGAGTTATTTTTCGTTTTTATCTCATCGACCACTGGCATCTTCCTATCGCATTCTTTATAAGAGAGGTATCTTTATCCCTGGTTTATCCTAGTTGGTATAATTTTAGGGGCATTTCAGCCGGGCGCTTCCAGATTCTACGATCCAGCAGTTCCATCGGGTTTCAACAGGTAAGACCACGTGGATACGGGTGCATCTTAATTGGCGAACCCATAACGTGGGGAATTCGAATTGGTATTCTCGAATAACCTAGTGGTTAGCCGATATTAATTGGCAAATCCATTTATGGGATTAGATTTTTTATTTTTGCTTTAAAATTAACTGTTAATGACTGCGGCATGATCATAAAAGATATTTCCTGGAAACATTTATGGATCAGCGTGATCATATGGAGGCATGATCTGGGGCCATTTTTCACTCCATGCTTGTCGGCCATTTTATACTTGTCACCGGCGATTATATTTAGTAGATCATTAGTCACAATAACTTAATTTCTTTTTAATAATAACTTAATAAGCTAGATTTGCGAGTAGAATTTAATTATTTTTAGTATAAATTACCAAGCACATACACCTCCTATTTTATAGATATACTTTACTATTAAGTTTAGATATTATTCATATTGGTGAAAGGGGTCATTCTGAGTGTGTCAATTCTACTATATATGTATTGCATTCTTATATTTCTCCATTTTATATTGTATAATTTTGTCAGGTGCAGCAACACTAGATGATGTAGTAGCTTTACTACAAGCTATGCAGGAAAAGTCGGCCAAGCAAGAGCAGGACTTGGCTGATATCAAGTCAAATGCTCAAACTAATCTTGAGCGAATAACTGAATCAAATAATAAGAATATTGAATTAATAACTAGAAACACAGAAGTAATACAAGCAGATATGTCCCAACTTCATTTGTCTTTGAAACGTTTGCAGGACAGCAATCGAAAAATTTCCGATAGGTCCAAGGAAATTAAGGAGAAAGTTAATGATGTTGAACTAAGTGTCGATAGTGTGTTAGAAGATGTAAGACTTGTTCAATTGGATATAAGTAATGTGAATGTTGAAGTGAGTCACGTTCGCTCCAGTGTAGCCACAGTTGAGGTTAAATTAAATGCAGATCAAACTGATATTACGGCTACACAGGAGAAAATAATTAGCACAGAGGCTAGAATAGTTAGCACAGAGGCTAAATTAGATGCTACACAGGAGAGAATAGTTAGCACAGAGGCTAAAGTATATGCTACGCAGGAGAAAATAGTTAGTACAGAGGCTAGAATGATTAGCACTGAACAAAAGATTATACAGACAGAAAAACTCGTAACCAGAATACAATCTAATATTTCGGGCATTAAGGAGGATGTCAAAAGTGTTAGATTGGAACTGGAACATAGTCAAAGGGAAAATAAAAATAGTTTAGATGCGCTTCGAGTACAATTCTCCAATGAAGCTAGTAATACACAAGAGACTTTGTCAAAATTAGAAAATGACATGGTTCTCTTAAAAGAGGAAATAGAGGACCACAATAAGGTTCTGAGAAAAGATATAGAAATTGTTCTTAAAACCATTGTTAAAGATCATATAACCATTATTCGGGGTGAAATAATCAAAGTTAACGAGGAGATAATTAAAAATGTTACCTCTAATTTGGAATTAACAATTTCTCAAACCGAAATCAAGTTGAACAAAGATATATCAGATGTTAAATTAGACACTGGCAAAAGAATAGATTCAGTCCAGACTAGTCAAACAGATAATATCAATAATCTTAGGGAAGATTTGGAATCACGAGTTAACACTGTAACATCAAAGTTAGAGCAAGTGAGATTAGACGTCAATACAGAACGTGAAAAGAAAACATCTGAATTAAACGCGATTAGGGACGAGTTGAACAAATTTAACTTAGCTGATCACGTTAATGTTGATGCTTAAAGAAGCGAATTTAATAAGCAAATTGAAGCACTAAAATCAATGTGATTTCCAACAGAGAAGGCACAGTTCCTCATGTTTGGCAAAGCTTAGATGTAACATCCCCAGATAGGAATTTTATTGAACGTTCTAATGGGGCAGTAGGAGGCGAACAGCCCAGACAACGGTCAGAAGTCCCAAGTACCACTAATCTCGAATATGTTCCTAGGGATTTCAGGACATCTACTCCCAATGACGGGTCAAAGGTAACGATTGTGAGAAATTATGAAGAAAAGATAAAGAAATTTTCCAACACCGAGAGTTTAACTCCGATTGAATTTATTAGAAATCTTCAAGATTATTTCATAGAACATCACGTTAGTAGAGACAGGGAATTCCGAATTGTAGAGAGACATCTTCTGGAAGGTCCTTTAAATTGGTTTCGAGCTTTCCGCTATACTTTTGACAACTTTGAGCAATTCTCTGAAACATTCATTAAGAGATTTTGGTCTATTGAATTCCAACATGCAGTAAGAGCAGAAATATACTCTAGGAAGTACAGTAGTACTGGACCTACTAGTTACTCCGAATTCTACACTTCACAATTAGTCCGCCTACGTTTTCTTCAACCCCCATTAACTCAGGAGGAAATATTAGAAACTATTTCAGGACAGTTGCCAGTTGAAGTTAGGCGTAATATAATTTCGTCAGGGGTGACAGATTTGGCTCAGATGGACGATTTACTCCGAAGACTTGATCATACATCTATTCCTCCCACGATATCAAAAGGCGGAAGAACGGAAGTCAAAAGCGTGAACGCTGTAGTCGTGGATAGGACCCAACAAACTGAAAAACCCAGTCAGAATGAGTCAAGATGGGTAGGTCCCATTCGAATCAACAGGTATAATGAACAACCACGCGATTATAGGGATAATCAAGCACCATTCCGTAGTTACTATTCTCGGTATTATCGAGGACAGGATAGGTCGTATCAGTCGAATAGAGATCAAGAGAGATATAGACCATATCAAGACAGGTATAGAAATGATGGATTTGACAATAGAGATCAAGGGAGATACAGACCGCATCAAGATAGGGATAGAAACGACAGATTTGATAACAGATATCAAGATAGAGAAAGAAATCAGCCAAGAAATAATCGGTATCAAAATCAGAACACCGACAATAGAAATTTAGAAAAATGGGAACGGCAAGTTTATTTCCAGAGACAGGAGAATAAACAACGAGGATATTCTAGGTACAAAAATTACCGTGATAAGGACTATCAAACCGAGGAAGAAAGAAATCAGTCCAGAAAGACAGAGAGAAGAGAGAAGAAAGGAATAATAGACGTAGGGACACAGACAGTGATTCAGAACCTGGGACCAGCCAACAACCTGAGAGGCAGGAGAGACGTCCCAAGGAGAAAGATAAAGGAAATTCCTCATAGAATCAGAGTCAAATTCGTCTCCATTCGATATAGCACTTCAAGATATATAAGAAGTTACTGGCGAGGAAATAGGGAGATTCAATGCGATGAACCTCAAAAGATATTATGAAAAGATTGAACATTAACAAAATACTGCTCATGAAGTGAATATCAAGAATGATAAAATAAAAGTATTGTCACACTTTTATTTCTTGAGTTGGGAGGGAGATGAGACCGTATTTTGTAATTAATTGGATCTATGTAGGAGAGGTGTGTACTCAGGTGCATTCCTGCGGCGCTATTTGCACGGCACACAGCGCATGGATACTCTGTGGCGAGGTTAGGAGCAACTAGGCAGCCCGCTCTACATCCTTGAGCACGTGCTTTGTTTTAGTACAAGAGAGGTCTACTACACGGAGACGGCAGTAACGTCAATCTGATGCAACATGATATACTTTGATATAGTAGCCATGAAACAGAATAGTAATTGACAAATGCATTATGTTTAGAGAAGAGGAAACTTGAGTGTATTTCACACATAAATAAACGCAGATAACAAAATATCAGAATATTATTGAACATGATCCAGTGTCGATATCGATAATCAATATCGTTCCTCAACGAACAGCACTATGGGTTTCGCAGAGCAGTAAGCAAAGATCTGTCCAGGCAGAGAAACGAGATTGCAACATACTTCGCTGGAAGTACGACACTCATATCGTGTGCAAGCAACGCGGACGTGTATTTACGTAAAGTTAGACAGTTCGTACCGCAAATTTTTGTGTCTCGGCTTATTATAGCTGAAAACTGTGTTAAACTTCATCATCAGGAGCAGTGAACTTTGTATTCACCAGGACTTGTGTGATATTTTCTATGCCAGTACAAGACTTTATTCTACAACAGTACAGTTTACAGTAAACAAGCATATTATCATTATGACTTCAGAACAGAAGTTGATTGAATGAATACTTCTCCAAGACATGACTATGTCACTTATGGGCTAAAATGGAAGGCAGGAATGCAGTGCAATAGTGGAATTGACTACTTAGGATGATCACCAGCACCAAACATGGATTATTATAAAAGCAGAAAACTCTTTAAGAAGAGGTGTAAGACGTCTTGGAGATGTTTATTGTACATTCATACTGTAACTGCATGAAATATAATGGCATACTACGAATAAGCTCCAGCTATATCTTGGGAACGTGTGAGAGCGATGAACTTGTTTCGCGAACAGCTGTTTTTCCTTTTCAAACGTTCGGACTCGGGTTCGGTTCTCTACAAGATCCAGTCGTATCGAGGACTACGCGATCTGATGAACGAGGGTTCAGTTCCAGAACGAGGACAGTGTGTTTCTCGCATACTCCTATTTCAATCAGATGGCAACGTATAAGGTAGCTGAACACCCATTTTCATAGTAGACAGTGTGAATTAGACATACTATTGAGTGTTCCTTTTCACAAATTTTTCTTAGTAGTTAGAAAATGCATTGCAGGGCTAGACCCGATTCTCTATCGCTTCTGTCTTGTAGTGTATTTTATTTTTGTAGTTAACATTAATATTTTATAATGCTTTTTTTATGCATTAATTCACTTCTTTTTCTTTCTAAATTTGAGCATTTAATGGAATTATATAACTTGTTGAGAAGATTAATATGAAGAGTAGGGAGAAGACTACGATAACTTTATATAAGAATAGCAGTAGGCAAGCAGATGACCAATACGCTACGTATACGTGAAGATTATTTGAATAGACATTTCTACGAATTTTGAATTTTGAATTTTAACACTTATGCATTCCATGCAAGTTTCTTTAATAGACGTGCGGGTCTATTTTTCATCAAGTGCAGTATAAATATGGAAACATAATGATTTATAGAGCAGATATTTGCGATTTATGGATTAATTTTGGCAATCTACAGCTTTTGAGATTTTTCTTTTTGGAATTGTCTTAGACACTATTAGATCGTTCAGTTTCTATTTTGTTCATGATTCGTTTGTTGAACTCCATCCTGGTTAAGCGTTGGATTCTAAGAATTTTCATGTACCTTCTTAAGACAGGCTCATTACTATGGTGTAGGATCTTTTGTGTTTCTTTGGGTGAGGATCTCCAGTCGAGTCTTTGTCTAGTAGAGCTGAATCGATCTTTTTACAGTGATCTATCCACAATTTCTTGAAAGATATAGTTATGAACATGAGATTATAATGAGAAATAAATTACTATTGTAAAATGATTGTATAAAATATTTTCGTTACAAAGCGAAATGATAATGTCGAAAATTCTCAAGCACTGTTATTTGAACAGCGCATTATATTATATTTGCCTTTGTTCTGATAAAAAATTGTCCATGATACTTTAACTTATGTTAATTTGATGCACGATATTTCATGACTTTTATGTAAAAGCTTATTTGAACTTAATGATGTTTGGAAAAATGTTTACAAGCTATGGAGAGCTTATCTATGAATGAAGCAACGTGTGTTGGCGAATTTGATTGTTATAATGAGATATTAGACATCAATGGATGATCTATGTCATTTTTCTGTCCAGTATAAATTAGCTATTGAGCTATGTCTGAATACAATTATGTGTATATTTTGAACGTGCAGTATAGTCACGAATATTAATACTAGAAGGCTAGTATGAGGTTAATACATCCAACATTTAAGTAAAACAGCATTGTGATAATTGTTCTAGAATGGATTGTTCAAATTAATAACATTTGTTTTTGGAGAAAGGTTAATTGGAGATACGAGTAATAATATTGATATAATCCTGTAATAATAACCACTAAAAGCTTTAGAGATAAAAATAATAACATGAATAACTATGTGATTTAAAATGTTGTTAACATTTTTATGCTATGATAATGCGTTCGATCAACTTAACCATTCGTCGAACATGCCATGATTTGACTTTAACTAATACTATAGAATGCTTATTGATGGAATCGAATTTATTACTGATGAAGAATTTTAACGTGTCCAATAATGTATAAATGTAAATAATATCATAAACTTTGAGGATCATTTAAATATGTAACGAGTGTATATAATAATGTTTAAACATTTTTGAAACTGTCTTTACATGCGATTAGGATGCTGTATTTTGATAGCATTTTCGACTATGTTTCGATGCTAATGTCATTATGAGATTTCTACGCTTCATTAGAAGCGAATTATTTTGTTTAGTGGAGAGATAGTCCACCATGCAACAGTCTTTAGATTAATAAACTGTCGGTCAATTTTAAATACTTCGGATGTTTTTGTTATTTATACTAGAAATAGGATGCGCTACGAGGACCAGTGGGTCCGTATTTAGGATGCCTAGCGCCACGCTCGAGATTAATTTAGTCATTTTTAGAGTCTCGTTAGCTCACTTTGAGTTATTTTCCGTTTTTATTTCATCGACCACTGGCATCGTCCTATCGCATTATTTATAACAGAGGTATCTTTATCCCTGGTTGATCCTAGTTGGTAGAATTTTAGGTGCATTTCTGCCGGGTGCTTCCTGATTCTACGATCCAGCAATTCCATCGGATTTCAACAGGTAAGATCACGTGGATACGGGTGCAGTACCTAACGTCAGGCCATGGTCGCCTCCTTCGCACCTCCTTGTCTATCCCTCAAATTCTTCCCATCCCATCCCATCCCTCATGAGACCCCGTGTTCACTCTGCAGGTGAGGTCGCCTGGGCGAGGCGATCGTCCCACCTACCCAGTTGTATCCCCCGTCTCGATGTCAAGCTCCAGGACACTGCCCGTAGTGGCGGTAATGGTGGGATCCCTCGCTTAGTCCATGGGAAAAGCCTACCTGGAGGATAAACTGACTACGAAAACATTTCAGCGGAGAACTCTTTGCGTAGACTATATTTTGTGATAAATTCAACTTATAAGAATAGCGTAAAATCTAATAAAACCTACATTGATCCGCCAGCATCCAAGGATAACAATAAAGAGTGACCAGCGTTATGACACCTTCAGCAATATTACCTTCTTTGCACCCCTACTTGAAATATTTACCAGTACCCAAGATGAGCAGGATCGCAGAATGTTCATGGTCCCCAGCTAGAAAAAAAAAACACGTGGAAATACTGTAGGTATTGGGCGCCTATAATTACTCCCTTAGTACAACCTACAACTAATTAATATACATCAATATTTCAAATATATAACAATATATGGCGGACAAACGAACCCCTCGTGACCAACAATTCATTCTATAAGGACGATACGATAATTTTAACCGAACCATGACCTCTCCTGTTCGTAGACGAAGACAAAAATAATTAAAGAAATCAAAACTTCAACCTTATTTATAAAATAAAATTTAAAATAAAATAAATCCATCTTCTAGAAAAATGTACTCTGCATTTTCAAAGGTACAGGAGCTCAAATACAAATAATAAACAACCAATTCGGTTTATCTAAACTAATTTATTACATAACTAAGTACAAGTTTTCGGGCTTGTAGGCCATGGCCCAGATAGGATATCTCCCGACGTTTCACCGTAAACTGCGCCCGGCATTTTCAAGGGTTCCACCCCTTTCCTTGGTTAGCAGTGGAGAACTTGTACTTAGTCATGAACGCTGGCCATGAAAGCCTAAGCTGTTATAATTGACTAAAAATCATTATTTCAATCTATACAACAAGAAAACTCCACCCTATCTCTATGAAAATATTTACACTCATCAGGATTGAACAATAGTCAGTTGTTACTGTTTCCAATCTACCTGAACTATTTACATGTTGTTTACACCACTCATACGTCATCTACATCGTAACATTGTTTGTGTGCATGTTTTCACTACCATAACTAACCTTAAAATGTTATAACAAAGGAACCACCAAGTTCAAATACTTTTCTCTTTAATGGTATATTCGTAATAGTCATGGCCGTTCAATAAAGCCTAGATCATGCAAAAAAAATCTACTTCGGTTTAACCCTTAGAGTGCCAGACAACGATATATCGTTGTTCCGTATTTACGCCTAAAGTGCCAACAACGATATATCGTCGTTTGAACAGACCGCTCTTTTATAAGTATTTAGTACTGTTGGATTTACCAGGAGGCTGCACCATATGCGTTAATTCCACAGAGAAAGATAGTGGTTTTTAACTACGTCGCTAGATGACGCGTAAGTTTCCTATTTCCGGTTCAGTGAATTTTAGAAATCTGTGTTTATCCGCGCCGTTTAACATCTGTGACATATTGAATAAAATGTCGTTGAGCGGGAGAAATAAGTTTGTTACTTACTTTACTTTCCGTGTCCGGAAGACACACTAAATTCTTCCTTTCCAGAACACTGCAGCTCTTATCCCTCGGTCTGTGGCCAACATAAGGTCTTCCTGGCTGCAGGTTTCAGTAAGATCTTTGCACGTGAGCAGGTGTTGTGGAGTCTGGATTTCTCCACAGGCACACCGTGGATCTTCTGCATAACCCCACTTCACAAGGTTGCTACGACACTTAGGCACTCCTGTTCTCATCCGGTTTAAGGACCTCCAGGTGGTATAAGGCAAATGACTACCACTGCTCAGTTCTTCTTTAGGGGTAAACCCCTCTCGTACTATTTGTTTCCAGAGTGACACACGCCGGACGTCTGGCTTGGTATGGAGGGGTACTGTTCTCTTAATAAAACTCTTCCTGGATCTTAGGCGAGGAGTGGTCACCTTGTGGTTGAACATAGAATGTCTGGGATCTGTTTCAAGCTTTTGTCTCTCTTTCTCTGCTGCCACCCTACGTCGAATAACTGGAGGTGCAATGCCAGCGAGAGGGTAGATCTTCTGCATTGGAGTAACACAACTCACAGAAAACATATTTACAAAAATATAGGCTTCAGGTTTTACCCCTAACCTCCCAGGTGAAGGTCGGTATTTTGCATCTTGTCCTACCTGAACTTCACGGAAATGCTACGACTATGTACGTAAATAATTTTAGTGAAGAGGAGGATGATGATTACTCGGATGAGGAATTTAATCCTCCAATAGATAAGAAAGTGGAAAGTGAAAGTGATAGCGTCGGGATTGATGTAAACATCCGACCGCGTGACTTTAGGCCTAAGGCAAACAGCAATAGTTACAGTAATAATGACATTCAGAATGACAGTAGTAGCGATGACGACCACAATATCCAGCAGTTTCACGATTTCCGTGAAGTTCAGGTAGGACAAGATGCAAAAGACCAACCTTCACCTGGGAGGTTAGGGGTAAAACCTGAAGCCTATATCTTTGTAAATATGTATTCTGTGTGTTGTGTTTATCTTTAGTGAAGATCACTCCCAAACTATTGTACATATTAAAGTGATATTTTACGTGTTTATTCATCGGGAATGGGAGATTACAAAGAAGTAAACATTACTTATCTGTGAGTTGAATTTCTAATTATATTGTGTTTTATTTCGGTTTTTTATATTTTTCGTGTTTTGAAAATGTTCCAAAAATATTTTGATTTTGAATAAACATGAACATGATAATGTTCAAGTGTAGTTCAGAAGTAAGTGAGTTCTCTAGTTAGCATTTAGGGAAAATTTCAAGCCATTGTGTTGGTTATTGTGAATTATATAGCCCTGAGAGTGTGAACCTGCAAAATCCTCTAAATCAGTCTGGCACTCTTGGCATACTGTGAGCGCGCAGGCCTGGCACTAAGGGGGTTAAATAAAATGATAAAAATGATGATACAATATTGCTTTAATACAATTACTTCATTCGTGCGTTTTCCGACGATACATGACCTTGTATAGTCGCTTTCCAATATAAATGAACGCATCTTCTACCTTATACACTTTTCTCATACAACAAATATGTGGAATAAAACTTCACATAAACCTACAACGTCGTGAAATAACTGATCTCTGCAAGGTTCAGTTCCAAAATAACCTCTCATTTAAACTTGCACGAATATCTACAAAATTAACAACTTCCATTTACTTACTTCCGTCACAAATATTCCCATCGTCGACATGACCGATTGGAATACAATTCTTACTTCAAAATACCATCTTTCGTGCTTCCATATTACAACAATGCGTTCTTCCATCAATTAAGACATGTTTCACATACTTGCTGTACTTCAAAGGATTAAAAAATCCACAACATTCCTCATCATAAATTAGTAGTAATACATTTCCTGTCCTCCCCGCTTATCGTTCTTAATTGTTGCACGCAACAGTGTTTAAATTCTCTCTTCAAAATATAACGCAAACTCATGCTGCACTCAAACATGCCCAAAGTGATTCATTATAACCAATACAACTTTTACAATTCGCTTTATAAGTGGAAGTAACAAAACCTTTATCGTACTTCAGTCACAATTCAAAAATATTCCTACGTGATATCGAGTAATCAGCTGTTCTCGTCCGATAGTCAAGGAAATCTTTTCTGTCTGAATAAATGATAAAAATACCTATCAGTTCCTAAATTAATTCCTAAAATTTATCCTATCGAGTCATACAAATCTCCGGCGTTAAAATAATCATAGACCGAAAATACGACAAAGTTCTAATCCAAAATCCTAATTCAAAATATTAATGAAAATCGTCGATCCAAAATAACTCTTATCCGAATTTGAAAATGCGAAATCCTAATAATTCAAATATGACAAGAAATCGAAAAATAAAATGTCGAAGAAATGGTTTCTATTGGAAATTAAAAATTTCTACTACAAGACTACATAGTAGGTGTTCACTTCTACCTTGTGTTGATCTCTAATAATTAATGTTATTGGTTTTACGTCCCTTTTAACTACATTGGCTTTTAGAGAGGCCGGGGTGCCGGAATTTTGCCCCGAAGGGGATCTTTAACGTGCCAGTAAATGTACTGACACGGCTCCCTCGCATTTGCGCACCATCAAATGCCAGCTGACTGCGCCAGGTTTCGAACCTGCAACCTTGGGCTCAGCAAGCGAGAACGTGTGTTGATCTCTGCTGCTGTTGAAGGGAATAACGGATGGTGTACCGTTCATTGCTCTGGTGTTATCAGCGATTGGAACTCCTTCTCTTCGTCTGCTCGAACTGCGTCTTCGGACCTCCAATTCCATTCCCGTTCGGGACTCAAACTGGGTTCTCGTTCTGGCATCGAACTGGGTTCCTATTCATGCATTGAACTGGGATAGCCCTAGTTCCATTTATTTCATTTCTTCTTAGCGCTGACTTGAACTGTTGTTCTAGTAGTTATCCCCTCTCATTATAAATTTTGTAGAGTAGCATTTACGTTACTCCTGAATTGTCCATTATTTTCCGTAATGTCATCTGGTAACTATCAGGTTCTCCATATTTCTCAATATAGTGTTCCCTTTTGCATGCTTTCTAAGCCATCAGAACTCTCATGTTAATTACTGAAGTCGTTCCTCGTGCTGCGGTGATAAATTTCATTTTCGAAATAATTTTGGAGAACTTTATGAAATTTTCTCCTATACTGTTAATTTCGCAATTATGTATGCAATATAGCAGAATTTATTATTAATAGTTCGTATTGCCGTCCAACACAGTGATGTAGAGGTACATTAATTAATTCTCAGCCAGTGGTACCGGGTTCGATCCATGACTCAGGCACGGATTCAAAATCGTAGCTTTCGTCAATCTAAGATGATTTGGGAATTTTTATGATAATTACTTGAAGATTAAAATGTCAAAGTTCAATAACTGTTCTCAGGAGTAATTACATAATGTTCAAATAGTAGGCCTATTGTACCCTTCCGTGTTATTCTAGGATGCCGACTCTTGCTCGGGTAGTGATCTGTTCGGGGTGGCTCTAACTTATTCTAAACATCCTAGGAATATCGTCACAGGATCACAGGAGGCTTAACTTAAAATCAGTATGTCAGAGAACTCCTAATATAAAATAATTCATTTCACAAAAACATCATCTCCCTTTTCTCCCATCCATAGATAAATAAAAACAAAATAAACTCCCTTAAATTACTCTAATCAACAACATCAAAAATGCAAAATAAATGTTATCACACTGGCTGAAAGCAGGAAAAGAAAAATAGTCTATTTTACTAAAGTCCACTGCTTCAAGTTCAAGAATTTACGTCAACAGACTTAGTTCAAATAACTATGGCTTAAATAACACAGCCATTCTATCACAACAAATTATGCGCACTCATGTTTATAACTTGCAAAATTGGTTTTTGGGAACTCGGACATGTTGTCTCGTACAATCATCATCTTTCCTCACAAGAGTCAAATAATGAAGGCAATAGATTTATTCTAGGCTACGGGCATGTGTGTATTTATAACTTAAAAACAATTACTTCTCTCAGAGTCATAACTCCGTTAATTATGGTAAAATAAACAAGTCATCATACATGAAGCAACAAATAAATACTTCGGCAGCCGGTGCCCCGTGATTATTAATAAACAAACAATTATAATGAATGCACTCAAAAATAATGACAATAGAATGCGTCGCTTCCTAAAGCGGCACACAAGAAGAAACCCCGGGAAGTCGGGCTACCTCCCTTCATAGAATACAATGACACCCTCGACGTTGTGACAGACACTTTCATCGCCCTAACCAGCTGGCTAGCAATAACCTTCATGGCTGCTTTTAGAATTCAGACGGCTTACCACACTTCTACCTGCCTCTTAAGGACTCCCTTTTAACTACCTGGGCTCGAGCAGTACAATACCTTTCCGACGGAGCTAAAGTGGACTCTCATCAGACAATGAACTCAATAATTTCACTTACCATTTATTTCATCGTAGAACGCGGGAATATCACCTCCGCTATTAATTTCACTTACCATTATCTCATCGTAGAACGCGGGAATATCACCTCCGCTATTAATTCTGCTCGACCCAGAATCGACTCTCAGCCTTGTCTGAATATAACACATTACCCTCCAGCCATTCTTGTCTTACCTCTTTTAACCTTCGTGTGATAATCACTTACCATACTTATTATTCACGTAATTTCAGTGTCACTTACTGGTCTCGTCACATAATCGAGCGGTCTTCCCCATATTAGCTTTTACATTCACATCGTGCATAAGCACTATCAAACCAATTATTCCCTTAACTGTGCATTCAGCAAGATTAATGACATCCCAAAACAAAACATATTTAAATTAGAACTTTGATGCTCATATACTTATTACGTTATAAAACACACAAAAATACTCATTACTGATAAACACACAAATCTACACAAAACATGCCTGTTATGCCTAAAATATCTATTTTTATCATAATTGCTTATGATCGAGATAAACTTATCCGACCCCCTTGATGGGAAACATTATGGCCAACATGCCCCATACAATTATTTACTTATCTCTCATATTTCCTGATGCGGTTCTGGTCCATGATATCAGTCTTCTTCATTAGTTGGTTCATCTTGATAGGAGGATAATTTACACACGGTTTTTCAAAATTTCACCAAAGCAAAGGTCCACTGTGAATTATTATTATTAACACAATGCACGGTTCTCGCACAAGAAGCTCCTATCTCCGGTATCTATCATCAACTTACTTAGTTCGTCTGACAGTTCAATAGCTTCCAAGATTACTGGTTTATCTGTTAATAGCTCGGGCGGCTATACCTATCATTATAACTGCGTCGTACTGTTATTATATGCACTGCTCTAATTCGCACTCGCGAATACTTAGCGATATTCAAATTTCAGAGGTATACTTGCTCCTACTTATAAACTCGTAAAGAATGTTACTTTTCTGATGGCTACTGGGTTCGGCTTCCGCCTCTACAGCGCGTATTTAGAACTTATAAAAACTTGTAAAAATCACGGTACTTTCTGAACGCTCAGGGCCAAGGCTTCCGCCTCCCGTGAAGCCCCAAAGTAGACTTATAGAACTTGTAAAAATCACTGTACTTTCTGAACGCTCGGGGCCAAGGCTTCCGCCTCCAACTATGCCCCAAAGTAGACTAACTTCGCTGTGATTCAATCCATTATTTATACGATTTCTCTTAGAGGGACGTGGAGTAGGGGAGTTTCAGAATTTATTTCCAAAATAACACTCACATGATTATGCAAACTAGATCCTTAGAACGTCCTCATTTCCAATGTCTCAATGACTCCTTTTTATCCAAAATCCGATCGTTGGATCCTTATATAATGAGCTACGTAATTTGCTTCATTGTCCCTTAATTTCGGCGGGATTTGGTCGCGTCTAGCGTCCCTCGCTGCCATTGGTCGTTTCAAATCCACCTCCTGATTTCATTTTAATTCTGGCAAAAATCACAGAATGATCCAATTTAAATTTTGACGATATCTCTGAGAGGCTGGGATAGTCCCCTATACGATGGTATAATTCCTGTTTCTGTATTCTAATTATTGCTCTAATTCCTTTCAAATGGGCGGGGTTTATTTGGTAGGTGATCGTTGAGGTTTTCGCATTTACCCGCGTAGTTGAACGACCTTTGCGTGTTGTCTGGGCGCATTTGGTGTCCAGATGTGGATTTTCTCTCTTCTACTGCCTTTGTCTGCGCTGAGTGAAAGCTGCTTCAAGTCACGTACGAACCATCCTTTTGTCAAGCCAGTTTCACAAGCAACTTCTATTCTCACATCGGCTTTGAGACATGAATTAAATCTTGTTGGAATAATATGTAGACTTTATGCTATCAGAGATGCATAAAGGTCACACTATATCCCAATTATACAACTAATGAATGTTCGTTGATGTCATTAACTGTAGCGCTTCAGTATCGTGGAAATATTTAAGAAAATCACTTCTTAACTGTAGCAGATTTTCATTTCTGGCCAAGAAAATACACAAGACCGCATTCAACAATATTTCATAGTACGTCTTTTATCGTAGCTAAACACTTGCCGGCAAAAATGCTGTCACCCGCACTATTCTCGGGACTCGAACTGTGTCACAGCCGTTCGCTTCAAGTACCGACGAAGTAATCATCCCGCTGATATTGGCGAATTCTCTATCTTCGCGGTCTCAAAGGCGTCGTTTACCAAAAGCGAGGGAATATTGGCGCTCTTACTTAGTAAAATGATTTCTCTTGCTGTACTGGATCCCTTAACTTAATTTCAAAACCAACATCAATTACCCTACCTTAATAATATTCAGCTTTTCTCAGTGTACTCAAATAACTTCTCTTTCTTCTGCTTCGTTTAATTTCCGAAATATCAATCGCTCGTTCGGGTCACGTGATCAATTTCCCTTTCTATTATCCCTGGCTTGCTATTGACTCGTGGCGAAAGTCATGCTTTTTTGTACTTGGCCGTGCATGGCTTTTTTATTTTCCAAAAGACCTGATCTGCCCGCTCATCCACCAATGACGATGTAACAGAGTAGGCACTTCTTGAAACATTTGTGACACTTCCAGCTTTCTTAATCTTGCTTGTTCCAATGGTAATGAAATATTCGACTCCTTTTTAGTCTCATACAGAAAAATACGGGGCCAGGGTGTAACTCTTTATATCAACCATTCATCCAATTTGTTCACTGGGTGCATCACATTGCAGTCCTCACCTACGATTTTGAATCCGTGCCTGAGTCATGGATCGAACCCGGTGCCACTGGCTGAGAATTAATTAATTTACCTCTACATCACGGGGTTGGACGGCAAATGTTAAGTGTCACCAAGCAATGGAGTAATGCCGTTACTTGTAACAGTTACTGTTTGAAAGTAACCTGGGATCAGATAGGATGATATTTCATAATTATCTAAGAAACTTGGCTCCAGGGTAAAGCTTCTTCGCAAGATTACCGGAAGTAGTTGGGGAGCGGGCACGAATACTCCCCGCTCTGCGGCACTTACTCTTATGTAGACTACTGGTGAATATTGCACTCCTGTGTGGGACCACAGCGCCCACTCATCAAAAGTTGATGTGCTGCTCAATGAAGCCATGAGAGTTGTCACAGCCACTGTTAGATCAACTCCCATTCCGTGGTTAGGCTACCTGTCCTAGATAATATTGCTCCGCAAGATCTACAGAGGAAGGCTACTACGGTAAAATTGCTCAAGAAGATCACTTCTCATATGAACACTCCTTTGTATGATACTGTTTTAGATCCCTTAGTTGGGGGGGGGGGGGGGAGTTTGGGATAAAACACACTTTGTGTCACTGTGCTAATTTGGAAGGTTGTTCCTAAATGAGAGCAGCTTCCCGTAACTGGGAGAGCTCACTAGTGTAGTGTGTTGTTTAGTGTTTAAACGCTAGGGGGTGTTCCTGCAAAGATGCAGGTGTTTACTAGGGGATGGACCTCTAAATGCAGGCTACTATACTGGCCTGCCAGCTGGACGAGATGAGTAATACAATAGGCGTGCTTATGTCAGCGGCTCGACGTTATGTAGTCGAGTCGCGTGCTGGGAAATACAATGCAGTCTGACAAAGCAGTTACTGGCTACTATGGTCACGGACAATCGTGACGAAGGTCAGGAAGGGTATGAGGATGTGAAGAGGAGTGTAATTAGTAGTAATTAGTAATGCAATGTGTAACTTACTGACCAAGTGTTTATTGGTCAGTGAATGTAGTTCTGTATGTCCCTTTTCGGAAGTCTTAGGCAAATGTGAAATACAACTAGTGTGTACAGGTTTGGGGTACAAAATAAAGGAGTCTGAGCACTTTGCTGAATCTCACCTGATGTAGCAGGAACAGACGTTGGCTAGGGCCGCTGGCGACGCACTGAGTAGAACAGATGATGGCTCCTCGTCAGGACTCCATTCTTATAGTTTTAGGTGCTGCATGGTCAGCATTACGTCACCGTAGCTGCCCCAGATAGTTGTTGGTGTAGATGTTTATGTATGTGTTGCAAGTGGTTGGCTAACCTCCCGAGCTGGGTGGCCGCCTCTTGCTGTGTAAAGATAATGTTCTGGTCTTATGATGTTGCCAGTTAGGGTGGTTTTAGTGAATGATGGGGGGTGGCTTTAAGGGGTACTGCCCCCCCCGGGGCTGAACAATACACTACTGGATCCACCAACAACTCGTCTGAAATCACTCAACCCACCCTGGATTTATTTAGAAATATATCCATACTTTTGATGTGACCTCCTTGTGGTATCAACGTTGGAACGAGCACCCACCCACCAATGCTCACCTCGTTCAGGATCCAACAAAGAAGGTTGAGGGATTTCTACACCCGCGCCAAACCTGGTCGACGCTTAACTGCATTACGACGAGTGAAGGGTGGTGTGTTTACACTTTGAAGAAGTGGGGTTTCCATGTATCTGCTGACTGCAACTGCGGAGCTGAGGAGCAGACAATAGACCACATTGTCAAAAAGTGCCCACTTCGATCTGATCACTCTACACCAAGTGACTCCGAGTGCTATGAACTGGCTATCCAATTTGGACATTTCCATTTGATTATAGAAATAGATGTTTATGTGTAGTTGTAAAACAGATAAGCTTCAAAGAAATACAATTGGTTTTTTATACTTTATTTTTGTTCTGTATTGACTTATGGTTATTTAGACATATGCCTATAAAATTCCACCTAGTCAATGCCTAAGAAATAAAACTTTTATTTTAAAATAGTGTACATATCTTTCGAGTAGTATTTAACTCATCTTCAGCACTTCACAACGATGTAAACTTATTACCAAGACATGCACACTTAAAAGAACTTTTCTTCACTTAAAACACAATGAATGTTAAAATATTCTTCTCTTCTATTCGGACCAACTAAAAGTCCTCCTAAAAATGCGTAATATTGCATGAAACAAAATGACCGTATTCTCTCTTGAGTGGTATTGAGAACCTCATATTAAACAGTGGAAAATGGAACGTCAAATTGGAACTTGGTCCTAATATGCAATGACAGCTCAAAAAATCTAGAATAAATAAAGCCATACGATATACAATACAAAATAATTTTCTTTAACATTAAAGGAGGGAAGAGTACTGTGGAAACCTACATAAGTGGCTCCTATCTCCAGTGAACGCAACAAGCCGACATGACATAAGTTAGATGATGATGATGATAATTGTTGTTTTGAGGGGCCTAACATCTAGGTTATCGGCCCCTTTATATAAGTTATACCCTACATAATCTTCCTATTGGCTCAATCGTCATATCCACTATCACCATCATAATAAAATGCTTAAGTGTACTGTATGTTTCACAACACTTTCTCTGAAACCGGGAGTTAGAAGGTGGAGTTTGTATCAAAATCTTCCAAATCGTCTGATAAGTGCAAGAAAAATCTTGCATTCCTTGAAAAGTCAACGGAAATATGTTTCTAATTTGATTATAAAGTGCGTTTAAACAAATGAACATGACGATAGCCTCTATCAGAGCTGTGCCACGTCCAGCCCGAATAACAATAATGCTGGGTGGGTAGTTCGAGAGTGCTCGAATGGATTCGCTGGTTTTCATCAAAACAGACAAATTATACAAAAGAAATAAGTATAGTAAATAATATGTTTTATATCAAAGCAACATAAAATAATTGCGTGCTAATTCACGACCAATATAACTGGATTTCATTGAACACCACGGCCTCGAGGGCAGCTGCATTATGTGCAGAGATCGCTGACAGCGGCTATACTGAGTGTGGTATCTTCCCCGTTGTTTTTCACACTCAGTCCAGGAAAATGCCGGGATAGCACCTTACTTCAAGTCCCGGGGCACCTACCAGAGCTACACGCACTACTACATTCATCACATAAATACAGGTTATCAGAAAAACTTAACACACACCCAAATACAGGGGGCTGATGACCAAGATGACATAATTTCAGTCACTTTTCAAATAAAATAATCTGTAACTCTAAGTTATTGTATTTTGAAAGGGAACATAAATCTTTAAATCCCGTGTCCATCACTTATGTGAGTCATAACTATGCTTCACTATAAGCTTGACAACAACAACAACAACAACAACAACAACAATAATAATAATAATAATAATAATAATAATAATTTACAATATTCTTCTCTAGGTATGAATAAAGCATATGTTTTGAACAGACGAGTTGTTTCAATGCACGGCAATATCCCTAGACAAAGTGAAACGTCCCGAGGTAACCGAACTGTCACAGGATATGTTAAATTGCAACTCCCTGCAGCTGTTTTGATTTTTTAAAGTAATACACAAATTGAGCCGTAGGAATGTTAAATAACGCAGGAGTGTTGCATATGGCTTTGTGCTGGCCGTTGAGGGGCGTGTTAATGTTGGCGTTATTAGTGCCCAGGGGGTAATGAGGGGAATGAGCGCTTCTCAATATACACACCGTCTCTCCAGCAGATGCACATGTCACATAGCCAATGCTCATCTGATGCTCAGAAACAAACCACAATTATTATATTTCATCATGTATATTCCTCTCTCTTTTTTTGGTCACCACTATGTTGTATAGCAGCTTCTCGCCTAAATGGCCCTGCATTGCGAGATTTGCCAGACAGGGCTTAAATCCTAGCTGGAGGGTATAATCTGGGTTCACTCAGTCTCATGAGAGACACTATGAAGAAAGGTGAGTTTTATCGTGCCCTTAACTTTAATAGATGGGTATTGTTGTTCTTAATTCTTTTAGGGGCCTCGCGACATCGTGGTTATGTAGCCCCGTGAACTTCTGTGCCTGTAGAATTTTTCTGATAACCTGTGTCACTGTATTGAGGTGGGATTTGGGTAGGAAGTGGCCGTGGTCTTAACTTAGGTAGCATCCTAGCATTTGCCTGGAGTAGAAGTGGGGAAACCATGGAAAACCACTTCCAGGATGCCTATGGTAGGAATCGAGCCCACCTCTCCTCAATTTGGCCTCACGAGGCTGAGTGTTCCTCGTTCCATCCCTCAGACCGGAATTAAATTTCTTGGCAGAGCCAGGAATCAAACCCGTCCCTCCTCGGTGGCAGCCAAGAATGCTAGACACTTCGCAACAGGGCGGACAGATGGGGTTTTACTAGGTCTATGTTTATTTCAAGAATTCAAGTGAGATTCACCCTAAATTAATAAATGAATTTTAATTGTTACAATACTGTACAAAATGAGGTGATAATTTTGATTAGTTTGAATTTGGTCATGATAGAATGTAATACAAGTGATTTATTTATTAAGCCGTGGCTATTCAATACATTACCGAGTCGGATATTGGGGGACATCTCAACAATAATCATTCAACCAAAGATTGTGATGCTCAATATCCATTCTAATAGAATGAACAAAACAAGTAACACAAAAGTTCATTGGACATTGAAAATAACTCAGTGTATATTTCTCTTCGAGATTTTGTAAGTGTTTCACTTTATAACGGAGAAATATATTAGTCTACTTGTTCAAAACTCTTCCAGCAGCGTCCACCTCGTGGTGTAGCGGCTAGCGTTCTTGGCTGTCGCTCCGGAGGATCGGGATCGATTCGTGGCTGTGGCAATTCATTTGAATTCTGGTTTGAGGGTTGGAACGGGGTACACTCAGCATTGTGAGGCAAAACTAAGTAGAGGAGGGTTCGATTCCCATCTTAGAAGTGGTTTTCCGTGGTTTCCTACTTCTACTCAAGGCAAATGGTGGAATGATTCCTAACATAAGGCCACGGCCGCTTCCTCCAAATCCTCATCGGAATTACAAATAAACACACGAATAAAGCCATCACAATAGCACAGGTTATCAGACAAATGCCACGCACACACCCAAGTAAAAGGGACTACATCACGTCGATGTCGCAAAGACCCTTAATCAATTAACAACAATGTATTTCAGTAACAAAAGTTGACGTACTTAGTAAAGATGATCTCTGCGTCAGTGATTCTGAAGATCTCCTAGGTTGGTCCTTGTCGAAGTCCTATTGAGAAGGTGGAATATAAATTTCGTTAGAGGTTTTCTGTTACTTCCTTTTTTAATGATTCGCAATTTTCACGTATTTAAGTCTCACACTTGAAATCAGGAGTCCTCTACTAACATGGGAGGCACAACCCTGCTCATATAGAAACCCCGTCTGAAACTCCACACACCCTCAGATATACCAGCAACATCATGAGCCGCGTTCACGTGCTCGAGGCTTCACATACATGCTTATACAACACTCCACCTATAAATCAGGGATTCATTGGCATTAACTGACTTTCATTGTTCATCTTGGTACACATCAGACCGAGACATTTCCAGAATGCTTACAAGCAAAGGAGAGAACTGGAGGATTCTGCAGGGGAAAGTATTGTGAGAAAAGAAATATATCAAACATATTTAGCAGGGTAAAATTGAAGAATGCATTCAATACATTGCAAGCTGAGTTAAAAGAAAAACAAGATATTCAATAAAGAACATACATAGCCTACTTTCTCCTAAATGCATGGGCATAGTTATAACTCTTTGTCCTTTTGAAGGAGTATAATTTAATGTTGGTTGTTGTAGCTTGTTGAAATACAACGTGCTATACGGATATTATACGATGATTGATTGAATCCTCACCTGAATTATATATACACACACTAATACAGCCATCACAATAACACAGGTTATCAGACAAAATTCAACACTCACCCAAGTACACGGGGCTAAATGACCATGATGTCCATGCACCTTAAATGAAACAACAACAACAACAGCTTCCTACCCAAATCCTCGCTCGTATAAAAGTAGAAACACTAGTAAGCCTACAGACATCACAGTGACACAGATTATCAGACAACAACTACACACATCCAAGTACACGGGGATACATGACCATGATGCCACAAAACTCCTCAAGAATCAACAACAACAACAATATACTCCACCGCGGATCAAGGACAACGATTTGTAATCGCTGTAGTCGAGTGTTGAAATATGTGGTGTTATAACTATATATAACTATGTATAATATTTTCGATTTCAAATACACACTATATGCTTAACATTATAACGTGTGAGTAGTTATAAATCAATAAATACAAAATAAATCAATTAAAAATATTTGAACCTGCTTGGATTCAATCCACGGACTACAAGGCTATGAGCCCACAACGCACCACTACGCCACTCACGATCGGTGCTAATACTACACTGAAGAAAATGGAAATTGCAACACTCAGAAGGAGTGGTGCTACATTGCTGCAATTGAACATGCAGGACGAGTGTTCGGTTGTGATTCGATGATTACACTTTCAGGTCCCTCTGACCACAAGTTTGGACAACGATCAATGCAGGAGGTGCCCACCACGAGCTGCAATACATTGATGAATTCGGCGAGGCATGGATTCAATAAGGCCCTGGATCGCTTCCTGAGGAATTGTGGCCCATTCTTGCTGCACTGCATGGGTCAGCTGTTCCCGAGTTGTGGGTGGCTGAGGACGGTTGGCCAGTTGTCGACCCACCATGTCCCACACATGCTCAATAGGACTGAGGTCCGGGGATCTGGCGGGCCATTCTAAGGTTGTGATGTCGTGGAGAGCTTCTCTGGAGATGCGTGCACTGTGAACCCGGGCATTGTCCTGCTGAATCATCCCTTTAGCAATGTTCGCCATCATAGGGACAACCACTGGATTGATTACCCTATCAACGTACTGTCGTGCAGTCATGGTGCCCTCAACAAGCACTAATTGTGATTTCACATTAAAGCCAAGAGCTCCCCAGACCATAATGCTTGGTGTTGGCCCTGTGTGCCTCTCGACAATAAGGTCTGAGCGGCCCCTCTCCCCGGTACGTCGGCGCACACGATTCCGGCGATCACTGCGGGCAAGACAGAAGCGCGATTCATCACTAAAGACGACCCTATGCCATTCGTCGACCCACGTCGATCGTTCTCGACACCAGGCCAGCCTTACATGTCACTGTTGTGGGGTCAATGGAACACCTTCTGCAGGGACACGGGATCGTAAGCCAGCTGCACGCAGGCGATTACCAACTGTTTGTTGTGTAACGTGGGGTGCCACAGCTGCTCGAATTTGCGCTGCTGTTTCATGGGGTTCCATCCGGGCCATCCGAATGATGCGGCGATCCTCTCCCACAGTTGTCTGTCGTGCTGGGCCTGTGCCAGGTCTACGAGTGATGGTACCTTCATTTGACCCCTGCTGCTATACACGTTGTACCGTAGATGCCTGACGGCCGACACGTGCAGCGACAGTCCTTAGCGATAATCCAGCCTCACACAGCCCAATTATCCGAGCCCTCTCAAACGGCGGGGGAACACTTCACTGCACAGACTGCAAGTCAACTACGCTACACCAGAATAAGTATACTGGAGTTGATTCCTCCGCAACCAATCACGTGGGGAGACCTGTAGCAACAATCCAATGGGTCTGAAACTTTGATCGTTTACATACCTACATGGCATCGTTCCGTATCTTGAAAATCAACACAAACGACCAATGCCTTCATTGGTGTTGCAATTTCCATTGTCTTCAGTGTATGTTAAGAACTAGTTTAGTATAACTGTGTAACATATTTTGTCTTGAAATGAACAATTTCATTAGCATTTTCTGCCGTTTCTATAAATCATTTGATACTAAATATGTATTATTATGTTCAGTACATTTCTAAAAGGATATAAACTTATGCAGTTACGGATATATGTGGGTTTACGAGCAAAAATAGCGGCCATTATGACCCAACGGGATTGCACGGACAAGCATGATATGGCACGGTCAGCCTGAACTGTTAGTCACTACTGCGGTTACATATGCTATTTTAAAATGCTAATATCCTACCGGTCACCTCCATGAGGACAGTTTAATCCTCCCCATGCACGATGAGCGTATTTGGTAAGGCCAGGCCTTGTTGAATCCCAAGTTACGATTAGGCTATAATACTTGCATGATTCATACATCCTTCATCTTGAAACTATTGGGCTGATGATCTTGTAGTTACGGCAAAAGACGCTTCCCACATTAATGTACATTGCTGAAAAATTTGGTAGAGATCGTATGATTAGGTTAGTCGTAATTTGATTTAAGCTCCGAACATTTGAGTGGGCGTCATTTCTTCTTTGTTATGACGACGGCGATATACAACATGACACTGATTTGTCCCTTGCTAGTGCTAGCTCTGTACCGAAGGAGGTTCGATTTGGTTTCGCTGCGTTTGAATTGATAGGAGGGATCGATTTGCTCACATACCCAGCTGCCATCTTCAAACTGTTGGGCTGATGACCTTGTAGTTCGGTCAGAAGGCACTTCCCACATGAAGGTATGTTGTTGCAAAATTTGGTAGAGATCATATGATTAGGTTATTCGTAATTAGATTTGAGCTTTGAACATTTGGGTGGTTGTCATTACGTTTCCGTCAAGATGGCAGCGATACGAAACATGACAGCCCTTTGCTAGTGCTACTTCTGTAGCAAATTTCGTTCAATTCGGTTTCACCATCTTTGAATTGATAGGGGGAAGGACAGACATACCAAATCACACACACATATATACACACACGGTCAGACACACGCTGTTTGGCCCTGTGTAGATCCCATAAGTCTACTATCATTTTGTGCAAACATCGGAAGTAGGCTAACAATGACTTATTACAGTTTAACATATATTTAAGAAACGAATATTTATATCAGGCATAGTAATGTTACAAGCACTCTGCATATTTTATACGAGGTGTGATAAACCTAAAATAAAATATTTAGAAAAACGACAGTCTAGACCAAACAATAACCACATAAAAACACTCCGGACCGAACAATAACCACATAAGAAGACAGGCCGAACCGAACAACAACCACATAGGAAGACAGTCCGGACCGAACAATAACCACATAAGAAGACAGTCCGGACCGAACAATGACAGTAGTAGGATGGGGACAGTTCTGCGACACCCCCTACTTTCATATAAACTTTGCCGTTATCTCCCGAATGCATGATCAGATTTTAACGAACGAAGTGTTGTTGGCGTTGGGATGACGTCCTCTTTGCTAAGAATGTGTGTTGGTATTTTTTTAAATTGTTGTTTTTGACATTGGCGCTATTTTGGAAATGGTGAATTTTAGAAAAAAGTTTGTTTGGCGTGAATGAAAGGTCCCTATGCCCTCTAAATAGACAGCAAGTTTCAAGTGTGTAGGACAAAGAAAAATGAAAGGCTAATTTCTTACGAAAATTGGCGATAATTCGCGAACACATGATCGGATTTTAACAAATTAGATGTTGTTGGCATTGAGATGACGTCCTCTTTGCTATGAAGCTATGAATGTGTGTTGGTATTTTTATTTTTTATTTTGAAAATGTTTGTTTTTGAATTTGTCATTACTGTGGAAACAGTGAATTTGAGAAAGACGTTTGTTTGACG
The DNA here is from genome assembly GCA_946902985.2 of Meconema thalassinum. Taxonomy (NCBI): domain Eukaryota; kingdom Metazoa; phylum Arthropoda; class Insecta; order Orthoptera; family Tettigoniidae; genus Meconema; species Meconema thalassinum. The sequence goes on from OX336389.2 coordinate 637,454,303, forward strand.
TCAATGAAAGTTCCCTAACCCCTCTAGGAAGAAACCAAGTTTCACGTCTGTAGGACAAAAGTAAATGAATTTTGATAAAATGGTCACTATTTTGGAAACGGTGAAGATGAGAAAAAAGTTTGTTTGACATGAATGGTTGGTATATACCCCCTCTATCCGCACCATAAATTTCAAGTCTCTAGGTGAAAAACCTATGCACGTTTTTGGGTTTAACCTATGTTTTTTTTGCTATTTTTGTTATTTGGAGATATCTTGAAAACAGGACGAGATATGGTTATGATGGAGATCATGTTTTCTTTTTAGCTATGATGGATTGGATAAAGCACGCGCTAAGTTTGAAACGACGGAAGTGGAACAAAGAGGATATTGGACATGTTAAAAATAAAAGGGGATTAGTGACCTTTTTTGGAAAAGGGGTTTAGTCTAAATAAATAAATAAATAGGGGTTTTTACAAAAAAATGAATTAAACGTGGAAGGGAACCCTAACCACTTTACAAAATATTTTGCACCTTTGCCTTTAATTACTCGTTCAATGAGATAATCGTTGGGATATAATGTTTTTGCACTTCTTCATAAGAGAGTCGTCCTTTAATGGCTTCAACGCTTTGATCTTCTAAAAGATACGTCACTGGTTGACCAAGCTTGACTTGACGACTTTTAAAAATTTCTGTCGACCACTGTGGAGTGTACGACTTTGAAAACACACTTCTATATTTACTGATGCGAACAAAATCTCCAATTTTAAGGCGATGTCGCCTAGGGTCAGTCCTTATTATAGGGTTGAACAGTCTATTGAGTCTGGGTAGGTTCTTGGTGACGAGACATGGTTTCATGCCAATGGTAAAATGAATCGTGTTGTTGCATCGTGACACAAGTTGAGGTAACAAGTCTATCCATCGATAAGAGCCACGTATCGTAAATTCATTCCACATACGGCTTTTTAATGTTTGGTTAAACCGTTCAACTACGCTAGCTTTGAGATTCCTATACGTGGTGTAATGGTGAATATCCTTAGATTTGAGAAAACTGGAGAAATCCATGTTGAAAGATTCTTTCCCCTGGTCGGTGTGTAACAAGTGAGGTTGACGTTTGGATTGTTGAATAATATGTTGAAAGGCCTTTGTGTCTACGACACCAGTTTTATTTTTTACTGGTTCAACAAAAGCCATTTTGGAATAGACATCAATGACGGTCAACATATAGCGTACGCCGTCGTTAACGTTAGAATAAGGTATCATTTCAACCAGGTCTGCCTGCCATAAAACATCGATTCCTTTGGAAATGGCACGACGGCGTTCATAAATGCGTCGGGCTGGTTTATGCAATTCATGAGCGATGCCCACTTTGATGGGTGATGGCTTATAAGATAATTTGGGCATCTCGGAGTTGTTCTTCAATGTGGGCGATTTCTGCCTCATGTCCTGTGTGCCCAGCTTGTTTTGATGTATGTAGCAAGTATAAGCGCTCTACTAACTGATTGGGATTATTCCAATAGGTTATATCCACGTAGGGTTTTAATTTCTTAAACTTTACGACAGAGGCAGAGTGGTGGTTTTGCTTACCAAACATGTTTGAAATGATGGTTTTATATTTATATTATTGGCATTGACCTGCTGAGAGGATTTATAGTTTCTTTTGTGAGCGTTGGTGTCTAATAAGATTGAGTTATATCTAGCAAGGTCCTCGGGCGTAAAATCATGTAGGGATGGGGTGCGAGAGAATAGTAGCTTTAACAGTCCTGGTGTTCATTTATAGTTGATCTTTGTAATGACAGCTTTAGTATGAGCAAATTTAATGGATGAATCCCCAATTTTAAAACTATCATTTTCATAGCGAACACCATACGTGGTATCTGTCTTTCCAATAAATGAAAGGGTCAGATATGGTTCCAGTGTTACCTCATAATGAGTGATTAAAATGCTTTTGAGTTGAGCTTTATTTTGAGGGGTGGCCTAGACTTGTGAAAACAGAGACAATGTGGAGGAAGAAAGTGTTCCTGCTATGACGGATGATTTTTGTTTTGTTTTTAGAAACTGTTGAGGGGGTGAGGATTTTTTCTTTCATGACTAAATACAATTTCGCTTTCACTTTGTCCATGTTCTTCTTCTTCTTGTCTTCCTTTTGTTCTTGTTCACTAACATTGGAAGAGGAGTAGGAGGAGGATTTTACCTTCCGTGTGGACTCTGTTTGAGTAAATTTTGAACTTGTTAAGGGTTTGGTTTGAGAGGTAGCAGTAGCAGCAGCAGCAGCATTTGGTTTGAACCTCATGGGAGCAACCGATAATGGAGCATGTTTTATCATGGGCAAAGGATTCACGTTTATTAACCGTTGTAATTCACGAAATTTATGTCGAATGGTATTTCGTGCCTCAATAATACGCTGCATGATTTGCACATGTTTCTTGTACCCTATGGCGCTCGCCATGGTGAAGGTAAATACACACTAACACACTAACAGGAAATGTCAAACCCTGGGTCTTTTTAAACAGAAATAAAATGATCAAACCCCAAGCGGTAACGCCCCTCACTTCGTTCTGTTTATTAATGACCAAGCAGGCATGGGGATGATGGTTCCAACATGAGGCACACAATTGCGTAAAAGCAGTAAAGGACATATCTGGATTCACATGTTCTTGAAAAATATGATAGAGATTTCTAGAGTCTTGGCGAATGAGAACGATGAGATTGGCATTGTCACGAATCAACGGTTTGGGAATTTTAGAATAGGTTTGAGCCAGATAAAAACAATCCACTAGTTTATGGCGTCCCATACTTGAATAATGGCCTGTCGTTGAGTAGCAATATCATCAAAAATTATAATGGAATCTGCTTGTATGCGATCTGGTTGAATAACTTTTTGTGGTGAGGTGAATGTAAAATAGCCCATGGCTTCTTATTTTAAGGAAGACATAAATTGTTCCAGATACATGTACCGAGGATGGTACAAGGATTTGGCAAAAACATAAATATTTTGAAATCGTAGGTCATGAGGTGCGGTAATAATATTGAGCAAAACATTGGTCTTTCCACACCCCGAATGCTCCACCATGATACATCGAACGGTAGATGGAAATAGAGTGTCATGACGTTTAGGTTCACACACGGACAGTGATAGATCTGAAACCAAATCAGAGACAGGCAAAGCATGGGGTTGTTTCATTAATTCCATAGTGACGACGACTGAGTTTTTATGTGTGTATGAGGTTTGTATATATAGACAAGCGGTGAGTAGGACAGGTTAGTTAATGTCTATGAGCATGGACGTGTTTGGGCGAGCTCGTATGAGCATGGCCACAACCTCCTCCACCCCAAAACAGTCTCGAGAGGTGGCGACTAAAACTTATGTCGATCGCAAAGATCTAATTGTATACCACATGGCCCCAAGGCTAACCACTGAGGGCTATTCAGCCAATCAACATCGTATTATTGATGTGCAAGAGCCTCGAGACGAAGATGACGTCTGCTCAAAACGTTATGTGACCTATCAAATGAAAAGGCTTTATATATTTGTCCCACCGGTATTTTTAGTGTATCAGTCAAATCAAAAACTGGACAATGACAGAAACCATTTCCCACGACCACCACCACTGAAGGATGATCGCCTTACCTATATGCTTGCTTCTGGTTTAAGACTTTATCGATTGCACTATGATGGTGTGATTCATATTAAATATGCGATGCCTGATGAGAAACATTTACTAATAGAAATAAACTGTGATAGACTGTTGGTCCACAACCATCAATCGGTAAATGCTGGGGATCAATTATCCTTTCATCTCATGCTTACGTTTGAGGAAAAGGAAGCTGGGAAAACGGTGAATGATTATCCGCTTTATATAGAATTGGAATATACCGCTATGAAATAAGGCTTTCTGCGTTAGTTTTTATTGAATCCTTGTTGTGAAAGGTTCACCATCAAGTAGGACCATGGTGAAAAAAAGATATGCGGTGAACCTGAAACAAAAACTCAAAAAGAGGGAAAAAACCAGGCCGGAAACCGAGTCGGGCTGCCTCTCACCTGGTGTTAAAACAAAACAAAAAACAAAAAAAAGAGTGGCTATCGAAAAAGCATTACAGGCGGTGCGATTGTCTACAGCCCCGAAATCACAACATAATGCATCGATAAAAAAAGAAAGAAAGAAAGAAAGAAAGAAAAAAACGTGGGCGAGTAATTCCTGTTGCTAAGCGTGGGGTTTTTTGCCGGCTTTATTTGCGGGGTTGGCAACTTTGGGCTCCCTTTTGGGCGGTGCCACTGCCGTGGCGAAAACCATAAAAACAGTGGAGCAAGACAAGCAACAACTCAAAGAAAGCGAGCGACACAATAAAAAGTTAGAAGCCATTGCTATGGGGGCTAGAAACGGCAATCCTTTAAAGCCAGTCTTTTATCAACAAGGCCATGGCCTATCATCTAAGAAAAAAATGTCCTTCTTTGATAAGCGTCTAAGGCAACTGCCTCGTCATGGCATGACCCATGAACAAGTGGAAAGCTATGCCTAACAACTAGAGATTTCTCATTTTCGAAGTTTATTTATGGGAAATGAATCACCCAAAGCACCGTGGAAAGAAGAACGAGTTATGATCAATTTAGATGATGATGCAGGTCCTGGAACCCATTTTGTAGCCAATGTGAAACAAGGTTCCACAGTATGGTACTTTGACAGTAATGGAAATTGACCACCCCCGATCGAGTTGCTACGTTATTTAGGGAACCGGGTGAAGATATTCTATAATTTGAATCATCAACAAACTTTGACAGTCAAGAGAGTGGGCGTTTGTGTTTACATTTTTTATATAAGAGGTCGCGTTAAGCCAGCAGTCTCATCATTATGAATGTCAAAGCCAAGACCTTTACCGTGCACAGCCACGGATCTGAAGTGTCCCTGGATTCCTTTCCCCCCATTGAATTGCATCCCGAACAATCCTATGTGCTAGGATTAATTTCTTTGGAAAGTTACAACAGAATTTACAATATATAACTGGATATTAATGATAAGTTTTATTATGATGATTATATGTTGAGGCTACCCCATGGAGGTTATACCATAGATGATGTGAACGGGGCCTTTATCGTGGCGATGATAAAACAATTTGGTGTCAAGCGATTTGCAGATGGGACACGCAAATTTGAACTTACAGCCAATACGATTACCCATCGCTGTCGTATTTTCTCTACGTTTAACATTGACTTTGAAACACGTCTTCATTCTATTGGCCCTTTACTAGGATTTAAACCAAGAGTGTTGGCAGCTCACCTACCCCATCATTCAGATTATCCCGTGAAATTCATCGAGGACCATCACATTTCTGTGACTTGTAATATTATAAGAGACGTATTTACGAATCAAGAGCAAAGTCATTCCCTCTAGGATTTTATTGTCACCTCCCCTTGTGACTATATTATTCGTGAAAACCCTTCAGAGGTTCTACTGTATATCATCCTGTGTATGTTAGCGATATTAGTAATATTACCTAACGATTTCTGAATAGAAAGCATAGAAACTGATTGCTTTGGATGCCAACACACCTGTGACCTACAAGTTGGTTTTAAAGATGCTATGAAATTTATCTATCAAGCAACATCATCGTCTACGAGGTCGGTTTGTTGTCTGCCGTGTATGAAACGGTTGACACGAGTAAACCAACAACGTTTACAACGCCTTGGTTATACGTTGCACCCCCATCATGAAGAAGGAGCTGTTGCAAGTGTTAAATCCCATACAAATGGAAGATGGCGTCGTGCGCATTGATATGCATTCCTATCAACGTCAAGCATCAGGACTCAATAATAATGACGGGATTCAATTCATCATTAAGAATCAAGATTTTTTTACCCTACCTCTTGTAAGTGTCCTTCAAATTGAGGGTAAATTGATTAAAGCAGATGATAGCACCTCACGACATCAACGTTGGCTAATCATGGTTTGCCTTTTCTGTTTTCTGAAGTGCACTATGTGATTAATGATATTGTCATAGATATGAGTCGAAATGTGGGCATGACTAGTCTTATGCAATTATATCCTTCCTATAGCGAGGAAGAAGGTAAAACGCTTTCTATGGCAGGGTGGTGCCCCAACAGTAGCAATGACTGGCTAATTCATACCGATGGCACTTTTACAGGCTTTCTACCCTTAAAATTACTCCTTGGCTTTGCTGAAGATCACAAGCGTATTATTTTAAATGCAAGACAAAGTCTGTATCTGGTGAGAGACCGCAGTGATTATAATGCACTAAAGGGAGCCTCTGATCAAATGATGGACTCAATAGTTCAACTACTTCGATTACTCTGGAAAGTGCCCAACGTAACGCTATCAGATCGTAAAAAGCTAAGCATGTTAAATTTGGTGCAGAAAGATAAAGCCTCGCCGATCGCCTTTCGAAGTTGGAGTCTACATGAGTACCCCTTGCTACCTACCATAGACACTCATAGTTGGTGTGTGAAATTGAGTCGCTCTACGGAGAGACCCCTCTATGTTATTATTGGTTTTCAAAAATACCAACAAAGTAAAGATATCACCATGTTTGATCACATTCACTTGAGAAATATACTTCTATTTATAAATAATGTTTGCTTTCCCCATGAGGGGTTGGAACTCAATTTTTCAAAACATAAATTTGGCCCCCTTTATGACATGTTTGCTAAATTTCAATCGTCTTATTATGAAAAACAGGATTCCCCTATGTTTTCACCGCAAGGGTTTAAAGCAAAAGCACCACTGATTGTTTTCGAGTGTTCCTATTTAGAAGAATGTATGAAAGTCACCACCATTGATTTAAGAGTAGATTTTGAAACACAAGAAAATGTACCAGACCATACAAGTGCCTACTGTTAGTTTATTCATGCCAGACAAGTAAAATATCATCCTTTGTCCAATTATGTCACCAGCATGTAAGCTACCTGTGGTCAGGTGAAAAAAAATCATCTTTCATAGGAGTGATGATTAAGCACCAGCATGCACACTATCTGTTGCGCTCTGGTACTGTGCACACATACAACAACAACAACAAAAGTCATGTGTCCCTCAATAAGCCACAACAATAACAACAACACCAGCACCGTGACAGACAAACCATGGAATTTAAAATGTGAATTTAATCGTCTGAAAACTTTATTGATTATGGAGAATTGGCAGCGGCAGGATTTTATTACTTAAACTGTCGGGATGTGGTCAAATGTATTTTTGCAACATTGAAATTGGAACCTGGGAGATGGGGGATCGACCATTTAGTGATCATCAGCGATGGAGTCCATCCTGTCCTTACCTGAATCGCTATGATGTGGGCAATATTCCGTGGAGTTTGAATTACCCTGTCATTGTACCAGATCCTGCAAAACTAGGAGATACCTGTGGACCGTATGTGCAAACTGTTCATTTGAATGTTGTTCCAGATTAACAAAATAAACTTTGTAATACAATTGTAAGTGTTTTTTGCCATGAATAAAACCTGTGTACTAATGTAAAAAATACATGTTGTTCAATTGATTTGTTCCCCTTTTTCTCAAGTCCTTTGACTTTGTAATATTAAACTATAAAATGGGTTAGTTGTTGATTAGTTGTCAACGAGGTAACAAGTAAATAAACTGATACGTACACTCATCGTGGATTTTCAGGGGTTTAAAATTGCAGATAACTAATTTAAGATAACTAAGGAAGTGGCTTTTATCGATTGTAGTACGTTTTGGGTGTCACACCCCATCCATTTGGTGTTTAAACCCCCCTATGTTTTTGTGTTGGTTAGTGAAAAATATAGAAAGCAGAGCCAATGTATTGAAAATCACTTGCAAATAGTATAGAAAGAGGGTGATATTTCTTACAAGTATCTTGACATAGTGGTGAAAGCTCATTTGTCCTCAGTCAATGTCTTATTTGTGAAAGGGGGTGAAAAACGCCAGTGGCTCCATCCATTTTTACCCTCTCACTGTCAATGCATTGATCTTTTTGATTTGGGTTGTACATCCCTGCAAACGCTCATGGGTACTTGTCGTTGCGACAATATTGAGAATAAAGCCTTAGCGCATGCGTGGCAATTGTATCATTGGCTCACCTCCAATGCATGTTGGGAGTTGTTGAACAAAATTAAAACTTTAAGTTTATCGTCCAATGATAGCAGTTAGAGTTGTACACGTGAGGTGATAACATCAACGTTATAAAGATGGACGCCACTACAATCGACAAGGCTATTGGAAAGTTCTTTGTGTGCAAGAAAAAACTTATTAACTTTACTCAACATGAATTATTAGCACATCCTAAATCATTTTTTATATTACTGCCAACGCTGTAAAAGGAATTTGGGAAAAGGCGCCTGCCAAGTGGACTACTAACCCTGTATTGAATGAACTACAACCATTTTTCCCATTACAAGCAAATAACCATGGCAAAGATACCCTCCATTCGACAGTGTGCCACATGCCAATTGATGAAATTATATCATGGTCATAAAACTCACTGTAAAGACATTGTTTCATCATTCCATGGTTGTCATGCGGAAAACAACCACCTACCATGCTCGTCAGCAGCCGCTGACAAACAACAACAACAAAACACAACAACAAGAACAAGAACAAAACATGGAGAACAAGAAGAAAAAAAAATGTTTTTCACCGATTGAAACCTCCATGCCCCAAATGTACTGGCCGTGGAATTATTGATAACATCATTAAAAACTTACCATTCGAAGTTCACCTACCTGTTTGCAGCTTTGGCGGTCCTGGTACTCGTCTTGAAGATCTTTTGAGGAGAGGGGATATGGAGATAAATGCTTTGGACCATGCATATCGTAATCATGATATAGCCTATCAACACAGTGATCCCAAACTAAGACGCATTGCCGACAAAGTCTTGTTAAGCATTGACAAGCAACGAATAATAGCTTCAGATGCCAGTCTATCAGAACGAATGGCAGCATTTATGGTTATTGCTGCTATGAAAAGCAAATTACTTTTATCTAAATATGGACTTTAACATGATCAATTTATTTTAAAAAATATATAGTATCACTGTTATGATTTTCATAAATAAATAAATAAATAGACAAGAGACCAGGTTCTGTTTTTTCCATTATTATTGACTAATCGATTGAATATGAACATTTTAAATATTGTACTAAACTATTTTTTTAATTATAAACAATAAAAAGAAAGGACAACAGTGCATTATTATTGATTAATAGTTCGAATATGATCATTATAAATATTGTATTTCTACTAAAACGAATTCTTTAAATTATAAACAATAAAAAGGAATGAGAAGCCTCCGTGGCTTAGGCGGCAGCACGCTGGCCTCTCACCGCTGGGTCCGTGGTTCAATCCCGGTCACTCCATGTGAGATCTGTGCTGGACAAAACGGAGGCAGACAGGTTTTTCTCCGGGTACTCCGGTTTTCCCTGTCAAAATTTCATTCCAGCAACACTCTCCACTATCATTTCATTTCATCTGTCATTCATTTAATCATTGCCCCAGAGGAGTGCGTCAGGCCTCGGCAGCCGGCACAGTTCATATCCTCGCCGCTAGATGGGGGCTTCATTCATTCCATTCCTGACCCGGTCGGAGACTGGAAGCAGGCTGTGGATTTTCATTTTTTCAAAAAGGAATGACAATGCATTATTATTGACTAATCGATTGAATATGATCATTATAAATATAGTACTGAAACTGTTTTTTTATTATAAACAATAAAAAGTATGACAGTGCATTATTATTGACTAATAGTTTGATTATGATCATTATAAATATTGTACTAAAACTATTTTTTAAAATTAAAAACAATAAAAAAGAATGAGTGCATTATTATTGACTACCGTAAGAGTTTGATTATGATCATTAAAAACATTTTATAATGGTATTGGTACTAAATGATACAATAAGTTAAAACGTCATGGGCTTAAGGGTCACTTGTTCATCAAACACACCCCCCCCCCCCCTATCCCTCATGCACTGCAACCACAAGTAACAAAATAAAGTAAAAAAATTAAATAAAAACATGTTTTAAAAGTAGTGATAGTAGCGTATGAAATCATTAACATGTCTAGGACTATGTTCTTTTGTAAAAGGCTTATTATTATAATTATTATTATTATTATTATTATTATTATTATTATTATTATTATTATTATTATTATTATTATTATTATTATTATTATTATTATTATTATTATTATTATTATTATTATTATGTAATAAAACATGTCATTATGATTTTGTTTGTACAAAACAATGTGACCATTTAAGACATTGTAACGTTAACTTTAAATTATTTATTTAATTAGTAAATAGTGTTGATTTGTTTCTTTTTTAAGTTACGCTCTTTCTTTTTTCTCTGTTTTTTTACCTGTGGTTGCATTGCATGAGTGCGTGTGCTAAATCAACAAGCTGTCCTTAAGCCCATGACGTTTAAACTTAGTTTAAAAACTATACATGTACAGTAAAAAAACATGCATCATAGGCATGATTCTATTCACGTAGCCTAAGGCTAAACAAATTTCTCTCATTAAAGAACGAACTTACAAAAAATTAGCATTCACCTATAGCCATTATAGGCACCATGGTATTGACATAACGTAAGGCTAAAACAAACATAAAAAAGTTTAAATAAACATGCATCATAGGCACGAATCTATTCACGTAGACTAAGGCTAAAAAATTCTCTCATTAAAGAGAGAACTTACAAAAAATTACCATTCACCTATAGCCATTATAGACATCATTTTATTGTTATAGCTTAAGGCTAAAACAAACTTTAAAAAGCTGAAAAATTATTTTTACTATTATTTTTATTATTACTATTTACCATTATAAACCATGAGCAACAATTAATAAACGTCAAAACGGTTGAGCACCAAAAAAATGTAAGGTATCAATAAACAAAGTCATGGCTAGTGTACAATGATTATTCGTTTTCTAGTTTTACAAAACGAATTATGCAACGATTATTTTCCCTCTCATAGATTAAATACACAGGGTGAATACTCGAATTGACATCTTCCATGACATTATCAGGTAGGTTATTAAATCGTGTGGGAAGAAATGTCTCAAAGTCTTGACAAATGCAAAGAGCTCTTTCACCAAATTTTATTTTTAACTTTTATTTTTTGTATGCGAAAGGGTGTTTGTGTAGGCAATTCACTCATTTTCTTACGTGGAAAGCCGGAATCTTGGCCAATGGCGTTCAAGGCGTCCATGCTTGGCTATAAGTAAAGAAAAGAGTGTTATCTTTTTAACACTCTCATTCTTATATAACAATAAAAACATTGTCAATACATTAAAGCATGTTGTTTTTTTAAGCCTGAGCGTTTAATGCCTAAAGTTGTAGATAGTATTGGATAAATTTACAAAAATATAATAATGTTCGTAAGAGGTACGCGATAACTGTTGAACCAACATCAACAGCCAATTTTTTTGTGTTTCATGGTCCATATGACGTAAATAGGTATACTGTTGTAAATGAAAAACAACATCGATAAGAAAAAATTGTGTTTTGGTGCGTATGACGTCCATTAATAGTGCTTAATAATTTCTTGCCACGGACCACGTCCGTGAAAACAAGTAGTTTTTAACACTGGAAGAAGCAACAACTGTGTTTGCTGAATATAAACTAGGCTGTCTGCGATATGATGATTCATATCATGATACATGCTCATGTTTTCTAAAAGAAAGAAAATTAATAAACCAAGCTATCCTTTTAAACTATTTTTAAGCTATAAATAAGCCAAGACCTTGTTTTATATATTTTTAAATTTTAAGTTAAAAAATAATAGTTGATTCCTACCACAGGGAAGAGGTAGTTGTTGAATCACATCAATAACGTGCTACAGCATCATTATACAAATCAATTAAAACGTATTTATAGGGATAGGGTTGAATGACTTGCGCATCTGCTAATGAAATAGTTCAAAACAGTAACCACTGCCACGGACGAAACGTATTTTCAAAATCTGGCAAATATCTAAATGGTATCAAATCACCGTAATTTTTAATTAAAAATAGTGGGGCCCTCACATCTATAAAATCTAAAATAAGACCTTGGTTTAAAGGTTGATTACAAGTTAAGCCTGTTTTTTGTATGGGTACAACTAATAGTTGTTTATGTTGCATCATCAGTAACTGATCTTGATTTTCTGAGCAAAGGGCTTCATACATTTTTTCTAAAAAGATAAATAACAAATCGCAAAGTTATTATTATTATTATTATTATTATTATTATTATTATTATTATTATTATTATTAACATGTTATGATTCATATTATCAGTTATGTAGGTGGTTCATGAATTTGTGGTAACCGTTTCTTTTTGACAGATTAACAAAAACGAAGGCGTGTGGACAATGTTCACATGACCACTGCATTACCTTTCGGTAAAACGTATGTAAGACAAACAAATGATTGTCCCACACTGTGTAGCCTACTTCTAAAAGTTGACATTCATTTTCATCGTTTTCGGCCAGAACATGAATTTGAAAATTATTTAATAGGAAATGTTTTATGAAGATTAAGTGAGAATCATTTTCAAGATCGCTTTGAGGTAAATGTATGCTTTTGTTGTCAATACGTATTAGCATATAATCCCCTTGTTGAATGAGTTGTATACGATTCCACTGTCGGCCTGCAAATTTGCACGGCATACTGTTAAAATAAAAAATAGTATCCACAGATACTATAAACAAACATCTGCATGCTAATGGTTGCCTATAAAGGTAAAGTTAACATACCATGCAATTTATTAACCATGTCTATATCCAAGAAACAAAAGGAAAAAAAAAACAATACAAATTTAAACCAGGGTATGTGTTTCCATAAATATGAATACCCCATAAACTAAAAAAATAGCCAAATGTCTTTTCAATGTAAAGTATGTTCCTACAACCCGAATCAAACAAAAACATTCGCATTACATGTTGTTGTTGTTGTTAGTTTCTAACAGACCGTATTCTATGTGGCGAATATTGTTTCATAGGTAAAGTAAAATAAAGGTGACGAAATGCTTGTTGGCGATATGAAGTGGTTCCTTCCTCAGCAGGGAATTTATAAAAGTGAAAACAAAACATATTTGACGTTACTGGAAAATAAACATTAAACAGGGGTTTTGTACATAGCGTACACTAAAAATCTGGAAAATAATCCTCATCTGCTAATTTAACAATCACTTGTTTCATTGTTAAACCATACCATGATTTATGAATCACTGTATTTACATTATTTTGAAAACCAAAATTTAGCATGCAGGATTCGCAATAGTGATGGCTTGGATCATAAAACATGTCATCATCCATAGTGTTGCTATAAAAAGTGGTATCAATGTGTACATTAGTGTTTCTATATTCAAAAGGATAGGCCACACGTTGCGGATTATAATTTACCATCATTACATATTCATTAAACGTGGTGTGTTTGGAGACGATAATCGAATCTTCATCATGGCTCATCATTGAATCTGAAAAGTAGTAGTTTAACGTTTTATTAAGTAAATAAAAAATTCTATCTACCTATGCACTGTCTGTCCCCTAAGTGAATAGCAAAAGAAAATAAGCAAAGCACAAATAAATAACCATCTGTCTGTTGGCTTTTTTAGCTGTAGGCCACAAGGATAACATGCATGAGGTTTAAAAAACAATTTCTGTTAAGTTATTCGACTGGTATTGTTTCCAAATGTACCACCTCTCTTATCACTAGCCATAAAGTGAGATTGTCCACAGTAAAAAGCAGCAGATTATTTTCTTGTTCTTGCATGAGGCCTATTAAGCCACAACCTAGTGGGGCCTATTAAGCCGCATGCCTACTGAGGGTGGGTGGTCACTTTGCTGAAACATGTGGCCTATTAAGCAACAACCTATTGAGGCGTATTAAGCCACAACCTAAAAAAACCAACTTGTTTTAATCTAGCCTGTGCACAGTGAGCCATGCAAACGTTGATGCTTGGTTCTCTTTATGCGTTGACAGGCAAATAGCACAAGACATACAGTTTATATACAATTATTTACACGCATTCACACATCCTTGCACACAGGTTAAAAAACAAAAACAAAAATTATATGATACACTACAATTTTTTATTCTTATTCCAAGGCTCGAGATGGCATCACACACGTTATAGCAACCAAACCAAACACATTCCGTGTTGTACAACATCAATAGCAACGACCATTACTGGTTATAACGAAAGGGAACTCTTGTCATCATATCCTGACACTACTGTCTCTTGTCATCCAACAAGGTGAGTGTTGGTTTTCGCTGTTTCATTAAAAATAAATTATGGTTTTTCGACAGAATCCTAAACTTACTATGTGTCATGCCTGTGTGGGTCTGAAGGACATGTAAATAATCATCCACACAGAGGCGTTTAACCACATGTTGGCTAATCCCTTTGGCTCGCATAGATTCACATTGTACCCGTTCGTCCTGGGGATGCGATGACCCATCTGCTATTACATCGCATTCCTGGAGTTCCAGGACAGAGCGGAGTTAAATGAACCTCTAGTCAAATAAGGAATGTGTCGGAAATTCAGCTGAGTTATCGAAAAAGCAGTGGGTAACACGAGACAAAGTATCTCTAGGGTCGTTACGGGCTTAAGTTTAATAAAATATAATGCAAATATAAATGGGCGCACTCAACTGAATTCCTAGCAAACCACCTCCTTTCCGGTTAAGCCTTACTCAATACAAGGAAAGAAAAAGGAAATTCACACCATCATCAGATCACAACTAAGATAAAAACAAATTTATTTCACTTTGATAGTCAGACAGACATTTTAAAATATACCTCCTACCTGAGAGTATGGTCGAATGCCAACGTTAAATTGTCATTGTCCAAAAATCGAACCATCTCTTTTCTAATCAAAAATATTTCATCCACATAAAACAGAAAAATCTCTAAAGTTCTCTTGGGTTCTCAGGATCACAGTAGCACTATGTCTTTCGTCACTGACATTTGTGAAACCTGAGACCTAATTTCTCTTTAATTTAACATCATAAATGTGGATTTGAAAAAGTTATTAATCTGTCTAAACATACACATATTATAATCACATACTTTGAATATCACTCAATTTATGGCTTGCATGGCATGATTTAAATGTTGAACATGTTAGTCAAATGCTCCTAAACATCGAATAAACAATTTACACTATTTACATTGTCATTCATAATTTCTTGTTCGTGAATTACAGAAAATTCACTTCTCATTGGTCATCATTATCATCATCATCAAAATTAAATATTTCTCACATTAATTCTCATTTCAAAATTCAACATATTCCTGTCAGAATCATCAACTCATCACCATTAAATCATTTAAATGAAAATTATTAACATCACTTCATTATGCTTTCTAATTATTCACACACTCTTATTTCATCATATACTTCAGATTAAATCATCTTAAATCATCAATACAAATTGTTTAATTCCTCAACTCAAGTTGCAATTCCTCAAATTATATCTCAATTAAATTTATTTTAATTCCATATAAATTCATTAATCATCAGCTTCTTTAATTAATTATCACCTTCTAATTCAGTTATTCCTCGTCTATCCAATCATCTATTAATTTATTTAAATCAGTTTATTTATTCAATCTTTAATTCATCCATTTATTTAATTCATTGATTTATTCCAAAATTTAATTTATCAATTTATTTAAATTTTACTCTTCTGGTTATTTAGAATCTTATTATTTCATCTAGTCATTCTGATTTTTATTTCATTAGGTCAGATCATTAATATGCTTAATTTTCAGATTATTATTTCATTAATTATTATTCTCAGAAAATCTTGTCTTACCAACTTTATTTATTTGTTTAATTTCCTAACAAATTGTTTAATATGGGTTATAGAACGTTGTCTTACAGTTTTATCACTTCCAAGTTATATTTCGTATTTAATTTTCATGCCAAAAATTATTATTGCCTTCACGACATCACGTTGGATCTGACTATCCACACCTACATTATATATCCTCAATTCTTCAAATATCACATTTTAATACCACAATTATTCCACAAAACTCCATAAATATTCAGCGCATACAGCATGAATCTCAACAATTACGCTAGACTGGGTTCAACAACCTCATGTCTGCTTCAAAATGCATTAGCAACATTGCAACTATCACTTGGCAACTTCCACAAAAATGCCTATCACAAACTTCACTTAACCATGTTGCATGATCTACAAAAAATATATAACTGGCTTCGAATTATCAACGCACACAATCTCCAATAACTGTAATTAATCTGATCACATCTAGACAACTTCTTAAACAATTGGAAAAATATTACCTTAGTAATTCAAGATTTGCTTTCAAATAGCATAAATTCTCTTACAATTCTCATAATTCACATCACAGAAAAACACCAATGTGCTATAATCTCTCATATCAAAATCTGCAATACTGATCTGCCTTAAAATAAATCTGACCATTAATGATTCATCTTACAAGTTTCAATTACTTTAAGTCCTTCTCAAAGGTATCAAACACAATTATAACAATCATCTAAAGCATCAGCTGTAACAGCTGTTAAACTGAAATTACTCTCAAAAGAGTATAGCAACAAAATATTGGATTGGCAAACAAGAATTACAAATGTAACCCTGATGACATTTATCTTTACTTTATTTAACAAAATTTCGACTGATATGTGACTAGTAGTTCCTTGTTTGATTCACGTACAATCTCATGTACACTCGGATGATAAAAATGAGTCCCTCAATGGCAAGTAAGATGAGTAACCACCGTACAATCGTATAAATACGAAAGACCTCGCCCCGTCGACTAATCATGATAGAGCCCTAAGCGATGGGTAAGATGAGTAACCACCATACAATCGTATAAATACGAAAGACCCCATCTCGAAGACTATATGAGTGAATGTACCAGATAGGAATCAACAAGTCTCTAGTTGTCATATAAAAGCGATATTCATTCACTAAAGTGAATAACATCTTAATATCTCCAAACAATCCAATGGAAAAAAATCCCTACTGATGAATAATACACACTCGCTAGTATGCAATGAACTGATGAAGTAATATAGATAATCAATTGCAGATCACGAGTTCGAAATACTTGTTACACAAAAAAACTATTCATGAAAAATATCCTTGCTGGAAAAAAAAAATGTCTAAAAGACCAAACATCTGCTTAATAAAGCCAACCAATGGTGAGAATTTCGTATAATGATGCCTGCCATATCATATGGTCACGCCATATTCTAGCAAAATTTCGAAGCATATAAAGTCAAACCATGTCTAAACAATCGTATCACTCCTATTAGAAAAATATACATGTGTGCCCAGTATTCATGAAAATAATCGTATCAGGTAGTTATAACTCTTACAGTACCTTCTCATAATCAGCTGTTATTAAATTTCAAAGATCGTCGATTTTCCCTATGTAATGAATTTCGCGAAAGATCGGCGTGAATATCATTCCATCCATGCAATGACGATTGCCTTCGAATCCCAAGCGAATCAACCTCCTTCTCGTCAGGAATCGAATCCATCGCTCCGTGGTGCCATCGCGTCTCTGTCTGCGTTTACTCCGACATGATAAACTTCTGGTTATCCATAGCGGATATTGTCCAAATCCTCACGAAAAAGTTCATAGAAACAGCGGACCCCCTATTCCTCTTCTACTTTACGCCACTGTTCTATACAATGTTCGCTTTGAGTGTTGAAAGTTCAATTTCCACAGTGGTTAAGTTTTACTTGTAGAAAATAAAATTGTTTCATCAGAGTGTCTAAGTTTATGAAACACCCTGTAACTGTGTTCATACTCGATAATTCATAACACTTCTTAAGACTGACTTGCATTAATGCACGAGCTAATGTTCCTAAGTGCATATGCTTACAACATTCCGTTTGCTTAGAAATTGTTAATGTTGCTTGGAATGCGCTATGAAATGCATAGTCGTAATGTCATTGAGAAAAACTATGTTCTTTCGAAGTTCAAAGTTACAGTATCACGTAACTATTTGTCTTTATAATTCAAGTGCTGAATAAACGTTCCAACTCAACGTAGTGATGAAGTTCAGCTTCTGTTATAATGCTTGCGTATAATAATGGGAATTAAACCGCACGGCCCTACTGCTATGCCATAATAATCTCCGCATAAAGCTAGCCTCGCCATGTCGTTCTATGTTAAAATGCAGCTTGGAATAAAGTTCTCCAACTACTCGCAATGCTGTTTTAGAATATCCCGGCCGTCTATGCTTGCTTGCTCCGCAAGTCCGCCTGGCCCACTGACCTACTTGTCGCTCGCCGCTCGGAAAAGCCGAAACTGTCCCCTGCACTTTCCGTGACAGTTTCTGTTCGCTGCTCGGTGAAGCTGAAACTGTCGCCTGCACTTTCCGTGACAGTTTCTGTTCGCTGCACGATCTATACCATGCGCCTGGCGTGTGTTACTCAGCTTGACTTTCTTGCTTGGCTCACAGAGCTAGACTGACAGTTCCTGCACTGTCTCGACCCTTACCTGCTTGGTGCGGTCACGTGGCGTCCTCCCCACCACCGTGGTCGTGCGTCACAAATATAATCTCGAACCCCCATCATCTCGGTTAGTAAGTTATGAAATAACTTAAGGGTTATCTGACTTCCTTCAAATTATTACCAGATATAATGCATGTTATATCTCCTCTTCTAAGATGTTTAAATACCATGTTCCATATAGATCTTAATAAAGCTTCATAAATCCATCCATAATTCCATCTGCTTAACTGCGGTCAGCGCCTTCTTGATCCTAGACCTACTACGTCATCCTGACATTCTTCTTGACTCGATCTGAGCGCTATCTTTCTTAACTCTTCCCAAAAACCTCAACTACGGCTTAATGTCTGCTGGCGTAGCCGATAGCATCAACTAGGTATCGGGTACAACATCTATCTAGCTGCCGAAAACTATACATTTTCGGAGCAAGCCCAATAAATTCTAACATCATGGTGTCTGAACACTCATCTTTAATTAAACCAATTTCTTTTTGTTCACACGGGGGGTATCGAACACGTTCTTCTCACTAAACGAGGACGTGTCAAACCATTTCGGGTTTTCTTTGATAACGACATATGGATCACAGTCACGGATATGGTAAATGAAACGATCTGTGTCTGTATATAACAAGGAAATGCTACCAAATCGCTGCATTGCAAAACCATAGTGAAATTGATACATGTGCAATTTAGAAAAATCTAAAATAACTTGGCCTAAATAGTTGGGTTTATTCATGACCACTTTAGTTTTAGCAAGTTCAATAGTGACTAAAATCATGATCAATAACGTTCAAAGATTTTAAATTTGATTTTGAAATGTATTTTTGAGCCCCTCAACCGCCATGCCATGTGTTGACCATTTTTATGTCCCTATAATGGCGTACATTTTCCAAACTCTTGCCATAAATACAATTGTTCATCAGTTTAAAAAAATATTTGAAATGGCTGAGTGGCACTTTGTCTGTAACTGGTATTGAAATCCATGTACGGTTTCAACCACCGTTTCTGACAAAAAAAAGATACCACTATGGATTTTTTAGGAATAATCCCTGGGCTAAACATTCTACCAGCATGTCAATATGCAACACATAGTGATTTTTGTCATACAAAGTGCCCATCAATTTTGTATGATTGCCCTTACTTTCGGGGGGCACCATTTTCTCTATGCAAAAGGGAAAATCACCATGTCGCTCTCTGAGATCAGTGGGATACGCTAAGCCAACGTCAAGGACATATCCTACGTCCTGTTGCTCGCTTGCGCTATGTACATTAAAATCTTTCATTTCATCCTCAGACAGCCAGACAAAGTTTTTGTACGCCAGCGGTCGGCTCATGGCAAAACCGTATAAATTGTTTACATCGAAATACATCAAGTAAGATTCTGGTTCTTCGGGGCAATAATCAGGCATGTAATGATTATTTGCCTCGGCATGTCGCTGATTGAGCGATACGAACTCTCCAAGAATCCCTTTTTCCATCATTTGTCCCATATCAGGATCCGTCAATAAATCAAGCTCTATTTGGGTGTATTTGGGAGCAGCGTCCCAACTTAACCCTGGAATAGTATAGTAGTGGGCATGGTCGAGGCCGTATATCGAGCGACATAGCTGACGGAACGTCTCAAATACGTCTGTCATCAACAACACGTCTAATTTTAAGTAGTGCAAAGCATACTGACCCATGGTTTCTATGCCAAACACTCGCCAAACATGGCATGGGTGGTGATATTCTTGTTCAGTGATGGTGCTTTGAGTTAACTGAGAGTTTTCCTCGCGGGGGCAAAGACGTTTCTTCAAGCACCTCATAACTTGCCACATAATCATAAGAAAAATGGCCATTACGAACACGCAATTTAAATTGTTTTGTATTCGTAAAGTGGGATTGGGTATGTTTCAACTCAACCTCGCTTAGCCCTTTCACAAGACTATCCAGCGAACTAGACATAAACTTGAATGTGTCCAGAAAGCGAATGCTCATCTTTCCTTGCCTCCATGAAAGAGAAGTAAAGCTCCCATGGTTCTTAGCCAAAATGGTGAATTTGCTCTTATCTACATGAGCAAATTCTTTAACAATGTAGTGAAGGTTATAGCGAGAGAAGTTGTGTAAGAAGACAGGGAGGAAGTGAGGTATAGAGTACATCAAATTGCATTCTCTATGGGCGGAACTACGAAAATGCCCTGTCCTGTGTCAGTGTTCTCTTACTTTTTTTTCTCCGCCTAAAATAGGCTTTTTGCATATGTCGCCGGTGGTGGCTTGATCATATTCTTTTTGCTGTACGTCATTCTCTGAATAGGTACAGGGTTGTCCAAAATATTTTCTACTTTGCCCGCTAAAGCAGACATTTGATCAACAATACACCGCGCACAATCGGGACCTTTGTGACTTACATACTCACATTGGGATTTATCATATTGACAAACAACGGAATAGCCTACAACTAAAGGCTCATGTTTCTGAAATGGATAGGTTGATCTGGTATGGGGGCTTGGTTCACATCCCTGAAGGGGAACAGTGAGAGCCTCAAAACAATAAATGGTATCATGTCTTGTTTATTAACGGCCTTAAATTTCAAGAGTGCATCATTCCCTTCGGGCAGCACTAGCATTACTGCCGGCTGCCCTTTACAGTCTCCCATATGTCGTTCCTAAAGTTCAGCAGTACTAAAATACTGAAGGCAGCGCTCACAAATGTGCATTTTACCATCATGGTTGGACACTTGGCTGCTTACCAATTTACTCAAATTCTTTACCCAGAAATAATGGTTTTTACCCCCATGAGACAATAATAGTAAGTGAATGTGATAATTTTGTCTCTTTGCTAGCATACAAGGGGCCCACAATGTTGCTTCCCTCGACGCCATATACCAAATAAATGAATTTTATCTAGAGACATGGGAAATGAAACACGCTCCAGATTCAGAGTTTGCTTTAAGTGGTTAAACATAACTTTGTACCACCCTGATCTACCAGCTTTTTGATGATTTTCACAGGGTTGCAAGCAACTAGCTACACTCCATAAAAAGCAGTAATCGTCTGTGTTGCACACATTGATCACTGCCTTTCTCGAAGTGATAAATCTCGGTGTGGGAATATAGCTACTTCCTGCATTCAATGGATTGTATTTACAAATATTAATTTGCAAATATGCAATGCTATTGAGAGCCAAGCCACTCGGTCCGTCTTGCAACTTATCAAATTTACTGATAAGTTCAATAGCTTTTTCCTGATACCACATTTCTAAATTATCGGATATCAGTAATTTATCCATTTTCGTACAAAGATTGAATTTATGTTTCTCTTCAACATTATTTTTCATCAAGATAAATTCACACAGTAGTTTAAAATTTATTTTTAAAGCGTGATGCAATCTTAAGCCATTGCTTGCTTTCACTCATAAAAATGAATAAACACGATTCCACAAATTCTTTAGGGGACAAACCTATATTAACATTATAAATTGGGCAGGAACATATTCTACTTTTAAAGCATTTGGCTAATGGTTGGCATTCTAATTGATTACACATGGACATAGACATAATAAAAAATAAAATAAAAAATGGAATGTTAACTCACCTTATAAATAGGATAATCCAATTCCACACACTTGTTGTTTGTTATACACAAACGCACACTCACACACAATCACATACACACACACGATGTTCCTTTAATGTGTGCCCCAGCAGGAGTCGACCGCCACGTGTTTTTTTCAACAAATTTAACTGAAAAGCAAACAAATAAAACCCTTCATTAGTTGTGGTTAGATATATAGAGTAAACACATGCATTCATTCATTCATTCATTCATTCATTCATTCATTCATACCACTTTATAAAAAACAAACACAAAATGTTTCAGGTCAGCAACAGGGTTAATCATGTAAGCACACATGATATAAGGCACTCACACAGCAATAGTAAGGTTATTTAGAAAAATATATCATCATAGCTCACCGTTTTTAATATTGAATGCGTGGCCAATAAGCTGCTTACTACTAGTATCAGTAAACTCCTCCTGATTTCCCACTAGTTCATACACGTCTTAATTCTGAAACAAGCATAAATACATGGTATAAGTTTATGGATATTCCATTAAATAAACTGCTTTCATTTCACAAAACAAAACAAAAAAAGTCATAAAACAACATGAACGCGCCTTGTAATCAATAATTATTTTTGCGCCAAGGTGCTCCACCACCGTAGATGTCACTGCTTTTATTTAATAATAATTTTTTACTAACACTCTCTCTCTGTCTCATTTTTACGTTGGCAATGATTTTTAATTTATTTTTCAGATTTTTGCAAATCTGCAACAAAAAATCCAATAAGTCACTAAATCACTCTCCATGCATACACAACATATTAATAAATCCAATAATATATAGCATAATTAAAATCATTCACCTACCTGTTGACTACATTAGACACTGTTTATGAATTTTTATTATAATAAATCAATAACAAGTGGACGCACACATACGTCCGTCCTCTTCGAAGGTAATCACACGATTAATGGACCGTCTTTCACTCTGTCAAGTTGTAATGATAACACATCACTTTTTGTTCACACGTGTGTGCGGCGTGTAACTCTCCAGTCAAAATCATTCTCACAAGTGTGCCCTTTTAGTAAGAAATATGCAAATCACAGTATGCCAGCAATGCTCAAATCGGGATTTTCGGGGTTTTGGTACGTTCTCCCACTCTGTGACTTACACATTTTGGATTAAATAGAGGATACACTTCCAAAAATTAAAAAAACAAAATCAACTCCTATTATAAAACATTTAATTAACCAAAATTATGGCGCTACAAACAAATTAAACAAATCAACTACTGACCAATCCTTCTAACTTGTTCAAAGTGAACAAGGAACACATAAAATCAAACAAATATCATATTAAAACACATGGTTTCCTTCAAACCAACAAACTCATAATTCCTTTCACTTCCATAAAGTATCCCTTTTAAATTTTACTACAATCACGAGCTCCAATGGCTCGATACTTTCCAATATAAGATGCGTTATTTTTCACAAATCTCAAAATCATTTTTTATGAGCTTCTTACAATCAAAACAATATATAATATTATTTAAAATAAATGTTATTCCTTTATTTAAATTTTTGGGCATCTCACAATGTTCTTATGTTACCATCTCTCTCAAGTTAACAAATTCACTACAGTGATTGGGAAATTACTTGTGTACTCCAGAGTTACTGAAGACTACTTGAACAAAGTCAAAAATTATGATCACTCCCGAAATCTAATTGTCCTCATTAAACTCGTGAAATCCTACATCAATACAATATTACATTAGGGATTTTATTTATTTGTCTTAAAAGATCATTATCACATAAGAAAACTACGATATGAACTGGCAAGTGGTAATTTAATCTTCAAGAACCTCGGTTCGAATCCCGGGTCATTAACAAACTCTAAACACTCATGGTATTTTATTACTTCCACAGACGGTCTTCTCCGACCCTACCGCCTTTTAATAGCGAGCGGTCAGACCTTAACACTTGACGTGATTTATGGCCAGGGAAGGGAGGCTCTATGTGTCTCCTCTCGAGACAGCTACATTCATGCTTTAAAAACAGTTATTTCTTCTCCTCAGTTCTTTGAACAGACCTGGCGTTTCTTTCATTCATTTTTAACAACATTATTTAGGTTCATAGACCGCTTTCGTAACCTTCGCATTTATTAATTATGAAGTGTCATCATTGATGGGTAAGAATAATTCAATTCAACGACGATATTTAGGGGCTTCCACAACTATACGAGTCTAGGTTCGACTCTCTCAACTGCCTCGGGAACCAATCCCATACTGGAGGACTTACAACAATTCAGCGTCTTAGGGCGACCTCGGTCTACTCTGCGCTCATCAATACAATAAATACGCTCCCTATTATTCAATACAATATAACACACATGGCCTCGGGAACCAATCCCATACTGGAGGACTTATCATAGCTCAATTACCGCAATCAACTGTCCCTCACAATTAATTTACCAAGTAGATTTAGATTCAACGTCTTCCTAGCGTGACAATTTACTTTAATGCGCGTCATTGCGCTATACATTACTTTAAGGCCTAGCGTCTTCCAAAGAACTGATAAATTCAACATCAACATTTGATTTACATTTCAACTTTTTTTTATTAATCCTCTCCCGTGACAAAAATCGCTATACTTTAAGAACATGTATTCATACCATGTCTTTATTCCTTTACAAAAGCTCAAAAGTTATTACTTTCATATAATTCAAATTAATCTTCATTTATATACTCTTCATTATTATTATTACGCTTGCTTTTATAACATTTATCAAATACTCTGATATTTTATTTCCTACTTTTCCTCTAAAGGATTTATTCATTTCTCATAATAATTTTATAATTTCTCAATTTTTATTTGTTCAGACCGCGCTCTTATTCTGTTATTTGTTATTCAAAAACATCCCTATTTCTCAAACTCAGGTGGATTGTACACAAATATTCCCCCAACACAAAACATAATGAAAATATCCACTTACATGCTCAGACGGTCCAATACCGTGCTTTCCAACGATGTTTCATTTCGCCCACAATGTGTAATTAATCCATATTGCACAAATTCATTTCATACACTGACATATCTTGATACACATATAACTCATATACATTAAACACTGATAACATTTTAAATTACACTGGTGTATTCTTCTATGATACACAATAAAATCACTAAAACATTACTATTTAACACAAATTTTATATATTTACACTACACAGATTCTAATCACTAAGGCTTTTATTATGCCTTCCACACGTGATTCCTTTACTTCCCGTCTCCAAGGGTGAAATTCGTAAATGTCGGCTTCCTCTCTAACCAATATGAAAGTCTCGAACCATCTACCTCCTCCCTGGAATAGCATTCCTTCAAATCCGGTTTCCTGATGATCAGCTATTATTTATTAGTTTTAAACTGCTTCTTCCTAGACCCTATTGGTTGGTCTAAAGAAAATAGTCTGTCTTGTCCACGGTCTCCCAGATTCTCTATCGGTGACCTATTAATTTCTAGCAACTAATACTCCTCGTAACTTAGTGCCTTTTATAGTTCGTTTGTTTCCTTGAAACAATGTTTAGAATTTACTTCTCCTTTCTGCTTATTCTGTCCTCGAATTCCTATTTTTCAGAACCCTATGCGAACTTTATTTTGTCCGACCCTGATCGGTTCCTTTAACGTTGATAGAATGTTTATCTCGCTGTTATGGTACTTCAAAATGTTACGATATTTTCAGTCGTTACTTTGACTGTATCTTGAAGACCTATCGCCTGTTCTAAGTTCGCAGCCTACTCTGACTGTAATTACTGAACTTTTCACTGTAAAACTGATACTGGCGGAACTAGATCCTGTATTAGGATTTTCCTAATTCTTCACACGGCGATACTATAATACTTCTCAGCTACTCCTTACGGGTGCACGTTGTTTGTCGATACAGCGACGCCCTCTGGCTGTCGGATACTGTCTATACGATGTGATACAGCATCTCCCCTCAAGGAATGCTTGTAGACTGTATTCGGTGATGTAGCGTCTCCCCTCAAGGAGTCTTAGTAAACTGTATTCGATGTGAAACAGTACGACCCGCCTCAGCGGTCGTTCAAGACTGAATAATACTGATACAGCCGGACGCCCCCTCTCGGGCCCTCGGAATAACTGCATGTTTGGCTTGGTTCTGCCAGGATTTATATACTCTTTGGCTACAAAAAGATAAAATCCACGTATTTTCCAGAACCAACTTCTGAAATAATGGTCGCACACATATAAAATTTATATCTCTGGAAAGCTTGTTTTCTAAACGTAAAATGACCTCTCTGCACCTGAAAATCGATCGTGCAGTTCTGAGATATTTATTAAAATTTGTTCCTCAGCTGTGTGGGTGTTACAGTTGATTTTTAATTCCCCACTCCTTGGGTCTCGGGACACAATGGCGTATGGCCACTTATGCACTTCTCTTCTGGGCAATTATTATAACATCTTTCTCCACACAAAAATCTCTAATCCGAAATGATTCACATTGATGTATTTCTTTAGTTGATATTATTCTTGCAAAGGGGTTAAATCTAATTATTCTCCTTCTGGCATCGGTGCGCGGTTGCCATTTTAATGCAATCGTATGCTTAATTTCCGAAACAAGGTCTCTGTCTAAGCGACGTAAACTTCCACTCGTTCTAAATATAGCTATGATAGGCTACGAGCGATGCGTCAGGCGTGATCTCATCTCCTAGCCATCTGGCTTCTGTTCATTTCACAACGTTATGCCTGCTCTCTTGTATAAAATCTTTCTATATTCTTCTGAAGACTGTATATTTCTTTCCTTCCTTTCACCAAAAATACATGGATTCGACCCCTTGAGCCAATGGTACATGGGTTCACAAGCAAGCAGTACATATCTGTGGGAAACTGCCGTCAGCATATGAACACACACACACCACCTTGCCCTTGAGACAAGAGCTCATCTTTCATTTCGACGTTTGATAACAGCGACTGTCTCTGCCAAGTCCACAGATGCATAGGTGCCTGCCAACTCAATAATAAAAGAATCTAACTTCTATGAGCTCCCCCTGAACAACCTCGATCTGTCAAATATGTGTTTTCCGTCATCGTGTATCAAGCAAGCAAGCAAGGGGCCACCAACTTAATATTTTTTCGCCGTTTCCCCCAACTACCTTAAAAAAATAACGAAAACGACTTTTTCTACCAAAACCATGGTTTCAGCTTTTCAACACCTACACCGCCGTAAACAGGACGACGAGATGAAAACCCCCAACATGTGCATCATAGCCATTACTATCACCGTTTCCCAAATAGTTTCACAAATGACGGAAAACACATGTATTCAGCAAAAAACAAGGTTTCACCTTGTCAGCACCTACATCCCCGTAAAGAGGACAACAACACATTTCATTTATGACACAAAAACTTTTTTCTCATCTCCACCGTTTCCAAATAGTGACCATTTTTTCCAAATTAATTTTCTTTTGTTCTACAGACTTAAAACTTGGTTTCTGCCTAGACGGGCTAGGGACCTATCATTGACGTCAAACAAACATTATTCTCAAATTCACCGTTTCCAAAATAATGACAAATTCAAAAACAAACTTTTAAAAAAATACCAACACACATTCATAGCAAAGAGGGCGTCATCCCAATGCCAACAATGTCTCATTTGTTAAAATCTGATCATGCGTTCGCGAATTATCGCCATTGTTCCCAAGAAGGTAGGCTATCAATGTTCTTTGTCCTACACACTTGAAACTTGCTGTCTGCCTAGAGGGCATAGGGACCTTTCATTCACGCCAAACAAACTTTTTTATAAATTTCACCGTTTCCAAAATAGCGCCAATGTCATAAACAACAATTTTCAAAAAATAAAAACCAGCACACATTCTTAGCAAAGAGGACGTCATCCCAACGCCAACAACATTTTGTTCGTTAAAATCCGATCATGCGCTTGGGAGATATCGGCAAAGTTTATATGAAAGTAGGGGGTGTCACAGAACTGTCCCCATCCCACTACTAATGACCTCATAAGAAGACAGTCCGGACTGAACAATGACCACATAAGATGACAGTCCGGACCGAACAATGACCACATAAGATGACAGTCCGGACCGAACAATAACCACATAAGATGACAGTCCGGACCGAACAATGACCACATAAGATGACAGTCCGGACCGAACAATAACCACATAAGAAGACAAGCCAGACCGAACAATAATCATATAGGAAGACAGTCCGGACCGATCAATAACCACATAAGATGACAGTCGGGACCGAACAATAACCACATAAGAAGACAGTCCGGACCGAACAATGACCACAAAAGATGACAGTCCGGACCGAACAATAACCACATAAGATGACAGTCTGGACCGAACAATGACCACATAAGATGACAGTCCGGACCGAACAATAACCACATAAGAAGACAAGTCGGACCGAACAATAACCACATAAGATGACAGTCCGGACCAAACAATAACCACATTAGATGACAGTCCGGACCGAACAATAACCACATAGGAAGACCGTCCGGACCGAACAATAACCACATAAGATGACAGTCTGGACCGAACAATAACCACATAAGAAGACAGTCCGGACCGAACAATAACCACATAGGAAGACCGTCCCGACCGAACAATAACCACATAAGATGACTGTCCAGACAGAACAATAACCACACAGGAAGACAGGCCGGACCGAACAATAACCACATAAGATGACAGTCCGGACCGAACAATAACCACATAAGATGACAGTCGGGACCGAACAATAACCACATTAGAAGGCAGTCCGGACCGAAAAATAACCACATAAGATGACAGTCGGGACCGAACAATATCCACATAAGATGACAGTCGGGACCGAACAATAACCACATAAGAAGACAGTCGGGACCGAACAATAACCACATAGGAAGACCGTCTGGACCGAACAATAACTACATAAGATGACAGTCCGGACCGAACAATAACCACATAAGAAGACAGTCCGGACTGAACAATAACCACACAGGAAGACAGTCCAGACCGAACAATAACCACATTAGATGACAGTCGGGACCGAACAATAACCACATAAGAAGACAGTCGGGACCGAACAATAACCACATAAGAAGAAAGTCCGGACCGAACAATGACCACATAAGATGACAGTCGCGACCAAACAATAACCACATAAGAAGAAAGTCCGGACCGAACAATAACCACATAAGATGACAGTCGGGACCGAACAATAACCACATAAGATGACAGTCGGGACCGAACAATAACCACATAAGAAGACAGTCGGGACCGAACAATAACCACATAAGATGACAGTCGGGACCGAACAATAACCACATAAGAAGAGAGTCGGGACCGAACAATAACCACATAAGAAGACAGTCGGGACCGTACAATAACCACATAGGAAGACAGGCCGGATCGAACAATGACCACATAAGATGACAGTCCGGACCGAACAATAACCACGTAAGAAGGCAGTCCAGACCGAACAATAACCACACAAGAAGACAGTCCGGACCGAACAATGACCACATAAGATGACAGTCCGGACCGAAAAATAACCACATAAAATGACAGGCCGGACCGAACAATAACCACATAAGAAGACAGTCGGGACCGAACAATAACCACATAGGAAGACAGGCCGGACCGAACAATAACCACAGAAGAAGACAGACCGGACCGAACAATAACCACATAAGAAAACAGTCCGGACCGAACAATAACCACATAAGAAGACAGTCCAGACCGAACAATAACCACGTAAGAAGACAGTCCGTACCGAACAATAACCACATAAGAAGACAGTCCGGACCGAACAATAACCACATTAGAAGGCAGTCCGGACCGAACAATAACCACGTAAGGAGACTATCCGGACCGAACAATAACCACATAAGAAAGCAGTCCGGACCCAACAATTACCACATAAGAAGACAGTTGGACCGAACAATGACCACACAAAAAGACAGTCTGGACTGGATCATAACCACATGAAAATGGCCAGTCCTGAACGAACCATAACAACGTAAGATGATCAGTCCGGACCGGTCGTTCTCATACCAGACAGTACAGTATATGGATAGGACAGAGACCAGAACATTAAGGCTAGAGGTACTGTCCAAGAGGACTGAAAGCAGAATCCGGAGAGTATTGACCACACGATCTGATCCGCATTTTAATTCGCAATGAGAGTTCACAAAGGCCTCAGTGTAATGATCATGCACCCGATGAATCTATATGACTGTATAATAAATGAATAATCATTCGATTAATCCTTATATTGATATTTAACATTTGAATTGTAACATTGGCATGTAAGCCATCAATTACGCCTTGATAAAACTATACATGCTGGTAGTGTAACGGTGGAGGCCGGTTATTTTGAAATGCGCGGTTCGAATGCTTCTCAAGACAAAACGTTAGTGTTTTTAAATATATTTAATGTGCTGTTTTATAGTGTCTATTTCTGTGTTGGTTATTATCCATACGATGGTTGTAAAAGATGTGAAATGATATATAGACTATTCTTTAGGTGGAATGTGTATACTCGTACAATAAAAGGTTGTTCATAAATGGGGTCGAATGGGCCCAGGCAACTGACCGATCATCCTGAAGCTCGTCAAAACTGCCACGAACCTGAGGCAGTATGTCGGGTTACGCCTTTCGATTCCCTTAAACGTCTAGTCTTATCCATCGCGTTGCTTTGGCGTTAGACCTCCTTTTCCAAAATGCCAACAATCTGATCATGAAAAGTATCTACTTGCTTTCCTTCGGTAGAACTCCCAGTGGAATTTAAAATCCCCAAGCGAGTTTGGACGCGGCACTTTTCGGTTGTAAGCCTGAGTCGGTACCAACTGAGCTACAGCGATCCACGATCAGGCAAGTCGTACCACACATCTCATTCTGCCGGCTCATCTTCACTTTAATCTGTCTAACTGCTTTCCAAACTCTTGGATTTTCTAGTTGTGGCAACATGGGTATGTATGAGTATTGTTTCATTGCTCCCGAATATCAAACTAGGAACCCCAACATAAAGGTTGCATGTATTAATGTCGCCTTCTGTAACTTCAGGGTACGTATAGAGACCCGGGACCAAATAGCCCTGGGTTCGATCCACTTTTATGTGAATAAATTTAATTCTGGTCTGAGAGTGTGAACGGGGGTAAACTCAGTCTCGAGAGGCCAAACTGAGAAGAGTCCCAGCTCAGCTGTCCTAGAAATGGTTTTACGTGGTTTCCCACTTCTACTCCAGGCAAATGTCGGGATGGTTCCTAACTTAAGGCCAAGACCGACTTCTTCGAAATCCTAACCTCAATTATAAATGCATACTCTATTAGAGTCATCCCAATGACACAGGTTTTCAGAGAGATCTCACATATATGTATCGCTATCGCAAAGCCCCCAAATTAGTCAATAATACCAACAACTGCATGTGATAATGGTCGTGATTGTACATTCAAACCAGAACTTTGTCAGGACTGGTGTGTCTTGTGACGGCGAGTGAACCTGGTGAACCCTGACAATCAACATTTATGCTAAATAATAATAAAGACATGCGACCTAAATTGAGACTTGATGCAGGTCTTTCATGTTGACGCCAGCAGGCGTCGTAATGAGAATGAAATGGTCGATGAAAACGTCACAAACATCCAGCCTCCGAGACAGGGGAATTAACCATCCACAGTTTTAAAGTCCCACGACCCAGTCGGGAATAGAACCCGTAGCCCTCTAGAGCAATGGTTAGTGTCAAACATAGGAAATTGATATATGTTCTCCAATAACTAGGGAACATCTACACGTGCTCGCCAATTATATTTGCATATCCCTTGCCATATTTTATAGAGAGTGTGGTGGAGATGGCGACACCTAACTATAGACCAGGGATTCCCATTTGGAATTTTTCTCTGATCCGCTAAAGCGATCGTTATGTAAGCATGGACCCCTGCTCCAAAATATTCTGTCAAGACCTAAAATATTTAAATTCCTAATGGGAACCTCTGCCTTGGAGTACTATGCTGAATAATTTGTACGTTACTATTTATTTATTTAATCCTATTACGTCATATAAAATTTCTAAGTCGTAAAGGTGGGTACTACTACAGATATAAACAATATATATAACAATTCAGTGGTTGGGAAAAAAGAAGAAACAACCTTTGTTTACAGCATTAATGTGTAAAAGGGGCCGGCGTTCAATGAGACAAACGTAATCTATTCTCTACCGCAATTCTTTCTTGAAGATTTGGTTGCAATTTTGAAATGTTCACACTGAAATCTAGTCTATTTCTATATTTGCTTTCAATACGCACATTGTGGAAAAAGCATCTTCGCACAAGTAAGTTGTTGCGAACGGAATAATAATTTGTATTGCCTTATCGATTATTCCCATGTAGTCCTATCGAGCTTTCACCTGTCTGCTAGCTTTTCCTTCCTTTTTCATTTCACTACTTGAGGTCAATTCAACGAGTTGGCCTTGTTCCTCCTCTGATAGTAGCTGGATTTTTTCAATTTTGAGATTGGAGCTGAATGAATCCAGCGGTTATTGCCATCGGGCTCGGGAAAATATTCCCGAAAAGTAGTTGCAAGACTGCGAAGATGCTCGGTTATATTTTCTTTTACCTCGCAAAGTAAAACTTCGTTAGATGACTGTAGAAACGATTTTAGTATGGGGAAAAGGGCATGTGAGCCATTTTGGACCCTTGCTGCCCAAATATTTCACATTTTCCCAATTGCACTAATCATGTCTTCAGCACTGATGATATCAACGTAGTCACCTTGCAAACTCAAATTCAAAACATTCAAGTGATAAAACGCGTCAGCTAAGTAAACAGTTCTGCGAAGCCAAGAAAAGTCATTGAGAAAATCCTCATGTATCGTCCCAAGAAGAAAGATCCGTGCCTCATCTTTCAGCTTGAATATGCCTCATTAAGATCTTGCCCCTTGAAAGTCATCGCACTTCAGTATGAACGAGAAGCTGCTCATGCTCGCTACCCATACCTATGCAGAGCAATGTAAATAACCTGCATTTTAAGGAGCTGGGTTTGACATTATTTAATATTTTCTCCACTTCATTAAGGGTGCTCTGAAGCAGTTCAGGCAGTTTTTTGGCTACTAATGCTTCCCGGTGAATACAGC
This sequence comes from Meconema thalassinum, assembly GCA_946902985.2. NCBI lineage: Eukaryota > Metazoa > Arthropoda > Insecta > Orthoptera > Tettigoniidae > Meconema > Meconema thalassinum. Next base: position 637,487,463 of record OX336389.2, read on the forward strand.
AATGTGTCCACTTCATATCTGGAGCTACTTTCTCCACTTCGGCATGAAGGCCCTTCCTGGATCCGGACATAGCTTTCGGGCCATCTGTAGACAGACCCACATATTTCTTCCTGGCGATATCATGTTTATTACAATAATCGTTCAGAATAGCGAAATTATCGTCTGCTTTTGTGTGTACTAGCTCACAGGGAAAAAGAAAATATTCATATATATTCAAGATATAAAAATAGGTACAAAGACCAGCATTATCGCCTTTTTGATATGTCGGTACTCTCATCCAAATGCAGGGCAGACATGTCACACATGTGGAGCTTGACATATCTGTAATTCGGTTTGCACAGTATTGTTAGACAGTGGGACGGTACTTACAAGCTTTGCGGCAGTATCACCCAGCATTCTCTTGCACAAAATAATTGCTGAAGTTGGAATGAACTCTTCAGCAATGCGACAAGCTGAGATACTTCGTTGAATGAGAGCGTTGCATTTTCATACACATTCAGTTTTGGTAATTACTTTCTGGCTGATTTCAGTTCGAAGAAATCAATGGATTTATCTTTGTGTCCTAGTGTTTGGTATCTAGATGCCTCCGGAGGTTTGCAGAATTCATACTCTCGTTGGTAATGGTTACAAAGGATATCACGCTTTGAGGCTTAGGACAATCTTCAGTTCCACTATACGTAAAGCCAATTTCCACATATTTTATGTAGCAATTCCTACTTAGCGCAGTAGGCTTACTCTTTGAATGTCCAGGCTCAAAAGAGGCAGCAGGTGGCCCATTCACTTCTATATGTATTACCACAGATTCCTCTTCATCGCTATCTGTAGCAGTGGGCCTACTTCGTTTTTAAGATCCACTCTTCACCCAACGATCCATATTCAATGGACTTTTAACAATTAAAACAATCAAAAGTTTCAACTTCCAAAACTCATGTAAATATGTAAACACACCAAATGGCTGCGGAGCAGAACTCAGAGATAATGGAGCAGAACGCTCTCTAGCGGGAAACTTGAAAAGCTCAAATAGCGCTGTATCACATATGAGTGCGCCACTTATGCTGTGGGTGGCAAGGCATTATTATTATTTTTGAGGAACTCTTTGTGCTTTCTCCGCTTTCTATTTTCATTATTCTGTTATTTCTTGACGACTCTTCGCGGACCCCTGGCCAACCGTCACGGACCCCCAGTGTTCCGCGGCTCACCTAATGGGAATCTCGGCTAAAGACAATAGTGCATCGACTCAGAATATTTCGGCACGTGATTAAGAGCTTCCTCAGGACATACATTATTAGTTGTATTTGTTTTAGGTGATCTTGTATTACCCGAAAAAAATTCATAACTCATAACTCATCATATTAAGACCAGGGATATACTCACTCCTACAACTTTATAATTGAGTTTGGTTATTCACAGAGACCGGTAATTACCAATTAGCAATGCATTTTGGAGGCGTTAAATCTGACCCGCACAAGAAATTCACTCACAGAGCAAACTCGTGTCTCCCGAGTGGAACGCTTTTTCGCTTGCGCTCATGTACAATGGGAATACACTATAAAGACTGTGTTATGTAGCGTTCGAAGTATTTCATAAAATGAATTTTAATTCTCAGTTTACTGTACAAAATAGTTTAAAAAGAAACAAATAGTAATCAATAATTTTCCCTCAAATTAATGGTTTCTTTTAGTCGCTTATCCTCCAAGGTTGGCTTCACCAACGGTTTCTGCGAGGCATCATTCCTCTACCGTCGCAATTATTGTGTCTGGGAGCTGGGCACACTTTGTCAGTAGATACAACATTAGAGACAGGCCTTTCGCCCAGCAATGTAATGTAGGCTACTTCTATTAATAAAATAAGTAAACTGGAAAATGATATTTGTTAATCAAGACGTTGATTTGATCTGTATGTATTATTATTATTATTATTTATAATAGTGTTTTTGAAGAGTTCTACACCCTCCTCCTCCACATTACTCAACACAAGATGGTGGCGGCACTTACATGGCGCGCTTTTCAAATAAATCTGGCGAGCATAGTCCTAACCTATTCTAGTCAAGCTAACCTAGTCTAGTAGACTTAACCAATGTTATTTCACACAGGGCCTAACTACACTTTTGTTGATATTTCCTGAACCCGTGATGGGATTTTGACCTGCTAGGTATCGTAGCACTTGTGGTGAGACCCCGTTTTGAATGTATTATTATTTTTTGTTAAAAGGGCCTAACTACACTTATGTTAATACCTTGCGAAACAATTATGCTAGGGACTTGTATGAGGGGTCCTAGCACTTGGGGCGACGTTCCGCTTGGGGGGGGGGTTGTGAAATGTTATAGCTTAAAAAATAATATATAACATACGCTTTTCCCCGATAGGTCATTTCACCCCCTAAAAAGTGAATAGTAATTTCACGAAAAAGGGTGTTAACACCTACAAAATGATAAATGAACCTACAGTAAGATCTTTTGTTTTTGATGAAAAATTGTAGGAGGATGAAAACTACCCCAAAATTGAAAAATCGTTATCTTGGAAACTAAGAACCCTAAAATTAGGTGTGATAACTTAAAAGATAGGTCATGACATACGCTTTTACCTCAATAGGTCATTTTACCCCTAAAACAGTAAATAGTAATGTTACAGGCAAAAGAAAGTGTTAAACACCTAAAAATGATAAATGAACATAAGAAATTTTGTTTTTTATGAAAAATAGTAGGTGGGTGAAAACTACCCCAAAATTGAACAATTGATAACTTGGAAACTAAGAACCCTAAAATTATGTATTATAGCTCCAAAAAGTGATAATTAAATACTCTTTTACAACGATAGGTCAGTTCACCCCTAAAACTTACTTTAAACTGCACATACTACAAACTATCATTCTTATTACCAATTTAACTTTACTAGAGATTAGTTTATGCTTAACATTTGACATGAAAATATCAACGACTAGCTATGGTAAGCCATGTGCTTACTATAAAGGAGATACTTTTATTGTAAAAAGAACTAATAATACAACGTTCAAAACATTGTTGAGGAATGCTTAAGACAAAAGGTTAAAAAGCATTTATTATCTCCTGAAAAAGACATGTTAGGACGGTCGTCAACGTCTAAGAAACCCCTAACACTATCCAAGGCATCACAAACTATGCAAAGGTTTGCTGCATTGCAAGAGGAATAAAAAGGATTAGATAGTAATAGTGATGACGATAAAGATGATAATTATATTGATGCTGATAATCATGATGATGATGATTATGATGATGATGATGATGATGATTATGATGATGATGATGATAATGGTAATGCTCTGTTTACCCATAAAAATCAATTGTTAATTTGTTTACTGGAACAATCCCGATATGGTAATCCAGCTGCTTCAGCACTTGCACGCCCGTAAACAGGCTGGTCATACTGAATATGAGGAAGAACTACTGGATATAGAAAATGAGCTTCGTCGTGCCAAAATTATTGTGTAATGGATCCACGTAACCGCTTAAACTATTTCTTAATAATACATGTAATATTTTCTACCACTTTGCTACCACTTTTCTACCACTTTGCTACCACATTGCTACCACTTTTCTACCACTTTGCTACAACTTTGCTATCACTTTTCTACCACCTTGCTACCACTTTTCAACCACTTTAAACTGTACATATTAAATATAAAAGCCAACATTAAATCATTCAATTACCAGAACAGTTATAACATTTGTAGTGAGCAAATGATACTAACAGGTTAGTTGCGACTATGGAACTTACTACAACTAAGCAAGGTAAACAACGTGTACTCTATAAAGTCTACTCTTATAACTATATACAACAAAATGTAAAAGGAATAAAATTCTGGCGATGTTCAAAACAGAGGTCAAAAAATGTCGAGGTGAAATGAAAAGTAGAAATGGTGAGGTTTTAACTGTGAGTGATCATCAAAGTAGTGCTCAAGACAAAACACTGATAGTGTTGACAAAAAATCATCACAATGTTAAGAAGCTAGTGCAAGTAAAAGATGTTGCTACTCAAAATAGTGCATTGTTTATTGAGCAACGTTTAACCCCTGTTGTAAAAGTTATGTTTAATCCATCTTCCACGTTTCAAGAGCCATCAACTTCACAGACTATGCAAGAGGTAGTGTTGTTGTTTTAAGGGGCGGAACTACAAAGTCATCTGCCCTTATTATGCAAGAGGTAGTACTGCAAGAGGATCGAAAACGACCAGATAGTAATAGTCAAAAGAGAGTTGTATCTTGTATATAAATATTGTACAGGTACTTACATTAAATAAATAAAAATAGTGTATGGGTATTGCCAGTTTCTCTTAATTGTTATCCTCATGTTCCACTATCAATGCAATTGTTAACTATTGGCAGTCTCTAGCTATGTTCAGAAAGAGTGGTCTTAAACAATACACTCTATCTGTGGTTTGTATACCGAGTATCATAATAATATAGTGTCACCAAGCCATGTTACGGCAATAGTTATGTCAGGTAAGGGGTTCGAACCCTTGCTTCCTTGTACTGGAAATTACAACTTAAGTCAAACGCCTTAACCACTCGGTCAACCTGACAGTTACTTATTTAATTTGTTCTGTGCACTTGAGTGTTTACAAAAATTTTCGGTATACATTGACTCAACAACTTGTTCGTTTTTTAATGTAGAATTTTTGTTTTTCCATAACATTGCAGTTATGATTCTTAAGAACTGGGTGTTTAATATAGGGTTAAACGCATCTTAAAATAATTTTAGAAAATGCTCTCAGGTATCGTGTCATGGGGTTTAGTAATTCATCACTGTTCGTTGACTAGCATTTACTGTTACACAACATTATTTTGGCAAGCTCTACATGTTGTTGTTCGCGTCTTCAGTCTTTTTACTGGTTTGATGCAGATCTTCATGCGTCCCTCTCCTGAGCTAATCGATCCATCTCTATAGAGCTACCACACCCTTCATACAAGGCAATCTCTTTAATATATTCTAACCTTGGTCTACCCTACAGTTCTTAACCTCAACCCTTCATTCTATAACTAAGCTTGCTATTCCTGGGTGTCTTAGTTTGTGTCCTACCAACCTATCTCTTTTCTTTATTAGCAGTCGCCAGAAACATCTCTCCTCTTCCACTAGTCTTAATACCTCATTGTTTGTAACCCTATTTACCCATCTGAACTTCATCATTCTCCTGTAACACCACATTTCAAACACTTCAATTCTTCTCTTTTCTACTGCACCAATTATTAAACAAAGGCATATAAGGATTTTTTATTACTCGAAATTATGTTTTCTATACTATATTTCACTTCCATAGAGTGCCACGCTTCAGACAAAGGCCTTCAAAAATGACTCCCTAATACCTAAATCTCTATTCAAAGTCAACAGTTTAATTTTCTATAGAAATGCTTTTCCATGCCTGAGCTACATAAGTATCCTAATCGTCCCTGGTATAATGTCTTGTTTTGCAAACATCGTCGCTCAGTGGGTCTAAGCATTTGTGGTATATAATCCAAAATAGCAAACAGTATTCTAAAACCCTACTCACTGGTCACTGGTCGCCAAAGTGTTTCGTTGGTAACTAACTCATATCTTGTTAGTCAATTCTTATTGCAAGGCCAGTCAAGACCTAAAAATTCATCTTAACGTTTAGTCTAATCATCTTTCTATCTATATACCAGTGTCTAATAAATAGTCAATGTTAGCTTGGTCTTTACCTAAAATCTAAAATCCAATATCTAAATTCTAAAATCTAAAATCTAAAAGATATAGTATAGAAAACATAATTTCGAGTAATACAAATCCTCATATGTCTTTCTTTAATAATTAGTTACCAAACATTATGGTTTGGTCTCTTAACATAATTTAAAATCTAAAATCAAAAATCAAAAATCTAAAATTTAAATTTAAATTCTAAAATCTAAAAATAAAAAATCTTACATGCATTATCTGTATATCAAACACAGTCCACCTTTGTATTTGTAATCCAAGTAATAATTTGAAAAGAGACAAGTGTAATCGGTTTTAAACATTATCTCTGCTCTTTTACATATGTTTATGACATGCATATTAACCTGAAATCGAACCCTGGTACACCTTAGTGAAAAGGCTAACAGCTTAACCACAGCGCCACCATGCCCTTCTTTCTTAATTTGATTCGTTCTATGCCTCAGAGCTGTAAATCGAGTTATGATCTCTGGTGCAAGAGGCGCAAATGCTTGCCACTGCAGCACAAAATGATTAGCTGGTAACATTAGACAACCGGAAAGGATTGTATTTCTGTTAGCGATGCATTTCTGTCATCTGCGTACTATCTGAGCACTGCCAGCAAGACAGTTTAGTTTAGTTTGTTGCGAGTGCGTGTATTAATTATTAGCCTCGAGTACTTAATGCTTGTTGTGCGTAGAGACCATCTCGCCCAATAACCACTGAGCAAGTTTTAACAGTCAATTCATAAGAATAGCAAGGGACAGATGTGTACTTCATGTACTTGGGTGTATGAATTAGCAGCATGCGCTAACTTTACCTTACCCTCTATAGGTAGAGCATTATCCCTTTTCTATAACATCACCAATGACGGCATCCACCCACAAATTTTACACTTAGACCCTTGTCTTGTTTTTGCTTCGGTTTGGTTCGGTTTGGTTCGGTTTGGATCAGTGTAGCCACCATCTTATTTTTAGCTACCCTCTGTAACCAATCAATTAGAGATATTCTACTCTTAATTCTTGAATCGATAAATTGGATTTTGTGTACACCGTTTGTCATGCCATGCCTGCAACCGACAATCCCTATGTACTGTGGTCAGGTCTAAAAAGAAGTTTCAATGGTCAAAGACGTGTCAGACACCATAAGTGTAGCCTACAATAATTATTTCTCTATCTAGCTATGTGTCATCACTCACCGTAAATATCTAACATTATGGGTTTGCAATATATTAAGAGAAACTAAAGTCCACATGACCTTGTTGTTTTCAGTCTCTTGGTAAAATTCCTAAACAAAAAATAAAAAATAAAATACCGCGCCATGGCAAGTCCTAGACACCTCATGTGTTCAAATTCAATTATTTATTTATAAAAACTCAGGTCAATGACCTTCCTGTTTTCGGTCTTTTGAGTAATTAAGTGCACCATAGGAAAAATCATAAAAGATACTCTTAAAACAAGTCGTCGCATGACCCTTTGCAATCAATGCTTCGCAAAATGTCGATGCATCCATTGGACATGGCCACAGTAGTCAGAGACATGCTCGTTTAAACACAACCGGTACTGTCTCTCTCTACTAAAAAATATTAAAATAAATTGAAAAGTAATAAAAATCAGAATTTTCAAAAGTGTAGTTAGGCCCTTTGTCAAAATTTCAAAAATAAATAATAAATTCGAAATGTCACCATGAGTCCTATGACACCTAATGCATCCAAATCCGATTATTGGTTCCTATTCGCCCAAGTAAAATCTACATTCATTGTTTTAGGGGTGAAATGACCTATCGTTGTAAAAGAGTATTTAATTACCAATTTTTTGACATATAACACATAATTTTAGGGTTCTTAGTTTCCAAGGTATCAATTTGTCAATTTTGGGGTAGTTTTCACTCCCCTACTATTTTTCATCAAAATCAAAAGTTCTTAGGTTCATTAATCATTTTGACAAAAATAATAATATATTCAAATAACTTTTTTTCCTGTAACATTACTATTTACCGTTTAAGGGGTAAAATGACCTATCGAGGTAAAAGCGTATGTCATGACCTAATTTTTAAGCTATCACACCTAATTTTAGGGTTAATATTTCCCAAGGTACCGATTTTTCAATTTTGTTGTAGTTTTCACCCTCCTAAAAATTTTCATCAAAAACAAAAGATCTTAGGTTCATTTATCATTTTTAGGGGTTTAACACCCTTTTTTGTCGTAAAATTACTATTCACTGTTTTAGGGGTGTAATGACCTATCGGGGTAAAGGCGTATGTCATGACCTATTTTTTAAGCTATCACACCTGAAAAAGATTGTCCAGGTATATATATATTAGTGATTTGAAAGAAAGGTCTGTTCCGGAGCTTTCTGACCCTCAATAGAATGTGAACCTAGCATTTTTTACCGACAAAGCGAGTCATTTAAATACTCTCAGTGTTTCTTTGCAGGGAAAAGGTCAATTACTAGTTTCTCTGTTTTCGAATATTCGCACAATGCAAATGAAATCTGTTGCAGGACCGTAATTTCACGCATTTTCTAAATGTGGTGAAATTCGCAGCTAACATTAACAATAATCTTCAACAGTCAATCGTTCAGTCTCTAAATAAGCTCAATGTAAAATTCGTGAAAAGATTCTCGGATTTGAGGGCACTTGAGCCAGATTTTTATATCTTCATGAGACCATGTTTGGTTGACGTCAAAACTGTCTACGCAGAGTTGTAGTTAGAATTAATAGATCTGCAATGTGACCGCTTTACTAACGACAAGTTTAGAATGGCGAATGACATCATTCAGTTTTATTCTTAACTTCCACGGGATAGATTTCCTCGACTACATGCGAAAGCGGCAGCTGCAATGTGCATGTTATTTGTGTGAATAACTTTTCTCCACTTAAAAGCTTTGCAAATTGAGACATCGATCACAAATGGCAGATAGCCATCTGAGGGTCGTTTTTCGACTGAACACCAGCAGTAGTATTTGTCCAGGCATTCCCTCGCTTACAGAAAAACATGGGACATATACAGTACATCATAATGTACACACATTGAAAATAATAAAATTGTAATAGATTTAACCTGCCGCCCCTAAATACCAATCGCTCGCAATGCCTGCCCAGTTCAACTGGCCGTATACTGTGAGGTATGCATGCTGGTAAGCCGCCCGCATTTACGCCATGCCTGCCCGTCTGCACTGGGCCAGGGTAAACGGGCACCCAGCTGACGTCTCCTGAATTAAACCGTCGAACTCATCTTTACGCGTGGTTACATACTGGCGTATTACATTATGTTTTGTTCCTCTTGCGCCTCTGCCACGACGACTCCCGTACGCCACACACACGAGACACTATCTCTATTTGTAATGAGCACTCCCTCTTGACGAGCAGCCATGCTTTAATTTAATGATACAGGAAAATTACAAAGACGAAGTATTTGATTCATAATCGCGACACTCCTTCAAACTCAAGAATGCTGCAGTCAGAACGCAGCCATTATTCTACAGAGCACATTACTTAAGCTTTTTCATTGGTTGCAGATTATTGCAAAATGTTCTGTTTTATGTAGTTTGTTATAAATTTCAGGGCATATTGCACTTTATTCAAAAGTAATTTTCATCTCCTCAACCTTCGTTTCGCTATCTTCACTAATTGAACCATTGGACACATTTTTACGCGTGCTCACATACTGGTGAATTAAGTTATGTTTTCTTCCTCCTATTAATAGTTGTCCATTTGAACAATTTACTTATTTTACGTTAATTGTTTTCACTGCATACGTTCATACAGTAATTAAAATGTCTAAAATGTAAAGAGTTTATAAAAGCCATTTATAATTAAAGCATACAATCAGCTTATTTTTAATAGCGCAATTAATATAATATGAATTAAATAATTTAGGGTGAGTACACAGCCGATTAATATTATAAAAACATTGCAATAGGCGATAGTATTCAGGATTCGAGACGCAGTACAAATGTAGGGAAAATCATCAAACATGGATCAGAAATATTACTGTTTTATCATGGAATTATCCAGTGCCCATTGATTGCCATATGGAGCAGTGTTTGTTTGAGGCTCTGCCAATGTCTTTTAATCTAATCTATGGGCTGGAACGGGGTATTCTCACCTATTTCTAATCTCTGGCCCCAGTATAAGAACTCACACAAATACAGACACCACATTAGCACAGGTTATCAGATTAATTCCACGAACACCCATTGACAGTAGAACCTCAGTGCCGACTGACGACATCTAGAACCCACCTGTTGCTACCTGCTACTAGCGTGCGTAGCAGTAATTCCTTGAATATAGGATGGAGAAATTGTTACGAGATTCATAAAGTACTATTTCAACACGTTCCTGGAGTGAGTGCGGGTAAATGCGAGGAAATTCACAATCGGCTGACCAATACCAACAGACCACTTTGTAGTAGGGTGGCTGGCTAGCATTCGCTCCTGAGGACCGGGTTTGATTCCCGGCTCTGCCAATAAACTTAATTCTGGTTATAGTTTTGGGACGGGATGCACTCAGCCTCGTGAGGAAAACTTGAGGCGAGGTGGGTTCGATTCCTACCTCCGCCATCCTAGAAGTGGCTTTCCATGGTTTATCAATTCTACAACAGGCAAATGCCAAGATGGTTCTTAATTTAAAGATACGGCCGCCTCCTTCAAAATTCTTGTCTCAAATACAAATACATACAGGTGGCACAATAACGCAGGTTATCAGGCCATTTTCTTTCTTGCTCGCATTATATAATATAGAGCCTATATATACACAGCCATGGGGACGAGAAGGCCACGATGTCCAAGCCCCATGATTATGGGTCATTAGGTTTAACATCAACACCGAAAGTAATAAAAGAGAAAATTCAATACCAGGTAAATCAACTGCCCCTAATAATATTGTTTTATGCAGCCCAACTAGCGTTGTTATCAGGAAGGTCGATATTTCTCTGCTTACATATCCTGCAAGCATATCCTGAAAACGATACTCTACTCTATAATTTTTGTCCTCGATGTCAGTACAGACTATTACGAGGGAAATAATAGGATTCAGTATCATTTGCAGGATATGCTGCAGTGCATTAGTACCATACGGGATACAAGCAGATAAATATCGACCTTCCTGACAACACGCGTCAGTTGGGCTGCATAAAACAGCATTATTATGGGCAGCTGATTCACCCGGTATATCGCGTTCTAAACGCGTATATGAGCGTAATGCAAGTACACAGGGCTAATTGTACCTCGCACTAGATCAGTGAGCTCATAAAATAAGGGACAGTCATATGAAACTTTGTGGTTGTTTCGTTTGAGGGATCTGGACATCGTGCTCGTTTGCCCTGCGTACTTGACTGTATATTCAATTTGTCTGATAACCCGTGTTTCTGTGATGACAGTAGTAGTGTGTGTACCTGTAATTGTTAGGGTCGGGAATGGGGTAGGTAATTTGGGACTTGAAATAAGGTACTATCCCATCATTTTCCTGGAGGTAATGTGGAAGAAAGCTGGGAAAATCCACACTAAGGCTAGCCGCTGTAAGCGCCGGGATTCGAACCTCAGAACTCCCTTCTTGCTGCAGCTCCCCATCGTGGATGTAGTGAGTGATGTTAGTCGTGGTAGAGATTGTAAGCTCATCCCTCTGATGCTAGTCAAAGTGCAAGATATTAGCTTTGATACCAGTATTGCCTTTTGAGTTCCTATAATACGAGGCTTTGCACAACCTGATCTGGGAGGGGAATTTATATTTAGTATGCTGCGCATAAACAATATCATCCTGTAGAGGCGTTGTTAAATTATCTTAATCTTCTCTGACGCGACTCGTGTTCTAAACCTTGTGCGTCAAGGTCTTTTCAGAATACTCTGCGTGGGTAGGTTATTGTCCACCTCTTGGTGCAGTGGCTAGCATTGCTATCTGCCACCCCAGAGGTCCCGAGTTCGGTTCCCGCCTCTGGCATGAATTTAAAAGTCTTGGTATTGTCTGTTAAGGTGTCTCCCAGCCTCGTTACTGGACATACAGTATTACGAATTCTATGGTGGTAAGAAGATTGGAAAGGAACTGCCATCCTTCCACACGTAAATGCCGGATCAGGACGCCTGGTTGACACAGCCATCGACGATATCCCTTGTGGATATGACAATGTTTGATATTTGATAGATTATTGCGTGGGTTATCAAACATCTGTTCTTCCACTGGATAGGCTAATACAGTGAGATTATTTTCCTGGAGTGGGGCTGGCGGCTGGTTGCCGGGCACGCGCGCCTTCCGCCAGCCAACCGTGCTCGGTCTGCAGATTATGCACAGGCGAGCTAACCAGTGTCATTTAAGTCATTAAGTCACTAAACTTTGATCAACGAAGGTGTGAAGTTTCATCGCACAGATAATAAGGTAACATAAACAACAGCTTCCCGAAAGATTTAATTAATGAAGCACAGTGGTATTTTTGTATTTCTTGGGAATCTAGATGCCCTTACGTCACCAAGTAAAGGTTAGAACTTATTTTTTCACAGAAGAAGCTAAAGATGTTCTCCTTCATCTGACAGAATCACATAGAAGTTACATCGTTACATTATGTAGCTACTCCTGCACCCCCCTGTTTGTTTACTGTAATTAACCGAACCCAGACCTCAGCCCGTTTGATGTTTAATTGTGGGGCAATTTAAAATGAAGTGTGCAGATCAATCACCCATACCCTAGTGGAAATGGAGAACAATGTACGGCGGCAGATATCCCTCACAACGGAAGGGAATTACAACGTGTAAACGCTAAGTTATTTACACGATACAACGCCTGTCTGCCAGCTGAACGAGAACACTCTCAGCACCTTCTGTGAAAAGGTAAGTTCTTTAATCATGATTTCCTGGTGAATTTACCGTTAATTAATGTACTTTGTTACGGTTTCCACCTGCAAGAAATCCCAGGCCCGAGCTCAGTTGGCCGGCGGAAGACGCGCTTGCCCGGAAGCCAGCCGCCGGCCCCGCTCCAGCAAAAGAATATCCCTGTACTAATAATTAATAATTTACAAGATTCAAAATTACATTTTCTATATCTTTGGCGGATGGTGCTTCCAGTTTCCTTTTATTATTATGGAAACGTAAGTGAGAATATACTGTGTTTAATTGCTGCTTCTTTATTTATTCATTTCTCAGTTTTATTGTATAGTCTTTCAATGAATTCAGGAATTTCATTTTTTTTATGAAATAAGTACTTTGTACAGATACACTCTTTCCTATTGGTATATTCTGTGAATATACTGTACGTTCCATGTAAAATTGCACCCGTATTGGGTCTTCTTCAATTTATTCCGCTTTTCTTATTTTTATTTCGTGAAAGCCACTAAAAGAGATTTCTTTGCATTTAGCTCTCTTGTTGTGCATTTACTTAAGTTTTCCACAGTATGTTCCAGAAATCGAGATGTCTGCCCCCCTCCGCACCCTCCTCTCCTCCTCTGTTTACCAGTTGCGTCGGGCTTCGCCCTACAGCGCTTCATACGGTAAATTGCTGAACTCACTGGTTCCTCGTGGCCAGCGTGCGAATTCTTCGCCAACGGCTACTGAAGAATGTTTATTACTTCACCTCACCTACAATCTACGCCTTTCGTTTACTTTGTGGATTCAGACCCAAGAAAATAAATTTGTGTATTTAAGTTATTTATTTTTCATGTGTTTGTATCCCCTGTGTCTTACGTCACACCTTTCCCTACTAACTCGCCTCACTCGCTTCACTGGTGTGGAACTCTCTCGCCTGTCATTCTTCTCAGTGCAACCAGCAACTCGATCAGACCGCTCTCCGAGGGTCAGATGGCTCGCCCGGCAGTTTGTGATAGTCATGTGAGTGACCACTACAGAGACCGCCCGCCGCAAACTACAGCCATGAAAAAGATAAGTTACACATTATTTTAGATATGAAGCTCTTTGGAATACGTGCAAGTGTCTTTTACTAAAGAGTTATTTGCTATCAAGTTTTAATTTTTAATGGTAAAGTACCATTTTCGTGTTGTCAGACATTAGTTTCGCCACCATGGGAGGTCATTCTAACTTGATACTGAAACTTTTGGCTAATGATTTGTGCTATTTTCATCTATACTTTGTCAAGGTAAATATCTTGGCACATCGTGGGATTTTTCTAATCGCTTTGTTTAATGTTCGTAAATAGGCACGTCGTGGGATCAATTTGCACTCCATTCCATTTAGTTGCAAACATCTAGAAAGTTCTCGAAGCATTTTCTTCAAATTTAAAGTCTGTGACGCCACAGTGAAATTCACCTGATTCCTCTGCTAACGGTTTAATGGGTTAACTCTACTAATAACACAAGACTTTCTAGAAACTGCATCATTGCTGAAAACTGAAATAAAATCCCATGTACAGCCTCTCGAAAGGAAAATAATTCACAACAGTAAACAGTGACATTTATCTACAAAAACTTTTCTATAAACTCGAAAGTGCTTCATGCCACAAAAACAGACTGGTTCGCAAGTTTCAGTGTTGCACATATATAAATTACATGCATGAACTGGCAGTGAAGAATCCCGATTTCCTTCCCTTCCCCACTTCACCCTTTACTAACAAACTTAGCTTAGGTAATCTATTTTTTGTTGTTGTAATTATTGAGGCTACGTCCAAGGACGTCCTTCACATTCTGAACTTAAAATCAAACGTAATTCAGTTTAAATAATCCAAGTTGTATGTAAGCCATTTCTTAAATCCCAACATAACTGTTGGATTTTTCCTATTTTTCACCCTCATTTTTTTTATCAACTTGTAAGCTGATTTCATTGAGTCAAATGGCTCAGTTCAGAGTCCAATTTTACTGCCTTCGTCTGAAAGGATTCTTATGGTGATTGTTAGCATTGTATTGCTTATGTAATTTCAACAGTCATGTTCTAGTTCAATGGCTTTTTCGCTATTTGTATTATATTGCTCTAATGCATAGGCACCTGATGTGTCCATAATCTCAGGACCAATAAATTCTTAACTATCGTAGCCCTCTTCAAGTTTAACTGTGCCTATTGTGGCACGTCAACTTTCAATATCCTTACTTGCTTAACCTTAATTTAGGGAATAACTGCAATTCTATTTACAATTGTTATTTTTAAGCCTAACCCTGGTCTGAGACCAATTTTTCAACAGAAACTGCTCTTTTTGTATGTTAACCTCAAATCAATTGAATTGCTTATTTTTATATGCGTGGCACAGTTTTACATTTTTAGCCACGGCTGCCCTGTTTGAGTCTTGTAACATTTGTGGTCGCTTAAGGTTGAAAATATACTAACACTTATCGTTGAAACCAAACAATATTATTACTTTTCCCTTGATCTTCACGAATGGTACCAACTTGCAATGCGCCACGTGAACTTTGTGAATTTACCAAAGTTATTTCTATCTATTACTTCAGTTTTTCATAGATCTCTTTAGGCTGTTTATCACTGGTATAGTTCGCTCAGCTAACTTGCTACCTAGGGTCGTTTCCAGTGTATGCATCTTGATTACAGTTTTTTCGTAATAAAGACTGTATCTAACTTAGCTAAATTTCTTATTAGTACTTTATCTTGTGGGAGATTTAATTTCAATTTTCGAGCACAGCAATCATTTTCCGTCCAAAAGTTTCAAGTTTAGTCATATTTATAAATATCGTCAACTATTGAGAATGGGCCACGGGCTACCCCTTCCCTCACACTACACTGCTTTAGGAATTTACAAATCTTTTAGTTTTACCCTGTTTCTTCTACATATATTTGTTTGTTATCCTATTTCTCTAAATATACTGTTATTGTTGATGGGTTCATCCCTTGTAAACATTACTTTGCTTTCACTTCCAAACCTTTTCCTCTATCTACTTCATCTTCCCTATGGTGTTGACTGGAATCTCCCTCCAATTGCTCCACCTCTGGCGTTTCAACTAAGTAAACCAGAACGCTCAAACGGTAACGCCATAGTACAATGTAGGCCTTCGGAACTTCGATTGGATTGGCTGAACCTTATTTTTGATGAGTTTCTTTTATCACGCTCTGGTTATGCAACTTTAAAAAAGTTACACTAACTTAGCACTAAATGCTCGTGTGTGTTAGTTGTCTTAGCTCTCGGTATTTAAGTCTTAAATATGATTGGCTTACACTGACACTTACAAAATTTCAACTGTAATATATTTTACGCGTACAATGCATTCTTCGAAAACAAAATCTATTGTTATGAAATCAGAATTTGATCGTATATAATCGTAAACATTATTACATTGATTGTTTTAATTGCAATGATTCACTTATATCCAGCATCTGTTGACATTTATGCTATGATGGCAACTCTTGCTGTCGATCATTATTTTGTAAGATGAAAGGATATTTGTTTTCATTCAAGCTTCTTGTAAATCATGTGGAAGTTTTAATAATGCTGATTCGTGAACAAAGCAAGCAAGTAGTTCCGTGAAGAACTATACATCCTGTTTTAATATATCCTACTTATGAAAATTGCCTGTATCAACATACAAAATTTCAGTTTGATTACTGCAATATATTCATAGAAATTGAGAACCGTCTAAATATTTCGGATGGTCCCCATGTTGAATTTTGACATATGTAGGATTTGGTGTTATGTACGATTACATGAAGATTATTGTGTAGGTATAGTATTCAAGCTTCAATCGTATGATTAGGACACAAGAAATAGAAAAGAGATTTAATAACGTCGCACAGCGGCCATCTTGTGTTTATGAAAACAATTGAAATAAATTCGATGCCAGTGGATTAAAATTGTATAAGCATTTATCATACCAAGTTTCACTGCACCTGGATGGTTACATCGCGAGAAACGTCCATCTAAATATTTAACTTTCGTGTCGCCGCCATGTTGGATTTGTGCGGTTATTGAAAGTACCATTAGTGAACTTATGTTCATAGTTTCTATCAACGAACAAAATATCAGTTTGATTGCTGTCATAGATTCGTAGATATTGAGAACCGTCTAAACATTTCGGACATTCACCATTTTGGATTACTATATGTATAGGCCATAGAGATATGTACCATTAAATGAAAATTACTGCGTAGGTTCATTATTTAAACTTCCACTTCGATCGCATGATTACGACACAAGAAATATAAATTTAATTTTGAAATTTCGCACAGCCGCCATCTTGAGGTTATGTAAACAATTGAAATAAATTAGATGCCAGTGCATTGCAATGTGTATAAATATTTACTGTACCGTATTTCACTGCTCTCAGATGGTTAAATCGTGAAAGGAGTCTATTAAAATGTTTCAACTTCGCTTGACGGCCATGTTCGTTTTGTACTTTACAGGTTTTCGAAAGTAACATAGATGAACTTTTAATAGTGTCCTTTATCACCGTACAGAATTTCAGAGTGGTATCGGTAATAGTTTCGGAGATATAGAATGCCGGTGAAATATTTCGCACAGCGCCACCTTAAGGTTATGAAAACAATTGAACTATCTTTGATGCCAGTGCATTACAATGTCTACAAACATTTGCAGTACCA
The DNA here is from genome assembly GCA_946902985.2 of Meconema thalassinum. Taxonomy (NCBI): domain Eukaryota; kingdom Metazoa; phylum Arthropoda; class Insecta; order Orthoptera; family Tettigoniidae; genus Meconema; species Meconema thalassinum. Next base: position 637,504,617 of record OX336389.2, read on the forward strand.
AGTTTCATTGCATTTGGATGGTTAAATCGCGAGAAAAGTCTATTTAAACTTTCAACTTCGCTTGGCCGCTATGTTTCTGTTGTAGTTAACAGGTTTTTGAAAGTCATATAAGTGAACTATAAATAGTGCCCTTTATCACCGTATAACAGTTTTGGGTGATATCGGTAATAGTTGCGGAGATTTAGATATAGAATACTCAGCTGCCATGTTGGACAGGTGAGACATAATGAAATTTGAAGGGCATGGTCGGGGTCGGCCAAATAGGTGCTATGACCTTACCGAGTTTAATTAAAATCGCTACAGCAGTTCATAAGTTATTAGGGGGGTACACACACATACGCACACACATACACACACACACGGACAAAAGGTGATCTCATAAGCATATTTTTTATAAATTAAAATAGGCTAAAAAGGATGAAAATATATGTATTTCTGTTATTTTTTATAAAATATAATAATGTTGTTTGGTGAAATTTGGCGCGTCAGTTACCTGGAAAACTACACACCAATATAACCCTCTCATATCTGGAAAGCGCGAGCAGTTGGTCTAAATTGCTGTTGATCAAATGTTCTGGAGAGTTTTATACCAATAATATATTTCAGCTGGTCTCATTCCAACATGTAAGTTATTAATAGTGGTTATTTGACCATTACTATTAGGCGTGAATAAAGTTTCCGTTTGAGGGCGTTGCTACCGGAAGGACTGTAGCCAATGAATACCCCGGGCATTGAATGCCGAACAAAAAGCACCCCGGTTGGATGCTTGCCTGCAGAACATGATGCGTTTCAATGTTGAGGGCAACACGTTCCTGGAATGCATTTTTGCAGCCGAAAAAAAGTTAGTGCCACCACTGGAAACCAGAATGGAATGCGTCGACGATGCAGTGGTGTCGTCCATCGGCCCCTCGTCCCAAGAAGTTCAAGAGCCAACCATCCGTTGAAAAGGTGATGCTTACTCGTTTCTTCATTGATTAATGGGGCCCATTCCTTATTTATTTCAAGGAACCTGGTGTCTCCATCACGAGGGTCGGTACTGCAACACTGGAGGAATTACGGCGTGAATATACAGCGAAATGTCCAGGAAAACTGAAACATGGAGTGCTGCTGCTTCATGATAACGCACGTCCCTATACCGCAAAGGTGGTAACGCAGAAGGTACGTCAACTCAAGTGGGAGACACTCTAGCGTTCGTCCTATATGCCTGATCTCTCCCCATGCGACTACCACGCCTTCGGTTCCTTAAAAAAGGCCTTTGAGGGTTGACGATTCCTCTCGGACGAGGATGTGCAGCACACGGCTACGGACTTCTTCACGCAGCAGGACACGGTGTTTTACCACACGGAAATCTTCAACCTGGCACGTCAGTGGGATGAGTACCTCAAAGCAGATGATGGTGTTTAGAAGCGTTTTAATTTACACAAACCATTTTCTGATACCTTTCTGTTAGTATGACATCCTGCTACGTAGCCATGCTCGATTGGTCATTCACCACTTCCGTCATGGGCATCTGCAGCAAGTCCGGGGATCGATGGATTGAATCCTGGCTATCCTGAGTGTGGTGTTTCGACACTCCCTTGAGACAAATGCTGGGATAGTACCTTATATCAGATCGAGGGGCACCTTCTTCATCCTTGTCCCTAAAACACTGAGGCCTACGCATACTATTGCAGTCATCACAGAATTATCAGACAAGACTAACACGCACCCAAGTGCATAGGACTGATGAACATGATATCCCATGCAAGTAAAATGAGATTAACATGTTGGTATGATCAAACTACAGAGGTGTAACAGAATTGATTATTACATACTGTAATTAAGCCTGTGGTTTGCAATGCCTACTTGAATGTTCTTGTATTACCAAAATGATCAAACTGCAGAGGTGTAACAGAACTGATTATTACATACTGTATTTAGGCCTATTGTTTGCAATGCATACTTGAATATTCTTGTATTACCAAAATATTTATTTCCAGCCATTGCCTATTCATGTTGATATGTTACATAATACAACAGTTGTAACATGGTTCCAAATTTATTTTACATTTATTTATAGATTTCTCAGCTTGTCATTCCACCATAACCAATCTGCTGTCCAGATGAGAAACTAGGACGGCTGGCATATTCCTGACACTGTTCACATCAAGGTTAGTCAAGAACAACATTAATACCTATTATTGAGAGCATTGAAATGACTGTTTCAGAAAAAGTCATCAGTGAGAGATATTATAACTTGGATGGAGTTTCGTGTCTTGCAAGTTGCAACAGATGTCACAGCTCAGGAAATGAATATTCCCAAACGATCAAGCCGATAATGTGGAGACACCACTTGGACTCGAACACAAGTTTCTTGATATCTAATCAGGGATATTAATCAGTTGGCTCTCAATAATAAATGGTAACCAAGAGGAGTAACGCATTTACAGCTCTCAGTATTTGATTGTAGCTGGTATATTTCAGAGTTAATCAAAATTCGGACAATTGATTAATTCTAACATGGTATAGTGGTTTGATCGTATGAGTTCATTGAAAATTCGCACTAACCCAGTCAATACTACACCTTGCTTTATTAACATATTGAAATATGAATGGCCAATTGTGTGGCCTCATGTATTGATGCAAAGCCATCATATCAAGGATTGTTGTTGTTGTAGTTGCTGCTGCTGCTGGAAAGTTGTGACCATTAGCCATATCAACTTGTGTATGTATAGGTTGTTTGTAGTGGCATATACATTTGTAGCGGGGACTAGGATTGGGATGGAGGCAGCTGTGGCCTTAATTTAGGAACCATCATTCAACTGGATCGCTATGGTGGGAACTGAACAAATCTCTTCTCAGTTTTGTTTGTTCCAATCAGACCACAATTTAATTTCTTCACAAATAAACCAAGGAACTATAGGAGAGGACACGAGTATCAATATGTAGGCTACTCTAGAAACCACAGAAGGTGACTCATGTTTCAAGGATGCCAAACAATGTTGAGTCGTGTTCATCTATGCACCAGGGACAAACCACTTTCCTTTCAATATTACTCCACTATTCTATGCCATACCAGTAGTCTGTTTTAAGGTGTAGCACGTTTAGTGTTCCTTAGCATATGCAGCTATTAAATGCTTTTTACTGTTGCACTGTAGGTCGAATTCTTGTTTTATGCATCAGAAATTTCTGTTGTTTTGTTTTGTTTAGTTTTTTCTCTGATTTTATATAATAATGGTACAAATACCATCATATCTGGAATTTCGTGAATGCCACATAGATGGTAGATAAAAGTTAATATGTACAAAGCATGAGGGACACAAACCTGTGACATCCAAACTCTGACTGCCGTTGCCCTGCCATTGAACCAAAATGCTGGACATGCTAATGCACAGACGAATTTACCCTTGATGAGATAATTTAAAGTGCCTCCACATAACCTCAGGGACAGGGCAACGGAAGCCAAAGCTGGAGGTCACAAGTCCATGTCCTGCATGCATCTAAACATTTAATTCCCTACCCTCCATCTATGACCTAATAGGCGAAATCCTCTATGGTCATTTGCAGGATATTTTCTTGAGAAGCACAGCCTGCGTTCTTACCTGTTTAGTGTCTTATACGTTACATTACATATTTATTATAGTATCGATTAATGTTTGTCTTCTTACAGATCTGTCCACTGGGTTCAGTTGAACAGCACGTTGCATGAAACAGACCAGGAAGAGAATGCAGTTTCAGTTGTGTGGTTCTTCTTATAACATACTGTGCCCGTTTATTCATAGATAACTGCCACTGAGGCTAAGGAGCCCCTTTATGAAGCGTATACAATGTTCTGGCTTGACGTTATGTAATAAAAAAATAAAAATAAAAAAAATAAACCTAGCTTAACAACTAAGAAAAACTAAATATAAAATATACTTATAACTAAACGAGCCAATTAGCAGACATTTCATTGTAAGTATAATATGATCTATTAATAATACAATTACATGAGTGACATGATTACTAGAACTACTATCAATTCCACGGAAGTTGTGTCTTGGATACAAAAATATTATAGAAAGCTGTATTGCACGGATATATTTCAAAAATTTTGTATGGAATATTTATATTTTTGATTCGTATTCCTTCAGGAATCTTGATATTAGGTATTTCTTGAGTTGTGTAGTAGTGTTAACAGAGTTTGTAAATGAGTGAAGGTGGAATGTATTAAAGAGCCGTGAAGCTGTGCAAAGGAATGATTTATTGTATTTAGTTGTACGGTGGACAGGAATCTGTAGAGTGGAATCAGTAAATCTATTTTCTCTGTGGTGGACGGAGTTCATTGGTTTAAACACATTATAGAGATAACCAGGAGTTTTTGTACACAATATTATATGGTTTAAGATCGCAATTGACAGCTGCCTACCTTCACGAAGTTTCAACCACTGCATTTGCACATAATAAGGTGTAATGTGTACATCACGCCTGACGTCTAAAATGTAACGAACGCATGCATTTTGAATGTAATTTCACCATCATATTAAATCTTAATATTTTCACATCGTGCCTATTCATGGTCAAACGTTCAATCAAATGACGTTACCCAAATAATTAATATTTATATAAACTCTAGCAAAACCCTAATTTATACATTCAATTTGTTTCCCATATTATCACTTTCCGTGTCCCCTACATGATTTGACTGGGCAATGCAATTATCAAATGCTTCCAATATATTATTATGTTAGTAGAATGTGGGCATGCGCTTAACCACTAACTTTCGGAAAAGCAAGTATCCGATTTAGTGAACTGTTTCGAATATAAATTTTATAAGTTCACACTACATGATATGATTATAAGAGAGTGCAAATCATTATTGTTATTATCTCAGAAAAATTTAAAATAATATTTATTATAAAATCATCATTATTATTATTACTATTATTATTATTTCCAAAACTGGAGTTGACTTCAATATTATTTATTTATTTATTTATTTATCGTATGGCTTTTAGTGCCGGGAGTGTCCGAGGACATGTTCGGCTCACCTGAGTCTGTAGCTGCTTCCAGCGGACACCCTAAAGGGTGAGCTACAAGTTCCGATCAATTTCAAGTAGTTCTAACTTTCGCCACCAGATATCAATGATACCTAGTGGTGAACGCTGGAACTTTGATAGAGCGTTCTGACGAAATCTAACCTAACAATTTTGCTTTCCACAAGTTTAGTCTGTGAAAGGATCTTTTACATGCCATAAATCTATGACATGGGACCGCCGGCTTTACTTCCCCTCCGAAGGAAGGCATACTGAAGGATTTTTAACGCTCTTAAAAAAATCCGACGACTTCGGCCAGGTTTGAACCCGCTATCTTGGGCATAGCAGTTCAGCATGCTACCGACTACGCCACCAAAGCCGCTGACTTCAATAAACTATTCGAGAAATGATCAAACTCGACTAATTAAACATGGAAAAACATCCATTCATCAACTTAAATTGATTTTAATATTTACAGATACGACGGCTGATGACCGCGATTAGAGAAATGACAAAATCAAATAAAATGCTCATGATGCTTGTCCATAGATTCAAGTCATTGAATCGACATGTCTGAACGTAGAAAATACTCAGAACTAGGCTACCCATGCCTCGCAGAATCATTTGCAACAGCAAATTACCAAAGAAAAATTGTGTTGATAAGACTGTAGAAAAATGAGAATTCCGGCTAACTACGCATAACAATAATGCAAATTGTAGCTTACATTCTTGTAGATCTTGATGTAGAAGATAATCTGTTTTAAACCAGACCATTCCAGTCTTCAGTCCCCATTTGGACTCGTACTTAAATCCTGGTATCGGCCTCCATTTTATACCCGCAATTTGTCTCGCAAGACATAGCGGTGATTATATTCGTTGCCTGGTAATAATATTGATGTAAACTGTTCACGGCTCTAACAGCCGTAGTTAATTTCTTGAATGAGACTAGATCTATTTGATCCATGTAAAAATACCATATGTAACACAGGCCCAACCGTGACGCATTCAGTACAGTTTAATACGTTTACAATCTTATCCAGCTTTGGTAACAGATCTGATGCTCTCGTTGTCCCTGGGTAGAGTTATGCACTCTCCAGTCAGCGCAATGCACAGCTGGCCCCTTATGTCGGCTAAGTGATCTTTACCAAGCAAGAAAGGTATTTGTAAAAGTACTGACATGTGATGGTTGGTCATTCAGTCACCAAGACAAAGCTTGCCTCTGGTAATTGGACATGAAAATATTCCAATAATAATTATGGACTCTGGAAAGTTTATAGACTAAGTGTATCATATGTCCGTTAGCAGTTTGATATTTACCAGTATTGACTGCCAAAAAAATGTCTATCACATGAGTGATAAATGACGAAAAATATTCTATGTTTCACTGGAAGAATTTCTAACAATTTTAAAGTACCAATAACCATGTACTGTTACGACGATTCACACTACGACTTAGCAACCATGTGCTCGTAGATAAGTATAAAGAAGTACTAGCGACCAAACGCTATGAAGATCTGAATCACGAAGTACTACTAGCGACCAAACGCTGTGAAGATGTGAATGTTGAGTGCAGCTCGGCGCTCATTATATAGAGTCCAGGGCAGTCCCCTGACGTCATAGCGGGATATGTCCTCATTCCTTAAACTTCTCATATCTCGGCTTCCGCTGGTTCGATTTTCTTCTAATATAGCTCATTCTTCTTCCCTTATCCGTGCCAGTAATATGGTATGTGTCCTATGTTTCCAATCAGTCGGGAAATATTTTATCAAAAATATAGCCTCGCTTGTGACAATCTGCGCGTCACTAGCCGTTCTGTAGCCTGCATATTCTTTCGATTTCCTTTTAAGAACAATCGGCGCGCGCTATTGAAATCTTCTGCCGGGGACTTGGATATGTGCCTGTGCTCTCAAATCTGCACCAGTGGATTTGGGCACAATACATGTACAGTAATTGTATTTCTTGTACTTCATTCTGTGATAAAAAATTGAAATAAAAGGTTACTTTTTTAGTAACCAACCTCCGTAGATTTTAATTTTGTTGTGTTTTCTTCACATAACAAATTTGCAATAGGACCATGGGATTCAAAAAATTTGGAGCCTGTCTAGGATAGCGGCGGGAATAAAAGAAGAGAGATACGTGATTCCATAATCGTATTTGGTTTTGGAGGTTATCTAGGGTAGGACGAAAAGGGATGTACATTGGAGGTTATATCTGTTTGGAATCCTGACTCCATGCTTGATTTTATATCACTTACCAGATAAAACGTGCAAGATAGTAGATTTTAAGTTGTCTTATTTGATGACCTAACCTCAATACAAAACGGAACAGTTAAAATTATGAAAATACAGCTACATAAGCCCATGTAAGAGTGCCACCAACATTAAAAAACAAACGGCAAATTTCAACACATTTGGTATACATTGTTTACCGCCTGTGAAATATTTCTTCATGGCTAGTGTTGCCAAAGATAATGATATTAATGTTAATTGATCCACAAAGCTCTGCGAAATATTCATGAAAACAAGGTGACATTTCAGGGATTTAGTTCCTTGTGTTTACCCTACTTGAGAGAAATGATAGTTTTTTTTACAGCCGGATTTAAAGAAATAAACCATGCGAGTTAAGACTCTTTGGTACAACGGAGCAAGACTGAACCTCTTATAATGGTATATGTTGCACCAATGATAAATTACAATATCGATGTTGCTGCCTGTACGCAGACGAAGGTACCTGAGTTAAGTTTGTAACTTAACGTGCATACTTAGCTCGTTTCTTTCTATACGCGCTGAGTAGTATCGTATTCAATAGAAATGCAGAAGTCCAACTTGGTAAAATACAGTATGTTTATTTAGCTAGAATAAGAGCTCTTGGTTTCTTAGAGCTGAATCTCTAGGGAAACATAGTCCCTGGTTTGGTACTGGGCAAGGTATATAACTCCTGGACTCCACAAGACATTCTAACCTGCAACTTCCAAACATAAACAAACTGTCAACTCAAATGACTTCCCTTCGTCTGTCTCTGCTTTACTCCCTCGATGCTAGGTGGGGGCGGAAATAGGGGTTGCGTTCCTCCAACTCTTCTTCATTTCCATGCTTATATCGTCTGATCGCGAAAAAAGTATCACAAGAGGTAATTCCCACGGTGTGTATTAAGATATTTGACATATTGTTAAACAATCAAATAACATTTCCACGCGTTTGTGAGCATCTTTCTGATTCCTTCGAGAGAATTCCATCTCACGTGTCTCTCTCCTTTCATCGTGCTCCTGGCGTGTAAGTATATCTGTCTAACACTCTGAGTTGACACATCTCAGTTTATTACTATTACAGCGGCTTCGAGACGGAGAGTTTTATGAATATCTTGATAAACGGATAATGCGCTCTCATTGCCGATCGCTCCGAGTCAGATCGGCTACAATACTGAATTGGAATTAATTCTTTAACGACCACAATAGTGAAACACATATTGAACTGAGCATTTATGTTGTTTGCGAGAAGACAAACAAATCCCGAACCTTTCAGTTATTTTGTGTAGTTCTGGGCAAGTCGTTAATAATACACACCTACCAGCGTACCCGAGTCTTACAAATAAGGTACTGTGCCGTAGGTTTCAGGAGTACAAAAACATATATAGAAATGTTTTAATTACGGTACCTAAAATATCAAGAAAATACTATTAGCGATGGCCTTTCGCTAGTACAATCACTATTCATTACTCTATACAGTAAACTCCTCGACCCTATACTAATCCTCATCTAGATAATACTACCTATTTTAATCGAACTATCACTAATATTTACATATCTTACACGTTTCCTTCATTTCTTACTTCCTTCAAATATATACAGCATTTCCACTAACTTGAGATAAATCCAGTAATAAATGTCAATATTGAGATTTATAATCCGTTCATTTAAGTCTAGATTACATTGAGAATAACGCCTCTCATGTCTCTCCTTAATAATAAAAATAATAATAATAACAATATTCCTACAGCAACTTCAAATAAATATCAGTATTAGTTACTCTCTATTAACATTGAACTATATGATCTGACTGTGACTTTCACTCTCCTCTCGATCAGCTGTTACTCACGCTGCATCGTGTTCCAAATATCTGCCATAAAACATCGCTTATAACCGTCAAACTCACTTCACAAAGACAAAAACTTCTTCATAACACCTAATATTCCCTCCTAATATGCATCCCTATCCATATTAACTGTATATCATCGCAGAATAATCTCATATCAACAAACTTCCATTCTCAGAACAACAATGCTATCATAACTCATTGTTACATCGCTTAACTATGCATATTTTCATCCAATACCTGGGAATACTTCCTAAACTGTTCATACAACATGTATCATCGTAGCTTTCCCATATCAACAACAATAAACCATCAATTAACTTCAACATTGCCTACCTTTACTCCTTGACTTCATGGACAATATCTAATACAAAATATTCCAAGGTTGCAGTTCAAAATGCTTGCAAATATCTTAACAATAATACTTTCTCTAGTTAGTGGTTCATAATTACTCTTTAAAAACCTGATAATGCAATACTCTTTCATAATATAAATAGCTCGGCTTTTCATTAACTTTGTTCGTCATTGTTGTCTATTAATAATATAATACGTCCACATGACCTAAATTCATTCAATATTTATCAACACATTACCTTATACATTTTTGAATGCCTGTGGAAACCTTTCTAAATTGTCAAAATATTTTCCACAACTTGTTAACATTCACCAACATTCTTTCTTATCATCATATATACATAGCCTACATGTTACGTTTTCACGAGAAACGTTCTTACCATCATATTTACATACATGTTACATTTCCACGAGAAATGCTCTTCTGTCTGACTTGTCATTCTGTTAACTATAGATAAGCAAGTTCTATCATCGATCAAAAGGACAATCGTCATCCTAACTTCCTATTAAATCCAAATACGAATAAAAAAAATCAGAATTAAATTAATAATCCTAAAATATCAAAAATGTCAAAAATATGACCTGAGACCTAAAATCCTAAATGCTTGTAACTCAACATCAAAATATCCTAAAATCCTAACATGTCCTAACATTCTAAATCTAAAATGAAAAATGTAACAATTGCCAAAAACATCTAAAATTACGTAGCAAAAATGCAAGTGGAAAAACGTTGAAAATGGTCAATCAGATACTATCACAAATCATTATCTACCGAAATGGGCTACTGAAGAGAATCCTTTCATTACTTTTTGTCCCGTAAAGTTGTCTCGTTGAAGTCCTAGAACTGGATTCCGTAACCCTGCTCATCTGTCTCGTACCTCCCTGGGTGATGGTCCAAGAACAGCTTCCGCCTCTCTCGTACAAGATGTTGCAACTAGCATCAGGTTGATGAATCTCCATGGTAACTCTGCGTCCCCTCGGGGTCCGTCATCCTTCTGGTTCGACTTCGGAATCTGGTGATCCACTCTTGTTATTTTCCTCATCCCGACCTTTTCTCCTTCTCTTCTGTTCTTCATGTCTTCTGCGTAGAATTCGTTTATAGTCATCAACTCAGTAGTATCCTTTTAATTCAGAAATTTGAAAATTTCATGGAATGTGTTTTTCTTCTCGTTCCCGATATTTCATGTTACTCCTGATATCCTCATCATCCTAGTAGGCTAAGTTTCCCACTGCATATTTAGCAATTCATCACAACAACTTCCATAATATTAACAATCGAAAATGTCCCTCTCAATTTAAATTGTTCAACCATATTGGCAACAATTTCAAAGACATGTTTATAATAATCTTCCTTGAACTGTTCACGTTACGAATAATGATAGAAACTTTTCACTGTAGTGACATAAACATTTTGAGTAGTCACGAACATTTTTAATAATGTTATTAACTCTTATTTCGAAAGAATTAATGAGTTTCTTTTCGAAATATTTCGTTGGATGAGAATATTAATTTCTATTGTCTTTGTACTATTCCTCACAATGTCTGTCTTCACTCCACGTTCACTTCACTATGGCAAAGAGCCTACTTCTCGCAATTTCGATAATTTCTTCTTTAAATGCAATTAATTATAATACACCAAGTTCATGTAAATAATTCTACTCGCACGAGTGCTAACACCAGCAAACGCACTGCTGTATAGTGTTGCCTCACTTTACAATGTATTTTCGTTACACTTGGCCAAGCAATTCAAGACCGCTGTTCGACACGTCTATTCGCCTTCACGTCTCCCAAACAAGAAGCTTTGAGCCTCCAGCTCGTCTCCCCTTCTCTACTCAAATTTTGGCATCATCATAATAAATACGCGCGTGGATTCGGCGGGATTCTCTATTATGCACTTTGTGCTTCTATGAGTCTTCTATCTCATGAAATAAGTATCTGGTAAATCCTTAAATACAATTTTACATGTTCTTGGTTCATAAAATACCTCCAAATGATTTGCAATGAGTGATGAGAAGCTTTGCTAATTACTTCCAATCTAATTTTCCAATTGGCTGTGAAGTATCACGTGATTGAAATCGGTGCACTTTTGACTCGTGTCGAGACAACGTCGCGAGGCAACGGGTCCCCCTCCCCCTCGGTTTATTTATAACCTTGGCGGGTTGCTCACTCTGCTCCTGCTACTAGCCGACTGGCGAGCGCAAGTATCAACCGAAGCGGGATTCTGCCGTCTCTGGTTGGTTTTTCACATTGTAATTTTGTCATTGGCTCGGCGTTTTAGAAAGACAACTACCCCTTCGTTTGTGCTAGCCACTGCACGTGGGCCTATTGCAACTTCCAGTTTTAATAAACATTACACATCTGTGTCCTTCATCATGGGCAATAATAATTCAATGCAAATCGCAAATTCGAGTGCAGTACGCTGCATGACTGGAACGAGTAACTTGCGCTTGGAGTACCGAGATTCATTGAAACATGACTAAATTTGTCTTCCAACACCCATTCAATAGACCACATTTCACAGCATCAGTTCAGTATCAAACCATTAGTTTTCATAAATTTCCCCGTAAATTAATAGGAATTTTACCCGTAAATTTACACCATTAGCTACTTCCGCAATTGGGCCCAGAAGATATCGTGCATTCGAAGACAACTGCCACCCAGCTCATAGCCTACATACATTGGGAGACACGTGTCCATCGCGATGACACCCTCTGCCACATTATCTTCCCTTAGGCAATGGGGGGGGGGGGGGTACTTCTCATTTCAAGCAGTTACTCAAATGTTTTCACGAGGCTTATCGATTCGTTCCATTCGTTAAATAATATTTCGCACTTCTGGCAAATCCGGTATCCGAACCCGGGACCTCCTAGAGCAATCGAAACAGTAGCCACAGTGATGGTTATTCAAACCAATGTTTAATAGGATATCTTTATGAGGTGACCACTGTAGTACCAACAATTTATTCTGAAATTGACCCCAATTCTACCTGCATAATTTGTGACTGGTCCGGCTTTGTGGCTAAGTGGGTAGGCCACCAGGTTTTGGCCTCAATAGCTCCAGGCTCGATTTCCGGCTGGGTGATGGGACTTTAATTTGGTAATATCAATTCCCCTGGCTTTGATCGGGTTTGTGATGTCTTCATCATTCATTTCATCCTAATCCCAATGCACAGGGCGTTAAATTGAAAGACGTGCACCAGGCCCCTCTGGTGGTCACACACCATTTTATTACCACTGCATAATGGATATAATAAACACAAAAGTTACTTCCTTTTCATCATTTTAATAAATGACGGGTGGGGTAGTTACTCGGAGATCCGAGGATTGAACCCTAACAATGAAAAGGCCTCACAGATGTGGAGCAACGCAATTATCCGGAAATATTCTCACGATCAGTACCTAGAGTATTTAAAGGAAGAGAATGCTAGTAGGCCGAATTGGTTCAGGTCTACCGGTCACTGTATTTTATTTTAACCTCCCTCCCATCCTAACTCCTTGTCAATGCTCCATTACCAGTTCACAGTCCGTAATAATCTATTTCAGCCTGTTCATATCCACGAGTTGTGTTGTTTTAAAGTGTCACGAGGAAATGCATGAAACGCTTTTGAAAAATCTCTCACAATGGTGGCAACGCTTCCACCCTTATCGAAAATGTCCGCTGTGTCCGTTCAAAGGGAAATTACCTAACGTTCACATGAATATCGCTTCCGTTACCAGCTCTGGCCCGGGAATAATCCAACCCTCCAGTTTAGCCTCAAAAAACACCATATCAAAATTTATTTGGCTATAAACTCTTAGTGGTACAATAACGAAGTGATTAATGCACCAAGTTCTGAATATTGCAGTCTTGTTGTTGCACCTGAAGAAGCTATTAGAGCTTCTTAGGGTGAGACAAGTTGCTAGCTACTTTCTTAATCTCATTGTTAACGTAGACCGGAAATTCATATCTCCTAAGTGCTTGCTGAATGTTGGGATCAAATCTGCAACATGTAACACCAGAGGTTCGCACCTAAGCCGCACTCATATAGAACCGATTTTCAAAAGGTAAGCCATCCTCTATTGCCGTGTGTAGGGAGGACTTAGAACGGAAAGTTGAAAGTTTAATCCTGTCCAATGCCATCCTGCCATTCATTGCTACTTATCTTGCTCCTTTAGTAACAGAATGATCTTGCTTCCGTTAGCATGCCACCTGCCATCTATTGCTTCGTTGATATTTTCAACGACTTCTTGATCTGCTGAATTGACAGGCTAAACAAGCCCCTGCACCAAGCAGCATGAACTCTGTGCACAACCACACATGGTGGATATTTTAAGGTGAAAAAAACGTGTACCAATGTGTCTTCAATTTACTTCAGGACAAATGGCGGTAAGTGATGGTTACTGACCTAAGCCATGAGTTCTCGATAAGTGGAGTCTCTGCATTGAGGTGCTGCAAAATGAAGATTAACATATCCAATTCCGCAGTGACAAGTCCATAAATAATAGGTGATTAAATATTGTGTTGTTATTGCTATATCTTTATTAACTGTGTACGGACATTGTGGGTACTATTCCCAAGTGACCTTGGGTATGGATCCTACCAAATGGTCTGTGTTGTTGTTGTTGTTGTTGTTGTAATGTCTGTACTTTCCTTTCTGCTTTTGTTTAAGAAGATTTAGTGTTGGTAAACGTGCCACGGGTCTTGATATAAAGTATTCCACAGAGAATGAAGAGATGTGAGATATCACGGAGATAAACCTCTAAATGTCACTGCTGTCTTGTATTGAACTTTGCAACGTTGGACCCGAATGTTGAAGAGCTCTCCTTTCGAAGGTCGTCGTAGTGGATAAAACAAACTGTAGAAAGAAATTGGTGGAACAAACTTAGAAGTTTATGTCTCGATTCAGTGGTAGTGGGTACACAGAAACTAGGCATTGTAGTAAATGAAACCAATATTTAATTACTAACAAAGTTTGCCCGTCGTTGACAGATTCATGCGATACAAAAACAGACAATAAACCTGTAGACACATGTGGCCTCTACACTCCCGATACTATCAACAGGAGGGTAATCGTGGCAGTTTGTCAGACTTGGCAGGACGTATTTCACCATACTCATGTGGTTTAAGAGTTTGTACGGTAACTCGTACAAAGTTATCCTTAGTTGGATTAAGTGTTGATGGAAGTGGGGAACAATAAACACGACACATTTACAAAAAACAGGGACAATTCGTATCCGGCCATCGACCCAGATCTTTATACATGGGTCTGATGGGCATAGCTTTTACAATGTACAAAATCTGAAATCTATCCTAATTTAATAAAGCTGAAGAGTTTGTGTGTTTAAACGCACTAATCTCTGGAACTACCGGTTCGATTCAAAAATTCTTTTTTTATATGATAGCCAAATTCAAGAGCCATAGTTTAGGATATGTAGCATTAGGCTACACCTCTCAGGTAACCTTAAAGATTGATTTTGGTTCAGTAAGTCGCTAGAACAAGCGCTCCCGAACTGCTCTATCCACATGCGCTGGCGTTATGGTTAGTGATACGTACACCGTTTCACCGATCTCAATAATGTGTATACTAACCCTTTGGAACCCTGCGATTAACATTGTCTAGGTCAAATTTATGACAGACCAGTCCATTCGCAGCATTTATTCCCTTTGGTATAAATCTACACCTTTTCACCGATCTGAACCAGAATTTGTATACTAACCCTTTGGAACCCTGCGAGTAACACTGTTTACATGAAATTTCGGACAAACCACTCCATTTCCTTTATTTAGTCCCTTTGGCACAAATCCACACCGTTTCACCGATCTGAACCAAAATTTGTATGCAAACCCTTTGGAACCCCGCGAGTAACACTGTCCACGTGAAATTTATGACATACCCGTCCATTCCCTGCATATAAGCCCTTTGGCACAAATCTAAACCTTTCCATCGATCTGAACCAAAATTTGTATACTTACCCTTTGGAACCCTGCGAGTAACACTGCCTTCATAAAATTTATGACATACCAGTCCATTCCCTGCATTTAGGCTCTTTGGCACAAATCTACACCTTTTCACCAATCTGAACCAAAATGTTTATACTTACCCTTTGGAACCCTGCGAGTAACAGTGTCTGCATGGAATTTTGGACATACCACTCCATTTCCTGTGTTTAGGCCCTTTATCACAAATATACACCGTTTCATCGATCTCATCCAAAATGTGTATACTTACCCTTTGGAACCCTGCGAGTAACACTGTTTGCATGAAATTTCGGACCGACCACTCCGGTCCCTGCATTTAGGCCCTTGATCACAAATACACACCGTTTCATCGATCTCATCCAAAATTTATCTACTTACCCTTTGGAACCCTGCGAGTAACACTGTCTGCATGAAATTTTGGACATACCACTCCATTTCCTGTATTTAGGCCCTTTGTCACAAATCTACACTGTTTCACCGATCTGAACCACATTTTGTATACTTACCCTTTGGAACCATGCGGGTGACACTGACAACTTTAAATTAGGCCCTTTACAACAAATCTACACCGTTTCTCCTAATTGCACCAAATTTTACATACACTTGAAACCTTGCTGGTAACGCTGTCCACTTGATACTTTGGACAACGCTCTCCATTCCCTACATTTAGAATAACAGAGAAACTTAACTTGAAAACCACGTATTAAGGCCCTAGAACCATTCATGTCCGAAGTAGTGTAACTGTAAGAATATTCTAATAAGTCTATTGTTGGCTGGCAATTCCGGCAGCATCACGTCGCTCCCACCAGTCTTCTGGTGCAGAACTGCGAAAATAGTTGCATCTAGCGCTGTTTATAAATTGAAGTCACGGGGATTAATTAGTGCAAAAAGATGTCTTAGGCCCCTTTAAACAGTTATCATCATGAAAATATTATGCATCTGTATAAGTGCATGGTGTTTGTGCAGTGCATTGAGGTTACCTGCTGCAATAAGCGTTGGTGCTTTCAAATTTACCTTCATTTATTCCGAACCTTGTCATTGAGCGCTATGTGGCGATAAATGACACTATTGCTACCTCAGTAGCTCGGGACTGAAGAAGATTTCGAAAGTGTTCTGATTATTTTCCTACGGCGCAATGCGGCAAAAGACGACACTATTTGTCAATACATTTCTAACAGCCAATGAGATATAGGCCCAAGGCAGTGTCTTTTAATTCACTTACATATCTTTCTAATTATTTTATTTTTTTGTAAATTACTGTACATGTGTCAGTGCTGTAGTTAGTAAATAGCTGTTTCCCTGTTCATAATTATCATTATTATCATTACGGGAAAATTAAATGAATGTTACGTCCATTATACTGCACTACTTTTAACCACACTACAACAACCACCACCACCACTACCATCACAAAAAGTTATATTTGTAAAGTTTTTTTATGTTAGATTAAGTATCATGTGCCGGTTCTGTATTAGTATTCATTATCATCCGCAAAACAAATAAATCCACCCGGCAAAGCCGGGCACCAATGCTAGTACTTGTATAAAACGGTTAGAAAGTTGTCCAGATGGGTGAATATTGAACGATTGGTACGACTGCTAGTCTCCTCTCGATACAAAATAAGCTTTCTGTACCTAACTCTAAAATGTACCGTCAGTTAGCACACTAAATCTGAAGAAGTAGCAAAGGAGGTGAGAGTTTGCAACTTCTCGTGGCTTAATTGAGACCCACGCTTCTCAGTAGGATATGCTTGTTGTCTTATCTCAAGTCGTCTAGGAATGGGTGTCAGCGAATCAAGTTCGAGCCTACGGCTTGTATAATTTGATCCCTGCCTTATTCACCACATCATATCAGTGAAGGTTCGTTCGAATAAAAGGTTCTTTAGCATAGAATTTTCATAAATGAATTTACAATGGCATTCGTTATATTCATTAGGAAGTTCAATGACTCATTTTGAAGAAAATAGTGAAAACCGATTAAGAGGTTACTGCGCAGTTTTATTGTGAGGATGCGTGCCACTGACATTCCATGTAGTTTAGATGCCAGCCCATAACAAACAAGAGACAATGATCATTACAAAGGTCCTTTGGAATAAATACAAATTTTAAAAAACCGCAACGAACAGATGGCTTATTTTGTATAGAGAGGAGACTAGAAGTCGTCCTGTCCCCGAAAAATGAATTATTTGGGATGAAAATGGGATTATATTGGAAGCCCATGATAAAATCTAACCAAGCAATATGAATGCTGGAACTTGGCACAAACCAGTCGTGTTGCTACGTTGAGCAAGGAGGGAGACTCCGTCACGTGATATTATTGCGCAATCGAAGGTTCTAGAAGCTTAGAATTGACCTAGCAACAGCGAATAATCTCAGAAAATGTTTAAATATTGTTATAAATTATACGATTGGATATGAGCCCACAGCCAATAAGGAGAAGTCTTAGAGAAGACGGGAATTCCTTCAACAAAATTTTATGGAGAATTATCACATTTAGGCCTGGTGCATTCTTGGAATACACGGTACCTGAGATTATAATTTTCAATGTTTTTGCATGTTCTTTCCTTCCTCTTTGTCAGACACCAACAGTGATCTTCTGTTCTCTCTTAGGGGTTCAGGTCGCTTATATTTTGTATGAGTCTGTTCCAGATATATATTCTGTGACCCACCTAGCGTCATATAACAGCGAATCTCTAAAGCTCGTCAATTCTTCCTGGTGCAAGAGGAATTCCTTCTCCATCTGGCTACCAGATTTTACTGCCATCGCCAGCTATTATCTCCATGAGCAAGAGGACTACGTCCACTTCTTTACTCACCATGCTGCGCTAGTATCATCTGTTATCAACTCTTAGAAGATCAGCTCAGCAAGAGATTAATTTTTTGTTTTAAAGTTGGCAATGTTTATATGTTCTCCTTTTGTCTCCTACCCCCCACTCTTTCCCCCTTTCTTGGTCCCTCCGTGCTCCGTTGAGCAGCTCTCACTTCTCAGTATGCAGTTGACTCGGTCAGTCAAAGCTCCGCTCGAGCTACCCTCCTCAAACCAAGAGGCTCACCCTCTTCTACGCCATGTTGGCTAAGTAGTCATCAACGGAAACTTCGACTTCAACATGAAATCAAGATAAGTACCATTTTAAAAGTTTTAACCACATCTTCATGGTTTTAACTTCCACGTGCTTTTAATTATAATTTATAGACAGTGTGAAATTATTTACTTTGGGGCAAAAATCATTCTTCGTGGGATTTGCCATGTTGAGCTTTTGCTTGTATAAGCCAACCTTACTAAAAAAGAGCTTTTCTTAAGCTATTCAAATGAGAAATCCTCCCGCTACGTGGGATATTATCTAATACCCGCTGTCTATAATTATAAAGCTAGTTCCTCCGTTGGATTTTCTCAACCCCATTTTCTGCTAAGGTCGTTCTGGAACCTTCGAGATCTTGTACTCTATCTGCGAGTCTTGCCGTCAAGTATTGTTCACGCACTTGTGAAAATGCTAGTTAAAATGAGGAATCTTCCTTAAATTACTGCAATAGCGAACTTTCTTCCACCGCTGGAACCGCTGGAATGTTCTATGGCGCATTTAACTGTAATCCACCATGTTCTCAAGCAATAGACTTTCGTCCATTTAGTGCAACCAGTCATTTTGTTCAAATTGAAATAACTTTCTCTGCCAAAAACTTTCGTGTTTCCATAGTGAACTTTTCATAAGTTTCAACGAACTATAGTGAAAACCAGTGCTTGCTCCACGTTTCTACCGCGTCGCGCTCGTCCGTTTACATTAAATACGGCCATGAACATTGATCCTATATCCCAATGATCTTTCCTCAACCTTCTACTAACAACCATTATTAATAAAATTGTAACTTTCTATAAGGCGTCACTCACGAAGTGCCCTTCCAACTTTGCTAGTTTAACATTAATTAAATTCTGCATAATTGCTTGTGTGATACAAGTTTTAAATCACATTGTTCCTTTCCTATAATCAGGGAAAACATTTCTTTAAACTCTTGAGCGAGTCATGTTCAGGTTTCACGAAATGGAAACTGTCCCATTTGGCGAGTGATTCCTGCTCAAACATAGGAAGTCTAGAACCTTCTTTTTGATTACCTCTTCAGGTTTCACAGTAAGTGACCTGCCCTCTTTTGTATAATTCTCATAAAGTAATTCGGTTTAAATATAAGAAGTTGGAGTAACTTCTATTTTATGCTTTATGTTTTCCTTGTTGTTATTTTTGAATTTGTTATTCTCTCTAGAATGTTCTTTCAGAAATGTCTTATAGTACACTCCTTGTACTCAATTTAATGTTTAAACTTTAATTATTTCATTGCCTTTTAAAAATCTTATCAAGGTTTTAGTACTAGGTTTAAAACCTTAAGAATTGTTATTTGCCTGGAGCAATTTCTGAATGTTGTTGGAGGTCTGCGACCCCAAATTGTTAACAAGATTGCAAAATATTTAATTGTCAAAAATATTAACTTCTTTAAATTGTTAAATAAATTAAATATTTGTTTTTGGATTCATCATTTCTCTGATACTACAGTTAGGCAGGATCCTGGCTTTCCTAGCTCTTCCTAGGTTTATGCCCTCGTTCATACTCAATAAAGCTTTTACTATCTGTCTGGCCAGACCATCACCCTTCCCTATAGTACTTTTATTCGTGCTTGGGAGGAAATACACTACAGCCTCTCTCTGGCAAACTGCCCAAGTCTTAGCTGCGGTTCCCGTTAGCTTCGACCAAGCTCGTATCCACTTTAGGTATCCGAGCACGGATTTGCGGTGGCAACCACCTTTAAATGTATTGAAAGTCAAATTCATAACTTTTGTGGGACTCTCCTCCTATTTTTCTATCCTTTTTCTCCAATCCAAAATCTACTTCCTTCTCTTAATCATCTTCCCTTGGTGGGTGGGTTATTCCTCAGCCAATAAACTACCCAAGAATTGGTGCCAAAAACCCGGGAGAGTCCATTTGTCATTTTTTATTTGACAATACTCTGCAAATTATTAATCTCTGCTTTGAATTTTTCAGCTATAACTACATCATGCAAAGCCTGTGAACGGGAAAGAGGCCACTCCTGTCTCCTTTGGCGTGTCCCGTTCTTTCTACTTATTTGCCGCTGCAAACCTGACAGCATCTCCAAGGTTCTACAGTTTCGTGAGTTGTATTTCAATTTATTCTTTTTATCATGGCTCCTACTGAAAAAGATGAAACCCTCATTGCTAGACGTTCTTCCTATAAAGGGCAACTCACCAGATTCAGAAATTTCATCAGCAAATTAAATCCCGCCGAGTGTGATTTAGACATCTTGACACATCGCCTTAAGTTGTACGAACGGTTTTATGATTATTATGACCAAATTCAAACTGAGATTGAATCCGCTTGCCCAGAACTTCAATCGGATCGGGACGAGGTCGAACCCTTGTACTTTGAAGGGATTGCAAAGGCCCACCAACTGATCCGCAATATCTCAGAACCGGACACTAGGGTCATCAATCCGGCCCAGTTCGCTCCCGCTTCAGTTCACAAGAACAAACCGAAACCGTTACTTCCCAAGATAAGCCTACCGCACTTCTCAGGCAAGGAAGGTGAATGGTATTCTTTTTACGAACTTTACTGCTCCCTAATTCATGAAAATATCGAGATCCCAGACATACATAAATTTTACTTCCTCCGTACTTCTTTGGAATGTGAGGCCTTAGCCTTAGTGGAGTCACTGCCTTTAAGCGCAGACAACTACCACATCGCCTTTAATCTCCTTAAAGAGAGATATGGCAATTTACGTTTGAGTGTAGCTCGCCACATACGTTGTCTCTTCAACCTACCAGCCGTCAAACCTAATGACGTCACCTCTTTAAGAAACCTCTTAGACTCTATACAGTTGAATGTCAGAGCATGATACCAACTAAAGCAACCTGTCCAAACATGGGACACCATACTCATTCATCTGGCTACATCAAGATTCGATTTTTCAACTTTAAAGGCTTGGGAAATTGAACTCGCTCGCAAGGAAGAATTTTCCTTCGAACACTTAATCTCGTTTCTTAACAGCCGACGCCAAGTCCTTACAGCACTCGCATTTCAGTGCGAAAAGGTCGAAACGAATCATCAGTCTCAAATTTTTGAGAAAAACTTTGCTTTTTCAAAGGGACATCAGCCCCCATCTGTCGAGAACAAGCAACCCCGTTCTTCTTTCAATCATTCAAGAGAACATATCAGGCCCCTTAACAAATCGTTAAAATGCACGCTCTGTAAAAAGCTTCACACATTGTATTTGTGCAAATCCTTTAAAGAATTGTCTGTCGAAGATCGAAGGAAGTTTGTCTTGAATAGCAAACATTGTTTCAATTGCTTGTCACCTAAGCATTCTTCTTCAAACTGCTCGTCATCTAATCTCTGTTTTCATTGCAAAAAACCGCATCATTCTTTACTGCACGTTCACGATAAATCGAGGTCATCAGTACCTGCCTCTTCAAGCTCCATGCAGAGCAGCTCCGAACAAACTAATGCTTCTTCCTGCATTTCCAACGCCGAAACTTTTCATAGTGCGCAAACCCTTTTGACCACTGTACAATTCGAAATCCAAGATAAATTTGGAAATTGGTTTAGAACCCGTGGTCTTCTCGATTCCGCTTCAACTCATAACTTTGTTTCGCAATCGTTGATTAAAAAACTAGGTCTTTCGTCATCGCCTACTTCTATCAATGTGACCGGCATTGACAATTTGAAAACTCAAGTCTTGCAGTCTTCAAAATTGAAAATCAGAGACGTTTGCCAAAGAAACACCAATCTTAATTTAAACTGTCTCATTCTTACCAGTATTGGCAAGGACACTCCAAGTCACTCTATTAATACTTCCGATTTAAACATTCCCTCGCACTTAAGGTTAGCTGATCCTCAGTTTAATGCTCAAGGTCCCATTGATGTACTTTTCAGTGCCAATGTTTTTTGGAAGTGCCTTCGCAAACAAACACGTAAGTTATCTTCAACCGTGGTCGCCAGAGACACCGATTTTGGTTGGGTTATTACTGGTGAAATTCAGCATCCCAGTGTTCAAACCAAAGCGCAATGTCATTTCGTTACAGCTGACATAAATCCCATTTCTGAAAAAGAGAACGCTCATGTTTCAGATCTCAATATTTTTGAAAAACACTTGCCGAAACGATGTCTTATCGTGAACAACTACGCTACCTCTGTAAGTTGTTTAAATGGTTTTTCCTTCTTCCCGCACAAAATGGCAATTCAAGTTCGCCTTGCTTTGTGTTATTTCGTTTACCTTCTCATGTCATTTTTTATAGCAGGTAATTGCTTAAACTCCTTCTCGAAAACTATCTTCCCCTTGTGTAAAACTATGGCTATCAGTCACCATCACTTTGCTGTAAGCCATGTTTCACTTCTTTCGTTATTTAGAAGGATGGCCACGGTCGGCTCCTCCCTCCTTCCTCACAATTGGAAGTCGCTTATGAAACTGCTTGAATATCTGAATTCTATAGCATCTAGAATAACTATTCTTATGCATAACCTTCTTCTCAATGTCCCAGCTTGTCTTCTTTGCTCGGAAGAATTAAGCTTTTTCCTGTCGAAAATTGTCCGATTTCGTGATCCTCTCAATCATGCGAAATTGATTTCCTACTCTGTTTCATACGTCTTTAAATTGCTTTTTCATGTCCAAGTTACGATTGACTGCATGTCGTTCAACCTGAATATCTGCTTTAAGTTACAGCTGATTCAACAAATGTTGTTTGTGTACTTTGAACTGCTTGTTTGTCAGACTTGTTTGTATACAAACCTGAGGAAGGTCAAGTCACTGTTTATTTCCTGTACGCTTGACACAGTTCCAAACAAGTTTCTCTTATCTCAACTCTGGCTGATTGCCAACCATTGTCTGGCGAGTCGCTACTGCAAGTACAGAAGCCGCTCACCTATTTCCCAAAATAAACTTGTTCTAGTTAAGGACTCTTTCAGCTATTTATATGCCTTATCTCCCTGTACTATGTGTGTCAAGGCCACGCTTGCCTGTGTCTTTCATTTACTCATGCTCGTATTCTATAACTGCTTCGATCCTTGTTTCAAAACTTCGTTGCGTATTTCTCACGCGCTCATGTATTTCACTTTGCTTACATATTTTGCGATCTTAATGTTCATTGATGAACAAACTTGTTTTTTCTCGTCGTCACATTCGATGTGTTTTTGTATTTATACTTGTCACGTCACGTTTCTCGCTGACTTAAGTATTTTTCTGAGTAACCCCTTTGATACTCATTGTAACTTAAGGTCATTGTTTATGGCTACTCGTTTGTTACCTATGGCGTTCTTGCTTTCTACTCGCATAGTTTCTTTGTTTATTTGGTATATTCTTGTCCTGAATAGATGTACTTGTTTCTATACGCTTTGTTTAAACTTGTTAATTCTCCTTTTGCGTTGTATCGCAATCTTTACTAGTGCTTTATTTCCCTCAGCTTCTAGTTATTTTGTGATGGAAGATGTCGTTAATTCTCGCCTTTTAACTCCGCTTTCTAATGACCCTGATGACCTCCTTCCACTCACACCTGGTCACTGTCTTACACGCACTTCTCTCTCTGCCCATCCTCCCCTTCCTAATTCTTTCAGGGATTCTGATCTACCTATTGTTTGGCGTAAACTTGAAGCCCTCCGTAATTCTTTTTGGAAGAGGTGGAACTTGGAATATTTAACTTCCTTGCAACGCAGGCAGAAGTGGTTTCTTTCCAGTCCCGACATTAAAGTGGGAGACTTGGTCTTAGTTAGGGAAGTTTCACCCCCCCCTAGTCTGGCCTTTTGGAAGAGTGACCGAGTGTTACCCTGGAAGAGATAGGAGAGTCAGGGTATTCAGAGTCTTGACCACTAATGGTCAGATCACAAGACTACTTCTCCGCAATTGCTTATTACTGTACTTGTTTTTCTTGTTCGCTGTTGGTGTCTGCCCCTCCCAGTATGGTGCATTCTTGGAATACACGGTACCTGAGATTATAATTTTCAATGTTTTTGCATGTTCTTTCCTTCCTCTTTGTCAGACACCAACAGTGATCTTCTGTTCTCTCTTAGAGGTTCAGGTCGCTTATATTTTGTATGAGTCTGTTCCAGATATATATTCTGTGACCCACCTAGCGTCATATAACAGCGAATCTCTGAAGCTCGTCAATTCTTCCTGGTGCAAGAGGAATTCCTTCTCCATCTGGCTACCAGATTTTACTGCCATCGCCAGCTATTATCTCCATGAGCAAGAGGACTACGTCCACTTCTTTACTCACCATGCTGCGCTAGTATCATCTGTTATCAACTCTTAGAAGATCAGCTCAGCAAGAGATTAATTTTTTGTTTTAAAGTTGGCAATGTTTATATGTTCTCCTTTTGTCTCCTACCCCCCACTCTTTCCCCCTTTCTTGGTCCCTCCGTGCTCCGTTGAGCAGCTCTCACTTCTCAGTCTGCAGTTGACTCGGTCAGTCAAAGCTCCGCTCGAGCTACCCTCCTCAAACCAAGAGGCTCACCCTCTTCTACGCCATGTTGGCTAAGTAGTCATCAACGGAAACTTCGACTTCAACATGAAATCAAGATAAGTACCATTTTAAAAGTTTTAACCACATCTTCATGGTTTTAACTTCCACGTGCTTTTAATTATAATTTATAGACAGTGTGAAATTATTTACTTTGGGGCAAAAATCATTCTTCGTGGGATTTGCCATGTTGAGCTTTTGCTTGTATAAGCCAACCTTACTAAAAAAGAGCTTTTCTTAAGCTATTCAAATGAGAAATCCTCTCGCTACGTGGGATATTATCTAATACCCGCTGTCTATAATTATAAAGCTAGTTCCTCCGTTGGATTTTCTCAACCCCATTTTCTGCTAAGGTCGTTCTGGAACCTTCGAGATCTTGTACTCTATCTGCGAGTCTTGCCGTCAAGTATTGTTCACGCACTTGTGAAAATGCTAGTTAAAATGAGGAATCTTCCTTAAATTACTGCAATAGCGAACTTTCTTCCACCGCTGGAACCGCTGGAATGTTCTATGGCGCATTTAACTGTAATCCACCATGTTCTCAAGCAATAGACTTTCGTCCATTTAGTGCAACCAGTCATTTTGTTCAAATTGAAATAACTTTCTCTGCAAAAAACTTTCGTGTTTCCATAGTGAACTTTTCATAAGTTTCAACGAACTATAGTGAAAACCAGTGCTTGCTCCACGTTTCTACCGCGTCGCGCTCGTCCGTTTACATTAAATACGGCCATGAACATTGATCCTATATCCCAATGATCTTTCCTCAACCTTCTACTAACAACCATTATTAATAAAATTGTAACTTTCTATAAGGCGTCACTCACGAAGTGCCCTTCCAACTTTGCTAGTTTAACATTAATTAAATTCTGCATAATTTCTTGTGTGATACAAGTTTTAAATCACATTGTTCCTTTCCTATAATCAGGGAAAACATTTCTTTAAACTCTTGAGCGAGTCATGTTCAGGTTTCACGAAATGGAAACTGTCCCATTTGGCGAGTGATTCCTGCTCAAACATAGGAAGTCTAGAACCTTCTTTTTGATAACCTCTTCAGGTTTCACAGTAAGTGACCTGCCCTCTTTTGTATAATTCTCATAAAGTAATTCGGTTTAAATATAAGAAGTTGGAGTAACTTCTATTTTATGCTTTATGTTTTCCTTGTTGTTATTTTTGAATTTGTTATTCTCTCTAGAATGTTCTTTCAGAAATTTCTTATAGTACACTCCTTGTACTCAATTTAATGTTTAAACTTTAATCATTTCATTGCCTCTTTAAAATCTTATCAAGGTTTTAGTACTAGGTTTAAAACCTTAAGAATTTTTATTTGCCTGGAGCAATTTCTGAATGTTGTTGGAGGTCTGCGACCCCAAATTGTTAACAAGATTGCAAAATATTTAATTGTCAAAAATATTAACTTCTTTAAATTGTTAAATAAATTAAATATTTGTTTTTGGATTCATCATTTCTCTGATACTACAGTTAGGCAGGATCCTGGCTTTCCTAGCTCTTCCTAGGTTTATGCCCTCGTTCATACTCAATAAAGCTTTTACTATCTGTCTGGCCAGACCATCACCCTTCCCTATAGTACTTTTATTCGTGCTTGGGAGGAAATACACTACAGCCTCTCTCTGGCAAACTGCCCAAGTCTTAGCTGCGGTTCCCGTTAGCTTCGACCAAGCTCGTATCCACTTTAGGTATCCGAGCACGGATTTGCGGTGGCAACCACCTTTAAATGTATTGAAAGTCAAATTCATAACTTTTGTGGGACTCTCCTCCTATTTTTCTATCCTTTTTCTCCAATCCAAAATCTACTTCCTTCTCTTAATCATCTTCCCTTGGTGGGTGGGTTATTCCTCAGCCAATAAACTACCCAAGGCCCCAAGAGAGTTATTATATGGATTGATAATATGAAGAAAATTATAAGAAAATATTAGAAATATTTTATAAATCGACGGTAGGTCGAAATACGTCAGAATAAGCATTTTTCTAGTGCGCGCTAAATTTTTCGAGGGAACGAAAAATGGCGGCTAGATCTGGTGTCATGGAGGGGAGACGCAAGGCATCAGGGCTCTTGTTCCTGCGAAGTTTGAGTTGTACAGACGTGTATTCAGGGAGAGTAGCAGTCCCGAAGGTCTTAGCCGAGTCCGAGAGTGTTTGATTCGTGGGGACAGTGCAGATTGTGGCTAGCAAGTGGAGATCGCCGCGCTTGCGATTTAGGTGAAGTTGCGAGGAGTGTTCATACCGCAATTACTTTCGACTATTCGATATTAGAGCAATTACCTTAACTACAGTCTCTAGTGCAGAACACATAGAAGCGCGTTATAAATTTTCAGTGCGATTAAAGGAAGATTTCGAAAACTACAGACATTTTAGAAATGAAATAGAAAAATAACGGAATCCAGCGCAGTAAAGCATTTTAGTTCAAGCCAGACTGCAGCGAATAAAGATTCATGTTCACAGATTCACGTGAGTAACAGTGATTGACATTATTATTGGGGAACTATATTGTTACACAAGTATGGTGACTGTGTATATTCATCAAGTGAAGACATTTATGAACTGTAATACGATTGAGATAATGGAATAAGAAAGTATGTGCGCCAGGAATAAATTCAAGACAGAGTAGTATATTCAACAATGGAGCTTCGATAAGGAGATTGTTCATGATTGTCCACTTTTCAAGCAAGCATGAGACGTTATGTACAACCACATTCTAGTAGATTTGCGTCATACATGAGCTTGGACTTAACACCAGTGACTACATAATAATATTCATAGTCTATCTCAATGAATATTTTATATACGAGTGATATCCTTGGCTTCCATTTCGAATTTACTACGGAATATGAAGCTGAACTATCAACACTACTCGATAGTATAATAAAGCTATATAATGAATGAGAACGAAGAGACAAGAAGAATTTCAATATGCCAGGGTTATCCCAGCAGCAATGAAGCTGAAGGATGGGAGTTCGCAGTTCGATCCCAGATGGAGCTTGATGTTTTCCGGAAGAGGGAATCTTCCCTTGACCGAGGTCGTAAGTTCAAGGGGACGAACTAGGATCCAACCTAGTTCCTTGAAGGATGAAACAACTGAGTATTGTCTAATACTTAACTTGAACTTCGAGATCTACAGTCAAGGAAGCAGTGTTTATTAATATGTAATTAGAGCATTACGGTGACATTCTAGAGCAATTCCTTTATCCATATTTCGACACATTATGTATTCCATGTAACAACGCTTTATTCTACGAGATCGTTGGAGATGATCTTCTTTCGACATTTTATATGGTTTTACTACGATCCAGTTTCTGAACTGAGATATTTCAGCTTGTTTAAGGAATCAGCATTCCAGTTAATTTTTATTGAAGAACAGTAAATATATTTTTGACTTTTATGAATTCATTTTGAATTCAGGTGATAGACATTTTCGTCTATGTTGCCAATTGAAAATGAAATGAAAATCCACTGCCTGCTTCCAGTCTCCTAGCGGGTCAGGAATGGAATGAATGAAGCCCCCATCTAGCGGCGAGGATATGAACTGTGCCGGCTGCCGAAGCCTGACGCAATCCTCTGAGGCAATGATTAAATGAATGAGAGATGAAATGAAATGATAGTGGAGAGTGTTGCTGGAATGAAATTTTGACAGGGAAAACCGGAGTACCCGTTTTGTCCAGCACAGATCTCACATGGAGTGACCGGGATTTGAAACACGGACTCAGCGGTGAGAGGCCAGCGTGCTGCTGCCTAAGCCACGGAGGCTTCCTATGTTGCCAATTAAATTATTTTATTAATTTAATTTGGGCCTCTTATTTGCGAGAAGAAACATGAAGAACAGAAGAAAGAATTAGTGATATATTGTGAAATATCGCAGCATCGTTATGAACTTAGCATTGAATTGGAAAGAAACATTTGTTATGAAATCGATGAAAGTCATAAGAACCCATTGACATTCTTGTATAGAATGGAGACACATTCTGAATTTGACAAACTGTATATTTTATTGGAGAAGCTATGATCTTTCAGTCAGTTAAATTTATTTGAGAGTTGAATCTTCTTGGATGATTATTAACATTCGACGGTAGGGAATTCCTAGCTACATTACCCCGTCGAGGTTGATATTTATCGGACTTACAGAAATAACACTTGTAGTTATTTATTCACAATGGGTAATAATACGTCATATTGTAGACATGATATCCTTCATCTGTGAAGTTGAAACCAGAGGAGTATGGAGAGACAGTATAGCATTTTTATTAAGTGTGTACGCAACAGTTTGGAGATATCCCAGTATCCCTTTGAATGTAAATACAAGGAGGTCTCACACGCTTTGTCCAACGTCGTGTGAATGTATAAAAGTAATATATTAACAACAGATGTAATTGTTTGATATACCAGCGGTTGGTATGGCAACGCTGAGGGGTATGCCCATTTTAAGTAAACGCTAGTTTTGTGGAAGAGAAGATGGTTACCTTTATGTATGGATTAAAGTGTTTGTATTTCCGTGTATAGATGGTATACGAGGAGTCGTTTGCGAGGTATTTACCGCGTTGTATTAAAGTCGATGCATAGGCAAGACTATTTGGCATTATGGCATCA
The DNA here is from genome assembly GCA_946902985.2 of Meconema thalassinum. Classification (NCBI taxonomy): domain Eukaryota; kingdom Metazoa; phylum Arthropoda; class Insecta; order Orthoptera; family Tettigoniidae; genus Meconema; species Meconema thalassinum. Next base: position 637,534,117 of record OX336389.2, read on the forward strand.
TGGCATAGGATGTGAGTTTTGTAGAACTCTTTAAGATTTTACACTCGGCTTGGATATGTGGGGACGATAAGGTTGTCCAGAAATTAAGACGAGAAAACGGATATTAACGTCTGTAATGTATTCTTATTATTAATTTTTATATATATACACCGCGGACAGGCCAACAAGGACCACGCAAATATCACTTCTTTATAGGTCTAGTTTCCTTCTTTCTCTTCCAGAAGTCTTTCATCCTGGTCGACTGTGCAGCTCTTCTTTCAGCAGTCCATTCTCCTCTGTTGAGATTTTTCTTCTCCCCGACAAGAATTTTGAGACCAAAAATTTTTTTTCTGTACTCTATTCGATTTAGACAATCTTCTTCAGTAATTTTGAATTTTTGAAGTTCTTCTTTCATTTGTTTTACATAGCCTCCTTGTCCTTTATAGTTCCAGATTTTATCAAAAATTTGTTTGTTTAACGTTGAGCAATCCATGCGGACCATATGTCCGTAGAACTGAAGTCGCCGTTTTCTGATCATCACTTCAAGGTTGTCGATTTTACTATAAATTTCTGCATTCGATCTCAGTCTATAACCTTCCTGTGTTTTCCTAGGACCATAAATCCTTCTTAAAATTCTTCTTTCTATCTTGAGCAAATTCTCCATTCCGGTTATATTTGTAGTTTCCATGCCGTACAAGATGACTGGTCTAACAACAGTATTAAAATGTCGTAATTTTGCATTGATAGACAGGTTCTTTTTATTGTATATATTTTTTGTACAAAAATTTAATCTTTCCAATTTCCCTTTTTTGTTCTCGATTGCCAATTTATCCGTCCCATTGCTACTAATTATTTCTCCAAGATATTTAAATCGGTCAGTGACCCTGGTGCTCCCATAATTTGTTTTTATCATTTTCTTAGTGTATTTCTGATCACTTGTCATCATCTCTGTTTTTACCAACGAAATCTGTAAGCCCGCTTTTTCCGCCGTTTCTTTTAACTGATCAATTTGGTTAATAGCTTCTTGTTCTGATTCAGCAAACAACGCTACGTCGTCAGCAAATGCTAAACCTTTGACTCTGAGGTTCTTATTCTTTGTACCAATTTTAGCACTTGAATCGTTCTTCTCCCAAAACGTCCTCATGACTTTATCCAAGACCAAATTGAAAAGCAGTGGTGATAGACTGTCCCCTTGTCTTAGCCCAGTTTTTACCTCGAAGGGCTCGCTAACTTCATTTAAAAATTTGACTCTGGAAATCGTATTAGTTAATGTAAGTTTTATTAAATTTATGGTTTTTTGATCAACTTGGTATTCCTTCAATGTGTCAAAAACAGTATCCCTATCCACTGAATCATACGCTTTCTGAAAATCAACGAATGAGATAAAGATATTCTTTGGCCTGTTGTTGTAATATTTTAATATCAATTTTAAACTAAGAATTTGTTCTGCACACGATCTATTCCTTCTGAAACCTCCTTGGAACTCGCCAAGCTGTGGTTCGATCTGTGGTTCAAGTCTGTTTAAAAGTAATTTGGCAAATATTTTATATGTGACAGACAACAATGAGATCCCCCTATAACTATTGACATCAATTTTTGAGCCTTTTTTATGTAGTGGATGAATTAAGGCGATTAACCAGTCTTCTGGAATTGCTTCCTCAATCCAAATTTTCTGGAATAGATTTGTCGTCGCTATTAAAAATTCATCATCTACAAGCTTCCACATTTCTGCAATTATTCCATCCTTGCCTGAGGCTTTATTGTTTTTAAGTGAGTTGATAATACATTTAACTTCATTTACATCTGGGGGCGTAGAGTCAAAATTTTGTGTTGTAAATTTGAAACTCAACTTGTCTGTCGGTTTTGGACAATTTAACAACTTCTCAAAATACGCAGCCAAGATATCACAATTTTCCTTGTTGTTTAATGCTAGCGTACCATCTTCCCTTTTGAAATTTAAACTCGGCGCTGAATATCCAGTGATTTCATTCTTAAATGCTCTATAAAACAATCGGGTGTCATTTTTCTTAAAATTGTCGTCCATTTCCATTATTTGGTCCTTCATATATTTTCTTCGAATCGTTCTTAAAGTCTGGTGGGCCATTTTCCTTAATCTTTGTACTTCCTCTAAATTTTCTGGAGTCTTGTTCCCGTTCCACTTGTGCCAAGCACAATGTCTTTCTTTGATCACTCTTTCACATTGTTCATTCCACCAAGCATGTTTCCTATAAAAGTTCAACGGTGCAATTTCCTGAGCTGGTTCAAGAAGGTTATTAGTAACATCATTCCAATTGGTTGGTATTTTAAGTTTTCCTTGAAATTCTATCCTTTTTTCATTTGTAAGAACCTCTCTATTAATTTTCGGAATTTTAATTCTAGTTGTATTTTGTTTGCGTGTAAAAGGTATGAAATTCATCTTGATTTGAGAAAGGTAATGATCTGAAGTTACATTAATGGATTTTCTGACCTTGACATTTTGAATTTCTTTGAAACAATTTCGAGAGATAGCTACATGATCTAGTTGAAACTCACCCAGCAACGCATTTGGGGAGACCCATGTTTTCTTTTTACTTGGTTTTGCTTTAAAATGTGTGGACATAATCTTTAAGTTTAGATGTTCACAGAGTTTAACCAATCTCTCACCATTCCTGTTGGTTCTATTGTGAGCGGGATATTTACCTATTATATCAGAAAATTTTCTCTCAGATCCAAGCTGAGCATTGAAATCTCCAAGTAAAATTTTTACATGATTAGAAGGAATTTTGAGAATTTCGGCTTCTAACTCGTCCCAAAATTCATCAACTTTCTCTGGATTCATTTTATTATCCTTATTTATAGGAGCATGGGCGTTGATTAGCGTGTATCTCTTATTGAGAGATTTTATAGTTAGAAAATATAGTCTGGCATTCACACTTCTAAAAGCGATAACTGCGTCCAAAAATTTCTTGTTGACCATAAAAGCTGTTCCAAGATGTGGCATGTTCTTCATCACTCTCTTCCCAACTTTTCCTTTGAAAATTCGGAAGTTGTCAGATTCAATGGTGTCCTCATCCAAGAACCTGGTCTCTTGAAGGGCTAATATTGTAATGTGATGTCTATGAAGTTCTGTTGTTAGTTGTTTTAATTTTCCAACCTGAATTAAGGAATTCACATTGTATGTTCCAAAAAAATATTTTCTCATTTTCTTGAATCTTGAACTGTTCTTGTGGTGCTCCGATTCACCATAATGTAACCCTAAACTGCTAGGCACCCTGGAATCCGATTTACGCCTAGCATTGTCTTCAGGGTAATCATGACCAATAGAAGCTAAATCCATGATATTAAAGTAAATGTGGGTTGGACAAAGTCCAACGTTATACAACTAAGATTGTGAGTCCTAGAGGTTGCCTCAAGATGTGTTCTGGCTCTTATTTTACGGCTTAAGCCAACCCTCCTCCTTTCTCCGGGCTTGGGACCGGCAACAGAAACTACTGAGCTACTCAATCCACCCAGTAGATCCTGCAGGCGGAGTTTATTTTAATTTTTATTAAACACGAATATGTAAATGCGTATGTTTTGCCTTGGTAGAGCGTATCCGACTAAATAAGACTATAAACCAACAACGACAATTGTGCAGTAGTACTTTAAAAGTTGAGGAAGATTGTAAGGATCCCATTAAGTTGTGGTAAGCTTTAATGTGAGATCAGAGCTGATGCTCTTTCGTCTATAATGATAGCATTTTATCGTTATAACAGCCCACGCTATTAATTGTAACTCAGATTCATACTGGTAAAAGGTTTTATATAATTAGTTAATCAAGGGAATGATATGTTAATAATAATAATTTATCTAATGCTTTTGAAATGTGCTTAGTGTAAAAGTCGATATGTTTTCAATGAGTATTTCTTATTGTTCAGTATGGAGGAAGACTACTCCGTCGGGTTAACACGATGTGAGAGTATGAACGTTATGTAGTGTGAAAGTTTTAAGGATTTCGAGCAAGGAATGGATGTGATATTTGCAATTTTGTTAAGTGTGAATGAGATTTTATAGTGTTGTCATATCGCAACAGTGATGTGTATTCTTGGCCGAGTGCATTAGAACGCAAGTTTCGCTTGGAGAACTCGTTCTATCGCCCAAGGCCATTGCAGCCCACAGATGTGGAGAGTTGTTGTCAACACATTAATTCTTGAATGAAATCAGCCGGTGGACCGGTAAAGCAACGGTTTTATTATATAATGGTGTAACATGACTCAGGCACGCGACTAGAGAGCGCAGGTGTCCCTAACAGCTTGGTAGAAGAATGCCGAGCGTCCCAGACTATGTTAATTGTTTTAACTTGTAGAAAAGGCTTAGGCCAACCAAAATGTATGTCCCGATGTTTTAGAAACACGTCTCTTCAGTGGTGTAGATGAGGAGAGCAGTGAATGAGTGTGTATTTTTTAATTAATTGTTAGTGTGTTTAGAATTAGTTTACTTATGTTATTAAATTGTTTAGTTCGTTGTTAGGCATCGTGTTAGCATGAATTATTTTAGATATAGAGAGATGACACTTGAAAACCACATTTAAGGTCTGGAGCTGACTACGTAATCCCCGAGAGAGAACCCGAGGTAGGTGCTCGCCTTGAGCCAAGTGTATATACGTAATTCACAGTTTCATCGTATTTACTTCTGCGTATGTTCTCGAGGATCATGTCGGAGTCGATTTTTGACTAGTAAATTAGCCGGTGCAGTCAATATCTACAATCCAGCATTGATTCGGATATCCGACAGATCTCTTCTTGAATATATGGGCACAGTGGTTAGATGGTCGCCCTACTTAAGGGGCAACGAAAATAGTTTCGTGAGGCCATTTAGAAGTCATCCAGATGATAACTTAATTATTTGAGTTTATGGGATTAATTAACCATACCATCTGTGGTGAACGTGAGTGTAATTATATAGGTAATTTGTATTGTTTTTAATAAAATTGCACTCAAACAAAGATAAGATCCAATGGATAACCTGAGAAAGGAATGATAGGTGGAATTTTTCGAAATGACCTATGATTTGAATCTAATTTCATTTTGACCGGTTCATGACCGATGTTAGTCATGTTAATGTAAAACTAATTTGTTTTAGCGACAGTAAATATAAATGTTCTTTATGGTAGTATATTTAAAATAAATCACAAACGAACGAACTATATGGATATGTATTTTAGATATAGGGTGTCTGGTAATTTAATATTAAGTTAATATTAAGGCAAGACAATAAGAAGCCCAAATACATGGATTGAACGGTTTGTCGAAAATGTTGTTGTATTGCTCTGTATTGTTTGTATTCCTAGAGCATTTGTTTAACTGATATTGTTGTAATGGCAACGATGGTGACAGAGGATGTCCAGAAGATGATGGGAGAGATGTTGGAGAAAATGAATGGTAACATGAAAGAAAGTTTGGATAATGTGGAAGATCAAATTAAGGAAAATTTGAGGGTGAATATGGATGATATGCAGAAAAAATTCTGGAGGCGAAGCGGGACTTGGAGCAGCTTAAAAGTGATCGACAAACAGAAATTGATACTGTCGTTGTTAAGGTTGGTGGTGTCAAGGAAATTTTAAAGAAGACATCCAGGGTATTCAAACTTCTCTACAGGGTTTTCAGACCAGCTCCACAGAGATCAAGGATGATGTCAGTAGTGTCCGGACTGATGTCAGTAGTGTCCACACTGATGTCAGTAATGTGCAGACCAAAGTTGATTGTGTCCAGTCTGATGTGCCAGTGTACAGTCTGATGTATCCCATGATAAAACTAATGTTGCCAATGTCCAGTCTGAAGTTGCCAGTGTTCGTTCTGAGGTATCTAATGTACAGACCAAAGTTGAGTGTGTTCAGTCTGAGGGTGCTAATGGACGTTCTGATGTGTCCCATGTTCAGACTAATGTTTCAAATGTGCAGACTAAAGTAGATAAGGTACAGGAAGACGTAAGCAATATGCAGGTTGATGTCAATAATGTACAAACCGAAATAACTAGCGTACAGGCTGACATTATTAAGGTTCAATATGAAGTAAACTCTATGTTTGTTGATGTTGCTAAGGTCCAAGGGGACATAAACAAAATTAGAAGAGAAGTAGAGGATTCTAAGACACAGTGTTCCGGTAACATAGGTGCTTTGAGAACACAATTTGTAGATGACACATTGAAAACTACTGTTTCATTAGCTGAGTTGAATACTAACGTTGATACTCTGCGTAATCAGGTGATAGATCACAATAAGATCCTTAAGGATGATATAGAGGTTGACATCGCTGAAATGCTAAAGGCGAAAGTAGTAAATTGGAAGGATGAGTGGGATAGGTCCAGTACCGAACATATTAAGCTAATCCAAGGTAAAGTCGAAAGTAAACTAGCCAGTACACAGTTACAAATAAACCGTGATGTTATGAGTGTAAGGTCAGATTTGGGAAAGCGTATCGATCAATTGTTGCATAGACAGGTAGACGATAAAAATCAATCGACCGAGGCTAATCAAGCTTTGAAAGAATCTTTAGAAAACCGAAGTAAATTGTTAGATGAGCGAATAGATACAGTTATTACAGTCGTGAATGAGATTAATGAGGGAAAGTCGACAGGAATAGAAGATTATATCAGCAGAAGATTGCAAAGTCTTGACTTAGGGGACGTTGCTAACCTCGAAGTTTATAAGGAGGACATAAAGAAAGAAGTAGGAAAGCAATTGAAGGATATAATTACGGAAATAGAAGACAAGGAAAAGACAGAAGTTGAAGACTACGAAAGTCGTCATAGATGACCGAGTATTGAGATAGAACATAGAGAGATCAGGCCAAGAGAGAGTGTTCAGATACACTGATGGACTAGGAGAAAGAAGTAGAGAGCCCGAAAGAGATAGGAGAGAATATCGTCCTAGTTTCCAAGATTCTCAACAGAGAAATGTGACGGTGATCCGTAACTTTGAGGACAAACCTCGTAAGTTCAATAACCTTGACTCTTTCATCCCAATAGAGTACATCCGATACATCCGTGATTAATTTATTGAAGTGCACATTCCTCGTGACAGAGAAATGAAGATTGTGGAGCGCTATCTTGCAGACGGACATCTTGAGTGGTTCCGACCCTTCAGGTACACATTCGTGGACTTTGAAGTGTTCGCGGAAGCTCTAATAAGGCGTTATTGATCAATTGAAGTCGAGAACAATCTCCGCGCGGAAATATATTCCAGGAAGTATTCGAGTACTTGACCGACGCGCTACGCTGATTTCTTTACAACGCAGCTTGCCCGCCTACGTTTCCTTCAGCCCCCATTATCCACGGCACAACTGATTGATGCTATCGACAGGATGTTGCCATTTGGGGTTAGAAGATTAATAATCTCGTCCGGAATTAGCGATTTGGCCAGCATGGACGAACTACTCAGGAAACTGGACTAGACCAGTCCAACGCTCAATGTCGTAGCTAGAAACCAACGACAGGTCATTAAAGAGATCAATACTGTGTTTATAGATCAAACGCAGCAAACCGAAAGCACTAAAGTCCAAGAGAAGGGAAACTTACGTCCCAGAAGATACACGTAATTCAGAAATAGGAGACCGGAACCCAGGTATAGGAGATTCCGTGGAGGTCGTCCCTATCAGCAGCAGCAAGGACGTGGTAATAATCAGGAGAATCGCAGATGTGGTTTCTTCTACAATAATAATAACTACAGATACCATAATAATTATAACGGCAGAAACAACTGGAATAACCAAGGTTGTAACCAAGAGAAGCTCCAAAGGAATGAAGTATTCACGAAAGAAATTTACGATGAACGTCATCAGGAAGGACAGGAATACTTGAAGGAATTGAGTTTGGATCCCAAACCCAGTACTAGCCAGCAGGGAAACCAGAAAATGGTCGCACAAGATCAGAAGAAAACTTCATATTGTTTCGCCCGGGGGTGAGGGGTTGGACGAACAAATGTGTGAATTGCTGAATTTAGAGTGTACGGTCCAAAAGGGGTGAGTTTCCCCGGAGGGGTGAAACTCCCAGTGTGTGTGTGTGGAAGGGTGTTATAATGCCTGGGGGAAAGATCTATGCTGTCGGGGTTGTGCCCCAAGGGTGCGCTATCTACGAGGAGCTATTAGCTTCTAAAAACCCCTGCTGTGTAAGAACAGTTTAACTACTTGCAGAGCGCGCAAAGTTATACTTGGCGAGCAGTCGATACAAGGCTAATGTCAGCGGAAATGCTTAGCACTGCGGTTCTCTGATAAACAATGGGACACGGGCAGTACAATGGGTCAGGTAGGGAAGTGGGATGTGAAACAGTGTGTAGTAAATAAATGTGTACAGTGGTTTGTAGTTAATGTACTGGCTGGTTTAATGGTCCCAGCAATAAGTAGAATGTGTAAATGATGTTACAAAGTACAATCAGTATTGGGGTGTCAATGGGAAGGATTGTCAAATACAGTTCAGGAATCTGAGTTCACACTTACCCCTGGTAGGACGATCACAGGTTCGATGGTCAAGGCCTCCGGTGGACAACGGATGATGCGCCCAAAGGGGGCCTCTCTTTTATGTGTTTCGGAACTGCTGCGTAGGTGTTTCTTCACTTGTTGCTGTTCCAGATACCTCCAAGTGTAAATGTGTGTGCGTGATGCAAGCCTTTGAGCAATAGCTGAGCCTCCAACTCAGCCGGGCTGCATGTAATAGAAAATGTACTGGGTTTGCTGTATTCCCAGCTTAAGGGTGGTTTTGGGGTAGAAATTGGTGTGGTGGCTTGGGCTAGAAGCGTAGTGTTTATGGATCGGTTATTGGAGTAACTGTAGCCTTCTGTGGATGTGTAGATGTGTGGGTTCAGTGGCGTAGGCCACCTCTCCCTTTGGGGGCGCGTAGGGTCCTAAGGTCCTAAGGGTGTAGGGAGCCTAGGGCCTGAACATCACCTCGCCGATATTTAGCTCGAGTCCTCGCGACCTGGACTGAGAGTTAAGGGTAGTTCTCTCTTCTTCTTCTTCTTCCCGGTCCTCCTCCTCTTCTTTGCTCTTGTATTGTCGTTGGTGCGTGGATGAAGTGTAGTCGTGTCTCTCCTCGGTGTGTCGGGGTAGTGTGTACTTAGAAAGGGTGGGTATAAGGTGTGGAACATTGATATGAATAAAAGTAATATGACTTTCGTAAATCATACATATGACAACAATATATATATATATATATATATATATATAGGTTTTAAACCATTTCAGCATTCATATCGTTATATAGCATCCTTATTATACCTGCCGTCCCAGTTCCAGCTCCAGTTCAGCTGGCTGAAAAAAATTGCTTCATGTATGCATTTGTGATACTAATGACGTGTACATGTATAAAAGAGTGAAGTTGAAAGAAAAAACAGGTGCCCTGAGGTGTAAAGTTAGGGGTATGTATAAAAATAGTTTATTATGTTGGGGTAAAATAGGACAACTTTAAAATTTGTCGTTAATAGAAGGAGAGGAAAGAAAAATAAGTGTATTCAATTTTTACAGTGTGGCAGTGTTGAATGGTGTGACAATGTTACAAGGTGTAATAGATATGCTTGTAGCATTAATATATTTGTATTCTTGATGCGTTGGTCACCTGGTACGTTGTGATACCAATCGTATCCGTAATACTTATTGCAATTACAATTTTTACAATGATGACATAATAAAATAATCATACTAAAAGTAATACTAAACCGTGTTGCTCATGAGCCTGGTACCTTTTCTCATTACCTAACATTACCATAGCGCTCTCTGGCCATTCATTTTCTCCCTTCTCATGCCATTCGCTGCTTCCTCCATGGCCATTTCCTACCCTGCCGTTTTTACCGTGGTTTAGTGACTATGTCCCTAATTCATTTTACCTTTAGTGAATTTCCCTCCGTGGGTGGGAAAAATTCACCCTGATAGCAAGGGTAGGCCCTTACAGCCCTACGCCGCCCCTTGTTATCGCATGTCGCTCGTTATTTAAGCATCTCATATCAGTAATTAATTGCGTCAGCGGCGTTCGGCGCCCCAGGGTCACCTTGCGTCACTGGCTGCGGCGTCGTCACGTTTAGGGGTACGACTGAAAAACGACGAAGATCAGTGTGTTTGTGTGTCAGTGATAAGTAGTATAATTTGTTGTTGGAATTATACTTACAATAGACATGTTTATGCTCCTCGTCCTCTGTAAAATAAAATGCATTAATGGCCATTTTATCTGTGGTTCTGTGCATGCCGTTGCTACCTGGCTTTCCTGCATTCCTGAAAGTGGATTATGTTATTATGATTGCAGTACATGTAGTGTATATATATATAATTTCTCTCGCTGCATTTGTATGGGTCGGCTGGCTCCAGTGCCACCGCCCTTGGAGCGTCTATCGTACTGTCGCCTATTTTCATTAAAATTATTGTTACTATTATTATCGGGCTTATCCTGTAAACATAGTAGTTTACAGGCGCCGAACGCTCTATCTGGCGTTCTCATCGCAAATTTAATTATTATTGTTATTCGGGCTTACCCTATCATCCTAGTGGATTTATGGTGCCGAGCTTCCTTCTACCGCCTTTGCGTGTAGATCGGAAATATATGTGTGGTGGCACCCTATGGCGCTGTCCTCTGCGAGACGTGGCCTTGCTTTAATTGTGCCGTGAAAGTCTATCTTATACCATTCTATATATCTAGGAAAACAAATTGTCGAAATAGTTGCTAATCTATGGCCGCAATATCCCATGTAAGTTACTGTTTTGGGAAAAATAAGTTACTGTTTTGGGAGCGATGGCTTACTGTTTTGGAACAGCACTCGCCTCAATTTGCTTAGCATCTAAGTTGCCCCTGAAATAGGCAACTATAATGTACATACAAAAATTTTGACCGGGGCGATCGCCTAGGGCAGTTTCCTACCTCTAGGGCACCACACGTGCGAATCCTGATGGCACCGGTTGCCGTCAAGACCGTCAGACCGAAGTCCTTTTGCCTTCCGCCCCCTTATATACTAATGGGTGAAGATGTGCCCGGTCGGTGTACCTCCCGGACGCCATCGCATGCGTTCTACCAGAACCGGAGTTCGGTAGGCGCCCTTCGTCCCCTCCTAAATCCAAATGTCCTTAATAACTAATATGTTTGTGTGTGAAGGCCTGTGTAATTGCTACAAGTAGCACTTCGTTCGGGATCCATGGCTTTATAGCCGCTCTATGAATCATTATCCATTTTCGGGTGGCCCAGACCCTCTGAAGGTCGATACTTCCATTTACTACTTTAGGGGCTCGCCGCCTCACTATTTACTCGGAATATATCTTGCAGAATGTGCATCGCATAAATATTCATTATATCATCCGGGAAAGTATCGTCCGGGAAAATTCATCCATTATATATCATCCGGGAAAATACCGTCCAAGAAATTCTCGTTATTCGGGAGGTCCAATCCCCTTTGAATGTCGCTACATCCATTTACAGCTCTAGGGGCTCGCTGCAGAACTATTTAAGCTCCCAGATCGCTATCCGACATGTGTGGACCGCGGAACAAAATCATCATATATCATCCGGGAAAATATCGTCCGGGGAAAATTCATATTCAAAATCTATTCAAAATCTTCACCTTACGTCCGGGTAAGGGCTTTTGTGTACTTGGGGGGTTCCACTGAGCCCAGGCTAACAATCTTCACTTCCCTGCGAGCGGAAGAATACCTTTCACGCCTCGAGAGGTGGACTTACCATACAAACTAACTACTGGTCTAGTGAAGTTGGTCGTCAAGATCTGCCATCCTTGACCTTGTTCTTCTGTGACTTCTGTACTTGTCATTTATACATGTCCTTACCTTGTGTGCTCAGATACTTTATTTTTAAAATCAGGGGGTAGTGTAGTTGATTTACAATTTAATGTGTGATTCTGTATTTATTGTATATTTGTAATTAATTGTGTGTGTGTGTGCTTACGGGACATTTTTATAAATGCATGGACTGCTTAGACATGCTATTGCTTGTCAGATCCTCCACGCTGATATTTTTGTCTAATATATGGAGATATTAGTGGGATTCGTGGGTGCATGGCTATGGTTATTTTGTTTCGGAGGGGTGTTATCTGCTGTGAAGGGGTACCATGTGGCTTAGGAAGGATATAGCATTGTTGGCTCTGTAATCTCTTTGGCCTAGAGACGGTAATGCTTTGGGGATGTGTTAACTCTATTGGATGGGGTTGGGTTTGTCCCCGGGTGTTTACAATTCAAATATCGCATGCAGGTGTAATATTAATATCCCTGGGTGAGTGGATAGGATATACATGCGTTTCGACGGATTCTGCGCGTACATGCTGTTGCTCATTCTAGGGGATCGGTTGGTGTTGGTTTAATAATTTTATAGCTTACCATGCACGCTGTTTTATTGCAAATAGTATGTTTGCGGCCTCCGTCTTTAAATAAATAAAGACGAATCCGCGTTTGTTAATTACCGTCTGACCTCCCCTAATAGCCGGGTGTGAGCAGCGTGTCCTTGAGGGTGCAGTAGGACACGTACTTATAATCGCATGACTGTCCCGTATAAGTGTGTATTGTGGTGTGATCGTGTATAGGTTTTAATGGGATGTGCGGTGTGGGATTATGGGTATATGGTGTCCTTTGGGGAAACTGAATGTATTATGTTATGAATTAGTGCTTCTCTCTTTGATGCTTTTTAATCGGTGACCGTTCTCCTTTGGTCCTAGTGTAAATTTCCTCCGCTCCTTGGCGCTATTGAAAATAGGTGCTCACTGTGATTGTGGGATTATCATCCCTTATCTCAATTAAAATATGACTCTACCACTGGGTAATGCCACTGCGTTTTCACATCTTCTGTTATATAACGTGCCGGTTTTACCGTTCACGCCTACCCCTTGTTATTTTTGACTCTGATAGTCGCACATTTTTTCCGTATTGACTGAATTATATTAAGAACAAAGTTCTTGTGTGTTCAGTACAGCACAGTCTCCGTCCGACTCGGCACAGCTCTGTTAGCTCATTGCCGCATTACATCTTGGGAATGGTCACCCCTTGCTTGGGCTTTTGAAGCTAACATTAGAAATAAACCAAGAAAGACTGCCAAGCCCGGCTGAGGATTTTATTGAGCTATTAACATAAGAAAATGTTTTAACAACTTTTTAATGTGTTACAGTGATCTATGTGTGTTTTATGCACAATTTTTAACTACACCCAATATATAAAGGGAATGTTTTAAGTGCTGCCCAAATATTTAGGCTGATGAAGACGTCAATAAGTGTCAGACGTCGAAACATGTACCATATGTTAAAAGACAGGTGATTGTATCACGACATTTTAATAAACAGTATTGACGAGGCGGAACCATTTGGAACTTTGTTCTTAATATACCCCTTGTTAACTAAGAGTATCGTTGGGGTGTGCTTAATGCCCTTCAACACATGGCTACTATAATAAGTGTGTAGCATGTATGTGCTTTATCTCTCTATGGTCTGTCTATCTGGTTTGCTGGGCACCCTTGACCTTTGTTTATAGCATCTATATTCTCAATTTATTGCCACTATTTGTCTCTATTTATAGCCTCTATTTGTCTCTATTTATAGCCTCTATTTGTCTCTATTCATAGCCTCTATTTGTGTGTCCGCCCTATCGTGGGGGTTAATTTACTATCCCTGCCCTTATTGTAAGGTCTTTGTCAGCGCTATAATGCTGCGAACATCCTTGTGTTCTATAAGGTGGTCCTCCCTTGCAATTGGGGGGTGTATTCTCTATTGTAGGGCGTAATATTTATCTGCGCTCGTATTCAATTATCTGTGTGTCCATGCGCCACTGTATCTACCGCTTTATGTGTTGATTGCGTCTGGGCGGGAGAAGTCCGTGGCCTCAAGCCGGTATCGTGGCTGTCGCCCACGCTCGGATATCGGGCCGCGTGTTGTGTGAGTGCGACATATCATCTGAGTCGCCTTATCTATGCGCGTGCGCCGTGTTTGTTAACATACGGAGTCCGTGTCTACTTGAAGTAATGGTGCCCCTTGCGAATTATGTCGGGCTTGTATTCTATTTTTCGGGTGTTCAGCGTTCGAGTGGAAATTTAAACTCCATTGATAATAGTGTTGAGCCCTGTCATAATGTAATCGTGTACTGTTGCAACTATTTGTCTTCCGTGACCCTATTAGTTGCTAGTCAGCAATTCCGTATGATGTTTGTTTGTTTATGTATCCGTAGGTGGCAATGCCTCCCGGTATGTGTCAAGTGTTGCCAGCTAAAGAATGTGTGGTATGTATGTACATCGATTGCTTTTGTTTTCATTGCTGCATATGTTTGGGCTGTCTTAAGCCTTGTTGAGAAATGGAAATAATATTTCCTTCTGCGGTACTGCTCGCGTTTCGTCATATGTGGGCTTAGAATGTGCCAACCTGCTGAAAATTATTCCTAGGCTTTTCTCTAGATCCGCCACTTCTTTTCTTAGTGTCCCCCGTCAATTTACCTTTTTTACTCAATTATAGGCACCTTGGCCCTGTAACTGATGTTGTTTCACCTGTCCGTTTCAATTGCCGGTATACTACGGGGCACGTCCAGAAAGTAAGTTCCGTTTGGTAATAAAATTAAATTGTGTACAGATACAGAAAAATTATTTATTGCACAACATTCTACACCTCATAAACTACTTTTCCTCATAACTGCCGAACTTTTGCAGGCATTTGTCATAGCGTGGCACAAGTTTTTGGATATCTTCTTCATAGAAATTTGCCGCCGAACGTTAACGAGAGTGAAGACTCCCCTGTAAGATATCCTACGGTTTGGCCACCACTGTTAGGTAAATTGCGTATGTGGCCAGGAGAACTCCTAAACATACGCAGTTCTCCTGGTAAGCACGCAATTTGCCTAACAGTGGTGGCCAAACGGTAGGATATCTTACAGGGGAGTCTTCACTCTCGATTACGGTCGGCGGCAAACTTCTATGAAGAAGGTATCCAAAAACTTGTGCCATGCTATGACAAATGCCTGCAAAAGTTCGGCAGTTATGTGGAAAAGTAGTTTAAGAGGTGTAGAATGTTGTGCAATAAATAATTTTTCTGTATCTGTGCACAATTGAATTTTATTACCAAACGGAACTTACTTTCTGGACGTGCCTCGTACTTATTATTTCGGTTTTTAAAATTGTGGTGTTCCTACCTTTGTGTCAAATAATGGGTTGGCCCTAACTATGTTCCTATTTCCACTGGTATGTGTCTGTGTAGGCGTATTTCTGAGTGTGTAAATGTGTTTTTGCCCTGAAATATCTATTTTCGGGGTGTTTTTCCCCTGTTGCGTCGCGGACCTTGATTCATTGGAAAATGGCCGCATTATCTGCGACCTCCGCCCTGTACTGATCTATTTTATGTATATTGGTCAGTGCGAGTTTTAGCGACATCCCGGGTCGGATGATCTGTGTATTACTGGGGCTGACTGATCTTCAGTCGGTCGATAGCTTTGGCCTCTCCGGGCGTCTCTTTTTACTTGGAATCCGGACCCCTGGCCTTGTGTAATTCCTGTATTCTACGTCTGCACGTGTTTAGCTGGTATTATGGTATGTGTCCCTGTGTGGCCCCCAGTAGGGTGTTTCGCAGCAAGATTCCATAGGCTAACTTAATTATTGCTGCGCCCTTGTTCCCTGTTTCAATGTGTTTGTCTCTGAGGCATACATTAGATGTTTCTGCATCCTATTCTACTGGAGGTTGTAGACTTCCTATCGTGTCTGTGATATTTTTGTTTTACGGGCATGTGGGCTGTACGCGTACCCCAAAGGTATCATGTAGACCTTTGTAGCGCCTGCCTATGCCCTGTGGCGGTGCTTCGGGCCCCTTATTTCTCTAATTTGGGTCCCGTGGTGTGTATTGTATTTCTGAAATGCACACGCCACAGTGTGTACTAGTGTGAGTAATTTGTATATTGCGTAACGTCCCTCGTCTTTTAATTTCGGGCGTTCTTGCGGAGTGCAAACTAGTGTGAATGATTGTGTTTTACTTCCCGCTAGTGAGAGCGGTGTTAAACCTTGCTACCTATCTTTCTGCTGTCCTGTTCGTGCGTGGGTTTTGGCTGACTCAGGAATAGTTTAGAGTTTCAGTATTGTGGCGGGTACATCCTGCCAGCCAAGATTAACCTCGTACCGCACAATCATATCTGCGACCGGGCCTGACTAATGGTGTCAGCCCGTCTGCTACTTCGTGTAGAAAAAACCCTTCTGCTCAATACATTTTGTAGTGTTTCTAAATCTCTGTTGTGGATATGTTTACCAGGAATATATCCCTGTTTCTATTGTGTTTGTGTTACCTCGTGTATGGGTGTGTTCTGGACCTTCTAGTAGCGTACTTCGTAACTAGGTGTCGGTGGCTATTTTTGACCCTAACTACCTCCTGTGACCGGATTAAATACCCATGGTCCGCATCCTATACCTTGACTTTCTTGCCTTTTAAGCGAGTGGGGCTTTTTCCCTTCCTTTTGGTGGATTTTCCACCCTTGTTTGCTGATGCCGCCGTCCGCGTATGATATGCCTTCATACGCCGAACCTGTATTGTGTCCATTATGAATTTGTGCCAGTGCCATATCTTAACTACATAGTTCAGGTCGGATATCTTTCTGCAAACCTTGAAGGGACCTGTCCAGTGCCGTATTAGGAATTCGGACACGTTCTTTTTGTGGGTTGGACTCCAAATCATGACTTGTTGCCCTGGTGTATATTCCTCGTGTTTATGTATCTTGTCGTATCGAACTTTCTGTTTCTTCTGTGCCTCGATTATGTTTTTTTTCGCATTCATGCGCGCTATTTGTAGGTATTCTGCATTGTCTGTAAGGGTGTCCTGGGGAATGTATACATTATATATGGGGCTTCTGGGTGAATAGCCGTGTAATAGAAAGTATGGAGAGTATTTGGTAGCTGTGGATACCGATATATGGTAGCCGAATGTGATTGGCTGTAGGTAACCATCCCAGTCTGTTCCAGCGTCATTAGTAAGTTTTGCTAGCGATTTTCCTATTATTTTATTCATAGCTTCCGTTAAGCCATTCGTTTGGGGTGAGAAACTGGTAGTGGTGTATGCTTGTATGCGTAATATCTCCAGTAATTGCTGGAGCACCTACGAGGTGAATACTGTCCCTCTATCGGACAATAGTGTTTGGAATAGGCCATAGCGTGTAATAATTTCAAATAGAAATTCTGGTATACTATTCGTGTCCGCTCTGGGCACGGCCTTGGTGATCATGTATCGGGTAAGATATTCCGTGGCGACGAGTATGTATTTATTACCCGTCTCGGATGTGGTGATGGGACCATAAATATCGATCCCTACCCTGTGAAATAGTTCACTTACGGGAACGGTGTTTAGGAGCCCGTGGGGTTTGCCCGGTCTGCTTTTAAATCGTTGGCATGTGTGACATGTTTTGACAAAGTTGTCTATATCTGCCTTCATGTTTACCCAGTAATACTTAGTTCGTATCCTGTGGTATGTCTTATACGTGCCTAGATGCGCTCCCGCAAGGGGTGCATTGTGGTGTCGGTCATGATACTTTCCTTTAATTCTCCCGCAACCGCTATGGGCGCAGTGTCGTGGAGGGCTGTGGGCTTAAATTTCAGGACCCTGTCTTTGTCTAGGAAAAATCGCCTTGGAATCTACCTTGTCCAAGTATTCTAGCGCCGTGATTATTTGTTTCAAGTGTGGATCGTGTTCCTGCTCCTGTTTCATGTCTACTAGTGTTAGGCCATAGGTGGGCATGCTATCCCACTCGTGTTCCTTACTATCCACCGGAGGGTCTGCCACTGGCAGTCTGGATAATCCATCTGCATCCAGGTGTGTAGCGCCCTTCTTATGTCTGACCACAAAATCGTAGTCATATAGTCGAAATATGAACCTGTTGAGACGCGAGGTTGGGTTTTTAAATTTATCCCAAAGAAGCAGACTTGCGTGGCCAGTTACCACCGTGAAGCGGATGCCGTATAGGTACGTTCTAAAATAATTCACGCCGCAAGAGAACGCTAACATCTCGCGTTCAGTGGCGGAGTACCTGATTTCGAAATCTGTCGGCTTTCTGCTCGCAAATGCCACTGGTCGTTTACGTCCTTCGGTGTCTTCCTGTAGGAGCGCAGCCCCTACCCCGTGCTGGCTTGCATCCACGTGTAAATATGTTGCCCTATCATCCTGGATGTGCTGTAATAATTGGGGGATAGTGAGTAATTGCTTCAGTGTATTAAAAGCATCTATGTGCTCCTGTTCTACGACGAAGGGCGTCTCTTCGAGGGTGAGTTGTGTGAGTGGGTGAGCAATGTGGGCAAATTTGTAGATAAATTTGCGGTAATACTAGGCCAAACCTAGAAAACTGCGCATTTGCTTCAAATTTGCCGGCATTTGAATGCCTGTTATTGCGCTAGTCTTGGCTGGGTCAGTGATAATTCCCTCCCTACTGACAATTTGTCCCAGGATACTAATCTGCTGCTGAGCGAACAGACATTTTGCCGGCTTGAGTTTTAGTTAGGCTTCTCTGATGCGTGTAAATGCCTCTTCCAGGTGGGCGATATGCTCATCGAAGGTCTGCGGGAAGACTGTTACATCATCGATGTATACCAAGATGCATTTCCACTTCAGGTCCGCAAACGTCTTATGCACTAATTTCTGGAACGATTGGCTCGCATTCTTCAACCCCATTCTTCACCCTGTATGTGAACAAGCCGTTTTCTTTTACAAAGGCCAGTTTATGTCGGTCCGGCTCATATACCGGAATTGAATAAAATCCGGAATGGCAATCCATGCTTGTGAACCATTTGGCTCCACTGAGAGCTTCTAAGTATGTATCAGTCCTCGGCAGCGGGTAATTATCGCTCTCTATCAGCCTGTTTAGCCACCGATAAGCTGTGCAAAACCGATATGATCCATCTTTTTTTCTAGTGAAGATGACCGGTGCACTGTAACTCGAAACCGTAGGTTCGATGATGTTCGCGGCGAGCATCTCTTGAATTTGGCTGTCAATGGCCTGCCTCTCCTTTTTACTGATTCTGAAAGGCAGCTGATGAACTGGGTTATCACATGTGAGGTTAACGTGATGCTCAATTAATTCCGTTACCTCCAAGTCGGCCATCGAGTGTGCAAATATGCCTTTATATCTATCCAACAGGTCTGTGAGCCTTTTGCTCTGCTCAAGTATCAACTCTTGCGTAGGTGTATGGTTGGCTGGTGTAACATTGATGTTTGTGTGGGTCTCAGCATGTATTGTGGCCGATGAGGAGGCCTGTTGCTCGCGGTTTTGTCGCTCCACTTGAATACTAACTGTGTTTCTGGCATATGTAAGGGCATGTGTGGTGATCTTATGATCGTTCATCAAGTGTATCTTATCACTATCGAAGCTTATGTTTGCATCATACTTCGCGATGAAGTCGGTCCCAATGATCGCCGAAGCGGATAGATGCTCTATCACGAACATGGGGTGTGTCGCTGTGAAGTTGCCCATTTTAATGTGTTTATATGCCACCCCTGAGTTTTCGAGTGTCTGTGAATTGGTGGCTACGAGCCGAATGTTACCAGACACCGTGCATGTCTCCCTTTCAGCGATGTATTTGCTATTTACACAACTGACTGCCGCGCCCGTATCAATGAGCATTTGTACCCTATGTCAATTTATGTCGCCGTGCATTGTTAATGCCGCTATATTGTTTCCCTCCCATTGTATTGATGTGTTATTGAGTGTGTAGGTTGTAAGAGTTGTTGTAGCTTCAGTGTCGTCCGTGTTTACTCTAGGCTTTGTGCCCCCGTGTTCTTCCTGTCCAGCATTTCTGCTGACGGGCCGTGGAGCTTGTCGCACGTCGTGCCTGACACGCTTGGCCGTGTGATTCATTCCCTGGCTCAGCGTTTCTGCTTCGCCTAGCGAAAGGTTTTCGCGACCTGCATTGTATGTTCTCTTCATTGTCTTTCCTAATGTGATATTTGCTTCCTGCCTTTGCCTTAGCGTGGGTTTGAGCCCTATGCTATGTGTAGGTGCAGTGGTTTCCCCCCTATCCTGTGAGGGTGCGTTTTCGAATCTTACCCTTCGTTTGCTCCTATCGACCCGTTTTTTGTCCTCGGCGGGTGTGGGTTCTATTCCCGTACCTCGTTTGTCTATAGTATTTGTGTTCCTGCCCGGCGCCCGTGTAGGGTCATCTCTGGCCTTGTGTTTTGGTGTGGGGGTGTGTTCTCGTCCTTGGAGTGTGTGAGTTCGCATTTGTTTCCTTGTTTCGGGATCGATAGTGTGTTCATGTCTGGCGATGGTGTGGGCTCATTTTTCGCGTTTTGTTCTCTTGTAGGTGTAAGAGGAATATAGTGCCCTGATCTAGGGTCCCCTGTAAACAGTATGTGTAGGACCCTGTCGAATCATGTGGTGGTGGATAATGGCGGTGCATGATCGTGAGTGTAGACGTGTATGTCACATTCTATGACCTTACTGAGAGCGGTTACGTCTACGGCTCCGGCATAGGTACCGTCTCTGTTCATATAATCCCGGTAGTCCTCTTTGGTCTCGAACTGCCTTTCTTTATCGTCTGCCCCAATATCCTTGTATTCTCTCCAATTGTTTATAATGTGTTTCAATGTGTTGAGTCTGTATCCCCTGTGTTTACTCTCATTATTGTGGAGCAGAGAGTTGATGGCTCTAAACAGGCAGTTTCCATCTCCCTGTACTGGGTGTGTTTGGAAATGGGTCGGGGCGTATCCCCATCCGTTTTGCCATTTGGTTGCTCCTTTCCCTCATTCTCCCGTGTGCGTGTAGGGGGAGGGTCTCTCTGGGGTGGTTTTTGTGTTCGGGTGTGGGTGGGGAAGGGTTCACTGTTGATTTTACTGCCGCTTGTCTCTTTCCCTTGTATGTTAGGGCTCTAACTCCTTGGCGTAACCCGTTTCTATCCCTTTGCGCCCTGTTCGCCTGGGGTCGTGTTATGGGAGGAACCTCCGCCGCCTCTTTAGCTGGCTGAACCTGCCCGTCTAAAAGTTTTTTGAAACGAGTTTCCTCTCCTGCAAGTCCATCTGCCCTGTTTTCGGGGTGCATAGCCTCGCCAATTTTCTTCCTGAGGTTGGCAATTTGGTGTAGGCAGCATTACCCTTCTGGGCTGCTGGGGTGCACCCTGCCTGCCCTCTTGTGGAGAGTCATCAGTTAGTGGATACTGTTCCAGACATTTTTCGTACCGCATAGGGGTGTCCCGTTTGCACTGAGGGGCTGTTCGATTATAGCGAGGGCTGTTCTGCCAACACTGTGGTACGTTGCCCTGTATACGCTGGGGAGGGGTGTATGCCTGTTCCTGTGAGGGCGGGTTGTCCCGGTAGCTCCAATTTCTCCTGTATTGGGGGGGCATCACGGGCCTGTCTGCCACGGGGGTGGGCTGCTTCGGCAGGGAATGTTATATTCGTACTCCGGAGGGTAGTACTCTTGCGTCGTGGAGGCTAGGTTGGTCGTTCCTGTGCGTATGGGGGTGGTGAGCGTCGTGGAGGGTAGGTGGGTCTTTCCTGCGCGTATGGGGATGGTGACCGTCGCGGAGGGTAGGTGGGTCTTTCCTGCGCGTATGGGGATGTTGACCGTCGCGGAGGGTAGGTGGGTCTTTCCCGCGCGTAGTTTTGACCCCCTCCGTGTACCTATTTCCCCTGTCATCGTATTGCGGCTTTGTCGTGTTATCCCTGTCCCTGTGGTATGATGGCATCATATTGCCCCTATTATCATAACATGCCCGCCTCGCATCATCCCTGTCCTCCCATAATGTTCCTCCACCTGCCTGAATTGCAGCGATTGTCAGGCTCTCCATTCTGTCTACCAATTCATCCATCTTTTGGTTTGGATCCCCCTCGGGTGGATTGACATGGAGATCAATGGCTTTTGCTGTCGCTTTTTCTGTTATTTTCTTCCCTACTTCTATGATCTTGATATTATTCTGCATGTGTAGGACTGTGGGGTTACTCATTATGCACAATTTGTCTACTAGTGATGGCCTGAGTCCCTGCATCAATAGTTTAATTTTTTGGCTGTCGGGCATCGCGAGGTTAAACTTGTCGCACATCAGAAATTTCACGTTAATATACGCCTGCGCGAGCCTCCGTGGCTTAGGCGGCAGCACGCCGGCCTCTCACCGCTGGGTCCGTGGTTCAAATCCCGGTCACTCCATGTGAGATCTGTGCTGGACAAAACGGAGGCAGACAGGTTTTTCTCCGGGTACTCCGGTTTTCCCTGTCAAAATTTCATTCCAGCAACACTCTCCACTATCATTTCATTTCATCTCTCATTCATTTAATCATTGCCCCAGAGGAGTGCGTCAGGCCTCGGCAGCCGGCACAGTTCATATCCTCGCCGCTAGATAGGGGCTTCATTCATTCCATTCCTGACCCGGTCGGAGACTGGAAGCAGGGTGTGGATTTTTCATACGCCTGCGCACTCTCTGTGGGTCCTTGTGACTTTTCTCTGATTTGGTCGTATAAATCGTCCTCATCAGGTGTGAGCTGGAACTCGTTCTTCAATAGAAAAGTAATTTGGTCCCTTGTGGCGTTTTCTTAATTGGCCTCATGAAGCTCGTACCATGTTAGGGCTGTCTCCGCCAAATAGGCGGGTAAGAGGCGTCTCTTGCCCTCGTCGCTCCTTCCATTGATCCTAGCCGTCCTATTAAATGCTTTTAAATATTCCTCAGGGTCCTGTCAATTTCCTAGGAATTTTTCAGGCTGGATCATGGGATATTTTGTTTGCATGGCCATCTCGTGTTCGTTTATGTCTACCTGGCTAGCTAAAGATTCAAGACCGTCTATATTATCTCGCCTACGCTCGTGTTCTGAAGTGTCAGAGCTCGTGTTATTGTCTGCGAGGGTGAGGGATTGCGGTTGCGTGAAGTGTGTGTGGTTGGCCTACGAAGTCCCGGGTTCGACTTGTGTAGATTGCAATATTGTTTTTGTATTAAATACCTCTGTTTCTGCAATATTGTCGAGGGACAGGTTGTGTTCGATCTGAGCCTCTTGTACGGATTCAAGTGCCTTATTGATATTTTGCTCTAGTGTCTGGGCAGTGGCTTTGATATCCGTGACTAGCCCCCAGTTTATTGTGCCCTACTCAGTGTCTCCTAACTGCTGGATAAGCACGTGTAAGTTGTTGCATGTTTGCTGTGTGTCAATTATGTACTGTAACGCGTTATGGGGAAGTACGGGTCTTTCGTCCTCGCTATTGTTACCGTCTGAAGATGAACTCCCAGAGTTTTCGGTCTGTGCCTGCGCCCTCGTGAGAGGGGGAGCGTGAACTTATGTGTTAGGGTACTGTACTATAAGTTCTAGGGCCCCGGCTTCCAATTCAGCTATTAATCGGCCCGCGTTATTTTCGTCTATGAGGTCTGCGTTTCTGACTGTTATTTTAGGGCGTAGTGGCTTGGTGTTAGCGGCGAAGTGGTGGCCTGCGTCCCGAACTGTACGCCTGACCTTGCGCGCGTTCTTAAAAGTCAGCTTGAAGGCTTGTACATTCTCTCTTCACTTTCTGGCAATGTTCTTACCGTTTGGCTGTATCTACTATAAATACCCTATGGGGTGGGCGGGAGGGCTAATATGGATTAATATAACCCACGTAAAAACTTCCTATGACGTAGCTCTAAGAAAAAAATTCGCTTGGCTGTCTTTGGTACCAGGGTCGTAGTTCTGTATCTTTTGTCTGAGTTCCCTTTCTAAACGGGAACTACCCTGCGCTTCCACCAATATTTGTTTCGCCCGGGGGTGAGGGGTTGGACGAACAAATGTGTGAATTGCTGAATTTAGAGTGTATGGTCCAAAAGGGGTGAGTTTCCCCGGAGGGGTGAAATTCCCAGTGTGTGTGTGTGGAAGGGTGTTATAATGACTAGGGTAAAGCTCTATGCTGTCAGGGTTGGGCCCCAAGGGGTGCGCTAGCTACGAGGAGCTATTAGCTTCTAAAACCCCTGCTGTATAAGAACAGATTAACTACTTGCTGAGCGCGCAAAGTTATACTTGGCGATCAGTCAATACAAGGCTAATGTCAGCGGAAATGCTTAGCACTGCGGTTCTCTGATAAACAATGGGACACGGGCAGTACAATGGGTCAGGTAGGGAAGAGGGGTGTGAAACAGTTTGTAGTAAATAAATGTGTTCAGTGGTTTGTAGTTAATGTACTGGCTGGTTTAATGGTCCCAGCAATAAGTAGAATGTGTAAATGATGTTACAAAGTACAATCAGTTTTGGGGTGTCAATGGGAAGGATTGTCAAATACAGTTCAGGAATCTGAGTTCACACTTACCCCTGGAAGGACGATCACAGGTTCGATGGTCAAGGCCTCCGGTGGACAACGGATGATGCGTCCAAAGGGGGCCTCTCTTTTATGTGTTTCGGAACTGCTGCGTAGGTGTTTCTTCACTTGTTGCTGTTCCAGATACCTCCAAGTGTAAATGTGTGTGCGTGATGCAAGCCTTTGAGCAATTGACGTCAGAAAAGTTGGATGGTGCAGCCACGCGGTAGAATGTTGAAGCTGTAACATAGTGACTGGTGAGCAAGTTGAAGCATTGACGTCGTGATGGAAACAGAAAGGAATTTGTCAAATTCGAGGAGGTACTGCTCTGTATACGGTTGCAAATCGTATAAAGCGGGTACGAAATCTCTCCAGTACTTTCCTGTAAAAAACGTTCAGAGAGTAAGATGGGCTTCGGCGCTGTCAATTGGAAAACCTGTAACACGTTACATGACAGTGTACAGTCTGCATTTTTGTGAAGACGACTTCTTTCCACAGCATAAGCACCGGTACTGTTGATTATTGATAGTTATTGTCTCTAATTTGTGTTCACAAGAATTTAGCTACATCAAAAATACTGATAAACTTGTAGCCTAATACTTCTGTGCCGTAGGCCTACATAGAATGTAATCCGCTCTTCGTATATTTATTTTAGGGGTTCTTCCGATTGACAATAGCCGAATGGTTAGAAAACTTAAGAAAAGTGCTGTTCCAAGCCTTAATTTGCCAGAGAATTTATAATCTTTCCCTTGAACAGCAAGTACAGTATGTAAGTAAATATTTGCAATATTGAAGTATGATTTGGCTTGAATTGTGTTTTTGGCTATGATCTCCTTACTGTTGAATTTAGTTGATTAATGTGTAAAATCTTAGTTTTAAGTACCGGTGTGGTGACCCATCATCCCAGGCAGGCCGGTATCACCTATACTACTCAGGCAGATAGGTCACTTAACCGTAATTTGGAAGTTATAGTGATGTTAAGTATACATATGCGGTAATGTAGCAGGAGACCTGATCGGCCTAGGCTATTCTAACTTTAATTAGTTCTTATTTCAGGGTTTTTCAGTTTTGAGTGCGAATAGTTGGTTTGAAAGTTGTATAATAGTAAGGAGAGTATGTTTTCTATAGGTTTTATTTGGTATTATGGTTTATGTCGAGCTGAGGAGTGAATTTGATTTGGCTTAAATGTAGTTTTTGATCTGTTCCGTTTGCTTATGACAAGTTCAAATGGGGACTCCAGCTTTGTTAAATATCTGTATTTTAAATATTTAATTAAATATATTGATAAAGAGGATGCCTCCATTTTAACTTGCCTGTGGCAAGAGTTTAATAAATTTATATTCTTGCCTTTGAACAGCAAGTATGTAGGTCAATATTAGCAATATTGAAGTATGATTTGAGCATCCCAAGTAACGCTTCTTTGAACCCAAAACATTCATGCAAATTCAGGGTTGCTGGATTCAATTTATTATCAGGGATGTTATGTGAGATATATACAGAGTTGGGCAAAATACTCACAAAATGTATTTTCGATACAAAATACAAAATACTCACAAAAAAGTATTTTAGATACAAAATACAAAATACAGTTATAAAATTCCTGAAAATACAAAATACAAAATAGTATTTTAAAATACATTTCAAAATACAAAATACTTAGTAAAATATGCTTCTCTTCCATTCAAACTTTTCAAAATATTATTATTATTATTATTATTAATATTATTATTATTATTATTATTATTGTTATTATTATTATTATCGGTGATCAAGACGGGTGCGTGCATTAACGTGCAAGGCCAAAGGATTCAAATCCCACCGTCAGCCTCCATGAAATGGTACTTCCTGATGGGCCTTGGTCGCTGTTGCCCTGTTGTCATTTCGTTTCCCATCCAGCTCTGTGTTGAGGATGGCGTCAGGAGGATCATCCAGCCGTGAAAACCACTGCCACATAGAAATTTACCTCACTTTGTCCTCGAACCCACAACATGGGAAATATATACGGTATAGGAATTGTTATTATTCATTCACTCAATTTCCCTAATCGGCCAACTAGGGACCTCGATAAGCCTCATCTTACATTCTGGCATTTGTTCACTTTTCGCTTGATCCACATTGTCTTCATGAGCTCACTGTGTTTAGCACGACGTTCTTCTGTCCATTTCGCACCAGTTGTCCGTTTTTTCGTCCCGGTAAGTCCCAAACGTCTTGATGGCTGCTCTATAAAGGTTTCGGTCTTGTGCATCTTCTGCTCGTATCCCCATTTCTTTCAGATCTTTCTGGACGTTAACATACCTTGGCATTGTCGTTTTTGGTTTTGAGTCGAATATACTGAAGATACGTTTCGTCAATCGGGAGTCGATCATCCGTCGTATATGACCGTAAAAGCAAACTCTGCGTTTTCGCATTGTATCTGTGATCTTCTCTATCCTCGAGTAAATTTCTTGCCTGGATTTTCTGATGTAGATGCCATTTTTGTAGTCCGGGCCAAGTATGATGTGTAGGATCTTTCTTTCTTTTTCTCTAACTTCGCGAGTAAATATTTCTCGGGTAGGATAAGGCATTCAGATGCATATAGCGGTACTGGTTTGATGACAGTGTTGTAGTGACGAATTTTTGTGTTCATAGAAAAGCACTTTTTGTTATATATGTTGCGGGTGGTTTGAAAAGCGACTTCCATTTTCTTGCTTCTTGCTTCTATGGCTTCCTTGTCAAGGCCATTTTGCTGGATCCATTCCCCAAGATATTTAAATTTATTAACACGGTTTATCGTTCCATATTTGGTGTTTAGTTGTGCTGTATCATCCTTGATATTATTATTATTATTATCGTATGACCTAAGCTACCTCGTGGAGATGCGGCCTCGATGACGTAGTTGGTAGCATGCTGAGCTTCTATGACCAAGATAGCGGGTTCAAATCCGGCCGAAGCCATCGGATTTTTAAGAGCATTAAAAATCCCTCAGTATGCCTTCCTTCGGAGTGGAAGTTAAGCCGGCGGTCCCATGTCATAGATTTATGGCATGTTAAAGAACCTTCCACTAATTACACCTGTGTGAAGCTAAATTGTATAGGTTACGAATGTAAACAACGCTCTTAGGTTTCTACGTTCGTTGCGGTGGCGTCTAGTAGCTAAGTTCTGAACTAGGCCTTGTAGTCGTTGACGGTGGCGTTTGGCGGCAAAAGTAGGAACTATCTGAAAAAATCGAAGTTGCAGTCCACATGAATTAAAAAACAGATACACACACTAATACAGCCATCACAATTTACACCGGTTATCAGACAGATTCTACACACACCCAAAGTACACGGGGCTACATGACCGCGTTGTCGCAGCCCCTAAACTTAAGAACCAACCAATCCTTATAATGGTATAATGATGAGCACCACACAATATTTTGAAACTATAACCCCACCCTCGCATTGGTCAATCTTGGCTATACAACTGCCACAGTTGATGCTAACAAAGATATTGGTAGTTTTGCAGCATGGTGATGCCCACATCTGCCCTTCCAGGACGGCTGAGATGGGATTCGAACACACCTCTTCTCAGTTTGGCCTTCGAGGCTGAGTTTATCCCGTTCCAGCCCTCAAACCAGAAATAAATTCCTTGCCAGAGTCGGCTTCGAGCCCGGGCCTCTGTGGTGACAGCCAAGAGTGCTAGCCACTACGCAACACGTCGAACTTATATATATATATATAGTGTATATGTGTACTGTTTAAACAGGATGAAACTATTGAGAAAACGCTATCATTCAAAGATTATCTAACAAAGACTGCCGACAACCGCAAGACGTAGAATGACATTTTGTGGAAGCTTTGTCGTTCCACTTAGGGTCCAACACCAATATTCTCTGTTGTTCAGCTGTTGACTTCGTATAATCTGTCACTGAATACTGTGCACCAGTTCGGATAAAGAGCTAGTTGTCGTTGCGATATTGTGTTCATGTCGCCCCGTGTACTTGGGCGTGTGTGGAATTTGTCTGATGAATTGTGTTATTGTGATGGCTATATTAGTGTGTGTAGCCTATTTGTATTTCAGATAAGGATTGGGAAGGAGGCGGCCATGCTCTTAATTTAGGTACCATCCCGGCATTTGCCTGAAGTAGAAGTGGGAAACCACTTGCAGGATAATTGAGTTGCCTCAGACCAGAATTATATTTCTTGACAGATTCGTGAATCGAAACCGACCTCAGGAGTGACAGCCAAGAATAATAGCCACTGCACCACGAAGTAGTCGGATAAATAGCTCTCGTGCCAAGATAATAGGTGTACAGCTTAATAACTAAGGCCCGGAAGATCATGCAAAATCATATTTTTGCATATTTATGCATATTTTGGTTATTTTGGCACAATGCATCATATTCTTCTCCTTTGCCTGTTTAAGTGCATATCTATGCTGGAGAATAGTGTATATTTTAATTTCCTATTGTTTTGAAGCGCTTTTTGTTACTTCATGTTCAGTCGTATATTTCTATTCGGACTCCAAGAGTTTCTTGGTTGGTTAGTCAAACCTGAACATTTCCTTGTTAATGATAAAGTTGCTTTCACCTCCCTTAAATCACCCCGAGTATTTGTATATTCTGATAACTAGTAGTCTGCATTGCCAGTAAGGAAAAACCGGATTCTCCAACAACTGAAATACCTTCGTTCCATTCATTTATCACCAGTTCACAATAGGGGTTCAGCTTATGAATGACCAGGGATTTCCACAAATATTACCTGGACCTATTATCTCAAATTCCTTAATTCCAACCTTCAGTGAAATACCAAGCTGCTTACTGTCAACCACAGCAAGCACGGAGGTATGACTCCAATAAAAGCTAACGTCGTTGTTAAGTTGCGAAATTTTTTGAAAACATTTGGGAATGAATTATATTCTACCGACGATAGTGTCCTTTATTGTAAAATTTGTGAAGGAAATGTAGGGAGTTTCTGGAAAGTTTTCTGTGGCTGAACATTTGGAACCCGCCAAACATAAGAGAAATGTCGTTAAAAAAGAAATAAAAAAAGAAAAACACACATCAATTCAGCCCTTGTCAGCAAGAAGAAATTTCAGGAGACTATCACAGGATAATACTGAAATTATTTCAATACAGTCCCTTTTGCAAGTTAATATCAATTATTTTTAGCCTACTTTTCACATTTTGCAAAAATGAGGAAAAAGTCTGTCTGTCTGTCTGTCTGTCTGTCCTTCTGTCTGTCTGACTGGCTGTGTGTGTGTCCCCCCCCTATCAACTCCTAAACGGCTGCAGCAATCGAAACAAAATTTGGTAGGAGTAAAGATCTATACCTGAATATCTTACGGCCATATTTTAAAATGATGTCAGTGCTACCAACTGCTAAAAAATCGCAATTGAAATTTGAGCTCCATGTTGGATATCTTGGAAAGTATGAATGGGAGCTATTTCAAAATTGGCACACGTACAGATCATAATATTTCAGTTTAATTTCCAGCAGGCCAAACATGGCAGTGTTGCCAAACTGATTATAAGCCTCCTGGTAGGTCCAATTTTTAAATGCATATAACTTCTACACTATCAAGTGGAATTCAACCAAAATTCGTATGTTGTATGTGTACATAACCAGATATGACTGAGCGTATTCTTAAGACCTACCAGGGCTGCCAACTGTTAATAAATGCTCCTAATTTATTTTATCCAAATACCAATATATCAGAAAGTATGCAAGCCGACAGCTTTAAACTATGCACACATATAGTACCTGACATTCTATATTAATTTGGAGTAACTTATATACGTCAGTGCTACCAACATGATTCTAAGCCTGCTGACAGGTCCAACTTTAAATACATGTAACTTCCATACTATCATTTGGATTTCAACCAAATTTCGTATGTGCTATGTGTACCATAACAGATATGACTATGCGTATTCTAAGGAGCAACCAGGGCTGCCAACTGTTAATATGTGCTGTCCCTATTTTTGTTACCCTAATATCAATATATCAGAAAGTATGCAAGCCAATAGCTCTAAACGTTGCACACATATAGTACCTGGCATTCTAGACGAATTTGGAGTAACTAATATACGTCAGTGCTGCCAACATGATTCTAAGCCTGCTGATAGGTCCAATTTTAAAATGCATGTAACTTCTATACTAACTAATGGATTTCATTCAAAATTGGCACAACAATAGATCATATTATTTCAGATTATTTCTGACCAATACATGCATGACATTGTTGCCAACATGATTTTACGCGCGCTGTTAGATCCAATGTTTAACTGCATGTAACGTCCATGCTATTCATTGGACTTCAACCAAATTTTGTATTTAGTACCTTAAGAGACGGAACTAAGAATATATTCAGTCATCAGGGCTGCCAACTGTAGTGCTCTATTAGGATACATTATGCCAGGTATACAGTATTTCGAACTAATTGGAAATTTCGATATTAGCAACTTAATTTCGTCATTATTCTAGATAGGTTCATATTCTGTAGAATAATCATTGGCATGAAAAGTAGGATGTATAGTTCTTCACGGAACTTCTTGTTTATTCTGAATTCACTATGTAAATATTGTAAAATTATTTTCATTTTTTTTAAATCAATGGGTATTTTAATTGTATACGAGTTATACTTAAAAATGAACATAATAAAATAATTATTGATGGTAAGACTGCTTGAGGATCCATAAAATAATATTTCCTACTATTTAGAACTGTTTCTTAGTTGAGATGTTTAAAGAAAAAGGTGTATGCCCTAGTTATATGTCCGTCTGTTCATATTTTCTTTATAGCGCTGTCAGGCAAACAGTGAGGCATTTCATTCAGACTACTCTCTGATATCCTAAAATGGTGATGTAAGAAATCAGCACCACGGGACACTACAGTCAATTGACTCAACGTGTTTAATTTGTACATTCCGTTATAAATTATCCTTTGTAAGTAATACCGTACCGGTATGCCACAAAAGAATAAAAAACATAATTAATGAACGAAGTTGGGTCATTTATAATTATTAACAACCAACCAACAACGGCAGCTGGTGCCCAGATGTCTGTGGTCTCGGTAGACGTGGGTCGAACCTCACCGCCGGCCGTCCGTGAAATAGTTTTCCGTGGTTTCCCATTTTCAACTACAGACAAATGCTGCGACGGCACCTTCGAATGTGCCACGGCCGCTCCCTTCCAAATCCGTGCTTATTTTCATTCACCTTCATTCATATCATCTCTCATTAACTCCTCTCATGAGGTTGGCACCGGGTGAGTTAGCCGAGGTCGTTTCGGCATGACTGCTGGCAGTCGCTCACATCCGGGAGGCGAGGAGGTTCGAATACCCCGCCGGCAACCTTGAAGATGGTCTTCTGTGGTTTCCCATCTTCCTTCCAGGCAATTGCCGGGGTTGGTCCCTAACTATAGGCCACAGCCGCTACCTTCCAACTCAACTCCTCGTCCTTGTACATTCCCACTTTCCTCCCCAACGGTACTTGTAACTCACCCATTGGGTGTCCGTCTCGAAGTAGCTACAAAAACTGGCGAGCCGAACATGTCCTCGGACACTCCCGGCACTAAAAGCCATACGCTAAAAAAAAATGAGGTTGGCGACAGGAATGACATCCGACTGTATAAACTATCCACCATAAGGACGCGAAAATATATATTATCTCATTTCCGTCCCAGTTGAAACAGGAATCATACGCATTATAGTTATTATTACCGTATTATTATGGTCATCTTATCACTACCGACAGCGGTTACCCGCTAACGCACAGCGCTAGGCAATGTGGCCATGCTCCATGTGGACTTGGTAGACGTGGGTTTGAACCCCACCGTCGGCCATCTTGGAAATGGTTTACCGTGGTTTCCCCACTTTCAATTCTAGGCAAATGTTGGGACGATCCTTCTGACAGGCCACGGCAGCTTCCTTCCACATCCTTGCCCAGCTTCATTCATCTAGATCTCTCATTAACTCCTCTCATGTTGGTGTCAGGAAGGGCATCCGGTCGTAAATACATCCGCCACATAGCGTTTCATCGCATCTCATCCCCGATCCCGTTAAATAGGTAAAAGTAAGGGGTAGACATACATCGTCATCCATCCTTATCGTAGAGGGTGTGGTGGAGCAGCGGTCAAGCTGTTGGCCTCTCACCACGGCGGAGTGGGTTCAATTCCCAGTCAATGCTTGTGAAATGCCATATTCAGTGATTCGGATTCCATGTAAAAAGGAGGTCCCGTGGCTCATGATCTCGAGATTAACGGTCACGTAAAACTACAATCTTCCTTCTTCCTTCCATCCTTAACGTATGCAACTACTGTATTCAAGACAAATACAGAGATCCAAGTTTCTTTTTCTGGCACTGACAGGGCATCTGCTCAATCCTAGACCATAATAAATACAGCCATGCATACTATTACAAAAATCACACAAACACAGGTTATCAGACATATTTAACACACACCCAAATACATCGGGCTGATGATCAAGATTTATTAACAACAACCATCATATTTATTTTCGTCTGGCTCGTGGTGCAGTGGCTAGCAAACCTGCGAAGAGCGGAAGTGGTTTTCCTCTTATACTTCAGGAAAATGCCGGGATGGTTCCTAACTTAAGGCCACTGCCGTCTCCTTCCCCAAATTAAATATAAACCCACTACGGTACTACTACAACATTGACCCACAATAACACGGTTATGAATGATATATATATATATATATACATACACACATAAGTACACGGGACAAAATGATCACGATGTGATACAAGCTCGTCAAATGAAAGAACAGCAACTTATTTGTCAATTCAAAGTTTTATACAACTCTTACACTACTCTTACGGGAGACAATTGCCGCATTTTGTACAGCCCTTATGTGAGCACTTCCAGGAATTTTCGAACAATACTAGTTAACAGGTTCAGACAACCTCATGCGTTTGGGAATTTCATACTACGTAGCTTGAGGCTACTGCTTGTGGAAAGGTTTCCAAGATCAAACACACTGATAACAGAACATCGGGAGACATCCTTCGGAGATTTTGTTCTAAATGCATCCTAAATAAATAGCATTGCACATGGTCTTACTAGGTCGCTTTATTGCTGGAAGAGTTGTATTGATCTAAAACTTAATGTCTACCAATTGACTTAAATTATTAAAAGCGAAAATAATGGAAGATAAAACTGAAAATTACCTAATGCAGTGATTGTATTTTGATTGTATTTTATGTATTTTGAAAATACAAAATACTCATGAAAAGTATTTTCGATACAGATACAAAATACATGTTCAAAAATGTATTTTCGATACAAAATACAAAATACAAAAGTATCGAAAATACGTATTTTAAATACATGTATTTTCGATACTGCCCAACTCTGGATATATATATATATATATATATATTGTGAAATTAATAAAAACATCGATACCGCTAGGCTCCCAAGTACAGGCTTCATATATGTCACAGCAGACAGTAAATTAACTATCTACATGTGGGTAATATTTTTAACTGGTAGTAATTAAGCACTGCATTTAAATTGATTATAGAAATATTTCTATCAATGAAAGAAAATTTGTAGTATTTTGCCATCATAAATTAGAAGCCATAACAAACGCACACCCAATCGCTGTCTTGCTTACTCCTCGTCACTATCTCGCCGCCATATTGGAATCAGCTGACCGTAAGCTCCTCCCCCGTTTCGGACGTCAATAGCTGAGCCTCCAACTCAGCCTGGCTGCGTGTAATAGAAAATGTACTGGGTTTGCTGTCTTCCCAGCTTAAGGGTGATTTTGGGGTAGAAATTGGTGTGGTGGCTTGGGCTAGAAGCGTAGTGTTTATGGATCGGTTATTGGAGTAACTGTAGCCTCCTGTGGATGTGTAGATGTGAGGGTTCAGTGGCGTAGGCCTCCTCTCCCGTTGGGGGTGCGTAGGGTCCTAATGTACTAACGGTGTAGGGACCCTAGGGCCTGAACAATATTACAATCGGAAGTAGAAGTGTGAGGAAATACTACTACCCTGCACCAGGAGATAAGGAACGGTCCAATAGAAGATAACCAAGTCGAACGAGAAGGTAGAAGAAAGAACGTTCCGCATAGAAAGAGCCTATGGAAATAACTGTTATGAGCTGTATGATGAAAAAATAACGTTATTTTGGGGAAATATAACGCTAAGAATACAAACAAATATTTTAAGAAAGTAGGCTGAAAAATAATTCATTTTTCGAGTTCAGTGACATATCTAAGATCCTGATTCGAAATAATTAAAAACAATTTTGCAACTGTTTTTAACTTGAGATGGAGGGAGAATGCCCTCGAAAAATGAATTATTTGGGATGAAAATGGGATTGTTTTGGAAGGCCATGATAAAATCTAACCAAGAAATATGAATGCTGGAACTTGGCACAAACCAGCCGTGTTGCTACGTTGAGCAAGGGGGGAGACTCCGTCACGTGATATTATTGCGGAATCGAAGGTTCTAGAAGCTTAGAATTGACCTAGCAACAGCGAATAATCTCAGAAAATGTTTAAATATTGTTATAAATTATGCCATTGGATATGAGCCCACAGCCAACAAGGAGAAGTCTTAGAGAAGACGGGAGTTCCTTCAACAAAATTTTATGGAGAATTATCACATTTAGGCCCCATGAGAGTTATTTTATGGATTGATAATATGAAAAAAATATTAAAAAAATATTAGAAATATTTTGTAAATCGACGGGAGGTCGAAATACGTCAGAATAAGCATTTTTCTAGTGCGCGCTAACTTTTTCGAGGGAACGAAAAATGGCGGCTAGATCTGGTGTCTTGGAGGGGAAACGCAAGGCATCAGGGCTCTTGTTCCTGCGAAGTTTGAGTTGTACAGACGTGTATTCCGGGAGAGTAGCAGTCCCGAAGGTCTTAGCCGAGTCCGAGAGTGGTTGATTCGTGGAGACAGCGCAGTTTGAGGCTAGCTAGTGGAGATCGCCGTGCTTGCGATTTAGGTGAAGTTGCGAGGAGTGTTCATACCGCAATAACTTTCGACTCTTTGATATTAGAGCAATTATCTTAACTACAGTCTCTAGCGCAGAACACATAGAAGCGTGTTATAAATTTTCAGTGCGATTAAAGTAAGATTTCGAGAACTACAGACATTTTAGAAATGAAATAGAAAAGTAACGGAATCCAGCGCAGTAAGGCATTTTAGTTCAAGCCAGACTGCAGCGATTAAAGGTCCATGTTTACAGATTCACGTGAGTAACAGTGATTGACATTATTATTGGGGAACTATATTGTTACACAAGTATGGTGACTGTGTATATTCAACAAGTGAAGATATTTATGAACTGTAATATGAATGAGATAATGGAACAAGAAAGTATGTGCGCCAGGAATACATTCAAGAAAGAGTAGTATATTCAACAATGGAGCGTCGATAAGGAGATTTTTCATGATTGTCTACTTTTCAAGAAAGCATGAGACGTTATGTACAACCACATTCTAGTAGATTTGCGTCATACATGAGCTTGGACGTAACACCAGTGACTACATAATATTCATAGTCCATCTGAATGAATATTTTATATACGAGTGAGGTCCATGACTTCCATTTCGAATTTACTTCGGAATATGAAGCAGAACATTCAACACTACTCGATAGTATAATGAAGCTATATCATGACAGAGAACGAAGAGACAAGAAGAATTTCAATATGCCAGGGTTATCCCGGCAGCAATGAAAATGAAGGATGGGAGTTTGCCGGAAGAGGGAATCTTCTCTTGTCCGAGGTCGTAAGTTCGAGGGGACGAACTAGGATCCAACCTAGTTCCTTGAAGGATGAAACAACTGAGTATTGTCTAATACTTAACTTGAACTTCGAGATCTACAGTCAAGGTAGCAGTGTTTATTAATATGTAGTTAGAGCATTATGGTGTCATTATAGAGCAATTTCTTTATCCCTATTTCGACACATTATGTATTCCATGTAACAACGTTTTATTCTACGATATCGTTTGTGGTGATCTTCTATCGACATTTTCATATGGTTTTACTACGATCCAGTTTCTGAACTGAGATATTTCAGCTTGTTTAAGGAATCAGCATTCCAGTAATTTTTATTGAAGAACAGTAAATATATTTTTGACTTTTATGAATTCATTTTGAATTCAGGTGATATACATTTTCGTCTATGTTGCCAATTACATTATTTTATTAATTTAATTTGGGCCACTTATTTTTCGAGAAGAAACATGAAGAACAGAAGAAAGAATTAGTGATATATTGTGAAATATCGCAGCATCGTTATGAACTTAGCATTGAATTGGAAAGAAACATTTGTTATGAAATCGATGAAAGTCATAAGAACCCATTGACATTCTTGTATAGAATGGAGACACATTCTGAATTTGACAAACTGTATATTTTATTGGAGAAGCTATGATCTTTCAGTCAGTTAAATTTATTTGAGAGTTGAATCTTCTTGGATGATTATTATCATTCGACGGTAGGGAATTCCTAGCTACATTACCCTGTCGAGATTGATATTTATCGGACTTACAGAAATAACACTTGTAGTTATTTATTCACAATGGTTAATATAACGTCATATTGTAGACATGATATTCCTTCATCTGTGAAGTTGAAACCAGAGGAGTATGGAGAGACAGTATAGTATTTTATTAAGTGTATACGCAACAGTTTCGAGAAATTGCAGTATCCTTTTGAAAGTAAATACAAGGAGGTCTCACACGCTTTGTCCAACGTCGTTTGAATGTATAAAATAATATATTAACAACAGATGTAATTGTTTGATATACCAGCGGTTGGTATGGCAACGCTGAGGGGTATGCCCATTTTAAGTAAATGCTAGTTTTGTGGAAGAGAAGATGATAACCTTTATGTATGTATTAAAGTGTTTGTATTTCCGTGTACAGATGGAATACGAAGAGTCGTTTGCTAGGTATTTACCGCGTTGTATTCAAGTCGTTGCATAGGCAAGACTCTTGGGCATTATGGCATCATGGCATAGGATGTGAGTTTTGTAGAACTCTTTTACATTTTATACACGGCTTGGATATGTGGGGACGATAGGGTTGTCCAGAAATTAAGACGAGAAAACGGATATTAACGTCTGTTATGTATTCTTATTATTAACTTTTATTAAACACGAATATGTAAATGCGTATGTTTTGCCTTAGTTGGTAGAGCGTATCCGACTAAATAAGACTATAAACCAACAACGACAATTGTGCAGTAGTATTTTAAAAGTTGAGGAAGATTGTAAGGATCCCATTAGGTTGTGGTAAGCTTTAATGTGAGATCAGAGCTGATGCTCTTTTGTGTATATAGATAACATTTTATCGTTATAATAGCCCACGCTATTAATTGTAACTCAGATTCATACTGTTAAAAAGTTGTATATAATTAGTTAATCAAGGGAATTATACGTTATTAATAATAATTTATCTAATGCTTTTGAAATGTGCTTAGTGTGAAAGTCGATATGTTTTCAATGAGTGTTTCTTATTGTTCAGTATGGAGGAAGACAACTCCATCGGGTTAACACGATGTGAGAATATGAACGTTATGTAGTGTGAAAGTTTTAAGGATTTCGAGCAAGGAATGGATGTGATATTTGCAATTTTGTTAAGTGTGAATGAGATTTTATAGTGTTGTCATATCGCAACAGAGATGTGTATTCTTGGCCGAGTGCATTCGAACGCAAGTTTCGCTTGGAGAACTCGTTCTATTGCCCAAGGCCATTGCAGCCCACAAATGTGGAGAGTTGTTGTCAACACATTATTTCCGAATGAAATCAGCCGGTGGACCGGTAAAGGAACGGTTTTATTATATAATGGTGTCACATGACTCAGACACGCGCCGAGAGAGCGCATGTGTCCCTAATAGCTTGGTAGAAGAATGCAGAGCGTGCTAGACTCTGTTAATTGTTTTAGCTTGTAGAAAAGGCTTAGGCCAGGCAGTTCCTAATCCATGAGTTTGTGTATGCGTACACGCGAGTACTCAGCATTAATGCTCGGAGCACGGTTGGAGAGGGACTGGGGGTGAGAGCCAACACGTCACTGGGCGAAGGTCATAGCACAAGTCTATGCGTTCCTGCCAGTCTTGATGTATCCACTGCGAAGTGACGGCAGCCCCCCACAGTAGAGCTGTATTGCATGTTGCAGGTTTACTCACGAAAGGTGGCGAGTTCTCTGCTGCTCACGAGCGAGCTGCTCGGCTGGAACAGCCTGGCTTATGCCAACCAAAATTTATGTCCCGATGTTCTAGAAACAGTGGCGTAGATGAGGAGAGGAGTGAATGAGTGTGTATTAATTAATTAATTGTTTGTGTGTTTAGAATTAATTAACTTACGTTATTAAATTGTTTAGTTCGTTGTTAGACGTCGTGTTAGCATGACTTATTTTAGATATAGAAATATGACACTGTGAAAACCCCATTTTAGTTCTGGAGCTGACTACGTAATCGCCGAGAGAGAACCCAAGGTAGGTGCTCGCCTTGAGCTAAGTGTATATATGTAATTCACAGTTTCATCGTATTTACTTCTGCGTATGTTCTCGAGGATCATGTCGGAGGCGATTTATGACTAGTAAATTAGCCGGTGCAGTCAATATCTACAATCCAGCTTTGCTTCGGATATCCGACAAATCCCTTCTTGAATATACGGGCACAGTACCAGTCTTCGACGGGTAAATTATGACTTCTCTGTATTTGTCATCATCTCCCGCGTCCGACAAACAGAAACAGGAACATAGCAGGTTTAACAGAGGGTTAAGAACACTCTGTACATGTTTATGTTAACAGTTAGCACGTTTTGTCTTTCTAGTTCGGTGCTTGTTTTCTTTCCGATTCCGTGCAGGCCACTGTAACCAACTAACCACCTGATGCTCTTCAATTCAGCCTCTCTCACTCTCCTTTCATGTCGTTAGACGAATCAAATTCAAGGCTTTCGTCATAGTCAAATACTTTTATTATTATTGCACCTGATTTTATATATAACGAAATTAAAACGTACCCTCTCATCATTCGTCCACCCTTCGATCCTCTCTTCAGAATATCTTCCATTTCCATATTAATTTATGCATGGTTTCTTCAGTTTCGTGTGAATTTTCAAAAACGGCGGCCATATCCATGGCCTAGTTGGGAAATCCAGCTCTGACTCCACCCATGAATACACATTACGCACTGACAGAGTACCTATTACGACCTCTACTCACCCGTAATGCCGCCGAACATTCCTGAGCCGTATGCGTATTGCTCATCATGGGATGTTTCCCCCCTCTTGTGAAGTGTTTGAAGGGGTACAGGACGTCCTCGACTCATCATTCAAGCTTGTCTCCTAAATATTCGATATGACTGAGACTGGGATTAACATCAATTCAAATCAGCATTAGAATAAGGAGGTCTCCCTGGTGACTGCTGCTGTTTGCGCTGGATTTTTTGTTGCAACTGATCGAGGGTCCTATTTCCACTGTAATGGACAAAACATGGTCTCGTACAACATCTGCACCTGGCAGCATTCAATCGGTCTCTGACTACCATTAGACCCGTTCGGCCATATATACTGATGCCACCGACCATTTTGTACGACCCACACCGAAGTCTGTTCGTTTCGTGGACTTGGGCTTTTTGATAACCCTCACCACTACGACGATGCACTGTTTGAGTTGAAAATGGGATTCATCTCTGAACGTGGACTCGACCCTCATTCCGTCTTCTTCCCCCTGGCTGCGTGGCTCAGCGGTAACGTTCTCGCCTGCTGTCCCCAAGGTTGCAGAATCGAATCCTGGCACAGACAGTTGGTATTTAAGGGTGCGCAAACGTGATGGAGCCCTGCCATTAGATTTACTGGCTCGTTAAACATCCCCTTCGGGGGAAATTCCAGCACCTCAGCGTCTATAAAAGCCGTGGTAGTTAAGAGGGACGTAATAGAAATAACATTATCTTATATTATCCTCTTATAACAGGTGTCTTTCCAATATGGAATCCATTCAAGTAAGAATAAGATGTCCTAAAACAACATCAACTCAAGTATTGATTGATTACATTTTCTACTTGGAGGAATTAATCATTATTTACACCAGGTGAAGAGTGAAGCATTCAAGAAAAAGTAGATGAAGGATGATGATTCGAGTGACAATGTTCGTAGCCTATATTTTGAGCTCTCAAATGTAAGTTAGGCAAGCCAATGTACTGGCTCAATCACTAAAATATTATCAAGCAGAATCTACAAATTAATAAGTGCAAGTGCCCTGACTCCCTCACACAAGAAGGATCAATGCAGAGCCTAAAGCAAACGTTGGAAATTGAAATTGGTAGATAAGTTGCAATTCTAACGCGAAGACCCACTTAGGAGGGATTCTTTTCTAAATCCTGGTTAGAGAGAAGAGGGGAGAAGATTAATGCGCACTTTCAAAATGGAATTCATGTCACATTTGTGTCACAGGCCACTTGATGTAGCCTGTTGTGTAAAGTGGTCTGCATAATTTCCACCGATCAATTCTGGACAACAGCTTGGTGTCTTATGCTAATAAACAGGGTTATTCAGATAAGTTGTCTACCATAAATATCTGCTGATCAGTCAAAGATAGAGACATTCTGTTTTCAAATTCTTAAATTGCACTGCGTGGCCCATAAAACACTGTCTATTTCATCTCCAACACGTACAGCCTGTTCCGATTCAACACGGAACTGTAAAATGGGTTGCCTACCCACCCGCAATCGGCTTGAAATCTGCTCGCAGCGCGCTAGCGACGGGGCCGAGTTCGATTTCACTGATTGCCGCCTTCTTATGCAGCACTGCAAAGTATTTTGCTCTTTCAAAATCTATTTACACAGACTTCCCAAAAAGTTTGAACGATTTCTGTTTCAGAACTTGTTATTTTACGCTTCTGTTAATGGGTTTTGCAGAGCATTTCTCTGAAATAAAATTGTATTTTACAACATAGTTTATTACAACACCATGTATTTTTGTGTTGTATTTTATTTACAACACAATTTATTGCTTTTTAACCCAATACTACAAAACGAGATACAATTTGGAAATAATTTGTTACAAAATTGTAATCAATCTTCGATGCTACTAAAAAAGTTAATTTATCAAGGTCGTTACATCTACTGCAAATGGACATTTACATAAGGTGTTCGAAGTGGCGTCCATCATTTTCCAAGCAGAGGGCCACTTTTCGGCATGAAGTTCTCTCTTACGTTCGTCAACATCTGAGGAGTAATTTTGTGTTAAAAAGCAATAAATTGTATTATAAATAAAATACAACACAAAAATACATTGTGTTGTAATATACTATGTTGTAAATTAAAATTTTATTTTATAGAAATGCTCTGCAAAAGCCATTAACAGAAGCGTAAAATAACAAGTTATGAAACAGAAATCGTTCAAACTTATTATGAAGCCAGTGTAAATATATTTTGAAACATCGGAATACTTTGCAATGCTGCATAAGAAGGCGGCAATCAGCGAAATCGAACTCAGCCCCGTCACTAGCGCGCTGCGAGCAGATTTCAAGCCGATTGCGGGTGGGTAGGCAACCCATTTTACAGTTCCGTGTTGAATTGGCACAGGCTGTACGTATTTACAGAGAAACCGGTAGGAAATTTATTTTAAAAAATGGGGACTATGCTTATTTCACCCAATATACTACCTAAGTATCAAGCGACAAGTTAAGTGATATGCTTATTATGCAAATCCAACGGGTACTTTTTGATATATTACAGGTTTTCTTTCATATGGGTAGACATTAGACAGGAAGCTATGCTCCAGCCTCTGTAACGTCGAGGTCATGATTCTCTTGCATGATCCATTCCTTGTTGACAAACACACATACCGAAAGTGTTCCTAAGATAAATTACTGTGGTTATTTCTACATTTTCAGAATAATAATGGTTTACCAGATTTATAAAATAAGACGAGGCGTTCTCAACACACTGAACGGGGGAGTTTGGTTTCATTGGTCTTTTTAATATGTGAATTAATTCAATTTTCTCAGGTTCGCCAGTACTGGAAATACTACTTACTTGTTATTTATCCTATGCATTGACGTGGTTTCAGATAATCAGGATTCAGGATTAGGTGGAGAGGGAGAAACGCACACGTACATAAGAGGCGTCGTTCCACTCACGCTACCATTGTACGAATATGTTCTGTGTGTGGTTCCCCTGAAGCGGAAAGAAATGTAGAGCAACGAGGAAACATTGGACATGCGTCTTAGGTATGAAGAATGTTTAAAAAAATCGACGTCAGAGGTAACGTTATACGCGGTAAATGAGGTATGAGGTATTCATTGTGACGGTGTTCATCACGAACTACCTCCCAGAGATTGTGTAGGAATTTGGTATGTGATGGAAACTGTATTTCTCGTATGACGCTACTGCTGACGGTAATCCACGATCTTCTGAGTCGAAGAAGATGGTAAAGTAACTCAAATGTTTCTGAGTGTAAAGTGATTCTCTTCATAAATGAAAAATATGTCACCATTCTAAATGGCATGTTCAGACCTTGCTGTTCTACCCCTGAAATCGTGAATCATCATTATCACCATTATCATCTCAGACACACCAGGCTTCTCGGATTGGCAATGAAATATGAACTTACGATCCTTGTTGAGATCTCTTCTTTATTTCATCGCTAAGTTTGATATGGGGACAAGCAGATGTCCTGAAGCGCGTCGGTGTATTGTTTCCTAAATCTCAATCTAATAGCGTCCAGTGAGGCCGATGAGAGGAAGCCAGGCCTCCCTTGACTCGACATGAAGTTTGTTCTTCCCCTTCTGGTATTGTTGTAGTTTTTGCCTTACTTTTGAGGACATGCACATGTATATACCGGGTATAACACAAGCATCAAGTCCAGCAAGGGAGACCAGGCCGCCTCTCATCGGCCGCCACTAAGAGCCCAAAACCAATGTATGATTTGTTTAAAAGCCTTTAATATTGCCTATTTCAGCGAGCTGTTGACGGTGAGACGTCAGACATGCGGAGGAAGTACGCAAACAGCCAAAACGGTGGAGGAAAAAATAGAAGAAGAACCAGATATTACTATGGCAGAAGTGGAATGGGCAGTTAAGAAGATGAAGATGGGGAAAGCTGTGGGAATCGACGAAGTGGCAATGGATATGATCAAGGCACAGGACCAGTGGGACTGCAGAAGACATAGAGAATTCTCAGGAGTGTGTGGAGAGAGAAGAAAGTTCCTGAAGACTGGAAAAAGGGAATAATATTGCCAATATTCAAGAAAGGAGACAGGAAGGTGTGTGGTAACTACCGAGGAATCACCATCATCTCGCATGTTGCCAAAGTAATGGAAAGAATCCTATAAAGAGAAATGGAGTAAAGGTTGAAAGTCAAATAGAGGAGGAGCAGTTTGGATTTAGAAGGGGCAGGTCAACTGTGGAACCCATTCTCATTCTGAGACAGAAGATTGAAAAGAGTTGGGAATATGCGAAGGATAAGGTAATGACTTCTATTGATCTAGAAAAGGCCTATGATAGCATCCCTAGAACAAAAGTTTGGGAAAGGTTAACAAATAGGGGTTTAGGCAGGGAATTGAGAGACATGATAAATGGAATGTGCATGGATTGCTACAGTAGTGTGAAGACTAGAGTCAGGACATCGGAATGGTTTAAAATTGACACTGGACTAAAGCAAGGAAGTGTGTTATCACCCTTATTGTTCTTAATGGTTTTGGATGATATCATGAAGGCAGCAATAAAAGACTATATTAGGGCAAGGATGAAGGTAATGTTGTTTGCAGACGATGTTGTGATCTGGGGCGAGGATGAGATGGAGGTACAAGAACAGTTAGACGTAATAAATGAAAAGATTGAGCAATGGGGATTGAAGATAAACGTGGAGAAGAGTAAAACAGTGGTGATGAGTAGAGGTAAGAAAGAAGGAAAAGGAGTAATCAAAGTCGGAGATAAGGAATTTGAAGTGGTGAAACACTTCAAATACTTGGGAAGTGAACTGACTGAAA
The DNA here is from genome assembly GCA_946902985.2 of Meconema thalassinum. Lineage (NCBI taxonomy): Eukaryota > Metazoa > Arthropoda > Insecta > Orthoptera > Tettigoniidae > Meconema > Meconema thalassinum. Next base: position 637,578,201 of record OX336389.2, read on the forward strand.
ATGGAAGACTAGATTCGGAAATTAGCAGAAGAATACAACTCGGGAGTGCTTTCTACCAGCACTAGCACGGGGACTAGTATGGAACAAGGATATACCAATTAAGGCTAAGGAAGTTATGTACAAAGCATATTATGATCCTATAATGACATATGCAGCAGAAACTTGGACAATGACTAAGAGGGATGAGAGCAGAGTACAGGCAGCTGAGATGAGATTCCTGAGAAGTATGGTCCAGGAAACGAGGAGAGACACAGTGAGAAATGAAGATATAAGGAAAGAACTGGGAGCACAGAAACTAAATTACAAACTGGAGCAAAAGGGATTTGGATGGTTTGGACATGTCAAACGGATGAAGTAGGGCTACCATGACGAGCACTGGAAGGACGGATGACAGGGAAGAGAGGACGATGAAAACTAAGAATGCGTTGGATGGACGGAACCTGGATTGGAACACCATGTCGGGGGAGGAATGGTGGAACGACAGAACAAAGTGGATAGGAACCATATTTTCCCCCACCCAGTGTCAGCTGGAAAAGGGGAAATGAAGATGAATGAATGTTGAATATTGCCTAAACCCCCTATGTTTTTGTCTCATACCTGAGAATTAAGGTGAGGTATGACCCCGAATGCTCCTCAGGACTTGCTCAACCGATGAGTTAGAACTGAGCAATTCCCTGCAAAGCAGGAGGCCATAGCCCTTATGGGATTTGTAAGGCTATTTATTATCATTATTATTGTTATTATTATTATTTATTTATTTATTTAGTATGTTTCGACCCATACAGGATCACATAAAGCAAGTTATGATCTGTTGCTGTTATTTCTCTTGTTCTTCCAGAATTCTTTCATCATGTCGCTATGTTTAGCTCGACGTTCGTCAGTCCATTTTCCCCTAGGTCTGCTGGGCTTATCTTCTGATGCAGCTTCCCAAGTGTAGATCTTATGTCTGAAAGTTTTGCGGTCTTCGATATCTGTGGGTGTGATGTTGGCGTTATTGAGATCAGTTTGGACTTGTTTAATCCTAACCGTTGTCGTCTTTAATTTTTGTGAGTACATCAATATTTTCTTTGTTAATCGGTTATCATCTAGCCTCATAATGTGTCCATAAAATTTCAAGCGTCGTTTACGGAAATTGGTTTCAATATTTGAATATTTTTCTGTAATCTTGTGCGATTGTAAACGATATCCTTCATCTGTAAGTCTTGGGCCAATAATTTTTCGGATGATTTTCCTTTTAGCTTTCTTGATGTTTTCAAGATCCCCTTTATAATTGAGGTTTAAGGTCTCACTGGCTTAGAGTGTTACGGGTTTGATGACCGTCGCATAATGTCGAATTTTAGTGTTAATGCTCATGCATTTTTTGTTGTAGATGTTTGCGGTTTTCCCATATGCTTTCCGCATTTTGAGTTCACGAGTTCTTTGTGCTATTCCTTCTGTGCCTGTAGGTTCAATAATTTCACCTAAGTATTTGAAATGATTAACCTTGTTGATTGAACCGTATTTTGTTACCAAAGTTTGGGTTTCAATGTGTTTTGTAGCCATGAATTCAGTTTTTGTAAAGGAGATTTGCAACCCTACTTTCCCAGCACATTCTTTGAGGACTTCAATCTGGTGAATTGCCGTTCGTTCATCTCCGGAGAGGATTGCCAAATCATCAGCAAAAGCTAAGCATGTAACATTGATATTATCCTTCTGTCTTCCTAACACGACAGGTTTCCATATGTTGCGACTTTTTAATTCTTTTTCCCATTCTTTGATGACCTTATCGAGAACGATGTTGAACAGCAATGGAGGAAGTCCATCACCCTGACGAACACCAGTTTTAATGGGAAAAGGTTGGGAGATCTCTCCAATGAATTTGACCTTGGAAATTGTGTCGGTTAAGGTTTGTTGGATGAGTCGTCTCGTCTTCGGATCGAGATGGATTTCTTCGAGTACATTAAAAAGAGATTTTCGATCAATGGAGTCATAAGCCTTCTGAAAGTCGACAAATGTACAGATGGTTGGGAGATTTCGTGTGGCTCGAAGTTTCAAGGTGGATTTCAGATTGAAGATTTGTTCGACGGCCGATCTGTTTGGTCTGAAGCCAGCCTGATATTCACCGATGAGTGGCTCGAGTTGTTCTTGCGTGCGTTGTAAAAGACAGGCGGAGAGGATTTTATAAGCGATGGGTAAGAGGGAAATTCCTCTGTTGTTATTTACATCAGATTTATCTCCTTTCTTATGGAGTGGGTGGATGAGTGCGCATTTCCATTCGTCCGGTAGTTTTTCACTTCGCCAAATGTCCTGAATGATCTGTGTGATTTCCTGTAGTGATCGTGCTCCTAGATTTTTCAATAGTTCTGCGTTGATTCCGTCTTCTCCTGATGTCTTTCCGTTCTTGTGTTTTTTGATGTGGTGATGGATTTCTTCTAGCGTTGGTGGTTTGCCTTCGGGTCGTATGTGTTCTGGGACTGTGTGTATAAATCGCTGAGGTGGTTCAGGACAATTGAGGAGGTCAGAAAAATAACGTGCTATTTCTTCACAGTTTTCTTGGTTAGTGAGTGCGAGACTTCCGTCTTGTTTCTTGAAAGTCAAATTTTGCGGTGTGTAACCTTTAATTCTGTTCCCGAAGGTTTTATAAAAATCTCGACTGTTGTGATTCCTGAAGTCATCCTCGATTGACTGAAGTTGCTTAGTTATAAAATTACGTTTAGTTGTCCTGAGAATTTTGGTTGCCTGTTTGCGGACGCCAAGAAAGTGTTGTAAAGTTTCTGGAGATTTGTGGCTGTTGTATTTTTGGAATGCGATTCGGCGATCAATAATGACTTGATCATAGTTGGAATCTCACCAGGGGTGTTTTGCTTTCTTTTTTAGTGGAATCAGTACTTTGGCTTTTCTGATAATTTTGCTGCAGAAGTCCGTCCAATTGTTCACTGGTTCTTTATCCCATTCTTCTGCGATTTTTGTTTCTTGAATTTTGGATGTGTCAAATTTTGGGATGTAATATTTTTTTTTATGAATTCTCTTAGGTGAAAATTTCATTTTGATTCTTGTGAGATAATGATCTGAATCAATGTTTGCCCCTCGTCGGACTTGAAAGTCATGGATGGTTCTATAGTGTGCATGGGAGATGGCAACATGATCAATTTGGTATTCACCGAGATGTTGAATGGGAGATCGCCAAGTTTTCTGTTTGTGTGCAGGTTTCCTGAAATGCGTAAACATAACTTTGAGATTGAATTGATGACAAATGTCTACCAATCGTGTTCCATTGCTGTTTGTATTTTGGTGTGCAGAATTTTTGCCAATGATTTTTCGATAGATTTTTTCTTTGCCAAGTTGGGCATTGAAATCTCCCTTCAGGATTTTCACGTCATCTTGATGAATGTTACTCATAATTTTTTTCCAGTTTTTTCCAAAATTTTTCAACATTTTCAGGATTTTTCTTGTTGTCGATGTTAGTAGGTGCATGAGCATTGACAAGAGTGTATTTCTTGTTGGCGCTCTGGATGCGCATGTTCATAATTCGATCATTAATGGGTGTGACTTCTTTGACTGAGTTAATGATGGATTTGTGGACAAGAAAAGCCATTCCGAAGATTGGTGCACCTTTCGCGACCCTCTGTAATGTTTTGCTCTTGAAAATGCGGTAATTTCCATAGCCCATAGTTTCGTTGTCAGTCATTGTAGTTTCTTGAAGAGCAAGAATGGGAATTTTTTGTCTGTCGATTTCTTGCGTGAGATTGTATAATTTTCCAATATGAATTAGGGCATTAATGTTTAGTGTTCCAATGAATGTTTTCTGTTTGTAGGGAAGGTGACCAGAGATCTCCGACTCTCTCTGCTGCGCTTGCCAGGACTCCCCAGAATCCGAAAGTCCAGTTGCCGATTGTGGACGGGTAGATTGGGTACCACCTGGGGTAGAGTTGTGATTGCTTGCACAGTTCATGTTTGCTTGCACTTGATTTGTTTGGCCTGGTGAGTGCCAGGACCATATAGGACCAGAGGTTGTTGAGGCCTTTGGAACATCGTGTTTCCAGCCGAGCTCACTGAGCTAACACACGCTGACCATTAGCCGCTGGATACCAGTACAGACACTAATGGATTTAAGTTGCATCAAAGATAGTTCTTCCACCTTCTTCGCCGTTTTCCTCTTCCGCCGTTGTAGCTGTTGACCATCTTTGCATTTCCCCCAACACTGATCGGCTCGGCGACCTAGTTTCCCGCTGGGATTGGTTACCCAACCTTCCACTAGGTTGCTCGGCTTAACAGTGGCACCTCGGGTAGGTTACATGTTGGAGTTGGAGTGACAGAGGCTAGTTGGATTCACTTGGTGAATCCAATGTATTGCGCATATCACTGCCATTATGCCACCATTATTATTATTATTATTATTATTATTATTATTATTATTATTATATGACTGAAATGTTTGATATTTTGTTGATAAAAGCCATTTTTAATTTTATTAAAAATAAAATATTACAATGTGTGCTCTATCAGAAAATGGAATAATTTTTTCTATGCGCCATTTATTATACCCATGGTAGCCATTTTTAAAAGGTGCTGCATGGGTATTTAATGCTCTGGTGCACGCCCACTCGCTTGTAGTACTGCAGAATATTTGTTTTTGACTTACCTTCGTAGTTCTTTTCAAATACTCCGCTCAGAATCAAGTGTTGGAAGCTGTGTGGGACGTGATGCTCATTTGTCTGCTTGTGATCAAAACTGAAACTAAGTTCCACAGCGATTTAGAAATTATTCTCTAAGAATCTTGTAACTTGTAAAATTATTTCAAGTGTTGTGTTGAATTATTAAATTATTTCTGGGCAGTAATTCTAAGTGCATGGTGTTTTCATATGTGAAATATTATATTTAAATGTGTGGAATAATACAACAAGGTTGCTTACTGTTTGTAAACAGTACAACGTGTTGGTGTTCAAATACAAAATGCGATAAATTTGTTTGTGTGCGTTCGAAATTCTGTTGAATTTTGATTTGGTTTTCCTTACTCCATCATGGGGCGACTAACTACTCCCAGAAGTAGTCATAGAAATCCAAAGAAATGCCCTACGAAGAAACGTATTGCAGGTAAATTTTCCTATGAGAAATCTCAAAAGTTAGGCCTAGACCAAGGCCAGTCTGTAAACACAAATGAGAAACTACAGTTTAATTAATTTATATATAAAATTAATTTCTAGTGCAGCATGTGTCAGTGGTTTGAGCTCTGTAGCAGAACAAAATTATGATATTTCTAGCAGTGAGAGATATTTAAATTAATTTCAAGATGGTGTGGCCATGAAAATCCTGCAGGCATTATCACTCCTAACTTATTATCAAATGAATAAATGTTCACGGTAATTGGCATTCAGATAGTTATGTACAATCACCCACTGTTACCAACGTTATCACTATCTGTTATGGTACACAAAGCACATACGAATTGTGGCTGAAATCCAAATGACAGTATGGAAATTATATGCATTCTTAAATTGGACTTATCAGCAGGTGTAGAATCCTGCAGGCAACACTGTCATGTACGGGCTCGTGAAAACTAATCTGATATATTATTATCTATATAGGTGCAAATTTTTGAATACTTGCCAGTACTGAGATATGCATCATAAGGTACAAATTTCAATTGTGATTTTTCAGCAGTTGGTATCACTGATGACATTTTCAAATATGACCCTGAGATATCCACACAAGAGCCTCCGTGGCTTAGGTGACAGCACGCCGGCCCCTCACCACTGGCTCCGCGGTTCAAATCCCGGTCACTCCATGTGCTATTTGTGCTGGACAAAGCGGAGGCAGACAGGTTTTTCTCCGGTTGCTCCGGTTTTCCCTGTCACAAATTTCATTCCAGCAACACTCTCCACTGTCATTTCATTTCACCTGTCATTCATTTAATCATTGCCCCAGGGGAGTGCCACAGGCTTCGGCAGCCGGCACAGTTCATATTCTCGCCGCTAGAGCGGGACTTCATTCATTCCATTCCCTGACCCAGTCGGTCGACTGGAATCAGGCTGTGGATTTTCATTTTCATATCCACACCAAATTTGGTTTCGATAGCTGCAGCTGTTTGGGTGTTGATGTGGGACAAGCACACACCAACAGAAGGACAGACAGAAGTTCAGACACAAACACATCTGCCCAGGTGATCTCATGAGGCTACATTTTCATCGCTTTTTTTTTCAAAACGTAAAAGGTAGATTAATAATATTATTGGTTAAGAAATCAGACTCGTTACAAAGCTTAATTACAAACGTCTCCAGCTTAATAATTAAAGGAAGGAAGGAAGCTTGTAGTTTAACGTGACCGTTAATCTTGAGATCATGAGCCACGGGACCTCCTTTTTACGTGGAATCCGAACCACAGGACATGGCATTTCACTTCGAAAATCTCACAAGCTTAATAATTGTAAATACTGCTGTGCATAAGTGTTATATACATATCCACTAAACCTAAATTTAGCCTCAATGACCAAGATATGATTATGTTCACTGGATGAACAAAACTAGTCATCCAAATTAGCTCCCCATTTTTGTGAAAAGTTGTTTTATTAAGTGTATAAATAGCTCATGTAATTTGTTTCAGGCACTAGAAGATTAATTGCAACTCTCGCCCAATTTAGTTGGTCACACTCGTGTTTACTGACTGAAAAGCTTCTAATTACTGAGGCAACACTGAAGAATGATTTCTAAAATGTCAATAAAATGGCAAAAACACTGGAAGGCAAAACGCATTCGTGTGGAGACAAATAGAAATTTTAACGAGTAGTTCCATGAAGAACTAAATAGACTATTTTCAAATATCCCACTGGTCTTTTCCATTAAAATTCTCCTAACCATTACAAGAATTTTCTATGCGATATATTGTGCCCTTGCGAACAATTTATACGTGATCATACTTCCGTAGCTCAGTAGTGTCGGGGCGTAGTACATTCATTCCCACCATATGATACACGTATTTTGGATCAAAAGAATTAGGTCAACACTTGAAATAAACCAAAAATCCAATAAAAACATAATTTAATTATACTCAAAAATAGGCGCTACAAAAACTCGAAAATAACATAAAAACACTCAAAAACATATTAATATTTCACACTTGTTCTCTAACAACAAGGAATCGCTTCAATCTTCTAACAATATAAAAAGATGAGGTTCCACTGAACCTTTCATATAAGTTTCACTTCCATAAAATATCCAAGAATGGTTATTTATCTGAGCTCCTGACGGCTCCATTAGTACTTTAAAACTTCACTTATTACATTCAACATGATTATACTCTCTAACTTGGTCATTGTTTAATGCGTATTCATATTAGTTTATAACAATAATAACAACAATTACCAATTCTTTTTATAGGATCCACGTGGGTTCAAATATTATCTCTCTCTTTATCGCACATGCTTTATATTGGCGGGAAGTTCTTTTCACCATGAGTACCAAAAACTACCGAAGAATCAAGTTAAACAATACTCCCAGATTGTCTAAAATTTCTGATACTCAATAACCCATTATTTGGATTTGTCACACAATGAGATTTTCTTACAAATGTTTACTAAATTTCCCTTCATTCACGAGATCTGAACAACCTTTGCAACATATAATCACATGTTAATATAACTACGGGTACACCTCCCGTCCTATTTATAGAAGAAATATTTTGCTAGTGCAATACCGCTTGGGCTGTTTACAATCTGTCTCGCAGCTCCCCCAAGACAATTAGTGGTTCCTTGACCTACCCTTGGTACGTTAACTGATATTTATGACCTGTCAACCTAGCATCTGGCTCTGACTGGGTTGGATTCTCTCTGCAGCGGTAACTCCAGCTGTCCTCACAACAGAATACGGAAGACTTAAAATGAAATCTTATACATTTCCAATCTTAAACGCGGCACTTTGTAGCCGGTAATTACTTCACAAGGCAAGATGTTAATTGGTGATTATCCACATTGTCTGAGTCGATATGCAGAAAACAGTACTTAAGGGGCTCACACACATCCAATATATGACCCTTCAGTGTCTACAATAGTCAACTTCCTAGGTTAAATCCATCTTTATAAGAGATCAATATTACTTGCGCCAGTGAGGCGGTATCTTGAGCAGGCCCCTACGCGTTTTTACAATTTCTAGAGAGGGAATCAAACCCGATTCTCTAGTATCGACGATAGCTCCCTTTATTACTTTACTTAGATCGGTATTTTATCGAACTCATCACAACTACGATCACATTTAAACGGTCTTGGATATTAGACATGACAATCTATACACAAACTTTTTATAATGCAGAACTTCGCATACACAACAATATTTAAGTTTTCCGTGGTTCTTTTTATCTTTGAAATCCAATATTGTTACCCATAATTATTCTTTAATTTGACATTACATGACTTAGACACGGTCATTAACGAATTTTACAATACACTTCAACATGAACACTAAGGTTCTAGTCACTTATTATTTCATTTCTAAAGAACTCAACCCTTTGAATTATTATTATTCATTTCTTTACTTGATACAAATTATTTGTGGTATGTTCAGATCCGTATTTCATCTTCTGCAATATTACACATATTCACTCACCATCTCATTTATATTAGTGCGCTCTTTCCCTATTTTAAGGCTTTCACGAACTTCCCCCAAAATTTATACACTCATGATTGAATGTTTGTACTTACATCTCATCTGGTGGGTTTCGAACTTCATGATTCGACCTTTTCGCCCACATTCTGGGACTAGTATTCACCCATAACATTCATTTCACAAAACACATTTCCATTTCTATTATACATACTGATTTCACTAAATTCTACACTGGGATGATTTCCCAACATGATTCAATTACAAATTATACTCTGAATAACCCTTAATTACACTCAAAACAATAATAAAAGCAATATAAACTTTACACTTCAAGCTCAACCTCTTGGCTTGTTTTCACTCGTGGTTTTCACACGTTACACTTCCTAATACCTTCTCCAAGGAATGCAGGGCCTGATAACAACTTGCCCTGGTCCTACGTCCCCTCGAACTGTTTGAAAGTCTCTAAATTCAGCTACCCCTGGTCGCTGTTCACCTCGGTTATTCATATCAGTGTATCTTTACTCCTTCCGCGTTCGAATGGCCTTAATACACTATCGCTTTTGAGTTTGCTCTGAAGTCTTATACTGACTTCACGGATATCTATCAGTTCTAATTCGTACTGCCCTTCCAAACTACAGTTCTTCCTATGTTCTGATTCTCCAAGCACGGATGAATTCAGAATCATTACTACATTAGAGCCACTTTGGTCCTTGATGATTACTTGAACACTCTTAGTGTTTTTGACTTCCTCGATACTGGCGAAATGTTTATACTTTGTCCGCAGTTTGCCGAACTAATTTCTTGTCACACAGTAGATATTTTATTCAAGTCCTTGTTAACTTGATAACTTCCGCAGTCTACTATGGTAACCTGCAATGGTTCCAATTATTAGTTAAGTCTGATACGATACGTCTCTCCTAGAGAAGATCTCAAGACTGTATATTGTTGCCTCAGCGTGACACGTTTCCACGTTCACTGTAGACTGACTATTGTGATGAAGCGCTTCTGCACTAGAAGTCTGATGATAACTGTGTATGCGTTGCAACGCAGCGTGACAGTACGAGGTCTGATGTGAACTGCATGACTGCTGCTGGGCAAGCTCACTATTTATTCATTTCCGAATAAAATTAAGCCACGCCCTCCTTCTTGAAATTATTTCCTGAACTAATTACCCTACGAGCTTCGAAAAAAATTATCCAGAATCCTTTTGGTCTCAATGTCTCAAAAATGTACTTTTTGAGAATCGATCGTAGCAAATTTTTATATTAATTTCCAAATGCTCCCAGATTGTGTGGGTGGCATGAAAATTTCCTCAGCCGTCATGACTCCTCCTACAATGACGTAGTGCTGACATTGTGCTTCTTTCCTGTACGTTAATTACTTAAAATTTCTCTCGGATAACTCCTTATTTCCAAAATAATTCATATTGCCGTGCTCTTTTGTTTATAATTTTGCATGGATCCATATTTTGCACAGATTTCACCATACTGTGTACTCTTCCGGTTGCAACAACGTTAGTTAAACTGCTAACGTGGCGAGGGGAATTCCCTTCCTTCCTCTTGCCTCCTAAATCACAGTATTCTTGCTGAGCTCATTCCCTTATCAAATTTATGGGTATGACGCATAGGGCTCACGTGCGTGTTGCTCATATTGTAGCTCATCATTTCAGCTGCTTAATTACGTTTCGTTGCGACATATAATCTCTCTTCCACTGGAGATCTGGTCATGTAGTATAATTCCTTCTAAATTCATATCTTTCCTTCCCTAAAATCATGGATTCGAAATTGAACCGATCCCAATAAGGATTAAATATTACATAGCTTTTGGTTCACGACCTATGTCTTCACAAACATCATTACAAGGAGATGTTATGTGCTAGAATATATAACTTTCAATATTTGCGATTCCTCCTCCCACGAGATAGCATCATTCTGTTACCGTGAATTAATTTTAGTAAAGTCAAATGCATAGCTTCTATGTTTAACGAAAAGTAAGCAACATAATTTAAAGCCATTAGATAAAAATTGTTATCATAGCCCAGCAAACGCCTGAATAATATACGATAAACAAAAATATACAAGGTTTTAAAATTTCCAACGGATGCATCTCACATTTTTGAAAACAATTGAACATCATTAGATGTCTCTATATTAATCTCTCAATACAAATTCAGTGTGCCGAGTTTCACTGCACTCGAGTCATTAGATCGCCAGGATCGTTATTTGCAATATTTTAGAATCACTTCGCCACCATGCTGTTCTGTGTTCTTTAGGATTAGGGAAAGATAAGTAACAGTCCTCCAACACCATACAAAATTTCATTTTGAATGCTGAAATAATTTCGGATATATTTTGAACAGGTGAAATGAATCGTATGGACGCCATGTTGGATTGTTTATATATATGCTATAGAATTATATGCCAGCACATGAATATTATAATCGTGTCTCATTATGCCAACCTACATTTCTATCGCTTGTTTAGGACATAAGAAATACTACTACCAAGACAAATAAGAGTATATATTTTAAGTGATCTTCGAATGTCTGACGGATCATAAGTAAATTTTACTAGAATGACAACAACTGATTTTGAAACTTTATTACAAATGATCGGGTCTTCTGTAGCTAAGCAAGATACGATATTACGGAATGCTGTTGACCCTGTCAACTAGCGATTCATACTAGCCGTATTCCGTACTATGTGTCATATTTGATGTTGCCGTAATGTAGCCTCGGCAGTATTTCCCCATGCGCAACTCAATTAATATATTATTTATATAATACGGAGAATTATGCCATGAGTACAGAGTGTTCATTTTGCATCTCGCGTAGATTTGAACCCACATATTTCCCATAGACCGCAAATTCGTCCTGGGTTACACCCAGCATTTTCCTTTTGGTGCTACGCATCACTTCGAAGGTCTCATCCAGTCTATTTTCATCAGGTGTCTTTCTCTTCTTAGAATGTTTGGACGTTGTAGGCGTCTCCACAGATGCATGATTGCATTGAGATGGAACGGCTTCGTAAGTACTCCCTGTGTTGCGTGAATCAGGGAATTCATCATTGTTGCCCTGGCGTTGTGTCCGAAAAACAAAAAACTAAATCATAATTACTCCTTCAGGTACCAACCACTGTAAATGACTGGAAGAAAAGGCACATAATTACGAAATATTGTGGAACTTCCCGCATTGTATAGGAGATGTATACGGGAACCACGTTTTGATTCAGGTACCTCCGAATTCCGGCAGTGATTTTTACAACTATACAGATCAATTTAGCATCGTACTCTTGGCTAATGTAGATGCTGATAATAATTTTATATATGCTAATTGTGGTGAAAGGTCATCTGACTAGAGACTTCATTCTATAAAGCTATGGCTAAAAAGCGGCTCAATTGGCCAACAATGGACCAAAAATGCCCTTTGTATTGGTGGGAGACGGCGCGTTTGCACTGACCGAAAATATGATGAAGTCATATCCCGATATCCGCTGAGAAATTGGACCTAGTATTATGTTGAGTTTGGAAGCGTGTGGAAGACCGACCACTCAGTCTGCTATGGCAATAAGAGACCAGTTCACTGAATATTTCATGACTGTACAAGGAGGTGTTACATGGCAGATATCATACACATTTGCCCATTTGTAGGCACTATAATAAAAATATCTTAATTAAACTTAAATGTGACATGTGTCTCCAATGTGTCTATGCTGCCAGAAGTAGTCGCTCCTCTCAGTAAAAACTTCATGGTATCATAGACAAACAATAAACTAGATTTCTCATCATCCCGACCGCTACCAGTGATTTTCGTACACGTATTTTTTTCTTTTTTCACGGATAAACTGTGAGCGGAGTGCGTGGACTTTGGCCACTACAAGAAAAGTCTTGACAGTTTTAATGCATTGGCTATATCCTCCCACGCGTCGTGTTTTTTAATCTCCTTAATCTCGGTGTGAAGTGTCCAGTAACAATTTGGTACAGTACAATAAGTTTCAGTACAGTCTTGTTTCCCCAAATTGCTGACATGTTGAGCGGCAATTAGGTTTCCGTCTACACTCACTAAGAACTAGGGATCGGACTGTGATTCGAATAATTTGGCAGTATTCGAATATTCGAGAGTCGCGAATAATTCGCGAATAATGTTCACATGTTCGAATATCCCTCTATCTATGAATTCAGCCATCATGAGCGTGTTTCAGCCCCGCCCGATTAATACGCTATTCCGGTTATTATGCGACCTTTTCTCGTCTTAATTGGGTTTTTGCTGTAAGTTAATATTTATTTTGAAATAGTAACCAATGATATGCATGCCACACACAAGGTTGCACCTTTTAGTGGCATATGTGATATCTTTTCCTGCTCTGTATGAATTTGATATCCTATTTCGACCTGTCGTTATCATATTGTAACAATATAATTTAAAATTTGTAAATTTACAGGTTAAAGAATGAGTAGGAAGTGTAAGGAAATTCATAAAATGTGTACAGTTAATCTGAATTTTGTAAAATGTGTGTATTTGTAACGATTTAATAAATAATGATAATAATAAAGATATTGCGGAACAGGTTATTCATTTGCAAAGTATGTCAATGCTTGCATATGAGTGAATTTAGTAATTAAAAGTTTTAATCAACAAAGATAAGAAATTAAATTGAAGCTTGAAAAGCAGTACTGTTACCGTTTAGAGGAAACGCGTACTATGATTTAAAGATGTGTAGTCAAGTGCAACTTTTGTACTCAGCAAATAAAGTTAGTTCGGCAAAATAATACCAAAGTAGCATGTAAACAATTAATTGACCCGTGGTGTATTTAATAAATGAAAAACCACGGAATCTTCAATAACATGTCCACTCTTTAATTCAGGGAAGAAAACAGAATACAAGCTAACCCGTATTTGGGTAAACGACGATATAGTGCCTAACCTGTTTATAAAACCATATATGAAAGAAAAGAAACTCTTCGTGTCTTCTCTTTACGACGTGCAAATGCACATTTCCATCAACATAAGCACAGCATTATCGACACGAGTACCGTACTTGAAAGAAAAACAAAAATAAGAAAAGGTTGCTGAAATTTCAGTGTCAACAGGCTTTTAACTCAAATATTATTTCGTGCGAAAAATGTCTTATTTTGGTACAAAAAATCAATTTGTTAACATTGTCAGGATCAAGGCATGTTCTTTTGGCATTAACAATATTGCCGCCCGTGCAAAAAAAAATCTTTCTGGTTGAACGGAGGTGCCGGGAATGCATTAGTACTTTCTCGACAACTGACTTATTCTGGGGTATACCTTTTCATTAGCCTTCCATCATTTCGGGGTCACCTACAGTTTCGGGGGCGTTCCTTAAGTTTTCCAGCTCTTCGGCCAGTTTACCTGCGCGGGGACGTATTTGGACGCTTAAAAAAGAGTTGAGGTACCTTTCAAAGCTTTCTTTAAATATTCGTGAGGTTGCTAATATTCGAATAATATTCGCTGTATTCGCACTATTCGTTATCATGCGAATACGCGAATTTTCCGAGTCCTAAGAACTGACGCCTGAATGTTGCGCGACCGCGCTCGCTCGCCGAGCGGGAGCAGGCAACATGTCCCGCGTCAAGCACAAATGCCGCTCCATGTTGCATGCAACGTCAGGGAACAGTGCGCAACGTTGCGCGCGTCTCTTAGACTCAACGTTGCGCGTCATGTTGAGGGACATTTGTCCCCTAGTGGGTACGTGGCTTTAGATTTCATTAGGGACACACACACACGCTCACACACCTGGACAAAAGGTGATCTCATAAGCCTACTTTTTCATACGATGCAAATTGGCTAAAGACGACGTAAGCGCATGTGAAAATCTCTCTAACTTCTATACTTAATGACAAATTACTTGATAATAGTATGCTGCTTTGCATTTTAAGGTCAGGACATTGAGATGTTATCCTTAGGGATAAATGTTTCTAAAACAAATACATTGGAATCTAGGTATTGCCTCCGATGGCAACAAAATATTTCTTGCCTGTTGCTGTAAAGTTTTACAGACAGCATGAGCTGAATACCAGAAGAAACGTTGATCATCCACGACTATAATATCACCAATCAGAAGTAACTTTACAGGATTGACATTTGATCGTTAACATTGATCATCTTAATTAGAGTTAATTTGCTGCTCCTAGGCACAGACCTATATCGCAATGTGCTTGACAAACGTCAGGATACGTTACTGAAACTGCTATATCAATGTTTGTTCATGCAACTAATATAGCCTTTTACATGGCTCTGTTGCAATGTGGAAATATCAAAGATGACGTGCAATATCACGCTGTTCAGTTCCATTTTGTTTCGACCATTTCTTTTATATTTCACATGTTGACCTGGATGATTGAACATGCAGTAGGATATCAAACTCTTCATTCAGAAATTTGATATTAGCCTGTCTTCATCATGTAAAAAGTACGCTTTGGAGATCAGCCTTTGTCCGTCTGTGTTTGTGAACTTGTGCGTAATTCTCCAAAATTACTTTTAAACCGCTGAACGAAGTTAAATAAAACATTATGATACGTATCTCAACTCACAGCGTTCCTTACTATCCCTTTTGTTTTTATAATAAACCAAAAGGGTGCAACCACGAATATATTTACTAGTATTCTGTATCTCGTAAACTAATAAGGTGGTTAACATGAAACTTGTCAAATTAATAAAGATAAGAAAGTAATACTCAGTAGCGTCCAAATAGTAACACATCATGCAAATTTCTAAAATGAACTGAACATCTTGGTGGTAAAATCATTGGAGTGTTGCAAAGTATAAGTAGTGGAGTAAGGCCGATTCTGCTTCCCTCCTACCATTACTCCCACTCAGCCAAATAAGATTTCGAATAACTCGCCAACCCATGGTCCGAATTTGACAAATGAGGTGTCGTTGGACTCGGGCTGACGTCTTCTTTCCTATGGACCACTCATTTCAACCCCTAAATAAAACCTCCCCCCTCCTAGGGGGTGAAATTGTATTTTTTTTAGTGAAAGTCTCTTTTCAAATGCGACATGTATAAGGTGCGCTGCTAAAATGAACTTAAATGTTATTGCTCATATAGCGCATTCGTTTTTCTGGCTGCCGCTATGGATTAACATTTTTGTTTTTGTTTTATACGCATGCGCACTTGGGATTTTTGTAAGAGGGCGAGCTCTTTGAAAAAAATGATTGATCAGAAGGGGTTTTGGTGGTGGGGAGAGAACCACATAGTCGCCTACTTTCCTACGAAGTTTGCCGATATCTCTCAAACGCAAGGTCGGATTTGGACGTGTGACGTGTCAAATCGCTTGTCTCGAAGCCCTATATATGTTATTAATAGGTTAAAGTTTTGAGAATGAGGGAAACAGGCTTTTAGGGGATAAAACCATGATTTTAGACTTTTTCCAATACTTCGCGAATGCATGGTCAGATTTGGTCCTATGACGTGTCAAATGGTTTGTCTCGAAACCCTCTTTATTTTGGTAATAGGTTGAAGTTTTTGAGAATGATGGAAAAATAATTTTTTGGTGTAAAACTGTGATTTTAGACTTTCTGTTATATCTCACAAACCAATAAAGCCAGAGACGTATACGAGGGGTCGTAGGACTCGGGGTGACGCCCCCCATACTACTCACCCTTTCGAATATAGTTTTTATGTTAAAAAAAATGCGAAAGGGTCTAATGACACTTTTGTTGAAAACATTTTAGTTTTTAAAACATTTTTTAAAAAAATATGTCTAAAATGTTCATGAAGAGTGGTTGTAGATAGAAAGAGACGATACCACTGGGCACGTGTTTCAACGAGGCTATTACAGGCCACGGTGGTGATATACCAATACAGTATTCGCTATTTCGATGAGACGGCGGGTCGAGGGTTCGTTTTCCGATTTTTCCTTCGATGGAATTCCTAATTCCTAAACACCCTGAAGGGGGTCTTTAACATGTAAACGATTATGTGTGACATGACAAATGATAATTCCTTGATCAGATGAAGTTGGTTTTAGATAGAACAAACAGAACTTGGTTATATGTTGCTTGAAGTGAGTATAGAAAACAAACTTGCTGGGGCAGACTGACAGGATGTGAATGTTATTTGAGCTTATTGGAATGCATTGACTTGACTTGACAACAGGGCAATGAAAAAAGCACAGAGATGCTGAGGACACTTGAAGGTCAAACGATATGGCAACCATGGTGGGTGGGGGAAGCGAGGATGATGTCGCCGATCATGTTCAATGTTCAATGGATGAATTTATATTTTGCGAAGCATTGTTCGGAGAGGGTCATGTGACGACTTGTTTTAAGGGTATTTTTTTTTGATCTTTCCTATGGTGGACTCATTGATTGAAATAATCCAAAACTGCTAGGGCATGGCCTTGAGATTTTATAAACTGATAATGGGATTTTGACATACAAGGTCCCCCCAGAACTTGACATGAAGTCATTCTTTTTATGGCTTATGAATTTCCCCAAAAAAGACCCAAAACAACAAGATCATGGACTTTTGCTTTTCTTAATATATTGCAAACCCATAATGTAAGATGTTTACTGTGAGTGACGAAACCTAGCTAGGTAAAGAAAGAATTATTGTAGGCTACATATATGGTGACTGACACGTCTTTGACCATTGGAACTTGTTTCCAGATCTGACTGTAGTACATAGGGAGTATAGGTTGTAGGCAGAGTTGGGCAAAATACTCACAAAATGTATTTTCGATACAAAATACAAAATACTCACAAAAAAGTATTTTAGATACAAAATACAAAATACAGTTATAAAATTCCTGAAAATACAAAATACAAAATAGTATTTTAAAATACATTTCAAAATACAAAATACTTAGTAAAATATGCTTCTCTTCCATTCAAACTTTTCAAAATATTATTATTATTATTATTATTAATATTATTATTATTATTATTATTGTTATTATTATTATTATCGGTGATCAAGACGGGTGCGTGCATTAACGTGCAAGGCCAAAGGATTCAAATCCCACCGTCAGCCTCCATGAAATGGTACTTCCTGATGGGCCTTGGTCGCTGTTGCCCTGTTGTCATTTCGTTTCCCATCCAGCTCTGTGTTGAGGATGGCGTCAGGAGGATCATCCAGCCGTGAAAACCACTGCCACATAGAAATTTACCTCACTTTGTCCTCGAACCCACAACATGGGAAATATATACGGTATAGGAATTGTTATTATTCATTCACTCAATTTCCCTAATCGGCCAACTAGGGACCTCGATAAGCCTCATCTTACATTCTGGCATTTGTTCACTTTTCGCTTGATCCACATTGTCTTCATGAGCTCACTGTGTTTAGCACGACGTTCTTCTGTCCATTTCGCACCAGTTGTCCGTTTTTTCGTCCCGGTAAGTCCCAAACGTCTTGATGGCTGCTCTATAAAGGTTTCGGTCTTGTGCATCTTCTGCTCGTATCCCCATTTCTTTCAGATCTTTCTGGACGTTAACATACGTTGGCATTGTCGTTTTTGGTTTTGAGTCGAATATACTGAAGATACGTTTCGTCAATCGGGAGTCGATCATCCGTCGTATATGACCGTAAAAGCAAACTCTGCGTTTTCGCATTGTATCTGTGATCTTCTCTATCCTCGAGTAAATTTCTTGCCTGGATTTTCTGATGTAGATGCCATTTTTGTAGTCCGGGCCAAGTATGATGTGTAGGATCTTTCTTTCTTTTTCTCTAACTTCGCGAGTAAATATTTCTCGGGTAGGATAAGGCATTCAGATGCATATAGCGGTACTGGTTTGATGACAGTGTTGTAGTGACGAATTTTTGTGTTCATAGAAAAGCACTTTTTGTTATATATGTTGCGGGTGGTTTGAAAAGCGACTTCCATTTTCTTGCTTCTTGCTTCTATGGCTTCCTTGTCAAGGCCATTTTGCTGGATCCATTCCCCAAGATATTTAAATTTATTAACACGGTTTATCGTTCCATATTTGGTGTTTAGTTGTGCTGTATCATCCTTGATATTATTATTATTATTATCGTATGACCTAAGCTACCTCGTGGAGATGCGGCCTCGATGACGTAGTTGGTAGCATGCTGAGCTTCTATGACCAAGATAGCGGGTTCAAATCCGGCCGAAGCCATCGGATTTTTAAGAGCATTAAAAATCCCTCAGTATGCCTTCCTTCGGAGTGGAAGTTAAGCCGGCGGTCCCATGTCATAGATTTATGGCATGTTAAAGAACCTTCCACTAATTACACCTGTGTGAAGCTAAATTGTATAGGTTACGAATGTAAACAACGCTCTTAGGTTTCTACGTTCGTTGCGGTGGCGTCTAGTAGCTAAGTTCTGAACTAGGCCTTGTAGTCGTTGACGGTGGCGTTTGGCGGCAAAAGTAGGAACTATCTGAAAAAATCGAAGTTGCAGTCCACATGAATTAAAAAACAGATACACACACTAATACAGCCATCACAATTTACACCGGTTATCAGACAGATTCTACACACACCCAAAGTACACGGGGCTACATGACCGCGTTGTCGCAGCCCCTAAACTTAAGAACCAACCAATCCTTATAATGGTATAATGATGAGCACCACACAATATTTTGAAACTATAACCCCACCCTCGCATTGGTCAATCTTGGCTATACAACTGCCACAGTTGATGCTAACAAAGATATTGGTAGTTTTGCAGCATGGTGATGCCCACATCTGCCCTTCCAGGACGGCTGAGATGGGATTCGAACACACCTCTTCTCAGTTTGGCCTTCGAGGCTGAGTTTATCCCGTTCCAGCCCTCAAACCAGAAATAAATTCCTTGCCAGAGTCGGCTTCGAGCCCGGGCCTCTGTGGTGACAGCCAAGAGTGCTAGCCACTACGCAACACGTCGAACTTATATATATATATATAGTGTATATGTGTACTGTTTAAACAGGATGAAACTATTGAGAAAACGCTATCATTCAAAGATTATCTAACAAAGACTGCCGACAACCGCAAGACGTAGAATGACATTTTGTGGAAGCTTTGTCGTTCCACTTAGGGTCCAACACCAATATTCTCTGTTGTTCAGCTGTTGACTTCGTATAATCTGTCACTGAATACTGTGCACCAGTTCGGATAAAGAGCTAGTTGTCGTTGCGATATTGTGTTCATGTCGCCCCGTGTACTTGGGCGTGTGTGGAATTTGTCTGATGAATTGTGTTATTGTGATGGCTATATTAGTGTGTGTAGCCTATTTGTATTTCAGATAAGGATTGGGAAGGAGGCGGCCATGCTCTTAATTTAGGTACCATCCCGGCATTTGCCTGAAGTAGAAGTGGGAAACCACTTGCAGGATAATTGAGTTGCCTCAGACCAGAATTATATTTCTTGACAGATTCGTGAATCGAAACCGACCTCAGGAGTGACAGCCAAGAATAATAGCCACTGCACCACGAAGTAGTCGGATAAATAGCTCTCGTGCCAAGATAATAGGTGTACAGCTTAATAACTAAGGCCCGGAAGATCATGCAAAATCATATTTTTGCATATTTATGCATATTTTGGTTATTTTGGCACAATGCATCATATTCTTCTCCTTTGCCTGTTTAAGTGCATATCTATGCTGGAGAATAGTGTATATTTTAATTTCCTATTGTTTTGAAGCGCTTTTTGTTACTTCATGTTCAGTCGTATATTTCTATTCGGACTCCAAGAGTTTCTTGGTTGGTTAGTCAAACCTGAACATTTCCTTGTTAATGATAAAGTTGCTTTCACCTCCCTTAAATCACCCCGAGTATTTGTATATTCTGATAACTAGTAGTCTGCATTGCCAGTAAGGAAAAACCGGATTCTCCAACAACTGAAATACCTTCGTTCCATTCATTTATCACCAGTTCACAATAGGGGTTCAGCTTATGAATGACCAGGGATTTCCACAAATATTACCTGGACCTATTATCTCAAATTCCTTAATTCCAACCTTCAGTGAAATACCAAGCTGCTTACTGTCAACCACAGCAAGCACGGAGGTATGACTCCAATAAAAGCTAACGTCGTTGTTAAGTTGCGAAATTTTTTGAAAACATTTGGGAATGAATTATATTCTACCGACGATAGTGTCCTTTATTGTAAAATTTGTGAAGGAAATGTAGGGAGTTTCTGGAAAGTTTTCTGTGGCTGAACATTTGGAACCCGCCAAACATAAGAGAAATGTCGTTAAAAAAGAAATAAAAAAAGAAAAACACACATCAATTCAGCCCTTGTCAGCAAGAAGAAATTTCAGGAGACTATCACAGGATAATACTGAAATTATTTCAATACAGTCCCTTTTGCAAGTTAATATCAATTATTTTTAGCCTACTTTTCACATTTTGCAAAAATGAGGAAAAAGTCTGTCTGTCTGTCTGTCTGTCTGTCCTTCTGTCTGTCTGACTGGCTGTGTGTGTGTCCCCCCCTATCAACTCCTAAACGGCTGCAGCAATCGAAACAAAATTTGGTAGGAGTAAAGATCTATACCTGAATATCTTACGGCCATATTTTAAAATGATGTCAGTGCTACCAACTGCTAAAAAATCGCAATTGAAATTTGAGCTCCATGTTGGATATCTTGGAAAGTATGAATGGGAGCTATTTCAAAATTGGCACACGTACAGATCATAATATTTCAGTTTAATTTCCAGGAGGCCAAACATGGCAGTGTTGCCAAACTGATTATAAGCCTCCTGATAGGTCCAATTTTTAAATGCATATAACTTCTACACTATCAAGTGGAATTCAACCTAATTTCGTATGTTGTATGTGTACATACCAAGATATGACTGAGCGTATTCTTAAGACCTACCAGGGCTGCCAACTGTTAATAAATGCTCCTAATTTATTTTATCCAAATACCAATATATCAGAAAGTATGCAAGCCGACAGCTTTAAACTATGCACACATATAGTACCTGACATTCTATATTAATTTGGAGTAACTTATATACGTCAGTGCTACCAACATGATTCTAAGCCTGCTGACAGGTCCAACTTTAAATACATGTAACTTCCATACTATCATTTGGATTTCAACCAAATTTCGTATGTGCTATGTGTACCATAACAGATATGACTATGCGTATTCTAAGGAGCAACCAGGGCTGCCAACTGTTAATATGTGCTGTCCCTATTTTTGTTACCCTAATATCAATATATCAGAAAGTATGCAAGCCAATAGCTCTAAACGTTGCACACATATAGTACCTGGCATTCTAGACGAATTTGGAGTAACTAATATACGTCAGTGCTGCCAACATGATTCTAAGCCTGCTGATAGGTCCAATTTTAAAATGCATGTAACTTCTATACTAACTAATGGATTTCATTCAAAATTGGCACAACAATAGATCATATTATTTCAGATTATTTCTGACCAATACAAGCATGACATTGTTGCCAACATGATTTTACGCGCGCTGTTAGATCCAATGTTTAACTGCATGTAACGTCCATGCTATTCATTGGACTTCAACCAAATTTTGTATTTAGTACCTTAAGAGACGGAACTAAGAATATATTCAGTCATCAGGGCTGCCAACTGTAGTGCTCTATTAGGATACATTATGCCAGGTATACAGTATTTCGAACTAATTGGAAATTTCGATATTAGCAACTTAATTTCGTCATTATTCTAGATAGGTTCATATTCTGTAGAATAATCATTGGCATGAAAAGTAGGATGTATAGTTCTTCACGGAACTTCTTGTTTATTCTGAATTCACTATGTAAATATTGTAAAATTATTTTCATTTTTTTTAAATCAATGGGTATTTTAATTGTATACGAGTTATACTTAAAAATGAACATAATAAAATAATTATTGATGGTAAGACTGCTTGAGGATCCATAAAATAATATTTCCTACTATTTAGAACTGTTTCTTAGTTGAGATGTTTAAAAAAAAAGGTGTATGCCCTAGTTATATGTCCGTCTGTTCATATTTTCTTTATAGCGCTGTCAGGCAAACAGTGAGGCATTTCATTCAGACTACTCTCTGATATCCTAAAATGGTGATGTAAGAAATCAGCACCACGGGACACTACAGTCAATTGACTCAACATGTTTAATTTGTACATTCCGTTATAAATTATCCTTTGTAAGTAATACCGTACCGGTATGCCACAAAAGAATAAAAAACATAATTAATGAACGAAGTTGGGTCATTTATAATTATTAACAACCAACCAACAACGGCAGCTGGTGCCCAGATGTCTGTGGTCTCGGTAGACGTGGGTCGAACCTCACCGCCGGCCGTCCGTGAAATAGTTTTCCGTGGTTTCCCATTTTCAACTACAGACAAATGCTGCGACGGCACCTTCGAATGTGCCACGGCCGCTCCCTTCCAAATCCGTGCTTATTTTCATTCACCTTCATTCATATCATCTCTCATTAACTCCTCTCATGAGGTTGGCACCGGGTGAGTTAGCCGAGGTCGTTTCGGCATGACTGCTGGCAGTCGCTCACATCCGGGAGGCGAGGAGGTTCGAATACCCCGCCGGCAACCTTGAAGATGGTCTTCTGTGGTTTCCCATCTTCCTTCCAGGCAATTGCCGGGGTTGGTCCCTAACTATAGGCCACAGCCGCTACCTTCCAACTCAACTCCTCGTCCTTGTACATTCCCACTTTCCTCCCCAACGGTACTTGTAACTCACCCATTGGGTGTCCGTCTCGAAGTAGCTACAAAAACTGGCGAGCCGAACATGTCCTCGGACACTCCCGGCACTAAAAGCCATACGCTAAAAAAAATGAGGTTGGCGACAGGAATGACATCCGACTGTATAAACTATCCACCATAAGGACGCGAAAATATATATTATCTCATTTCCGTCCCAGTTGAAACAGGAATCATACGCATTATAGTTATTATTACCGTATTATTATGGTCATCTTATCACTACCGACAGCGGTCACCCGCTAACGCACAGCGCTAGGCAATGTGGCCATGCTCCATGTGGACTTGGTAGACGTGGGTTTGAACCCCACCGTCGGCCATCTTGGAAATGGTTTACCGTGGTTTCCCCACTTTCAATTCTAGGCAAATGTTGGGACGATCCTTCTGACAGGCCACGGCAGCTTCCTTCCACATCCTTGCCCAGCTTCATTCATCTAGATCTCTCATTAACTCCTCTCATGTTGGTGTCAGGAAGGGCATCCGGTCGTAAATACATCCGCCACATAGCGTTTCATCGCATCTCATCCCCGATCCCGTTAAATAGGTAAAAGTAAGGGGTAGACATACATCGTCATCCATCCTTATCGTAGAGGGTGTGGTGGAGCAGCGGTCAAGCTGTTGGCCTCTCACCACGGCGGAGTGGGTTCAATTCCCAGTCAATGCTTGTGAAATGCCATATTCAGTGATTCGGATTCCATGTAAAAAGGAGGTCCCGTGGCTCATGATCTCGAGATTAACGGTCACGTAAAACTACAATCTTCCTTCTTCCTTCCATCCTTAACGTATGCAACTACTGTATTCAAGACAAATACAGAGATCCAAGTTTCTTTTTCTGGCACTGACAGGGCATCTGCTCAATCCTAGACCATAATAAATACAGCCATGCATACTATTACAAAAATCACACAAACACAGGTTATCAGACATATTTAACACACACCCAAATACATCGGGCTGATGATCAAGATTTATTAACAACAACCATCATATTTATTTTCGTCTGGCTCGTGGTGCAGTGGCTAGCAAACCTGCGAAGAGCGGAAGTGGTTTTCCTCTTATACTTCAGGAAAATGCCGGGATGGTTCCTAACTTAAGGCCACTGCCGTCTCCTTCCCCAAATTAAATATAAACCCACTACGGTACTACTACAACATTGACCCACAATAACACGGTTATGAATGATATATATATATATATATATATATACATACACACATAAGTACACGGGACAAAATGATCACGATGTGATACAAGCTCGTCAAATGAAAGAACAGCAACTTATTTGTCAATTCAAAGTTTTATACAACTCTTACACTACTCTTACGGGAGACAATTGCCGCATTTTGTACAGCCCTTATGTGAGCACTTCCAGGAATTTTCGAACAATACTAGTTAACAGGTTCAGACAACCTCATGCGTTTGGGAATTTCATACTACGTAGCTTGAGGCTACTGCTTGTGGAAAGGTTTCCAAGATCAAACACACTGATAACAGAACATCGGGAGACATCCTTCGGAGATTTTGTTCTAAATGCATCCTAAATAAATAGCATTGCACATGGTCTTACTAGGTCGCTTTATTGCTGGAAGAGTTGTATTGATCTAAAACTTAATGTCTACCAATTGACTTAAATTATTAAAAGCGAAAATAATGGAAGATAAAACTGAAAATTACCTAATGCAGTGATTGTATTTTGATTGTATTTTATGTATTTTGAAAATACAAAATACTCATGAAAAGTATTTTCGATACAGATACAAAATACATGTTCAAAAATGTATTTTCGATACAAAATACAAAATACAAAAGTATCGAAAATACGTATTTTAAATACATGTATTTTCGATACTGCCCAACTCTGGTTGTAGGCATGGCTTGACAAACGGTGTACACAAAATTCAATTTATCGATTCAAGAATTAAGAGTAGACTATCATTAATTAATTGGTTAAAGAGTGTAGCTAAAAATATAAAAAATGGTGACTACATTAAACTAAACTGAACCAAGTCGAATCAAACCCAACTGAACCAAACCAAGCCTAAAGCAAACCAAACCTAATCATGAACAAGCCAAGGGCTTAAGTGTAAAACTTGTGGGGGAATGCAGTCATTGGCAATGTCCAAAGAAAGGGATAACGCTCTACCTCTAGAGGGTAAGGTAAAGCTACCGCATGGTGCTAATGCATATTCTCAAGTACATGAACCACACTCACACACAACTATCCTATGCTGTTTTTTATGAGTTGACTGTTAAAACTTACTCAGTGGTTACTGAGCAAGATGGTCGCTACACACAACAAGCTTTATATGCTTGAGGCTAATAATCTATACACACACACACACACACTCGCTTGTTCTAAACTAAACTGTCTTGCTGGCAGTGCTCACACAGTAGGCAAATGACAGAAATGCTTGGCTAACAGAAATACAATCATTTTCGCTTGCCTAACGTTACCAGCTAACCATTACATGCTATAGTGGTGAGCACATGTGCCTCTTGCACTGGAGATCGTAACTCGATTTCTAGCTCTAAGGCCTAGAACGAATCAAACTAAGAAAGAAGGGTATGGTGACGCAGTGGTTAAACTGTTAGCCTTTCACTAAGGTAGACAAGGTTTGATTTTAGGTTAATATACATGTCATAAACAAACAAGCAAAAATAGCAGAGATAATGTTTAAAACTGATTACACTTGTCTCTTTTCAAATTATTACTTAGATTACAAACACAAAAGGTGGACTGGGTTTGATATACAGTTAATGCTGCCTATTGCCTACTAGCCTGTAAGAAAGACAAACAATCAAAAGGCGTAGGTAGAGCAGTGGTAAAATCACTATGTGTAGAGAACTACCTAACGGTTTTATGAACTGGCAATGGTATGTCGCATAAACAGTGCAGGATACAATCCAGCAACCATAATTTTTATCTTGTGGAACAGAGAAAACATATAGAGAGAGAGGGAGAGATATAGAAAGTTTCTGTATGTATGGGTAGCATTGATTGTTTGACCATTGAAAATACGATGAAGTAGGGTGGGAAGAGGGAGAATTAACACGTTTATATGAATGGTAAATAGTATTTTTGTTTTTTTTCAATAGTTTTGTTTTTCATATACAGTGGTAGATAGCCGTATTTTGTAAAACATTCTTACTTGCAGTAGTAATAAGCCTATACGGTTCCGCTAACACACATAGACAGACTGTACTATTGCCATGGTCAAGCACTCACATTAAGATCATTTACAAAAACATAAAATGATAAATTAAAAAATCTTGTTTTGGAAATATCGTTTTTCAACAGACACAAAATAAATAAAAATGTGTAAACAGCAAAATGGAAAATCAATGTTTCCATATAGACAAAATTTCAAAACCCTAAACGAACATTTAAAAAAATATATGTACAAATGGGAAATTGACAAATGCGTAAATATGAAAAAGGAAAATCCATGTTTCCATATCATGAAATTGAAAGAAAAAAAAACATCAAACTGTCATTTTAAAAAATGCAAATGGAAAATTGACAAATTCTAATATGTGAAATGTGAAATTGAACAAATGACTATCATTATTTAAAAAACTTAAAAAGAAACACAGAGACTTATGGTTGAGGTGTGAATCAAACCCCTATCTACTTATTTTGGACAACCCGAGACTGAGTATACTTGTTTTAGTCCTCATACTACTTTTAAAATTTTGTATTTAAGCTAGGAATTGAACCCAAGAGCTTGTAGGTGGAGACCAAGGTTAGAATATGTTAAACAGATAGTCTTAATTGTAGGATGTGGTAGCTATATAGAGATGAAACGATTAGCTCGGGACAGGGGCATTGAAATCTGCAGCACACCAGTCAAACGACTCATGACTCAAACAACAACAACATGTAAGCTCACCAAAATAATGTTGTGTAACGGTAAATGTTAGTCAACGAACAGTAATGCATTACTAAAACCCATCACACGATACCTAAGAGCTTTTCTAAGGTTATTTTAAAATGCCTTTAATCCTATATTAAACACCCAGTTCACAATATTCATAACTGTAATGTTATGGTAAAACAAAATCTATATTTCAAAACAAGCAAGTGGTTTAGTCAATGTATACTGGGAAAAGTTTTGTAAACACTCAAGTCCACAAGACTAATTAAATTAGTAACTGTCAGGTTGGCCGCGTGGTTAAGGTGTTTGACTTAAGATCAAATTTCCTGTACAAGGAAGCAAGGGTTCGAACCCCTTACCTAAACATTACTATTGCCTGAACATGGCTTGTCCACACTGTATTATTATGATACTCGGTATACAAACCATAGATAGAGTGTATTGTTTAAGATCACTTTCTTTCTGAACATAGTCAGAGACTGTTGATGGTTAACAATGGCATTAATATAGTAGAACGTGGGTATAGCAATTAAGAAAAAACAGACAATACCCATATAATATTTTTATTCATTTAGTTTTTTTACAATAGTTACACACTGAATACAACTTTTATATCTTTTATCATTGTTTGATATAGATTTTAAACACAACGCTTGTTGTAGATCCTTTTATAACATTCTCCAGGTACTATTGTTCTTGAAAACTGGGGAAGCCGTAATGGTTTTATAGACATTAAACCCTCATCCTCTTTTTCTTTATCATCATCATCATCATCATCATCATTATAAATATTATCATCATAAATATTATAGTCATTGTCACCAACATCATCATCATCATCATCATCATCATCCTCAACACCACTAGAACTATCCAATTCCTTTTTTTTCCTTTTCAAAAGGGACCTCTTGAAGAGTCTGTGTTGCTTTTGATAGTGTTAAGGGTTTTTTGAACATTGACAACTGTCCTAACGTGACTTTTTGAGGAGATGATAATTGCTTTTCAACAAACAATGCACTATCTTGAGCAGCAATATCATTTTCTTGAACTTGCTTTTTTAGCATTTTCATGATATTTTGTTGACAGCAACAGTGTTTTATCTGGTGCATTACATTGATGATTACCCACATTTAAGACCTTACCATTCTTACTTTTTAGATGACCTAAACATTTTGTTGTCCTTTGTTTTGAGCACTGCCAAAATATTATTCCTTTTACATTTTGACGATAATAGTTATAAGAGTAGCCTTTATAGAGTACACATTGTTTACCTTTGTTAGTTGTAGTAAGTTCCATAGTAGCAATTAACCTGTTAGTATGATTTGCTCACTACAAAGGTTATAACTGTTCTGATAATAAAATCATTTAGCGTTGGCTTTTATAATTAATATGTACAGTTTGAAGTGATAGCAAAAGTGAGAGCAAAATGGTAGCAGAGTGGTAGAAAATATAACATGTATTGTTAAGAAATAGTTTAAGCGGTTATGTGGATCCATTACATAATAATTTTAGCACAACGAAGCTCATTTTCTATATCCAGAAGTTCTTTCTCATATTCAGTATAACCAGCCTGTTTATAGACATGCAGTTGCTGAAGCAGCTTGATTAGCTTACTTGGACTGTTCCAGTAGACAAATTTCACAAATGATTTTTAGGTGTAAACAAAGCATTACCATTATCATTATTATCTTCATCATCATCATTATCATCATAACCATTATCATTATCATCATCATCATTATCATCATCATCA
The DNA here is from genome assembly GCA_946902985.2 of Meconema thalassinum. NCBI lineage: Eukaryota > Metazoa > Arthropoda > Insecta > Orthoptera > Tettigoniidae > Meconema > Meconema thalassinum. The sequence goes on from OX336389.2 coordinate 637,607,056, forward strand.
TGATCATTATAATCCTCACCACTATTACTATATAGTCCTTTTTGATCCTTTTGCAATACCACATTTTGCACACTGTGTTGCCTTTGATAATGTTGGGAGTTTTTCAGACATTGACAACTGTCCTAACACGACTTTCTGAGGAGATGATACATGCTTCTTAACAAACAATGCACTATCTTGAGCTGCAATATCTGTTTCTGGGACAAGTGTTTTAGCATTTTGAAGAGTATTTTTAAACAGCAACGATGTTTTATCTGGTACACTACATTGATGATCACTCACACTTAAGACACCACTATTTTTACTTTTCAGCTCACCTCGACACTGTTTTGAACGATGTTTTGAACAACGCCAAATAACAGTTCCATTTTTATTGGTTCGTTTTACAATATATGTATATCCTTTATAGAATGCGTATGGCATACCATTGCTCTTTGTTCATACTTCCATGTCAATTGTCAAGCAGGAACTAATCTCTAGCAAAGTTCACTCGATAATATAAATAATAGTTTAAAGTGAGAGGAAAAGTGGGTGCAAGAGTGGGTGCAAAAGTGGGTGCAAAAGTGGGTGCAAAAGTGGGTGCAAGAGTGAGTGCAAAAGTGGTTGCAAAAGTGAGTGCAAATGTGGGTGCAAAAGGGAGTGCAAAAGTGGGTGCAAAAGTGAATGCAAAAGTGGGTGCAAAAGTGAGTGCAAATGTGGGTGAAAAAGTGGGTGCAAGAGTGGGTTCAAAAGTGGGTGCAAAAGTGAGTGCAAAAGTTGGTGCAAAATTGGGTGCAAAAGTGGGTGCAAAAGTGAGTGCAAAAGTGGGTGCAAAAGTGGGTGCAAGAGTGGGTGCAAAAGTGAGTGCAAAAGTGGGTGCAAAAGTGGGTGCAAAAGGGAGTGCAGAAGTGGGTGCAAAAGTGAATGAAAAAGTGGGTGCAAAAGTGGGTGCAAACGTGAGTCCAAAAGTGGGTGCAAAAATGAGAGGAAAAGTGGGTGCAAGAGTGGGTGCAAAAGTGGGTGCAAAAGTGGGTGCAAAAGTGGGTGCAAAGGAGGGTGTAACACTGAGTGCAAAAGAGGGTGCAAAAGTGAATGTAAAACTGGGTGCAGTTTATAGTAGGCACGATTTTTACTAAAAAGTGATTTGAGTAAATGTAATTTCTAAACCCAAGTAGTGAGTAGTCAGTTGGTTTTGATTTATGCAAGCGTAAACATGTATCATACACTGATGATGGATACTCAAGGTTTCATGGTCAACAAAAACAAGTATATAGTTAAAGAGGTAGCTATTATTGATTGCATAACACTGAATCTATTTTTGAAATTTTGACAAAGGGTCTAAGTGCACTTTTGTTAATATCTCGCGAACCAATAAGACTAGGGCATTGTATGAGGTATTGTTGGACTTTTTGCCGAAGACTGCTGGTAAACACCTATGTTCCCACGACCTTTTTAAAGATGGCGGCTGACCCACGAGGGGTGATTAAAATGTATTCCAAGCGGCGCTTGTCGATAAGCACACCAATAATCAAAGGGGGGTATGACAGAGCTTGAGGCAATAACCCCTTTTGATTGATCCCTGTTGATTTGCCCCTTTGGACTGGTTCCCGTTGACTAGTCCCTCTGGACGGGTCCTTTTTGAAGGGAGTCATTTATGATGGGCGCCTGCTGACGGGTCACTGTGGACGGATACCTGTGGGCGGGTCCCTGTTGACAGGTCCATTTGACTAATCCCTTTGGACCCGTCCCTTTGACATAATTTTGATAAATGCATGGGCAAACCCATAGGGATCAGTCCAAAGGGACGGGTCCAAAGGGATTAGTCAAAAGGACCTGTCAACAGGGACCCGCCCACAGGTATCCGTCCACAGTGACCCGTCAGCAGGGGCCCATCATAAATGACTCCCTTCAAAAAGGACCCGTCCAGAGGGACTAGTCAACGGGAACCAGTCCAAAGGGGCAAATCAACAGGGATCAATCAAAAGGGGTTATCGCCTCAAGCTCTGTCATACCCCCCTTTGATTATTGGTTTGCTTATCGACAAGCGCCGCTTGGAATACATTTTAATCACCCCTCGTGGGTCAGCCGCTATCATTAAAAAGGTCGTGGGAACATAGGTGTTTACCAGCAGTCTTCGGCAAAAAGTCCAACAATACCTCATACAATGCCCTAGTCTTATTGGTTCGCGAGATATTAACAAAAGTGCACTTAGACCCTTTGTCAAAATTTCAAAAATAGATTCAGTGTTATGCAATCAATAATAGCTACCTCTTTAACTCTATACTTGTTTTTGTTGACCATGAAGCCTTAAGTATCCATCATCAGTGTATGAGACATGTTTACGCTTGCATAAATCAAAACCAACTGTCTACTCACTTTTTGGGTTTAGAAATTACATTTACTCAAATCACTTTTTAGTAAAAATCGTGCCTACTATAAACTGCACCCAGTTTTACATTCACTTTTGCACCCTTTTTTGCGCTCACGTTTACACCCACTTTTCCACCCACCTTTGCACCCACTTTTGCACTCCCTTTTGCACTCACTTTTGCACCCACTCTTGCACCCACTTTTGCACCCACTTTTGCACTCACTTTTGCACCCACTTTTGCACCCACTTTTGCACCCACTTTTGCACTCACTTTTGCACCCACTCTTGCACCCACTCTTGCACCCACTTTTTCACCCACTTTTGCACTCACTTTTGCACCCACTTTTGCATTCACTTTTGCACCCACTTATGCACTCCTTTTGCACCCACTTTTGCACTCACTTTTGCAACCACTTTTGCACCCACTCTTGCACCCACTTTTGCACCCAATTCTGCACCCACTCTTGCACCCACTTTTCCTCTCACTTTAAGCTATTATTTATATTATCGAGTGAACTTTGCTAGAGATTAGTTCCTGCTTGACAACTGACATGGAAGTATCAACAAATAGCAATGGTATGCCATACGCATTCTTTAAAGGATATACATATATTGTAAAACGAACCAATAAAAATGGAAATGTTATTTGGCGTTGTTCAAAACATCGTTCAAAACAGTGTCGAGGTGAGCTGAAAAGTAAAAATAGTGGTGTCTTAAGTGTGAGTGATCATCAATGTAGTGTACCAGATAAAATATCGTTGCTGTTTAAAAATACTCTTCAAAATGCTAAAACACTTGTCCCAGAAAAAGATATTGCAGCTCAAGATAGTGCATTGTTTGTTAAGAAGCATGTATCATCTCCTCAGAAAGTCGTGTTAGGACAGTTGTCAATGTCTGAAAAACTCCCAACATTATCAAAGGCAACACAGACTGTGCAAAATGTGGTATTGCAAAAGGATCAAAAAGGACTATATAGTAATAGTGATGAGGATTATAATGATCATGATGATGATGATAATGATGATGATGATAATGATAATGGTTATGATGATAATGATGTTGATGATGAAGATAATAATGATAATGGTAATGCTTTGTTTACCCCTAAAAATCATTTGTGAAATTTGTCTACTGGAACAGTCCAAATAAGCTAATCAAGCGGCTTCAGCAACTGCATGTCTATAATGTACCCAACTGTCATCATGTGGACCATGTGTTCGTATCCCAACTAACTCACGGTCTTTCGAGGTATGGGACGTTCCTGCCCACCATACGACCACATGCTCAGGATTTGAGACTACCAGGTAACTACTCTACATGAAATACACAACATATTCCTACAAGACAATATTTACTGGTCTAAAATCATGGCTATACAACAAATACAAATAAAGGACAAATTATATTTAATTCCCACAAATAAAAATAGGGTTATTTTGTGAGTTTTCTTCATAAAATAGTGCTACACTGCACTCAAATCTAATTCTAGCATCCTATCATTGATACCTTTTAGACTCCAATGGGTTTCCATAGTGTTCATCATGTGACATAATTACTTAACTGGAGTATCATAACACAAAAGTCACATATCACCTCAAAATGACATTAATAAAACATTTCTCCGTTCCTTACGGCATTTACTTTAATTAGCATAAATTCATTACTTTCTGCATTAATTAACAAATATTTGTTGTGTCATGTGGATCATCTTCCTTCTTTCTGTCAATTATGAACGCTTTAAGAAAAGTGGTCCTTATACCTTCCAAGATAAACATGGATAGAATATTTTATAGTTTCACCATACAACGATTTTTCTGGGTTTTGTCGGGCTTATATCGTTACAAACGTGTCATGTTCTTAGAAATCACATACCCGTCTGAATAACTTAGTGTGAACTGGCAAAATGCATTCTAAAAAGATGCCTAACAATTTATTTGGTTCAGCGTTCCTCTTCAGAGAATAACTGGGCCAAATATTATCCGATTTCTTTGATCCAATAATGTATGTGTGTTGCAACACATCATTCAATTCAATTGGCATCATCAAAACACTCCTATCATAATTGCATATTTGAAATATCGAGATTCTTCAGTGTCCTACTGTGACCCTCAATTAAAGGACTGGTCGACCGACCTTCCCCTTCCCCCAGCAGGCAATAAAATTCGTTCCAGCAGACTAGTCAAGATGGCTGCCGCAGCAGTGGTCTATTCCCCCACTTCCCTCATCTGCTGTCAAGGTCAGATTTGTTTACAACTGCAGTACAGTAAAGTTACGCTAGGTGTGGCTCCTAAGTAATTGAGTCATTTAATTATTTAACACCTATAATTAGTGCATTGGGCTCAACTTGGCTCCTTATTAACATTCATGGCTGGGGATGACTCTGGTGATAGCCTTGCCGTTCCATGGTGAATACTGTGGCTTTAGACGCGCATCATAACGAAAATCCAAGATTTTCGCCAGCAGCTGTCACAATAATATAAGGAAATCTGCGTTTCCTAAACGAAGAATATGATCCTTACCTCTCAGGGTAGATCATTCATATACATGCTCACGGTGTCTCAACGGATCTCAATCGTGGCCATAATTCATGCAAGCGATGGCAACAGACAGGCTCTGTCCAATTCGCTGCGAATAATACAGTATGCTCAAGGGCGATACTACTCGTAGATTTAGCCAACTTCTCACCTAACGCGCAAGCTATACTAGTTGGTCCCCGCAATTATTTATTACGTAAATCACTGGATTCTACGTTAATTCTGCACGCGATATGCGGCTTCAAACAATACTTCACATAGATGACTCAATTATTAAGGCACCCGCGCTCTTTCTGTAATAATACTTAAGCCAAAGCTCTAAATAGCTCCTAATAACAAGGTATTAATTTACTGGCTTACTTTACTTTAATGGTCCTCAAATATAATCCTAAGGATTGACCATATCAAATATTCATTCAACATTTCACTGACACTGAAAAATTCTCGTATCTCGCTATATTCCACATTAATTCCTTACTGTTTACCAAAATACAGTATCTTTATATTAGACATGACACACTTTGAACATTATTTAGGCCAAAAATGCCTATTACTTTACTGATGCCGACCCCACATTATTATTATTATCATTCATTTAACGTTACCGTTACATCCATCACTATTTTTGGCCTGAATGGCCTTAAACAAATCACCTTCCAAGCCATATTTTATTCAAGACGAGTGGTGAAAACTCGTTCAATAAGTGACTGTGACATTTTAGTCTCAAAGTGATAAAATCGTAATATGGTGAACTATTTAGTTATAATAACATAATGAATTGGTACTCAATTTTTCTTTTAGCTGGATAGTGCCAGCAGCTCACCCTGCGACCCACCATGATGCTTGACTTAAGCCATCATTTTATACTTTTCACAACACTTAATTTCACATATTTTCCACCTGATAAACATACTCTTATCAGTGGCCTCATTCACTTTCACACAATGCATATTAATCACTATACACATGAACACTTCTAAATCACTATTACACAATTTATGTACACTTATTCACTATTTCACAGGTTGATCCTTAAATCGGACTTCTCCTACGCCTGATCTCAGAGATGCGATGCAATTATGCCAACCGCTGGTCTTCGTGAAATCTAACAGCGTTTACGGACGTTCGGTCCTCGTCACCTGCAACATCGTTCAGCTCACTGTCAAGATGAAGTGGCGTTGCTTCCCCAAGCTCCCATCATTGTAGTGATCCTGCTGATAATGTCATATTCAACACTGACAGTACCTCCCGGTATGTGTAATGTTCACAAACATTATAAGTTTTACTTTCGCTGTGGCGAATTTATATTTGCGTCAGGTAATAGATAAATATCTGTATTAAATTAACTTCAACGCACTTCATGATTATACTTATGAAGCTGTATGACTTGCTTCCATTGCTCTTTAACGGCTGAGCGTTGGTACTCTAACATTTGGCGCGCTCACGGGCGGCGTGTAAGTTACGTGTATACTGCTGAAGACTGGAGATGGTGAAGACTGGAGAACAACTGGCTTGGCTTGCCTTACTCCTCCTATATAAAGATTTCTCGTACAAAATAGTCCACTGGACATGTGAGAGCGACTCCTAACTTGAAATAATACCTCTTCAGCCGAAATGACATATACACCTTGTTTACTTAGGTGTGGAGGTTTCATAACCGTTCGCGTGCCGGCGATCGCTTCGGCCAATTAATTACAATTAATTGCCTTAGTTCAGCGCGTGGGGACGCCATCGTGGTAATTTCCCCTTGCCTGGTCAGCAAATCACTCCTCTCGAGCGTAGGCTAGGTTGTGATTCGTTCATTTGGAGATACAGGCATTAATTTAGGTGAAAAATCACTCCTAAATTACCTCTCCATGAATATATTCACCTGGGTGTACATTTCACACCATCTCATTGCTCCACTTAGCGGTAATTAATTAATTTCCGTGTGCAGTCGTTCCCCCCATAGCTTCCCTCGTTGTCAAGTGGTGAATACCCGAGTCATTAATTTTGGGCTGTCTTCTCGGTCCAGACGTATATAGTCCACTCGGCGCCTAGGGTTACCACCCACTTGCCAAGTGTAATTTGTAAAATGCCAAACTAGCCTCCTTCGTTCTTATATGCTTTGAGAACGTATATTTTCTTGCATTTGGTTGCAATTCTTTACCTTAAATAGCTATGATCTTCACATATAGGTCGTGAAATCATGCTACATTATTATATCTCATTATTTAACACATTGCTCTTCAGGTTCCCTAAAACTGTTCCCCCTCAGAGACCAATGGTTCGACTCTAGGCATAATCATGTGCCTGGTCTTCTCTGATAAGACCTGAGTTCGATGCCAGACTGCCGTGACTGATTGGGCACATTTTTCCCCTGCTAAGCTCGGAAAATTCATTTCACAAGTGAATTTTTCGGGCCCCTCAGATGGCATCGACTCCATGCAGTATTTAGCTTAAGCTGTCAGTGCTCTCGGCAATGGGATCTCTCGTTCCCCATTCCACTCTGTCTGCCGTCTCGTAGACTCTCGTTCTGTCTTCTCAATTGTTCATTCATCCCCTCTAGCTCCGCAGCGGCTTCCCTCAACTGGTCATAAAGTTCCTTCAGTTGACAGCTGCATTCTCCCTTCGGATCCGCTGGGTCTGCGAGCTGGTCGCTTCGCTCCATTCCTTCCTGGGACTGCAAGCTTTTCTCAAGATTCTTTCCGTGCATACGTAATGACTCTCCGTCCACTTGGGTGTGCATTGCTTGCTCCTCTCTTGTATCATAATCCTCTGGTGGACTATACCACTTCAAATTTTGGTTCGAGTTTCTTTTCAATGTCTGCGGCCAGTGTTGCCAACTCTTCCTCAATGTCTTCTGTTGTCGACACTGCATCCCCAGTCATATCTCCGTATGTATGCCATACGTACTCTTCTGGTCTCGTTTCATTGTGCTTTAATGAGAGCTCTAAATCTTCCTTCCCCTCACTTGCGCGAAACATAACAATGTCTTGCGAGAGATCTATAATAACCTTATATTCTCTTATGAAATCCATTCCAACTATGAGGTTAAAAGGCAGCTTATTTACAAGTAGGAAGCTCTGTGAGAATGTAGAGTTCCCTATCTGCAGATCTAAAAATACTTGGTATCTGCATATCATAATTTTATCTGGTATGACAACTTTTATTTTCACGCTTGAAATAGGTATTTTCAATACGTGGATTTTACTCTGGATTTCATTATATAATGCCTGTGTTATTAAACACACTGTTGACCCGGTATCAATGAGACTTCTTATCTTCATACCCGCAATATTTACAATAATAATGGGTAGTTCCCTTCTTACATTGACCGTTCCTTCATCTAGGTCTTCGATAAGCTCCTCAGGTTTGGCAATCCAGTTAACAACATTTACTGCATTCCATCCTGTACTTATCTCTCTTTGGTCATTTAATTTTGGCGGTTTTTTTTTCAATTGCTCCATTCTTTGTGGAGTTCTTCTGCCTGTCTTCATACTGTTGAAGTTCCAGACTTTTGGCACCGTCATCATTTTTATATATGTCGGGTGACCTTCTATTCCGAATCGCTTCATCCCAATGAACTCGCGATTGTCTCGAGTCATCTCCGCGCTCTTCCATGTATCTTAGAGATGCGTGATAGCGTTCTTCCGCTTCTTCATCGAACCCGCGACTCTGCTCCTGGGATCTCCATCCTTGGTTGTTCCCATTTCGGCCGTAACTCCTTCTGTCATCAGGCTGCTGGTCTCTGGTACCGCGCTGATTCCAGTTTTTCCTTCCTCGGTTTCCACGGTTCGATCCTCCTCGATATGCTGGCCTCCAATTCTGGTTTTCACGTCCTTCACGTTGCCAGTCTGATTTTTCAGTTTCGGTGCTCGTAGACTTGCTTTTTGTCTGCACCTTAGTCGGTTCAGTCGGTGTAGTCGTCATGTTGACTTGTTCCACGTTTCGACTTTGCCTTGTGTGCTGCACTGTGGTTAGATCGAGTTGTCTCAGCACCTCCTCCATATCGATCGCAGTTTTTGCATTTGCTGAGATAAGTAGACGTTGTACTTCTTACGGTAGCTGCTTGGCTATCGCTATGCACAAATCTGACTCGCTAAGTCCTTCATCAAGCTCACGGAAACGGCATAATTGACTCACAAAGAATTCTCCGTACTTTGTTGGATTACTAGTACTGTAACGCCTGGAATACAGGTCCAATCTGAGGTTCTGTTGGATGCTCGCATTCCAGTATCTGCTTAAAAATGCTTGGCGAAATTCGTCAACGGTGTCGAATGTGTACCGAAAACTCCTAAACCATAAGGCACACTCGCCTTCAGTTAATTTTTCAATCGCTCTCAGCCTTCGCTCTGGCGGTACTTTCGCGTCATTCAAATACTCGGAAACTTCTTTAAGCCAGTGCTTGGGTGTCATGTTAGAATTACTCCCAGAGTATTTCTTTGGTTTCTCATCACTAGCCCTTACAACTGTGACTATTTGACTTTGAACAGCATTTTCATGCGGTGTTGACATGGCAATTGGCATACCAGGTGTGGTATACGGGCTGTCACTTGGCATGGCTGCATTCTTTGGAGTAGGCTGTATTTCTATATCTGCCCATTTGTTTCTCCTATTCTCGTCTACACTTCCTTCGCTAGACCTAGGATTCCGCAACATGGATTCCTCCTGCGCGATCATTCTAGTCTCGATTTGGCTGTGCCTATTTTCTGCCCTTTCCAAACGAGCTAATACCTCTCGTTCTATTTTCTCTATGCGATCTCGTTTTCTTTCTGCCATAGAAAATACCTTTTCCTTGTTATCCTTAAGGTTTTCCTTCAGGTGGGTAATTTCCCCCGCTAGACTTTCTCTTACTTCGGCAAGAGTCTTATCGCTGGCTTCAGTCTTTAAGCCTTCTCGAAGTTCTAATTCTTCTCATAAGCCTGTAACTTCCTTTTGAATGTGACCTTGTATATGAGAGATTTCAGTCCTTATTTTCGTGATTTCTCCCTGGTCCTCATCCTGCCTTTTATGAATAACTGCTAGGTCACTCTGAGTTTGTTCCAACTCTTTCTGCACCTTCCCGACCTGTCTCTTCATATTTGACATTATCTCCTTATTCTCTTGATCAGAAGTTTTTATTTCCTGGATTTCCTTGCATTGATCAAGGATATTCTGATCTTGTTTTCTCAAGGCTTCGTCTACCGCCTTGGCGTAACCTGCCATTCGCGTATTCCATTTTACATCGCTATCCTCGAGCCTTTGATCCACGGTCTGAGTGAACGTATTAAATTGCTCTAGTTGACGTTTAGTGTTAGCTTCATTCTGACTCTGAATGTCTTTAAGCTCCATGGACATACTGCTTAAACTATCGTTAATCTCACGCTGTGACTCTCTGCACGCTTGCAGATTATTCTCTAGTTTTAATTCTATAGACTCAAAGCGTTTATCGTTATCAGCTTGCATTTCTGAGACCACGCTAACAATATTAGCTCGATTATTCTCTAATTGAATATTTACTTCGGCTCTATTAGCCTCCAACCTATTGTTTACTTCGGCTTGATTAGCCTCCAACCTATTGTTTATTTCGGCTTGATTAGCCTCTAATTGAGTATTTACTTCGGCTTGATTAGCCTCTAGTCTAGTGTTTACTGTGGCCAACATCTGGCTCACCTCAGTCTGATTAGCCTCTAATCTACCTGCTATTTCATCCTTAAATGCCTTAGATTCTTCCTTACTCTTAGCATTAGTATTATCAAAGTGTTCTCTCAACTCAGCAATACACCTGAGTACTTCCTCAGTTCCAGCCATCCTGTATTTCTTAATTTGAGATTCAGGTAGGCCGCAGCTGAACATGCCGGCGCGTTCTATTGGAAAGGAAAGGATTCCGATCCCACGACAACAACAACAACATATTATAAAATGTCAAAACCACCTATGGAATGGGTATAGACCCTCGTACCCGTCTGACAACAGTGTCTGACGTCTGAATATCATCTAGAAAGACTCACAATCGCTCAAACAAAGTTTGAGGAAAAATAATATTTTTATGGTTTTCCCCATGAAAACCATGCTATTATTATGGGGTTTTCTGAATCCCATAAGCCACCCACGTACTGGGAGCCATGATAATGTTAAAGGGTGGTATGCTTATGTGGTGGATAATTTATGAGCATGGTGGTGACCTGTATTTTAAACTGGCCCCACATATCAGCGTCATGATAATTAAAGGGAGTTGTATGTAAGTTACATTTACATTTAAGCATGTCTTATGGAGGATTATCAACATTTATTTTACGTGATGGCTTATTAACAAATGGGATGCGGCCTTTTCCTATTCTGTCCTAATTTCTATGCTGTATTTGCTTCTACCATTAATATCTTGGCCGACTTTAGTAGTACCGGTGACTCAATCCTAGTACAGAGACATCTCCTCCATGTACCCAACTGTCATCATGTGGACCATGTGTTCGTATCCCAACTAACTCACGGTCTTTCGAGGTATGGGACGTTCCTGCCCACCATACGACCACATGCTCAGGATTTGAGTCTACCAGGTAACTACTCTACATGAAATACACAACATATTCCTACAAGACAATATTTACTGGTCTAAAATCATGGCTATACAACAAATACAAATAAAGGACAAATTATATTTAATTCCCACAAATAAAAATAGGGTTATTTTGTGAGTTTTCTTCATAAAATAGTGCTACACTGCACTCAAATCTAATTCTAGCATCCTATCATTGATACCTTTTAGACTCCAATGGGTTTCCATAGTGTTCATCATGTGACATAATTACTTAACTGGAGTATCATAACACAAAAGTCACATATCACCTCAAAATGACATTAATAAAACATTTCTCCGTTCCTTACGGCATTTACTTTAATTAGCATAAATTCATTACTTTCTGCATTAATTAACAAATATTTGTTGTGTCATGTGGATCATCTTCCTTCTTTCCGTCAATTATGAACGCTTTAAGAAAAGTGGTCCTTATCCCTTCCAAGATAAACATGGATAGAATATTTTATAGTTTCACCATACAACGATTTTTCTGGGTCTTGTCGGGCTTATATCGTTACAAACGTGTCATGTTCTTAGAAATCACATACCCGTCTGAATAACTTAGTGTGAACTGGCAAAATGCATTCTAAAAAGATGCCTAACAATTTATTTGGTTCAGCGTTCCTCTTCAGAGAATAACTGGGCCAAATATTATCCGATTTCTTTGATCCAATAATGTATGTGTGTTGCAACACATCATTCAATTCAATTGGCATCTTCAAAACACTCCTATCATAATTGCATATTTGAAATATCGAGATTCTTCAGTGTCCTACTGTGACCCTCAATTAAAGGACTGGTCGACCGACCTTCCCCTTCCCCCACCAGGCAATAAAATTCGTTCCAGCAGGCTAGTCAAGATGGCTGCCGCAGCAGTGGTCTATTCCCCCACTTCCCTCATCTGCTGTCAAGGTCAGATTTGTTTACAACTGCAGTACAGTAAAGTTACGCTAGGTGTGGCTCCTAAGTAATTGAGTCATTTAATTATTTAACACCTATAATTAGTGCATTGGGCTCAACTTGGCTCCTTATTAACATTCATGGCTGGGGATGACTCTGGTGATAGCCTTGCCGTTCCATGGTGAATACTGTGGCTTTAGACGCGCATCATAACGAAAATCCAAGATTTTCGCCAGCAGCTGTCACAATAATATAAGGAAATCTGCGTTTCCTAAAAGAAGAATATGATCCTTACCTCTCAGGGTAGATCATTCATATACATGCTCACGGAGTCTCAACGGATCTCAATCGTGGCCATAATTCATGCAAGCGATGGCAACAGACAGGCTCTGTCCAATTCGCTGCGAATAATACAGTATGCTCAAGGGCGATACTACTCGTAGATTTAGCCAACTTCTCACCTAACGCGCAAGCTATACTAGTTGGTCCCCGCAATTATTTATTACGTAAATCACTGGATTCTACGTTAATTCTGCACGCGATATGCGGCTTCAAACAATACTTCACATAGATGACTCAATTATTAAGGCACCCGCGCTCTTTCTGTAATAATACTTAAGCCAAAGCTCTAAATAGCTCCTAATAACAAGGTATGAATTTACTGGCTTACTTTACTTTAATGGTCCTCAAATATAATCCTAAGGATTGACCATATCAAATATTCATTCAACATTTCACGGACACTGAAAAATTCTCGTATCTCGCTATATTCCACATTAATTCCTTACTGTTTACCAAAATACAGTATCTTTATATTAGACATGACACACTTTGAACATTATTTAGGCCAAAAATGCCTATTACTTTACTGTTGCCGACCCCATATTATTATTATTATCATTCATTTAACGTTACCGTTACATCCATCACTATTTTTGGCCTGAATGGCCTTAAACAAAACACCTTCCAAGCCATATTTTATTCAAGACGAGTGGTGAAAACTCGTGCAATAAGTGACTGTGACATTTTAGTCTCAAAGTGATAAAATCGTTATATGGTGAACTATTTAGTTATAATAACATAATGAATTGGTACTCACTTTTTCTTTTGGCTGGATAGTGCCAGCAGCTCACCCTGCGACCCACCATGATGCTTGACTTAAGCCATCATGTTATACTTTTCACAACACTTAATTTCACATATTTTCCACCTGATAAACATACTCTTATCAGTGGCCTCATTCACTTTCACACAATGCATATTAATCACTATACACATGAACACTTTTAAATCACTATTACACAATTTATGTACACTTATTCACTATTTCACAGGTTGATCCTTAAATCGGACTTCTCCTACGCCTGATCTCAGAGATGCGATGCAATTACGCCAACCGCTGGTCTTCGTGAAATCTAACAGCGTTTACGGACGTTCGGTCCTCGTCACCTGCAACATCGTTCAGCTCACTGTCAAGATGAAGTGGCGTTGCTTCCCCAAGCTCCCATCATTGTAGTGATCCTGCTGATAATGTCATATTCAACACTGACAGTACCTCCTGGTATGTGTAATGTTCACAAAAATTATAAGTTTTACTTTCGCTGTGGTGAATTTATATTTGCGTCAGGTAATAGATAAATATCCGTATTAAATTAACTTCGACGCACTTCATGATTATACTTATGAAGCTGTATGACTTGCTTCCATTGTTCTTTAACGGCTGAGCGTTGGTACTCTAACATTTGGCGCACTCACGGGCGGCGTATAAGTTACGTGTATACTGCTGAAGACTGGAGATGAACTGGTGAAGACTGGAGAACAACTGGCTTGGCTTGCCTTACTCCTCCTATATAAAGGTTTCTCGTACAAAATAGTCCACTGGACATGTGAGAGCGACTCCTATCTTGAAATAATACTTCTTCAGCCGAAATGACATATAGACCTTGTTTACTTAGGTGTGGAGGTTTCATAACCGTTCGCGTGCCGGCGATCGCTTCGGCCAATTAATTACAATTAATTGCCTTAGTTCAGCGCGTGGGGACGCCATCGTGGTAATTTCCCCTTGCCTGGTCAGCAAATCACTCCTCTCGATCGTAGGCTATGTTGTGATTCGTTCATTTGGAGATACAGGCATTAATTTAGGTGAAAAATCACTCCTAAATTACCTCTCCATGAATATATTCACCTGGGTGTACATTTCACACCATCTCGTTGCTCCACTTAGCGGTAATTAATTAATTTCCGTGTGCAGTCGTTCCCCCCATAGCTCCCCTCGTTGTCAAGTGGTGAATACCCGAGTCATTAATTTTGGGCTGTCTTCTGGGTCCAGACGTAAATAGTCCGCTCGGCGCCTAGGGTTACCACCCACTTGCCAAGTGTAATTTGTAAAATGCCAAACTAGCCTCCTTCGTTCTTATATGCTTTGAAAACGTATATTTTCTTGCATTTGGTTGCAATTCTTTACCTTAAATAGCTATGATCTTCACATATAGGTCGTGAAATCATGCTACATTATTATATCTCATTATTTAACACATTGTTCTTCAGGTTCCCTAAAACTGTTCCCCCTCAGAGACCAATGGTTCGACTCTAGGCATAATCATGTGCCTGGTCTTCTCTGATGAGACCAGAGTTCGATGCCAGACTGCCGTGACTGATTGGGCTCAATAAACAGGCTGGTTATACTGAATATGAGAACGAACTTTTGGATATAGAAAATGAGCTTCGTTGTGCTAAAATTATTATGTAATGGATCCACATAACCGCTTAAACTATTTCTTAACAATACATGTTATATTTTCTACCACTCTGCTACCATTTTGCTCTCACTTTTGCTATCACTTCAAACTGTACATATTAAATATAAAAGCCAACGCTAAATGATTTTATTATCAGAACAGTTATAACCTTTGTAGTGGGCAAATCATACTAACAGGTTAATTGCTACTATGGAACTTACTACAACTAACAAAGGTAAACAATGTGTTCTCTATAAAGGCTACTCTTATAACTATAATCGTCAAAATGTAAAAGGAATAATATTTTGGCAGTGCTCAAAACAAAGGACAACAAAATGTTTAGGTTATCTAAAAAGTAAGAATGGTAAGGTCTTAAATGTGGGTAATCATCAATGTAATGCACCAGATAAAACACTGTTGCTGTCAACAAAATATCATGAAAATGCTAAAAAGCAAGTTCAAGAAAATGATATTGCTGCTCAAGATAATGCATTGTTTGTTGAAAAGCAATTGTCATCTCCTCAAAAAGTCACGTTAGGACAGTTGTCAATGTTCAAAAAACCCTTAACACTATCAAAAGCAATACAGACTCTTCAAGAGGTCCCTTTTGAAAAGGAAAAAAAAGGAATTGGATAGTTCTAGTGGTGTTGAGGATGATGATGATGATGATGATGTTGGTGACAATGACTATAATAATTATGATGATAATATTTATAATGATGATGATGATGATGATGATGATGATGATGATGATGATGATGATGATAAAGAAAAAGAGGATGAGGGTTTAATGTCTATAAAACCATTACGGCTTCCCCAGTTTTCAAGAACAATAGTACCTGGAGAATGTTATAAAAGGATCTACAACAAGCGTTGTGTTTAAAATCTATATCAAACAATGATAAAAGATATAAAAGTTGTATTCAGTGTGTAACTATTGTAAAAAAACTAAATGAATAAAAATATTATATGGGTATTGTCTGTTTTTTCTTAATTGCTATACCCACGTTCTACTATATTAATGCCATTGTTAACCATCAACAGTCTCTGACTATGTTCAGAAAGAAAGTGATCTTAAACAATACACTCTATCTATGGTTTGTATACCGAGTATCATAATAATACAGTGTGGACAAGCCATGTTCAGGCAATAGTAATGTTTAGGTAAGGGGTTCGAACCCTTGCTTCCTTGTACAGGAAATTTGATCTTAAGTCAAACACCTTAACCACGCGGCCAACCTGACAGTTACTAATTTAATTAGTCTTGTGGACTTGAGTGTTTTCAAAACTTTTCCCAGTATACATTGACTAAACCACTTGCTTGTTTTGAAATATAGATTTTGTTTTACCATAACATTACAGTTATGAATATTGTGAACTGGGTGTTTAATATAGGGTTAAAGGCATTTTAAAATAACCTTAGAAAAGCTCTTAGGTATCGTGTGATGGGTTTTAGTAATACATTACTGTTCGTTGACTAACATTTACCGTTACACAACATTATTTTGGTGAGCTTACATGTTGTTGTTGTTTGAGTCTTGAGTCGTTTGACTGGTGTGCTGCAGATTTCATTGCCCCTGTCCCGAGCTAATCGTTTCATCTCTATATAGCTACCACATCCTACAATTAAGACTATCTGTTTAACATATTCTAACCTTGGTCTCCCCCTACAAGCTCTTGGGTTCAATTCCTAGCTTAAATACAAAATTTTAAAAGTAGTATGAGGACTAAAACAAGTATACTCAGTCTCGGGTTGTCCAAAATAAGTAGATAGGTGTTTGATTCACACCTCAACCGTAAGCCACTGTGTTTCTTTTTAAGTTTTTTAAATAATGATAGTCATTTGTTCAATTTCACATTTCACATATTAGAATTAGTCAATTTTCCATTTGCATTTTTTAAAATGACAGTTTGACGTTTTTTTCTTTCAATTTCATGATATGGAAACATGGATTTTCCTTTTTCATATTTACGCATTTGTCAATTTTCCATTTGTACATATATTTTTTAAATGTTCGTTTAGGGGTTTTAAATTTTGTCTATATGGAAACATGGATTTTCCATTTTGCTGTTTACACTTTTATTTATTTTGTGTCTGTTGAAAAACGATATTTCCAAAACAAGATTTTTTTATTTATCATTTTATGTTTTGTAAATGATCTTAATGTGAGTGCTTGACCATGGCAATAGTACAGTCTGTCTATGTGTGTTAGCGGAACCGTATAGGCTTATTACAACTGCAAGTAAGAATGTTTTACAAAATAACGGCTATCTACCACTGTATTTGAAAAACAAAACTATTGAAAAAAACAAAAATACTATTTACCATTCATATAAACGTGTTAATTCTCCCTCTCCCCACCCTACCTCATCGTATTTTCAATGGTCAAACAATCAATGCTACCCATACATACAGAAACTTTCTATATCTCTCCCTCTCTCTCTATATGTTTTCTCTGTTCCACAAGATAAAAATTATGGTTGCTGGATTGTATCCTGCACTGTTTATGCGACATACCATTGCCAGTTCATAAAACCGTTAGGTAGTTCTCTACACATAGTGATTTTACCACTGCTCTACCTACGCCTTTTGATTGTTTGTCTTTCTTACAGGCTAGTAGGCGATAGGCAGCATTAACTGTATATCAAACCCAGTCCACCTTTTGTGTTTGTAATCTAAGTAATAATTTGAAAAGAGACAAGTGTAATCAGTTTTAAACATTATCTCTGCTTTTTTTTTGTTTGTTTGTTTATGACATGTATATTAACCTAAAATCAAACCTTGTCTACCTTAGTGAAAGGCTAACAGTTTAACCACTGCGTCACCATACCCTTCTTTCTTAGTTTGATTCGTTCTAGGCCTTAGAGCTAGAAATCGAGTTACGATCTCCAGTGCAAGAGGCACATGTGCTCACCACTATAGCATGTAATGGTTAGCTGGTAACGTTAGACAAGCGAAAATGATCGTATTTCTGTTAGCCAAGCATTTCTGTCATTTGCCTACTGTGTGAGCACTGCCATCAAGACAGTTTAGTTTAGAACAAGCGAGTGTGTGTGTGTGTGTGTGTGTGTGTGTGTGTATAGATTATTAGCCTCAAGCATTTAAAGCTTGTTGTGTGTAGCGACCATCTTGCTCAGTAACCACTGGGTAAGTTTTAACAGTCAACTCATAAAAAACAGCATAGGATTGTTGTGTGTGAGTGTGGTTCATGTACTTGAGAATATGCATTAGCACCATGCGGTAGCTTTACCTTACCCTCTAGAGGTAGAGCGTTATCCCTTTCATTGGACATTGCCAATGACTCCATTCCCCCACAAGTTTTACACTTAAGCCCTTGGCTTGTTCATGATTAGGTTTGGTTTGCTTTAGGCTTGGTTTGGTTCAGTTGGGTTTGATTCGACTTGGTTCAGTTTAGTTTAATGTAGTCACCATTTTTTATATTTTTAGCTACACTCTTTAACCAATTAATTAATGATAGTCTACTCTTAATTCTTGAATCGATAAATTGAATTTTGTGTACACCGTTTGTCAAGCCATGCCTACAACCTATACTCCCTATGTACTACAGTCAGATCTGGAAACAAGTTCCAATGGTCAAAGACGTGTCAGTCACCATACATGTAGCCTAAAATAATTCTTTCTTTACCTAGCTAGGTTTCGTCACTCACAGTAAACATCTTACATTATGGGTTTGCAATATATTAAGAAAAGCAAAAGTCCATGATCTTGTTGTTTTGGGTCTTTTTTGGGGAAATTCATAAGCCATAAAAAGAATGATATCATGTCAAGTTCTGGGGGGACCTTGTATGTCAAAATCCCATTATCAGTTTATAAAATCTCAAGGCCATGCCCTAGCAGTTTTGGATTATTTCAATCAATGAGTCCACCATAGGAAAGATCAAAAAAAAAACCCTTAAAACAAGTCGTCACATGACCCTCTCCGAACAATGCTTCGCAAAATATAAATTCATCCATTGAACATTGAACATGATCGGCGACATCATCCTCGCTTCCCCCTCCCACCATGGTTGCCATATCGTTTGACCTTCAAGTGTCCTCAGCATCTCTGTGCTTTTTTCATTGCCCTGTTGTCAAGTCAAGTCAATGCATTCCAATAAGCTCAAATAACATTCACATCCTGTCAGTCTGCCCCAGCAAGTTTGTTTTCTATACTCACATCAAGCAACATATAACCAAGTTCTGTTTGTTCTATCTAAAACCAACTTCATCTGATCAAGGAATTATCATTTGTCATGTCACACATAATCGTTTACATGTTAAAGACCCCCTTCAGGGTGTTTAGGAATTAGGAATTCCATCGTAGGAAAAATCGGAAAACGAATCCCTCGACCCGCCGTCTCATCGAAATAGCGAATACTGTATTGGTATATCACCACCGTGGCCAGTAATAGCCTCGTTGAAACACGTGCCCAGTGGTATCGTCTCTTTCTATCTACAACCACTCTTCATGAACATTTTAGACATAATTTTTTTTTAAATGTTTTAAAAACTAAAATGTTTTCAACAAAAGTGTCATTAGACCCTTTCGCATGTTTTTAAACATAAATACGATATACGAAAGGGTGAGTAGTATGGGGGGCGTCACCCCGAGTCCTACGACCCCTCGTATACGTCTCTGGCTTTATTGGTTTGTGAGATATAACAGAAAGTCTAAAATCACAGTTTTACACCAAAAAATTCTGTTTCCCTCATTCTCAAAAACTTTAACCTATTACCAAAATAAAGAGGGTTTCGAGACAAACCATTTGACACGTCATAGGACCAAATCTGACAATGCATTCGCGAAATATTGGAAAAAGTCTAAAATCATGGTTTTATCCCCAAAAAGCCTGTTTCCCTCATTCTCAAAACTTTAACCTATTAATAACATATATAGGGCTTCGAGACAAGCGATTTGACACGTCACACGTCCAAATCCGACCTTGCGTTTGAGAGATATCGGCAAACTTCGTAAGAAAGTAGGCGACTATCTGGTTCTCTCCCCACCACCAAAACCCCTTCTTATCAATCATTTTTTTCAAAGAGCTCGCCCTCTTACAAAAATCCCATGTGCGCATGCGTATAAAACAAAAACAATAATGTTAATCCATAGCGGCAGCCAGAAAAACGCATGCGCTATATGAGCAACAACATTTAAGTTCATTTTAGCAGCACACCTTATACATGTCGCATTTGAAAAGAGACTTTCACTAAAAAAATTACAATTTCACCCCCTAGTAGGGGGTAGGTTTTATTTAGGGGTTGGAATGAGTGGTCCATAGGAAAGAAGACGTCAGCCCGAGTCCAACGACACCTCATTTGTCAAATTCGGACCATGGGTTGGCGAGTTATTCGAAATCTTATTTGGCTGAGTGGGAGTAATGGTAGGAGGGAAGCAGAATCGGTCTTACTCCACTACTAGTATAGTATGTCATAGCTGTACCATGAGTTAAATATATCGGCATATAATTTCTTGTTTCTCTATGAGAAATTCAAGACGGCAGATGCATGAAATATTTAAACAATATTATGTTTTCTGACCTAATAAACAGATGGTGGAAAAATGTTGTATCATAGATATTGGTATGACGTGAATATACTGGCATATCACTCTGTATCATAGTCTTTGTTAATTATGTATAATGTGACATGCCACCAGACACAGGCTGGTGGATGGAGGACAGAGATCAGGTGCGCGATGGGAAATGTTTGCAGTGGGTGAGGTCCCAGGTACTTCCGGCCAACCAGCCCCTAGGCCTGCAAGTGGAAGGATCGTGGGAAATCTGGATTGCCCTGTACCTAGAACAATCCAGTTCGACCCCTTCCTAGATATAACCAGACAGATGTAGAACGTTCCACACTCATGTCGCCGATAAAATGCAGTATAAGTAGCACGCCATCGAGGATTCAGGAGGCAGTTCCGTGCAGACAGTTCGGAGAAGAACAATCCTAAGTGACAGAGTTCAGAGACAGCCCCGTTGAGAGAGCTGAGAGAGACAGTGTGCAGCGAAAGTTTAGCCAGTTCAGTCAGGCAAGTGCAGTTGCGTCGAGCAGTTCGGGTTGTCATTCAAAATTATAAAGTGCCTGTAATACAATAATTTGGCATGAAAAGCCACTAACTGTGACAAAAGTAAATCTGACTTAATAATAACAAACTGTACTCAAAATGTCGTCCTAATTTTTTTTAACAAACTGCAAGAAACTCAGAAGAAAGTTTGAAGGAATTGTAAGTTTTACTACCCTACTGCTTTAATGGATTGTGTACAAAAGCAATGTCTTTTATTACACTCTACAAGTAAGTTCAAATTCAAAATGACACGCGTTGCTCTACATGCTCCAACTGGTCCAATACGCGCTGGATCAGAATGACAATCTCTGACGTCTAACTCTTAAGTCGTCTGAGTACAATCACTGCTGCTCCCTGTTCGATCGCAAGATGCGATAGCTACTCTCCTTGATTGAGCCGTCCGGAGTTCGAATTCCCCTGGGTGTCTGCTCCTACATCCTTCAATGTGCTACCACTTCGTTCCGCTGTTAAACCACATTTCCTGGAATACTCCATTTCCATCCTGCAGTCTCCTGCGGCTTATTCTGGATTTAGTCCTCCATCATGTTCTCAAGGATGATATCGTAGTTATACCGTCTCCCCAACATCTTCAATTTCTAGCAGAGTACGGTTGAATTCTGCATTTTTCAATCCCAAATACTTTCTTGCATTTGGATAAGACGCAACGGATAAAATAACCTTCACTATTTAAATGAAATATGCGTGACCTCCATTTCCATCCTGCAGTCTCCTGCTGCTTATCCTGGATTTAGTCCTCCAGCATGTTCTCAAGGATGATATCGTAGTTAGACCGTCTCCCCAACATCTTCAATTTCTAGCAGAGTACGGTTGAATTCTGCATTTTTCAATCCCAAATACTTTCTTGCCATTGGATAAGACGCAACGGATAAAATAACCTTCACTATTTAAATGAAATATGGGTGACCTGAACGCAATAGTAAGATGGATGAATTGAATCACTTTAAAACAATGTGACCTATCTTTTCGTTCACGTCCTCACTGCTCAATGACTTACATTCATCGTGTGGGCTGAACACGAGTCTGCTATGTCCTTTCGCGATGCCATTTAACTGTGTGTTACCAATCAAATTATTCATTTGTGTCTGATAACCAGTTCTCGACCTCAAAGCAAATACAAATTTGCTCCACTGAAAGAGCAGCGAATGCGTCGGATAACTTCGCCAATTTTCAACATTAAGTGCATCGACTACGGCACTAGTAACTTCGAAGTGGAAGAGGCCCACATTGCCCTGCATGCCTCAACTGGTCCAATACGCGCTGTTTCAGAATGACAATCTCTGGCGTATAACTTTAGCGTCGTCCGCATACAGTCACTGCTTCTCTCTGTTTGATCGAAAGGTGAGATATCTACTATCCCTGTGCGTTTGTGGCCAAAATATAATTTGGCTTTCCTGCCATGTACTCTCATTCATTGGAATAGAATATTCTCTGTAGCTGGTATTCATATTAAATTAACCAGACCAATCAATCCACACAGCTTGTAAATTAATCTTCCACCATATTGTATTTGAATTTTACTTAATGTCAGACCCTGTTTAACATAAAAATCATGACGTAATATATTTGCTTTGCAATTGATTCGCGCCTCCTGTGAATACCGATGGGCTCAGGTGTGAATATCAATCACTGCTTGATGGTATCTTTCTTTCGATGAATACTTCCGAGTCGCGTACTCTCCTATTATCACTGACTACGTGGCCCAGCGGTAACGTTCCCGGCTGCTGAGTCAGAGATAGTGGGATTGAATCCCGGCGCAGTCAGTTGGCATTTGAGGGTGCTTAAATATCAGGGTGTCGTGTAAGTAGATTTACTGTCACATTGAAGATCTCCTTCAGGGAAAAATTCTGTCATATCGGCATCTCTAAAACCCACAATAATGAAAACGCACGTAAAGCCAATAATAATGTTATCATATTCTCGTATTATTAGATATACTGTAATACATCGTTCTTCCAAATACACACGCTCACAATTCTCAAACTCGTCCTTTAGGGATAGAGTATTTTTTATCGTCGATGAACTACCAATACCGCGTATATGACAATGCTCTTCTTTGGCAATATTTCCCTTAAGATTGGTCATGCCTACAATCGTATGTGGATGTTTCGTCCAACAGAACAATTCACGTCACGTTCATTTTCCTGTGTGTGTGGCTAACGAAAAATGAATCTTAAATTTACTGTATTGTAGAAGTGCATAACAAAACGAGAATGTACTTTCCTACAGTTCAATGAATTTAAAGCTCATTTTTCTTTATACTTGTACAAATGAAAATGACCCTAACGAGAATTGATATGTTGGACAACACATCCACATACGGTGGGAGTCATGACCTATCGTAAGGAAAATAATGGAAAAAATTATAAAAAGCAAGTTCTAGAAAACAACATTGCCGCTCAAGATAGTGCATTGTTTGTTAAAAAGCACTTATCATATCCTCAAAAAGTCATGTTAGGACAGTTGTCAACGTCCAACAAACCCTCAACACTATCAAAGTGAACACAGACTATGCAAAAAGTGGTATTGCAGGAAAATCAAAAAGTAATTATAGTAATAGAGATAATGATGATTACAATGATGATGATTATAATGATAGTGATAAAGATGATGATGATGATGCTAATCATGATGATTACAATGATAGTGATAAATATGATGATGCTGATCATGATGATGATAGTGATAATGATGAAAGAAAGAGAATGACGTTTTTATACCTATTGTTCCCCGTGGAAAAAAGATCTACAACAAGCGTTGTGTTTAAAAAACTATAACATACAATGGTAAATAGAAAGAGTTGTATTAAGTGTGTATCTATTGTTAAAAAATAAACAAATAAAAATATTGTATGGGTATTGTCTGTTTTCATTATTGCTATCCCCATGTCCCACTATTAATGCAATTAATAACCATGAACAGTCTCTGGCTATGTTCAGAAAGAGGGACCATACACTCTATCTGTGTTTCGTGTACCGAGTATCATAATAATACTGTGTCGCCAAGCCATGTTGAGGCAATAGTTATGTCAGGTAAGGGGTTCGAACTCTTGCTTCCTTGTACTAGAAATGTGAACTTACGTCAAACACATTAACCACCTGGTCAACCTAACAGTTACTAATTTAATTCGTTCTGTGGACTAGGGAGTTTACAAAACTTTCCAATGTACATTGACTCAACCACTTGTTTTATTGTAGAATTTTTGTTCTTCCATAACATTGCGGTTATCAGTCTTGTCAACTGGGTGTTTAATACTGTATAGGGTTAAAGACATCTTAAATAATTTTAAAAATGCTCTTAGGTATCGTGTATTTGGGTTTTAGTAATGAGTGACTGTTTGTTGACTAGCATTTACTGTTACACAACATTATTTTGGTAAGCTCTACATAAGTATCTTAATCGTCTCTGGTATAAGGTCTTGTTTAGCAAACATGGTCGCTCGGTTTCTATATAGGTCTAAGCATCTGCTGTATATAACCCAAAATAGCAAACAGCTTTCTAAAACCCTACTCACTGGTCAATAACATGCATAGTCGCCAAAGTGTTTCCTTGGTAGCTAACTAATGTCTGGTTAGTCAATTCTTATTGCAAGGCCAGTCAATTCCTAAAAGTTAGTCTTAACGTACAGTGTAATCATCTTTCTACCTACTTACCAGTGTATAATAAATAGTCAATATTAGTTTGGTCTTTACCTAAAATCTTAAATCAAACATCTAAATTCCAAAATCTTAAATAAAAAATGTATAATACAGATAACATAATTCCAAGTAATACAAATCATTATACTGTATGTATTTCCTTAATAATTAGTTACCAAACATTTCCAGTCAATGACATTATGGTTTGTTCTTTTCACAAAATCTAAAATAAAAAAAATACAAAATGTAAATTATTAAATCTAAAATCTAAAATTTTAAATCTAAAATCTAAAAATAAATAATTTATAGTAAAGGAAATGTAATTCAATGTAATACAAATCCTTATATGTCTTTTCTGTAATAGAGTAATTAGTTTCCGAAAATTTAATGTCATGACATTATAGTTTGGTCTTTTTGCAAAATCTAAAATCTAAAATCTAAAATCTAAATTCTAAAATCAAAAACTCATAAATCTTACATGCATTAACTGTATATCAAACCCAGTCCACCTTTGTATTTGTAATCCAAGTTATAATTTGACAAAGAGACAAGTGTAATCGGTTTTAAACATTATCCCTGCTTCTTCATATGTTTTTGACATGCGTATTAACCAGAAATCGAGCCGTGGTCTAACAGCTTAACCACTGCGCCACCATGATCTTCTTTCTTAGTTTGGTTTGTTTTAGTCCTCAGAGCTGGAAATCGAGTTAAGACCTCCAGTGCAAGAGCCGAGAGTGCTTGCCACTGCAGCCCGAAATGGTTAGCTGGTAACATTAGATGACCAGAAATGATTGAATTTCTGTTAGCGATGCATTTCTGTCATCTGCCTACTGTCTGAGCACTGCCAGCAAGACAGTTAAGTTTAGTTTGTTGTGAGTGCGTGTATAGATTACTAGCCTCGTACTTAAAGCTCGTTGTACGTAGCGACCATCTTACCCAGTAACCACTGAGCAAGTTTTAACGGTCAATCCATAAAAACAGTATGGGATAGTTGTGTGTGCTCCATGTACTTGGGTGTGTGCATTAGCACCATGCGCCAGCTTTACCTTACCCTCTAAATGTAGAGCGTTATCCCTTTCCTTTTAACATCGCCAATGACAGCATCCACTCACAAGTTTTACACTTAGACCCTTGGCTTGTTCTCAATGTGGTTGGGTTCAGTTTAGGTTCGGTTTGTTTCGGTTTAGTTCGGTTTAGTTCGGTTTGATTCGGTCTGGTTCGGTTTGGTTCGGTTGGGTTTGGTTTTGGTTCGGTTAAGTTAGGTGTAGTCACCATTTTGTTCTTTCAGCTACCTTCTTTAACCAATCTATTAAAGATAGTCTGCCCTTAATTCTTGTTTCGGTAGATCAAATTTTGTATACACCGTTTGTCATGCCATGCCTGCAACCTATACTCCCTCTGTTCAGCAGTCAGGTCTGAAAACAAGTTCTAATATTCAAAAACGTGTTAGTCACCATACGTGTAGCCTACAAAAATTATTTCTTTACCTACCTATGTTTCATCACTCACCGTAAACATCTAACATTATGGGTTTGCAATATATTCGCGGGAAAAAGTCCATGACTATGTCGTCTTGGGTCTTTTAGAAAAAATCAAATACCATAAAATACAGGGTGTCATGTCGAGTCCTATGACACCTCGTTTATCCAAATCCAATTATTGGTTTATAAAATCTCAGATCAATAACCTTGCCGTTTTGGGATATTTGAATAAATTCATGCACCTTAGGAAAGGGGTATCGCACCGCGTAAAAAGACACTCTCCATAGCCATGCACAATTATTTGTTTATAAAATCTAAAAGACATAAGTTGAGGGTTCTTATTTTCCAAGGTATCGACTTTTCAATTTTGGGGTAGTTTTCACCCCCCTACTATATTTCATCAAAAACAAAAGATCTTAGGTTAATTTATCATTTTTAGGTGTTTAACACCTTATTTCTCCCTGTAAAATCACTATTCACTATTTTAGGGGGGTCAATGACCTATCAAGGTTAAAGAGTATTTGATTACCTATTTTTTGAGCTATAAGACATAATTTTAGGGTTCTTTGTTTCCAAGGTATTGATTTTTCAATTTTAGGGTAGTTTTCACCCCCCTACTATTTTTATCAAACATTCAAGATCTCAGGTTCATTTATCATTTGTAGGTGTTTTGGTTAGCTAGATATTAAAAAGCCGATGCCCTATTAGTTTTGGTTCCTTAAATTGGATTGAATTTCAAAAAATAACTCATCCATAAATAATCATTTAAAAAGCCCGTCCTCTTACAAAATCCGCAAGTGTACATGCATACAAAAAAATTGAATTCTTCACCCCCCGGTTAGGGCTAGTTTTTATTTTGGGGTGGAAATAAGTTCTTTACAGGAAAGGGGGCGTCACCCCGAGTCCTACACTACCTGATATGTCCAACCATGGGTTCAGGAAATATCAACATAAGTGTAGTTAGGCTCTTTTGACAAAAATTAAAAATAAAAAGTTAATGGTAAATAAAAAATTATATAAATAATACATTGAACAATAAATGAAATTTAAAAAAGTTAAAAGAAGCATTATTTTCAAAATGTGTAGTTAGGCCCTTTGCCAAAAATTTGAAAAATAAATAATACATTCAAAAAGAGGGCATCACCCTGAGTCCAACAATTTGTCGCATAGCAATATCCGTTTATTGATTTGCGAGATATCGAAAATCTTACTTGGCTAAAGGGTCAGCGTAGCCAAGCGTCCGGTTATGACTCCTGCATTGCATAACGTCAGCTTAACTAGGATAGGCTAGGTTAGGCTATGCTCACCATCTTTATTTGAAAAGCGCGCCATTCAGGTACGTGGTTGCGCGCAGCCGCCATCTTGTAGGAGGAGAGCCGTAGGAGGCTGTAGAACACACCAAAAACCACTTGCTCTAGAACACATTTACTCACCCGTTTGGTTCTGGTTTAGTTCGGTTCCGGTTCGGTTTAGTTCGGTTCGGTTCAGGTTTGGTTCGGTTTTGGTTCGGTTGGGTTCGGTTTCGGTTCGGTTCGGTTCCGGTTCGGTGCCGGTTAAATAGACTAGGTTAGGTTAGCTAGACTAGGCTAAGTTAAGCTATGCTCACCAGCTTTATTTGAAAAGCGCGCCATGTAAGTGGTTGTGCGCAGCCGCCATCTTATGTGGAGGAATGTGGAGGTGTCTTTCATCACAAGATCACAGCTTTCTTTCTCCAAATGTGTTTGGGGATTTATTTATGCAATTTCAGCAAGACGTGACTTCAGTCCACACGTCCCGAGTAGTTCAAGAATGGTTCACAAAGCAAGAGCAAGTCAAGCTGGCCTCCTTGTGGGGCAGACATGAAATTCATCGAGAATGTGTGGGCCGAAACGAAGGGACTAATGGTGGACCGATCCCACGCCAAACACGAACGACGCTACCTGAGGTATTGTCAGTGCAACCTGGGACGAGACGGCAGATGGCGTCTACTTGTATGCTTCTGCGCTAATCGATTCCATAGTCACACGTCTATTACTGAGAGATTCACCCAACGGTCATTTACTGGGCCATAAATACAGAAATCCATTCTCTGGTAATAATGGTATGATAAAACAAGAGACGTTATGCGATTCACAATGCACGTCAGTGTAGGAATATAAGAAAACATATAAACAATTCACAAGAGCCCAGCAGCAGAACTCAGAATTTACCACGCACAGCTGATGTCTTTACTGACAATGTCTGCACGTTTGGAGGCACTTCAAAAATATACAACATGAACGCCAGACAAAATATAGTACTTACTAATGTGGTCACTGGACATGCATATCATGTCCCCGGTGGAAATACGTAACAAGCCATACCTTGTGACTGAATAAAAACAATGAAATAGAACGCAATTGGGCAAAGCCGGGTTTCATGTTCTAACATGACACCTGCACGTGTTGTTTGCGACCATACCTAACAGATGACACTCATTTTTACTGTCGGTGAAAGTACCTAGCAGCAAGGTATGAGTGGGATACTATATATTTCCTGACTGTACATTTGGATGGTAAAGCCAGCGTAAGCAGAGACGTTTGACAGACAGGAAGGTAATGTTCACTATTACCACTGGCAGCCTCTAAAGAATTACCGACAGAAGAGCCAAATAAAATTGAAGTGCAAGAGTTATAATCCCTGCGAACGACTTTGCATACCATACAGTATATATACAGCTAATATTTCTCTATGCCTCAGCAACTTCTTTGTGTTACACTGGGTGGAATCAAAAGCATATTCACAGAAGACTTGAAAGTTCAATATGAGCAATGAGCTACGGTAGGTAAACTGTTGAATCCGATCGCACTATATTGGGAACGATATAGTACTTGAAATTGTTTTAAACAAGAAGTTCCGTGACGAACTAAAGAGCCTACTTTTCATGCCAATGATTATTCTACAGTATATGAACCTATCTAGAATAATGAAGAAATTAAGTTGCTAATATCGAAATTTCGAATTATTTCGAAATACTGTATACCTTGCATAATGTAGCCTAATAGAGCACTACAGTTGGCAGCCCTGATGACTGAATATATTCTTAGTTCCATCTCTTAAGGTACAGAATACAAAATTTGGTTGAAGTCCAATGAATAGCATGGACGTTACATGCAGTTAAACATTGGATCTAACAGCGTGCGTTAAATCATGTTGGCAACAATGTCATGCATGTATTGGTCAGAAATAATCTGAAATAATATGATCTATTGTTGTGCCAATTTTGAATGAAATCCATTAGTTAGTATAGAAGTTACATGCATTTTATAATTGGACCTATCAGCAGGCTTAGAATCATGTTGGCAGCACTGACGTATATTAGTTAGTCCAAATGCATCTAGAATGCCTGGTACTATACGTGTGCAAAGTTTAGAGCTATTGGCTTGCATACTTTCTGATATATTGGTATTTGGATCAAATAAATTTGGAGCATTTATTAACAGTTGGCAGCCCTGGTGGGTCTTAAGAATACGCTCAGTCATATCTGGTTATGTATGCATACAACATACGAAATTTGGTTGAATTCCAATTGATAGTGTAGAAGTTATGTGCATTTAAAAATTGGACCAATCAGCAGGCTTATAATCATTTTGGCAACACAGCGATGTATGGCCTCCTGGAAATTAAACTGCAATATTATTATCTATACGTATGCCAATTTTGAAATAGCTCCCATTCATACCTTCCAAGATATCCAACATTGAGCTCAAATTTCAATTGCGATTTTTTAGCAGTTGGTAGCACTGACATCATTTTCAAATATGGCCGTGAGATATTCGGGTATAGACCTTTACTCCTACCAAATTTTGTTTTGATTGCTCCAGCCGTTTAGGAGTTGATAGGGGGGGACACACACACAGCCAGACAGACAGAAGGACAGACAGAAGGACAGACAGACAGACAGACAGACAGACACACATTTGCCCGATCTCATAAGACTACTTTTTCCTCATTTTTGCAAAATGTGAAAAGTAGGCTAAAAATAGACAATATCATTATTGCCAAAAAAATATTATGTACGGTTAATCTTCGTGATTGTAATAAACACAACTGATCTGATCACCCAGTGTAGAGTGAAATCATAAGGGGCAGATGACCTCTCTGTTCCGCACCTGAAAACAACAATGATCATCATCTGGGACTTCATTGCGACACTTGGATTTTAACGAGGGATGGTTTGACCGTGGTCATGTTCAAAATGCTGGAACTCGGTTTTACACCTTTTAAAGTGTGTGACTTGTCCCACCCATCGATGACACATGCAGTGGAGTGGAATGGACTGGGAACAAGGAGTTGTGACCTTGTCTCGTCCAGCGGCTCAACTAGCACTGCCAGTGATATCTCTACACGGGGCTAGTGCGGAGTTTGTAGTGAGTTGTGACCTAACGACTGCGAACATGTGTTGTTGTTACAATCGTGCATGATGAGTAATTATTCATTCTGAGAGATGATTTCAAACGATATTCTTCGAACTAAATACTTTCAGGGCTGTAAATCATAGACATCCAATGTCTGTAAATGTAAGATTTTCCAAGTAAAATAGCATATCCTGTGGTTCGGATTGAACGTAAATATGCAGGTCCCGTGGCGCATGATCGCTAGATTAACAGGGGTTACTTAAAACTACATACTTCAGTCCATTCAATGTCTGTATGAATGATAATATAGTAATAATTATAAGAGTTATAATAATGTTATTGGTTTTACGCCCCTATTAACTACTGTGGATTTTAGAGACGCTGGGGTACCGGAGTTTTGTCCTAAAGAGGATCTTTAACGTTCCAGTAATTCTACTGACATGGCTCCCTCGCATTTTTGCAACCTCAAATGCCAATTGACTGCACCAGGATACAATCCTGCAACGTTGGACACAGCATACGGGAAGTTACTGCTGCGCCACGCAGCTAGTGTGTATGAATGCCATGATGGATTGGGGCAAGCGTTTGATCTCCATTTTCATGTTTGATCACATGACATGTAGTATTTGAACCCCTTCTATGAGTCCAGAGGTAGCGCGTTGTTCTTAACTATGTTCGTAAAAACTACGCCACTTATCCAGCTTTCCATAATACGTAGTAATCGCAATGTTTTCTGGTAGCAATGGCTTTATACAGCATGGAAGAAAACTCATGCATGGTAATCCAACTGGTGAGTGGATTTAATGTCTCATGCTATGTGTCTGTAGTGTGTATCGTTCACGAAGAAAGAATGTGTTATGGCTTTGTGGCTGCTGGTGATGTGGATGCGCGTGCCGGGAGCATGCTGAATGTTCAGCTACAATACGTCTGCGTGTCCATTAGCAGCTAACCCTTACGTTAGTCATCCGAGGATGTCAACATTACGCCACTGAGCTCCCCTCTCTGCGTTACACTGGACTCATTGGCACTGGCATTGTGAGCATGTAAGGTGATTGCCTACTTTACTAAACTGCCAGACGAACTACAGCCATGGACGTACTACGTACAATTTTAATTAATGGCTAAATACATGGAGGTACAGGACAAAGGCCGATACGCATTTGTTTAGTTTTTTTGTAGCGGTACCTATGTTTTTGTAGTCTACCTCCTCTAGATCCGAGATTTTACCTCGTTACGTTACTGTCAATGTGATTTTCCTGCATAGCGGTACAAGCTACAGACACGTAACTTGCGACATTGTAATCCACTCACCAATGTTCTCGTTGATTCATTTAGGGGATTAAGACATCGTGGTCATGTAGCCCCGTGTATTTGGGTGTGTGTAGAAACTGTCTGATATCCTGTGATATTCTGATGACTGTAGCAGTGTGTTATTGTAATTGTGCCTAAAAATTGGAAGGAGGTGGCCGTGGTCTTAAGTTACGAACAATCCCAGCATTTGCCTGGAGTGAGAAGTGAGGAATCACGGAATGCCACATCTAGGACAGCCGATGTGGAAATCAAACCATTCTCTTCTCAATTTTGCCTCAACAGACTAGAAGTAAATTTCTTGGCAGAACCGGGAATTGAACCCGGACCTCAGGTGAAATGACGAAGTGGTCGCAGACACATACAAAGTTCGTTCCGGCAATAATACAAGAAGTCCGGCATCGTGGCTAAGTCGTTAGGACTTGGGCCGAATTGCCCAAGATTCGAGTCCCGGCTGGATAGTGTGATTTTAACTTCTTATGGTTAATTTATGAGGCTCGGAAAATGGGTGATTTTGATGTCATCAACTTTCATATTTCACACTCTGACGTGCAGTTCACCACGACCGTCATATCGAAGGATCTGCACCAGGCTTCTTCGGATGGCACACGCCATTATTATTATTATTATTATTATTATCATTATGTTGGTAATTAGGCTTTAGTGAGAGTTGATGGCAAGATGAATTCTCATTTTAACGTTGTAGGAGTGAGACAAGGCTGTTATCTTCCACTGCTACTGTTTATTTTATACAGGGATCATTTGCTGAAGGTTATAAACTGACTGAGTGGAATTCAGTTAGGTGGAAACCAGGTAAGTAGTCTGGCTTATGCTGAAGACGTGGTAGTAATGAAGGACTCCGTCGAATGTTTACAAGCTAATATGTTGGAACTTGAACGGCAATGTAAGAAATAAGGTATGAATATCAGCACTTCGACAAAGGTGATGTCGGTGGGGAAGACACGCAAGAAATTGGAATGTCAGGTAGGAGGAAATAAATTGAAGCAGATGGACCATTTTAAGTATATCCGAGGATGGTAGTACAGTGAAAGAAATTGAGTCAATGTGTAGAGAGGCCAATGCAGTGAGTTCTCAGTTGCGATCTGCTGTATTCTTCAAGAAAGAAGTTAGTGTAGCAACGAAACTCTCTCTACGTCTGTCAGTAATAAGATCGACTTTACTGTATGGGAGTGAAAACTGGGTTGATTCATGATATCTCATACATGATTGCTAAGACGAATAGTTAGTTATTGTTGTTTTAAGGGGCGGAACTACGAGGTCATCTGCCCCAGACTGAGACAAATAGAAGGGAGCAATGGGAGGATGGTACTCGTCATGAAGAGAGAAAGGCTGAGTTAGATGAGGTTGTTCGTAAGATGAGAATGGGGGAGGAGAGATTACCTATGAATTCTGCTGAAGAAGGTAACAGAAGCAGAAGTAGAGCTAAGAGACGATGTTTAGACTCAGTGTTGAACCAAGTTTGATTGAGAGATGTAAAAGCTGCGGTGGCTGCTAACGGCTAATAGGGGATCATAGAGCTGCCTCGTTTAACAACAGAGGATTGCACACTACACTGGACGCTGAAACGCAAAAGAACCTCGAAAACGTAAATGAATGATCATTATTATTATTACTATAATAAAAATAATTATTATTATTAGTATAATTACAGAAAAATGTTATAAAGGTATCCCCCTCCACTCAAAAATATAAAACATAATAGGCTTTTTTTTGCAATAATTATTATTAACATATGAATAACGATTGAAATTCAATTAACTCGTCGATTAATTCACTAAATCCATTCAGGTAATCGTTGAAGAACATCCTAAATTATATACAATTCAGCTAATTATCTTGGCGACGCGTGGCACAACTCCTCTGATATGGATGTCTTTCCTGTGCATATATAGGGCACATGACATTACTGTGGAAACGATAAGCCACCCTAGAGCAATCCTGGTGACCTTAATTGGAAAATGGGACTCGCTGCGCTGTAGTCACTCAACTTCCTCCAATGTTGATTGCTACATTTGGTCATTTTTGTCACACGCTAGATCCACGGATCCCTGCATTATTTAATTTATTTTGTTTAGGTTATAGTCAGTATTCCTCACAATCCACTGTTTTGTTGTTTATGATAACGTGAAAGTAGTGCAACTATTTTCTTTTTCAATAGTTATACACGTAAGATATAGTTCGTTTCATGACTGTCCTCAGTGCCATATCTTCTGCATCTACATACACTTCTCTCAAAGCAAAGGTATCGTCTTCCTTAGTGCGCTAAAATTCAGTACGCAGCATGCTCCATTTGCTTCACACATGAGTGTACAAATAGACAGGACCAATTTTTACCGCTCCCTTTCCACCACCCTCCCTTTCTAAAAACAAACAAAATAAACTAAAACGTGCTTTTATGTATTCCCTACCCCTCCACGTCGCTTCTCACCTCGCGCGCTCTCACTCAGTCCCTCTCAAAACATAACAGAACGAAAAGCTCATTACAATAATTAATCGTGATTAATGTTTACGTGGCTATGGCTGTATATATACGGTACACCCCCCACCCCCTCGCCCTCACCACACTATACTCTCTGCTATGGCAATGTCAAACTACTGTCAAAGATTTGTTAATTTTGAAAAATCGGTGTTCCCTGTGGGTTATCCCGGAATGAAGATTGGTTGGTTTTACTACCTATCAACCAGTCACAAATCCCGTAATATACGTCGGTAAAGGAACGTCACAACACATATACACACAAAACCATCCCTATATTTTTTGTATTTTTTAATAATATTTTTTCCTACTGTGACACAAGTTAAAACATGAATAAATGGTATCCAAAATGCATGCATGGTGCTGGCCTATTTGTTATGTCTTTTCAAATTAGAGTTACGAGAGTAGCAAATATAAATAAAACGTACCTCAAACCCCTCGCAACCTGCACTGTTTCCACCGATCTGTTAGATATATATGTGTTGTAGAGTATGAATCAATATTTCTGGACAGTGTTAAGTAATTTAGTGACCATAGGGAAATAACAAGAGTGGAAATAAAAGCACATCTTTATTTCCATTACAGGAAATATTTAAAAAAATTGTTCTTGTTTCTGCGTGGTTGCATGACGCCGAGGTTTGTACCGCTAAGTGCAGCATATGTCCTGGTTAACGAGGAAACTGTTTCAATATTTTAAGATGAAGCGTTCCCTGTCGTGGTCCCTGTAATATTGAAGTGTGCCGGGGGAATTTATAGCTGCAACTATACAGGATTATATTAAGTTCGTTGCTTCGAATCCAGATGTATGTCATGAGAACTTGGACGTGAATATGTGGAACACAAAAGCACAGAGTGACGCACACAAATATGTCTACAAGCACTGCAATAAGGGCATTTATTATCAATCGTAAGTAAATATTATCGTGCAGTGCATCCAAATATGAATAATTTCTATCGCCTCTTTATTCATGTTTCCACGAAATTGGAGATGAGGTGAGATGAATCTCTTTCCGGAGAATATCCCGCGGCGTAGCCATTTTCGATAAATCTTGCACCACGGCTACGAGGGCAGCTGCAGAAAATCCGGAGATCATGGCGCTGACAGCGGTGGCTATCCTGAGTGTGGTTTTCCTCTGAGTTCTTCCATACTCCCTTCAGGAAAATGCCGGGATCGTATCTTATTTCAAGTCCCGGGATACCTACCTCATCCATGTCCCTAATACAGATACACACACTAATACAGTCAACACACAAATACAGGTTATCTGACAAGTTCAACACACACCCAACTACACAGGGCTGATTACCAAGATGTCCCAAGTCCCTCAATTGAATTAACAACAACCACTTTCTGTATAATGAGTATTGCAGCCGGATTCCCTTCCTGACGTAATCCTATAAAGTGAAGATCTATCAAATTGGGAATGATGTTGGAAGAAATCGGCCGTGACTGATCTGGAGGTACTGTCTTTGCATGGTAAGTTACGTAAATTTATTTCAAGACCTTCAGACTATGGAGTTAGAACACACTCGTCTTCTGGCACCATGACTTTCCGTGTTAACGTTCTGGACTACTCCTCAACTCGTACTAATAACTACTAGAAGTACTACAGTGAGAGATATGCTTAGGCAGTTACAATATTGCAAAGGTAGGCGATCCTCCTGGCAAATGTCTATATATTAGAGTAGGCACTGTCTTTTTACTTTATTTCTTAACTTTGTTTTAGATTTCTAAAATTGCATTAATTTATTGGGCTTATTTTGTCATTGTCTGAACAATCACCCTACTACCGATTATTGGCTAACATCTCCATGAGGCTGAATAAGATGTGCAGTTGGGTTTCACGATTTTATGGATATACATGACATATCCGCTCGTCCATTACGAAAGCCAGAAGTTATGTCATACCTCGTAGCTTCTACATTTTACCTACTGATCAATGACTACCAAAGATCTTTAATCTGGGGATTTTCTGGGACAGTCAAGATGGATAAATGTTTGAGAATGGTGAATATGAACGAGTCAACTGCCTTCGCGTCTTCTTATCGACTATCGGTAAAACAGTAACTCTGTAACCTAATCAACCCTCTAGTTCGGCACTTGAGGACAGCACGTACCCAAGGACGACTGTCACCCAGTTCATAGCCTACATATTATTGGGATGCGGTGGCCAGCATGACGACAACCTCAGCTGCAGTACCTGAGTTTTATGCCATGGAGTGCATCTTCTTATACCAAGCAGCCACTCACGGGGATGAGTACGCCTCGTTCCAGTCCTCACGTCAGATTTCAATTTTCTAGTGGAGTTGGGAGTGGTACCTGGGGCCTGTTTGACTAGAGGCAGGCGTGCGATCCTTGGACCTTGCTAAGAAAATGTATAGTCGTCAATACTGCACCAATTAAAAATTTCAAGGGATGACTGCTATTACTCGCATCAGACTGACGAAGCTCACTGGGAGTTTTAACGTTAATGTTTCCCCTTTTCCCTTAATGGAGGCGCTGGAATGTTCCAACAAAAATGCATATGGGAATATACAATTGTGTATACTCTACGTCCTCTACTGCAAATCACCAGAACATTACACCCGTGTTTAACAGGATCCTGAACTTCTTACTAATTGCCTGCAGTCATATGAACAAATGTTACGAGATCGTAGAGATTGCTCAAATATGTTCCCATGTAGCTATGGACCATACTATTTCATATATTTTATCTACTAACGAATAAATGAGAGAGAGTTACTCAATTCTTTACCATCAAATCTTTGGAATTTCTCATCCGTAATTTCCTTCTGCCTATGTTCCTTGTGCTGGAGATATTCAACCCTAATCCGTCTGCAAAAAGACCTCACTTTCAGCACTTTAGGTCTAACTATACTTAATTCACAGCAAATTCTCTTGTGGTCTGTTTCATCAAAAATACCCTGAATATACTGAAATTCCTTATCAATTTCTAAATTGAAAGTCAGTAATGATAACATCTATTATTGATCTAGTTCCTTTACCCTCCATTAGTATCTGTGAATTTTCTTATACGTCGAGAATGAGTTCGCAACAGAAAACCCCATGCTAGCACAGACGTCCAGTAGACTTCTCCCGTTGGTGTCAGTTCCTTTATCCTCACCCCGCTTACCCTAATACCTCTCAGTTCTATGTCCTATCCTAACATTGAAATCCCCCATCAGAACAACGCTATCCTTATTGTTAACTCACACTACACATCACTAAATATCTTCTAAAATCTGTCTACTTCGTCCTGGTCCGCCCCCTTCACATGGAGCATACACTGAAACTATCCTAACCCGATTTCCTGATGTTTCCAGATCTATCCACATTAGTCGTTCATTTATGTACCTCACAGAAACTATGTTACGCTTGAAGTTTCTCTTGACATACAGCCCTACTCCCTACTTTCCCTACATCGTTTTACACCTGACAGATATACCTTGTAATCTCCTTCTCGCATATCTCTTTTTATTTGAACTACACTATTCCCTAAAATATCCAACCCCATTCTACTTGCTGACACAGCTAGCTCTACATTCGTTCTTCCATAACCATCCTTGATATTAATAGCACATCATCGAATACCCATCGGACTGTCTGTTCACTTCCATGGAGTCCCTGTTCTGTCAGATGGGAGTGGGACTCAATCACTCCCATAGGTCCGAGGTTGATCAAGATGATGTTTGCAGGGTTAGAAAGTACAAGTGAATCAGTTTACTATCCTTACTTACACAGGACCCCATGAGGTTCACCTCATGGAACAAACAAGTGAGCTGGGTAGTCCTAGCCGCCTGAGCACAAGGTGGGCCACTACTCAGAGTATGTCCAAGATACCAGCTCCTATTTCATAGTTACTGGTATCCCGACTGTCAGGACCATTTACTTGTCCACTGAGCCGTTGTCCCTGGTTCACAAACTAAGACGTGACTACGCCATGAACCATTATTATTATTATTATTATTATTATTATTATTATTATTATTAAGAATTTAAGAATAAGACTTCAGACAGGCTTCGAACCCGTGTATGCTACTTTCTCGGCAGGCACGTTAGCTAACAAGTCAATCACGGCGTAAGCCCAACAGAGATGTATTTTCTAGTTTTACAGTAGGTGAAGAAAGGCATTTTCTTGATATCGATGAGAGAACCATTTCGTTCAAGGATATTCCGGAGCTCTCCAAATGGCATAGTCAGAATCTGACATTGGGAGCAATTCTGTAAAGTTATTACTAATGTATTAGCTTTCTATACCTATCGTTGACGTGTTTGTGATCTAGGACAAAAACGAAATTAGCACTCGTGTGACTGGTGGCAGAAGTTAGCTGCAGGACCTATTTGGCTAGCACCCGTGATTACGTAATTCCCACCCTGAACATTATTCTGCTTAGAATTGGGTACTGATGAAAGAGAACTGTTGGGGGTGAAAACATTAAACAGCTGTTACAAGAAAACTTAACAGGCAGCACGTACATCTTAAAGAAGAGTTTTTAGTGACATTGGTTTTTGACCTTTAGGCTATATCATAATGCATCCAGCTCCAATTTTATGTTCTTAACATGCAATATGTGTATTGCCACGTGGAGTACACATGGTTGGATTTAATTATTATGCCATAGAAATTAAATGGGAGTAAAATCAAACACGTCAACACCCACATCCATGCCCATGGTTGGATTCAAACCGGCAGCCGAGCGTGACTCAGTTTCAAGACTGCCATACTGTGCCCAACTCTAAGAATGGGTATTCCAAGATTCAGACACCTAGATATCAAGGGAAAGGCTACAGCCGCTTTTGAAAGTTGAGATATTTGAATATCGCGCTACATTGCTTCTCGAAGCAATCGGAAAGAATTTACCGATACTTGCATGTCAAGTGACGTAGCGAGTAATAGCAGAGGTCGAGGCTATTTATTGATTAAATAGTTAACCATGGAGTAGAGACTTGAGACATGGATCAGATTACTGGCACGGCCAAATAAAAGAGAATGCAATTAGTATCAAGTAAATCGGACCAGGGATACAAGAGATATGAGGATTTCCAGATTTCAGCTGATGACGCGTGACCCTGGCAGTTTTGAATAAAAGCCGGCCGGCAAGTTGCTGCTACGCTGAACCAAGGCACATGGTTGCCGGATCTACGCAGAAGTAATTTTCAAAGTTGTGATAGTCACAAAAGTGCTGCGCTACGAAGTGGAACTTAGTAAGTTTCCGGCGAGGAGAATCACTGAGGTGATTGAATTTTTTTTTCTACAGACATTAGTGGAAATATTTATGTTTCTACATGGACATATGCTAGACTTTGTCTAGAATTAGTACTTTGTCACAGTCCAGTAATAACCTAATACTTGGATGTTTAAGTCCATTTCAGTCAGTTTTCATATTGGTAACTTGTTAACCACTTCGATCTATCAGTACACTGAAGACCAGTCTGTCACGGTGGTGTTCATTAGTCTGCGCAAGGGAAACTACAGGTTGCTTAGCGCATGGTAGATGGCGAGAAGCCATGCCCAGGGAACGATCTTCAGGACAGCCGTTGTTTGGTTAGACTGTCAGTGTCTTCTTGTACTGATGAGATTACCGTGAGTTATGTTACAACTGACATATCTAAGAATAGATCACTTAGATCTGACCCCATTTAAACAAACTGTTATGGCTTTGATAGAAGCCCATATTAAAATGGAACAATAGTTAATTCAAACGTCAAGAGATACTACCACTATGTCTGACTAGACGGATTGTGGGTATATAATGGCGGCCGATACAAGGATTATACGTGCTTGTCCGATAGGGCATGTCTATGGATAAATCTGGTACAGACCAGGTTCGCTACGCTTCAAGACCATCAAGAAATGTAAGCCACATTTTGAATTATATTATGCCTAGCTAATTGGAACAAACTATTTTTCTGCAGATGACCAACACATTTATTTTTCTTCGTATTTAAATCTTGCAATGATTTACGCAAGACATATTAGAGTTATTCTGAGTATTTTCAGCACTCAGAACAGTTTAGGATCGATGACCGAGCATTTCGAGCATTTATTTGAATATTTCATATTTTTGGGAAATCACGGTAATCAGCCGATGTAACTGTAAAAGTTAATAATTATTTTTGTTGAGGAATGGATATTTTTTCCATATTCGAAGGTTCGAACATGTGGATTCTCACATAATCAGATGATAACTAAACACATTTAAAATGATATAACTAATAATAATAATAATAATCCACTAATAATAATAATAATTTTCATAATTTTTCTAAATAATTCTGGGATATTATATTTTATAATAATCATATGTATTGAGAGAGAGCCTATGAAGTAGTTTAATCATTTCTAGTTTGGAACAGGAGATTTTCCGAAGGAGAGTGGTTAGCGCAAGCCCGCATTCAACCAACATTTCAGTTCTGGTTGAACAGTTGATATTTGCAATGAGCAAAGTATATTTTTCAGATAACACGGAGAGGCATGAAACGGGAAGCAAATGATATTTGTATCAAATAGGATATTTTTGTATTTATATAAAATCATGACGTAAATACACTCGAAAGTGAAATAAAGATTTTCATAAGTATGGTAAATTCACGGGTTGAACTGAATGGTAAAATAAAATAAACTTGTA
Organism: Meconema thalassinum; assembly: GCA_946902985.2. Taxonomy (NCBI): domain Eukaryota; kingdom Metazoa; phylum Arthropoda; class Insecta; order Orthoptera; family Tettigoniidae; genus Meconema; species Meconema thalassinum. Next base: position 637,648,132 of record OX336389.2, read on the forward strand.
AGTTTATTAATCTTCCAGTGTTGATAACAAGCAGAGGCTTGATTTATTGTATAAATTTTGGGGGAGAAAATTTATGTGTGTGGAGTAGTTGAAATGCCATTCCCAGGTGCGCATATTTAAGTCGCAGGAATGAGGAGATTTTTTCGAGCATCAATCAAATAGCAGGTTCGATGGCTCAGGTTTATAGTAGGAGTATTGGAACTACACATTTCGTCGTATGAATGACCCGAAGGTTATTTCTTAGAAACCATCAGCTCTTATTTCAACCTTGTTTACGAATTCCATTTAGACTTTGATTTTGCTAGAACCCGGATTTGTCATGATAGTAGTTTATTCTTCTTCAGAGGAAGACCTTGGCCGTTGTTGTTGTAATATTGTGTTCTTATGAAAATAATAGAATGGGCCACTGCCAATTAAAAATAATTCCTTAACCACGAATAATTTGAAGGATGTTTTCAATCCTAGTGCCATGAACTAAATGAATTTATTTTGAAGCTACAATGCTTATTTCCGCATTCTGTCGAAGAATTGCAAGTTGTGAAAGTTACTAAAAGGGCCACAAATATAAATATTTTTCTTAATGATGATTCTAAGTGGAGAATCGAATAGTTGAATGGTTCAACAATTTATTAATCAAGTTGATGATTCAGAAATCATATATTTTGTTAGGAACTTGAAGTTCATAATCGAATCACTTCTCGAAATGTTTAATGTCAGAAGAACAATTAATTTTCGTTGTGCTTCGCACAAGTTCTTCGATGCTATGCTCAAGGTCAAATACTTTTCAGATGTTATTAATATGTGTAAATAATTTGTGTTGATTCAATGATGATAATATTTTTTTTTGGACAATATATTTTTTGAAACTGGAAATATAAGTGAAAGTTAAAAATTCTATGAACATTTATTCTACGAGTGTTAATATTATGTAAAAATTCAAACAGTGAACTACGATATTTCCAGTAAAGACAATTAAATTTGAACTGGATTTAATCATTAATTATAAATAATTTTGGAACACAGTCTACAGGACTAACAATCAGACTTGTGTTTCCAAAAAATAATTGTCAAATGTGTTTGGAAAATTTCTGTATATTGTGTAAATAGGAGTGTGGATCGCCACACGTGAGTGATGCTGCTTTGAGCATTTTTGCAGTCAATTTTAAATTCAAAATAAACTGAGATAATTTTACTTGATGTGTTACGCCCAATTGAATCTCCTTCTATCCTTATTGTTGCATTGAGCCAAAAATCAGTAAAGCATTTTTTTCATTTGATGTCGTTTTTGCGATTTGCTTTAACCCATCTGGCGCTCCGGGATATTTTGACTCTCGTGCTGACTGATTATAGGTAAAATGCATATGTGGTCGTGCGGACTCCGGTCTAAACGGGCACATAAAATAAGATAGAGAGAGAAATGGCTTCGAACGTGGGACTCGATTTAGACATGGTCAATCGCATGCCGATTTAAATTGTGATAATTTTTATAGAAATATTTTGGGAGTTGAGAGATGTCTGGTTTGGATGAATAAATTAGTTGGAAACCCAATTAGTGGGGAAAATTAAAAATTTAACTTGGTTAATAATTAGAATGGGTTTGATTATTTTTCATAATGGCTTAACCATTAGGGCGTCAAGTAAATTCAGTAGTAAACGTTCGATGACTGGACATACGCATTATTAGAATCCAGGTGGAGGATATTTGAGAACTTGCATATTTTTCTTGTGATATTGTGGTAAATGTAATTCGTAAAAGTAGAGAATTTTGTTTTTCCATCACGTCGACATTAGGACAAATCTCATTTTATTAGAGTGTTCCAATTAGCTATTCATATTTCTTGTTCTAGTTATAAGCTTGTGTTTGCCGATATTGTATACCCCTAAGTTTTGAATAATAATTGAAAATTATGGAAGAAATGATGAGGATGATGAGGAGTTTGGAGGAGAGTTCAAAAGAAGCTGGACTGCGTGTAGCAGCCATTATGAAAGAAAATACTGAGGCTTTGGAAAGGAAACTTAAAGAAAATTCTGATTCTTTAGAAAATAAACTTAAAGAAAGTTCTGATTCTTTAGAGAATAAACTTAAAGAAAATTCTGATTCTTTAGAAAATAAACTTAAAGAAAATTCTGATTCTTTAGAAAATAAACTTAAAGAAAATTTGAAGGATAAACTTAAAGAAAATTCTGATTCTTTAGAAAGCAGGTTAAACGGTAACTTGAAAGAAAATTTAAATAGTAAATTTAATTCTATGGAAAGTAAATTTAAAGAGAATTCTGAAATTTTGAAAATGTCACTTGAGAGTAAAATGAATAAATTATGCGAAAAAACACATGAGCTCGAAACTTCATTAGCCACTAACGCAAGTTTAATGGACGATAAATTTCGCGATGCCGATCTTCGATCTCAAAGCTTAGCTGATAGGATAGAACATGGTCTTAGGAAAGTTGGTGAAGACATGATCAACCTAGAAGTCAGAGTGAAGAAGGAGAGTAATGAGATGGGAATTCTAGTTGTTCAACGGTTGACAGAACAATTCAAAGAACTTGTAATGGGAGAAATAAGAGAAGGTGTGATTAATGAATTGCAAACTGAAATTAAAACCACAGTTGTCAATGAAATTAAAGACACACTCAAGCTGGAGAATCAAGAAGGAATCAAGGAGATTAGGGAATCTTTGTCATCCCATATTCAAGTAATTTCCAAAGATATCCAAGCAACTCAGAAGGACATATCAGATATGACAGGGTCATTGAAAAGTCATGAGGCTGTTATGAACTAGATATCCACTGATGTCAAGGAGAATTGTAAAGAAACTGAAGCAATTAAGAAAATGGCAGAAGAAAACCAGAAGGAACTTGAGGCTATGAAAACTCAAATCAAGGACGAGAAACAGTCTGACCATCTGTTGAAAATGCCAAGTGTAAGGGGAAAAGAACAGATACAGATAAATCTAGGAGCAACTAGAGAGACTGATAGTCAAAGACAGGATGAGGTCAGGACAGTATTTCAATCCAACCCCATAACTGTATTTAAGAATGTAGAAGATAAGCCTTCTAAATTTTCAGGGCGAGATTCTGTGACACCCGTAGAATTTTTGAGAGAAGCAGGTGATTACCTGAAAGATTCTAAGATCCCTAAAGAAAGACAGATCCGAGTGATAGGGAAGTTTTTGGAAGGTCCTGCACTTCTTTGGTTTAGAGCCTTTAGATCCACTCTAACCACTTTTGAGGAGTTTTCTCGTGGGTTATTGAAAAAGTTTTGGTCCCCGGAAACCCAACAGCAAGTCAGAGCAGAATTATATTCTAAGAGATTCTCGACGTCACAACCTACTCGATACTCTACGTACTTTTCTGGACAGCTTTCTAAACTTCAACATTTAGATCCGCCGATGCCAGATAACGAATTGATTACTGCATTGATACGTCAGTTTCCAGCAGACGTCCAAAGGACTTTGATCGCTGCTGATATGTATAATATGGAGCAATTTGACGAAGTATTACAGAAGCTGGATCATACGAACGCTCAATTCTTCCATCAGAAGGGAGGAAAGAATAACAACGCTGTGTACGCTGTTATGGCTGATAGTTATTCTCAAACACCTCGAGAGATTCGAGAGGGGCGAGAAGAGAAAACGCCGAGGGAAGATTCCAATAAAAGAGGATGGAGTCAGTACAGTAACAGATACAGTTACAAGCCTTATGCGAGACCGGATGGTGGAAATCGATACAATACTCGATGGAGAAGGCCACGGGATAATCAAGGAAGGTACCAGGAAAGAAGATACTATGGTAGAAACAACTTCAATAACAGAGGGAATGTGGATACTCGTCAGTCCAATGAAGAGTTCAACAAGGAGACGAGGAAAAACTTGGAAGCAAACACCAAGATAACTTGCAGTTTATGGAGCAGAGGCCCAATGAACCAGGTCCATCGGGAACACAACAATCCCGGGGGAATGGTAACGAAAAAAAAAATTCGAATTCACAGTAGAAGATAGAATTTTGAACACATTCACTTCCAGAATTATTAAATGGCAAGCAGAGGATGATGACTTAATTCAACAGAATGACGAACGGAAAGAAATGGGTACAAGAATTAGAATGCCAGTCATATCATGCGAAGTATTCGGTATGCCTGTCGATACTTTGATTGATACTGGGGCTATGCTTTGTCTTGTGAGTGAGAAGCTTTATATTCTGTGGTAGCTCAAAGAGAATTTAGAGGAAATTCCAGTATCAGGAATTAAGATCCAAGGAATAATACCCAACAAAATATCTCTGTGCAAAACACAATTATACTTATGTATTACGATTGGAGGACATGATTTCCGACATGTGTTTGTAGTAATGAAGGACATGGCTTTTGACATGATATTGGGAGCGGATTTCATTCAGAAATATCAAGCAGTGATAGACATGAAGACAGAGACGATCAAATTCAAGAATACCGAAGAGATTAACTTCGAGGGAAAAGAAGAGGAAGACATCGAGGGAGATGCTCAATGGTCTCTGATTTTTCATGAAGCTGAAGGAAGAGAAGTCTACACTGAGGAGGAGTCCCCAGAGCTAGGGGAAATTTTGGAAGAGAATCACGACATTTTCGATATTAAACCTGGTGAAATTAAAGATTTTGAATATTGTATTCGTGTAAATGATGATGCACCTTTTCATGCTAAATTGTATCCGGTTGCGGAAAAGCATCGAGAAAGGGTAAAAGTGCTTATCAAGGAGATGGAAAGCAACAATGTGATTGAAAAGTATACTACATCTTATGTCAATCCATTAGCAGTAGTGTCTAAGCAAGATGGAAGTCTGAGACTATGTTTAGACGCGCGAAATTTGAATTCAAGATTGCTGCCAGAGTATGACAGACCACCAATCATTAGGGAACTGTTAAGGAAATTCCAAGTCAAGGTCTGGTTCTCTAATATTGATCTCACTTCGTCCTACCATCACATTAGGCTTAGTGAAGATTCTAAGAAGTTTACAGGATTTATGTTTGACCAGCAGACATATGTATTCCGCCGTCTACCATTTGGAGTTAAAACATCTGGATCAGTTTTGATCAGAGCACTGGAACAAAATTTGAGTCCTGAAGTAAAAGAGATAGCAATTCATTATATAGATGATATCTTTATTGCATCCGAGACTAAAGAGGAACATTTGTTACATCTTCAGATGTTATTCGCAGATTTGAGAAATGCGAATTTTAAAGTAAACCTTCGAAAATGTCAGTTCTTTCGAAAGGAAATAAAATTTTTGGGTCACATTTTGGATGGAGAAGGATACCGTCCCAATGAGACGAAGATAGAGGCAATTACAAATTTCCCTAGACCTACTAGAGTGAAGAATGTCCGCAGTTTTCTCGGGACATGCCAATTCTTTGCAGGGCATTGTCCAAACTTCACCAAAACGGTAGCTCCATTGCAGGAATTATTAAAGAAAGGAAACAAATGGAAATGGGATGAAGATTGTGAACAATCATTTCAAGATGCCAAGAGGTTATTGGTAAACAGCGTGAAATTGGAATATCCTGACTTTACCAAGAATTTCATCATAGAATCTGATGCATCCACCGTAGGGATTGGAGCTATTCTTCTTCAGGAAGATGAAGATCACAAGAGACATTACCTGGCGTTAATTAGCAGGAAACTTCGTCCATCAGAAAGGAATTATTACACCACAGAGTTAGAAGCACTTGCTGTAATATTCGCGTTGGAGTCGTGGAAGAAAATGTTAATTGGACATTCAGTCATTGTGAGGACTGATCACCACGCATTGGAGTTTATCTTGAGAACAAACTTTGCCAGTGATAGAATAACTAGATGGTCACTTTTTATTCAACAATTCAACCTAGTTATTGAACACACTCCTGGAAAGTTGAACGTGGGAGCTGATTTATTGAGTAGAGCAGTGGAGTCTACATCTAAGGTTTTTCAAGTTAACCTGACGCAGGAGGATGAGGATACCTTGAGAAGGTTAAGATTGTAGCATTTATCCCAGAGGAGAGACCGACGTCTTAGAAACATTTTTCGTTTTCTACAGGGAGACATGGATCCAAATGATGATGATTTTGTGGAAACTGAAAGAATTTCAAGAGATTTTATGATGTTAGATGGTTTAATCTACAAGTTTGCAGATCCTGACCATACGAAGCTGAGAGTAGTGATACCTCCACGAATGCAAAAACCCATTGTCTGGATGGCACATCGAATTGCAGGTCATGCTGGAGTAGATAAGACAGTCAACATGATTCAAGAGAAATTTTCGTGGGAGCAGATGCGACAAACTGTCAGAAACACTATTCGAGAATGCGACTTATGCCAAAGGAGTAACCATAATTCTAGATTATTGAGAGAATTACCAAGGCCTATTATTCCTTCTAAGCCTTGCGAAATCTTCGCGACTGATTTATATGGTCCTCTCCCAAAGTCTAAAAGAGGTAACCGATATATTCTGGTGACCATGGATGTTTTCAGCAAATACACTATGTTGCATCCGATTCAGAAGGCAAACGCAAAATATTGTGCGAAGAGAATTAGAGACAACGTGATTCCGGAAGCAGGCAAACCGGAATTCCTTTTATCAGATCGTGGACCTCAATTTACATCCTTAGAATTTCGAACCATCATGAATAATCTTGGGATTAGACAATTGTTTTGTTCTATTAGACATCCAGAGAGCATTCCAGCAGAACGCGTGATGGCTGAAATAGCAAAATTTTGCCGCCTCTATTGTCCAAATGAGCATTAGAAATGGATGGATGTTCTCTCTTTAGCATCCGAATCCATCAACTCTACAATTCATGAGAGTACTGGACAGATTCCCATGTTGCTTCATCATGGAATTAAACCAACAAGATTATGGGATCGAATCATCTCTATTCCACCTGAGATTGAACCAAGTCGTCAGATGAGGGAAACTCTAGCTTTAGACAAGTTGAGGAGCCAAGTTGAGAAAAGAGAGCGCAGAGTGAGAGGAAAGCGTTTTCGCAGACCCTTGCGCGTAGGAACTCTTGTTTTAGTGAAAAGACCTACACCCTCTGACGTGCAAAATCGAGTGTACTCGAAGTTTGCAAGCCTTTACGTATTGTGGAAGTAAACAACAATGGAAGCTATGAAGTCGCCAATACACGAACTGGTAACATCGTGGGAACTTTTAATGCCTCGAATTTGAAGATTTATTATTCAAGAACCAGATGATTTAATGTGTAGATAGGAAAAATAAAAATTTTTCAATTTTTATTTTTTGCTAGGTGTGGGGTGGATGTGCCCAACTCTAGGAATGGGTATTCCAAGATTCAGATACCTAGATATCAAGGGAAAGGCTACAGCCGCTTTTGAAAGTTGAGATATTTGAATATCGCGCTACATTGCTTCTCGAAGCAATCGGAAAGAATTTACCGATACTTGCATGTCATGTGACGTAGCGAGTAATAGCAGAGGTCGAGGCTATTTATTGATTAAATAGTTAACCATGGAGTAGAGACTTGAGACATGGATCAGATTACTGGCACGGCCAAATAAAAGAGAATGCAATTAGTATCAAGTAAATCGGACCAGGGATACAAGAGATATGAGGATTTCCAGATTTCAGCTGATGACGCGTGACCCTGGCAGTTTTGAATAAAAGCCGGCCGGCCGAGGCATCGATAGCTCATTCCAACACAAGCACTTGCAGAGCAAGTTGCTGCTACGCTGAGCCAAGGCACATGGTTGCCGGATCTTCGCAGAAGTAATTTTCAAAGTTGTGATAGTCACAAAAGTGCTGCGCTACGAAGTGGAACTTAGTAAGTTTCCGGCGAGGAGAATCACTGAGGTGATTGAATTTTTTTTTCTACAGACATTAGTGGAAATATTTATGTTTCTACATGGACATATGCTAGACTTTGTCTAGAATTAGTACTTTGTCACAGTCCAGTAATAACCTAATACTTGGATGTTTAAGTCCATTTCAGTCAGTTTTCATATTGGTAACTTGTTAACCACTTCGATCTATCAGTACACTGAAGACCAGTCTGTCACGGTGGTGTTCATTAGTCTACGCAAGGGAAACTACAGGTTGCTTAGCGCATGGTAGATGGCGAGAAGCCATGCCCAGGGAACGATCTTCAGGACAGCCGTTGTTTGGTTAGACTGTCAGTGTCTTCTTGTATTGATAAGATTACCGTGAGTTATGTTACAACTGACTTATCTAAGAATAGATCACTTAGATCTGACCCCATTTAAACAAACTGTTATGGCTTTGATAGAAGCCCATATTAAAATGGAACAACAGTTAATTCAAACGTCAAGAGATACTACCACTATGTCTGACTAGACGGATTGTGGGTATATAATGGCGGCCGATACAAGGATTATACGTGCTTGTCCGATAGGGCATGTCTATGGATAAATCTGGTACAGACCAGGTTCGCTACGCTTCAAGACCATCAAGAAATGTAAGCCACATTTTCAATTATATTATGCCTAGCTAATTGGAACAAACTATTTTTCTGCAGATGACCAACACATTTATTTTTCTTCGTATTTAAATCTTGCAATGATTTACGCAAGACATATTAGAGTTATTCTGAGTATTTTCCTCGCTCAGAACAGTTTAGGATCGATGACCGAGCATTTCGAGCATTTATTTGAATATTTCATATTTTTGGGAAATCACGGTAATCAGCCGATGTAACTGTAAAAGTTAATAATTATTTTTGTTGAGGAATGGATATTTTTTCCATATTCGAAGGTTCGAACATGTGGATTCTCACATAATGAGATGATAACTAAACACATTTAAAATGATATAACTAATAATAATAATAATAATCCACTAATAATAATAATAATTTTCATAATTTTTCTAAATAATTCTGGGATATTATATTTTATAATAATCATATGTATTGAGAGAGAGCCTATGAAGTAGTTTAATCATTTCTAGTTTGGAACAGGAGATTTTCCGAAGGAGAGTGGTTAGCGCAAGCCCGCATTCAACCAACATTTCAGTTCTGGTTGAACAGTTGATATTTGCAATGAGCAAAGTATATTTTTCAGATAACACGGAGAGGCATGAAACGGGAAGCAAATGATATTTGTATCAAATAGGATATTTTTGTATTTATATAAAATCATGACGTAAATACACTCGAAAGTGAAATAAAGATTTTCATAAGTATGGTAAATTCACGGGTTGAACTGAATGGTAAAATAAAATAAACTTGTAAGTTTATTAATCTTCCAGTGTTGATAACAAGCAGAGGCTTGATTTATTGTATAAATTTTGGGGAAGAAAATTTATGTGTGTGGAGTAGTTGAAATGCCATTCCCAGGTGCGCATATTTAAGTCGCAGGAATGAGGAGATTTTTTCGAGCATCAATCAAATAGCAGGTTCGATGGCTCAGGTTTATAGTAGGAGTATTGGAACTACACATTTCGTCGTATGAATGACCCGAAGGTTATTTCTTAGAAACCATCAGCTCTTATTTCAACCTTGTTTACGAATTCCATTTAGACTTTGATTTTGCTAGAACCCGGATTTGTCATGATAGTAGTTTATTCTTCTTCAGAGGAAGACCTTGGCCGTTGTTGTTGTAATATTGTGTTCTTATGAACATAATAGAATGGGCCACTGCCAATTAAAAATAATTCTTTAACCACGAATAATTTGAAGGATGTTTTCAATCCTAGTGCCATGAACTAAATGATTTTATTTTGAAGCTACAATGCTTATTTCCGCATTCTGTCGAAGAATTGCAAGTTGTGAAACTTACTAAAAGGGCCACAAATATAAATATTTTTCTTAATGATGATTCTAAGTGGAGAATCGAATAGTTGAATGCTTCAACAATTTATTAATCAAGTTGATGATTCAGAAATCTTATATTTTGTTAGGAACTTGAAGTTCATAATCGAGTCACTTCTCGAAATGTTTAATGTCAGAAGAACAATTAATTTTTGTTGTGCTTCGCACAAGTTCTTCGATGCTATGCTCAAGGTCAAATACTTTTCAGATGTTATTAATATGTGTAAATAATTTGTGTTGATTCAATGATGATAATATTTTTTTTCGACAATATATTTTTTGAAACTGGACATATAAGTGAAAGTTAAAAATTCTATGAACATTTATTCTACGAGTGTTAATATTATGTAAGAATTCAAACAGTGAACTACGATATTTTCAGTAAAGACAATTAAATTTGAACTGGATTTAATCATTAATTATAAATAATTTTGGAACACAGTCTACAGGACTAACAATCAGACTTGTGTTTCCAAAAAATAATTGTCAAATGTGTTTGGAAAATTTCTGTGAAAATCCACAGCCTGCTTCCAGTCTCCGACCGGGTCAGGAATGGAATGAATGAAGCCCCTATCTAGCGGCGAGGATATGAACTGTGCCGGCTGCCGAGGCCTGACGCACTCCTCTGGGGCAATGATTAAATGAATGACAGATGAAATGAAATGATAGTGGAGAGTGTTGCTGGAATGAAATTTTGACAGGGAAAACCGGAGTACCCGGAGAAAAACCTGTCTGCCTCCGTTTTGTCCAGCACAGATCTCACATGGAGTGACCGGGATTTGAACCACGGACCCAGCGGTGAGAGGCCAGCGTGCTGCCGCCTAAGCCACGGAGGCTTCTGGAAAATTTCTGTATATTGTGTAAATAGGAGTGTGGATCGCCACACGTGAGTGATGCTGCTTTGAGCATTTTTGCAGTCAATTTTAAATTCAAAATAAACTGAGATAATTTTACTTGATGTGTTACGCCCAATTGAATCTCCTTCTATCCTTATTGTTGCATTGAGCCAAAAATCAGTAAAGCATTTTTTTCATTTGATGTCGTTTTTGCGATTTGCTTTAACCCATCAGGCGCTCCGGGATATTTTGACTCTCGTGCTGACTGATTATTGGTAAAATGCATATGTGGTCGTGCGGACTCCGGTCTAAACGGGCACAATACTGCTGGTCCAAGCCGACCGGAAGGAAAGAAAGAAAGAAAGGGACACCTTTACACATATATCACATCTATCTCACATTTGTATAGGGTGCGTGATGGTGCAGTGGTGAAGCTAATTGCCCCTCGCCAAGGCGGATCGGGTTCGATTCCCAGTCGATGCGTGTGAGATTTTCAAAGTAAAATATCATGTTCTGCGGTCCGGATTGCACGTAAATAAATCTTCCGAGGCTGATGATCGCGAAACTAACGGTCTCGTAAAACTACAAGCTTCCTTCCTTTTGCCTTTACATGTCGTGATCTGCTAAGGATGGCCCTTGCAATCAAAGCCAGTTTGTCTGTGAGGAAAGGAGATAGCTGTTTTTACATATAATCCTACTTCTTTGGAAAGATTCTTGGATTTGTTTCAGTAAGGTTTCATTCCGTCATAAATATTACTAAGTGAAAATGTTCATCATTAAATTTCCAATAAATGAATGGATGGCTGTAAGTCCGTGGTATGTAACATTTGTTCCAAAATGTGATCTTGTGTGCAACAGTGAGGTATAATGTTGTTGTGCATCGTGACATCACCTTGGTAGTAATACCATAGAAGTAGCATGTAATTCAGGCTCCAACACGATGGGAGAACGTGGTATGTAGCCAATTCCATGTACGCCAGTGCCTGTATTTACGTACGACCCCTGTTAATTTATGAAAAGCAACATACCACGTTCTTCAAGCCCCCCACTCAACTATTATTCTGTACAGTTTGTAAATTATAGCAACCACTTTGACGAAAAGTGCGGAAACACGATGATGGGATCCTTCTTAACCCTGTCATATCTTAGTAGCCTACTACAAAAATAATGTGTAGCCTTGTTTCTTTTTAGGGCTGCCCTCTTCGGAATAAAACAAAATAATGTTAGATATTGATGTCACTAGCTGCCACGGACGTATTCAAATCGTACGTCAGAACTTCAGATTTGCCAAGGTTTGGGAAAGTTCCCTTGGTGACATCGACCAGGGGTACACCATTCGCAAAATAAGTAGTACAGAATTTTCTAGGCTGTAAGGTTGCAGTGGTTGAAGAATCATCTCAGGGGTGGGAAAGGAGGTAGGAAGGGGGAATTCGTCTCCTTCAAGTTGGTCTCACTGGGGGAATATGAAGACATCTGGTTGGCAATCCTGGTATCCATTCGTTTGTCTTTTGGCACACGAGGTGAAATTTGAAGTTTTTCTGACTAAAGTGAATTAAAACCTGCGTTGGCTTTAAACTTGCTAGCTTGTACATACAAAAGCAAGACTTTTAAAATGTTATTTTATTTTATTTGCACACAATGAAGATCACGCTAAAGCTATGTCTGTCTTTACCAATATCAAAATCCAGTACACAACACTGCTATTTGCCACGTGGTATTGTATTGTTAAAAACACTGGACAGAAACCAAAATTGAAAGAAATAAGCTGAGTGTCAATGAAAGGAGGGTAATGAAGAAGATCTGGGGACGAGTTTTCCAAAAGGGAACGTGGAGAATTCGAAAGAATGCGGAGATTTGTGAACTCATGAAACATCCTAGCATAGTTCAAAAGTTAAATAGTTTGAGTCTGCAATGGACAGAACAACCAGCCAGAAAGCCGGAATACAGAATTCCCAAGAGAACGTTTAATGAAACTTTCTCATTCGCAATACCGGCCTTGAACATTAAGGGAAAACGACATGATTACAGCTATCACAACCTTGGGTATATCTGTAAATTGGAGAGAAGTGTCTTTAGATGAAACCAGAAGAGATAAACGTTTGGTGCAGCGAGCAATTTACACGGTCTGTGATCGCAGGATACCTAAGTCATTAAGTAAGCAAGCAAGCAAGCAAGTAAGCTTGTAAGGAACCTACGCTAGTTCTTTAGCCACAATATTTTGTTTTATTTATACATTACCTAAAATTAATACGCTTAAAAACTTCAGCTATATTTTCCATTTCCACAGTTGCGATTAATACTCCACAAACATACTGTATTTCTGTCAAGAATTTTAATTCTAGTCCTGAGACTGGAACGTCGTACACTTGGTTTCGTGAGGATGAATGAGAAGAAGTGGATTCTAATGCCACCTTACCCATCTTAGAATTGGTTTTCCATGGCTTTCCATTCCAACTAAATGCTGTGATCATATCAAACTTGAGGTCACTGCTTATTACCAATCTGGTCTTCAACATAGGTACACACACTAAAATAGACATCAAAAAACATAGGTTATCAGTAGGCAGTGGATATTAGGCAAATGCCTATTCTTTTCCGTGACATATACATGACTCACCTTTTATATATACCTAGGAACATGTTTCACGAACGTTTAGGTCTATATAGAGCCGTCTATATAAAGTCAAAATGCCTATTTTGACGTTAGCGCCTATTTTCCATTCTAAGTGTGTTCTTAGTGCCAATTTTCCAGTTTGACTAGTTTTTCCCTTGTTAGATTTGAATTTCTGTTTTAATTTTGATATTTTACACTATTCATAATATTGGTCTACTGTACCAATGTTTTTTGAAAAGCTTGTAACTTAAAGGTTAACTATGATTCTTTTCTTTTCTTTTCTTTTCGTGTGGCTTCCTCGGAGGCCGAGTGCAGGTCTTTCTAATTGACGCTCGTGGGCGACCTGCGCGTCATAATGAGGATGAAGTGATGATGAAGACGTCACACACACCCAGTCTCCGAGCCACGGGAATCAACCGCAGGAGATTAAAATCCCTGATAGCTCGGCTGGGAATCGAACCCGGGGCACTTCGGGCCAAAGGCTAGCGAGCCAACTATTTAGTCACGGAGCCGGACCTTTACTCGGTGACGTCCCTTCTGCTGGCACCCACACAGACAGCGTTTCCGTGACGCAGCTCCCACTCACAACTCTCACCTCCACTGCACATACTCTTAAGGCTCGGACACACAGAAAGCGGTCTGTCGCGACTGGAAGCAATATCTGACCGAGGCGGTCAGTCGGTCTGGTTGTATTTACGAAAGTTGCATCAACCCGGGCACACAGAACGCGGTCTACCATCACCCGATAGTCTTTGTCGCCGCGACCAACGATCCGGCTGTACAAATTTACAGTGTACCCGCCTGACCGCCGTATCGCTTTCGATTGTGATGAGTGACCAAACTGAAGTATTTATTGAAACTGTGTATAAATATACATATCTGTTCGTTCACACGAACATTATAAAAATATTTTAAAGAAGGCTGAAGCATGGAATCGTGCAATTCCTCGAAACATTCTCGCGACATACGAAAATACTGGAAAATCCTATCTTCATGTGACTTTAGTTCGATACATAAGCGGTGGTATTCTCCTAATTGCTCTCTCTCTCTCTTCATATTGATGTCATGCACCCAACATTGTCTTTTCTTCTTTGTATTTTGCAAAGCAAATAAGAGAAGGAGTTCTTCGTCCCAGCTCATACTCAATAATAATATCAAACATAATTAATATTAAAACACGCTACATATTCCCTAGAAGGAAGCGACCAGACTGGACCGCTCACACAAATGTATCGCGTCCTACGTCCCCATATCGCAGACCGCCGCGACGACTACTGGATCGCTTCCCACCGCGACAGGACGCTTTCTGTGTGGCCGAGCCTTTACTGTCACTACTATTGACTCAACAGCACTGTCCTTTGCCCAGCTGCCGACACTGAAGTGAACTCAACTCTCAAGAGAACTGCACCCCCGCACCCACGCCTCGTGGGTCTTTTATACTGGAAGCGGCTTCTAAAGCAAATTCCCGCTCGCCCCAGCACTATTGCGTGATTAAATGTGTCCTGCGCCCAGCAGCTTCTAGAATCAGATCAGTCTAGTAGCCAGGCGTGGCAATGGCTTGCAATGGCTGACAGGGGCTACTCCCTTTGCTCCTATCACCCACCATTGTGCTTTGCAGCTTTGGGTGAGGCATGGCGCCATGTCATATTTCTCTCTCCCAGGCTGAGCGTCCAGTGTGTCACACGTCAAGATGCATACACTCGTTGGGAATTATCTTCTGGTACCTCCTACCATGTTAACACCCACCGACAGCATGGCACATCATTCACTGAGTGTTCAATATCTGTCGTTACTGTCTCAAGCATTCTTAATGATAATTTAAGAAGCAAACAGTCGGAATATTAGGTAATATTACCTTTATTGTATTTGTGTTCATCAACATCCATATGTCTGCACCGAACTGGGTGATATGGAAGACTAGGCTTCTGGTAATGGAAGTGCTCTTGGTTCCAAAGAAATTGATTTAAAAGTTTTCACAAGGATGCACTGTGCCCGTCTCCGGGTGAGAAGCAATGACCCAGCTTAAAATATCACAACCCTGCACGAAAGGAGCACACAACATAAAGCCAAGTAGTTCCGCGAATAACCAAGTAGCTTATTTTCATATATCCTACTTACGTTAATTGCCTCTATCAACATACAAAATTTCAGTTTGATTGCTGTAATAGATTCGTAGATATTGAGAACCATCTGAATATTCGGATGGTCTCCATGTTGGATGTTTATACATTAAGTAGGCCATAGAGTTATGAACTATTACATGAAGATTATTGCGTAGGTATATTATTCAACGTAGTGAAACTTGGTACAGAAAATGTATATACCCATTGCAATGCACTGACATTTAATTTTGTTCAATTGTTTACATAACTTTAAGATGGTTGCTGTGCAAAATTTTAAAATTAAGTTTCTATTTCTTGTGTCCTAATCATGAGATCGAAGTGACGTTTGAATAATGAATCTTTGCAATAATCGTCAACTAATAGTACATGACTCGGTGGCATATATATATAAATACAAATCCAAAATAGCGAACATGTGTCAACTTCGCATGGCCACCATGTTCGTTCTGTACTTAACAGGTTTTTGAAATATAAATAGGCGAACTTCTAGCTGTGCCCTTTACCACCGTATAAAATTTCAGGGTAATATCGGCAATAGTTTCGGAGATATAGAATGCCGGTGAAATATTTCGCACAGCCGCCTTGTTGGAATGGTGAGACGTAATACAATTTGAAGGGCACGGTTGGGGTCGGAAAAATAGTACCATGACCTTACCGAGTTTCATTGAAATCCCACGAGCCATACAGATTTTATGAGGGGGGGACACACACACACATACGCTCACACACAAACATACAGGCACACACATACACACAAGCGGACAAAAGGTAGTCTCATAAGACTATATTTTTCATAAATGAGAATAGGCTAAAAATGTGTGCTGGGATTTTAGTTTGGAATAAACAAAACAAAAAATGTGCGGTAAGTTGGAGGTGTAGGCTAGATATGTGGTGAGTTGGAGGTGTAGGCTAGATATGTGGTGAGTTGGAGGTGTAGGCTAGATATGTGGTGAGTTGGAGGTGTAGGCTAGATATGTGGTGAGTTGGAGGTGTAGGCTAGATATGTGGTAAGTTGGAGGTGTAGGCTAGATATGTGGTGAGTTGGAGGTGTAGGCTAGATATGTGGTGAGTTGGAGGTGTAGGCTAGATATGTGGTGAGTTGGAGGTGTAGGCTAGATATGTGGTGAGTTGGAGGTGTAGGCTAGATATGTGGTGAGTTGGAGGTGTAGATATGTGGTGAGTTGGAGGTGAGGTGTAGATATGCGGTAAGTTGGAGGTGTAGATATGTGGTGAGTTGGAGGTGAGGTGTAGATATGCGGTAAGTTGGAGGTGTAGATATGTGGTGAGTTTTAGTAACAAATCAAGCAATAAATTACTTTAAATATTATACAAACTTTCTCCTCTTCCCAATCTCTAATTCTAAATGAACCTATAGATTTTACTTGACAGAATATTATACAAAATATGCAACATTCCCCGTCACTCAATCTTTAAAAGAGAGTCGATAATTTCGTATGCTTGTAATAACCATCCCATTATACTGTATATCACAACAGTCTGGATCAATCGTGTATTAATATAAGCATCACTTCTGTATTTTTATTTCAGTAAAACCCAAATGAATTCAAAACTCTCAATGACTTCAAAATTGTATTCCATTCGTGAAATACAGGGTGATTTTTTCCACCGTGTACAAACTCTAGGGATTGATCGCGGAGTGGATACGGAACAAAAATGCTCTAATGAACGTATGTCCGGTAATGCATGGTGTCCATGCTAGCGATCATGTATTCAATCATGCTTCGTTAAAGAGACTGCACTCCAATACGCGCTGTACCATGCCGCCACAGGTACAGTATGCGTGGTTTCCTCCTAGAGGATAGTCCTGTTCCTCATACGTCATGCCCTAGCGCCCACTCCTTGGTATCGTTGTGTCCGAGTCACATCTCGTGCTGACTCACCTGTGTTACAGCGTGGTACACAATGGTTCCGTATTCGACTCGAGAGCTTGCCGACATGGTGTTTACTTACGGCAAGGCAAATGGCAACGAGCGGTGGGCAGCAAGGTTGTATCGAGAGACCTATCCCCGCCAACCACAACCACAGCCTTCAATGTTTGCAACAGTGTTTCGCCGATTGTCTGAGACAGGGTCGTTTAAGGAAGCTGGAAATCATGGAGGACATACCCGCCCTGATCGGACACCAGACGTGGAGGAAAATGTGATTAACACTGTGGAAGACGACCGCCGTGTCAGTACCAGGCAGTTGGCCCGCCACTACAGAGTAAGCCATACGACCGTGTGGAACATTCTCCATGACAATTGTTACTGCCCTTATCACTTACAGCGTGTGCAGGGCTTACTAGCGACAGACTTTCCACATCGGGAGTGGATTTGTCACTGGTTTATTAACCAGGCAACCACGATTCCAGGATTTATGGCATCCATCCTATTCACAGATGGGGCCAACTTTACGCGGATTGGTATCTACAACTTTCATAACTGTCATCTGTGGGATTGTATGCAGAACCCCCATGGTTTGGTGCCAGCAAATCATCAGCAGCGATTCAGCCGGAACATGTGGGTCTGGATAATTGGCGTTTGTGTTTTGGGACCAGTCTTCCCTCCTGATGCCTAACAGGCCGGAATCATCGGCGTTTCTTGCGGGTGACTTTGCATCCCCTGCTGAAAGACGTACCATTGATGATTCGCAGGGTTATGTGGCTGCTACATGATGGTTCTCCAGCCCACTTCGCCGTTAACGTCCGGACGCATCTCATCCGGGTCTTACATGGCCGATAGATTGGACGAGGAGGTCCAGTTGCAAGGCCTGCTCATTCACCAGATCACCCGTGCGATTTCTGGTTTAGGGGCCATCTCAAAAGTATCACGTATGAAGAGCCCATTCTAGATGTGGAGACACTGGAGCAGCGTACTCATGCTGTCTCGGACATTGTTCGGTGCAGCCTGGCCGATGTGAACGTGTGAGACAGAACTTGCTACGGCGTGTACACGCATGCGTGGAGGCTCATGGAAACCATTTTCAACACATACTGTAACTGTGGCTGCATGGTACAGCGAGTATTGGACCGCCGTGCGCCGTCTCTGTAACAAAGGATGATCGAATAAATGGTCCCTAACAAACAAATCATGCATTTCCAGACATAGTTCATAAGATATTTTTTGTTCCGTATCCTCTCCTCGATCAATCCCTTGAGTTTGTACACGGTGGAAAAAATCACCCTGTATATTTCAGACTGATTGATCATAAGATTCTCAACTCATGGAATAATTTCAATCTAACATTGATTGACTTATCAACATCCTATTGCATCATTAAATACTCTACAGCTCGTAACATTACTGACGTTCAGTGCCTCTGAACTACGTCAACGTATCGTCATCAAAATATGGAGCACAAACTTGCTAATGACCCTAATGACGATAGTATATGCGGCTTCGATAGCATAGTTGGTAGCATGCTGAGCTTCTATGCCTTTGATCGCGGGTTCAAAGCCGGCCGAAGTTTTCGGATTTTTAAGGTCGTTAAAATTCCCTCAGTATACCTCCTTTGGAGAGGAAGTAAAGCCGGCGGGCCCATGACATAGATGTATGGCATGTAAAAACCTTCCAATAACTATAATTGTGTGAAGCTAATTTTGTAGGTTAGATTTGATTAACGCTCTATGAAGTTCCAACTTTCACCGCTAGTTGTGGTGGTATCTAGTAACCAAGTTCGCAGCTAGGTGTCGTTGACGGTAGCATTTGGTAGCAAAAGTAGGAACTACTTGGAATTGGTCGTCTGCAGTCCTTACTAGAATTACAGATAACACACACTAATACAGCCATCTTAATTAACACCGGTTATCAGACAGATTCTACACACACCCAAAGTACACGGGGTTACATGGCCACGTAGTCGCAGCCCCTAAACTGAGGAACCAACCAACGTTAGTATACAAAATTCTTATCATGATGGCACAAATTATTAATGCTTGATATTTCATTCTACATCATAATTAATACAGGAGATATCAGCTTTTCCCGCATTATCCCAGTCATAATCATAAACATCGTGCCTAACTTTTAGTCGTGCCTAAATTGCTGTAACTTAAGCATATACAAATATGCATCATCGAATGTCTCAATCATCCATCTCAACTAAATTGCCATCATGCTGAACAAAATCAAATTTAGAAACCAATGGCCTGTCATATACTCTCTCAAGTAACGAATTTGATTCTGAATCATTCTACAACCTGTGACAATAAAATTCGTTGAATAGTCCTATACTATCATCATAGATGAACAATGCACGACAGTGACCCTATTGTCCTTCGAAATAGGCCCCTCCCGTAACTATGCAATGCTCAACCATATGAGGGATTATTTATATATGTTGTTGATTTTTGTGTATATTTGTGTGTATTCGCAATTTTTGGTAGACAAACCCAATTGTGTATTACCTTTGTTTTTCTTGTAATAGGTGCTTCTCGCCTATATTTAACGGCAGATAGGATTCGATAGAGATAATTAACGTAACGATAAATGTAATATATGACACCAACATATCTTAGATTATTCTTATCGTTGCAAGTAAATGTAATGATGCTTTTTCCTATTGTCGACGTTTAGTATAACTTGTTTAGCAGTAGATTCCGGGATATGATTATTAGTATTTCTAATTGAATTTTGTAATTGCTTAGGGATTAATTATGTGTCATTTGCTTAGCTTGCCTTTGATATGTATTTGTAACAGGACTTCGCGAGGGTGTTTAGGGGCATATTATTTTCTTTAGCTTTGCGGACTAGCCGATTTTTACCCTTGGAAGTGGGATAGAGATTTGTTAATTTTAAATAAATTTACGAAAGATATTTTTAGGCTGGACTTTTCATTTATTAACTTTGATGTTTTTGATGAGCTCCTTTGGCTAGTTCCTAACATTCCCAGCTCTCTATTGACACCATTAAGACCCTGAGATACTAGTCCCGTGAGGGCTGGTCTGAGAGAGAACATCCAATCCTCTCAGGGATATGGTTTCGACGGTTGGGGAAGTCGAGAAGGCTGTTGCGGTCAAGCAGTCCCCCGACCTTCCTGTCTAAGGGGCACATTGCCAAGTTACATTGAAATCGCTCTAGCTGTCTATATTTCATTAGAGGGCGGGGACACACACATACACACGCAAACACTTACAAAAACTGATCTCACACGCCTACATGTTCCTAACATAATTATGATTTCAGGTACCGTAGAAATGTATCAAAATAGCTGGTAGCCACTTTGTGAAAGGATATTGCACGATATTTTATAATTCAAGACGTTTCTCTACCTTCCTGTTGTATAGCAGATACTTTTGGTCCCCTGGTCTCTATCGTATCCATTTTCTTCCATCGTGTCCATCTTCTTATTAAAATATCTGGAAGTCTCCCTTCGTTCGCGTCCCAGCTCCATTCTGCTGATGATTTGAAGTTCCATTTTACACGTCATTACATTCGATCATTTCGATATCCAATTCAATCAGATTCCCCCTAATTTAGCAATTAATTCATTCTTATGGCAACTCAATTGTTATAAAGTTCGTAACATCTCCCACGACTTGACTCAATTCTCGCAACATAGTCTACCCTCAATATAATCATATAATGCGCCTCTGTTCCTTCTTATCGTGCAGTCATAAACTATGCCACGACAATATTCGTATTTCTAATCGAAATATATTACTCTGTTATGTCTTTATTGACGTGGCTTAACATTCACTGGTATATTATGTTTATTTTAAGAAGGCGCAGTCTTCAAATATCTGTGCAAGTTCTCGCGTAATTTCTCAATGCATCCCGTAATTTTACTCCCGCTCGCTCCACGTACAGATGTCGACGGTGTCAATACAATACCTCGTATCTAACAATGCTCTTCTTTTCCAATACTCAGGCTGCTTGACTCACTGGTAATGATTTCGCCTGCTGTGCTCAGGGATGCGGGATCGAATAAAGGCGCAGCCAGTTGGCATTTGAGGGTTCGAATATGCGAAGGAGCTGTGTCAGTAAATTTACTATCACGTTAAAGATCCCCTTCGGGGCAAAATTCCGGCACCCTGGCGTCTCTAAAAGCCGCAGTAGTTAAAAGGGACGTAAAACCAATAACATTATTAATTATCCTTTTCCAATATTTTCCTTAGCTAGGTTCATTTTCTTGTGTACAGGCCTAAAGGAAAATGAACCTTAAATTTATTGTACTGTGGGAGTGCATAACTACTCGCAAATATACTTTGCTACAGCGCAAGGAATTTATAGCCATTTTTCTCTATGCCCATACACGGGGATATGAACCCAACGTTAATGTCCTGTTAGACGGCACATGCACATACGGCTTGGAGGTGTGACCAGTCATAAGGAAAATAATGGAAACGAAGAAAATTGTCAAATGCTGGGTATTGTATTGACACTGTCGATGTGCATATTATGACGTGCTTGGAATGGCCTTGGTTGCAGGTAGGTCACATCCGCGATGTTCACCTCTCCTGTTATCGCTTACAAATACTGCTACACATGCATTGAATATTAACACTCGTAAATCCAAACTCTTTTTATCACTAAGAATGTTTGCTGCGTTATAGCACTTAAATGTTCTCTCACGCCAAATGTTGTCATCATTAATGAAATGCATGTAGATTTTAACAATAATAATATTATCTAGCGGACCCGTGCGAGAGAACTCGCGCATAATGGGTTGGGTGCGCCCCATGGGTGCAGACTAACCGTCCAGACCTAGTGCTACGCGGTTCTGCCAGGGGCTATCGTCTTGTTTATTTGTTTAAAAGCACTTTATATACAAATACATATATTTACGTTGACTTTTCAAAAAATGCAAGATTTTTCCTGTACTAATGAGACGATTTGGAAGATTTTAGTACAAGCCACACCTTCTAACTCCCTCTGGCTTAGGAGCTTGAGTTTTGTGAAACATACACCTTAGCGTATTATATAATAAGATAGTAACACGCAAATATGCCACGGCAGAAACGAAACTTACCGTTCACTGTTCGCGCTGGTTTAAGATTCACGTCGCGAACTATACTGCTCATACTATTCTGTACTGAAGTCGTGCTAACTAATCTCAACTTTACTTATATTCAGCCTAACTACGGTGGCTAACAGCTTGCCGTAAAGACGATGTGATTCACGTCACGAACTGTACTGCATCTGAATTCGCCGTGAGTTCCGAACGTAAACAAAATGTCAACTCAACTGTCTTTCCTTCGTCTGGTCTCTGCTGTACTCGCTCAATGCTAGGTGGGGCCAAAAATCGGGGTTGAGTCTCTCCAACTCTTCTTCATTTACATTCTTACATTGTTGGATCGCGAAAGAAATATCACATGAGATATTTCCCACGGTGTGTATTAAAATATTTGACATAATCTTAAACATTTAAATAACATTTCCTCACATTTAAAAGCAGCTTTCTGATACGTTCCAGAGTATTCTATCACATGTGAATCTCATGGTCATTGGATCGTGCCTTTGGAGTGTAAAAAATGCATTTGTGAACTTCAACGGGAATCGTGTATGTGTCTGTATATGAAATATTTAGCAAGAAATCTTGGGTCGAAGCGAAACCCTGTGCAGTGAATCTCTGGACTACGGAGCATGAGGGAGAATCTTGGCAGGTAGGTAACAGAATTCACTCTTTACTAAAGTTCCTCAGTTTAGTGAGCTATACTCAGTGCTAATTTGTTGGTAATCACAAGTAACTAAACGGAATCTTTCATTTAGACAACCTGATACTTGAGATGATTAAAAGTAGCAGGGCGCGAAGTACCCTACCACAGAGATGAGAATGTCAGCATGATTTGCATCTTTTAGCATATCTATAATTAATAATCTTAGTCAGGGAGTTGGATGATGTCAGTAACTTGCTCCAGACTCAAGAGCTAATGGATTTTATTAATCAGTAGTATGCGTCTAAAAGCAGCTGTAGTAACAAACTATCAATACAGTTCCAAAACAATGTTGTTGTTAATTCATTTTTGGGACTTGGGAGATCCTGGTCATCAGCCCCGTGTAGTTGGTTTTGTGTTGGATTTTAATTACCGGTGTTTCTGTGATGACTGTAGGAGTGTGTCTAACTATACTGTATTATGGACAGAGATGGGATAGGTGCCCTGGGACTTGAAGTAAGGTACTATCTCAGCATTTGCCTGGAGGGAGTGTGGGAAAACTCGTGGAAAAAGAGCACTCGGGATAACTTCCGTCCGGCCAGAATTCTAACCTCCGATCTCCAGGTCCGCTTCATCTGGCCTTGCGGCCGTGGTGCCCGATTTAACGAACACGGCTGAGCTTCGGGTTATTCCCAAATAATACCCAACCACTGCATTTCTTATTTGGCATTTTTTTATATATAGTGTTATTTATTCATTTATTTATTCATTTATTTAGCGTATGGCTTTAAGTGCCGGAAGTGTCCGAGGTCATTTTCGGCTTGCCAGAGGTTGTAGCTGCTTCAAGCGGACATCCATGCGGTGAGCTACAAGTTCCTTTCAATTTCAAGTAGTTCCAACTTTCGCTACCAGATGTTACTGACACCTAGTGCTGAACGTTGGAACTTTCATAGAGCGTTTCAACGAAATCTAATCTAGGCATTTAGCTTCACACATGTTTAGTCAGTGGAAGGATCTTTTACGTGCCATAAATCTATGACATGGGACCGCCGACTTTACTTCCCCTCCGAAGGAAGATATACTGATGGATTTTAACGCTCTTAATAAATCCGACGACTTTGGCCGGGGTTGAACCCACGATAACATGGTAAAGCCAGAAGTAACTAACAATGTGTCTTATTAATAAGTTACATTAAGAATAACATCTGTTCCGTGTGACGGTAGTTGTCATTTATGTAGAACTACATTCACTCCATTTACTACAGTATTTGTTTCCAACATAGGACTTTTCACAATCAAGTTAAAAAATCGCCCACCGGAAGGACAAAAACATAGTTGGAAATGTGGATAATGTGACAATTCAACTTTTGAAACCATAACTATATCGATATCATTTCATCCGTTTCATCCATGAAACTGAAGTATGTTATTCCTAAAGTAACTTATTAATAAGAACCATTGTGACTTACTTCTGGCTTTCCCACGTTAGATAACCAGACGGCTTCCCAAACGTTAAATCAACCGGCAATCGCTGATAATTGGGAACCACTGAGGCCCACATGGCTCACATTGTTTCTTGATGGGAATGACAGAAAGGGTCGGGGTTCGGATATCTCTTTAGACGCCACGTTATATTTCTTATTCGAAATTCTATCCCGCAGACACCGTCATGTCTGAATGAAGGGAACTATCTAAATGAAGGGAGTCAAGGGTTTGCCCCCAGATCATGAACCTCTGGTTGCTTGAAACATACTGGGCCAACGATGACGTCACTCTGCAGGTGATTCTTAATTAATATTACAAACATAGGGAATCTCTAGATACTGCGAATATGGCCACCAAATACCACTACGCAAGCCAGAGTAATCTGGTACAAGTCGGGCCAGAGAGATATCACCAGAACCGATCCACATTGAACCAGCATTTATATTTATTTTAAACTTCTAGCTAAAACATCCTTAAGACGAGTTCCTTGAGGTCCTAAAAATACGTAATTTTTCAGCGTTCTTAAAATACTTAACAATCGATATTGCATTATCGTAATTTGTTGCAACTCAAACAATGATACAAAACAAAAACTTCCGACCTGAAATGGAACACCAACACAGACGCAGTGAGGAACCAAGCTGCACGCCAACTTGGTATACTAAGCAGAAATCTACGTGGCTGCCGTACCAAAGTGAAGGGGACCGCCTACCTGAGTCTAGTGCGACCGCTGCTAATTCACGCGTGCCCTTCATGGAGCCCCGGTACCAAGGGAAATATCCTTAAGCTAGAACAGATACAAAATCGTGCCACTAAATTCATTCTTTCGAAAAATTCCGACGTAGACTCTAAAATCAGACGCCAAAAATGTAGCCTTCCATCTATTGAGAACCTATTTACCCAAATTGATTTGTTATACCTGCGAAAACTTTTTAATAATACAGACTCATCTGCTATTTTAGACAAAATTTCCCTTGGCTGCCGATCAGCTCAGAAGGGCCGCGGAGTTACACTGTACGCCCCACTACCCAGGACTGAGTCGTACAAACTGAGTTTTGTAAATAGATCGGTCTGTGCATGGAACAGCCTATCGTGTTCCCTGAAGGCCAGCAACAATAATGCCGTTCAGTTCAAGAGGAAGCTGCGGCATTATTTGTTCAACAAGTAGGTTGTTCTTCATAAATTATGCCCCGATTCTTTGTAGTGCTAGTGTTTCCTGTGTATCTCCATTTGCAATATTTATTTGATCTCTTCTCCTGTTGTCCTCCCTTATCCTATATAAATGTGCATTTACCATCCCTCTAACGTATACTGTAAATAATGTAATCATTGCTCGATTCTCACTAATTGCCATCTTGTGTACATATGTAAATATAATCCAGTATATATAGTGGGGGCTCTGACGCATCCCGAATGCGAAGTGGGACTTTGCTCTTTTCAGAGACTCCCTTCAGTGTACTGTAAATATAGTGTAAGGCACTGACAAATAAATATGAAATGAAATGAAAATGAAGTTATTAATCATCGCGATTTGTAATTGATTACATGATATGGCAGTTTAAGTGCAGTATTCATTAGCGATAAAATTATCTATGCTGATAAAGTGCTATTTTGTCCTGTTTGGGAGATGGAGTGTTCTAGCCTAACCTATTGCGTCATAACGACCTATTTCCCTCCCCCCGTGGCTCATGATCTCGAGATTAACGGTCACGTTAAACAACAAGCTACCTTCCTTCCTTTTATTTCCCTCCCAACCAATTCAGGAATGTTTAGTGAAATGCCAGGTACACAAATAAGTGGACTGGGGTAACATAAAGACGTGACCAGTACACAGATCGAGTAAACTGCTACGGTACTCAAGAGTTGGAACATTGTTCTAATTCATTAAATACATTACATAGCAAAATTTCAAGCCATGCTTTCCATGTTCGGATTAACTTCAGTCGATCAGTACGTTATTGGGTGTCCAATGGTATTAGGCATTCTACATTAATCTCCATAGATAAAGACATTTTTCTGTCTTAAGAGTTTCAATGCTTATATTTTTCCAACACTAGCAGTAGTACCCGGCTTCGCCCGGTGGAATGATGATAATGTCTCAAAGTCTCCTTAGAAATATAATGGACTTAAAATCTAGGTTATTTGCCCCCAAAGATGATGATGATGATAATTGTTGTTTTAAGGGGCCTAACATCTAGGTTATCGGCCCCTAGCCCCCAAAGTCAATGAGGGCGTAACTACTAGGTAATTTTCCCTACTGATCACGATTACATTGAAAGTTACTACAGAACTGGCATATGAAAGTTAGAATATAATAGAAAAAAGTTATTTCTAGGAATCACAAAGAGCTTCCACTTAGATCGCTATCTGGTTAAAAGTTTCGTCTTGTTATTGTTTCACCTGTACGATAAATGTCCAGACGACGACTGAACGGCCATATCAAACTTACAAACTATTAATAAGACATATTTATAAAATCACAGGCGAGGATGACTATGTGGTGTTGCATAGTAGTATAATGGGCGCAATATCTAGGTCATTTGCCCTTTTGATAAGGATGATAATGAAAACTACTGTTGAAGTGACACGTCAAACTTACAAACTACCGTAATAGGAATACATATTTCAAAATTCACAGGCGAGGAAGACTTATAGTGTGTGGTGATAAATGGTGTAATGGGCGTAACATCTAGGTCATTTGCCCTTATGATAAGGATGATAAGGGAAACTACTACCGGTATTGAATTGACACTTCAACTTACAATGTACACAATGTACTGTAATAACAATAAATATTTTAAAAATCACAGTCGAGAAAGACTTTATGCGGTGGTGATTAGTGGTATGATGCGCGTAACATCTAGGTCATTTGCACTTAGGATGATAATAATAAGGTAATGGAAAAATGACTACTAAACGAACATGGTGTAATTTTAAAACTGATATAGGTAATTCAGATGTCTAGCTTCGGTGTCTTCCAAATTCTCAGCTTTACTTTCTGGCTTAGGCCTGTACTCGATGCGTCTAGTGAAATAGCTCATGGCGTATTACCCGTTTAACATTTGATTGCCGCTGAGCCTGGCGGCGCCACCGTTTGTTGATTATTGTAGCAGGAGCCTCGCGGGGTACGGAGAAGGACACAGTGATGACACAGTGCAAGTTGCACATAAGTCAAGCAGCATTGCGTGCGCTACCTGTCTTAGAAGCGCAGATAAGCGTCATGTCACCACGGACAGCTACTGTTGCTGAGTCATATCCTACTCGCGCAACTGTGCCTGTCAACGAAGGAGAGTGACGTGTGACACAAGTAAACAGAGAATAGTTCCCATCTCGACCGCCGGCAATCAATTCGTGAAAGGGTAATACTGCTCGGGTTCAAGCTGCACGAACTTGAGATGATCCCAGATGATGACGAAATATGATGAGACACGTTCGGGGTTCCCCGTCCTATTTAGATTGGCCAGGGAATCACTCACTCTTTCGCAATACCACAGTGGCTTGAGTAACGGCCATTTGCTGGCATCAGCATAAACAGCAGATAACACGGCGGTCTCTGGACAGTCCTCTCATTTCACCTCACGATGAATCAGCAAGCTATTCTCATAACTGTCCCCCCAAGGGTCTCACAACTTGTGGGACTTGGGTTGGCGACCACGGGATCCCAGCTGAGTCTGGCATCGCTTCTACTTCCTGGTGCCGGGCTCCTTTCAGTTATCTTTCCTGTCGGCCTCCCTTGGTCAACCCTTTTTCTCTTCTGACCACGACTGTATTAGGGTATCCGAGGGCTAGGGAGTCTTTCACTTTCCCGCCTAAAGTGGCCGTTGTCTCATCTTTCCTGATACCCTCATTCTTGGAGGGGTCAGCCTTCTTTTCCTCTTCATAATAACTCCTGTCTTCTGCTCAAGGCCCTCAAGGAGGCAGGGTGTGTGTAGCCCCACCACTTCTGGTACACCCTCAAGGGCTCATGGCTGGTGAGTTAGGAAGCTGGCAACCCCGAAGGATTCCGGAGCTGGGTCTGGTTTTACCACTTTTTCCATTGCCTTTGGGATGGACCCCTCTCCTCTTTCCCCTTCCTATCTGCCTTTCGTGGCTCTCCTTCCTTCCAAGTCCCTCAATTCGCATTTATCCAGGGTTGAGGGCATTTCCCTTCCTCCTGTATTTTATTTCTTTTATTACTTTCTTTTGTCCTTATCTTCTTCTAGCCCATAAGTTTTGTAGTTAGTTTTAGTTGTAGTTTCATTTTCACGATCCCCCAAACCATTAGGAGCCGATAACCTCGATGTTAGGCGCCTTAAAACAACAAATATAATCATAATCATCATCATCACAACTGGCATTGTGCAATTGGGCAACTGTGGTATTTAAAACTTCCTCTTAAGTCGCTCACCTTTTCGTGTTACATAAATAATTTGTAGCTAGAAACCTTCCATCGAATCCACACAACTTAACCAAGTTTTCCAAAGGGTAATTATGAAAAATTTGGTTCAGATCGGTGAAACGGAGTAGTTTTGTGCCAATGGGACAAAAAGCAGGGGATAGTGTAGTCTGTCTGAAATTTAAAGTGAACAGTGTTACTTGTCGGGTTCCAAAGGGTAGGTATGAAAATTTTGGGTCAGATCGGTGAAACGGTGTAGATTTGTGCCAAACGGCCTAAATGCAGGGGATGGAGTGGCCTCTCCGCAATTTCAAGCAGACAGTGTTACTCGCAGGGTTCCAAAGGGTAAATATACACATTTTGGTTGAGATCGGTGAAACGGTGTAGATTTGGGCCAAAGGGCCTAAATGCAGGGGATGAGGTGGTCTGTCCGAAATTTCAAGCAGACAGTGTTACTCGCAGGGTTCCAAAGGGTAAGTATACCACATTTTGGTTGAGTTCGGTGAAACGGTGTAGATTTGAGCCAAAGGGCCTAAATGCAGGGGATGGGGTAGTCTGTCTGAAATTTCAAGCAGACAGTGCTACTCGCAGGGTTCCAAAGGGTAAGTATACAAATTTCTGTTCAAATCGGTGAAGCGGTGTAGATTTGAGCCAAAGGGCCTAAATGCAGGGAATAGGGTGGTCTGTCCGAAATTTAAAGTTGGCGGGGTTACCCGCAGGATTCCAAAGGGTTAGTATACGAATTTTGGTTCTGATCGGTGAAACGGTGTAGATTTGTATACATAACAGACAAACAGACAAACATTGTGCTTTATATATATATACAAGGTTATTAAGGCAAAGTATATCCTGAGTTTATTTTTTATATTTATCTTACAAAATATATATAAAGTCTAACTATATCCTCAAGTTAATTTTTATATTTGTCCTACATAAGGTTTATAAAAGCCAACTATATCCTCAGTTTAATTTTTATATTTATCTTGTAAGGTATGCAAAAGCTAACTATATCCTCAGTTTATTTTTTACATTTATCCTACATAAGGTTTATAAGGGCAACTATATCCTCAGTTCTATGTATATATTTACCCTACATAAGGTTTATAAGGCCAACTATATCCTCAGTTTAATTTGCATATTTATCCTACAGAAGGTTTATAAGGCCAACTTTGTCCTCAGCTTATTTTTTATATTTAACATACATAAGATATATAAAGGCCAACTATATCCTCAGTTTAATTTTTATATTTACCCTTCGTAAGGTTTCTAAGACCAACTATATCCTCAGTTTATTTTTTATATTTATCCTACACAATATTTATAAGGCCTACTATATCCTCAGTTTAATTTGTATATTTACACAAATAAGGCTTATATGGCTTACTGTATCCAAAGTTTATTTTTGTATAATTATCCTACATAAGCTTTATAAGGCCAACTATATCCTGAGATAAATTTTTATATTTACCTTACATAAGGTTTATAAGACCAACTAAATCCTATGTTTATTTTTTATATTTATCCTACATGAGGTTTATAAGGTTAACTATATCCTCAGTTTAATTTTTATATTTATCCTACATAAGGTATATAAAAGCTAACTATATCCTCAGTTTATTTTTTACATATATCCTACGTAAGTTTTATAAGGCAAACTAAATCCTCAGTTTATTTTTTATATTTATCCTACATAAGGTGTATAAAGGCCAACTATATCCCCAGTTTAATTTTTATATTTATCCTACATAAGCTATAAAAAGTTCAACTATATCCTCAATTCAATTTGTGCATATCTTTTATGGGTTGGCGTCAAAACTCGTGGAGTGAATGGCATGAAAATACTTATTGAAATAGAAGGCATCCCTGCAATAAATCTAGCCTGTGCATGGTCCAAATGAATAAAAGGTACCAAGATTTCTGCGCACTTGGTAAACCCTCACCGCCGTCGGCCATCCTTGAAATGATTCTCCATGGTTACACATTTTCAATCCCAGGTAAATGGACCACGACCACTTACTGCCGACTCCTTGCCTAATCTCGTCCACCTTCGTTCATTTCATCTCTCATTAGCTCCACTCGTGAGGATAGCGTCAAGAAGAGCATCAAGCCGTAAAAGTCACCCCTCTCATAGAAAAGTATTGCATATCATCTTCAACCCCAGTTTAACGGTAATAATAAGGGGCATCCATACAGTTCTAAAGGATGGTAGGGGGTTAATGGAAGCTCTTAATCGTTTTCGCTCTCTCCTTCAAAATGATTGACTTAATTTCGTAAATGTGTACAGGGTGATTCAGCAGCTCCTTCCAATATCGTTTACTGTAACCCAACTAACGCGTGTTGTTGGGTTGCAGCAACCGATATTGGAAGGGGCTACTGAATCACCTGGTATAACAAAAGTCATTGTAAGTTGAATTATTTAAGCTAAATAACACTTAGATCGAACCAACCCTCACTGACACAGGATGAAAGGTTATGTCCTTTTTTGGATGATTAAGCAGGCTTAAGGACGCAGCACCAGGTGACCACTATCGTCCCTCATCCACACCGCCTTGCGAGGACACAATACGTAGACGAGATAGCACAAGTCAATCATGGAGATCAACGCACAAATGAAGGAAGAACGGACAAGCTATTCAACAATTCCCTATTCTTATAGTTACTATAGAATGTGTGTGTTGGGAGGGATGCGTAGCCACTTGCCGTTCGTCGGACATCCAGGATTCCAATTCTGGTGATTGTAAGATGGAACGAGATATCAGGAAGTATGTCTGGCTAAAACCCAAAGGTGGCTCCGACCACCTCAAATGATTTGGATACACTGAAGACAGATTTCATCGGCCTTGGTTGCTACGCGGATCAGCGTGTAGTCATGGAACTAGACGACCTCTGGGCTCGAGAGACAAATAGGTTCAAGTCCCATCGACGACCGTTCTTGAAATGGTTGAAGCGTTCATCAGAAAAACATTTAATTACTGTATAGTGCTTGATAACTATACCCAGGGTCTACATTTAAGAGAAAGTAGACAACATGTTCGGTACCCTACAACATAAACCCCGTCAACGACGGTTAATGAAACCTCGTACCTAAGATTGTTGTCGCTGTTGCTTCATTTGAGGCACTTGGGCATCGCAGTCATTCAGCCCCGTGTACTTGTGTGTGTGTATAATTCGTCTGATTACCTGTGTTATTGTGATGGCTGTAGTAGTTTGTGCATTATAATTCAGGTGAGAATTGGGAATGGGCTGGCCGTGGCTTTAAGATAGGAACCATCTCGGCATTTTCCTGGAGTAGGAGTGGAAAACCATGGAAAACCACTTCCAGGATTGTCGAGGAGGGAATCTAATCCACCTTTTCTCAGTTTTGCCTCACCAGGTCGAGTGTAGGCCTACTAATTTCCAACCCTCAGACCAGAATTGAATTTCTTTGCAGAGGCGGGAATTGAACCCGGACTTCCGGGGTGATTTCCAAGAATGCTAGCCGCTGCACCACAGAGGGACAGTACCTAAGATAAAGATGTAGGACTGCAACTATAAAGTAATCACTTGCAATTTAATATAACGACACTTACCATTATCGCTTGTATTATATCCTAATGCATCTCTGAAAATATAGTCTGCTCTAGCTGCCATTGCATTGAATTCCGTATTGAATTTCATCAACTATTTTTAGTGTTCGTTTTAAGAGTGTATATGAATTGAAAGTTTATTATGTATGTACAGTAATACTGATTTCATACTAATGTATTTCTTACTCTGGTAAATTGCTTCTTAATATAATGATGGTATGCTTAACCCCATGATTCCATCAATTACAAATAGCAAAGCAAGCTTGAAGCTTGTAAATTTACGTGGCGCTTATCCTTCTGACCATAAGCTATGGAGACTCCTTTCTACGTAGAATCTAGAGTACGAAACAAGACTTTTGACATCGTAAGTCTCACATGGATAAACCAGGATGGTTTGGTGAAAAAGCAAGTCGCTAGACCGTTACATCATTTCGACCTCTTCACAATGATCATGTGGTATGAATCCACTCAATGAATTTATATATTGGTCACACTTAGACATAACAAGGAAGTAGACCAATTAACAAGTCAGGCAGCGTAAATCATCATATCTAAGATAAGTATCAGGTAGTATGAGAGATTGCCATTCTACGTGCTGCAATGTTCATGTGCCCATGGCCGATGTAAAAGTCAAATTATTCCACCATAAAAATGAATCAAGGCATGAATCATAAGTGATTCTTCTTTCACTAAAATGGTGGATCCAATCGAGCATTGTGATGAACGTTATCTGAATTTCCCATCAAGAACAACATTGAAATACTTTCAATAGTTCAGCAACACATGATTGTAAATGAACACCGTTCCAAAGAATATCGTTTGTACACTTGCTGAACTAGAACTCTACACGCGTGTGATCACTTTGACTGATTTCCAATAGCTGTTCTTTCGTGGAATTGTATTGAAAATCGTTGACTTTTTTCTCTTCAATTATTTGTGTTTGAACGTCACTTGCCATGTCGTGTATTCTTCTGTCTGTACTTGTGTTTGAAAGAGTTATTGCTCTAATGAATCTCACTGCCTCTATGCGGACCATTTCATTTGCTATAATAGTTGCCGCAGGGATTATTTAATTTTCTGCAACACAGCGTTGCTTCCTTTATGCTGCAAGTAACGGAGTATTCCTGAGGCAAATTTCAGAACGTTGTGTTAACTCGCATATCAAATTCTGATGGTTTGTATTTCAGAAACTGATATACACTGCATGTTCAAAGGAGTCACATGCGTTTCTTCAGAAGAGGTTTAGCTTTATTTTGATCTGACCAAAAAATAGCTAACAAATCTAAGGAGAGATTTATCCTTTGCCTCGACAGCCCACTGGAAGCCATGGTCCACAACGGGACCAGTGCTCAGGAAAATGGGGTGACGCGTGGCCGGCGCGATTTGTCCTTACCCTGGTGACCATCGCAAGATAGTATAGCATATAGACATAACATTTTAAAAATTCCGACATGATTTAGACTTATTTACAGGAATATACAATAACAACGATTAATACATGTGTCATTTTTGCAGTATGACTCTTATTAACATCAAATTATAGCCAAAAATTGTTACAGATCTCTTTTCATCTTCATAAATTAATATTAGAACCCCAATAGCTTTAGTATATAGGTCAATTTTAAGATTAATATTTTTTAAGGTTTGAACTCTCATCATTGGTAATTCTATTTTCTTCCATACGATTTTATTAACATTATTTTTTTAAATTTTGCTAATAATTAGAATTCATTTCTTCTATGTTTTTATTTAAAACTCAAGTGAAATAATATCGACAAAGCTTTGTTCGTAATTACTTTAGTTCTTTATAACAATACCGCTGAAGAAGGCCACAATATGGCCGACATTGGTACGTTTATTAATGAATTGATATCCCTATATATACTGTACAGAGTGGTTCACCAGCCCATTATTATTATTTTTTTGGAGGATGGAAACCCAACTAACGCGTATATCATAGCCATCCTAAAAGCATTAAAACCTGCTCCTTTATGGCCTTAATTCAACTTTACCATTGAGTTCATGCTCGCGAACATAGTAGAAATCATTAGCGGTAGTGTTATTTGAATCTCTCGATAAGTTTATAAACCAGTACCATGAACTGGTGCACAATTCCTTTATTAGTGTTGTATTCCTGTATTGTAGATAAGCCTCATTGTTTGACTTAGTTAGTTATTGTTGTTTTAAGAGGTGGAACTACGAGGTCATCTGACCCTTAGTGTGACTTTGGGCACATAGTTTCCAGTGATGACAATGTGTTGGTGTGAGTCATCTTTTATAACGAAGATAGGTTCAATGTTAGACAGGGCAAACATTAGTACCATAGTGAGACATTAAGCTATATAAAATATTATCGCTATGTGTATTTGCTTGGAATTACTGTACTGCAACGTTTGGACATTGAGTTTTGAGGTTGTAATCGTTGCTCTATACTCGTACTTTATTACATTGTAGGTCATGTACCAAATATTATTTAGTCCATCATAAGGAAAATCCACTTAATACGTGGGAGGATTGTTAAACGTAAAAGGCTGGCGTAATTTATGAAAACAGTCTTTTTATTTTTTCAAGGAACTGCGTGTTTGTATATCAGGAATCATTTGTGAGACCAAATCCTTGGTTCACTACAAGGGAGTGTTGTTTGAGTTATGGACTTGGTCATTGCCATTTCAGCTCTGTAGAAATTCCACTTTGATCCGCCTATTGTGCTGCTGCTATCAAATGGACTTATTCATAATTTCCAAGTGGTGGATACCCCCCTTAGTTTGCAGCGAAGAACGAGTAAATACAGAAATTACATGTATACAGGTTAGCACACTATGTCACGTTGGAGGTCACCTCAAAACCTGACTTTCGACCATCGATTAAAAGCAAGTTTAGGAGTTAACAGTTGGCAGTCAAAGTGAAAGGTCGTGTTTTTCCCGAGCTCTCAGGTGTGCTGAAATGGGTTGTGCTCTGGAGTGTTATCGGGCGAGGATCGGACTGTGGTATGCAAAGGGTAGTCGGGATTTCCGGTGTTTGTGTGTGCGTACGGGCCCTAGCTACTTGTGGTTCATAGCCCTAGTGATAGCTGCATTGCTAGTTATTGGTGGAGTGGAAGTGAATCCAGGGCCTGTTACTCCAAATGTGAATCAGGCAAATGATCCAGTGGCAGCTTTAAAGTGTTCGACGTGCAGTAAAACATTGAAGAATGGTGTTGAGTGTGGACTATGTAAGAAATGGTTTCACTTCGGCTGTATTAAGGTCAAGAAGGAGGATTGTGATGTCGGAAATTGGTTTTGTAAAGTATGTGATACGCCGGACTGTTTGAGGGTGCAAATCAAAGCAAGGGATCAAATAATACAGGAACGTAGAGCAAAGCTTCGTGTATCAGAGGAAACGGTGAAGGATGTGACTGAACGGCTTTCTACTGGGATCAGTGTGGAAGAGGGCGTGCAGAAGCAAACTGAGGATGACGTTATCATAATGGGTGATTCTATGATACGATGGAGTGCGAATATCTCGAGGAAATCAGGTGCGAAAGTGCGGTGTTATCCGGGGATTAAAATTGACCAGCTTGCCCAACAAGTGGAAGAATCAAATGTGGAGGACTGTGAAAAAGTTAAAGTGTTGTTGCTACATGTTGGGACGAACGATTTGAAGAAGAGGGCTACAGCTGATTACATCATGGGGGAGCTCTACGAACTAGGCAGAAAAGCTAAAAGCAAGTTTAGAAATGCAAACATTATAATGAGTGGCATTGTTCGGCGAGGAGATGTTCCGTTAAGGCGAGTTAAGACTGTAAATGACCGCATGGACTGGGTATGTGCACAACTGGGATTAGTGTACGTAGAAGCTGACTGCTGGATTGGTGGCCGTGACTTCGCCCGAGACGGGCTGCATCTAAATCTACGGGGCGCTTTCAATCTAGGGAGCCTACATGACAGGATCATCGGTTCGTGCCGGCTTCTGTGAGGAGGAGCAGGTCCAGAGGTTGTCAGCCGATGGGAACAGAAGGAGCTATTTTGAGATATTTGCTGCGGAGGTAAGACTCTAAGATTACTGCAGGTTAATTTTCAGAGTTTAGGAAATAAATTAATTGAATTTTGGAATCTTGTAGAGACATATTCACCGGACATTGTCATTGCAACTGAATCTTGGTTATATGAGGACATAAATAGTAGCGAAATAATCCAAGGGACCTACGAAATGTACAGAAGGGATCGGGGGAAGCGAGGTGGTGGGCTATTTATTTGTGTGCGCAAAAATATAGCTAGTTTCTTAAAGTGGGCTGATATGGTTCATGAAATGTTATGTGTACAAATTTCGGATAAAGGAAATAAATTCCCTCTTCAGGTGATAGGGGCGTATAGAGCACCGAAAGATAACTTTTCTCTCCTCGAAACACTGTATGATAAAACTTGTACGGGTAATGCTATGAAAAAGAGCATAATAATTGCTGGAGATTTAAACCTCCCCAAAGTAGACTGGTCTGGTGAGTCAACTAGCTGTGGTCAAGCTCAGAGCGCTGCAAATAAATTCTTAAGGGAGGGGGGATTTCCCAAGTAGTTGACTTCCCAACTAGAGACAATAATACCTTAGATGTTTATCTCGTAAGGCCTGTAGAGCTGTATATTAACTGTCTGAAAGTACCAGGAATTAGTGACCATTCTGGGGTTGAATTAAATATTATATATGGTGACATTACAAAATTAGACTCTGATGTACCAAAAAAGGTCATATTCCAGTATCGCAGGGCGGATCAGGGCAAGTTTCAGGGGGTATTTGAATGAGCTATTTGTAGGATGGGCATCGGAAGGAAATCACATTAATATCCTGTGGACTAACTTTTTGAAAATTTTAAATAGCGCTGTTGATAAATTTGTCACATTTAAATTGCTGAAACAAAACCCAGATCCTGAGTATTACACACGAGAAATTAGGAGTCTAAAACGGAAAATTAGGAAATTATACAATAAAAGACATGATAGTGACAAGTATATGTTGAAATTTAAGTCCTTATCAAGAGAGCTCGTATTAAAAAAGAGGGCTGCTCATGACAGTTATATGCAAGGTTTACTTGGTTCGAGAGGTGATGGGTGGAAAAAAATTTACAGTTATGTTAGGAGAAGAAAGGGAAATTCAAATAATGTGTCGATGATAATGTCCGGTGACGGTAAATTAATTACTGAGAAACAGGCCATTGCTAATGAATTAAATATATTTTACGGTAGTGTGTTCAATAAATCCAATAGCTGTGTGTTGGACCTTAACGACGAATCAGGGGCTCCCCTGTTCCAAATAAACTAGTCAGCAATTGTAAAGCTAATACAAAAACTACGTTTCATTGTATCAAAGGGTCCTGATAATATTGTTAGTGAAGTACTTAAACTAGGAGGTAGGGCCGTGGCACGATACTTGGAGGTAATGTTTAATGTGTCCATAAACAATGCGCAAATCCCAGATGACTGGAAAAGAGCTACGGTAGTCCCAATATTTAAGGGAGGGAGCAGACTTGAATTGGGCAACTACAGGCCGGTTAGCCTTACGTCCATCGTTTGTAAACAGATGGAGCATCTCATTTGCCACTACTTGAGGGAACAGTGGGAAACATTATCATGGTTTAATGATAGGCAGCATGGATTTCGGAAAGGTTACTCATGCGAGAGTCAGATGCTATCACTTTTTCAAGACATTAGCGAATCGTTATACCATGGAGTTTCAGTCGACGCCGTGGTTATAGATTTTGCGAAGGCATTTGATGTCGTGCCGCACGACATGCTACTCCATAAATTAGCTTCGACTAAGATTGCTAGAAGAGTAATTTTATGGATCCAAGAATTTTTGACGGGTCGTTCCCAGAAAGTGAAAGTCGAAGGCATATTCTCAGATGAAATTACCGTAACGTCCGGTATCCCTCAGGGCAGCGTAATCGGAACTTTGTTATTTTTGGCGTTTATAAATGACTTACCAAATGGGATTCGCAGTGACTGTCGGTTGTTTGCGGATGATTGTGTAATATATCGAAAGATACATGACTCACAAGACAATGCAGTGCTTCAAGAGGACCTGAACCTGGTCTATAAGTGGGTGATTGTAAATAAAATGAAAATAAACACAATAAAATGTAGTCTCTTAAAAATAGGGAAAGTGCGAAGGCAGGATTTTCTATATAACATTGGCTCGGAAATACTTGTAGAAGAAGATTCTTGCAAATATTTGGGCGTTCACGTAAGGAATGATATGAAATGGAGTAGTCATGTAAGATGTGTAGTTTCAAAAGCTTACAAATCCCTGCACTTTGTAATGAGGGTATTAAAAGGAAGTAGTACCTCTGCTAAAGAATTAGGCTATTTGTCACTTGTAAGACCTATTCTGGAATATGCCTCGGCGGTTTGGGATCCATATCAAGTAGGGCTCATCAATGAGTTGGAAATGGTACAAAGAAAGGCCGCTAGATATGTGCTCAGTGACTTTAATCCCAGGAGCAGTGTGAGCCGTATGTTAAAGAAACTTGGGAGGGAATCACTGGAGGCTAGGAGGATGAAATCTAGACTATGCGCTATGTACAACACGTATACAAATCAACCAGCATGGGGTGAGCTTAGCAAACGATTAGGAAAGCCCACTTACATGAGTAGGAGCGATCATCCTTTCAAAGTTAAGGGCCGACCACAGCGAACAAATTATGGTAAATATTCTTTTGTATACCGTGCCATTGATAACTGGAACTCTCTACCTGCCGCAGTCTTAGAGCCTTTTCCCAAACATATAGGTGTGTTTAAGAAAAGACTGACTATTTGCGTAAATACACCAGTTTAATTGTTGTATAATTGTTATTGAATTGTTATGTATTATTATTTATTTGTTATGCATATCCAATTTGCCACCGGGGGACACACCCCCCATTGCAAATAAATGAATGAATGAATGAATGAATGAATGAATGAATGAATGAATGAATGAATGGTACTATTTGCATAAAGGAATGCAAAGACATATAAACATATGTAATTTAAATTAAATACCTTACGTTTCCAAATCAACTTTCTTAATGAGATTTCTGTTCACAATTCATTGTTCCTATGGTAAAATTCGAAAGCTTCGTGCGGGCTCAATAATGATAACAATAATAATGAAAATAAAAATAGGAAATAATTGATAATGATAATACTAAAAATAATAACTAATAAAATAATAAAAATAACAATAAGAACAATAATAATTGTTTATCTGTGACCTTCACGTAACAATCTGCATGTGATTAATATCAAGTTTTGAAATCAGTTTCAGTGGTTCTGGTTCCACGTAAAATGGACGTTTCGTAGCTTATAAAGGTTGACAACTACAAGCTTGCAATGCTTTAATCCTTTTATTTCATCTGACTTAATCATCCATGAAAATCACCAAGGAACTGAGGACCCATCTTCA
The DNA here is from genome assembly GCA_946902985.2 of Meconema thalassinum. Taxonomy (NCBI): domain Eukaryota; kingdom Metazoa; phylum Arthropoda; class Insecta; order Orthoptera; family Tettigoniidae; genus Meconema; species Meconema thalassinum. Next base: position 637,687,928 of record OX336389.2, read on the forward strand.
GTCGTGCGACAGAAAAATTAATGCTCAACTTTCCAGAAAACGGTACTGTTTTATTAAGATTTCAGTTCAGGACTGTATATGACCTCAAATCTGAGATTCCACTGTGATTGTCTGCCAAACCAGTAACAAAAGATGAACAAGTTAACCATAGGTTGCGAAACCTGACTCCTTAGAGTGGTCTCAGAGACATTTCCAAAACATACAGTTTGGGTGAGAACCCATGATCTTGAGGGGAGATGGGTGTTCGCAGCCCGCCTCTGGGCTCATCACAAGCAGATGCCGCAAAGATCCTGACAGGTGGGCCGTACCGTGCTTCGTTCGATTGATGGACGAATGTCAGACACATCTGACTAGCGCCCAAGGCTGCTATTGGTTTTCATTTTTGCATTTTTTGATCACTTAACAACAAACTGACCGGCACGAGAAATATATATTTACAATAACTTTCTCGCTCTGTTTGTGTATGCTGCCAATATGTATGGCAACTCAGATAGGTTAACGAGAGGAGGCTAAACAGCAAGTGATTGAAGCTCTGTTTGTTTATCGAGATGATATGTTCCCATTTTCGTGATAACAAATTTAAATGTTGCCTAAAGCGGTTACTCTTGTGAATTCTTATGAGACATAACCAAGGTGTTGCGAGAAATTCGATAAACGATAAGAAGGAAGACGTCGAATTTGAAGTATTTCAAGTATTAACCCCTTAACTGTGTATAACAGCGCTGGACGTTTTCGTATTAGGTTGCTACAAAGGGTATAATGGCATTAGTAAACCGTCAAATATATTGCGGGTATCTCCTGGCAGTGGCAGCATATGACGCCGTCATACAGTCTACTCTCTATTAGTTGATGTTAGTTAATCACGCCTGGTATTATTTCATATAGCCGTCACCGCCTCTTAAAAATTGAATGTGTTTTGGCGTGATGCATCATGCGCAGCCGTTTACATCGAGGAGCATGGCTTTCAAACTTTAAGTAGAGACTATTGCTGAAAGGTTACATTTGTCAGATATGATGCGTAAATAGGACACGCTCATTTTTCAGGTACAGTTTGTACCTAGGGACATTGTGGCCATTAGCTCTCGTATCACAATTCTCTTTTAAGTAGTGCCGTCGTGATTTCTTACTGATCTTAAATTTGTATCACGTGTATCAACATTGTAAACACCCAATATTCACTAGCACGTATATTTGTACTAATACTATACATATTTCTGTCAGACCGATAGTGGTGGCTACGCTGGCTAAAGCGCAATGTTAGGTCGTGGGGCCAAGCTCTCTTCTGACTCGGTAGACGCGTGGATTCGAGCCCCACCGTCGGCCGTCCTTCAAATGGTTATCCGTGGTTTCCCATTTTCAACTCCAGGCAAATGCTGGAACGGTACCTTGACAGGCCTCGGCCGCATTCTTCCACATCCTTACCTAGTTTCATTCATCTTCATTATTTTCGTTTCTCATTAACTCCTCCCATGAGGTTGGCGTCAGGTTGTAAAGACCATCCGCCACATAGACTTTCATAGCATCTCATCCCCGATCCCGTTGAAATCGGGAATAATAAAGGGTAGACATATTTCTGTTGAGAATATTCATATATCACAATGAATGAAAGAAAGAAAGAAAGCTTGTCGTTTTACGTGTCCATTAATCTCGCAATCCTGAGCCATGGGACCTCCATTTTTACGTGGAATCTGAACCACAGGACGTGATGTTTCATTTAGAAAATCTGGCATGCATTAACCGAGAATAGAACCCGGTCCTACTTGATGAGAGGCAAGCAGATTGACCACTGCACCATCACCCTGCTCTAAATATATAGAAAGTAAATAAGTACTGAGAGCAGGTTACGTATTTAATGTATTTACTATGCAGTTATGGGGAAAATTTGAAGCATTTCAGGAAATAAAGTGCCTTAACAGTTTTGAATATCACTAAAGAACACAGGTGATCAGACAAATTGAATACACCGATGTACATGGGACTAATGACCAAGATGTCCCAAATCCTTTAAGCGAATTAACAGTCACATCAGATGAGTTACTGAATGATGAAATGAAGATGAAGAAAAATGAAACTTAGCGAGACTTTGACGTTGTAAATGTGAAATCATGGAAAATAATTTTTGAAACTGACGATGAAGGGAATCAAGGAGACTCTCCTCTTAAGTCTGGATGTATCCAGATTCCATGGATGGCTGCAATGGGCTCTGTTAATGTTCACATGATATGAGGGTCCCATCATTGTGAAAAATTGCGCATTCAATTGTATGATATACATGGTGATTCAGCTAAGATGACCACCTCAAATATCTACGGAACATTTTACGATATCGTCATTCTGTTTTGAAATTTTTAAATCGTACTACGGGGTTCATATAACACGGTCCATTTCATCCCGAGCACATACGTATTTACCAAGACACCAGTAGAAACTTTGTTTCTTTAAATGGGACTAACGTATACTAATTTCACCCACTGGAACACCTAAGCATCAAGTGACAAGTTCAGTGATGTGCTTATTTTGCACTTCCGACGAGTACTCTTTCTATCTTCCTATATTTTCATTTATGTGTTTTACCTTTTTGTATACTGTACATTGTCAGTGTGTCCAAATTTCGTTTACTGAGGATACAGTAGTTTGTAATTTTCTCTAAATAATTATTTTAATGTTTCTTGTACACTTAGGATTGTATGAATGAATGAAAGCTAGAGGTAATTTTCTTCTAGGATGTTTGAGTGCGTGTCTGTGTGGTTGTTGATTGATAATAGTGTCTTTCTATTTATCTTCGTGTTTGTTATTTTGTTTATACTTTTAAATTGTATTATTAATTTTTATTGTCATATGCGGATTGTTATCTGCCTGACAATGAGGATAATAATAATAATAATACTGTTATGTGTTTTACGTCTCTTTTAACAATTGTTGCTTTTAGAGACTCCGAGATGCCGGAAATTCGCCCCGAAGGGGATCTTAAACGTGCCAGTAAATATACTGACACGGCTCACTCGCATTTGCACTCCCTCAAATGCCAGTAGACTACAACGGGATTCGATCCTGATATCTTTGGATCAGGACGCGAGAACGTTGCCGCTGAGCCACGCAGCCAGTCCTGACATTGAATATTGCATACGTATATACAGAACATTTACTCAGTGTTTATGCTCCATTCGATAGGAATGGGACGGTTTGTACCAGATACTATACACTGGCGCTAGGCTAATAAAACATTTCAGTAAACCATATTGAATTGCAAGTTTGGCCCACTTCATGATATATGCTTAAAGTTCATTAAATGTGTTTTCTAGGTGCATGGGACGTGAAAGGGAATGACTATTTTCTTTCTTAAGGCATAACTTATAGTTTATAATTTTGAAGTGCAATAAAATTGTGGGAATTTTTATTCATAATTGTTTTTTTTCTTTTTTGTAGTCAGTTTACCGGTCTCCTCCGTTGCGTAGTGGTCAACGTGATTAGCTGCCACCCCGGAGGTTCGCGGTTCGATTCCCGGCTCTGCCACGAAATTTGAAAAGTGGTATGAGGACTGGAACGGGGCCTACTCAGCCTCGGGTGGTACAAATGAGTAGAGGGGGATCGATTCACAGAAGTCATCCTCGAAGTGGTTTCCCGTGATATCCCACTTCGTCTTCGGGCAAATGCCGGGATGGTACCTACCGTGTGGCCATGGCCACCTCCTTCCCACTTCCTTGCCTAACCCTCCCACTATTCCCATCCCTTCATCAGGCCCCTGTTCGCTTTGCAGGTGAGGCCGCCTGGGCGTAGCGCTGGTCACACACCCCAATTGTATCCCCAACTCTGAGTCTCAAGCTCCAGGACACAGCTCTCAGTGGCGGTAGAGGCGGGATCCTTTGCTTAGTCCGTGGGAAAAGCCAACCCTGAAGGGTAAAACGATAGCGAGAAAAAAAAGGCGTAGTCAGTTCACTCTCCAGGTAGGCTATTCCAATGGACTCAGCGAGGGTTCCCACCTTTCGCGCCTCTATGGGCAGTGTTCTGGAGCTTGACATCAGATCGGAGGATACAACTGGGAAGCCGGGATTTGCGCCTTGCCCAGGCGGTCTCACCGGCAAAGCGAACATGGGGCCTCATGAGGGTTGGGACGGGATTGGAAGAATGGGAGGAGTAGACAAGGAAGAGGGAAGGAGGCGGCCGTGGCCTGACGGTAGTGACCATCACGGCATTTGCCTGAAGACGAAGTGGGAAACCACGGAAATCTACTTCGAGGATGGATGAGGAGGGAAACGAACCCCCTCTACTCATTTGGACCACCCGAGGCTGAGTAGACCCCGTCCCAGTCCTCATACCACTTTTCAAATTTCGTGGCGGAGCCGGGAATCGAACCTCGGACCTCCGGGGTGGCAGCTAAGCACGCTGACCACTACGCAACGGAGACGACCATAATTGAATTATTAATATCAAAATAAGTGGAAATTGGAATGAATTTTCTTCATTTTAAAATACGTCTCATCGTGACGGAGCTCTCTTAGTCACCAAATTACACGTTATTCCAAGTTATGATTCATATCAGAATTTACAAACTACTCATACTGTGCCCAACTCTAGGAATGGGTATTCCAAGATTCAGACACCTAGATATCAAGGGAAAGGCTACAGCCGCTTTTGAAAGTTGAGATATTTGAATATCGCGCTACATTGCTTCTCGAAGCAATTGGAAAGAATTTACCGATACTTGCATGTCAAGTGACGTAACGAGTAATAGCAGAGGTCGAGGCTATTTATTGATTAAATAGTTAACCATGGAGTAGAGACTTGAGACATGGATCAGATTACTGGCACGGCCAAATGAAAGAGAATGCAATTAGTATCAAGTAAATCGGTCCAGGGATACCAGAGATATGAGGATTTCCAGATATCAGCTGATGACGCGTGACCCTGGCTGTTTTGAATAAAAGCCGGCCGGCCGAGGCATCGATAGCTCATTCCAACACAAGCATTTGCCTAGCAAGTTGCTGCTACGCTGAGCCAAGGCACATGGTTGCCGGATCTACGCAGAAGTAATTTTCAAAGTTGTGATAGTCACAAAAGTGCTGCGCTACGAAGTGGAACTTAGTAAGTTGCCGGCGAGGAGAATCACTGAGGTGATTGAATTTTTTTTCTACAGACATTAGTGGAAATATTTTTATTTCACATGGACATATGCTAGACTTTGACTAGAATTAGTACTTTGTCACAGTCCAGTAATAACCTAATACTTGGATGTTTAAGTCCATTTCAGTCAGTTTTCATATTGGTAACTTGTTAACCACTTCGATCTATCAGTACACTGAAGACCAGTCGATCACGGTGGTGTTCATTAGTCTACGCAAGGGAAACTACAGGTTGCTTAGCGAATGGTAGATGGCGAGAAGCCATGCCCAGGGAACGATCTTCAGAACGGCCGTTGATTGGTTAGACTGTCAGTGTCTTCTTGTATTGATAAGATTACCGTGAGTTATGTTACAACTGACATATCTGAGAATAGATCACTTAGATCTGACCCCATTTAAACAAACTGTTATGGCTTTGATAGAAGCCCATATTAAAATGGAACAACAGTTAATTTCAAACGTCAAGAGATACGACCACTATGTCTGACTAGACGGATTGTGGGTATATAATGGCGGCCGATACAAGGATTATACGTGCTTGTCCGATAGGGCATGTCTATGGATAAATCTGGTACAGACCAGGTTTACTACGCTTCAAGACCATCAAGAAATGTAAGCCACATTTGAATTATATTATGCCTAGCTAATTGGAACAAACTATTTTTCTGCAGATGACCAACACATTTATTTTTCTTCGTATTTAAATCTTGCAATGATTTACGCAAGACTTGTTAGAGTTATTCTGAGTATTTTCAGCACTCAGAACAGTTTAGGATCGATGACCGAGCATTTCGAGCATTTATTTGAGTATTTCATATTTTTGGGAAATCACGGTAATCAGCCGATGTAACTGTAAAAGTTAATAATTATTTTTGTTGAGGAATGGATATTTTTTCCATATTCGAAGGTTCGAACATGTGGATTCTCACATAATGAGATGATAATTAAACATATTTAAAATAATATAACAAATAATAATAATAATAATCCACTAATAATAATAATAATAATTTTTATAACTTTTCTAAATAATTCTTGGATATTAGATTTTCTAATAATCATATGTATTGAGAAAGAGCCTATGAAGTAGTTTAATCATTTCTAGTTTGGAAGAGGAGATTTTCCGAAGGAGAGTGGTTAGCGCAAGCCCGCAGTCAACCAACATTTCAGTTCTGGTTGAACAGTTGATATTTGCAATGAGCAAAGTATATTTTTCAGATAACACGGAGAGGCATGAAACGGGAAGCAAATGATATTTGTATCAAATAGGATATTTTTGTATTTATATAAAATCATGACGTAAATACACTCGAAAGTGAAATAAAGATTTTCATAAGTATGGTAAATTCACGGGTTGAACTGAATGGTAAAATAAAATAAACTTGTAAGTTTATTAATCTTCCAGTGTTGATAACAAGTAGAGGCTTGATTTATTGTATAAATTTTGGGAAGAAAATTTATATGTGCGGAGTAGTTGAAATGCCATTCCCAGGTGCGCATGTTTAAGTCGCAGGAATGAGGAGGTTTTTTCGAGCATCAATCAAATAGCAGGTTCGATGGCTCAGGTTTATAGTAGGAGTATTGGAACTACACATTTCGTCGTATGAATGACCCGAAGGTTATTTCTTAGAAACCATCAGTTCTTATTTCAACCTTGTTTACGAATTCCATTTAGTCTTTGATTTTGCTAGAACCCGGATTTGTCATGATAGTAGTTTATTCTTCTTCAGAGGAAGACCTTTGCCGTTGTTGTTGTAATATTGTGTTCTTACAAAAATAATAGAGTGGGCCACTGCCAATTAAAAATAATTCTTTAACCACGAATAATTTGAAGGATATTTTCAATCCTAGTGCCATGAACTAAATGAATTTATTATGAAGCTACAATTCTTATTTCCGCATTCTGTCGAAGAATTTCAAGTTGTGAAAATTGCTAAAATGGCCATGAATATAAATATTTTTCATAATAATGATTCCAAGTGGAAAATCAAATAGTTGAATGGTTCAACCATTTATTGATCAAGTTGATGATTCAGAAATCATATATTTTGTGAGGAACTTGAAGTTCATAATCGAGTCACTTCTCGAATGTTTAATGTCAGAAGAACAATTAATTTTTGTTGTACTTCGCACAGTTCTTCGATGCTATGCTCAAGGTCAAATACTTTTCAGATGTTATTAATGTGTGTAAATAATTTGTGTTGCTTCAATGATAACAATATTTTTGACAATATTTTTGAAACTGGAAATATAAGTGAAAGTTAAAATTCTATGAACATTTATTCTACGAGTGTTAATATTATGTGAAAATTCAAACAGTGAACTACGATATTTCCAGTAGAGACAATTAAATTTGAACTGGATTTAATCATTAATTATAAATAATTTTGGAACACAGTCTACAGGACTAACAATCAGACTTGTGTTTCCAAATAATAATTGTCAAATGTGTTTGGAAAATTTCTGTATATTGTGTAAATAGGAGTGTGGGTCGCCACACGTGAGTGATGCTGCTTTGAGCATTTTTGCAGTCAATTTTAAATTCAAAATAAACTGAGATAATTTTACTTGATGTGTTATACCCAATTGAATCTCCTTCTATCCTTATTGTTGCATTGAGCCAAAAATCAGTAAAGCATTTTTTTCATTTGATGTCGTTTTTGCGATTTGCTTTAACCCATCTGGCGCTCCGGGATATTTTGGCTTTCGTGCTGACTGATTATTGGTAAAATGCATATGTGGTCGTGCGGACTCCGGTCTACACGGGCACATAAAATAAGATAGAGAGAGAAATGGCTTCGAACGTGGGTCTCGATTTAGACATGGTCAATCGCATGCCGATTTAAATTGTGATAATTTTTATAGAAATATTTTGGGAGTTGAGAGAGGTCTGGTTTGGATGAATAAATTAGTAGGAAACCCAATTAGTGGGGAAAATTAAAAATTTAACTGGATTAATAATTAGAATGGGTTTGATTATTTTTGATAATGGCTTAACCATTAGGGCGTCAAGTAAATTCAGTAGTAAACGTTCGATGACTGGACATACGCATTATTAGAATCCAGGTGGGGGATATTTGAGAACTTGCATATTTTTCTTGTGATATTGTGGTAAATGTAATTTGTAAAAGTAGAGAATTTTGTTTTTCCATCACGTCGACATTAGGACAAATCTCATTTTATTAGAGTGTTCCAATTAGCTATTCATATTTCTTGTTCTAGTTATAAGCTTGTGTTTGCCGATATTGTATACCCCTAAGTTTTGAATAATAATTGAAAATTATGGAAGAAATGATGAGGATGATGAGGAGTTTGGAGGAGAGTTCAAAAGAGGCTGGACTGCGTGTAGCAGCCATTATGAAAGAAAATACTGAGGCTTTAGAAAGGAAACATAGAGAAAATTCTGATTCTTTAGAAAATAAACTTAAAGAAAATTTGAATGATAAACTTAAAGAAAATTCTGATTCTTTAGAAAATAAACTTAAAGAAAGTTTAAACGATAAACTTAAAGAAAATTCTGATTCTTTAGAAAATAAACTTAAGGAAAATTCTGATTCTTTAGAAAATAAACTTAAAGAAAATTCTGATTCTTTGGAAAATAAACTTAAAGAAAGTTCTGATTCTTTAAAAGGTAACTTGAAAGAAAATTTAAATAGTAAATTTAATTCTATGGAGAGTAAATTTAAAGAGAATTCTGAAATTTTGAAAATGACACTTGAGAGTAAAATGAATAAATTATGCGAAAAAACACATGAGCTCGAAACTTCATTAGCTACTAACGCAAGTTTAATGGACGATAAATTTCGCGATGCCGATCTTCGATCCCAAAGCTTAGCTGATAGGATAGAACATGGTCTTAGGAAAGTTGGTGAAGACATGATCAACCTAGAAGTCAGAGTGAAGAAGGAGAGTAATGAGATGGGAATTCTAGTTGTTCAACGGTTGACAGAACAATTCAAAGAACTTGTAATGGGAGAAATAAGAGAAGGTGTGATTAATGAATTGCAAACTGAAATTAAAACCACAGTTGTCAATGAGATTAAAGACACACTCAAGCTGGAGAACCAAGAGGGAATCAAGGAGATTAGGGAATCTTTGTCATCCCACATTCAAGTAATTGCCAAAGATATCCAAGCAACTCAGAAGGACATCTCAGATATGACAGGGTCATTGAAAAGTCATGAGGCTGTTATGAACCAGATATCCATTGATGTTAAGGAGAATTGTAAAGAAACTGAAGCAATTAAGAAAATGGCAGAAGAAAACCAGAAGGAACTTGAGGCTATGAAAACTCAAATCAAGGACGAGAAACAGTCTGACCATCTGTTGAAAATGCCAAATGTAAGGGGAAAGGAACAGATACATATAAATCTAGGAGCAGCTAGAGAAACGGATAGTCAAAGACAGGATGAGGTCAGGACAGTATTTCAATCCAACCCCATAACTCTATTTAAGAATGTAGAAGATAAGCCTTCTAAATTTTCAGGGCGAGATTCTGTGACACCCGTGGAATTTTTGAGAGAAGCAGGGGATTACCTGAAAGATTCCAAGATCCCTAAAGAAAGACAGATCCGAGTGATAGGGAAATTTTTGAAGGTCCTGCACTTCTTTGGTTTAGAGCCTTTAGATCCACTCTAACCACTTTTGAGGAGTTTTCTCGTGGGCTATTGAAAAAGTTTTGGTCCCCGGAAACCCAACAGCAAGTCAGAGCAGAGTTATATTCGAAGAGATTCTCGACGTCACAACCTACTCGATACTCAACGTACTTTTCTGGACAGCTTTCTAAACTTCAAAATTTAGATCCGCCGATGCCAGATAACGAATTGATTACTGCATTGATACGTCAGTTTCCAGCAGACGTCCAAAGGACTTTGATCGCTGCTGATATCTATAATATGGAGCAATTTGACGAAGTATTACAGAAGCTGGATCATACGAACGCTCAATTCTTCCATCAGAAGGGAGGAAAGAATAACAACGCTGTGTACGCTGTTATGGCCGATAGTTATTCTCAAACACCTCGAGAGATTCGAGAGGGGCGAGAAGAGAAAACGCCGAGGGAAGATTCAAATAAGAGAGGATGGAATCAGTACAGTAACAGATACAGTTACAAGCCTTATGAGAGACCGGATGGTGGAAATCGATACAATACTCGATGGAGAAGGCCACGGGATAATCAAGGAAGGTACCAGGAAAGAAGATACTATGGTAGAAACAACTACAATAACAGAGGGAATGTGGATACTCGTCAGTCCAATGAAGAGTTCAACAAGGAGACGAGGAAAAACTTGGAAGAAAGACACCAAGATAACTTGCAATTTTTGGAGCAGAGGCCCAATGAACCAGGTCCATCGGGAACACAACAATCCCGGGGGAAGGGAAAGGAAAAAAAAACTTCGAATTCACAGTAGAAGATAGAATTTTAAACACTTTCACTTCCATAATTATTAAATGGCAAGCAGAGGATGATGACTTAATTCAACAGAATGACGAACGGAAAGAAATGGGTACAAGAATTAGAATGCCAATCATATCATGCGAAGTATTCGGTATGCCTGTCGATACTTTGATTGATACTGGGGCTATGCTTTGTCTTGAGAGTGAGAAGCTTTATATTCTGTGGAAGCTCAAAGAGAATTTAGAGGAAATTCCAGTATCAGGAATTAAGATCCAAGGAATAATACCCAACAAAATATCTCTGTGCAAAACACAATTATACTTATGTATTACGATTGGAGGACATGATTTCCGACATGTGTTTGTAGTAATGAAGGACATGGCTTTTGACATGATATTGGGAGCAGATTTCATTCAGAAATATCAAGCAGTGATAGACATGAAGACAGAGACGATCAGATTCAAGAATACCGAAGAGATTAACTTCGAGGGAAAAGAAGAGGAAGACATCGAGGGAGATGCTCAATGTTCTCTGATTTTTCATGAAGCTGAAGGAAGAGAAGTCTACACTGAGGAGGAGTCCCCAGAGCTAGGGAAGATTTTGGAAGAGTATCACGATATTTTTGATATTAAACCTGGTGAAATTAAAGATTTTGAATATCGTATTCGTGTAAATGATGATGCACCTTTTCATGCTAAATTGTATCCGGTTGCGGAAAAGCATCGAGAAAGAGTAAAAGTGCTTATCAAGGAGATGGAAAGCAACAATGTGGTTGAAAAGTATACTACATCTTATGTCAGTCGATTAGCAGTAGTGTCTAAGCAAGATGGAAGTCTGAGACTATGTTTAGACGCGCGAAATTTGAATTCAAGATTACTGACAGAGTATGACAGACCACCAATCATTAGGGAACTGTTAAGGAAATTCCAAGGCAAGGTCTGGTTCTCTAATATTGATCTCACTTCGTCCTACCATCACATTAGGCTTAGTGAAGATTCCAAGAAGTTTACAGGATTTATGTTTGACCAGCAGACATATGTATTCCGCCGTCTACCATTTGGAGTCAAAACATCTGGATCTGTTTTGATCAGAGCACTGGAACAAAATTTGAGTCCTGAAGTAAAAGAGATAGCAATTCGTTATATAGATGATATCTTAATTGCATCCGAGACTAAAGAGGAACATTTGTTACATCTTCAGATGTTATTCGCAGATTTGAGAAAAGCGAATTTTAAAGTAAACCTTCGAAAATGTCAGTTCTTTCGAAAGGAAATAAAATTTTTGGGTCATATTTTGGATGGAGAAGGATACCGTCCCAATGAGACGAAGATACAGGCAATTGCAAATTTCCCTAGACCTACTAGAGTGAAGAATGTCCGCAGTTTTCTCGGGACATGCCAATTCTTTGCGGGGCATTGTCCAAACTTCACCAAGACGGTAGCTCCATTGCAGGAATTATTAAAGAAAGGAAACAAATGGAAACGGGATGAAGATTGTGAACAATCATTTCAAGATGCCAAGAGGTTATTGGTAAACAGCGTGAAATTGGAGTATCCTGACTTTACCAAGAATTTCATCATAGAATCTGATGCATCCACCGTAGGGATTGGAGCTATTCTTCTTCAAGAAGATGAAGATCACAAGAGACATTACCTGGCGTTCATTAGCAGGAAACTTCGTCCATCAGAAAGGAATTATTACACCACAGAGTTAGAAGCACTTGCTGTAATATTCGCGTTGGAGTCGTGGAAGAAAATGTTAATTGGACATTCAGTCATTGTGAGGACTGATCACCACGCATTGGAGTTTATCTTGAGAACAAACTTTGCCAGTGATAGGATAACTAGATGGTCACTTTTTATTCAACAATTCAACCTAGTTATTGAACACACTCCTGGAAAGTTGAACGTGGGAGCTGATTTATTGAGTAGAGCAGTGGAATCTACATCTAAGGTTTTTCAAGTTAACCTGACGCAGGAGGATGAGGATACCTTGAGAAGGTTAAGATTGTTGCGTTTATCCCAGAGGAGAAACCGACGTCTTAGAAACATTTTTCGTTTTCTACAGGGAGACATGGATCCAAATGATGATGATTTTGTGGAAACTGAAAGAATTTCAAGAGATTTTATGATGTTAGATGGTTTAATCTACAAGTTTGCAGATACCGACCATACGAAGCTGAGAGTAGTGATACCTCCACGAATGCAAAAACCCATTATCTGGATGGCACATCGAATCGCAGGTCATGCTGGAGTAGATAAGACGGTAAACATGATTCAAGAGAAATTTTCGTGGTAGCGAATGCGACAAACTGTCAGGAACACTATTCGAGAATGCGACTTATGCCAGAGGAGTAAACATAATTCCAGATTATTGAGAGAATTACCAAGGCCTATGATTCCTTCTAAGCCTTGCGAAATCTTCACGACTGATTTATATGGTCCTCTCCCAAAGTCTAAAAGAGGTAACCGATATATTCTGGTGACCATGGATGTTTTCAGCAAATACACTATGTTGCATCCAATCCAGAAAGCAAACGCAAAGTTTTGTGCGAAGAGAATTAGAGACAACGTGATTCCGGAAGCAGGCAAACCGGAATTCCTTTTATCAGATCGTGGACCTCAATTTACATCTTTAGAATTTTGAACAGTCATGAATAATCTTGGGATTAGACAATTGTTTTGTTCTATCAGACATCCTGAGAGCAATCCAGCAGAACGCGTGATGGCTGAAATAGCAAAATTTTGCCGCCTCTATTGTCCAAATGAGCATTGGAAATGGATGGATGTTCTCTCTTTAGCATCCGAGTCCATCAACTCTACAATTCATGAGAGTACTGGACAGATTCCCATGTTGCTTCATCATGGAATTAAACCAACAAGATTATGGGATCGAATCATCTCTATTCCACCTGAGATTGATCCAAGTCGTCAGATGAGGGAAACTCTAGCTTTAGACAAGTTGAGGAGCCAAGCTGAGAAAAGAGAGCGCAGAGTGAGAGGAAAGCGTTTTCGCAGACCCTTGCGCGTAGGAACTCTTGTTTTAGTGAAAAGACCTACACCCTCTGACGTGAAAAATCGAGTGTACTCGAAGTTTGCAAGCCTTTACGCTGGACCCTATCGTATTGTGGAAGTAAACAACAATGGAAGCTATGAAGTCGCCAATACACGAACTGGTAACATCGTGGGAACTTATAATGCATCGAATTTGAAGATTTATTATTCAAGAACCAGATGATTTAATGTGTAGATAGGAAAAATAAAAATTTTTCAATTTTTATTTTTTGCTAGGTGTGGGGTGGATGTGCCCAACTCTAGGAATGGGTATTCCAAGATTCAGACACCTAGATATCAAGGGAAAGGCTACAGCCGCTTTTGAAAGTTGAGATATTTGAATATCGCGCTACATTGTTTCTCGAAGCAATTGGAAAGAATTTACCGATACTTGCATGTCAAGTGACGTAGCGAGTAATAGCAGAGGTCGAGGCTATTTATTGATTAAATAGTTAACCATGGAGTGGAGACATGAGACATGGATCAGATTACTGGCACGGCCAAATGAAAGAGAATGCAATCAGTATCAAGTAAATCGGTCCAGGGATACCAGAGATATGAGGATTTCCAGATATCAGCTGATGACGCGTGAACCTGGCTGTTTTGAATAAAAGCCGGCCGGCCGAGGCATCGATAGCTCATTCCAACACAAGCATTTGCTTAGCAAGTTGCTGCTACGCTGAGCCAAGGCACATGGTTGCCGGATCTACGCAGAAGTAATTTTCAAAGTTGTGATAGTCACAAAAGTGCTGCGCTACGAAGTGGAACTTAGTAAGTTTCCGGCGAGGAGAATCACTGAGGTGATTGAATTTTTTTTCTACTGACACTAGTGGAAATATTTTTATTTCGCATGGACATATGCTAGACTTTGTCTAGAATTAGTACTTTGTCACAGTCCAGTAATAACCTAATACTTGGATGTTTAAGTCCATTTCAGTCAGTTTTCATATTGGTAACTTGTTAACCACTTCGATCTATCAGTACACTGAAGACCAGTCGATCACGGTGGTGTTCAATAGTCTACGCAAGGGAAACTACAGGTTGCTTAGCGCATGGTAGATGGCGAGAAGCCATGCCCAGGGAACGATCTTCAGAACAGCCGTTGATTGGTTAGACTGTCAGTGTCTTCTTGTATTGATAAGATTACCGTGAGTTATGTTACAACTGACATATCTGAGAATAGATCACTCAGATCTGACCCCATTTAAACAAACTGTTATGGCTTTGATAGAAGCCCATATTAAAAAGGAACAACAGTTAATTCAAACGTCAAGAGATACGACCACTATGTCTGACTAGACGGATTGTGGGTATATAATGGCGGCCGATACAAGGATTATACGTGCTTGTCCGATAGGGCATGTCTATGGATAAATCTGGTACAGACCAGGTTTACTACGCTTCAACACCATCAAGAAATGTAAGCCACATTTGAATTATATTATGCCTAGCTAATTGGAACAAACTATTTTTCTGCAGATGACCAACACATTTATTTTTCTTCGTATTTAAATCTTGCAATGATTTACGCAAGACTTGTTAGAGTTATTCTGAGTATTTTCAGCACTCAGAACAGTTTAGGATCGATGACCGAGCATTTCGAGCATTTATTTGAGTATATCATATTTTTGGGAAATCACGGTAATCAGCCGATGTAACTGTAAAAGTTAATAATTATTTTTGTTGAGGAATGGATATTTTTTCCATATTCGAAGGTTCGAACATGTGGATTCTCACATAATGAGATGACAATTAAACATATTTAAAATAATACAACAAATAATAATAATAATAATCCACTAATAATAATAATAATAATTTTTATAACTTTTCTAAATAATTCTTGGATATTAGATTTTCTAATAATCATATGTATTGAGAAAGAGCCTATGAAGTAGTTTAATAATTTCTAGTTTGGAACAG
This sequence comes from Meconema thalassinum, assembly GCA_946902985.2. Lineage (NCBI taxonomy): Eukaryota > Metazoa > Arthropoda > Insecta > Orthoptera > Tettigoniidae > Meconema > Meconema thalassinum. The sequence continues at coordinate 637,703,422 of OX336389.2, forward strand.
GAGATTTTCCGAAGGAGAGTGGTTAGCGCAAGCCCGCAGTCAACCAACATTTCAGTTCTGGTTGAACAGTTGATATTTGCAATGAGCAAAGTATATTTTTCAGATAACACGGAGAGGCATGAAACGGGAAGCAAATGATATTTGTATCAAATAGGATATTTTTGTATTTATATAAAATCATGACGTATATACACTCGAAAGTGAAATAAAGATTTTCATAAGTATGGTAAATTCACGGGTTGAACTGAATGGTAAAATAAAATAAACTTGTAAGTTTATTAATCTCCCAGTGTTGATAACAAGCAGAGGCTTGATTTATTGTATAAATTTTGGGAAGAAAATTTATATGTGTGGAGTAGTTGAAATGCCATTCCCAGGTGCGCATGTTTAAGTCGCAGGAATGAGGAGGTTTTTTCGAGCATCAATCAAATAGCAGGTTCGATGGCTCAGGTTTATAGTAGGAGTATTGGAACTACACATTTCGTCGTATGAATGACCCGAAGGTTATTTCTTAGAAACCATTAGTTCTTATTTCAACCTTGTTTACGAATTCCATTTAGACTTTGATTTTGCTAGAACCCGGATTTGTCATGATAGTAGTTTATTCTTCTTCAGAGGAAGACCTTTGCCGTTGTTGTTGTAATATTGTGTTCTTACACAAATAATAGAGTGGGCCACTGCCAATTAAAAATAATTCTTTAACCACGAATAATTTGAAGGATATTTTCAATCCTAGTGCCATGAACTAAATGAATTTATTATGAAGCTACAATTCTTATTTCCGCATTCTGTCGAAGAATTGCAAGTTGTGAAAATTGCTAAAATGGCCATGAATATAAATATTTTTCATAATAATGATTCCAAGTGGAAAATCAAATAGTTGAATGGTTCAACCATTTATTGATCAAGTTGATGATTCAGAAATCATATATTTTGTGAGGAACTCGAAGTTCATAATCGAGTCACTTCTCGAATGTTTAATGTCAGAAGAACAATTAATTTTTGTTGTGCTTCGCACAGTTCTTCGATGCTATGCTCAAGGTCAAATACTTTTCAGATGTTATTAATGTGTGTAAATAATTTGTGTTGCTTCAATGATAACAATATTTTTTGACAATATTTTTGAAACTGGAAATATAAGTGAAAGTTAAAATTCTATGAACATTTATTCTACGAGTGTTAATATTATGTGAAAATTCAAACAGTGAACTACGATATTTCCAGTAGAGACAATTAAATTTGAACTGGATTTAATCATAAATAATTTTGGAACACAGTCTACAGGACTAACAATCAGACTTGTGTTTCCAAAAAAATAATTGTCAAATGTGTTTGGAAAATTTCTGTATATTGTGTAAATAGGAGTGTGGGTCGCCATACGTGAGTGATGCTGCTTTGAGCATTCTTTCAGTCAATTTTAAATTCAAAATAAACTGAGATAATTTTACTTGATGTGTTATACCCAATTGAATCTCCTTCTATCCTTATTGTTGCATTGAGCCAAAAATCAGTAAAGCATTTTTTTCATTTGATGTCGTTTTTGCGATTTGCTTTAACCCATCTGGCTCTCCGGGATATTTTGACTCTCGTGCTGACTGATTATTGGTAAAATGCATATGTGGTCGTGCGGACTCCGGTCTAAACGGGCACAATACCATTATACTAAATATTTCATAGAATGACTTCATTTAGGAAATCTCACACAAACCAAAAGATTGGAATCAAATGTTGTTGTTGTTGTTGTTGATTCATTGCGGGGCTTTGCGACATTGTAGCCATGCAGGTTCGTGTACCTTGTTGTATGTGAAATTTGTCTGATAGCCTGTGTTATTGTGAAAGCTGTATTAGTGTTTGTATTTGTAATTCAGATAAGGATTGTAAAGAAGGCGGCCGTGACCTTAATTTAGGGACCATCCCATCATTCGCCTAGAGTAGAAGTGGGAAACCACGGAAAATTACTTCCAAGATGTCTGCGGTGGAAATCGAACCCGTCTCTTCTCAGTTTTGCCTCACGAGGCTGAGTGTATCGCGTTCCAGCGCTCAGACCAGAATTCAATTTGGTGGCAGAGCCCGGAATCGAGCCCGGGCCACAACGGTGACAGCCGAGAGTGTAAGCCTAGTCACTACGCAACGAGGCGGAATGAGATACATTATATGGGAGACTAAACCGTGTGGAATTTAATGTTATTCCTGGTATTATGCATGTAAGCTCCTTCCTTATGCATTCGTCACTGTTTTTCTGTGTGCAGGATTGGACGACATCACTTCGGGAGCATAACCTACAATGCATGCGATGACATCGCTGCGGCTGTTGCCACGGGAACAGAAGGCGCGCATCACTGCGAATCAATTGACACCACATATGACTCATTTGCACGTCCTTCATTGGTAACCTCGATATCATACTGAGGGGGCGCTATTAAACCCTAACCTGAGCGTGAATAGTATGCTAACGAGAGTTGTACGGAACAAATGCCTTCTACTGTACACGTCAGTCGAAATTATGTCTAGGAAATATGGTACATAGAATGATATTAAGAGAACATAATTTAACGTATTTATTGGATTCGACAAGGCTACTGAATAAAATTATAGTACGCCATTATTTATTCCTAATTCTAATAATGCACTCACCAAGTTTTAATAATGGCAATATTAATGGTTAATAAGTTCCATTCAATGCAATGTTAACATTTACCGAATTCTAACAATTCTAATGTAATTGATTAGCCACTTTCATTATAAGGCATGATATATAAACTTAGATTACAATTATTTAAATCATCAATTGTTCTGGTAGGCTATGTGGTAAATACAGTGCTTACAGATAAATACTGCAGTTATGTTATCCTTACAGAATCCATAAACTTTGATAGGAATATTTTAATTGGTGAACTGAAATCTAATGGTTCATTGCTACGAACTGCACCATCGTAGAGCTGGCATTATCGGAGGGGAAAATTTTCTTGAGCAGATGTTCTGACGTCCATGGTATGGAAAGTTACAATCATCCGTAAGGAGGGAATAGAGATATCAGTTAATCCATTTATAGTTTTATAAATGCGTAACGATTTGTAATAAGGTTGTATATTTGCCTTTTCCCGAAGTGCAAAAGCATATTCAGGAAGAGTGCTGTAAGTCCGTGTTTGACGTCCCTATTTTCGTCGTGTAACGTGCCTTCACCACTGGGCTCGGTATGAGCAGTACACAAGCACACTATGAACATGCTGGGTGTAGAACAGTAATACCCCTTGTTGATTGTAAAAAATATATCAAATTACAGTCTTGTTATTATAATCAGTGAGAAATACTCTATCAATGGTATTCCTGTTGACTTTGTTTGACCTAGCATGTGCAAATACGTAGTATAAGCTGAGTCCATCTGTATCACAAGCACTTGTATTGTGAATGAATAGGTGCTGACCCAAGAAGCAGTTTGAACCACGTGATGACCATTTCCGTTCGTCAATTCATGGCTCGGTAGCGCCTGAGAACAAGACCGATACTGGCCCGTAGCACGTATATAATTCAACATGAGAACTTTATGTCTGTCAACTTAAACTATTTTCAGCCTACTTTTCACATTTTGCAAAAATGAGGAAAAAGTAGACTTATGAGATCGATCCGGGAAAATGTGTGTCTGTCTGTCTGTCTGTCTGGCTGTGTGTGTGTCCCCCCCCTATCAACTCCTAAACGGCTGCAGCAATCAAAACCAAATTTAGTATGAGTAAAGATGTGCACCGGAATATCTCACGTCCATATTAGAAAATGATGTCAGTGCTACCAACTGCTGAAAAACGCACTAGAAATTTGAGCTCCATGTTGGATATCTCGCAAGGTGTGCATGGGAGCTATTCCAAAATTGGTACACATGCAGATAATACTATTTCAGTTTAATTTCCAAGAGGCCAAAATGACAGTGTTGCCAAAATAATTTTAAGCCTTCTGATAGTTCCAATGTTTATATGCATATAACTTCTACACTATCAATTGGATTTCAACCAAATTTTGTATGTAATATGTGTACATAAACAGATATGATTGAGCGTATTCTTAAGAGCCACCAGGGCTGTCAACTGTTAATAATTGCTCTCTCTATTTTTTTAAATCCAAATACCAATATATCAGAAAGTATGCAAGTCAACAGCTTTAAACTATGCACACGTATATTCTGACATTTTAGATTAATTTTGAGTAACTTATATACGTCAGTTCTACCAACATGATTATAAGCCTGCTGATAGTACCAATTTTTGTGCCGTAATCGCCCTGTCTTGTTAAGTTCCCGTAGACCATATTCTACTTAATACTAGTTCTCAACACAGACCATTTCTCCTCACACAAATAATACCTTTGTACAAATTACCTTAAATTACTCACTTACAAATCTTACATGGCGAGGCCGTAAACAGAAATCACGTGTGCTGTTATGTATGAGTTTCATGAAGGACTGTCTCGCATTCTGATGGCCCATCTTTTGCCTCGTGGACGCCTTAAGCAAAAATACCCTGTCCAAGCGCTCACCCATCTCTAGGAGGCAAATGGGAATTCACCAGCGCTACCAAATTCTGGCCTTGGTGTATCGAGACATTTTAGTGCTCAAGAGCATCCGACAATCCCGTCATATTTCCCTGTACCTTAAAAACTCTCATTTACTTACATACTATCCCCCTGTGTGACTTCTGATACGCCTGCCTGGAAGACCATCTCCTCCCACGCACCAAATACCACACTTACTCATTTGATAGGCTGGCTCGCCAGCTAAACACACTCACATTATGACACATATTTTCGTAGACTATGTATATTATACGTCCCGTATAATCTGTTTCCCTTACTATCCTCCAGCACATATGCTGTTTTTCCAATACGTTTGGAAACTATAAATGGGCCCTCGTAGAGATAAAAGAACTTGGACATGACTTTCTCTAGCTTATTTGACTGTTTCGGCACTCTAAGTAAGACTCTGTCTCCCGGCTCGAATAGGTCAAATTTAGTTTCTTTTTGTTGGCGAATTCTCTTTTGTGCTGACTTAGATAAATTCTGTTTCGCCAACTGGACAATGTAATCCATCCCCGGTTGATTACCCTCATTTAATCCCAACACCCTCGCTAGTTCATTTTGTGTTTTTTTCCGAAGTGAACTTCGTATGGCGTCAATTTCGTGCTCTCATGCTGGACAGAATTCAGCCAAGTCTCGACCTTAGGAAGATGTCCAACCCAGGCCGCATGCTTGTCATGCACTAGAGTCCGAAAAAGACGAGCCACTTCCCTTAATGGACGCTCTGCAGAATTACCCTGAGGGTACCTTACAGAGGAATGAACGTGTGTTATACCAGCTTCCTGCATACTGGTTCCCCATTTCTTTGCAGTAAACTGTGGTCCACTGTCAGATAGTATCCTGAGAGGAATGCCAAACTCAGGTACATACTTATTAATGATCAGACGGCTACACGCTAGTTCCGTGGCTTTCCTTAGCGGATATAGCTTGACATACTTACTAAAAGCGTCAATAACTATAAAAATGTACTCGTAGCCGTACTGTCCTTTAACGATCGGGCCAAATAAATCCACACATAGTAGTTCGCCGGGACTACTGGTGAGAACTGCAGATCTCTCCCCCACTAAATATTTAACTGGATATTTACTCCTTTGACAGGTGTCACACTTAGCTAAAATCCTCCTAACGTCCCTTCCCAATTTACTCCAAATGAAGTCACGACCAATTTCATAGAAGACCTTGGCAGCACCAAAGTGTCCTAATTCCCTATGAATGAACCAAATTAGCTCCTCCCGCAAAGTGGCAGGAACACATATTGCCCACCGATTATTCCTACATTTCCTTGCAAGAAGCCCATCCTGCATCTTGTACGTGAACCGTCCTACATTCACATACTCTTCTTCACCTATTTCCAACCTAGCCAGTGGCTCCTTTAACTTAACGTCATCACGTTGCTCCACTAGCATATTTCTCAGTGTCTGTAACGATGCCCTGTTGCTACTGTCCACACATGCTAACCCTACTTTCCTCTGGTGTCACACCACTACTCGACACTCTATGACCTAAAAATGTCACTTCTGACTGACAGAATGACGACTTAGACAGCTTCAAAGTGAGCCCTGCCTGATCTAACTTCTGAAAAACTATATCTAAATGACGTAGATGCTCCTCAAAACTGCGTGAACTAATTACCATATCATCAATGTAAATGGTTACAAACTCTCCTGTGTCATCCCCTAATGCGATGTTTAAAGCCCTAATTAAAGCTGCTGAACTACTCTTTAACTCATAAGGTGTTCTACAAAATTGATAAAGGTTATATTTATGACTAAAAGCTGTAAATGGTCTATCTTCGTACAAAAGTGGCACTTGCCAAAAACTGGAACTCAAATCTACACAAGTGAAATACTTCTTCCCCTCAAATGTCTGCATTAATTCTTCTATTGACATAGATTTCAGCTGATCTGAACTAATTCTACTGTTAACCAAACGAGCGTCTAAACAAATACGAACCGTGCCGTCGGTCTTGGGTACCGTGATCAAAGAATTAACATATGGACTGTTAGAGTGCTCAATAATCCCATCTTCAAGCATCTGATTAATTTGTGCCTCAACTGCACTCTGATAAGCGAAAGGTACAGGATATCTATGGCCTGTGAATACTGATCTATCAATAACGTTCAATGAATGTGTTTAGCAATTGGCCATACCAATGCGATCCTCAAAAACTCTCCTATTACACCATAACACATCATAGAGCCGAACACATTGTTCCACCTCTATATTTCCCAGAAATGCAGCATCACGTAACGAGTCCTCTAGACTCCCGTTCGTAATCACACTGCCCACAAAACATGGAGAACCCCGCTCTACGGCTGGCGATATCTCATTTAAAGTACAAATCACACCTACAATACTACTCCTCTGAATATGGTCATTGAACGCTACTTCTACTTCAGAATCTCCCCATTTAAATTTCAAACTCCCTACATCATAACATAAGTTACCAGACACTCTACTTAGCCACTCTGAACCCAAGATAACACTGAATACTAAATTTGGAATTACAAGGCAAATCTGCTTCTCTACATGATTATTAATTTTAATGTCTACTAAAACTTGCTTAGAAATTACTTTAGACCTCTTCCCAACAGCTGTGATAATAAAAGTGCTTTTAATTGGCATCTTCTCAAAATTTACTCCAGTTCCTTTCATTTTATCATAAAATGCACTACTTATGCAACTCTTCATACAACCACTATCAATTAAAACATCTGTGTACGCCTCGGACACGTTAAATTTAACTATGGGGCTCTTACTAACCACTTCCTGAATAATACCTTCATCATTTAGTTCATGTAATAATTCATTTCTTACATTTAGGTCATAGGGTTCCTGTATAATTGTATGGACAGGGCATGCTACAGACTGAGATTCTGACCTTACTTCGCAGCCTGGTTCGCGTTTAAAGAACCGCTACAGCTGGCCGTAGTACTACTAACTACTAAACTGGTCTGGTTGTTCTGGGCTGTGTTGTCATTGTTTGGCTGTATATTACTACCACTAGGCTGTCCTCTTCCTTGACCCCTATTCTGGTTGTAATTATTGTCATTATAATTTCTCCCTTGATTTCCCCTGTAATCATTGTTTCTCCCTTGATTTCCCCTGTAATCATTGTTCCTCCCTTGATTTCCCCTGAAATCATTGTTCCTTCCTTGATACTGATTACCATAGCCATTTCCTCTGTTCTGATTTAGCTGATTATTATTATTTCTATTTTGAGCGTTGGCGCCTTCGCCACCGTTCCCTTGAACTCCTTGATGCCTGGCTTCATTAGGTCTATTATTATTATTACCCTGGTTCCTATTGAAATTGTCCTCATAACCCCCTCTCCCTAGTGCATCAAATGTGCTTAACAAATTTTCTACTTGTGATATAGTCTTTACATTCTGGATACAAGCAGCCTCCTTGATCCTATAGGGAAAGTGCCTAAGTAGCAACCTCACCACATCACTTTCCTCCTTCAATCCATCCAGATATTTACACACTAATACCTGCCCTAAAAAGTATTCGGTCATGGTGGAGCTTCCTTTAGGGTTATATTTACCACACACTACTCCCTCACGATGCTGCGACTGAATAACCTCATTCCAGACCTTTTCACAGAATTTCATTTTAAAGTCATTAATATCAGTAAACTTGTCTCTGTAGACAGCAAACCAATTCCTCGTTTCCCCCACAAACACTTTTTCTAAAATTTCAACTACCTGGCACCACTCAATACTACCATTTTCCAACCTCTCCCCGAATTTATTTTCTATAGTGTCCATGAACTCCATTGGGCACCCCTGTCGATTGCTGAACTTACCCAGTTCTACCTCCCTGTGTGTGCTATTCACAAAAACTGGCCTATTCTGACTATTTTCTTGCCTGATCCTAGCTTTCAATTTTAACTCTAATTCTGCGATTTTCTCCTCAGCCTTCCTCTCAATACTGTTTACTGTTAATTTAATGTTTACTTCTGATTCTTCTACTTTATCATATAGCTTTGCTTGTTTCTCCTCAATCTTGCTAATGCTCTCTCTATTACTCTCTCTTAAATCATTTACTTCTGCAACTATTTGTGAGTGGACTTTCTCAATTCTACCCCCCAGCTGTTCCTTAACCTCTTTAGTAGCTACCTGAATTTTGTCAATTTCTCCCCCAAATTGTTTTTTGACCTGCTGTGTTTCTAATTTAACTAATTCCTTTAAATTTTCAGCCTGTGTGCTGATTCTACTTTCCAACTCCTCCTGTACTTTTCCTAATTTCTTGTCTACATCTGCAATGAACTCTTTAACATTTTCTTCCATTACTCCTCTAATTTCTCCTCTAATCTGCTCCATTTTCACACTAATTTCCTTGTTGTTCTTATCTAATTTTGCATTATTCTGTTCTAATTTTTTATTTAAAGCTTCTGTACTTTCTTTATTTTCCCTACTGTTTTGTTCTAATTTTGCATTATTCTGTTCTAATTTTGCATTATTCTGTTCTAATTTTGCATTTAAAGCCTCTGTACTTTCTTTACTTTCCCTACTGTTTTGTTCTAATTTTGCATTATTCTGTTCTAATTTTGCATTTAAAGCTTCTGTACTTTCTTTATTTTCCCTACTGTTTTGTTCTAATTTTGCATTTAAGGCATCACTACTAACTTTGTTCTGATACATGAACTCGAGAAGTAAAGTTTTTAATTCTGGTTGGCCGCCTACACTCCCTGTTTCAGTATCGGGATTTACCTCCGCTACCCCGGTACTACCATCACTCGACATACTGCTCGTATCATCACTCTCCAGTTGATGACCACTACGTAACCTCATCTGTCTTTCTTTCTCATCCCCCATAATGATATACACTGATAAAGACAAATAAACCCCAAAATTCAGGCACAGAAATATATACCCTTCTCCTTCCACAAATGTTATTAGGTTTTCAGCCCCAAGTTGTCGGCGACAATTGTAACAGTCTGCTTAGGCTGGGATGACAAGTGAAACGGTATTTACTTTGCTCCACGTTGAGCGTACAAATGTAGCAGTTTCTAGGCCCTCACGTTGAGCGACAATTGTAACAGTTTTGCTAGCCCTATGTTGGTAGAGACAAATGTAGCAGTTTGACTGCCCCTAACTGTTGGGAGATAAATGTAACTGTTTACCTTTGCCTAAGCTATGTTGTTTTAATGGGCGCCAAGACCTCAACGCAATGTTGAAATCTAAATTTGTATTTAACAACGTCTAGCTCTGGCAGAACACATTCAAGACTCTATTCACTCAGATCGTGGTATGATTTGATCATTAACCCATCAAACAATTGTATCAGGAGAAGGAATTGGTCTATATCTAATGCTACCTACTGAAAGCAAAGATTGCATTGTAAAAGAAATGAATTTATTATATAAAACAAGAATAGCAAAATTAATAATAATAATAAGTATAAAATTTAAATTGGAGTGTTGTGATTTGAATATTACCGATAGAAAATTACGTGAAAACGGAGTCTGATAAATTATTGATTTTACTCTTATTCCCAAGCTATGAAGTTACTGAAATATGAAATATAAAACCAAGAGAAATGAGAGATTGCGTATTTCTGCGTCATTCGCGCTTACCACTGGAAATAGCCGAAGCCTTTCCCTCGTACTGAATGATGCTGTGAGCTTCCCACAGTCTCCTGGACGTCGTCATCTTCGTCGATATTTGATGAGATTCTGGTAGATTAGATAATTCTATGGTCCGTACCTCGGACCCAAACACTCGTACCACCGCACTGGTTAAGTTTTACAAAAGTTAGTCCTCCAATCCACGGAACATCGGAGCGATTCCCACGTACAACCGTACTCGTTAAATTCTATACAGATCGTCGCTAACTCCACCGAACATCGGAGCCACACGCACGCGCACCCATACTCGTCAAGTATTTCACAGATTGTCCTGGTTCCACGGCGCGTCGAACGATATATGCACCTGTCGGCTCCCCCACTCTTCAGCCGACTTTAGCTTACGTGGTCTCCACTGATTGGCTGCACCCCGCTACTTCCCCTCCTCTAGTTCATTGCACTCAGCGCGGCGATGATGAAGTCGATTTCCGTTCCAACTATTCGCCTTTCCTGGACGCTGCGACCCAGGATTGCGTCATGGTTTCCGACAAGATTAAGCGTGTACTTGAATTCCCAGTGAGTCACGTCTCTCGATATACCCTAACTGACGAAAACTCCGTAAAATTCCGTAATCACATAATTTTCTATGATATTGTCGTTCGTAATAATTTGCTTGATAGCGTTTTCTAAGACATAGAAAACCTATCTGAATGCTAATAATTTTTATAAAATGCTCCGAAAATACCTTAATAATAATTATAATAAATTAATAATAATAATAAATTAACATGAAAAATTCTCTTGGCTGAACAATTTGCCGCGTAAATTAATATAGAATGGCTTCCTACTGACTTATGCCAGTTGCATAAAAAACCCTCGAAAAACACGTTACATGTTCTACCAACATGATTATAAGCCTGCTGATAGTACCAATTTTTAAATACATGTAACTTCTATACTATCAGTTGGAATACAACCAAATTTCGTATGTGCTATGTGTACCATAACAGAATGACTGTAAGTATTGTTAAGAGCAATCAGGGCTGCCAACTCTTAATAAATGCTGTCTATATTTTTGTTACCCTAATATCAATATATCAGAAAGTATGCAAGCCAACAGCTCTATACTTTGCACACGTATAGCACCTGACATTGTAGATTAATTTGGAGTAATTAATACAAGGCAGTGCTGCCAACATGATTCTATGCCTGCTGATATGTCCAATTTTAAAATACATGTAACTTCTATATTAACAAATGGATTTCATCCAAAATTGGCACAACATATATCATAATATTTCATATTATTTCTGACCAGCACACGCATGGTATTGTTGGCAACATGCTTTTACGCGTGCTGATAGATCCAGTGTCTAACTGCATGTAACGTCCATTGGACTTCAACCTAATTTTGTATTCTGTACCTTAAGAGATGGAACTAAGAATATATTAGGCTATATTATACCAGGTATATTTTGAACTAATTTGATATTTCGATATTACCAACTTAATTTCGTCATTATTCTAGATAGGTTCATATACTGTAGAATAATCATTGGCATGAAAAGTAGGCTGTATAGTTCTTCACGGTACTTCTTGTTTATTATGAAGTAATAACAATAATGACCGTAAGTAGCTTGCTACGCAGCCTCCCGTTGTCCATACGATGTGGAGTTTTGGCACTCAACATTGCGTGTTGGTACCACTCAAGGTTAGTTAGTAAGTTATTGTTGTTTTAAGGGGCGGAACGGCAAGATCATCTGCCCCGCCATTCAAGGTGGCTCTGGCTGATTAACATTTAATAAAAGAGATCCATTGATGCCAAACTTTTATCCTGAAATGGTTCCTTAGTGTGCCATTAAATCTGCTGGCAAATACAAATACACAGGTCGATCGGGTAGAGTAAAGGAGCGCTAAATACATTGTGCCTCATGGTTGGCCCGTGGAAAACAAGAATGCCATGGATCATGTCGGTGAATAGAGTTAACATATGGTTGCCTCACTTTCCAGGTTAACGTGCGGCTCACCTTTGAAATCTAGCTGGGCAGATATGTTTACATTCCATGGCACCTGGGGCCAAGGCTTTCCCAGCGTGAGGCACAGCGTTGCCAAATTTCAACCTTAGCCTCTGAGGGCAAGCAGCGCGACTGGACAAAACTATGTGCAGATGTTGAACATTGGACACTGATACCTGTCGGAGACACAAGCTAGCCACCATGGCGGGACTTAAGAGTCCACGTGGAGTGATAGAGGAAGCATTCTATTGGTCAACAACCGTCAGTTATTGGTCACTAGTGAACAATGGTTATTAACGGCGCGTGCTACTGCCTTACGTTTGAGTCGCCGCTCGTTAACCAGGAAAGTAAGGGAACTAAACAAGGTGTCCGACAGCTTGGTTAGGGTATGCCATAGTTTTGTTTACATTGTGAACTTGTACAATTGGGATGTACTGAAACGATATTCTATAGTAATAATAATGTTATTGGTTTCACGTCCCTTATAAACTGCTGTGGCTTTTAGAGACACCGGGATACCAGAATTTCTGTCCCGGAGAGGATCTTTAACGTGCCAGTAAATCTGCTGACACGGCTCCCTTGCATTTGCGTACACTGAAATTTCAAATAACTGCGCCAGTATTCGATCCTGGAACCTTGGGCACAACAGGCGAGAACGTTAACGATGCACCAAATTATCGAGTCGATATCCTATAGTAATTCCGGTCCATTTTCATATTATGCTGTCACATGTTGTGAATGTTGATAGAGCAGGGGAGTAACGAGGGGGAAGCGTAACTACAACGCCGCCACTTTCTAATAGTAAAGTAACGATTATGCTTGTTATGTTTCCAAGATGGAGCAATTGTCCTCGATGCATAGAGGGACAGAGATTGGTCACATATTTAGTTGTTTGTTGATTCTTTTAGGGACTTTGCGTCATCGTGGTCATGTAGCCCCGTGCACTTGAATGTGTGTAGAATTTGTCTTATAGCCTGTGTCACTGAGATGTCGTCTTAAATTAGGTAGCATCCCGGCATTTGCCTGAAATATAACTGGAGAACTACCGGTACAGAATACCACTTCCAGGACGGCTGCGGTAGGAGTCGAACGTGCCTCACGAGACTGAGTGTACCCCATTCCAGCCCAGACACCAGAATTAAATTCCTTGGCAGAGCCGGGAATTGAACCTGGGCCTCCGCCGTGGCAGCCAAGAACGCTAGCCACTACGCAAAGAGATGGTGGACACATACGAGGGTGGATCGAAAAGTGTTTGCCCATATTTCTTATTTAGCCAAACAATATTACACACAGGTAATTACAAATATACGTACTGTTCTACGTACCTTACACTATTTCTCCACATAGTCTCCACATTTGTTCAGACATTTGTCCCATCGCAGCACAAAATTCAAAATGTCCCTGTAGTAGGATCGCTCTCTTGCCAGGAACTTCTTCAGCGGACCTTGACAATGCGAGATAACATGTGGCAACCAGAACCGCCAACAAGCTCGGGTCATTTCACTATGAGAGTCTGGACCACCCACCAACAGTCCGAACCTCGCCCCTAGTGATCTTCACGTTTTTGGTCCGCTGAAGAAGTTCCTGGCAGGACAGTGGTTCACGTGCAACGATTACGCCAAGCCCGTAGTCTGACGATGGTTCCACAGTCAGCCGGCTGAATTCTACCACAGGGACATATCAAATCTAGTGCTTCGATGCCTGAACAAATGTGAAGGCTATGTGGAAAAATAGTGTAAGGTACTTAGTACAGTACGTATATTTGTAGTTACCTGTGTGTATTCTTGTTTGGCTACAAAACATCGGGCAAAAACTTTTCGATCCGCCCTCATATTTGCTCGAAAGAACGGTGGCAAATAACATTTAAAAAAGAACGGCTTGAGCAATTTATTGCTATTCCATTAAGAGGCGACTTCATGGTCAACAAACATGGTGCTTGAATGTGTGGAATCTGTCTATTAAATTTAGTTATTATAATGACCGTACAAGTGCGTGTGCTTGCAACTAGGTCCTAAGTTTGGTAGGAAGCCGCTGCGATCTGAATTTGATATGGTAAGTCACGTGAAAAAACTTGTACGTGCCCACAACTGACCACTCTTCTCAACTGTCCTTTAGAGACTGACCAAGATTAAATTTCATGACAGAGCTGGGAATCAAACCCGTTAAAGAATATCCTTTAAACAAGGCAGGCCAGGGCGATTGATTGCTATTCAATTTAGGGCTTGCAATTTCATGGTCATTGGTATATTCTATGAAATATACGTTTAGTTGGAGTTAGCAGTCACTGTTCTTTGCTTCTCTTTCTTTTCACTAACGTTCTTTTGTTTCCCTTCTCGTAGACACCAACAGGGACCATCCATGTATTTCAGTTTCTTTGTATATATGTTTATTCTGTTTGAAAGTTTGTTTCAGATGTGCATTTTACATGTAACCCTCACCACAGCTCTCCATGCAGCAATTCGTTGAACCCTTGGATTCCAGTCATCTCAAGAACTATGACTGCAAGTTCTACAACTTTGAAGCCGATGGCGCCCATGTTGTTATCTACAATCTCCATGAAGACTCTTATTCTACGCATCGAAATTGTATTGTATTTTTCTTGTGTTGCCTACTATGTATTTGTTCCTTTGTTTCCCCCGCCCTCCCCTCGCCGCTCATGCTATCCGAGTGTTTGGTTCTCTCAGTCACTCCTCTTCTGGTGCGTCTACGTGAAGGTTCAGTCCTCTTCTCAGGAGGCACTCGCCCCGTTTACCCATGAGGTAATTTGAAATCTACGCCATGTTTTAACGGAATTTTATTGGCGAGCCGTGATCTATAGGAAACATCAACTACTCTGCAATGGAAAAGATAAGTAACAATCTACAATGTTTTTAAAACCACATTTAAAGGTTTTTAAAATGTTCTGGAAGCTTTTAATGAATGCTATGGGCAGTATTTGAATTTTTGAATTTTCGCAATATTGTGCAATCTTCTAACTGCCCTTCTTAAGGACACTGGGTTGAGTTTATGGCTCATTTTACACAATTAAGTGAGCACATTTTCAAAACAAATTTTTGTTATTTCCGTTTGGTCAATGGTTGTTAATTTTACACTAAACAAATATCTAACCTTTCTAAGCCACATGCTAATACTAAATATGAAATATTAATGACTGATTTTGTACAGGGTGTCCAAAAACAAGGTCACAGAAAACAATCCCGCAAGTTAAGATTTTAGAGATTCTGGTACACTTTTCTCAGGAACTAATTAAGTTACAGGTCTCATCCTATGTAATGTGTTGGTAACCATGTAGTTTTATAGAAAGAACCAAAATATATTTAACCCTCCGGAAGGCGCACTCAGTGCGGCAAAATAGTTTATTTTCACTTTGCTGATGAATGCAGTTATTTTCCGCCTTGGGAACCAAGGTATGCTATTTTCATTACATCACCACTAGGTTTCAACACAATTGATCGCTTATGTGCCCCTTGTCGGTCGTCTACGGGCTGTGAAAGTTGACAGGTACCGGATGCCGCACTGAGTGAAGCGCGCGCTCGCTCCCGTAACAGTTTCATTCACGCTTGGTGTAGGACGTGTTAGCTCCGTGTGTGCTGTTTTACAGTTCATGCAGCTCGTCCGTTGTGATGTAAGTATTATCTTGTATAACTCTTTTCGCTCTGAATGTTCCAATAATATTTTTCACATCGGCAAATATGTTTCAGATGGATTTCATTACCATAAATATAATGGTTTCCTTTTGTATTGCAATGATACGTTGAGTACAGAAATGATGGCTCTCTGTGGGGTTTTATTCCTGGTCGGAGTGAAAAAAAGAAGACACACTAACGCTGAAGAACTGTGGAAAGCAGACGGCACTGGCATGTCTATCCTTAGAGCTGCATTCAGTCTCAAGCGATTTCGTTTTTTGATGCGAGAACTTCGATTTAATAATGTGCACACTCGTCAAGAACGACAACGATGTGATAATTTAGCAGCTATTAGGGAATTGCATACACGCTTCCTGAATAATTGCCAACTGGATTATTCGCATAGTGAGTTCGTCACAGTAGACGAAATGCTCTAGGATTTCGAGGGCGCTGTGGTTTCATGCAGTATATCCCAAACAAACCGGCCAAATATGGCATACAAATATACGCCCTGTGTGACAGCAAAACATATTACACGTCTAATTTTGAGCTGTATTGCGGAATTCAGAAACCAGGTCCTTTTGTGATATCCAATAAGCCACTGGACATTGTAAAAAGATTGACTACCACCATACAAAATTCCAACCGAAACGTTACCACTGACAACTATTACTCCAGTTATGAGTTGGCAACGTATCTTCATGAAAATGGCCTCACATGTTTAGGTACTCTCAGAAAGAACAAAAAAGAAATCCCATATGAGTTTATGCCGAGCAAAACAAGAGCTTTGAAGTCTTACATGTTTGGGTTCCAGTGCAACATGACGCGTTTGTCCGTGGTGACAAAACCTACACGGGGTGTGTTTTTTTTTGTCGACTATGCACGACTCTGATAAAATTGACAAGGACACCAATAAGGTAGGTGTGAACCTTGACTACAATGCGTCGAAGGGAGGAGTCGACACAGTAGATCAAATGTCAGCATCATACTTGACTTCTCGAATCACAAGAAGATGGCCATTTACTGTATTTTTTCGCTATCTGGATATAGCAGGAATAAATTCAATGATCATTTTCTTCGCAAATAATCCCGAGAAATCGCGCAGAAGAAGGCTATTCCTAAATTACCAGGCTTTTCAGTTGATGGAATGCCACCTTCGACTGAGAGCAGCCATGAAAGTCTGCAAAGGATTTCGGCTTGTTTTAGGCGAAGTATCGTGAGCTACCAGTTCCCACGCATATGCAGGACAGGAGAACCGGACCATGTCATCTTTGTGGTCGCACAAGTGGAATAATACAACCATCAAGTGTTAAGAGTGAGCCTTACCTCTCTGCTGCAAATGGCGGAATAGTTGCAACGTGAGTTAGCCACTCCAGTGTTACCTTGACTGTGTAGGTGTTCAAAGAAGGTGAAGAGTGAAGAATTTGTGCTGATCCATCTTGTATAACAACAGTTAACGTGAGTTACCTTCGATATACGTAGATAGTTTGTGCACCTTTAAGTTTTTAGGTCGTAAAAATACAAAGCATTCTACAAGATCATGGGTAGGAAACAGAAACAAATGAAGGCCGCCAAGCGAAATGCAGAATCTGTGCGCAGTGCTACCAACAAAGACAATGGTTCAGATGGTGAGCAGCAGCGCAGCCCAGGCGAAAAAGCAGGAACTACCCCGACTGCTCGTAGTTCAAGGTCGGCCGTCGCGAAGAGCTCAAGGCCCGAGTGTGGTGAAATGCGATGCTCCCCGGTAGATAGCCCCACTTCACCCTTCAGAAAGGAAATTGTCCAACCTAGTCATGCTACAGACGTTGACCCCAGTGGAAGCTCATCAAGCGCTAGTGTTGGACGACAGACTGACCCGCAACGTGATCTATTAGAGTGTACGACAACTACCCCGAGCACTCAACTTGGTGCATATAATCTGGACTCCACAGTGTCGCGATCACTAGTCAATATGTTAAGTAACAACGATCTCCTAAACGACCTTGTAGAACGTGTAGCAACCAAGGTCATTGAAAATCTGAAGGAGAGCATTGACATCATAAGGGAACTAAAAACCGAACTCGCACAACGGGATGAGGCAATAGCTGACCTCGAGCAGCAATTACACGGAAAAACGGATAGTATTGAAATGTACCAGAGGCGGAACAGCTTGAGGATTTTCTGGATACCAGAAATTCCCGGCGAGGATACAGATCAATGTGTTCTAGATGTCGCCAGGAAAATTAACGTCCCACTCGAGCTATCCAAGATTGATAGGTCCCATCGTGTAGGCTTCCGAGGAAGTAATAAAAGGAGACCTATTATTGTAAAATTCGTGTCCTATGCTCATCGTAATGCTTTCTTCAAATCGAAGAAATTTCTGAAGAACACCGGCATAACGGTGCGGGAAGATTTAACGAAGACCCGCACTGACCTACTTAAACAGACTGTCGGTCATTTTGGCCTAAATTACACGTGGAGCATTGATGGTGTTATCATGGTACGTGTGGGTGATACAAAACACAGACTGACAACAGCTCGAGACCTAGAGGCGTTGAAGAAGCGGTACCCAACACCCTTGAAGTAAGGGCCCCTTGGAGAACCGTGCAGCTGATGGTAACTCAACTCTTCAACTCTTCAGCATAAATATGGAACCTGGAGAGGCTATTTGGAAATAAGGAAGATCAAAATACTTTTCTTTCTTCCTTACTGAAATTTGTGTTATTAATTAATTAATTAGAATTAGATTCATTGCTCTAGCATAGAATTAATTATTTTCTTTCTCTTTTCTCTTTGTCTAGCATTGTAGGTATTAATATCAACTTCAAAATTAATCTAGTACTGTATACTCGATATCTCACTAGACTTTCTTTTATTTTTAGCGTATATTAGGCTATTCATTGTTTTTGATAGGTCATTTTATCGTTTGTTTTATTATTTTTACAATAGTGATCTCAGGTTTGCAAAACAGTTTATAGTATATATTGTGTCTATATGTTCTTAATTCTGTAATTAAGAGTGTATTCGTTGCTTTTATGTCTCATGATGAACATGTATTGGCTGAACTACTATCAAACATTAGCTTGAGAAACTCAAACAGGCTTAAAGTGGCACACATCAACGCACAATCTCTAGTTGACTCCTCCCACATTTCTGAATTCCGTCATACTTTTGGTAACAGTTCTTTTGACATAATAGCAGTCAGTGAAACATTTCTTAAGCCCTCAATAGGGGATGCTTCAATTTATCTCAGTGGATACAACGTCTTTCGTAATGATAGACTTGGCAAAGGTTCAGGTGGCGTTGCCGTTTATGTCAAGGACACTATAAAATGCAACATCCTTAGCAAATCTCCGGGTGAATACAGTAAGAAACCGGAATATTTGATACTTGAAATGATCCTGCCAGACTTAAAGATACTCTTTTCTTGTGTATAACGTCCACCAAAAGCTGGCTATTTAGACTCATTCTTGAACGATATGTACACGCATTTACTGAATTACATATATATTTTCGTTGTTGGAGACATAAATGCTAGATTTGGCAGTGGTACGTTTGAAACAGAAAGTATTCGTGAGATGTTGAACGCCTGCAACCTTGAATGTTTGCAATTCACTGAAACCTTCCACTGCTACCTGCGATAGCATTCTCGATATAATATCTTCCAACTGCAATGGTCTTGTTATAGAATATGGACAAGAGCCTGCTCCTGGATTCTCAGCTCATGACCTCTTCTACGCTGTATTTTCCTTATCTGCTCCTAAAGCAAAACCCAAGACATACCTAGTGCGTGACTTTAGTAAATTTAATTCAAGTGATTTTAGTGCGGATGCTGAATTACTCCCTTGGGAGCAGTTTTATAAAACAAACAACGTAGACGAAAAGCTCAGTCTCTTTAACCAAAACATCTACTTTCTGTATGACAAACATGCCCCTCAAAAGATAGTAAACGTTAAACACCATTCAACTCCATGGTTTAACACAACAATTAAAGACTTGATAAAGATTCGCGACAGAGCCCGCAAGGAATTTTTAAAGACAAAACTTCCGGATGACTATGAAAAATTCAGAATTCTACCGAATAACACAAAACAAGCGATCAGAAATGCTAAAGTTAAGTACATATATAACCTCTTCAGACACCGTGAGAATTCTGCAGCATCCTGGAGAGCTGCAAAATCCCTTGGAATAGGTGCCAGCCCCCCACCTGATATCCAAATGCCAGTTTCCCCCTCCGAGCTGAGCGATCATTACTTAAACGTAGTTCCCAACAGTAGCACAACAAGAATATCCCAGACCGCAGAGCATTATAGACTTCTTCCGCCGCCAAACCATGAAAAATTCTACTTCAAATACGTATACCCAGAACAAATAGTGAAAGCGATTAGGTCTATTCGTACTAAAGCTAAAGGTCCGGATAACATTCCAATCTCCCTTCTCTCAAATTGTCTCGATATATTCATGCCGGCCATTTTACACTTGTTCAATTTCTGTTTACAAAACGGAGTATACCCGACGCTCTTGAAGTGTGCGAATATACGCCCAGTGCCTAAGAAGAGAATACCTGCGTCTTGCAGTGATTTCAGGCCCATCAGCATACTTTGTGCTCTAAGCAAAGTTCTAGAAAGAATAGTTCATGAACAAATGTGTGAATATTTGACCGAGTTCCACATCCTAAATCCTCATCAATCCGAATTTAAGAAAGGTCATAGCACAACTACCACGCTCTTAAAAATAACGGACGACATACGCGCAGCAATTGACCAAAGACAGCTTACAATTCTATGCCTCTTTGATCTCAGTAAGGCCTTCGATTGCGTAAGCCATGAGTTGCTCCTTGCGAAGCTACACTCCATTGGCTTATCGCGGAATGCATTGTCTTGGTTTGAATCGTATCTAGCAGGTCGGCAACAGAGAGTGGTCTTCTTTGATGGCTCCTCATCGAATTGGCAATCAGTAAAAAGTGGTGTACCCCAAGGGTCAGTTCTTGGGCCACTGTGCTTCTCGCTTTATATAAATGATATGTCCAGTGTATTCAAAAACAGTCTCTGTCATATGTACGCTGATGGCGTACAGGCCTACTTCCATTTCAGTCCCTCTGTTGCGCCTCACAATATAGAACTTTTCAAAGAAGATATCGCTCACCTCCATCAGTGGACCCTAAACCATAACCTCCAGTTAAACATTTCTAAGACTCAACTTATATGCATTGGCTATACGAAACTTCTTAACTCTGTTGATCTTAACTCACTACCACCAATAAAATTACTAGACAATGATATCCCCTACAGCAACTCTGTGAACAACCTAGGAGTAATTTTTGATAGAACCTTATCTTGGGGAGAGCATACCGCTGCTGTAATAAAGAAAGCTATATCATCAATGCATATCTTGAAGCGGAATATCCCTTACACGCCGTTAAAAATGCGCAAGCTTCTAATCCAAACTTTGATACTTCCTATCATCGAATATGGATCAGTGGTGTATAACGACTTATCAGAAACACTTAACATAAAATTACAGAGAGTTCAAAATGCATGCGTTCGTTACATTTTAGACGTCAGGCGTGATGTACACATTACACCTTATTATGTGCAAATGCAGTGGTTGAAACTTCGTGAACGTAGGCAGCTGTCAATTGCGATCCTAACCCAGAAAATATTGTGTACAAAAACTCCTGGTTATCTCTATAATGTGTTTAAACCAATGAACTCCGTCCACCACAGAGAAAATAGATTTACTGATTCCACTCTACAGATTCCTGTCCACCGTACAACTAAATACAATAAATCATTCCTTTGCACAGCTTCACGGCTCTTTAATACATTCCACCTTCACTCATTTACAAACTCTGTTAACACTACACAACTCAAGAAATACCTAATATCAAGATTCCTGAAGGAATGCGAATCAAAAATATAAATATTCCATACAAAATTTTTGAAATATATCCGTGCCATACAGCTTTCTATAATATTTTTAGTATCCACGATACAACTTCCGTGGAATTGATAGTAGTTCTAGTAATCATGTCACTCATGTAATTGTCTTAATAATAGATCATATTATACTTACATAAAAATTGTACCCTATGTTATCGTACTATAATTTGTTTTCTTTTAATAGATATATTACATTATTAGGTAGGTTCTTTATTTAATTATTCTATATTCTAATTTGTATAATTCATTTTGTATGAAGTGTCAGGTAATGGGCTCGTTTAGTTATAAGTATATTTTATATTTAGTTTTTCTTAGTTGTTAAGCTAGGTTTATTTTGTATTTTTATTTTTTTTATTACATAACTTCAAGCCAGAACATTGTATACGCTACATAAAGGGGCTCTTTAGCCTCAGTGACAGTTATTTATGAATAAATTCAAATTCAAATTCAAATTCAAGAATCACTGTATTCGGGAGGTAGGCTACTTTGTTTCACGTGTAAAAATCAACATACTGCAGAACTTGCTGACGATTATTGATGATGACAGTTCTAAGTGAAGGCAAACATTTTGTTGAATTTGTGGTTTCTTGCACCTTCGCTATGTTTTTCTGGTAAATATCTCCTTTATTTCAATATTTCTTCCCTTTACCTTCTAGTTACGGTCATTTCTGCATTCCTATTTTTAGCCTACTTTTCACATTTTGCAAAAATGAGGAAAAAGTAGACTTATGAGATCGATCCGGGAAAATGTGTGTCTGTCTGTCTGTCTGTCTGGCTGTGTGTGTGTCCCCCCCTATCAACTCCTAAACGGCTGCAGCAATCAAAACCAAATTTAGTATGAGTAAAGATGTGCACCGGAATATCTCACGTCCATATTAGAAAATGATGTCAGTGCTACCAACTGCTGAAAAACGTACTAGAAATTTGAGCTCCATGTTGGATATCTCGCAAGGTGTGCATGGGAGCTATTCCAAAATTGGTACACATGCAGATAATACTATTTCAGTTTAATTTCCAGGAGGCCAAAATGACAGTGTTGCCAAAATAATTTTAAGCCTTCTGATAGGTCCAATGTTTAAATGCATATAACTTCTACACTATCAATTGGATTTCAACCAAATTTTGTATGTAATATCTGTACATAAACAGATATGATTGAGCGTATTCTTAAGAGCCACCAGGGCTGCCAACTGTTAATAATTGCTCTCTCTATTTTTTTATACAAATACCAATATATCCGAAAGTATGCAAGTCAACAGCTTTAAACTATGCACACGTATATTCTGACATTTTAGATTAATTTGGAGTAACTTATATACGTCAGTTCTACCAACATGATTATAAGCCTGCTGATAGTACCAATTTTTAAATACATGTAACTTCTATACTATCAGTTGGAATACAACCAAATTTCGTATGTGCTATGTGTACCATAACAGAATGACTGTAAGTATTGTTAAGAGCAATCAGGGCTGCCAACTCTTAATAAATGCTGTCTATATTTTTTTACCCTAATATCAATATATCAGAAAGTATGCAAGCCAACAGCTCTATACATTGCACACGTATAGCACCTGACATTCTAGATTAATTTGGAGTAATTAATACAAGGTAGTGCTGCCAACATGTTTCTATGCCTGCTGATATGTCCAATTTTAAAATACATGTAACTTCTATACTAACAAACGGATTTCATCCAAAATTGGCACAACAGATATCATAATATTTCATATTATTTCTGACCAGCACACGCATGGTATTGTTGGCAACATGCTTTTACGCGTGCTGATAGATCCAGTGTCTAACTGCATGTAACGTCCATTGGACGTCAACCAAATTTTGTATTCTGTACCTTAAGAGATGGAACTAAGAATATATTCAGTCACCAGGGCTGCCAACTGTAGTGCTCTATTAGGCTACATTTTACCAGGTATATTTTGAACTAATTAGATATTTCGATATTACCAACTTAATTTCGTCATTATTCTAGATAGGTTCATATACTGTAGAATAATCATTGGCATGAAAAGTAGGCTGTATAGTTCTTCACGGTACTTCTTGTTTATTATGAAGTAATAACAATAATGACCGTAAGTAGCTTGCTACGCAGCCTCCCGTTGTCCATACGATGTGGAGTTTTGGCACTCAACATTGCGTGTTGGTACCACTCAAGGTTAGTTAGTAAGTTATTGTTGTTTTAAGGGGCGGAACGGCAAGATCATCTGCCCCGCCATTCAAGGTGGCTCTGGCTGATTAACAATTAATAAAAGAGATCCATTGATGCCAAACTTTCATCCTGAAATGGTTCCTTAGTGTGCCATTAAATCTGCTGGCAAATACAAATACACAGGTCGATCGGGTAGAGTAAAGGAGCGCTAAATACATTGTGCCTCATGGTTGACCTGTGGAAAACAAGAATGCCATGGAACATGTCGGTGAATAGAGTTAACATATGGTTGCCTCACTTTCCAGGTTAACGTGCGGCTCACCTTTGAAATCTAGCTGGGCAGATATGTTTACATTCCATGGCACCTGGGGCCAAGGCTTTCCCAGCGTGAGGCACAGCGTTGCCAAATTTCAACCTTAGCCTCTGAGGGCAAGCAGCGCGACTGGACAAAACTATGTGCAGATGTTGAACATTGTACACTGATACCTGTCGGAGACACAAGCTAGCCACCATGGCTGGACTTAAGAGTCCACGTGGAGTGATAGAGGAAGCATTCTATTGGTCAACAACGTCAGTTATTGGTCACTAGTGAACAATGGTTATTAACGGCGCGTGCTACTGCCTTACGTTTGAGTCGCCGCTCGTTAACCAGGAAAGTAAGGGAACTAAACAAGGTGTCCGACAGCTTGGTTAGGGTATGCCATAGTTTTGTTTACATTGTGAACTTGTACAATTGGGATGTACTGAAACGATATTCTATAGTAATAATAATGTTATTGGTTTCACGTCCCTTATAAACTGCTGTGGCTTTTAGAGACACCAGGATACCAGAATTTCTGTCCCGGAGAGGATCTTTAACGTGCCAGTAAATCTGCTGACACGGCTCCCTTGCATTTGCGTACACTGAAATTTCAAATAACTTCGCCAGTATTCGATCCTGGAACCTTGGGCACAACAGGCGAGAACGTTAACGATGCACCAATGTATCGAGTCGATATCCTATAGTAATTCCGGTCCATTTTCATATTATGCTGTCACATGTTGTGAATGTTGATAGAGCAGGGGAGTAACGAGGGGGAAGCGTAACTACAACGCCGCCACTTTCTAATAGTAAAGTAACGATTATGCTTGTTATGTTTCCAAGATGGAGCAATTGTCCTCGATGCATAGAGGGACAGAGATTGGTCACATATTTAGTTGTTTGTTGATTCTGTTAGGGACTTTGCGTCATCGTGGTCATGTAGCCCCGTGCACTTGAATGTGTGTAGAATTTGTCTTATAGCCTGTGTCACTGAGATGTCGTCTTAAATTAGGTAGCATCCCGGCATTTGCCTGAAATATAACTGGAGAACTACCGGTACAGAATACCACTTCCAGGACGGCTGCGGTAGGAGTCGAACGTGCCTCACGAGACTGAGTGTACCCCATTCCAGCCCAGACACCAGAATTAAATTCCTTGGCAGAGCCGGGAATTGAACCTGGGCCTCCGCCGTGGCAGCCAAGAATGCTAGCCACTACGCAAAGAGATGGTGGACACATACGAGGGTGGATCGAAAAGTGTTTGCCCATATTTCTTATTTAGCCAAACAATATTACACACAGGTAATTACAAATATACGTACTGTTCTACGTACCTTACACTATTTCTCCACATAGTCTCCACATTTGTTCAGACATTTGTCCCATCGCAGCACAAAATTCAAAATGTCCCTGTAGTAGGATCGCTCTCTTGCCAGGAACTTCTTCAGCGGACCTTGACAATGCGAGATAACATGTGGCAACCAGAACCGCCAACAAGCTCGGGTCATTTCACTATGAGAGTCTGGACCACCCACCAACAGTCCGAACCTCGCCCCTAGTGATCTTCACGTTTTTGGTCCGCTGAAGAAGTTCCTGGCAGGACAGTGGTTCACGTGCAACGATAACGCCAAGCCCGTAGTCTGACGATGGTTCCACAGTCAGCCGGCTGAATTCTACCACAGGGACATATCAAATCTAGTGCTTCGATGCCTGAACAAATGTGAAGGCTATGTGGAAAAATAGTGTAAGGTACTTAGTACAGTACGTATATTTGTAATTACCTGTGTGTATTCTTGTTTGGCTACAAAACATCGGGCAAAAACTTTTCGATCTGCCCTCATATTTGCTCGAAAGAACGGTGGCAAGTAACATTTAAAAAAGAACGGCTTGAGCAATTTATTGCTATTCCATTAAGAGACGACTTCTTGGTCAACAAACATGGTGCTTGAATGTGTGGAATCTGTCTATTAAATTTAGTTATTATAATGTCCGTACAAGTGCGTGTGCTTGCAACTAGGTCCTAAGTTTATAGGAAGCCGCTGCGATCTGAATTTGATATGGTAAGTCACGTGAAAAAACTTGTACGTGCCCACAACTGACCACTCTTCTCAACTGTCCTTTAGAGACTGACCAAGATTAAATTTCATGACAGAGCTGGGAATCAAACCCGTTAAAGAATATCCTTTAAACAAGGCAGGCCAGGGCGATTGATTGCTATTCAATTTAGGGCTTGCAATTTCATGGTCATTGGTATATTCTATGAAATATACGTTTTGTTGGAGTTAGCAGTCACTGTTCTTGCTTCTCTTTCTTTTCACTAACGTTCTTTTGTTTCCCTTCTCGTAGACACCAACAGGGACCATCCATGTATTTCAGTTTCTTTGTATATATGTTTATTCTGTTTGAAAGTTTGTTTCAGATGTGCATTTTACATGTAACCCTCTCCACAGCTCTCCATGCAGCAATTCGTTGAACCCGTGGATTCCAGTCATCTCAAGAACTATGACTGCAAGTTCTGCAACTTTGAAGCCGATGGCGCCCATGTTGTTATCTACAATCTCCATGAAGACTCTTATTCTACGCATCGAAATTGTATTGTATTTTTCTTGTGTTGCCTACTATGTATTTGTTCCTTTCCCCCCCCCCCCCCCTCCCCTCGCCGCTCATGCTATCCGAGTGTTTGGTTCTCTCAGTCACTCCTCTTCTGGTGCGTCTACGTGAAGGTTCAGTCCTCTTCTCAGGAGGCACTCGCCTCGTTTACCCATGAGGTAATTTGAAATCTACGCCATGTTTTAACGGAATTTTATTGGCGGGCCGTGATCTACAGGAAACATCAACTACTCTGCAATGGAAAAGATAAGTAACAATCTACAATGTTTTTAAAACCACATTTAAAGGTTTTTAAAATGTTCTGGAAGCTTTTAATGAATGCTATGGGCAGTATTTGAATTTTTGAATTTTCGCAATATTGTGCAATCTTCTATCTGCCCTTCTTAAGGACACTGGGTTGAGTTTATGGCTCATTTTACACAATTAAGTGAGCACATTTTCAAAACAAATTTCTGTTATTTCCGTTTGGTCAATGGTTGTTAATTTTACACTAAACAAATATCTAACCTTTCTAAGCCACATGCTAATACTAAATATGAAATATTAATGTCTGATTTTGTACAGGGTGTCCAAAAACAAGGTCACAGAAAACAATCCCGCAAGTTAAGATTTTAGAGATTCTGGTACACTTTTCTCAGGAACTAATTAAGTTACAGGTCTCATCCTATGTAATGTGTTGGTAACCATGTAGTTTTATAGAAAGAACCAAAAGATATTTAACCCTCCGGAAGGCGCACTCAGTGCGGCAAAATAGTTTATTTTCACTTTGCTGATGAATGCAGTTATTTTCCGCCTTGGGAACCAAGGTATACTATGTTCATTACATCACCACTAGGTTTCAACACAATTGATCGCTTATTTGCCCCTTGTCGGTCGTCTACGGGCTGTGAAAGTTGACAAGTACCGGATGCCGCACTGAGTGAAGCGCGTGCTCGCTCCCGTAACAGTTTCATTCACGCTTGGTGTAGGACGTGTTCGCTCCGTGTGTGCTGTTTTACAGTTCATGCAGCTCGTCCGTTGTGATGTAAGTATTATTTTGTATATCTCTTTTCGCTCTGAATGTTCCAATAATATTTTTCACATCGGCAAATATGTTTCAGATGGATTTCATTACCATAAATATAATGGTTTCCTTTTGTTTTGCAATGATACGTCGAGTACAGAAATGATGGCTCTCTGTGGGGTTTTATTCCTGGTCGGAGTGAAAAAAAAGAAGACACACTAACGCTGAAGAACTGTGGAAAGCAGACGGCACTGGCATGCCTATCCTAAGAGCTGCATTCAGTCTCAAGCGATTTCGTTTTTTGATGCGAGAACTTTGATTTAATAATGTGTACACTCGTCAAGAACGACAACGATGTGATAATTTAGCAGCTATTAGGGAATTGCATACACGCTTCCTGAATAATTGCCAACTGGATTATTCGCATAGTGAGTTAGTCACATTAGACGAAATGCTCTTGGATTTCGAGGGGGCTGTGGTTTCATGCAGTATATCCCAAACAAACCGGCCAAATATGGCATACAAATATACGCCCTGTGTGACAGCAAAACATATTACACGTCTAATTTTGAGCTGTATTGCGGAATTCAGAAACCAGGTCCTTTTGTGATATCCAATAAGCCACTGGACATTGTAAAAAGATTGACTGCCACCATATAAAATTCCAACCGAAACGTTACCACTGAAAACTATTACTCCAGTTATGAGTTGGCAACGTATCTTCATGAAAATGGCCTCACATGTTTAGGTACTCTCAGAAAGAACAAAAACGAAATCCCATATGAGTTTATGCCGAGCAAAACAAGAGCTCTGAAGTCTTACATGTTTGGGTTCCATTGCAACATGACGCGTTTGTCCGTGATGACAAAACCTACACGGGGTGTTTTTTTTTTTTGTCGACTATGCACGACTCTGATAAAATTGACAAGGACACCAATAAGGTAGGTGTGAACCTTGACTACAATGCGTCGAAGGGAGGAGTCGACACAGTAGATCAAATGTCAGCATCATACTTGACTTCTCGAATCACAAGAAGATGGCCATTTACTGTATTTTTTCGCTATCTGGATAT
Organism: Meconema thalassinum; assembly: GCA_946902985.2. NCBI lineage: Eukaryota > Metazoa > Arthropoda > Insecta > Orthoptera > Tettigoniidae > Meconema > Meconema thalassinum. Next base: position 637,732,265 of record OX336389.2, read on the forward strand.
AGCAGGAATAAATTCAATGATCATTTTCTTCGCAAATAATCCCGAGATATTGCGCAGAAGAAGGCTCTTCCTAAATTACCAGGCTTTTCAGTTGATGGAAAGCCACCTTCAACTGAGAGCAGCCATGAAAGTCTGCAAAGGATGTCGGCTTGTTTTAGGCGAAGTATCGTGAGCTACCAGTTCCCACGCATATGCAGGAGAGGAGAACTGGACCATGTCATCTTTGTGGTCGCACAAGTGGAATAATACAACTATCAAGTGTAAAGAGTGAGCCTTACACGTCTGCAAAAATCACTGTATTCGGGAGGTAGGCTACTTTGTTTCACGTGTAAAAATCAACATACTGCAGAACTTGCTGACGATTATTGATGATGGCAGTTCTAAGTGAAGGCAAAAATTTTGTTGAATTTGTGGTTTCTTGCACCTTCGCTATGTTTTTCTGGTAAATATGTCCTTTCTTTCAATATTTCTTCCCTTTACCTTCTAGTTACGGTCATTTCTCCATTCCTATTTTTAGCCTACTTTTCACATTTTGCAAAAATGAGGAAAAAGTAGACTTATGAGATGGATCCGGGAAAATGTGTGTCTGTCTGTCTGTCTGGCTGTGTGTGTGTCCCCCCCTATCAACTCCTAAACGGCTGCAGCAATCAAAACCAAATTTAGTATGAGTAAAGATGTGCACCGGAATATCTCACGTCCATATTTGAAAATGATGTCAGTGCTACCAACTGCTGAAAAAAACGCACTAGAAATTTGAGCTCCATGTTGGATATCTTGCAAGGTATGCATGTGAACTATTCCAAAATTGGCACACATTTAGATAATACTATTTCAGTTTAATTTCCAGGAGGCCAACTATGACAGTGTTGCCAAAATAATTTTAAGCCTTCTGATAGGTCCAATGTTTAAATGCATATAACTTCTACACTATCAATTGGATTTCAACCAAAGTTTGTATGTAATATCTGTACATAAACAGATATGACTGAACGTATTCTGAAGAGCCACCAGGGCTGCCAACTGTTAATAATTTATCTCTGTTTTCTTAATCCAAATACTTATATATCAGAAAGTATGCAAGCCAACATCTTTAAACTATGCACACGTATATTCTGACATTTTAGATTAATTTGGAGTAACTTATATACGTCAGTTCTACCAACATGATTATAAGCCTGCTGATAGTACCAATATTTAAATACATGTAACTTCTATACTATCAGTTGGAGTTCAACCAAATTTCGTATGTGCTATGTGTACCATAACAGATATGACTATAAGTATTGTTAAGAGCAATCAGGGCTGCCAACTCTTAATAAATGCTGTCTATATTTTTTTACCCTAATATCAATATATCAGAAAGTATGCAAGCCAACAGCTCTATACATTGCACACGTATAGCACCTGACATTCTAGATTAATTTGGAGTAATTAATACAAGGTAGTGCTGCCAACATGATTCTATGCCTGCTGATATGTCCAATTTTAAAATACATGTAACTTCTATACTAACAAACGGATTTCATCCAAAATTGGCACAACAGATATCATAATATTTCATATTATTTCTGACCAGCACACGCATGGTATTGTTGGCAACATGCTTTTACGCGTGCTGATAGATCCAGTGTCTAACTGCATGTAACGTCCATTGGACGTCAACCAAATTTTGTATTCTGTACCTTAAGAGATGGAACTAAGAATATATTCAGTCACCAGGGCTGCCAACTGTAGTGCTCTATTAGGCTACATTTTACCAGGTATATTTTGAACTAATTAGATATTTCGATATTACCAACTTAATTTCGTCATTATTCTAGATAGGTTCATATACCGTAGAATAATCATTGGCATGAAAAGTAGGCTGTATAGTTCTTCACGGAACTTCTTGTTACAGAATAGAATTAATTTGTCAAACTGTGTGACTTATTTCTTTTAGAAACTTAGTAAATTCTGTAGATCCCTTGATTACCACCGAAAATGTGCATTTAAGTGATATTTAGTGGGAGCCGCACTCCATGCGGCCCGCGCCCGTCCGTGTAACTTAGTAAGGCGCGTGCTCCGCAGGGTTAAAATAATCTTTATCTTTTCAATTTATAAATTAAAAAGTCATACATTTTAAGACGCAAAAATATTTTTTGAGTTCGTTAATTTTTAAACGGCTCAAAATAATTATTCTAGCTAAACCAATCCGTTCATTTTGTCAAGGCACATGTTCTCTACATTCCAGAAAAAGATTAAGTATCCTTGACAAGAAAGTTTCAAGAAAAGTGTACCAACTTGAGAAATGCACAAACAAGAATTGTTTTCTGTGACCTTGTTTTTGAACATCCTGTACAAAATAAGATAATAATATTTCATATTTAGTATTAGCAGGTGGCTTAGAAAGGTTAGATCTTTGTTTCGTGTAAAATTAACAACCTTTGACCAAACGAAAATAACAGAAATTTGTTTTATAAAATATACTCATTTAATTGTGTAAAATAAGCCTTTGTTACAACCCAGTGTCCTTAAGCTAAACAAAGCTTGCTATCTAAAGTCATGTAAAGACCTAGTACTTCTTGTACGAAATAAGAGACATACTTCTGTCCAGCGAGGGAATTTTGTAAACTAATATCTGTCTGAAAACATAACTTTGCTTCCTTCGTGGGATTTCTACTTGCCCTATTGAACTGTAACTACAACTCTAGAAACGTATATTTGCAATAGACTCTAAACAGTGCAAAACTATGCTCTACAACCGTCAAATTACTGCTAACTTTCAAATCAGTTTGAACTATTAACTGCAATAGTGAAACTTCGCTTATGTTCTACAAAGCTGTCAGTGCTACGAAAAGTGTATGTGTGGCTATCTTCCACGCCGCGACCCGTTCGAAACAGTAAAATCCGCCATACTTTAATTCCCCATTTCCTATATTCCCAATTTCCCTTTACTAACAATTTAGTGTAATTCAAACTAATTTCTTGCAACTTACATTGAGGCTTAGTCTATAATAGGCTTCCTCCCGTTTTTTAAGTTAGTACATTTGTTCATTACTGTATAAATACTCCATGTGCCTATAAATCCACATTTTAATACGCACTTTATTTTCCTGCTGCGTTCAGGATTTTATAATCTCCCCATTGTTAAAATGTTTGTATCTATTGTTATGTAATCTAGGCTTCACTAATGTGACTTTTACAATTTGAACTTTTCATCTCTCAATTACTGCTTCAATAATCTAAGTGGTTATAAATCCACCATTTAATCCCCAGGAATTTCAAACTATTTGTTTCTTAAAGATCTTTTCACTATACTACAAAGGCATTCTAATAAGGAATTGGTATTCTACCTAACCAATCTAAGAAGACACCTGCACATTTTGTAAAGTTTATTGTTAATCTTGTTACGCTTTATACTGACCACTCGAGTCGAAGGGTTCTTTGTTTAAACAAAATAAATAGGTCTGAGACCTAAATTCTTGTTCGTTAAATGCTTCACTCAATTGAAAAAAAAAATCATTATTATTGGTTTCTCTTATATTCCTCGAAGAGCTGTTAGGTATGGCCTTTCCTTCCTCATCTTTTCTCGAATTACCTTCTGTCTTCAAAGAAATCATTACGAATATTGAATGCTAAGTTTAAAACAAATTCAATCATTTTTTGCTGGAGAAAATTTTCGCCCTAAAACTTTCCCATATGGGAGAGCGCGAATCAGGCAAAAGCCTGACCAAAATAGTTACTGTGGGGAAGCAATTAAACTGAAGGCGGTGCGGGATAGTGGGCATTGAAAACACAGCACCAGAAACCAACAAATTAGGTAACAAAATGTTATTGCTAAGTAGCAACAATGCAAAACAATTTTCTTAATTAACATCTTTGTAAACAATTACACATAAGTGATTAACCCCCCTGTGGGTGGGGGGTTTAGAATACACCCGCGGTATGCCCTGCCTGTCGTACGAGACGACTAAAAGGGGCGACCTTGGCTATTCTTTTAGGTTTCCGGCTTGTCTTGCGAATTGGACCTCCCGTGGGTGGGAGGGATGGAATACACTCACAGGTATACCCTGCCAGTCGTAGAAGGCGACGAAAAGGGTTTCTTGACCCAGGTCCCCTTTGCGGGATTGACAGCCAGCTCTAAACGCCCCACTTTGTGCGATATAACTCCCATTAGGTTATATCGCACGCCTTTTCCGTTCATGTTTTTGAGGTCTGGCACTCAAAATTATATGTGCGTGCTGTCAGGGGAAGGGCCACCTAAGTGTGCGACTACGCTCGAGAGCCTGTTCGGTCTGGCCACACCGACAGGTGGGTGCGCCATGTACCCTGCAGTAGTATCCGCCTGACAACGCAGGTCCCCGCACAGCTGCATGCCTGTGTTGGAAAACTCTCTAGTATATGCCAAGGGGTACATGCCTGTATGGCATGTCAAACATCGGACCCCCGGGCAATGCATTCCAAGCTAGGCGGGCCTTGCCTTGGCTAGGTAGTGCCTACAGAGACAGCCCGTGATTGGAGTCGGTGGCATTCAGGGAGGATGAAATGGCCATGGGACAGAAAAGGAATATCTCCCAACAGGGTGGTCCGCCACCCAAGTCTTTAACTTTTGATTCCCTACGGGGATCAACCCCCTGGGAACAGTCTGTTCGTGAGAATCTGGGTGCCAACACTCCCAAGTTTCTGGTCGCAACCAGAACGGATGGGGGTGATTTCAAGATGGTAAAGTATATTTTGTTTTCTCGCCACATAGAAGGGGTCTATGGCGAGCTTGAGAAGGTACAAAAGATGAGAAACGGTAGCTTGTTGCTCAAGACTAGGACTAGTGAGCAGGTTGAACATCTTCTAAAATGTGACCACTTTGGCGATATCCCTGTCAAAGTGGAGAAGCACACGTCTCTGAATCTGGTCCGAGGAGTCATTTTCCACCGGGACCTGATTCTGAACACTGACGAGGAGCTCAAGGGGGATATGCAGCACCGTCACGTGACTGATGTCCGGCGCATTACGCGCAAGGTCAATGGTCAAATCGTGGATACTGGTGCTTTCATTATTTCCTTTGAACTTTCGGTGCTCCCGGAGAAAGTCAAGGTTACATGTTACCGTTGTGACGTTCGGCCTTATATCCCTCCACCAATGAGGTGTTATAAGTGCCAGAAGTTCGGGCACATGTTATCCCGATGCTCGAGCCCTGACGTCTGTGGAACATGCGGTAAGGTACCCCACGAAGCGGAAGAGTGCACAACACCATATCAGTGCACTAATTGCCCTGGATTTGATTCTCCTCGGGACAGGAACTGCCCTGTCTTCCTGCGTGAGAAGAAAATCCAGGAGATCAAAACCCTGGATGGTCTCACCTACCAGGAGGCCCGCAAGAAGTACCATACCACGATTTCGCCTTCTCCAACGATTGATTATAGAGCCATAATACCAAACTTGGTCCCGGCTACCTCATCTTTTGTCTCAACTGTGAAACCTTCTAAAGTACCACTGCCATCTACATCTCTAGCTACTCCCCAGAATCAGAAAGAGAGCCCGAAGGTGACTTCAACCCCACCTTTGGCCCCAAAGAAGGCTGTGCGAGCAAAGGTTGCTCCGCCCGCACAGCAGGGGAGGCAGTTGAAGACTTACTCCCCACTCGGGACCCCTCCCCACTCCAACGGTCGGCGAAAGCCGCGCCGAAGCCGGTGGAGGTGGCATCATCGACCAGGGTCAGGAACAGGTCTCCTTACCCGTCTAAATATCTGAAAGAGGCGGGGAAGAAGGGAGCCCGCACTACGCGTTCCCTTTCTCCTCCAAATAAAGGGGAAGCCATCCGCCCCATCACCTGCGGATGCTTCTGCGCCTGGGGACGTATTGGTCCCCAGATGTGCGCGCTCCCCACTGAGATCCCCCCGCCGCCAAACTGCGTCCAGGAAATCTTCCGCTGAGTCGATTCACTCCACGACCTCGCCTGAGGACATGGAGATTATAGTCGACGTAGTGGGTGAAGATCCTCCAGAGGATAAGTTGTAGCTTGCTGCTCCAACTTATTCCCTAGTTTATTAGTTCACACAATGCCACTGTTACAGTGGAATTGTAACAGTTATGACAGGCATTTGACAGAGCTCCGTCAGCTCATTGCACAATACGCAGCGAGTATAGTCTGCCTACAGGGAACAAAGCTCAGACCTGATCACGAGACTGTTCTGAGAGGTTTCAGACTATACTCTAAAGAGCGACAAGAGGCCGCCCGGGCTTCCGGGGGCGTTTGTACCTTCGTTCGCTCTGACTGCTACAGTGAAGAGTTTCCGCTCGCCGCTCCTCTGGAAGCTATTGCAGTTCGCGTGTCCTTGCCTGCTAGGACAACTGTTTGTAACGTGTACCTTCCACCGAACCAGCCCCTTGATATTAATGACGTCTTTGATCTTGTTGATCAACTTCCAGTCCCTTTCCTTATCGTGGGGGATTTCAACTCCCATCACCCCCAATGGGGATCAACATCTTCCTGCCCCAGAGGAAGGGACGTGGAGGGCTTAATTCAGGGGTTGGATTTATCCCTATTAAATACAGGGGAAGCTACACATTTTAGCTTAGCGCACGGCACGTACTCACACATTGACTTGAGTGTGTTTAGCCGTGCGCTGGTCCCCTTATTTGGTTGGTATGTACCCGACGACCTCTGTGACAGTGACCATTTCCCGATCGTTCTTACACTTTTGAACCAGAAGCACGTGTCGTTGCCCACTCGTTGGGTACTTAAACGGGCCAATTGGCTATCATTTACAGAACGCGCTGTATTTGATGATCTGGTTGCCGGAGCATCGATGACGAGGTACAGCACATCACTGACGTGCTTCATGCTGCCGCCGAGGAATCTATTCCATCCTTTTCTGGGACTCCTCGTCGCAAACTCGTCCCTTGGTGGACAGAGGATATTGCAGCGGCAATAAGAGACCGTCGTCGAGCTCATAAGCACTACCGTCGGCGTCCAACCATGGCCAATTTGGTGGTGTTTAAGAAATTTAGTGCCAAGGCACGGATTCTTATTCGCCAGAGTAAGAAACAATCCTGGGAACGGTATGTGTCTTCTATTACGGTACATACCCCCTCTTCTCAAGTGTGGACTAAACTACGACGCATTTCGGGAATTTCCATTGATAATGAATTGGTTACAGATCCTTATCGCGTTGCAAACCATCTCGCCTCGTATTTTGCGGATATATCCGGTTCCGATAACTATGACCCTGCCTTCGTGGCCCTGAAGCGCGAAGCGGAACGTTTCCAGCTTAGTTTTTCTTCCCGCGCTTCGGAGGAGTACAACGAGCCCTTTACGGAGTGGGAACTCCGCGGAGCGCTGGCGCTCTGCAGGGACACGTCTCCCGACCCGGATAATATTCACAACCAGATGCTTAAGCACCTTAACGATGAGAGCATTCGTTATTTGCTCAGGGTGTTTAACCGAATCTGGTTGGAAGGTGTGTTTCCAGCGCAATGGCAGGAAGGTGTCATTATACCTATCCTGAAGCCCGATAGGGATCCCAATTTGACAGGGAGTTACAGACCTATTTGTCTCACTAACGGTCTGAGCAAGCTCTTTAAGAGGATGTTCAATCGGCGCCTGGTGTGGGTCCTGGAGAAAGGGGGAATGCTGTCTGAATACCAGTGTTGTTTCAGGGCGTCTCGGTGTACCAACGACCACCTGGTACGCCTGGAGACCGCCATACCGGACGCTCTTCTCCGGAGACAGCACCTAGTCGCTGTTTTCTTTGACCTCGAGAAGGCCTATGACACCACTTGGCGTTACGGCATCCTCTCTACCCTGCATCAATGGAAATTCCGAGGTAACTTGCCGGTTTTTATTGCGAATTTTCTGTCCCTTCGCCTGTTCCGTGTCCGAATAGGGGGGACATATTCGCAATATCATATACAGGAAAACGGAGTCCCACAGGGATCGGTGCTTAGCGTAACATTATTTGCGATTGCCATAAACGGTATAGTCGCTGCTGCTGGTCCAGCAGTGGTACCGTCGCTATATGTAGACGACTTCGCTCTACATTATAGTGCGCAAAATATGGCGGTCGCTGAACGACAGCTACAACAAGCTATTCGGAGAGTAGAAAGCTGGACACTAGAGCATGGCTTTCGATTCTCAACCGCTAAGTCCTCGGTTGTCCATTTCTGCCGAAAGCGCACTCTCCATCCTGATCCTGAGCTTTATCTGGGCAATGTAGCTTTGCCTGTTGTTGCTGCGTATCGGTTCCTTGGGCTCCATTTCGATCAGAAATTGACGTGGGAGCCACACGTGCGGTGTTTGAAAACTGCCTGTGCTAAGAAACTCAACATGTTGCGGTTTCTTAGCGGCACATCGTGAGGTGGGACCGCGCGGTGCTCCTGCGTTTTTATAAGGCACTGATTTTATCTAGATTAGATTATGGCAGTGTAGCATATGGTTCGGTCCGTAAGTCAGTGCTTGTTAAACTGGACAGTGTCCACCACGGCGGTGTGAGGCTGGCGACGGGTGCATTTCGGACGAGCCCAGTCATCAGCTTGCTCGCCGAGGCTGGCGTACCTCCTTTACACCTGAGGCGCCAACCAGTACTGCTGACCTATGCTGCAACTATTCGAGAGATGCCACTCCATCCAAGCTATCCCTGTTTGTTTTCCAATCCGAATCGCCGGCTGTATGATGCGCTCGCCCGAGCCACTTGGCCGGCGGGGATTCGCTTGGATGACATACCGTCAGTTCCGATTTCCTTCTGTCTCCTGTATCGTCCGAGTACCTAGCAAGGCCCCTCCGTGGATGTCTCTCGCCCTGATATCATCCTGGATCTGCACACCGGCCCCAAGTCGGACACGGACTCCTCCGTCCATCGGAGGCTGTTCCAGTCCGTGGTGAGCCGGTATCCGGGATCAGGGCTTCTATTCACGGACGGTTCGAGGGTAAACGAGATAGTAGGCTGTGCATTTGTGGTTGAGGATCATCGGTTTATATTTTCACTTCCCGAGGCCTGTGGCGTGTACACAGCGGAGCTCTATGCCATCTTAGAGGCTCTGCGGTACACGTTATCAGACGATCACCAGCACTTTCTTGTGTGTACTGACTCTCTGAGTGCGCTGCAAGCGATCGATGTGTGTTTCCCGAAGCACCCGTTGGTCCAGCGTGTGCACGACCTGCTCGTCAGTTCGCGTAACGCTGGAACCGGGGTGACCTTTGTGTGGCTTCCTAGCCACATGGGTATTGCGGGATACGAGCTTACTGATCAGGCGGCAAGAGAGGCAGTCGCACTGCCCTCGCTACCGTATAAGGTGCCTGCTAGTGATGTGCGCTCTCAGTTGCGGCATTCGATCCTGTCGCATTGGGAGGAAGCATGGCGTGCCTCGCCTCCACCCGACAAACTGAGAGGCATCAAGGAGACAACGAAGGTGTGGAAATCTTCCTTCCGATCTCTCCGGAAGCAAGCTGTGGTACTCTGTCGACTCCGAATCGGCCATGGGATTGCTACGCACTCCCACTTGCTAATGAGAGAAGATCCCCCTGTGTGTCCTTGCGGCGCCCGCCTAACCGTGGCACACCTTCTCTTGGAGTGTGTGGATCTGGCAGATCTGCGAAGGACTCTTAAACTGCCTAATACCCTCTCCCTTATTCTCCGTGATGACGGGCCGTCAGCTGACCTCGTCATCCGGTTCATGAGGGAGAGTGGTTACTTTTTAAAGTTTTAATGTGTAGTTACGACTTTTAATTCAGGTTAAATCTGTTTTATGTTTTTTATTGTGTTCATCTATTTTATTGTTCACTATGCCTTATTTGTTTTATCCTTTTATACCATCCGCCTTTTATTCTTTTTATTCAAATAAGGCATAATTTTTGGGGCTCACTGTCTGTTTTATAAACACCATATTCGTTTCATCCATGGCAGTGAGTTGTTTTTATCTACATACGTTCATTTCACGCCATTTCATTTCATTAGGGGCCGATAACCTCGATGTTAGGCCCCTTAAAACAACAATTATCATCATCATCATCATCATCATAAGTGATTAAATAGTGATGACTAGAAATAGAGCAATTTTCACGGGCTTGATTCATGAACCCTTTAAAAGTAGAGTTTTTTGTTGCATTGAGATTATCTGATGAGAAGATGCTCTCATGTAAAATTATTATTTATAAACGTGACGATGTGCTGAGATTAAATGTTTATAAAACTGATGACTTTTCTCTTAAAGGGAAATGCTGGTGGAGCCAGCTCCATAAAATATCCTGGCAGGTTGAGTGACGTGGAGTACGTGTCCCTTTTAAAGGAGGCGTACGTGGCCTCAGAGGAAGCGTGCCATGAGAAGCAGATTCCAATCTGCCATTCTTCTTCTCAGAAAGGCAAGACACCTTTAGTGTCTGGGCGGAAGTATTTTGTTCGTATGCAGTCCAGGAGACGGTCGTGGCTTCAAGTACCTGGATGAGCGATCCAACTCTGATGTGGTTAGTTGAATAACAGCTGACAGCTGCCTCATGAAGATGTTTCCCAAGGCACAGCAGACCTGATGAAGGCAGCGAAATAGCCCAGCGGCTATGAGTGAAGAGTTGAGCGGAGTTGCCACCCTTGTGTCACGACGTAGCAGTTGTGTAGCGTTGTGCCGAGAAGAAGAGTGCGAAGATTTTCAGATCAGAAGTGCGATCAGAGAAGTGATCCAAAGTGAAGTGAAGTAAGGTGTTAATCTAAACGTAGAACTGCAACAGGCAGCGTCTTTTATACAGTGGTCATAGTAACATCTAGACGGAAGAAATCGCCAGACACACGAGTCCTGCCATTGACTGAACGAAGGTCAGGCTGACGTCACTCGACACTGACATTCAACAGGCCGCAGAGCAAGCCAGTAGATGCCCTGTGTGTAGGGAGTATGGATGGCTTGAGAGAGCGAGCGACGATACACTCGAGGTGAGTACTTTAGAAAACTGAAGCTTATAAATAAATCGCTAAATTAATTATAATATAATAAAGTATTTAACATATAAACTTGGTTTGAAGTTTTTCGGGACAAAGAAAAAGCGAACAGTAAAACAGGGCTGTCGCGAGGTATACACATACACAAACGTATACTGTCACAAAAGTAACCATGCTCCGAAAACCACCAAAACAAACAAACAAGAAGCAAACAACAACAGTAGGGTAGTGAGGCCGGTTCTAACTCACCCATTTTATTTGTACCAGACTGTACAAGTTAAAATCATTAATATCTGGCCAACCCATGGCCCGATTTTGACAAATGAGGTGTCGTTGGACTCGAGCTGACGTTCTCTTTCCTATGGACAATTCGTTATATTTTTTTTTGAATTTTTTACTTTCGAAAATAGGCGATAGTTTGAAATCCAAACAGTATAGAACGTTGTGCCATGGCTCAAACGAATGGCCTTTATGACCTTTATTTTCTATAAGAAAACTTTTTTACTTTTTATGTTTTTTTGAAAACACACGAATTTTGAAATTCCTATATTTTGGAAACTAGGAAGTTTACAAAAAAAATTGTATGACGTAAATTAATGGTCCCTACCCCCTCTACCCCCAAATTAAATTTCAAGTGTCTAGAATAAAAACCTGACAGTAGTACGGTAACACGGGAGCTGTCTACTAACTTATTTAACCCTCCTCGTATTTGCCCCGAAGCTGATATCTCGATAACCAATCATGGGATTTCAACATACAGGGTGTCCTAGCACTCGTAGTGATGCCCCCCTACTTTCCTATAGGCTCTTAATTTAATTAAAAGACCAAAACTAAAAGGTCATGTGCTTTTAATATCTCGCGAACCAATCATGCTAGAGGCGTGTTCGACAGGTCCAAGGACTCGGGGTGACGTCCTCTCTGCTATGGACCACTCGTTATATTTCTTAAAAAAATTTGGAAACTCGATTTTGGGGTAAACACGTGTCTTTTGTGATTTTTGCCGATATTTCACGAACCAATAAACGTAGAGATGTGTACGAGGTGTCCTAGGACTCGGGCTAACGCCCCCTTTCGAGTGTGATAGATATATTTTCGAAAAAATAATTCACAAAGGGCCTAACGCCGTACATGTTGAAAAAAAATTCTTTACCGTCACCTGTTTATAATGTTTATGAAGCGTGGTGGTTGAGAGAGACGATACGGCTGGGTGTGTGTGTGTTTCAACGAACCTGTCGCTAACCACAAGGACCATGCTTAATAGAACAATCGCTATTTCGACGGGTCGGTGTATGACAGAGCGAGCGTGCGTTTTCTGATATTTTACCTTTAACGTGTAAACGGTGATGAGAACTTGGTTCTATGTTGGTCGAAGCGAGTAGAGAAAACAAACTTGCAGACGAGCAGGAGGTGAATGTCATTTGAGCTTATTGGAAGGCGTTGATATGACTTGACAACAGGTGCAATGGAAAAAATGACCATGACGCTTGAAGGTGAAATAATCTGACCATCGTGGTGGCAGGGAAGTGCGAAAGGCGTGCACACATGTGAAACCACATGCACGCTAAACCAGTGACATCCTGTCTTGCTTCGTACGTGACAAAATGCAAGTTCATGTGAAATTTGATCTACCGCAGGTGTTCGCCTGGGACGTTAGCTGTCCACATGCATGATAACTGTTAACAAGTCACATCCTGTTTTCCTTCGTAAGTGACAAAATGCAAGTTCATGTGAAATTTGATTCGCCACAGGTGTTCACTTTGGGCGTTAGCTGTCCACGTGACCGATAACAGAATGTTCAAAACGTGGGAAAAAATGATTATACATGCAACGTAGCATATATAAAGACATGTCGTTATCATTTCCACTCTCACTTGGGTGGACTACCTTTGAACACACTGCGTTGCATGAAACCCCTGGTCTTGTTTAACAGTTTTGGTGTTGGTGGAAAATACTTAACCTTGTTGTGGGGTAGGTATTTATTTATATATATATTTATTGATTTTTATATAAATTCATGCAATTATTTATTGATTAGGTAATTAATGATTTTATTTATTTATTTGTTTGCAGATAACCGGCATACCTTACATGTCTGAGGGAGAAGAAACCATTGCACTTTTGAGCCCACTAGAAGGGAAGAGCAACAAGTCACTGCAAGTAAAGGTGAGATGATTTTTTTAAACTAACTTGTTTCATTTTTTGTTTTATGTTTTATTTTATGAAATGTATGTATTAACTTGAATTTAGGTATTTATAGCGGTTTATTTTATTTATTTTTAGAAACTTGGAAAGAATAGCCTTACCGCCGTAGCAGTCGCTGAAAAAAAACAGAAACGCACTAAAGCGAAACCACTGCCAAAGAGTGAACTGTTTAAAACTCAGGTAAGTCCAACTTAAAAATGCTATTCCATTTTACCACTACTGAAAACTCGAAGACAAAAAAAAATTCATTACCTGTACATGACTGGGACAATGATTGATTTCTTGATTAATGGCTATGTTGTTGTTGTTGACTGGGAAAAGTACAAGGCCATGTTGGATTTTCTAAAAATAAAAATAATAAATTTAATTTATGGGTGGTTCCCTGTGTACTCAACGAATATCCACAGGTTTGAACATGATAATGTGAACAAAATGACATGACATTCATTTTTGTTTATATATTGGATAAAGGGAGGGTGGGGGAATGTAAATGACTGTAGCTTTATAAAAAAGAAAATAAGTACATGGGTTACTGTTAGTGCCAACATACAGTTTATTTTTAATGGTGTTTTGATATATTAATGCCAATTAACGTTAACGTTTTATTTACAAGTATTGATTGATTGATTGATTGCTTGAGTGATGGGTTATTTTGTTTGCTTTTAGGTGTCGTCATGTGCCATTAACGTAATGAACAGACAGTGAACAAGCATGCATTATGCTTTAAAGTACTCTGTGCAATGTTAATAACTTACAATAAGAAAAAGTTTTATTATAACACATGGCGTTAGTACCAAATACAACAAGTGAGCAAGTTGGTTTACCACGTGGGTTAAATTTAAAATCAGAACATGATCGATGGTTAACATTTGAATCCTGGCCTGTAGGCTTTTTGTCGACGCATGAACTTGCAAAAGCCGTTTTTTTTTTACTTGAACCGAGAAGATGTGGTGCGCTGTGTGTTTTGTCGTATTGAACTTTCACACTGGGAAGAAGGGGATGATCCCTTTAGAGACCATTTGCGATGGTCTCCTCACTGTCCTTACTTGCTTGGAAAGCAAGTGGGTAACCTACCCGTGCATTCATTTTACCGAACCACAAGGCCTTTGGCCGCTACTTACGTTGCTGAATCACAAATAAATAATAATAATGATGTATTACCAGCCAACGGTAGTGTCGATATATGTGGTCCATATGCCATAGACAGTGTTGAATTGGCGTGTGCTTTTGAAAAATTGGGAGTTTGCAAGACTAAAGCACTAGCACACCCAGAGTACAGCTCTGTTGAAAAACGTTTCGAATCTTATAAAAATGTTTGGCCATTGATATTAAAACACCTTACCAAACAGCTAAGTGAAGCTGGATTTTTTTAATACTGGTGAAGGGGATAAAACAATATGTTTGTATTGTGGATTTGCTTTAAAGGATTGGCAAATGACTGATGACCCTTTTGTGCAACACGCTCGTTGGTTACCAAACTGTAAATACATGGTGTTGCTTAAAGGTCAGGAATTTGTGAACACTATTCGTAAAGAAAAAGTGATTGCAGCACAAGACATAAAAGTGCCTTTAGAGTTAGAGCACGCGGAGCAAATACATAAGGCTGAAAGAAAAGACTTGTGTTACGAACAGATACAAAAGTGTGACCAACAATTATGTAAAATTTGTTATCAAGATGAACTAGGTGTTGTATTTTTACCCTGTGGACACATGATAGCCTGTGTCAAGTGTGCATTAGAACTTAACACATGTGCTATATGCAGAAAAGTAGTATCTGCTACAGTTAGGGCATTTCTTGCATAACTAGTATAATTTATTCGCCATGAATAGTGCAAAATCCCTAATTGCACAATAGTATTAAAGCTGTTTTAGAGTGTAATAGATATGCTTTTGTTTTGTTTATAGACTACTACAATGAATGTTTTGAATGCTGTGGGACAATCATGTGGCTTAGAGACAAAGAAGCTCAGCGAATTGCCAACGCATATTCCATTCCGCATTATCAAGATTCGGAAATTGAAAACAGCATATGGTGATCGTGTACTTTGAGTATGTGAAAACTTTGAGACATTTCTGCCTATACAGTTTAATGATATGTCGGAGAATGTTTTTGATGAAGTCAATAATGCTGTGCAACCTGTACACTTAATTTATGAAGGTTTTAAAAACAATAGGTGCATGGTTCGTTTTAATTAAATAAATAAATAATGTGAAATAATAATGGAAAATATAAGTAATGACAATATACTGAAAAAGAAAGAAAATATGTGTATAGAATAGTAATGTTTTAGTGTTTAGTGTTGTCTTTAAAAATATTATGATGAAACCAAAAAAATGTATATAAAGTTTGTAAATAAATGCAAAATGATGTTACAATGCTGTTTTATTTTATACAAAGTTAATATATTTAACATTGCAGAGTATACATGATTATGACAATAAATGCACACTGAATACAAGCCTTTCTCACTTTACAATAGTCTGTTATAGTTTTAAACACAAGGCTTGTTGTAGATCATTTTCTAGCAATGTCCATTCAATGTTGTTTTCGAAAAGTGGGGAAGCCGCAATGGTTGTATTGACATAAAAACCTTATGGTTATTACTATTTAGTCACTTTGATCCCCTTGCAGATCAAGAGCAGATGACCTAGTTGTTTCACTCTTTAAAACGACAACAACAACACTACCTCTTGCATAGTTTGTGATGTTGATGGCTCTTGCGACGTGGAAGATGGATTAAAAATAACTTTGAGAACAGGGGTTAAACGTTGATCATTAAACAATGCACTATTTTGAGTAGCAATATGGTTTTCTTGATTTTTTGTCGACGGCAACTGTGTTTCATGCGGTACACTACATTGATGATCACTGACACTTAAAACCTCACTATTTTTACTTTTTAGGTCACCACGACAATGTTTGGAACGTTGCTTTGAACAACGCCAAATAACAGTTCCATTTTTATTGGTTCGTTTCACAATATATGAATATCCTTTATAGTATGCGTAAGGCTTACCATACATAGTCACTGATACTTCCATATCAACTGTCAAGCATAGACTAAGCTCTAGTAAAGTCAACTTGGTAATAAGAATACTAGTTTAATGTGAGAGCAAATATGGATCCAAAGAGTTCAGGTAAAAGTGAAAGCAAATAAGCAAATATTAGAAACAAGAGTTGGGGTAAAAGTGGTTTCAAAGTGGTAGACCCATTACACAATAATTTCAGCACGACGAAGCTCTTGTTCAATTTCTTTGATTTCCCAATCGTGACCGATTTGCCCAGCTTGTCGTAAAGCATGCAATTGTCGAAGCCGTTGAATTAGCTTACTGGGTTTGTTCCAGTATACAAATTTAACAAATGGATTTTTAGGTGTAAACAAAGCATTACCATTATCATGATCATTATCATCATCGTCATCATCATTATCATCATCATGATCACCATTATCATCATGACCATCATCACTGTTACTATATAGTCCTTTTTGATCCTCTTGCAATACCACTTTATTTATAGTCTGAGTTGATTTTGATAGTGTTGAAGGTTTCTTGGACGTTGACAACTGTCCTAACATGACGTTTTGAAGACATGATAAGTCCTTTTGAACAAACACTGCACTATCTTTAGCCGCAATATCGTTTTCTTGAACTTGCTTTTTAGCATTTTGATAATTGTTTGTAAACAGTAAGCGTGGTTCGTTTCGAGCACTACATTGATGGACACTCACACTTAAAATCTTTCCATTTTTACTTTTCAGATTGCCTCGACATTTTGTTGACCTCTCTTTTGAGCATCGCCAGAATATTATTCCATTCACATTCTGGCGATTATAGTTATAGGAGTAGCCTTGATAGAGTGCACGTAGCCTACCTTTGTTGGTTGTAATAAGTTCCATAGTAGTAACTGACCTGTCAGTACGATGTTCACACTACAAAGGTTACAACTGTTTTGCTGATGGAGTGACCTACCATAAGCTTATATATTGGCTTATGTGTTGGCTTTTTTGTGTTGACTTTTTGTGTTGGCTTTTCGTGTTGGCTTTTGTGTTGGCTTTTTGTGTTGGCTTTTTGTGTTGGCTTTTTGTGTTGGCTTTTGTGTTGGCTTTTCGTGTTGGCTTTTTGTGTTGGCTTTTCGTGTTGGCATTTCGTGTTGGCTTTTGTGTTGGCTTTTCGTGTTGGCTTTTTTTGTTGGCTTTTCGTGTTGGCATTTCGTGTTGGCTTTTCGTGTTGGCTTTTTTGTATTGGCCTTTCGTGTTGGCTTTTTGTATTGGCT
Source organism: Meconema thalassinum (assembly GCA_946902985.2). Lineage (NCBI taxonomy): Eukaryota > Metazoa > Arthropoda > Insecta > Orthoptera > Tettigoniidae > Meconema > Meconema thalassinum. Next base: position 637,749,641 of record OX336389.2, read on the forward strand.
TTTCGTGTTGGCTTTTTGTGTGGGCTTTTTGTGTTGGCTTTAGTATTGGCTTATTTGACAAGTTATTTGTGTCAATGTATTTAGTGGATTTTTTTCTTGGTGTCGGAAAGTAGTTGAAAGAGAGGGAATATTTAAAGACTTAACCTCAGCTCACTAACCTAACCTAACCTAACCTAACCTAACTTTACCTAACCTAACCTAACCTTTCAACTCTCAGATGTTAATTAAATTCTGTGCATAGTCGAGTTGGAACCCAAGACCTCAGGGGTAAAAAAACAATTATTTTTGACGGCTTATTTTGGTAACTTATTTTAATGGCTAACCTAACTTTACATAACCTAACCTAACCTCAGCTCACTTTGGATATTACTAGTAAGTGTTCATATCCTCTGCTAGGTAGCATGCTAGTAGTACAGGTAGTGCTTATATTTACCGCTAGGTAGCGTAAACATACTTTGCATGTTGCATGTGACACTTGTGAAGTTTAACCACATGAAAGACGTGCTTGTATAAGTTCTCTATTTAAACTCAATATACAATTAACCACTAAATGTTCAGAACTAACATGTATAGCCATGTTCAGGGTATATAGGAGACCCTTAGCAAGAAAAGCTGTCTAACCCACGAGTGTACAGCCTTGTCATACGCAGTAAGCACCTGTTGGCAGAAAACAACAACAACAACAACAACAATGTGAGAAAGCCAACAACATATCCATTAATGTATTTAAAGGAAACAGTTTTTTGTTGGCTTTCTCAAATTGTTGTTGTTGTTTTCTGCCAACAGGTGCTTATTGCGTATGACAAGGCTGTACACTTGTGGGTTAGACAGCCTTTCTTGCTAAGGGTCTCCTATATACCCTAAACATGGCTATACATGTTAGTTCTGAACATTTAGTGGTTAATTGTATATTGAGTTTAAATAGAGAACTTATACAAGCACGTCTTTCATGTGGTTAAACTTCACAAGTGTCACATGCAACATGCAAAGTATGTTTACGCTACCTAGCGGTAAATATGAGCACTACCTGTACTACTAGCATTCTACCTAGCAGAGGATATGAACACTTACTAGTAATATCCAAAGTGAGCTGAGGTTAGGTTAGGTTATGTAAAGTTAGGTTAGCCATTAAAATAAGTTACCAAAATAAGCCGTCAAAAATAATTGTTTTTTTTATCCCTGAGGTCTTGGGTTCCAACTCGACTATGCACAGAATTTAATTAACATCTGAGAGTTGAAAGGTTAGGTTAGGTTAGGTAAAGTTAGGTTAGGTTAGGTTAGGTTAGTGAGCTGAGGTTAAGTCTTTAAATATTCCCTCTCTTTCAACTACTTTCCGACACCAAGAAAAAAATCCACTAAATACATTGACACAAATAACTTGTCAAATAAGCCAATACAAAAGCCAATACTAAAGCCAACACAAAAAGCCCACACAAAAAGCCAACACGAAAAGCCAATACAAAGAGCCAACACGAAAGGCCAATACAAAAAAGCCAACACGAAAAGCCTACACGAAATGCCAACACGAAAAGCCAACAAAAAAAGCCAACACGAAAAGCCAACACTAAAGCCAACACGAAATGACAACACGTAAAGCCAACACAAAAATCAAACACGAAAAGCCAAAACAAAAGCCAACACAAAAAGCCAACACAAAAAGCCAACACATAAGCCAACACAAAAGCCAACACGAAAAGCCAACACAAAAAGCCAACACAAAAAAGCCAACACATAAGCCAATATATAAGCTTATGGTAGGTCACTCCATCAGTAAACAGTTGTAACCATTGTAGTGTGAACATCGTACTGACAGGTCAGTTACTACTATGGAACTTATTACAACCAACAAAGGTAGGCTACGTGCACTCTATCAAGGCTACTCCTATAACTATAATCGCCAGAATGTGAATGGAATAATATTCTGGCGATGCTCAAAAGAGAGGTCAACAAAATGTCGAGGCAATCTGAAAAGTAAAAATGGAAAGGTTTTAAGTGTGAGTGTCCATCAATGTAGTGCTCGAAACGAACCACGCTTACTGTTTACAAACAATTATCAAAATGCTAAAAAGCAAGTTCAAGAAAACGATATTGCGGCTAAAGATAGTGCAGTGTTTGTTCAAAAGGACTTATCATGTCCTCAAAACGTCATGTTAGGACAGTTGTCAACGTCCAAGAAACCTTCAACACTATCAAAATCAACTCAGACTATAAATAAAGTGGTATTGCAAGAGGATCAAAAAGGACTATATAGTAACAGTGATGATGGTCATGATGATAATGGTGATCATGATGATGATAATGATGATGACGATGATGATAATGATCATGATAATGGTAATGCTTTGTTTACACCTAAAAATCCATTTGTTAAATTTGTATACTGGAACAAACCCAGTAAGCTAATTCAACGGCTTCGACAATTGCATGCTTTACGACAAGCTGGGCATATCGGTCACGATTGGGAAATCAAAGAAATTGAACAAGAGCTTCGTCGTGCTGAAATTATTGTGTAATGGGTCTACCACTTTGCAACCACTTTTACCCCAACTCTTGTTTCTAATATATGCTTATTTGCTTTCACTTTTACCTGAACTCTTTGGATCCATATTTGCTCTCACATTAAACTAGTATTCTTATTACCAAGTTGACTTTACTAGAGCTTAGTCTATGCTTGACAGTTGATATGGAAGTATCAGTGACTATGTATGGTAAGCCTTACGCATACTATAAAGGATATTCATATTTTGTGAAACGAACCAATAAAAATGGAACTGTTATTTGGCGTTGTTCAAAGCAACGTTCCAAACATTGTCGTGGTGACCTAAAAAGTAAAAATAGTGAGGTTTTAAGTGTCAGTGATCATCAATGTAGTGTACCGCATGAAACACAGTTGCCGTCGACAAAAAATCAAGAAAACCATATTGCTACTCAAAATAGTGCATTGTTTAATGATCAACGTTTAACCCCTGTTCTCAAAGTTATTTTTAATCCATCTTCCACGTCGCCAGAGCCATCAACATCACAAACTATGCAAGAGGTAGTGTTGTTGTTGTCGTTTTAAAGAGTGGAACAACTAGGTCATCTGGTCTTGATCTGCAAGGGGATCAAAGTGACTAAATAGTAATAACCATAAGGTTTTTATGTCAATACAACCATTGCGGCTTCCCCACTTTTCGAAAACAACATTGAATGGACATTGCTAGAAAATGATCTACAACAAGCCTTGTGTTTAAAACTATAACAGACTATTGTAAAGTGAGTAAGGCTTGTATTCAGTGTGCATTTATTGTCATAATCATGTATACTCTGCAATGTTAAATATATTAACTTTGTATAAAATAAAACAGCATTGTAACATCATTTTGCATTTATTTACAAACTTTATATACATTTTCTTGGTTTCATCATAATAATTTTAAAGACAACACTAAACACTAAAACATTACTATTCTATACAAATATTTTCTTTCTTTTTCAGTATATTGTCATTACTTATATTTTCCGTTATTATTTCACATTATTTATTTATTTAATTAAAACGAACCATGCACCTATTGTTTTTAAAACCTTCATAAATTAAGTGTACAGGTTGCACAGCATTATTGACTTCATCAAAAACACTCTCCGACATATCATTAAACCGTATAGGCAGAAATGTCTCAAAGTTTCACATACACAAAGTACACGATCACCATATGCTGTTTTCAATTTCCGAATCTTGATAATGCGGAATGGAATATGCGTTGGCAATTCGCTGAGCTTCTTTGTCTCTAAGCCACATGATTGTCCCACAGCATTCGAAACATTCATTGTAGTAGTCTATAAACGAAACAAAAGCATATCTATTACACTCTAAAACAGCTTTAATAATATTGTGCAATTAGGGATTTTGCACTATGCATGGGGAATAAATTATACTAGTTTTGCAAGAAATGCCCTAACTGTAGCAGATACTACTTTTCTGCATATAGCACATGTGTTAAGTTCTAATGCACACTTGACACAGGCTATCATGTGTCCACAGGGTAAAAATACAACACCTAGTTCATCTTGATAACAAATTTTACATAATTGTTGGTCACACTTTTGTATCTGTTCGTAACACAAGTCTTTTCTTTCAGCCTTATGTATTTGCTCCGCGTGCTCTAACTCTAAAGGCACTTTTATGTCTTGTGCTGCAATCACTTTTTCTTTACGAATAGTGTTCACAAATTCCTGACCTTTAAGCAACACCATGTATTTACAGTTTGGTAACCAACGAGCGTGTTGCACAAAAGGGTCATCAGTCATTTGCCAATCCTTTAAAGCAAATCCACAATAAAAACATATTGTTTTATCCCCTTCACCAGTATTAAAAAATCCAGCTTCACTTAGCTGTTTGGTAAGGTGTTTTAATATCAATGGCCAAACATTTTTATAAGATTCGAAACGTTTTTCAACAGAGCTGTACTCTGGGTGTGCTAGTGCTTTAGTCTTGCAAACTCCCAATTTTTCAAAAGCACACGCCAATTCAACACTGTCTATGGCATATGGACCACATATATCGACACTACCGTTGGCTGGTAATACATCATTATTATTATTTATTTGTGATTCAGCAACGTAAGTAGCGGCCAAAGGCCTTGTGGTTCGGTAAAATGAATGCACGGGTAGGTTACCCACTTGCTTTCCAAGCAAGTAAGGACAGTGAGGAGACCATCGCAAATGGTCTCTAAAGGGATCATCCCCTTCTTCCCAGTGTGAAAGTTCAATACGACAAAACACACAGCACACCACATCTTCTCGGTTCAAGTAAAAAAAAAACGGCTTTTGCAAGTTCATGCGTCGACAAAAAGCCTACAGGCCAGGATTCAAATGTTAACCATCGATCATGTTCTGATTTTAAATTTAACCCACGTGGTAAACCAACTTGCTCACTTGTTGTATTTGGTACTAACGCCATGTGTTATAATAAAACTTTTTCTTATTGTAAGTTATTAACATTGCACAGAGTACTTTAAAGCATAATGCATGCTTGTTCACTGTCTGTTCATTACGTTAATGGCACATGACGACACCTAAAAGCAAACAAAATAACCCATCACTCAAGCAATCAATCAATCAATCAATACTTGTAAATAAAACGTTAACGTTAATTGGCATTAATATATCAAAACACCATTAAAAATAAACTGTATGTTGGCACTAACAGTAACCCATGTACTTATTTTCTTTTTTATAAAGCTACAGTCATTTACATTCCCCCACCCTCCCTTTATCCAATATATAAACAAAAATGAATGTCATGTCATTTTGTTCACATTATCATGTTCAAACCTGTGGATATTCGTTGAGTCCATAGGGAACCACCCATAAATTAAATTTATTATTTTTATTTTTAGAAAATCCAACATGGCCTTGTACTTTTCCCAGTCAACAACAACAACATAGCCATTAATCAAGAAATCAATCATTGTCCCAGTCATGTACAGGTAATGAATTTTTTTTTTTGTCTACGAGTTTTCAGTAGTGGTAAAATGGAATAGCATTTTTAAGTTGGACTTACCTGAGTTTTAAACAGTTCACTCTTTGGCAGTGGTTTCGCTTTAGTGCGTTTCTGTTTTTTTTTTTCGGCGACTGCTACGGCGGTAAGGCTATTCTTTCCAAGTTTCTAAAAATAAATAAAATAAACCGCTATAAATACCTAAATTCAAGTTAATACATACATTTCATAAAATAAAACATAAAACAAAAAATGAAACAAGTTAGTTTAAAAAAATCATCTCACCTTTACTTGCAGTAACTTGTTGCTCTTCCCTTCTAGTGGGCTCAAAAGTGCAATGGTTTCTTCTCCCTCAGACATGTAAGGTATGCCGGTTGTCTGCAAACAAATAAATAAATAAAATCATTAATTACCTAATCAATAAATAATTGCATGTATTTATATAAAAATCAATAAATATATATAAATAAATACCTACCCCACAACAAGGTTAAGTATTTTCCACCAACACCAAAACTGTTAAACAAGACCAGGGGTTTCATGCAACGCAGTGTGTTCAAAGGTAGTCTACCCAAGTGAGAGTGGAAATGATAACGACATGTCTTTATATATGCTACGTTGCATGTATAATCATTTTTTCCCACGCTTTGAACATTCTGTTATCGGTCACGTGGACAGCTAACGCCCAAAGTGAACACCTGTGGCGAATCTAATTTCACATGAACTTGCATTTTGTCACTTACGAAGGAAAACAGGATGTGACTTGTTAACAGTTATCATGCATGTGGACAGCTAACGTCCCAGGCGAACACCTGCGGTAGATCAAATTTCACATGAACTTGCATTTTGTCACGTACGAAGCAAGACAGGATGTCACTGGTTTAGCGTGCATGTGGTTTCACATGTGTGCACGCCTTTCGCACTTCCCTGCCACCACGATGGTCAGATTATTTCACCTTCAAGCGTCATGGTCATTTTTTCCATTGCACCTGTTGTCAAGTCAGATCAACGCCCTCCAATAAGCTCAAATGACATTCACCTCCTGCTCGTCTGCAAGTTTGTTTTCTCTACTCGCTTCGACCAACATAGAACCAAGTTCTCATCACCGTTTACACGTTAAAGGTAAAATATCAGAAAACGCACGCTCGCTCTGTCATACACCGACCCGTCGAAATAGCGATTGTTCTATTAAGCATGGTCCTTGTGGTTAGCGACAGGTTCGTTGAAACACACACACACCCAGCCGTATCGTCTCTCTCAACCACCACGCTTCATAAACATTATAAACAGGTAACGGTAAAGATTTTTTTTTCAACATGTACGGCGTTAGGCCCTTTGTGAATTATTTTTTCGAAAATATATCTACCACACTCGAAAGGGGGGCGTTAGCCCGAATCCTAGGACACCTCGTACACATCTCTACGGTTATAGGTTCGTGAAATATCGGCAAAAATCACAAAAAACACGTGTTTACCCCAAAATCGAGTTTCCAAAATTTTTTAAGAAATATAACGAGTGGTCCATAGCAAAGAGGACGTCAGCCCGAGTGCTCGGACCCCTCGTTCATGCCTCTAGCATGATTGGTTCGTGAGATATCGGCAAAATCACAAAAAACACATGTTTACCCCAAAATCGAGTTTCCAAAATTTTTTAAAAATTATAACGAGTGGTCCATAGCAGAGAGGACGTCACCCCGAGTCCTTGGACCTGTCTAACACGCCTCTAGCATGATTGGTTCGCGAGATATTAAAAGCACATGACCATTTAGTTTTGGTCTTTTAATTAAATTAAGAGCCTATAGGAAAGTAGGGGGGCATCACTACGAGTGCTAGGACACCCTGTATGTTGAAATCCCATGATTGGTTATCGAGATATCAGCTTCGGGGCAAATACGAGGAGGGTTCAATAAGTTAGTAGACAGCTCCCGTGTTACCGTACTACTGTCAGGTTTTTATTCTAGACACTTGAAATTTATTTTGGGGGTAGAGGGGGTAGGGACCATTAATTTACGTCAAACAATTTTTTTTGTAAACTTCCTAGTTTCCAAAATATAGGAATTTCAAAATTCGTGTGTTTTCAAAAAAACATAAAAAGTAAAAAAGTTTTCTTATAGAAAATAAAGGTCATAAAGGCCATTCGTTTGAGCCATGGCACAACGTTCTATACTGTGTGGTTTTCAAACTATCGCCTATTTTCGAAAGTAAAAAATTAAAAAAAAAATATAACGAATTGTCCATAGGAAAGAGAACGTCAGCTCGAGTCCAACGACACCTCATTTGTCAACATCGGGCCATGGGTTGGCCAGATATTAATGATTTTAACTTGTACAGTCTGGTACAAATGAAATGGGTGAGTTAGAACCGGCCTCACTACCCTACTAACAACCGAGAAGCATACACACTAAGAGTCGAGTGGTAGGGTGGCAATCATGGAAATAGGTCTAGTATAATGACTTTTACTGGTAAGAATATCTACCACTCGAACATGATTATTACGCGACCAGAGTGGCATTGGGTCACTCTGCCGAGATTCCGTACGAGGGGGGGGAGTTTGGTCCCAAAGGGGCACCATGTCACCCACACGTACATTAGGATGAGGGAGGCGCCACTTCTCCCTCCGCTGAAGTAAACTAAGATATTCCAACTTCGAACGGCGTCAAAAAGCATTACGGAAAGATTCTATCTTTCTCCAATAAATAGGCATATTGATGTCAAAGTGCCAAGTCAACAAGGGAGGAGTGGAAGCTAAAATGCAACCAATTAAAAAATAACTGGGCGTTAAAGAAATAAGATATTAGCATCATTGGATAAGGGAGTAAGCGGTCTAGAATTAACAATTCCTTCAATCTGAATTATGAGGGAATTAAATGCTTCATAGGAAAGTACAGAAGGACCAAGAGTTTTCCGTAATTGTCTCTTAGTAAGCTTCACACACGATTCCCAGCGACCACCATGGTTAGGGGCATAGGGAGGGGTGAAATGCCACTTGAAACCCTTATTATAGGAAACATTCGAGAGTTGTTCCTTAGAGAAAGGAGAGGTTAGTGCCTTTCCTAAAAGATCAGAAGCACTAAAAAAGGTTTTCGCATTATCTGAAAATACTTCAGAAGGCACACATCGGCTAGCGGTGAACCTAGAAAAGGCGGCCAAAAAATATGAAGTGGTAGCATTGGTTACCAACTCGAGGTGAATGGCTCCTGTAACCATGCAAACGAATAAAGCTATATATAGCTTGCCCAACACCTTGCGCTTAGAAGTAGGAGAATTCACTTGATAGGTATAAGGACCAGAATAATCAAGAACGGTAAGTGCAAAAGGCTTGTTAGGCTCAGATCGAAAGGAAGGAAGATGACTCATAATCTGGGTGATAGGACGTGGTTTAGGCTTAAAACAAGGTATACACTTGCGAACAACAGATGACACTTCATGAGCTCCATTAATGAGCCAGTAGTGTTCTCTAATCAAACACAACAAAGTACGAGTTCCTGCATTTAAGCGCTGGTAATGAAACTTCCGTATTATGAGAGTGGTCACATGATGTTTTGATGGAAGAATTATAGGATGCCTTTTTTCATGAGAATAGTTTAAAAATAACAATCTACCTCCTACTCTTATCAAACCATCCTTATCAAAGAAGGAAGTAAGGGATGAAAATCGACTAGACTTTAGTAATTCCTGACCAATCGAAGGCATTTTCCTTTCGGAAGAAAACACTTCTTGTTGGGTTAACAGTAGAATTCTTCGCGTTGCGAATTCCAGTTCTACTGCAGTGAGAAAACCTTGAGGTTTGAGAGGTTGATTCATCGCGAAATATTTCCATCGAAAGAGGTACGCCATCACTCGAATTAATTTAGAGAATGAGGAAAAGCACGGAAAAAGACTAATCGTAACTGAAGCCACATAAGAGGAAGCGAAAACAATGCGAGTTTCTGATACTTCTGTCAACATATTACATGAAAGACGAGGCCAGAATGCGGATTTTTGCAAAATCCATGGCTGCCCATGCCAGTATAAATCAAAAGAGGTCAATTTTGTAGGTCAGCCACATGATCCGCGAGATTTTCCTTACTAGGAACATGACACCACTGCTCTGAGTGGGAGATTTCCTGAATTTTGGAAACACGATTCGAAACAAAAGTATTCCAATGAGATGATGGTTTCGAGAGCCAAGCCAAAATAACCGCGGAGTCACACCAAAACCATGTGCGGGAAAATTGAACATTCAAATTTTTGTTTAGTTTGACAGATAATTCGGCGGCCATTAAGGTGGCACACAATTCCAATCGAGGAATGGAAATTGATTTAAGCGGAGTTACTTTGAACTTAGCGCAAATCAAATTTGAAAATCCACTAGAAGAGGTGGGGGAACGTCCTACTCTATAGGTACAGCAGCCATAGGCTTTCTCGGAACTGTCTGCGAAAATGTGCAATTCATAGGATTGACACATAGGATATGAAATTAAAAGACGAGGGATAAGAATTTTAGAAAGATCAGATAAACTGCTTTGATATTCCAACCATTCATTCAGAAAGGAGTTGGCACTAATTCATCCCACCCTGATTTCAATAACCAGAGCCGTTGCATAAATATTTTTGCAGTAATTAAAACAGGGGCTAGGTACTGCAGTGGATGAAAGATCTTGGCTATCTCTGATAAGATTTCCCTTTTAGTTTGAGGATTCTAATTTGACAACTGAACCTTATATGAAAAATTATCAGAAGAAGGAGACCAGAATATACCTAGGGCTTTCACGGTAGCTTCTTCCGTAAGCAGCTCTATTAACTTAGTGGTGGGCGAATCAGATGAAATTATTGACAAGAACTCGGTGGAGCGGAAAACCACCTCCAAGCAATAAGGATTTAAGATCTTCAGAAATAATACAAGCATCCGTTAAATTTGAAAAGGAATGGAGGAAATCGTCCACGTAAAAATGATTTTTAAGTATTTCGGTTGCTAAAGGGTGGTACTGATGACCATCTAGTTCAGCCAGCATGTGTAGAGAGTGAATTGCGAGGAAAGAAGAAGGTTTTAAACCGTACGTTACGGTTCTTAGGCGAAATATTTTTATGGGTTTTGAATGTTCGTCTCGCCACAAAATCCTTTGCAAATCCTGCTGTTCGGGTTTTACCCACATTTGTCGATACATCTGCTTGATGTCAGCTAAGACTGCAATGGGGTGAAGACGAAAATTCAATAAGACAGAAGTAAGACCATTCTGAATTGCGGGTTCTGAGTGCAAAGTGTCATTGAGCGAAATGCCATTGACGTCAGGAGAAGAACCATTGAATACCACTCTTATCTGTTCCCGCGTAGAAGGGTTTTTCCAGAGAGCGTGATGGTTTAGATAAACTATATTTTTAGAAGGATTATTTTCATCTTCAATTTTGGACATTACCTCCATATGATCAGCAGACTCATGTTCCTCCATAAAAGAAGTGTACTGAGTTTTCATAGCCTTGTCTTGCTTGAAGCAACTTTCGAAAGCGAATAAAGCCTTAAGCTCCCTAGGTTAAGAATCAAGAATGACAGGGGGATCTGAAATTCTAGGAAGAGTTACAATAAATCTACCTTGAGGGGTACGAACTGTACTTTTACTAAATAGCTTTTCGCAAATCTCGTTGTTCGAGGAAGAAGAAGTTGCCGCTTGGACATTTTCTATATCCCAAAATGTTGTCACGTCATGGCCCAAATCGGCGTGAACAAGATAACAGGTTGAGAGAGACTGAACAGGACTGCGATGTATTTGTCCCGTAGCAATCCATCCGAAGCCGGTTTTGCGAAAAAAGAAGCTAGGGGCAACCTTGACTTCCTCAGAATGCAAACATTGCCAGAAAATGCTAGAACTGAGAAGAATGTCAACGGGAAGTCTTTCGTTGAAACGTGGATCAGCAAATTTTATGAAATGTGGAATATGCCATTCATGAACTGGGAAAGAAGAACTAGGAGTTTCATTGCCTATGGAATCAATCGCTAAGCAATCCACTTGAAAACGAGTGCCAAAATTATGAGAGTCCTTTAAGTCGACCTTAACGAAACTTAAAGATTTGGACTTTGAACGATTAACTTAAATTGAAGTAGGATGCTTTTGCAGACCTAATTTATGAATTAGACGCTCACTGATGAATTTGTTAGTGGCAGCATTGTCAAGTAACCCACGGACGGTGATCCATTTGCCATGAACATTTTTCAATAAGACTTGCACAGTGGATAGCAATACATGAACCTTACAAAGGGAAGTGGAGCTTTGAGTAAACGTCTGAGCACTAGTAGAAGGAATTTCAGAATTAGGTTTTTGAGGAGAACAGCTAGGGGCTGCTGATCGTGGTTTCTCATGTCTATGTAATAAAGTATGATACTTGCCCTTTCAATGAAAGCACTGGCGTTCGGATCGACAGTTACTCAAAGAATGAGCTCTCGAGAGACAATTAAAACAATGTTTTTGTTGATATATTATTTTGCGTCTCTCGTCCGCAGACAAGGCTTTGAAATAGGAACATTGATATAAGTTATGGGTCTGTTGGCATAAAACACAACCTTCCATCTGACTAGGCGATTGAGTATGTGCGGCAAAAGCATGACACCTCAAAACTCTTTGATCATGACTAATAACCTTTTTGTTTGAAGGAATTTTAGCAGAAATAATATCACTTTTTTGACAGGCTATAGCGGACAAAACTTGGCACCTGGCCTTTACAAACTTAACAAGGGCCTCGTAAGTGCATTGCGGATGCTGAGATAGTTTCATCTCTCAGGCTTTTAGGGTAGCAGAATCAAATTTACTGGTAACAAGATGAATTATGAATAAATTGCACAGGATGACCTAAATTCCCAGGAGCACGAATGTGAAGCTCTGCTGTATCAATTAAATTACGAAGGGTTATAACATTATCAGATTGAATATTAGGAAGATTAAACAAAGCTTGTATATATCTATGAGCATTAATCCCTTGAATTCCCATAGCGATCTTAAAGTAATTCTACAGCGACTTCGTAGTTGTCACTTGTCAGGGCTAATGCGTGAATAAGCTTAAGTGGCTGGCCTTGAACGGCTGAGCGCAAGTAGTGGAACTTTTGTATCGGCGGAAGGGTTTTACTGTCATGAATTAGTGAAGTAAGTAACTCAAAAAGTGGTTCCCATGCACTTTCGACGCCACGAAATGTGGGTAATTCAATTTTAGGAAGAATAGTTCGGTTTGGTGCGCATGTAGAAACTAAAGATGATAAATCTTCTTTCTTAGCTTCAAGCTTTAATGTTCTAAGAAAAGCTTTTGCTTCTGCATAGCCTTGGTAGGAAAGTCGTTCTGTTTCGTTACGATCACTCTGTTGCTCGGGGCTTTGAATTTTAATACTTCATTCAATTTCATCGCACTTTTCAAAAGCTTGTTCATAGTTTTTTAATCTTTGAGTAATTATATCTAGGTTGCGTTCTTGTTCTGTTGGCTCTGAGAGAAACGTTCTAAAACGGGTTAATTTACCCTTATACGAAGCGCGAGTGTTGATAATTGTAGTATAAAGAGGCATGTTGTAAGCTGGAGCAAATTCACCACCTGTATTTGACTTGTATTGCGTACGTTAGCTGAAGTGAACACCAGCGGAGGAAGAACTGGCACCTCTCCAAAATCCTCCCTGTCGCTGCTCGATTCAAGTTAGAACTGAAAAATACACATGTATAAATACATTGTAAAAATGTTTAACCATCATAATAATGTTTTGATTTCTGGTGTGTAATATTTGAAATGGGTTAAATCCCGGGTTTGAGGCAACAAAAATATGGATAAAAGTTTCGCCCTAAAACTTTCCCATACGGGAGAACGCAAATCAGTTAAAAGCCTGACCAAAATAGTTACTGTGGGGAAGCAATTAAACTGGAGGCGGTGCGGGATAGTGGGCATTGAAAACACAGCACCAGAAACCAACAAATTAGGTAACAAGATTTTATTGCTATGTAGCAACAATGCAAAACAAATTTCATAATTAACAACTTTGTAAACAATTACATATAAGTGATTAAATAGTGATGACTAGAAATAGAGCAATTTTCACGGGCTTGATTCATGAACCCTTTAAAATTAGAGTGTTTTGTTGCATTGAGATTATCTGATGAGAAGATGCTCTCATGTAAAATTATTATTTATTTATAAACTTGACGATGTGCTGAGATTAAAATTTATAAAACTGATGACTTACCTTTTAAAGTGAAATGCTGGTGGAGCCAGCTCCATAAAATATCCTGGAAGGTTGAGTGACGTAGAGTACGTGTCCCTTTGAAAGGAGGCGTCCGTGGTCTCAGAGGAAGCGTGCCATGAGAAGCAGATTCCAATCTGCCATTCTTCTTCTCAGAAAGGCAAGAGAACTTTATTGTCTGGGCGGAAGTATTTTGTTCGCATGCAGTCCAGGAGACGGTCGTGGCTTCAAGTACTCGGACGAGCGATCCAACTCTGATGTGGTTAGTTGAATAACAGCTGACAGCTGCTTCATGAAGATGTATCCCAAGGCACAGCAGACCTGGTGAAGCGGCGAAATAGCCCAGCGGCTATGAATGAAGCGTTGAGCGGAGTTGCCACCCTTGTGACATGACGTAGCTGTTGTGTAGCGTTGTGCCGAGAAGAAGAGTGCGAAGATTTTCTGATCAGAAGTGCAATCTGAGAAGTGATCCAAAGTGCAGTGAAGTAAGGTGTTGATCTGAATGTAGAACTGCATGAGGCAGAGTCTTTTATACAGTGGTCATACAAACATCTAGACGGAAGTGACAGCCAGACACACGAGTCCTGCTATTGGCTGAACGAAGGTCAGGCTGACGTCACTCGACACTGACATGCAAAAGGCCGCAGAGCAAGCCTGTAGATGCCCTGTGTGTCGGGAGAATGGATGGCTTGAGAGAGCGACTGAAACACTCGAGGTGAGAACTTGAGAAAACTGAAGCTTATAAATAAATCACTAAACTAATTATGATACAATAAAGTATTTAACATATAAACTTGGTTTGAAGTTTTTCGGGTCAAAGAAAAAACGAACAGTAAAACAGGTCTGTCGCGAAGTATACACATACACAAACGTATACTGTCACAAAAGTAACCAGTTGCGTTTATAGCAAAACTTCTGCTAATATTGCTCATAAAGCTTACTTTAGGTATTTCTTGTGAATCATTAAAGGCAAGTATAACTCGAACAGCCAGCTTCCTCCTTTAAGCAATTTTTGCTTGGCCCTATGATTTGTTACGTTGAATTGTGATTTTGCGTAAGTTAGGTGAGTGTTTCTTAACCCGTTCTAAACTTTTAGTTGGAACTCTGCTGGATAAAAGTTTAGCCTACTTTAAACACAACAATTGTTTACGTCTAGTAATTTCTACCAATAACAATAATCTTACTAAAAGCTCTGAAAGCGCCCGCTCAGGGATCCATCCTAGATGGGGAATAAAATTTTTCCTGTCAATTTGAATATCCTGAGTATATTAGAATACTCCCTAAAACATTTCCTTCCAGAAAGGAAAAGAAATAATTCAACTTTCCCTTGTTTGTATTTCCTCGCCAGCGACCTGCGTACCTATATAGTACCCTATTTTCAGTTTGAGAGGGACGGTACACTTAGTACCCTATTTTCCGTTTGCGAGGGAAGGTACACCTAGCGCTTGCCTGCCGGCAACCTCAGCCAGCGTTGCTCGGACAGTTATACTTCCTTATAAACACTTGCTTTCTCGCGTTGCGCTCGCAAGCGTTTATCAACGCACACTATTTTTTTCATTATCTAACTATATTATTCATTTCTTTGCTTGAATTCGGTCCTGTGTGCCCAGAGTTCGTCTCCACTCCCAAATCTTTTCCTTTTCTCAAATCATCTTCCCTCTGGTAGTATTTAAGACCTGGTTTGACCTACCAAAAGTTGGTGCCTAAACCCAGCGAATCCAATTTGTCAATATTTTGCAAATTACTAATCGGTACATAACATTTTCAGCTGTAACTCAATCTGCATAAGGCTGGTGAACTATTCGGTAGAAGAAAAGAGTAGCCCCTGCAAACTCCTAAAGTATTCATCACCTTCCAATAGGTTGCCGCTGTCAACTTGACAGCATTACCACCTTTCTTCAGAATCGTAAGTTGTACTTCAGCTTCCGACTTTCTTTATGGCACCTCCAGATAAAGATAAAGAGAAGGATGATAAGCTCATCGCCAAACGGGCTTCCTACAAAGGGCAAATTACCCGGTTCAAAAATATTCTTAAGGTTTTATCCCCCGCAGAAACTAATCTAGACATAATTACTCATCGCTTACAAGATTATGAACGATCTTATGAGAAATATGACACGGTCCAAACAGAAATCGAAACAAACATGCTCAATCAGACAGGAGATAGAGTGGAGGTTGAAAATTTATACTATGAAGGCATTGTTTCTGCCTATGCGTTAATCCGCAAACTTACTGACGATCAAATAAGGACCATTCAGTTCCTAGTTCACCCCATGAACAACAAACCTCTCCCCGTGAGGGCATTCCATAACCCAAATCCCTACTCCCTAAAATAAATTTGCTTCATTTTTATAAGCTATTTTTCTCCGTTATTCATGATAATAACGATATTCAAGAAATTCACAAATTTCACTACTTGCGATCGTCTCTTCATGATCAGGCATTGCAGCTAGTAGAAGCACTTCCTTTAATTACCGATAATTACTCCATTGCTTTTAATCAGGTCAAAGAGAGATACGCTAATATACGCTTGCGTGTCCAGCGTCACCTGAGATCCCTGTTACATCTACCCCCCTCACGTCACAATGACGTCAATAGTCTGCGTATGCTCGATGACACAACCCAACTTCACGTGAAGGCGTTATCCCAATTGGAACAGCCCACAGAACTCTGGGACATCTTTTTAATACATTTAGTTACTTCCCAATTTGATGCTGCCTCTCTAAAAGCATGGGAGATTGAACTTTCCAATAACGATGATTATTCCTATGAGATCTAGTCATCTTCATAAACAGCAGATGTCAGCTATTAAATGCCTTGGCAAATCAAAGTGAGGCCGCTTCTTCTGATTCTAAACGTGAAAATACATCAACCAACTCTAGACGCGAGCATGTATCTACTAGTACTCAAAAACCTGGGTCTAGCTCTTCAAAATCTACCACATACGTCACTGGTTACAATGCAAGGTCTACTGAACACCGTACGACTGGTTCTCTCGCATTAAACACTATAGGTGAACCCCGCAAAAGTCTTACCAATCCTGTGAAATGCATACTTTGTGAAGATCATCATGCTTTGTACTTTTGTAATCTCTTCAAAGAGCTATCAGTTGATGACAGAAGGAAATTAGTATCTCCAAATAGGTTCTGCTTCAATTGCCTTTCACCTAAACATGCCGCCACTAACTGTAAATCTGCTAGACTTTGCTTTCATTGCAAAAGAGCACATCACACACTATTGCATGGTCATGATCAACCGAGGTCATCAGCACCTCCTACTTCCAAACAAAGGGACGATACTAGCAATCCTAATGCGTCATCATACATTCAAGGCGCCACGTCTTGGCTCAGTGCCCAAGTACTACAATCTACTGTTCAATTAGAGGTTCAAGATCGATCAGGTAACTGGATTCGTGCTAGAGGTTTATTAGATTCGGCCGCCACCCACGATTTTGTCTCATATTCCTTAATTTAAACACTTGGTCTTCCCTTAACGTCCACTTCTATCAATATATCAGGCATCAATAGTTCTAAAACGCATGCATTAAAGTTTACAAAGTTACAATTTAAAGACACTTGTCACAGAAACAATTCACTTAAATTAAGCTGTTTTATTCTTGATAGTGTTTTGCCCTTTAAGGGGGTAGAAATATGGGACGTGTGTGAAGAGTGGCGTGTCTCTAGGGGATGCGCGATCAAGTCGAGCCTGATCGGGAGATTTAAAGTGTTGGTCTAATCTCCGCAAGGAATAAAGAGTCTGAGTGTGTCGGGGAGATGAACGAAGCTCTATGAGTTAGCGATTAAAACAAAGGGGTGATTCCTAAAGAGAGGTAACGCCTAACGAGCAATGAGTAGGGCGCGCGTGGTGGGCAGAGTTATCAAATAGATTATAGCGCAGTATGGCTGAAAGTACGCACGTAGCGTGAGTGAGGTATAATGTCAGTGTCAATAAACAAACTAATAGCGCGTACGCAGCGATTTACAAGTAAGCAGGTAAATTGTAAAGTGTGGGAGGGGAACAGGCCGTGAACAATAAGATAAGTAATCAGTTATAGTAAATGTGCTTGTTTAATGTAGGGCTTGAGGATAATGCACTACCCTCACTAAATGTAGTGATAGCTTAATAATGTTGGTGCAGTGATACAATTTAAATAGGTAAGGCAACGGGGAAGGAATCAACTTGTGCTGGATACCTGAGTTTACACTCACCTTGGTACTCTGGCGTCGGACGTCACTCGGACAGCACCACGGTAGAACAGACAATTTCCCTCTGAGGGGTAGATCTATTTATGTGCGCTGGTGTGCTGACTGCTGCTAATTGACACACTGCTGTCCTACTTAGCAATTCCTGTGTGTTAGTTGATAAGTGTAGCAAGAGTTTGTGCAAGAGCTGGGGCATGGCTCTGCCATCTTGGTATGAAATTAAGTGAGTGGTTGTTGTTGTTGCTTGCAGCTTTGGGATAGGTTAAGGGGTGAAGTGGTGTTGAGTATTGGGCAGATAGGTGTAGATGATGTAGATAATGTGGGTGTGATTGTAGATACTTGCAGACAATTAGTCGTAGATTATAGTAGGTATTTGTAGATATATGTAAGTGTACCTCTAAGGACATTACATGGCCTTAAAGGTACAACAATAGTATAGGAGAAGACACTCCAAGTTGCTCTGCCGACACTACTTATCTTACCATCCCCGCTAATTTGAGGCTAGCCGATCCCCTCTTCGACATTCAGGGTCCGATTGACATACTCATTAGTGCAAATGTCTTCTGGAATTATATACACAAGCAAATTCGTCACTTGCCCTCTAACGTTTTTGACAGACACACGAATTTTTGATGGATTATTACAGGTCAAATTCCGCATTATTCCGCTCAACGCACATCTAAATGTCACTTTGTCAGTGCTGACTCAAGTTCATTTCCTGAAGAAGAGAACACTAACTTTTCCAATCTCAGTACACCACGAAACAAGTCACTGAAACAATGTTTCAATGTCAGTGATTACGTCACCGCTGTAAGGTACATAATGTGTCTCTCTTTATTTCCTCGCAAAATGGTAATCCAAGCTCGCCTTGCCCTGAGTAGTTTGTTTTTCTGCCTTGTGTCACTCCTCGTAGCAGGTAGTTGTTTAAGCTCTTTACCGCAAACAATCTTCGCTTTGCTTCAAACTATGTCTATTATTTCGCATCACTTAAATTGCGGTATCCTCCTTAACGCAATGTACCATCACTTCGCTGTGAGTTGTGTTTCACTTCTTTCGCTTTTTGGTCGGAAGGCCACGGACGCCTCCTTCCTTATCTCACACACGCGGAAGCAGCGTTTGAAACATCTTGACAACCTCGTTTCTTTAGCTTCAAGGATGACGATTTATAGACCTATTTCATTTTTCAACCTCCTCGCTTTTCTCCGCTTTTCAGGGGAATTAAGCTTTCTTGTGTTGGTATTTTTTTCGTTCGGAAATCTTCAAAATTACGTTAAATTAATTGATCGCTTCGTTTCATCAGTCTTCCAATGGGTTCCTTATATTCAAGCCTCATATAACTCTGTGCGCTCTTTAAATCTCTGTTTAAATCAGTGTCTGTTTATATTTACTTCTTTGTTTATAAACTTACGTAATCGTAAGTTATTGTTGATTTTCTTCGTATGCGATGAAGGTCATTGCGTGCTCGCCTTATCTCAGGTTCAGCTACTAGCTTTCTACTGCCACGCAGTGAGTCAACCGGTTCGCTACTGAGCCCGCTGAGCTCATGCTCTGTGATATTTTTCCTTGCAACACAATTGCTAATGTAATGCATCATATTTGAACGCACCCGAAGACCAGCGCATGGCTGGAGATGATTATTGATGTACTTTTGACTTTGAAGAAATCCATGATTCCTTTATCTGAGTCCTTATTAACATGTCTCCATTTTTCACAAGGCTCAGATCATCTCATTTTGTAATTCAGCATATTCTGAACATTCTGATGAACGTGATTTTAAATAATGGTAAGGTATTTTACATCGCAGATACGCGAAACGGAAGGAGTTAGTCGCTAACCGACTCATGTATTCACTAGAGCCAGCAGGCAGGAGCGCTGCACTACGCAATCGAGTTTGGTTTATCGTCCACACTGGACGTGTGAAATTGTCCGTCTTGTTAGACGAGGAAATAGTCCGCCTGGAAGACGAGGAAATTATCAACGTTCAACGTTGCGTTTTTATGCACCAAGTAGTGTGCCATCGAGTGATATTTAACGCCTTTGTGTGTGTGATTAACGTTATTATTACAGTTTGTGAAAATTACGACCCCGTGGAACACCACATGTCAACCACGAGGCCGTCAGAATTCTATGTCCACGAGGGACACAAAATATTCTAAAGTAAGTGAACAAATAACAGTTCCTGTGGTCAACTTGAACGTCACAAACAGTGAAAACATTGCAGCCGCTATTGCGAGCTTTTCTTTATCCGTGGATTGCTAGGATGCCACGTGATTCAGTGTAACAGTAAAATCTGTGAGAACACGCCAAGTAGGCGAGATAATAGAAGCTGTGAAAGCAGACAGTGCATGGGCAATTTGATAAAGTCTGCATTGTGTAATCTCAGTGAGTTTGTTAGTGTTAATAATTTTAGCTTCAGTGAAAACTGTGTTATAATTGTGATTTCTACGAGTGAAAATAACCACCAATCATGTATTATTCAACTGACCACGTGTATGAAGTGATTATTCATTTATCTACAATGGGGATGATGAAGTGAGAACCCCATAATGTGAAGGAGCCTTTCTAAGGAAACTACAACATGACGGAAGACCCAGAGGTACCGCACGTGGAGGAGATGGACAAGTTGGAATATGAAGAATGACCACTACCACCATGGGAGAGAAGCAGATGACATCATTACGTCGACCACGAGGACGCATGGATAAGGCCTGGAATGGAGGCCTAGTTTGGACAACCCTTGTCCGGAAACCAGAGGATGATTCTTACCCCTCAGTTCTTTGGAAAGAACGAGGTGATGATGCCTTAAGTCAGTGAGTCCGTTTCTTCTCTCTTTGTACGATTCTTTTTGTGGTGGAGTAGTTTAGTTAAACCAACCGAACTCATCTTGACAGCCAATAGGTAGGATTTTGCATTTAGCAATCATTTATTTGTCATTCACTTACAGCGATAATTAGTCACCCTTTTGATTGAACGAGGTTCAATCGGTAAATTATTTTGGACGTCGAGAGATGTCAAGTCCATTTGCTACATAAACGTGACTGTAGTTTTTGAGCTACTTTGTTTAAGCCTGGTATTGGGGATTTTTGTTTGTTTTCTTCGATACGACGATTAGCCGTCATTTTTAGTGATATTTTTTGTGACACCCATTCACGGTAATTTCATGTCACGCCTCTGATTTGTTTAGATTAGGCCGTATCGGTTGTTGGTCAACTGAAACCATCAGTTTTGTAACTATGCTATAAATGTTTCATTATGATGGGCTTTTATGCCATCCAATTCTTGGTGAAGAACATAGTCAGGGAATTAACTTGTATGCAACTAGTGCATCGAACCCTGGACTAACATCGTATCATTAGCAAACTCAGCAGATGTGAGAATTTGCGTATTTTTCTGTATTATTTGTGTCTAGTGATTTGGCACAGGATTTTTGTTGGTTATGATAATGTAAACAACACTTGAAGTGATTTCTGTGTCATGTCAAAGACACTCCGATTGAGTGACATTACTACCTTTTACTACTATTTGTTCAGAAAGACATGCTACGTCTTATTTTTTACTTCGTGTTTTTACAATTGTGTTATTAGATGTTATATTGGGATAAGCCACAGGCCAGTTCATATAGGACTTTCTTTGGAGAGAACTAAGTCCTACATGTGAATCTAGTGTTTTGTTAAAGTAGCCTCACACAACGAAGGTTATGAGCACAAGCTCATTGCTATGAACAGGTGGAGATATTACCCAGCGACCACTGAGCGCACAGAAGTGAGACATACTTATTTGAGACCCTAGACGAATGCTTATAGCATCGCTTTCTATTAGTTTTGTATTTTCATTATTTGGGTCAAGTTCTCAGCAGCCATTTTGTATAAATCAGATGTTTTGATCTTATGATGGGTGACCGGCAGAAGTCACATGCTTGATCGCTTTGCATAGCGACTACCTTTAACATTATTTCAGAGTTTACTTTTAATATTCAGATAAGGTTTATTCTTTGTTATTTGACTAGTGTAAGACACCCTTGTTGGAGGCTATTCATGGTATTTTAGTGCTTGTAATGCACGTATGTCCAGACTCAGTTCTGTGGACTTGTTATTAACGAGAGTTAACTGAAGTGTTTCCCAGGCCTGCCCGAGGTTAATCAGATGTGCCGAGCGCCACTGATAACTTGTGTTATTGTATTGTCCGAGCGATGGGAGCTCGTTGAAGGTATTCCGACTTTTATGTCGATGTGACAGCAGATAAATGATCTCTCAGGAGAAGCTACGGCTCAGCTCAGGTTTCTAGGATCGTCAGCACTATCGTCATAAACCGACAATGAATTTAAACCTACGAAATAATAATCATTCTTGTTACGTGCAATGCCCGTCCCAACGTTTTTAAATATGTATCTTCCCTATATGTGACGTCACGATCTTTGAAACGACCGCCTGGTGGCTTGGTTCCGACATTGAACACGAGATGACAGCTTCTATCAGACTGCGACTCCCCTAGTCGAAGTTGCTTCTTCAACCGCTAGAGTGTGTTTGGGGTGCCTTCTGGTATCTTCCCTATCGAGAATTATTTGAAGGCTATTATTATTCTACGTCATGAAACAAAAGACTATATACTTCATGCCGCCAAAACATTTTAGCGGTGTCGTGTGAATATTATTTGGTTTTCACATTGTCGTAATATGTGGCTAAATTTAATTGGTCCAATTTAAATAAACCTGGTGCATGCTGGGTGGCCTTCTTCGCTTTTTTTCATCCATCTTGTGAATAATAGGTTGTGACTGATTGCTGGGAGAAGAACTACGCATATTGTGAATCTCGCCAGGGCGAAGGCTTTGCCCTCGTCCACGCTAACTTGGGAATATATCCCAGTATTTGATGATACATGAAGTGTTAGTGTGCAACTATCATCTATGATAATCGTGTAAATAGTTTCTTCGGCCTTAATATGGAAATGCGATATTGGTGTGCTTCTCTTCGACCGGCGGTTGTCAGCCATCTCATATTTTATTTTATTTTTGGTGACATAAATCCTTTAAGGATATCTAAGTAGTTTAAAGAAAAGAAAAAATTAGTGTCTCCCCTAAAGGTATGTTTTGCTTTTTATTTATTTTAAATTATTGGCGCTCCATATTTTGCATTGTGTACTGATTTATTTTTTTATTCTGAAGCTTGACTTTGGCCTTGATATGTCACCTATGAAAATGTAAGTTTTTTGTTAAACTATATTTGTCCGGGGAACACTACTGTTTTTCTTCTTATTTTATTATTTGGCATCTGGCTAAGGCATTTTCTTCTTATAATATTATGGTACTGGCCAGACGAATCTATTAACACTAGGCCTAAATTTGTTCATTAGTCGGTCGGTTTTTAGTCTGATCCGTTGCCTTTAAAAACTATTTGATCTCGTAATGTCTTGAGTTTGTTTATATCTAGCTGTTTTCTCACTGGAGAAGATTTAATTTAAAAATGTATATTACGCGTTTCACATAAATACGTACTGATGTACCTTCAACTGTTCTTGGTCGCCATGGTAACTTGTTGACAGAAGTGCATTGTGGGTTTTGTTTTCTGGCGTGTTTTTGAAGTGCACGTTCTTGGGTCTTGGTGGTGTTGGTTAACTTATTTGTTTTAAATTTTCCTTTGGTTTTCCTTTTTTGGAGTTTTCTTGGTACTCCTACGTTATTCTTTCGTTACCTTGTTTATGGTAAAATTTTGCACTAGTTTTTTTTTCTGATTCTCCAAGGCCCTCATGGTCCAGTTTGGGAATATGTCTGGTGCTTATTTAGTGTTTATTTGGTTTGTAGCTTTTCATTCTCTTACCTCAAGTAATTGTTTATTGATATCGGCCTTAATTTTTTTATTTCTACAGTGAGAATTCTAGCTGAGATTTTATTTTATTTTGAAATTTATGTTGCCTGATGCATGTTTTGTTTTCTGGTGGAGGTGTTTTTTTTTTAAATTTTAACATTAAATTTTCTTTTAAAATTTTTAAGCAACTGTTGTGGCATTTTTTGTCGGCGACAATTCTGTCGGTTATTGGGGGGTGTCTGTAGTCGAGCCTGTGCCTTCCCCTTATCCACCTTCCTTCCACCCCTTTTTGGTGTTCTTCTGTTGGGGCATGTCTTCTGGAGGTGATTTTGCAGTGAAAGCGACGCGGACCTCTGAAAACAGGTAAGTTGGCCCATCCACCCTGGCCATCCACGTGTCATTTTGGTAGCAGACCGAGCTCGTGTTCGCTTCTGCAATTATCCCCTCCCTCCTTTCCCGCAGGCTCGTTTTATGGACCCTTCTGGTGCTGATGGAGCGGTTGTTGATGGGATCTGTCATGCCAGTGCACTCAATGTTGTTAAATGCTAATCCTTGTAGTTAGTTTAATTTCATGTTTGCCTCTGAATATCCATGTGGCGAGATGTAAGTGACCTGTTCCAAGCGAGGTGTTTGCTGCTGTATTTTATCCTGTTTGTAATACAACATTCCCAGTGAATATTGAAGCTTGGTAAGTGACTGGCATGTGTTCTTGGCATGGGAAATGTGGATTTGTTAGTATTCTGATAGCCTACATGCTATGAGTGAGGACATCGTGGAGCCCTGTCTGATGCTGTTCGCCATGTGCTTTGTGGCAATTTTTGTAATTTAGCTTCCTGTTCTCGAGCCAAGCAGGCGGTGACGTATGCAGTTCTGGGCAGCATTGTGCATGATTTTGTGTAGTATTGTGGCTGGGTTCGAGTGTCAACCTAATCTATGGTGTTGGTAATTGGTAGTTATGGTATTGTTGTGAATGTGTAAACTGTCCTCGTAATTCCTAAAATTTGTTACCTTCTATATTGTCTGTCTAAATTCTGTGTTTTTCAAAATGGCAGACAATAATAGTGCTTTTGATTTAATTGACTTAAGAGATAACCTTGTGAATTTGGAGAGTTCTTCTGGGGTTGTACGTGAATCACCTCTGTTTACTAGGTCTGAGGTTTTGGGATCGATTTCTAGTAGTGGTTTGCCTGCCCCTCTATTGTCTGGTTCTGGCTCGCCCAGACCACTTAACCCTGCATACGGTCATTTTCTCATGTTAGGTCACCTAATGATTTCCTGGGTCCTGCCGACCCATTGGATCCCAGTTCTTTCTCTAGCAATGTAAATGTTTTGTCTCCTGTAGAGGGTATGCGATCGAGCTACCCTGGTAACAATGTCTCTTTTCCAAATGCTACATACTCGCCTACCGTTAATTATGGGTCGATTCCTCATCCTATTTCTAGTTTCTTAGCTAAGTTGAAGAGTTTCAACCTAGATGACGTTACCCAGGTGGTCCTATTTTTAAAGCAAGTGGTCGAATAGGGTAACCATGCCTCGATTTTTGGGATGTCGGAAAATCAGATTTTCCAACTGTTATATCCTGTTGCATCCGGTATGCTGCGCGATAAGCTAATTGAAGCTATCCACCTCCGCATGTCCTTAGCCATGTTTATTAGGGAAGTGTTGTGGTTTTTTGTCCCTGCGAGTGCCCTTAGTACTCTCGAGCAAACGTTCTTGTATCGTGTCCAAAGGTTGGACGAGTCACTTAGCGACTATGTCAGTGAAATTAAGGTGTATGCCCAGGTATTTGCATCCCCTTTAACTGAACGACAGTTGGTGTCATCTATTGTAAATGGGTTTTCGCCTCAATATAGGAGATACATGACTATGTGTACCAGGCCTTCGTCATTCGTCGAGCTGAAACAGGTCGTTATAGAGGCTATGGCTGTGAAACATGCAGATTCCCTTCGTGTAGCTAATGTTCCTCCTCCTTCCTTGATGTCTCGTCCCCCTCCTTCCTTGATGTCTCGTCCCCCTCCTAAGATTATGTTTCATCCAAGACCCAATATTAAGTGCCACACGTGCGGTGGCGTGGGACATGTCAAGAAGGTGTGTCCGAGTAACCAGGTTGTGTATCGCCAATGACGGGATGTTGTGGAGACCAATTCGGGTGTTACTTCTAAGGATATATCTGTGCATGTAAATTTGGGAAAATCCCGTGAAGTTTCTGGTCGCCCTACTAATGAAAATTTTGATAACTCTTTGAAAACTAATTCATCACGTGCTAATTCTGCTTATGTCGCTGACCTGCCTAACCTGTCGGTGAGCAATGTCGTGGCAAGTCAGCCTAATTCTAAACATTATGTGAAACCTGTGGTGCGGGTGTCCTCGTCATCTAATTGTAATCGTTTTAGAGTGAGTAATGATTCTGGAATTTCTCATGTGGCTAAAGGAATATCCCCGTTTATTGAAATTTGTGTTAATGACGAGCCCGTTTCTGCATTGCTTGATTCTGGTAGTGTCGCATCCTTTATAAGCGAGGACTGGTTTTTATCTATGAAGAGTGTTTGCAAATTTCCTGAGTTAGAGCCTAACAATGAAACTTTTATTTCGGCAAATTGTTCAAACTTAAATATTTTGGGTAGTATGACAGTCAAAATCCATATTCTAAATTTTTCTTGGAAGTTTAAATTTCTTGTTGCCAGAAATCTTTCTTGATCTGTGGTCATTGGAGCTAATTTCATGTCACACGTTGGTATGCTTCTTGATTTTGGTGCTCGCAACTTATGGTTTAAGTTTAATCCGCAAGGTAAATTATCGTTCAACCCGGTTTTTTTTTCTTCTCCTGCTGTCAATTCTGTTAGTGAACCTATGACTATTGAGGATCTCGATCTGGAAAATTTAACGAGTCTTCAAAAGGATGCCATTAAGAGGTTATGTCGGGAGTATAGTGATGTATTTACTGACAAGTTGGGTGTAACCCATTTGATGGAATACAAGATTGAGCTAACCGATTCTGTGCCGGTGCGTTCCAGCCCGTATCGCCTTGCCCCGCCCAAGATGGCTGAACTTCGTAAGATTATCGATAAGATGTTGGAAGAAGGTGTAATCCAACCTTCTATCTCGGCCTACTCATCCCCTGTATTTCTTGTGCCAAAACCTAACGGTGGTTTTCGGCCGGTGGTCGACTATAGGGCTCTTAATAAAAAGTTGTTTTGCAATCCATCACTTTGCCGGACCTTCATACATGTTTTAGTTGGTTTCGCAACGCGAAGGTGTTCACGATCCTCGATTTAAATTCTTCTACCGACAGCATTGGCTCAGCTGGCTAAAGCGCAGCATTAGGTCATGGGGCCAAGCTCTCTGCTGACTCGGTAGACGCGTGGGTTCGAGCCCCTCCGTCGGCCGTCCTTGAAATGGTTTTCCGTGGTTTCCCCATTTTCAACACCAGGCAAATGCTGGGACGGTACCTTCTGATAGGCCACGGCCGATTCCTTCCACATCCTTGCCCTGTTTCATTCATCCTCATCCATTCCATCTCACATCCCGACGCGCAGGTCGCCCACGGGCGTCGAATAGAAAGACCTGCACTCGGCCTCTCAGGAGTCCACACGACAAAAAAGAAAAAAATCTTCTTTCTTCCAAATTCCCCTCTCTCCGGAATCCAGGCATGTTACTGCTTTTTCCACTGACTGGAACCTGTTTGAGTATGCCCGTGTCCCGTTTGGCCTATCCACCGGAGCCGCTGTGTTGAGCAGACTTCTGGACAAGGTGTTTTCTGAAATTAAATTCAAGTTTGTGTACCACTATCTTGACGATGTGGTGATCTATTCTGAGTCCTTCGAGGAACACGTTGATCATCTGAAAGTTGTACTTGATCGGTTGCGTAACGCTGGCCTTACCGTCAAATTGTCCAAGGTTTCCTTTGCCAAGCCCAAAATTTCCTTCCTGGGTCATATTGTTTCCGCATCTGGTATCTCCGTGGACCAGTCTCGTACGCAGGCCATCAGAGATTTTAAACCACCCAAGAACGCCAAGGGTGTTACTCGTTACATTGGTATGGTGAACTTCTTTCGTAAGTTCATCAGTAATTTTGCCGACCGTGCTGCTCCTCTTAATCAATTACGCAAAAAGGCTGTGAAGTTTGAGTGGGGTCCCTCTCAGCAGGCAGCCTTCGAAGATCTTAAGCTTGCGCTCTCTAACGCCCCTGTATTAGCCATTCCGGATTTTGGGAAGCAGTTCATTTTGCAGACTGATGCGTCTGGTCGTGGTGTTGGTTGTGTCCTTCTGCAAGAGTCTGATCTGGGTAGGCAACCCGTTGCATACGCTTCTCGTACCTTAACGGACGCAGAGTGGAAGTATTCCATATACGAACTTGAGGGTTTAGCAGTGTTGTTCGCCCTGGAAAAATTCCGTATGTATCTTGAGCACACTAAGTTTCTCCTCGAGACCGAAAACCAAGCCTTGAGCTGGGTGTTAGGGAAACCCCGTAAAACTGGTAGGATTGCCAGATGGGCAACTAGGATTCTGTCATTCCAGTTCACCGTCCACCATATTCGTGGGTCCGAAAATGCGGTAGCTGATTCATTAAGCCGCATGTATGAGGAAACAGCCGAAGAGGAAATTCAAGAACGTGAACCCGTAAACCTTGTATCACCTGTAAATTATGTCAATGTCATTCTTTGCAATTCCCCTGTGCTTTTTGAAGATGTGAGGCGATTCCAGAAAGAAGATCCCTCCTTATCTAGCCTAACTGACCGAATCAATTCAGGGGAAGTGATCAAGCCCTACTCTCTAAAAGATGGTGTATTGTGTTGTTCGTCTCGTCATGACCGTCTTCCTAAAATTGTGCTCCCGTCGGTCCTCATTCCGGAAATCTTTCGTTACTATCACGAATCTCCTATTGGTGGCCACCTAGGAGTATTCAAGACCCGAGCTAAAATCAGACAGTTCTTCATTTGGCAAAGTATGGATGGCGACATCAGGAGGCTCATTAGAAATTGTACTTCATGTAGTATTAGCAAACCTCCGGTTTCTACTAAGGTTGGCCTGTTGTCATCCGAACCGGCATCTAGACCCATGGAGAGATTTTTTATCGACCATTTTGGCCCGTTCCCTCGTTCTGGTCGGGGAAACCAATTTGCGCTTGTTTGCACTGACGGTTTCTCCCGGTTTAGTTGGATATTCACCACCGGGCAGGCTACGACCAGTTCCGTCATAAAGTGTCTTAATTCCATCTTTTCATCTTTTGGGCCATGTCAGTTCCTGGTATCAGATAATGCCAAGTGCTTTGTATCTCATCAGTTCCGACAATTCTTATTTGATTATGCTATTTCTCATGTAACCACCACTCCCTATTTTCCTAACCCGTCTCTCGCTGAGCGAGTCAATCGTAATCTCCGTTCAGCTCTGATTGCTTTCCACCACGATGACCATTCCAAGTGGGATTCTAATTTGCATTGGCTCAATTTTGCTTTCAACACCGCCGTGCACGAGAGCACGCAAGCCACCCCTTTTTCGTTAATGTTTTCGTTTATGGCTAATTCTCCGTTGTCTAATCTGTGGAACCTGCACGATCTCCTTCCAAACAGTTTCACGCCCGAGGATATGAAGGCGAAATTCGACAAGGCTAGAGAGAGTATTAAGGTATCACATGACCAACTTGCCAAGCGACACAATGCCTGTCGCAAGCCAACTGATTTGGAAATTGGTGATGTTGTGTACGTTCGCAATTTCGAGCCCAAGGGCGTCAGTAATCTGGATTCTAGCAAGTTGACCCCTCGTTTCAAAGGCCCATGTTAGGTAGAGGCATTCTTGACTCCTGTTACTCTTCTTATTCGAAACCCTAAGGCCGACAAAATTTCCAGAGTGCATCTGTCGCACATAAAACGAGGTGGAGAGGATTCTAATGAGGAAATGCTACCATAAATTTTGTAAACTGATTTTGTATAATGTAGAGTATCCCTAACCTTCATTGAAGCCTTCAGGCATCTGTTCCTTCTGGAATTTTGAATTTAATTCGGTTTAAAAACTCTAGTGGGATACAACTTGTAACTGTTGGGTAAATTCCCATTTTATGGTAAATTGTAAAATTGAAACTAATTTTGATGTTTTCATAAAAGATGCTAGCATTTAAGTTGGACTCGGTGGGAGACCTAACTCATGGTGATCTTGTATTCCTGATTCCTTGGGAATTTGAGTGGTCATTCCTCTACCGTAGTTCCTTCTAAATGTATGGTCATTCAACTCCTGTACTATTGAAAAGTACTTCTAGTCTGTAAATACGTGAACTTGGTAATGAACTTTACCTCGGTAAATCTTGTTATTTAATTAACTATTGTAAGCACGGATCTAGGTCATGGTCAGGATTTTCTTCATTTAAATTCAACTTTCTTTCTCTTTTATAAAATGTAGTAAGAATTAGTAATTTCTGTAAACTTTTTGAAATAAGATTAACTTCTGTTTTGGAAATGGCTGGCCACGCGTCGCATAATATCTTGCACATTGCTTCCACCTACTTGGTCAAAGCTAACTACATTGGACTTATTGAAAATTTACCTAACGTGTCTCGGACTATGAATGCACTGCAGGTGCTGGTGTTCTGCGTTTCTGAAGACTTATGGACACAGTGATGCTGTTGACTAAGTGGTTTTCGAGGTGATCAATTATCCCATCACTGATAATCTGACCCTGCACTCTTCCTAACCAAAACGATGCGGTTTGTATCCATCAATTGGAGTTAACTGGTGAACATTATCTTCTGGAAACATGCTTGGTGAATCGACTAGTTGTGGAGTACTGCCTATGCCTAGGCATTTTCGTGAACCGTGTTCACGCTTAAGGGAGGGAGACTGTTACGTGCAATGCCCGTCCCAACGTTTTTAAATATGTATCTTCCCTAGATGTGACGTCACGACCTTTGAAACGACCGCCTGGTGGCTTGGTTCCGATGTTGAACACGAGATGGCAGCTTCTATCGGACTGCGACTCCCCTAGTCGGAGTTGCTTCTTCAACCGCTAGAGTGTGTTTGGGGTGCCTTCTGGTATCTTCCCTATCGAGAATTATTTGAAGGCTATTATTATTCTACGTCATGAAACAAAAGACTATATATACTTCATGCCGCCAAAACATTTTAGTGGTGTCGTGTGAATATTATTTGGTTTTCACATTGTCGTAATATGTGGCTAAATTTAATTGGTCCAATTTAAATAAACCTGGTGCAAGCTAGGTGGCCTTCTTCGCTTTTTGTCATCCATCTTGTGAATAATAAGTTGTGACTGATTGCTGGGAGAAGAACTACGCATATTGTGAATCTCGCCAGGGCGAGGGCTTCGCCCTCGTCCACGCTAACTTGGGAATATATCCCAGTATTTGATGATACATGAAGTATTAGTGTGCAACTATCATCTATGATAATCGTGTAAATAGTTTCTTCGGCCTTAATATGGAAATGCGATATTGGTGTGCTTCTCTTCGACCGGCAGTTGTCAGCCATCTCATATTTTATTTTATTTTTGGTGATATATATCCTTTAAGGATATCTAAGTAGTTTAAAGAAAAGAAAAATTTAGTGTCTCCCCTAAAGGTATGTTTTGCTTTTTATTTATTTTAAATTATTGGCGCTCCATATTTTGCATTGTGTACTGTAAGTTTTTTTTTTTGTTCTGAAGCTTGACTTTGGCCTTGATATGTCACCTATGAAAATGTAAATTTTTTGTTAAACTATATTTGTCCGGAGAACACTACTGTTTTTCTTCTTATTTTATTATTTGGCATCTGGCTAAGGCATTTTCTTCTTATAATATTATGGCACTGGCCAGACGAATCTATTAACACTAGGCCTAAATTTGTTCATTAGTCGGTCGGTTTTTAGTCTGATCCGTTGCCTTTAAAAACTATTTGATCTCGTAATGTCTTGAGTTTGTTTATATCTAGCTGTTTTCTCACTGGAGAAGATTTAATTTAAAAATGTAAATTACGCGTTTCACATAAATACGTACTGATGTACCTTCAACTGTTCTTGGTCGCCATGGTAACTTGTTGACAGAAGTGCATTGTGGGTTTTGTTTTCTGGCGTGTTTTTGAAGTGCACGTTCTTGGGTTTTGGTGGTGTTGGTTAACTTATTTGTTTTAAATTTTCCTTTGGTTTTCCTTTTTTGGAGTTTTCTTGGTACTCCTACGTTATTCTTTCGTTACCTTGTTTATGGTAAAATTTTGCACTAGTTTTTTTTTCTGATTCTCCAAGGCCCTCATGGTCCAGTTTGGGAATATGTCTGGTGCTTTTTTAGTGTTTATTTGGTTTGTAGCTTTTCATTCTCTTACCTCAAGTAATTGTTTATTGATATCGGCCTAAAATTTTTATTATTTCTACAGTGAGAATTCTAGCTGAGATTCTATTTTATTTTGAAATTTATGCTGCCTGATGCATGTTCTGTTTTCTGGTGGAGGTGTCTTTTTAAAATTTTAACATTAAATTTTCTTTTAAAATTTTTAAGCAACTGTTGTGGCATTTTTTGTCGGCGACAATTCTGTCGGTTATTGGGGGGTGTCTGTAGTCGAGCCTGTGCCTTCCCCTTATCCACCTTCCTTCCACCCCTTTTGGTGTTCTTCTGTTGGGGCATGTCTTATGGAGGTGATTTTGCAGTGAAAGCGACGCGGACCTCTGAAAACAGGTAAGTACACCCTGGCCATCCACGTGTCAATTCTCATAATTACTCTAAACAAGTTGATAATTAATTATTTTTTTCTGATAATCTTGAAATGCACATTTTGAGCTTGCTGACCGACACCTCGTGATGTTATAAATTTCCTGGCGGAAATGACTTAGGACAGATGACACTATTTTGAGACGACGGAGTGTTGCTTAAGCTTTAGTTCGTAGCTGGTGGAGCATGACACTCATGTGATGTAAGTCGTAGATATAACTAAGCCATTGCCAACCTAATAAACACGTACTTAGATAACTTTGGATGCAAAGAGTATTTCCAAGACGTGTAGGCAGGGTAATAACATGCATTTTGGTCTTGTGTTTTATTTATTTATTTATTTATTTATTTATTTATTTGACAATGTGTGTAATCCCATGTGTACCTTTCTCTGTGTTGATGAACACGTTGCTTATAAGAGCGTGTTCAATTTTTTTCTTGGCTGTCATGTAGATTTGATGTTAATGTTTGGCTTTACGGACGTCATCGCCGTAAATTTTTGTATTCATTGTTAGGACTTAGCTATATTAATTAACGTTAAATATAAATAAGGAAATGGTATCATCGTAACTTATATTTGTTTTTGCTGCCCTGTTAAATGTAAATTCTGTTAGTAACTTGAACTTTGTAACTTGGATTAGGTATTCTTTGCGTACCATCTTCCGAGCTTTCTTGTTGTTGATTATCTTTGTAATTAGATCTCTCGTGTGGGTTTGCCTTAGTTTACAGGTAGGGCTTGATTCTTTTTTCCTCTTTTTTATTAGTTTGAGAACTAGCCGATATAAACCCTCCGAAACAGGATAGGTGCTTGCCGATTTTAAAATAAAAGTGTTCACGAGTTTTACTTAAGTCTGGATATTTTTCATTTCTCAGTCTAGTTGTTTAGGGTGTATTTTCTTGGGCCATCTATGTCCTTAGCCACCATGTTACCCCAGATCCTCTGGATCATAGTTTCTCGTGCCGCTAAGGCCTATACGAAATGCATCCGAACCTCTCGGCACATGGGTCTGGCAGGTGAGTTGTCTGAGAAGTCACTTCGGTTGTTGGCAACCCTGAGAGCTCCTCTGACGGTCACACTACTGTCAATCAGTGAGTAACTCACTTCTTCGTCAAGATAAACTGGTTTCGACTAGTGACCGCTCCAGTTGTTTATCTCTGTCATCTAGCGATACTATCTGTTTTGATTCTTTTTTTACTTTATTTGTTTACCTATTTAAACACGTAGGCGCGTTTGTTATGATTGGTGTTTGATAACATCCTTCAATATTTTTGCTATTCCTATCTATTGTTCCCGACGCAATTACCTTGTATTCTTCTTATTTGTTTGTAAACAAACTTACATTTTCTCGTATTTACTTCTTTTGTGTTTTCGGACCTTTTCTTGTTGCGTCACGCTTGTTCTTGAATCACGTATTCCTCTAGTTAATCCTTTTTGTGCGC
Source organism: Meconema thalassinum (assembly GCA_946902985.2). Taxonomy (NCBI): domain Eukaryota; kingdom Metazoa; phylum Arthropoda; class Insecta; order Orthoptera; family Tettigoniidae; genus Meconema; species Meconema thalassinum. The sequence continues at coordinate 637,783,435 of OX336389.2, forward strand.
AAACTAGTCTAAGGTCTTTGCTTGTTGTTACTAGATTATTTGTACATATGGCGTTCTTTCCTTTTACTCGCATAGCTTCCTTTCTTTTTTGGTATAATATTAGTTTTAATCAATATACTTCTTCTTACAGTCTTTATTCTTAGTTGTTCCTTTCCTCTTCGAAACTCGTTGTGCACCTTATTGATGATTTGCTTCCCTTAACTCTCGGTCATTTCCTCATTGGTAGTTCTCTATCTGCCCCTCCCCCTTGCTTAATTCCCATAGAGATTCGCGCTTGCCAATTTTTGGCGTAAATTTGAGGCCCTGCGTAACACTTTTTGGAAAACGTGGAATCGTGAGTACCTATCCTAGTTACAAAGGAAACTGAAGTGGCTCATCTCTAATCCTGATATCAATGTGGGAAATCTATTCCTCATTAAGGATGCTTCCTCCCCTCAGGTATTGATCTCTGGCAGGGTGACCGAATGCTATCCTGGACGGGATGGGAGGATTCAATTTGTGAACGTCCTCACTGCCAATGGCCATATTGTAAGACCTATATCTGTGAACGCACCTTTTCGCTTGGCACATTTAACTGTTTTTGTTCCTGTCTGTTTGTGTCTCGGCCCCTGCATGGAATATTCTCTGTACTATACGTTTTGTTAGAGTTAGCAGTCACTGCTCTTTGCTTGTCTTTTTTGACTCACGTTATATTGTTTCCCTTCTCGTAGACACCAACAGCCATGTATTCAGTTTCCTTGTACATATGTTTATTCTGTTTGAAAGTTTGTTTCAGATGTGCATTTTCCATGTAACCCTTTCCATAGCTCTCCATGCGGAAATTCGCTGAACTCCTGGATTCCAGTCTTCTCAAAAACTACGACTGCAAGTTCTACAACTTAAAAGCAGATGGCGCCTTTGTCGTTATCTACAATCTCCACGAAGACTTTTATTCTACGCATCGAAACTGTATTACATATATTTTTTTCCTTTTTCTTGTGTAGCATACTATGTATTTGTTCCTTTGATTCCCCCGCCCTCCCCTCGCCGCTCTGGCTATCCGAGTGCTTGATTCTCTCAGTCACTCCACTTCTGGTGCGTATAACGGAATTTTATTGGCGGGCCGTGATCTACAGGAAACATCAACCATTCTGCAATGGAAAAGATAAGTAACCTTCTACAATGTTTGAACCACATTTAAAGGTTTTTGAACTGTTCTGGATGCATTTAATGAATGCTATCGGCAGTATTTGAATTTTCGCAATATTGTGCACTCTTCTAACTGCCCTTCGAGGGAATTGTCTTTGTCTTCTCAAGCTCAACAAAGCTTGCTATCGAAAGTCATGCAAAAACCTAGTACTTCTTGTACGAAATAAGAGAGATACTTCTCTCCAGCGAGGGAATTATGCTAAACTAATAGCTGTCTGAAAACATAACTTTTCTTCCTTCGTGGGATTTTTACTTGCCCGATTGAACTGTAACTACAACTCTAGAAACTTCGATTTGCAATAGACTCTAAACAGTGCAAAACTATAGTCTACAACGTCAAATTACTGCTAACTTTCAACTCAAATTGAACTATTAACTGCAATAGTGACATTTCGCTCATGTTCTACAAATCGTTCAGTGCTACGAAAAGTTTATGTGTGGCTATCTTCCGCGCCGTGATCCGCTCGAAACAGTAAAATCTGCCTGACTTTAATTCCCCATTTCCTATATTCCCAATTTCCCTTCACTAACAATTTAGTGTAATTCAAACAAATTTCTTGCAACTTACAATGAGGCTTTGACTATAAATAGGCTTCCTCCCATTTTTAAGGTAGTACATTTCTTTATTACTGTATAAATACTCTAAGTGGTTATAAAACCACATTTTAATACGCACTTCATTTTACTGCTGCGTTCAGGAAGTTATAATCTCCCCATTGTGTGAATGTTTGTATCTATTCTTATGTAATCAAGGCTTCACTAATGTGACCTTTCCAATTTGAACTTAACATCTCTCAATTACTGCTTCAATCATCTAAGCGGTTATAAATCCACCTTTAATTCCCCATTTTTTCTTCTTTTGCTGTGCCCAGAAATTTTAAATTATTTGTTTAAAGTTCTTTCTACTTTACTACAAAGGCATTCTAATAAGGAATTTGTATTCTACCTGACTAATCTTACAAAATATCTGTACTGTGCCCTTTTAGCAAGAATTATGCCAATCACAGTATACCAGCGTAGCTCAATTCGGAAATTTCGGGGCAGCGGTAAGTTCCCCCACTCTGTGACTCACATTTTTTGGATTAATTAGAGGATACACTTGCAAAAATAACAACAAAATCAACTCCTATTTTAAACACATTTAATTAATAAAATTAATGGCGCTACAAACACTTTAACAATTTAATTACTGACCCATAATCATCTACTTGCTCCAAATGAACAAGGAATCACAAATATAATAAAACAAATATTGTATTTAAAACATGTGGTTTCCACATAAACCAACAATTCCTACTTAGTCTTACTTCCATAAAGCATTAACAGTAAGTTTTATATAACTCCGAGCTCTTTTGGCTCCATGCTTTACATAATTATGGTGTCATTCTGGTACACCTCAAATACTATCCTTTATATTTTCTTATTTCTCAAAAACAAATATATAATTATATTTAAAATCTATGTTAATTATCTAATTCAATATTTTGGGCATGTCCACACATTCAGTTGTTATCATCTCTCTTTATTTTCACAAATATATTAAGGTAATCAGGAAATCAATTGTGTACTCCAGAGCGTGAAGATACTTGACACAGTCAAAAAACTATAGTTACTACCGAAACTTAGTTGTCTTCAATTAACTCATGGAATCCTACGTCCATCCAACACTACAATAGGGATTGTTATTTATCTCTTATGTCTTATAAGACCATTATCATATAAGAAACTACGATCTGAACAGGCAAACGAAAATATCAATCTACAAGGACCTCGGTTCAACGCCCGGGTCGTTAACAACTTTAAACACTCCTGGTGTATTCATTTCTCTTTACAACATCTTACGAGACGGTTTCTGGCCCCTCTCGCTCTAAGAGAGCTAGACCCTTCTACTCGGGCGCGATTTATGACACGGAGGGTGACGGCGACTCCCTGTCTAACCCACGTTAGTAGCTTATTTCCAAGGCTTTCAAAACAAACCTTCCCATTATATTCAGTTCTGGGGAGAGACCGGGCTTTTACTGTACCGTACTCATTCAAACAACTATTCTTTGGTTCATAGACCACCTTCGTAACCTTGGCATTTATTAATTATGAGAGGGTCCTCATTGATTGGGAAGATTAATACACATTCGACGACGAAGAATAAAGGGGCTTTTATCATAAGAAGATTCTGCGTTCGAATCTCTCCACATGCCTCGGGAACCATTCCCTTACAGAGGACTTATACAAAATGCGATTTAAAGTCGGCCGTGGCCCATCTGACATACGCTCAATAATACCATATTTTAGCTCCCTTTCAAATACATACACAATGCCTCGTGATACTACGTCACAAATAGAGGACTTATACAATTATCAATTCACTGCAATCAACTACCCTCCATAAGTAATTTACCAAGTATTTTAACCTCTACGCGTTCCTAGCGTGACATTTTAATATTATTGGCGCTCTTTTGCGCTATGCATTATTTTAAGCCGAATTGTCTTCCCAAGAACTGATAAATCTCATTAGTAACAATTCATATTATTTTAATTCTCATATTAATCTTTTCCGTTGCCGATAAATCGCTCCCTTTTAAACTATTCCCTTGAACATCATATCTTACACATATGTTAAGGCTTTAACGTTCTTATGTTCACATCAATTTATTTGATATTTATTTAATATTTCCATATTTAATTATTATTATTATCTTTATTCTTTACACAAGCTCAAAAGCTATTTCTTTCATATCTCAACTTTACTTTATTTAAATATCTTTCATGATAATTACTGATATTTCGCTTGCTCTTATGACATTTGTTAAATACATTAACATTTTATTCACTTATTTCCTCTACGGGATTTATTCTTTACATAATTATTTATAATTTCTCAAATTTCTATTATTGTTCAGACCGCGTTCTTGTTTATTCAGTATTTATTTCTTAAAACACATCCCTTTTACTCAAAAACTCCGGTGGATTTGTACACAACCAATTTCTGACACCAAAATAGAATGAAATTCAGTACTCACATGTTTTAAGATCGTCCCATGATCTTTATTCTTGTGCGGTGCTTCATTTTGGGCCCACTTTGAACTTTTTACTCCATATTAAAGGAATTCATCTTATGTATAAACACTTTTTGACATATATTTAAAACACTTAACATTGACGACATTTTTATACACTGATGTGTCCCTTTTGAACACATAATAAACACTAAAAATATTAATTTAACACACAATCTTGATAAATTTACACTTCACAATTCTTGATCACGAGGCCGTATTTCTGAGCCTATCACACGTGACCTTCTTAATTTCCCGTTTCCAAGGGTGAAATTTATTCGATGTCGGCTTCCTATCCTGCAGAATACGAAAGTCTCGAAACATCTAATGTTCCCTGGAATCCAAATTCTTCTATTCCTATCCTGGATGACCGGCTATTTATCTAGCTTGAACGGCTTCTTTGTAGATCTGTCTATCGATCCTAGCGAAAGTCTATTCGGATCGAGGTCTCCCCAATGACCTATAGATTTAGTTTATAGCAGCTAGTACTTCTCGATTCTAGTATTTTTAGAATAGTTCGCCTGCTTTCTGGAGATAATGTTTATAGTCTCCTATCTTCTTTATTGGAACTGTTTTAGCACCCCTACGTTTCTGATATACGTTCCGAACCTTATTCTGTTCTTCCCTTGTTGGGTTCTTTAATTTAGATGACAGTTTATCTTTCTGGTACGGTACTTCCGTACGTTATGATCTATTCGTTCGTCTATTTAACGACCTATCGCCTTTGAGTCCGACGTTCGCAGCCTGCTCTGACTATATCTTACGAACTTTCACTATAACTTGTATACAGTCGGGCCTAAATCCTGTAACTAGGATTTTCCTAATATTTCAATACGGCGATACTTTAAATTTCTTCTTGACCACTCCTTATGGAGGCAAGCAAGTCGTTAATACTGCGACGCCTATGGCTATCGGATATTACTTCTGCGGTGTAACACAGCGTTTCTCCCCTCAAGGAGTACTGGTAGCTGTCTTCGATGTGACGCAGAGTTACGCCCCTCACGGACTGTCGAACTGCATTCGGTGTTTGATGTAGCTTAGTGACGTGCCCTCAGGCCGTTTGAACTGCGTGCGTAGTAACACCCTCACGGGTTGTCAGAATAACTGCATGATTGGCTTGGTGAAGCCCGAAGCTTTATACTATTTCACTACAAAAAAATAAGACTCTAGCCTTTTCTGTGGCCAATTTCTAAAATAATGGTACCACAAATATAAAAATTATACCTTCCGAAAGCTCGTCTTCTCAATGTCAAATACTCTCATTGCACCTAAGAATCGATCGTGCAATTCGGAGATATTAATTAATTTCTCGTCCTCAGATGTGTGGGTGTTGCATTTCTTTTGCTTTCTCCCCTCCACACAGGCTTCGGTAATTCCCCAATGACGTCGTCTTGCGTTAGCAGTTTTTTTCTGCGCAATTATTAAATGGTTTCTCTTTACTGAAAAATCTCTCATTCAAAATGATTCACTGTACTGTACTTGTTTACTCATTATTATACTTGTAAACGGGTTAAATTTAATTATTCCTCTCCTGGCGCATAAGCGGTGTTGTCATTTTCCAGCAACGTCAGCTCGAATTCCGATTCAGGCCTCCTTGTCTAATCCTGGGAAATTTCCACTCGGTTATTAATACTCGTGACTCGCTCCCTTCTGAATGTCAAGAGGGATGATATCATCCTCTCGAACACCTGGTCCTCGTTAGTTGCACAACCTTATGCTGGCCTCCTAGCTTGATCTTTCTTTAAGTTACATTAGAAACTGTACGCTTCTTTGATTTCTTTCTCAAATGCATGGATTCGACCATCCATGGACCTGATGGCACATGGGTTCATCTCTCCCCTCCTTAGGTAAATAAATTTTCGAAAATTTTTGAGGAAATTTATTTCAATTAAATTTGTATTTCTTTATTCGTCGAAGCCATCATAACGTTGTCCGTACCTTCCGTTGTTTTTACTTCTTTAAATTCGTATCCGGTAATTGTGTAGGTCGGGTATGCTCTGTCCCTACCCTTTCTTTCTTTCTTTATTTGTCTGGACTTTAAGTCCCCAGAACCTCATTCTTCCTTACGGGTTTGGTCTATCCCTACCCGTTTCCTTATTTCATCATTTTCTTTTCTTAAATTGGAATTTTCTTCTTCAATAAATTCAATTATTTCTTTAATTTCCCAATATAATTTCTCCAATTCGCATTCGCACTCGAATGCTTGAGCTCTATTTTCTATTTCTCCCTTATTCTTGTTTATGTCAAAAGCGGATTCATCTCTAAATGTTTCCATAACCAGGGCTTGTTCATTTTCTTCATCAAAATCTTCGGGAGGGTAATATAATTTCAAATTTGCTGAATTCATGGTCACTTCGTGATCCGTTTCACAGTGCCGAATTCTATATGCGTTATTCCTCAAATCTCTGATTATTTGATATGGTCCGTGGTACATTTTCTGGAACTTCTTGTACACACGGTTCCCTGGATCCGAAATGGCTGGTCTTTTCACTAACACCATTTCTCCTGCTAATAATGGTCGATGATACCTCTTATGCCTATTTCTTCTCTGCCTCCTGTCGGCTTGGGCTTTTAGATGCTCAAAGGCTCTTCTAATACGTACATCTCTTCCAGGCTGAGCGTCTGCTGGCCTAGGAATTACCAGACTCCAAGGTCTTTCCGGTTGCTCATTCCGATGTAACGTTATGGGTATCTCTCCTGTGGATTCATGGATTGTATTAGTTATACAAAATTCGATAATATCCAAGATATCTATCCACTTCCAATTTTCTTCGGCACAGTATATTCTACAGTACTTGGCCGTCTCTCTCATCACTCTTTCTACAGGATTTGCCTCAGGATGTCGAATACTTGACAAAATCTGACGTATTCCAAGTCTTTCTAATTCTCGTCTGAACTCTACACTGTGAAACAACTGCCGTGATCCGACAACAAATTCTCAGGTTTCCCCAGAATCGGTATCACTTTTTCTTTAAGTCGTTTTAACACCTGTTTGGTACTAGTCTTCTGTATGGGAGCAAGGACAACCATTTTAGTGAAGACATCCATAGCCACCATTATGTGTCGATTTCCTCTTCTTGCCTTTGGCAAAGGTCCAAAATTATCAATAGATATGATTTGGCCGGGCCTTTCGGGCAACAATGGTATAGGCTTCTGTCTCATCAGAAATGCATTAGGTTTGATCCTTTGACATAGATCACATGTCTTTAGCGTGTCCCTTACAGTTTCTCTCAGTCTCGGCCATACAAATGCTTCTTTCAGCATCGAGACTGTTTTGTCGACTCCCATATGTCCGAACGATCTATGGGCTAACCATACTATTTTCCTCTGCAAAATTGCAGGTACAACAATCCTTAATTTTGTATGGTCAGAGTCTACAAACTTATATAATAACCCATTATAAAACGTGTAGTCTTGAGCTATCTTATCAGCTTCCGTGTACGCTGGTGTTCCTCTTATCAAGCTTCCCTCAAGGAAAGATATGAGCATGTTCATCCATGGATCCTCACGTTGTCTTTGACTAATGCTTCTTAACTCATTAAGAGTACGCTGATCCCTGTCTTCCAAATCTATAGCCATTACTTCCTCTTCTATGGACTCTGGCTGTCTACTTAAGTAGTCTGGAACTATATTTTCTTTTCCTGGGCAGTACTCTATCTTGACATCAAATTGTTGAATGTATAAAGCCCAACGCATCAACCTTTGACTGGATAAATCAGTCTTCATCAAAAAGGTTAAGGCTTTATGATCCGTCCTTAGAATGACCTGAAACCCATATACGATCTTCCGCCAATATTGCAACGCGTGCAATATCGCTAACAGCTCGATCTCGCTGATCGTATAATTTTTCTCGTGTGGTTTCAGTCTCCTACTTGTGAAAGCTAGATAGTTCTTCTTATCAGGGTTTTCCGGGTTCTCCTGATATAGCATTGCCCCTATTCCAATCTGGGATGCGTCTGTTTGAATGATAAATCTCTGATTAAAATCAGGATATCCTAGCTTCACGTAATTTAAGAGCATTTCCTTGGCCTCCACGAATGCTTTTTCTACTTCCTCCGTCCATTTCCACTTGCCCCCCTTCTTCAGAAGGTCCTGTAGTGGTGCAACAGTTTTGGTGTATGATGGACAATGTCCTGAGAAGAACCCAATCAATCCCAAAAACTGGCGAACGTTCTTTACCTTCAACGGCCTTGGAAAATCCCTTATCGATTCCAATTTGCATGGATTTGGTTTAACACCATCCTTGTCAATCACATGCCCTAAAAATGGCACTTGCCTTTGACAAAAATTCGACTTCTTTAAATTTATTTTAAAATTTGCCCTTCTTAAGTCTTCCAATAATTTCTTCAAATTTTCTAAATGTTCATCAATGTTCTCCGAGGTAAGCAAAATGTCATCCACGTATCGGATAGTGCAATCTTTCACTTCCTCTGACAGGTTTCGATCAAGCGCTCTTATTAATGCAGATCCTGCGGTCTTCAATCCAAACGGACATCTTCTAAAGCAATATGTTTGTTGGTCGAACTGAAATCCAGTCAACAAGCTGGTTTTCTCTTCCAGTTCGAGATGATGATACGAAGAAGTCATGTCAATATTTGTAAAAATCTTCTTGCCTTTGAACTTCCTCAGTATTTCTTTTATGGGTGGTGCCGAATCATTTTCTGGTATGATTTTTGCATTTAAATTTCTGGCATCTAAACACACCCTTACTGAGCCATCCGGTTTACTCACAATCACTAATGGACTAACATATGGTGTCGCCATCTTTTCTATAACACCTGCATTCATCATCTCCTGCAGTGTTTTCTTGGTTTGTGGGTAATGTTTTTCCGCAACCGGGTATGGTTTTTGTTTGAACGGTGCCCAATCATTGACTTGGAACGCGTATTTAAAATTTTCAATCTTCCCTGGCTTGGAATCAAATACGTCCCTATAATCCAATAATAATTTCTTTAACTGTTCCTTAATTTCGAGGCTGACTTTAGCTTCCTCCACTTTTCCTGACAGGTTGGTATCGAACTCATTTTCCACATTATCTTCGAGTTCTATGTTGAGGACTTCAAATATCTTTTCTATGTCCTTATAATCTTCCTCACTCACTTCTTCCATATGCCATACCTGTTCTCCTATTTTCGCATCATGTTCCTGTAGGTTAATGTTTTGTTCATCCACATCCTCTCTTTGAATTCTAATGCAGTTTTGCGCTAGGTCTATAATGACCTTGTTCTCACGGATAAAATCAATACCTAATATGACATTATACGGTAATTGATTTACCAGCAAAAAGCACTGCGAAATTTCAGCGTTACCCATGATCAGATCAATGTATACCTGAAATTTACATGTCAAAGATTTTTCAGGGATAATTCCCTTAATCTTTACACTTGATGTGGGAATCTTTAGTACTCGGCCCCTTGTTTCCAATTCATTTAAAAGGGTTTGTGTAATTAAACTTATTGTGGATCCGGTATCAATCAATGCTCTGACCAGTAATCCTTCTATCCTAAGCATAATTATAGGTAGTTCTCTTTTAACAGGTGGGATTCCTTCCACATCCTCGTTAATTAGTTCATCTGGTCTAGCTATCCAATTTACAATTTCTACCTCCTCCCAGCTCCCGGTATGTTTCCACTTTTGACAATTTAAATTTGGAGTTTTTTTTATCCTGAGGGCTCCCTTTTCCCTCATTCTTTAACTGAGCTTGTAATTCCAAGCTTTGAGCTCCGTCTAGTCGGTCGGGTGATTTCCGGTTCTTGATTGCCTCACTCCAACGGACTTTTTGTCTATCAGGTTCATCTGGTCTTTCGTTCATATAACGAAGACTTTCCTGATATCTTTCTTCTATTTCGGCCCGATATTCATCATCCCTATCGTCTGGCCTTACATTTCTTCTGGGATAATTTTCCCATTTCTTTCTGTTGTCCGGCCTTTGATGGTTATTGTTATAGGGTCGGCTTTCTTGTTGCCTATAACCCGTAGTTCTAGGATTTCTTCCTCGATATCCTCCCCTATAATATGGCTGTATCCTTCTAGGCTCCTGGTGCCCATACTCTCGATCTAGTCCTTGAGTATCCGTGCTGGTGGACTGATTCCTGGTCGCTGGTTTTTCTCCTATTTCCTGACTGCTGGCCATGTGTACTTGCTCAGTCTGTCTTTGATGCCGAGGAGTTACGTGCGAAGTCGTCATATCTAACTGACGTAATACACTTTCCACTTCCACAGCACTTCTGGCTTTGGATGAGATTAGCAGCCTCTGAATCTCATACGGAAGCTGTCTTGCAATGGCGGCACACAGGTCGTTTTCTGCCGGAGCAATATCCAGTTCGCGGAATTTACACAGCTGAGCGGTGAAAAATTCCGAGTATTTAATAGGTGCATTGGTGCTGTACTTCCTAGAGTACAGATCTAGCCTTAAATTCTCTTGGACGTCTGCTGCCCAATATCGTTTTAAAAATGCTTCGCTAAAGCCTTCCACCGTATCAAAGGTGTATCTGAAGCTTCTGAACCAGGTGAGACAATCACCTGCCAACAACTTTTCAATAGCTCTCAGTCTCCGATCCTGAGGAACCTTCATTTCGTTTAGATACTCTGCCACTTCTTTTAGCCAGTATTTTGGAGTAATAGACATGTTATTACCCGTACACTTTACTGGTCTGTCCTCATTGGATTTTATAATGTTTATTATCTGGCCATTTGTCTGATTCATGTACGGGGTTGACATCGCCATCGGATATCCTGGGTTCTTATAAGGGCTCTCCCCTCCTAAGTCCCTCTCCGTATCTGTGCCTTGTTCACGAGAATCTACCCATCCTGTCTTTGGAAACTCCTCCTGATTCTCAAATTCTAACTTCCTTTCCCTTCGGGCACTTTCCTCATTAGCCATAAGTTGGATTTCTATTTGACTATTCTTATGTTCAGTCCTCTCTAATCGGGATCTTAATTCATTCTGAATTCTTTCTTGATTCCTTTTAATATCTTCCTCTACCTTTTTGAGTTGGAATTTCTCATCCCTGAAGCTATCCCTGAACTCATTTATTTGGTCTTCTACCTCTTTCTTAATGATCTTAGCCTGTTGGTCTGTAATTTCTGGTTTCCCGTCACCTATGGTATCCAGGCCTTCTCGTATCTCCTTTATTTGCTTCTCCACTTCTTTTCGTCCTTTAACCATATCTACTTTAATTCCTTCAAGCTTTTCCTCAGTTTTCTCTTGACTCTTATATAATTTCATCATTTCATCTTGGACCTGATTTACTTCCTTATTGGTTTTTCCTACATGAACCTTTAATGTTCCGATGGTTTCCTGAACCTCATTAATACCCTTGCTTATTTCATTTATCTTATGGGTACTTTCTTCATTTTCTTCATTTCGTTGTTTTCTTTCTCTCTGAAGATGCTCTCCGTATTCACTTAAATTTTTATTTATTTCCGCTTCGTACTTCTTCAGGTTCTCATCTACCTGCCCGGTAAAATGATCAATCTGCTCTTTCATACCCTGTACATCTTTGTGATTCTGTTTTTTCATCTCAGTTACTTCATTCTGAACTCCATCGACCTTTCCCTCGAGTTCTCCTACTTTGTCCTTTACCCCTTTAAATTCTTCTCCTAATGTCTTAAAACTTTCTTTTATCTCATCCCGGGATGTTTTACAGATATCGCTATTAAATTTTATCTGAGCTTCTAATTTTGTCTGCACCTCTTGGATCTGGGTTACAAGTTCATTTTTACAATCGTCTACATTCTTTTGACATGTTGTTTCCATCTTATTTAACTTAGTTTTTTTAGCCTTAAAATTACCTTCTAAATTTTCAAAGTTTACTTTGCATTGAGTTTGGGAATCCACCATACTGTCCTTCAATACCTTTATTTGGCCTTGCAGTTCAGACTTAAGTGTCCCATTTTCATTCTGAATTTTACTGGTGATTTCCTCTTTTAACTCCGTTAGCTTCTTCCCAAACTCAATGTCAAAACCCTGGAATTTGTTATTCACTTTATCTATCTCAGCCTTCACTTCATTGTTCATTGTTACACAGTTAGTTTCGATAGCTTCTAATTTAGTTCCCATGTTAGCACTATCAGTTTTTAGTAACTTTAAACTTTGATTCATGGATCCTAATTTTTGATTATTTTCTTCCTGTTGGCTGTCCAACTTATTCAAACTGTCATTTATGGATTCGAACACTTTGTTATTTTCATCCTTTTGGCTGTCCAACTTATTGTTTATAGCTCCTAACCCTTCTTTATTTTCAGTCTGTTGGCTATCCAACTTATTGTTTATGGCCTCCAAGAGCCGTTGCACTTCTTCACTCAATGCCATCTTATGAGAATACAGTGGGCCACTAATGCCACCACACTAGTACATGCTTGAGAGATGATACTCTGAATTAGTGTGTCCCAATTTCTTTTAAAATATTACTTTGGTACGGGTATTCACTTACAACGTACCCTTTTGATACTTTTATTCACTTTCATAAACCTTTATGGAAGTATTTAAAATTCAAAATTTCGAAAAAGAATTTTTTTTTTCAAAAAATGAAAATTTTGATTTTTCGAGAAAAACTCGGGTTTTCCCTAGGAAAACTCAGCCCTGCGTACTGGGCGCCATGTAAATGCTTGCTAGTAGCCCCACGTTGAAGCCACTATGAAATGATTGCTATGGGGTTGTTAATAATATACAGGGCTGCTCGGTATGAGTTTCTAGGGACCCATGCGGTCAGTTAATATTTTACGTTGTAGCTACACCTATCATTACTTTACTTTACATGAAATGACCGTCTTAAGTGTTCCTCTAGTTATTAATCCAGCACATTACTTATAAGACCCCCATGTGCCCTTTTAGCAAGAATTATGCCAATCACAGTATACCAGCGTAGCTCAATTCGGAAATTTCGGGGCAGCGGTAAGTTCCCCCACTCTGTGACTCACATATTTTGGATTAATTAGAGAATACACTTGCAAAAATAACAACAAAATCAACTCCTATTTTAAACACATTTAATTAATAAAATTAATGGCGCTACAAACACTTTAACAATTTAATTACTGACCCATAATCATCTACTTGCTCCAAATGAACAAGGAATCACAAATATAATAAAACAAATATTGTATTTAAAACATGTGGTTTCCACATAAACCAACAATTCCTACTTAGTCTTACTTCCATAAAGCATTAACAGTAAGTTTTATATAACTCCGAGCTCTTTTGGCTCCATGCTTTACATAATTATGGTGTCATTCTGGTACACCTCAAATACTATCCTTTATATTTTCTTATTTCTCAAAAACAAATATATAATTATATTTAAAATCTATGTTAATTATCTAACTCAATATTTTGGGCATGTCCACACATTCAGTTGTTATCATCTCTCTTTATTTTCACAAATATATTAAGGTAATCAGGAAATCAATTGTGTACTCCAGAGCGTGAAGATACTTGACACAGTCAAAAAACTATAGTTACTCCCGAAACTTAGTTGTCTTCAATTAACTCATGGAATCCTACGTCCATCCAACACTACAATAGGGATTGTTATTTATCTCTTAAGTCTTATAAGACCATTATCATATAAGAAACTACGATCTGAACAGGCAAACGAAAATATCAATCTACAAGGACCTCGGTTCAACGCCCGGGTCGTTAACAACTTTAAACACTCCTGGTGTATTCATTTCTCTTTACAACATCTTACGAGACGGTTTCTGGCCCCTCTCGCTCTAAGAGAGCTAGACCCTTCTACTCGGGCGCGATTTATGACACGGAGGGTGACGGCGACTCCCTGTCTAACCCACGTTAGTAGCTTATTTCCAAGGCTTTCAAAACAAACCTTCCCATTATATTCAGTTCTGGGGAGAGACCGGGCTTTTACTGTACCGTACTCAAACAACTATTCTTTGGTTCATAGACCACCTTCGTAACCTTGGCATTTATTAATTATGAGAGGGTCCTCATTGATTGGGAAGATTAATACACATTCGACGACGAAGAATAAAGGGGCTTTTATCATAAGAAGATTCTGCGTTCGAATCTCTCCACATGCCTCGGGAACCATTCCCTTACAGAGGACTTATACAAAATGCGATTTAAAGTCGGCCGTGGCCCATCTGACATACGCTCAATAATACCATATTTTAGCTCCCTTTCAAATACATACACAATGCCTCGTGATACTACGTCACAAATAGAGGACTTATACAATTATCAATTCACTGCAATCAACTACCCTCCATAAGTAATTTACCAAGTATTTTAACCTCTACGCGTTCCTAGCGTGACATTTTAATATTATTGGCGCTCTTTTGCGCTATGCATTATTTTAAGCCGAATTGTCTTCCCAAGAACTGATAAATCTCATTAGTAACAATTCATATTATTTTAATTCTCATATTAATCTTTTCCGTTGCCGATAAATCGCTCCCTTTTAAACTATTCCCTTGAACATCATATCTTACACATATGTTAAGGCTTTAACGTTCTTATGTTCACATCAATTTATTTGATCTTTATTTAATATTTCCATATTTAATTATTATTATTATCTTTATTCTTTACACAAGCTCAAAAGCTATTTCTTTCATATCTCAACTTTACTTTATTTAAATATCTTTCATGATAATTACTGATATTTCGCTTGCTCTTATGACATTTGTTAAATACATTAACATTTTATTCACTTATTTCCTCTACGGGATTTATTCTTTACATAATTATTTATAATTTCTCAAATTTCTATTATTGTTCAGACCGCGTTCTTGTTTATTCAGTATTTATTTCTTAAAACACATCCCTTTTACTCAAAAACTCCGGTGGATTTGTACACAACCAATTTCTGACACCAAAATAGAATGAAATTCAGTACTCACATGTTTTAAGATCGTCCCATGATCTTTATTCTTGTGCGGTGCTTCATTTTGGGCCCACTTTGAACTTTTTACTCCATATTAAAGGAATTCATCTTATGTATAAACACTTTTTGACATATATTTAAAACACTTAACATTGACGACATTTTTATACACTGATGTGTCCCTTTTGAACACATAATAAACACTAAAAATATTAATTTAACACACAATCTTGATAAATTTACACTTCACAATTCTTGATCACGAGGCCGTATTTCTGAGCCTATCACACGTGACCTTCTTAATTTCCCGTTTCCAAGGGTGAAATTTATTCGATGTCGGCTTCCTATCCTGCAGAATACGAAAGTCTCGAAACATCTAATGTTCCCTGGAATCCAAATTCTTCTATTCCTATCCTGGATGACCGGCTATTTATCTAGCTTGAACGGCTTCTTTGTAGATCTGTCTATCGATCCTAGCGAAAGTCTATTCGGATCGAGGTCTCCTCAATGACCTATAGATTTAGTTTATAGCAGCTAGTACTTCTCGATTCTAGTATTTTTAGAATAGTTCGCCTGCTTTCTGGAGATAATGTTTATAGTCTCCTATCTTCTTTATTGGAACTGTTTTAGCACTCCTACGTTTCTGATATACGTTCCGAACCTTATTCTGTTCTTCCCTTGTTGGGTTCTTTAATTTAGATGACAGTTTATCTTTCTGGTACGGTACTTCCGTACGTTATGATCTATTCGTTCGTCTATTTAACGACCTATCGCCTTTGAGTCCGACGTTCGCAGCCTGCTCTGACTATATCTTACGAACTTTCACTATAACTTGTATACAGTCGGGCCTAAATCCTGTAACTAGGATTTTCCTAATATTTCAATACGGCGATACTTTAAATTTCTTCTTGACCACTCCTTATGGAGGCAAGCAAGTCGTTAATACTGCGACGCCTATGGCTATCGGATATTACTTCTGCGGTGTAACACAGCGTTTCTCCCCTCAAGGAGTACTGGTAGCTGTCTTCGATGTGACGCAGAGTTACGCCCCTCACGGACTGTCGAACTGCATTCGGTGTTTGATGTAGCTTAGTGACGTGCCCTCAGGCCGTTTGAACTGCGTGCGTAGTAACACCCTCACGGGTTGTCAGAATAACTGCATGATTGGCTTGGTGAAGCCCGAAGCTTTATACTATTTCACTACAAAAAAATAAGACTCTAGCCTTTTCTGTGGCCAATTTCTAAAATAATGGTGCCACAAATATAAAAATTATACCTTCCGAAAGCTCGTCTTCTCAATGTCAAATACTCTCATTGCACCTAAGAATCGATCGTGCAATTCGGAGATATTAATTAATTTCTCGTCCTCAGATGTGTGGGTGTTGCATTTCTTTTGCTTTCTCCCCTCCACACAGGCTTCGGTAATTCCCCAATGACGTCGTCTTGCGTTAGCAGTTTTTTTCTGCGCAATTATTAAATGGTTTCTCTTTACTGAAAAATCTCTCATTCAAAATGATTCACTGTACTGTACTTGTTTACTCATTATTATACTTGTAAACGGGTTAAATTTAATTATTCCTCTCCTGGCGCATAAGCGGTGTTGTCATTTTCCAGCAACGTCAGCTCGAATTCCGATTCAGGCCTCCTTGTCTAATCCTGGGAAATTTCCACTCGGTTATTAATACTCGTGACTCGCTCCCTTCTGAATGTCAAGAGGGATGATATCATCCTCTCGAACACCTGGTCCTCGTTAGTTGCACAACCTTATGCTGGCCTCCTAGCTTGATCTTTCTTTAAGTTACATTAGAAACTGTACGCTTCTTTGATTTCTTTCTCAAATGCATGGATTCGACCATCCATGGACCTGATGGCACATGGGTTCAGTACATTTTGTAAAATTTATTGTTAATCGTGTTTCGTTTTGTACTGACCACTCGAGTCAAAAGGTTCTTTGTTTAAACAAAAGAAATAGATCTGAGACCTGAATTCTTGTTCGTTAAATGCTTTACTCAATTGAATAAAATTCATTACTATTGGTTTCTCTACTTATATTGCTCAAAGAGCTTTTATGTATGGTCTTTCCTTCCTATTCATTTCTCGAATTACCTTCTGTATTCAAAGAAAACCTTACGAATACTGAATGCTAAGTTTAAAACAAATTCAATCATTTGTTGCGTTTATAGCAAAACTTTTGCTAACATTGCTCATAAAGCTTACTTTAGCTATTTCTTGTGAATCATTAAAGGCAAGTATAGCTCGATCATCCAGCTTCCTACCTGAAGTGATTTTTGCTTTGTCCTATGATTTTCTACGTTGAATTGTGGTTTTGCCTAAGTTAGGTCTGGGTTTCTTAACCCGTTCTAAACTTTTAGTCGGCACTCTGCTGGATAAAAGTTTAGCCAACTTTAAAAGCAACAATTGTTTACGTCTAGTAATTTCTACAAATAACAATAATCTTACTAAAAGCTCTGAAAGCGCCCTGTCTCTGTCCACTCTGGGGGCATTCGGGTTCTCGCTCAGGGATCCATCCTTGTTGGGGAATAAAATTATTCTTGTCAATTTCAATATCCCTAAAACATTTCCTTTCAGAAAGAAAAAGAAATAATTCAACTTTCCCTTGTTTGTATTTCCTCGCCAGCGACCTGTGTACCTACATAGTACCCTATTTTCCATTTGGAAGGGACGGTACACTTAGCGCTTGCCTGCCGGCAACCTCAGCCAGCGTTGCTCGGACAGTCATACTTGCTTATATACACTTGTTTTCTCGTCTTGCGCTCGCAAGCCTTAATCAACGCACAACTTTTGTTTTCATTATCTAACTATATTATTCATTTCTTTGCTTGGATTCGGTCCTGTCTGCCCAGAGTTCATCTCCACTCCCAAATCTTTTCCTTTTCTCAAATCATCTTCCCTCCGGTAGTATTTAAGCCCAGGTTTGACCTACCAGTCATCAGTCTTGGCACTTCAATGTGTGGAATCTGACTCATTAACTGCGTTATTATTAGTACCGTACATGGGGGAACCTATTAACGACTTGCACATACTAATTCTGTTGTTCCATGGAACCCACAATTGCCTTTAAATCAAGGAAACTACAGTATTCTTCGAAGAATCCTGCCATTTGAATCACCCAGCCTCTATTTAAATTAACTTGTGAGCTAATCTGTGTCGCTTAGTAAATGCAAATTGCTGCCCAATTGTAAAATGAAAATAATAATCACCTACACGATGTGCAAGCTACTTCGATCAATAAAAGAGTAACGCAGTTACTACAGTATTTATGATAACGGTATCTCTAACTACAGAAGGTTACTTTAAAGAATTACTTACTTAATTCTGGTCAACAGTTTATGGGCATTCCACAGGATAGGTAGATTATTTTATTTGGTCTGTTTGGCATTTTGAAGATAGCGGGAGTCAGTAATTCATTTCACGTGTCCCATACGCAGTGATATAAATGATTGGACATAAACAAGGAGCACTGCCGGGAGGTTGTACGGGTTCTCTGAAGGGAGAGAGAAGTAGATTATCATGAGACATATCGTTTCAGGGACAATTCAGTGTCTTTAACAAAGTGCGAGTACTCTTCAATGACTTAAGACTAGCTGCGTGGCGTAGCGGTAATTCTCTCCTGCGGTTACCAAGGTTGCAGGATCAATTCCTGGCGCAGTTTGTTGTCTTTAGAGGGTGCGAGAATGCGAATCAGTAGAAATAATCGCACGTTAAAAATCCACTTAGGGGAAACATTCTGGCACCCCGATGTCTCTAAAAGCCTCAGTAGTTAAAAGGGACATAGAACCATCAACTGCCTTGTTATTATATCACTATCTGCAATGACAGGTGCCTCTGAATGTTGTTCACCGGGGTGCAACCAGTTGGCATTATTAGTGATTTATAATTCGGCCAAAATTGGATCACCATCAAGTTAACAGTTTTCAGTATTTACTGTCGGCCAGTTTCTCTCTGTCGGTGGTGCTGGTATGTTTGATAAGAACGATAGTCTCATTTCCACTAGAAATAGCCTATGTACTTAATTAAAAAATGGGGGTAGGATTGGACCTCGACTAAAAATCATCCAAGAGTCGCAGCAAAATTTTCGTCACTGTCACTGTCACTGAATCTGGAAACACCGACCTTGAGAAAAATTTTAAACGATGGCATGAAATTAATTTACTGTATATCAATGATTGCCGACGGTTTCTACGAAGAAATGTGCATTCATCTGGTGCAGTTTAGTTAGTATATATCTCTCTGCTGTGCCTGCAAAATCCACTATGTAGAAATATTACTCTCTTCTATTCTATTCCGTAAGACGATCACTTCCCACAGGCGTCCGTGAACATACGGTTATTTCCCTCCATTCAAGAACGTAGGAAAATAAACCTTACGAAATGATTAGGTGGGACTATATATCCATAATGGCTGGGGACGTTGCCTCTTTGCATATTACACGTTTTCGCCCGCACGATCAAAATTTGCATAGGTTTGAATCGTGGTCTGTTGCTCTTCACACTGTATGCTTTTAACTGTTCAAAAAGATGTATTTTACCAGTTCTGTTGAACGTATATTCTGGTAAAGTTGTTATTATTGAGTGTGAACAAATCATTGCATTGTAATTGGTTTTATATCGTCGACGGAAAAGACACAGGCGCAATTGCTTTCACTGGGTTCATCCTATCAATCGGAGGCTTGAGGAAGTTGCGATGTTCCACGTTATTTGAAGACTTCAGAAATGATCACCGAAAGTTTTTAACTACTGTCGTATGTCTGTTGGTTCCTTTGATGAAATGCACGGGAAAATGAAGAACGTTGGTCAACGGCAAAACACGCAATTCAGAAATTGTATACAACCTTTTGAAATTACTTTAAGGTAAGTGTTTGAACACTGCTATGCTATCACTGTTGTTTTCATCAATATGCCTATTGTTCGCATTTGCGAAAGGCTACAAAGCCTGTAATTAGTAACTTGAAAATGAAAATCCACAACCTGCTTCAAGTCTCCGACCGGGTCAGGAATGGATGAATGAAGCCCCCATCTAGCGGCGAGGATAAATTAGTAATTTAATGTTTCAAATTTTTCGAGGGAAAATTCGACAAACTCGAGACTTCATTTGTTTTTTTTGTTTTTCATATCCTAAAATTTGCCACGTGCTTGTAATCTCCGTCATAATTTATTTGTTCTCCTTTTCTAAAGTAAATATTATATTTGTTACTTAGGCCTATTATCTGTTCATACATGCTCGATTGTAAGATCTTTTCTCTAAGTACTGTTCTAGTAATATAACACATACTAGTCATCACGCAAGACTCAGCCATACTGACAGCCATTACTTCAACCTCATTGGTCGACTTTTCCTGATTGACCAATCACAGCCGCCGTCTCCATAGAAACGAGGAGAACATTTTTCAGCTGCTATAAAACCAGCAAGTTCGTCTGCAGATGTGTGAATCCTTCGAGTGAAAACTACGAACATCAGCCTTTGGTTCATAATTGGCAAACTTGCCGCACCTGCGACACTTCTCGTCCAGGAAATGACAACAGGTCATTCTTCAATCCACGACTTCTTGTCGTAAGTGAATTCTTCGGGTACTTGCTCGAGCACCAAGTTTCCTATTTACCTGGACTTCTTCAGACATGTCGAAATTCATCTAAGTACTTCAGTACCTTCAAGTTCTGCTGTAGCAGAAAGCTTCGCTACACTCTAGTCATGTTCTAACGAAAAAGAACTGCAAATAACCACATTTGGTTTAACAGTTTTACTTTGTCGCTTTCTCAACGACATGCTCTGTGGATCAGGACTTTTATTATGTTTGCCAGGCAAACATCAATTTGTCCAGTATAACTCTGGAAGTTATAAAGGTCATCATGCTACCTTCAAGTGTTAAACCTAAGCGAGTGCTTTCGATTTGTTACAGTTAATACTGTGCATTTCACGCTTAATTTTCTGGTTATATATCCAGTGCGTTACTAATTTCACATTCTTCGTGTCACCAATTATGTGTGTGGCAGCTCCAACCATAGTTTGTATAATAACCTACAAGTTACACCACGAGGACATGGCTAAGTAACATTTATCATTATACAGTACTTCAAAATTTAAACTAATATACAATGTTTTCTTCTGGGCTCTTATTAAAGGCCGCTCAAGCTTTGTGATGAGCATTTCTGCTCGAGTGATTCTGCTAAAAAGCTCTTCTTCAGACATTTTTCTTGCTTTTCAACACACCTAATTGTAATTAACATTTAAGTGCATACATTAACCCTAACCTTGCTTTAAACTTGCTTCACTTGTTATATGAACCTCCGACTGGGATTGACATAGCAGCTTGCTTTTGTCATTTTCTAGTTGGCAGTTAATGCTTTCTTTCATGGTTTTCTTCTTGTTAATATTGCGACAGGATTTAGCCCCTGTTCGCCATAACCCCTTTAAGGTTGTTTTCCTTTCAGTGCATTACTAATTATGCTTACAGTTCTAATGTACCTTCCTATTTCATTCTCTCTTGCTAAGGTGATTCATCTTCCTTTAGGATTGAGATCTGTTTTCTTCTCTTTCAAACAGCTTGGGTTGAGGCCCCAAGAGTTTGAAAGAAGCGTGTTCCTCTCCCGTAACTTTCTCTTTAGAGCTTTTTCTGCTCTTCAAGTCAATGGGGCAATTTCCTCAAGAATTTGCAGTTTCGTTGGTATCTTGGGCCAGTCCCCCAAGTACTAATTTTCATAGAGCCATTAAAGGTTTTTGGTTGTGCAAACCTCAATCAGGTTCTTTTAAAGTTTCCACAAAATAGTGGGCACATTTCAATTATTACCATATGTTACTTGTTATTTACAACTATTGTTATATACAGGAATATTTATTACACAGTTATTCGCATAAAATTATCTTTACAATAAATTTTAACCTGTTCAAGTAACTTGTTCTCCATTTCTTGTTCTATTTACTTTAAATGTGTTTCTACCTTATTCATCATAACGCTCAACTTAGTTTCGACTCTGACCATCAGTCTGAGTTCACCCTGATACGGGAAGTCTTTAATTAACTGATCCTATACCACGCTTTGGGTGTAATGCTATATTTGTAAGCTTTTACTGCTGTATTTCTACTAAAGTTTAATACATCCAATTTTTTTCGTGATGTTTTGTTACTTAAGTACCCTACATAAACAAACATGAAAGATAATGTAATATATTTACGAGGAAGCACTAAAAAAACAATGTATGCTGAAATATTGCAAGGAAATCAGGTAGTAAGGTAAGAGTGTAGTAGTAATAAAGCGCTAATAACAATCAGCGAGTTTACTTTATTGGGCTAGATTTTGGATTATCTTAAGAATACAAAATGGAACATATTTGAAATTATTTTAATTATATACATTATTAAGTTTTTAGCCTACTTTCGATTTTTGCAAAAAATGAAAGTAGACTTATGAGATCTACACAGGGCCAAAAATGTGTGTCTGTGTGTGTGTGTCAGTGTGTGTGTGTGTGTGTGTGTCTGTGTGTGAGTGTGTGTACTCTGAATGTCTGTCTCCCCCTATCAATTCAAACACGGTGAAACCGAAATGAACGAAAATTGGTACAGAGGTAGCACTAGCAAAGGGCACCTCAGTGTCATGTTTTATATCGCCGCCATCTTGACGGAAACGTAATGGTGGCCACCCAAATGTTCAAAGCTTAAATCAAATTCCGACTAATCTAATCATCCAATCTCAACCAAATTTTGCAACAACATATATTTATAAGGCGAGCGTCTTTTGACTAAACTACAAGGTCATCAGTCCAATAGTTTGCAGATGACGGCCATGTTGTGTGCAAATCGATTTCCCCTATCAATTCTAACAATTGAACGAAATTTGGTACAGAGGTAGCACTAGCAAAGGGCATCTCATTGTCATGTTTTACATTGCCGCCATCTTGACGAAAACGTAATGGCGGCCAACCAAATGTTAAAATCTTGAGTCAAATTACGACCAACCTAATCATCTGATCTCTACCAAATTTTGTAATATTATACCTTTATCTATGATGAATCTTTAGACCAAACTAAAAGGTCAACAGCCTAATATATTGTGGATGGTGGCCATGTATGTGTGCAAATCGATTCAACTATCAATTCAAACACGGTGAAACCGAATTGAACGTCATTTGGTACAGAGGTAGCACTAGCAAAAGTCAACCCAGTATCATGTTTTATATCGTCGCCATCTTGACGGAAACGTAATGGCGGCCACCCAAATGTGAGAAGCTTAAATCAAATTACGACCAACCAAATGATTTGATCTCTTCCAAATTTTGCAACAACATACCTTTTAGTGGGAAGCATCTTTTGACTGAACTACAAGGTCAACAGCTCAATAGTTTGTAGACAGCGTCCATGTATGTGTGCAAATTGATTCCCCATATCAATTCAAACACGGTGAAACCGAATTTAATTAAATTTTGTACAGAGATACCACTTGCAAAGGGCACCTCATATTCATGTTTAATAACTGTATAGCACGTTGTATTTCAACAAGCTACTACAACCATAATTCAATTATATTCCTTGAAAAGGACAACGAGTTATAAAAATACCCATGCATTTAGGAGAAAGTAGGCTATATGTTCTTTACTGAACATCTTGTTTAAACATAGAATGGATTGTATTGTTTTCATGAGTCCCTCAAAATTCTTCATAAATTTCTATAATCAAATTGATTAGAATATATCAGAATATGTGGACTCTCCTGAAGGTGAAATAGTCGGACGGTCAACATTCCCGCTCTGTAAAGATTCGCTATGACAAAAACCCTGCGATGATGACTGTGTGTGTTTTTTATATGGTGTACTTTTATTCAGGGGCGTTGTCTTGTGCACTCGCTTTGGTTTATTTTGTGGTCCGTATGGATGTAGAATCAAGGGATAATGTTGGTCAAGGCTATTTGAAATCTGAGTTGCAAATTTAGGACCTGAATATTTTCGCGGGAGAAATGAAGATTGTTGAGCGTGTAAGGATGCTTGCTCTCGGAAAACTGGAGGTGACCAACACATATACTGAGAGACTGGCTGATAAGACGGCATGGAAGAGGAGTAGTTTGGGTGAGGATGAGAAATTGTTTCCTGCGTTCAGCTTATGTTTTATTTCACGTTTAGCATTCCCACTTGTATTAAAATTGAAGAAATTCCCTGTCTGTATAGTTCTTCAAGTGAGACATTGAATTTTGGCGGAACTACATATTACTGCAAGGCGTTCGATGTTTCAGAGCTTTTAGTATTTTCAATTCCACTTCATCTGGTTGCTTTGTGTTTTCTTGTTCCTATCTGACTGGAAGCATTCTTGAAAGACAGGTTTACGTTGTTACTAATAGAAACAGAGGAATATCTAGTGCCGGAAATTCTAAGCTTCTTGAAGTGTAGCCTATTTCCCAAACCTGACTCAATTTCTGAGTCCAAACTGCCCACCGTTATTACTTATATATCCGTGTAAAAATTATTCAGAAATTTTAACAGGTCTGAAAACACATATTTTTTGTGTATTTTGGCTGCGACCCCGTTTGTTTTCTTTTCAGCTCTTTCACCTCTTTTAGATTTCGCAAAACAAACACGGAGGTTGGTCAACTTTGGGGATACTTCTTTGCCCTTAAAGATACAAAAGTGTTGATTTTGTATTTCGAACTTATATAAACTTAGTAGTCCCATGAAGAACTAAATAGCCATTTTTCATATATCCCTATGGCTTTTCCATTGAAAGGCTCCTGCCTAATAAAAGATTGTTCCATATGATATACTAAATAACTGTTGGTGCACGACTTATATCTTCACCAAAACCATTACAATGAAAAGTTAAGTGCTAGATTATATGCAGTTACCTTTCAACATCGGTGTTTAAGACTCCTCCCGCTAGATGGCATATTTCGCTAACGATTCGAGGCAGATAATTTTTAGAAAAGTGAAATGATATAATTAACGAAAAGTAAGCTACAGAATGTAGTGTCATTAGATAATTATTGTTATCATAGCTTATCATACGATTCAAGTTTTCACTCGCCTGAATAAGATACAAGATTTAAAGAATACGGTTTTAAAATTTCGAGCTGATGCATTTGAATTTTTGAAAATTCTGAATAAAGATTTGCCCTGCCACGTTTCATTGCACTCGGGTGATTATATCGCCAGAATTTTTCTTTAATATTTAAAAATCGCATGGCCCCCATTATGTTTGGTTTTCTCAGGATTTAGAAAGTCACATATTTGTCCTTACTTAACAGTCCCATTACACCATGAAAAATTTCAGTTTGTTGGCTTAAATAGTTTCGGATATATTTGGAACCGGTGAAATGTATCGTATGGAAGCCATGTTGGATTACTAAATATATATATATGCCATAGAATTGCATGCTATCAGATAAATATTATAATCGTGGCTCAATCTACCAACGTACATTCCTATCGCCTGCTTAGGATAAGAAAAATATAAACATGGTTTTAGAAATTTAGCACAGCCACCATTTATAAGTTCTCATAGGAAATTGAATGAAGTTCGACGCCAATATTTTGTTTTATGAAGATTTACCGTGCTAAGTATCACTGCACTCGGATAATAAATTAAGTCGTGAGAAAAATCCATATAAATATTCGAAATTGACGTCGCCGCTTTGTTGGATCTGTGTTCAGCAGGTAATTGAAGATCCCATAGATAAACGTACCTTAATAGCCTCCATTAACATACAAAATCTCAGTTTGATTGCTGTAATATATTGGGAGATATTTTAGATGATCGCCAGGTTGGGTTGTTTTGTATGTAGGCCATAAACGTTTGCTCCATTAGGAGAAGACTATTGCTTAGGTCCATTATTCAAACGTTTACATCGATCGCATGAAGGAATAAGAAATTAATTTTAAAATTTCGCACAGCTGCCATTTTGTTTTGAATGAACAGTAGATTTGATTAGATGCCAGAAGATTAAATATTGTACTGGCTTTTACCGTACCAAGTTTCACGGTCCTCTGACCATTAAAGCGCGAGAAAAGCCCGCTTAATCATCGTAAATTTGCTTGGCCACCATGTCGGTTTTGTACTTAACTTGTTTCTAAACGTCACATAGCTGAATTTACTTTAGTATTCTCTACCACCATAAAAACTTCCATGGTGATAACGGCAATAGTTTCGGAGATATAATATGCCAGTGGAATATTTCGCGTGGCCGCCATGTTGGATTGGTGAAACGAACTTAAATTTAAAAAGACACAGTGTAACTGCTTTGCCCCACTTGGGCGAATAATTGTAATATACCGTGGTGCGTGGGGGTTAAACACCTGTACGGTATGAGCAACAGCAATAAATATCCACTTTTAACTACACTGGTTTCCTCGTATATAAAAGCACTAGATATCTGGTAAAATTTACAATATTGTACAGCCCGGGGGCAGTACCCCCTGAGACCCACCCCGCCATCTTTTAACAAAACTACCCGCATAGGCAGACCATAAGCCCCATGCATTTCTTCAGACACCAGCGGGCCCGGCATACTGCTGACGGCCACGCTTAAGAAATATAAACATAAACACGGTAAATGGAGCGACAACTATGGGGAAATGCTGACCAGGCAGTGGGAGGACCTTAAAGCCTAGGCCCGCAGGAGCCCCATCATCTGTTCTGTTCTGTGCTGTTCTTGGCCAGCGGCCTTGCCCGACGAGGTCCGTTCCAGCTCTACACCAGGTGAGATCTAGCTGTGCTCAGAGTCCTTTAACTTTGTAAAACACCTACCCTGAACTACTGTACACCTTACAAATTGTACCACATTTTATATTTGTTTAAACTCCCCAAGAGGGACATCACATTTACTGGCCAATAAACACATGGTCAGTAAGCATACACGTTTATCACTAATCACACTCCATTTTACATCCTTATTCCCAACCTTACCTTAGTCATAATTGCCCCTGACCGTAGAGGCCAGTAACTGCATCGTCAGGTTCTATTGTACTCGAGCACGCGACTCGACTGCAGAGTGCCGAGTCACTGACTTTGCACATTTGCTGAATTGCTCACTCTACTTAATTGGCAGGCTAGATTAGCAGCCTGCACTTAGACATTCATCCCCTGGCAGGTAATTGCATCCTGCAGGAACGCCCCCAATAGCTTAAGCACTCACACCAACACACTACACTGATAGTCTCTCCCAACCATGGAAAACTACCCTCATTCGGAAGCAGTCCTCAAAATTAGCACACCTACACCAGCCTGTTTATCCCACCCCCAACCAAGGGATAAAACATATTTGGTGGAGGCGCCTCTACTACGCAAAATAAAGGTAAGGGACTCAAACAACGAGCCCTCGTGGTAGAGCGATCCGTACCACAAGCAGCCAAGCAAAAGTTGATATTTTTCTGGGAGAAAGCATTATTTCTTTCCCCTTCACTCTAGGAACACAAGGGAAATTTTGGTCAACCCCCCCCCCCCTGGAAAGAATCACAAATCTAATACATTAGAAGCCGCACACATTTCTTTTTATACATACACTTGATTCAGGATGGCCCCTCTATACCGTCTAGCTGTGCTGAGGAGCATTGGGGAATACCAGGAATTAATTGCCTGGCACAGGTCTTTGAGACAAGGCAGGACTACCTCAGAAGGTATCAGCAGCTCCTGCACGCCCAGTATATGAGAATTATAAGGGCACTTGTCCGGCCACTCCGCAGCGCCAAGAATCGAAAGTTTCGAGCGAAAATCCCCACCCTCCGTACACAAATTACTAAAGCACACTGGAAACTACACTGCAGACACGAAATCATGTTCCAGCACTGGGAGACACTATCAAAGAACACAAACGGATAGGAACCAGCGGTACCAAAGTTGCCAACAGGTCATATGCCTCAATAGGCAGTACGCCCAAATTTGGGAAGAATATCGAGAACTCCAAGCCAACAAGGCCATTTTTGAGTTCGCGGCAGGGCCACCAACCCAGCCAAGAGAGGACATATGCGTAGATACGCTAACTCAGCAATTCGCGAAGATGTCCCTCTTGACACGTACCGCTACACAAGGGAAGGAGTCTACCGTGGCCAGAGGCCTGAAATCGGTCAGACTACCCTCCAATACATTGCAAAAGCGCTCACAGACAATTACACGACCCCTACTGCCAGTCCAGAGGGCGATTTCGCCAGAATGGAAGCGGACACCAACATCTGCACCCCCAGTGCAAAGACATACAGGGGGATTGCCTGCAGTCCATCAGCATGTAACACACACGCCTACACGCACTATCCTGCCTCTGAAACAAAGTACACGGGGTCTAAAGGAAATTGTACCGCCCACCCCACACGGGCAGGCAGATAGGAGGGCATACACACATACAGACACTAATAGAATAGCGCGGAGCCAACACAGCCCTTCAGGTGCCAGCATACCTACGCCTATTAACAGGCACTACGGGGAACGTAGGCTTAGGCCTGCTTTACTTAAAACACCCCTGAAAGATAGTAAAGAAACACCTCAATGGCAACCTGAGGCCTATGCCCTCATAACAGGGCGCAGTAATTCACCCCGACGGGCGAGGAAACGCGCACTATGGTGAAATTCACTGACCGCACAAGCCCATGGATAAATATTCCCAGAACAAAACACACAGAATTTTCCACATAAAATGCCGAAACGTTCCCAAGACCTTCACGGGGGCGCGTACACACAATTAACACAAAAGACAGGCTAGGAACAATCTCACTCGGGCAGTAACATACACAATCATTCACTAGAGGAGTCAAAGCCACATTACGCCCACAATTTAAACCCAGGGTGGACCAAAATTCATACAGACAACAATCATGGGACATACATACAGGGGCATAGGTTCGTTCTAAGGTACTCGCTATAACAAGCCTACTTAGGGCATTAGCGATCCCGGGACTGCCAATAGGGGACGTACCGGGAACGCCAGGCCTCTACGGAGACCACAAGACACTTTTTTGAACCATAGCGCCCGACACCTGAATACGGGGGACGCCACGGGCACAGGCAAACGCCCACGCAAAACAGGTAACACCACATTTCTACGTCCAAAAATCATGGCAATTTGGATTACCCCGGACATAAAATGATAGAGCAAGACACAATGGGGAACGGATCGCGAAATGAAATTCCCAAACAAGCTTGTGAGCGGGAAAAAGATGACAAGGTGGCACGTTGGCCTTACAAGAATGAAAACACATGTCAACATACAGACAGTGGCGGAAGTCATGTTTCGTTAGCCTTCATACATAACATTAAAGACTTTCTATATACAAGGATACAAAACAAATACACAAAAAAACACTGCGTTGCAAATAATCGAATTCCAGCCCGTTGCAACACACTGTAGCCGGTAGGCATTTTTGTCATAACAAGACGTGACAATGACATGCAGACATGATGACACGGACACAAAAACAATAACAATAACGACATAAAGTGACACGGATGTTGATACAGGATGTGGGACCGCCATTACAATAGGCTCCGCTTCCAATAATGCACAAATACTGTGGGCCGGATTGATCTCGGAAGAACAGGATCCCATAGGCCTATAATTAGCAACACTAGGAACATGTCTACAAGGGTGAAAACACTCAGCACGTGGCACCCGACAATTAGCCACGCGACACGAGATAAAGCCTTCTCCGATAACATCCCACGCGCCAGCAGACGTCGGTGATAGGCGACCTCACACACAGACAGGCGCACTAATTACAGCCGCGGCCACTTCCTTCCTACACGCGCCCAACACTCAGAGGCGGATACAGACAGATTCCAGGAGGGAACAGCCCCCCCCTAATAACTTCTTTTCTTGTTATTTTAATCTCTAAAATCATTAAAGTCGATCAGGCCATGACAATTTATACTTACAATCACATGCTACCCCAACGTCATGAACAGGAGACCAGTTTAGGCCGTGACGTCACAGCGTCACTGCACTTAAACATCCTAAGAGCAGCCCGAGGGCGGTGCCCACAGACACAAACATTTCCACACAACGTAGGCATCACAGACCCAGAGGCACTCCACAGACTGGTATTTTAGGAGAGAGTAGATGCTTTATGGCATCTCAACTTAGCCAGCGCACATCCCAAGGAGCGGGTAGAGAACACATAGTGACTAAGAGAGGATGACACACCACAACAGGATTAGCGATGGATAATGCCATCAGGATGGCCATGGTACCAACTACGGGCTACCATCCCAGCACCCTTCTTCCTACATACCCTGTCACCTACAACACTATCCAACACAGACATACAGATACATAAAAACAGCTACACTACACTTCAAAATATACATCGGGGTTGATAGACTTCATGTTTCTAATAAATTAAGGTTTGCTACACCTAGGCCCCAAACGCCTACACCTGAGTATTAGACGTGAGTCGGAAACCAATATCAAGCGGCAATGCACATCTCCGTGTAGAGAGATGAGGCCACACTTATACTAACAAGTATTTTATTAAATAATCC
Organism: Meconema thalassinum; assembly: GCA_946902985.2. NCBI lineage: Eukaryota > Metazoa > Arthropoda > Insecta > Orthoptera > Tettigoniidae > Meconema > Meconema thalassinum. The sequence continues at coordinate 637,813,985 of OX336389.2, forward strand.
CGCATGCAAGGGACATAAACTTATCGCATCCCAACACAAGCCTTATCCTCCAGTGAGAGCGGACACGCCTCACATCCATCCCAATGCATGAAATATCCTATCCACACACCAGGGATTGTATTATTATTACGCCCGCATGGCATTTTTAAATTTTGCACACCTGGGAAAAACCCACCCCATCCACTCACAGTAAGTACCTCCTAACAGCATCATCGGCTCCCGGCCACCATAAACATGGAGTCCAACGATGCACCTCCCCCTCCTACCACTCTTCCACCCCATTCAGCAAATAACACCCCCGGATCCTAATAACAAGGGACCCAACAACCTACAAACCTACTAACACCTCTAGGAAAATACCAAGGCATCAACGCTGGAAATCCGACACGGCAATGACAAGCCTAAAGTAGCCACTGCATTTCGAAGATTCTACAGCTCCAGAACACTATTTTTTTACATAATTACACGGTACATACAAACATATTTGCAAAGCACATTCATTTTTAAAAGGAATCTGACATCACACTAGATGGTGATGAGAAGGTAAACGGAGGGAGCAGAAGCTCCACGAAAGGGCAGGGTCGGGGCCAGACGCCAACAGATCCTGACCCAGACTAAAGACGGAATAACGTAAGGTCGAAGCAACGATGACTTAGCGCGGGCAAACGTCGAGATCTCGGGTGTGCCTAGCCTGCCCCCGTGTCGGAGAAGGTTATACCCATTATGCGCTACGGTCATCGAACCCAGACCTGCAGGGGAGACTTTTGACGGCTAGTAGGAGAATTAGCCAGCTCCAAACTAGACTCAGGAGACGAACCTAGAGAAGGCCACATTAGGACTATACTCTTAGATAGTTGTAATATAAGTAGCGTTCCTATGGCGGGGAGCGAGTCTTCCACTCGCGGAAGTGAAGAAGTGTCTCAGGATTCAGCGGGACCAATCCTAGGCACGCCAAGTCCTTTTCCCGGAAGATAAGGTGAAGACGATTTAATAAACAAATGATAACCAATGAACAATACATAATGTGTATGGAATGAATGCGGTCATTCGTACCCGTGCCCACATAAATGGATGACAGCGAGTCTCCAGAGCTTAAATGGTAACGCAGAGGGCGGCCAGAGATGTAAATGAGGAATGCGGCGAGCTCTCACAGGAGTCTGGGCAACTCAGTAATATATATAAATGAATGATAAATGGCGAATAAAGCGAATATAAGCTACAACAATAAAGGATATCCGCGCGAGGCGTTTGCTTCTTAGCAACGCAAGCGCACAGGCCTATATTAATTACTAATAGGGGGAAGTCAACCATTAGTTTAAGAGGAGGGGATTACGGGCCTCTGCTGGGTTCCGGTCCCGGCAGGAGGTCACAAGGGCCCCCCGGAAGGGAAACCGACCGGGACGAGCCACCGATCAAAATTCTAGTATATAAGGTACAGTTCCATTTAAAAGGCAACTTAAAATTAAGCAAATTTAATAAGCACTGTTGTAAAACAGCAGCTACAGCACATTTCGGCACTAGACTAAGGACCATTTCGGCTTGTAAATACAAAATATTTTTTTAGTATTAATTAATATATCTTAGGCTAAACACTTTTTTTTATTAAGATACAGCGTCCGGCACCTGGCAACTAAAACCGTTACCAGGGTAAGACTGACAACACATAGCGAAACCACGCGTATGCGACGCGAACGCGACACAGATCGCTCGGCACCTGGCGGCTAGACGTTGCCAGGATAAGACCGATAAATCCATAAAGTAACAATAACTAAACATAACAGGGCGGAGGCACCGAAGCCGTCCGACCCATCAGCAAGGTATACGGTACAGCCACTGGAGCTGACCGACCCCGATAATACACGAGACGTCCGAAGAGGTCTCAAGGGCGGTGGCATTATCCAAGCCGACCCTTAAAACAGCGCTGCGCGATATGTGCACATTATGTATTGGCCACATGTGCTTAATTTACATGCCTTTTCTTTCAGCATAGAGCTCCACCACTGCAGCATCGTGGGAGCACAAATGATCATGGTCAAGGTAAGGTGGACCACCGACGTCACATACACACTTCACACAATGAGTACACACTGGGGAGACACACAGATACACACATACACAAAGAGTAGAAACTAGTAGCATGATAGAATACGGCCATCTTAGACTAAGTTAGATTTAGTGGCGCCATATATTAAGATCTATAAACAATACCAGAGATAAAGGGTATTTTGGTAAATGTCATGTAAATCCACCTTTACAGATTCACCAAGAGCCACCACGAGTGCGCACGACGGTGCATGAAACAGCACTAATACATTTTCATTTTTCAGAAAAGGCAGACATATATGCATTCACCCCTTGTAAATATAGCCCCCAAACACACATACCCTACACTAATTATGCCACACACAAATACACTGCTCCCAAACTATTTCAGTCGCGCCCTTAAGGCGACGGAGCCGCAGTCAGCAACGTCAAGTGACCGTGGGGCACCGAGCGATGCTGACGCAAATACACACAAAGAACGCTTAAATGATGAGCGGAAAACGATAGCCAGGAGAGACGCAGCCTTGTGAGCGTCTGTCCTAGCCATCAAGGTGAATTTTTCCTACCCACGGGGAGAAACTGACGAGCGTATAACAGTTGAGCGGTTTAACCACTAAACCGCAGGCACAGGTGAAAGGAATGAAGGTGGAAAGGTACGTAGGAGTCGGCGGATAATAGGAGAAAGTATAAGAAAGGCCAGATGAGAGCAACAGAGAAAGGTAACGAGCTCGTAAATGATAAGGTTTATTATTAGAACTATGATTATTGTCACTATTGTTACTCTTATTATTAATATTGTTAGCACTAATATGCACAATCATAAAATGTGAACATGAATTTACAATTGCCACACATAGACACCAAACACGTTTATACACACTTATGTCTCTTTCCTTTCTATTCTACTAACGATAAAACTTGTGAAGGTGTCCCGTTTCATCCCAACAACAATAAACCATTCTGATATACCTTTAACTTATACCCTGGGACACCTGTTTTTCTATTTTCTTCCATCTTTTATACTTTATAGACACAAGGTACGTGCAGGGAGCAATTTTTTTCCCACAGCGTCGGACGACACAACCACCCGTCCAACCATGTTTTTTTCCTTCCTGCATAGCACCAATAGACATATATCTATGGTTTTTCTTCCTCTTTTCGTTAACATCAAGAACATCTTTTTTTCTGTATTTTTATTTTCAATGCCAACTGTTATAATGATTAATTTTAGATGAACAATGAACCATGTATATACCCAAAACCCAGCCCCTCTGAGCACACGCTAAACTCACATCATCGCCAGGATAACACGACATCGATACACCTACACGACACCGACACCGACACTGAAGGAGAAGAAGAAGAAGAGGGACAAGAAGAAATCGAGGAAAAATCATTACAACGACACGCCCACTCTATTTTCCGTTCGCGAGGATGCGAACAAACGACGAAGGGGACTTGTACAGCCCGGGGGCAGTACCCCCTGAGACCCACCCCGCCATCTTTTACCAAAACTACGCGCATAGGCAGACCATAAGCCTCATGCATTTCTTCAGACACCAGCGGGCCCGGCATACTGCTGACGGCCACGCTTACGAAATATAAACAAAAACACGGTAAATGGAGCGACAACTATGGGGAAATGCTGACCAGGCAGTGAGGGAAGACCTTAAAGCCTAGGCCCGCAGGAGCCCCATCATCTGTTCTGTTCTGTGCAGCTCTTGGCCAGCGGCCTTGCCCGACGAGGTCCGTTCCAGCTCTACACCAGGTGAGATCTAGCTGTGCTCAGAGTCCTTTATCTTTGTAAAACACATATCCTGAACTACTGTACACCTTACAAATTGTACCACATTTTATATTTGTTTAAACTCCCCAAGAGGGACAACACATTTACTGGCCAATAAACACATGGTCAGTAAGCATACACGTTTATCACTAATCACACTCCATTTTACATCCTTATTCCCAACCTTACCTTAGTCTTAATTTCCCCTGACCGTAGAGGCCAGTAACTGCATCGTCAGGTTCTATTGTACTCGAGCACGCGACTCGACTGCAGAGTGCCGAGTCACTGACTTTGCACATTTGCTGAATTGCTCACTCTACTTAATTGGCAGGCTAGATTAGCAGCCTGCACTTAGACATTCATCCCCTGGCAGGTAATTGCATCCTGCAGGAACGCCCCCAATAGCTTAAGCACTCACACCAACACACTACACTGATAGTCTCTCCCAACCACGGAAAACTACCCTCATTCGGAAGCAGTCCTCAAAATTAGCACACCTACACCAGCCTGTTTATCCCACCCCCAACCAAGGGATAAAACAATATATTCTGATACCAGACATGAAATACACTTCGCAGGATCCTCGTCGTACAGATTATCTAACACTCCCTATCTAATTCACACAGGCACACTTATGACATATTAATGACCCTTGGAAATGGTGACGACTTTTACTTACAGGCGTTGACTTCAGATGAGACGAATTAAATCTACTAGTTCTGGGGTTAGTTGCTTCCAGAGAATCAGTCCTACTTACTAGCAGCACAATTACTATATATTACACACGCAAGCCTCTCAACTATGAACATTATGTACATTATTATTTGATGTTCAGCATCCAACGATTTATCTAGTTTCGTGGATCTGATTATACAAAGATGCTTTAAATCCGTGTGTTGGATTATCGTAAATAGTTCGCTTCTGAGTTTACTAATACATAGCATATTTTACTAGTATTTGTCGTATAACAATTTACCGCTATGGTCTCAGAATTTCGGTACACAGACGTTAGTTTACAATATTTTATGTGATTCGAGAGAAACAATCTAGGCGATTTGTTCGAAACTAGGCTCATTATTCCCTTGAGAATGTATAGCCAGCAACTCAGTAATTGCACCTCGAACACAAACTTGTGATTGTCTGAAATACCTTCCTTCTCCGCCAAAAACCACACAAGTCCAAAATACAAGTTCCACTCCCTCACGGAGTCCTACCAAGAATAAGAACCACTCCACATGGATCCAAAAGATGATTACACCGCCCTACACGTGGTTCACAAGATGAGTACCACTCCACACGGAGTCCGCAAATTGAGTCGTCCTCACAGCCTCGTCAATTCCTCATATCGTTCATACCCCCTTCACAAATCACTGACCTACCTGGCTTCCCTCACGGGTCTAGCCAATGAAAATAAAACATGACCATATAAGGAGCACCTTCTTCGTCTTAAAAATACCCTAGACACACCCCTAGCACAGGGTTGCCAAGCCTCCTACCTGCATGAGTCATCATGCACTTGAGCGTGTGCGAGAAAAACCCAGGCGACAACAAGCCTACTTCCTGGTCCTTGCACATATTTCAAGACTCTCTGACTGAAAATTATTACGTTATTAAAATATTCGTATCTAACTTGACTCAGATCCTGCCAATTACAATATCTTAAAACCTAGACAAATTAATCGGAAATTGATCACATGATATTATACACTTCATTAAATAATTATAAAACATAAGAAGGCATCAAATAAAAATATATGGACGATTATGAAAATCGTAAGTCCCGAAAGTAATGGTTCGATCCTTTGTGACCTGGGAAGGTTACAATTCCCCTCAATGGAGTGGCTATGAATGTACGAGAATGGGAACTCCATCTATACGCAAAAACCCTGGGATACATACATAACCCTTGAAATACAAAAATAATACACTACTGAAAAAGACACACGAATCACCCTTCAAATTTCAAAATATTACCCTTCAATACATTTCATTTTCTTGACGTCTTCAAATTAACATTCAATCTTTCATGTGTATTTGTTAGTTTCTTAATTCTAACTCACACTGATTTCTCAAGTGTCCTATACACTACCACACACGGAAATTCCTCACGTGTCCTTTCCTTGCCACATGTCATAATTGACCCAAATTGGCTCATGGCCACGTTGCACTCGCAAAATGCATTCTAAGATGCATGTGAACTCATATGCTCTGCTTTTTATCACTTGGCCAATCGTAGCCTCTTCGTCAATTCTTCAAGTGTGCCAGTGCAATATCACTATGTAGACTAAGTCTGTCCCAGAGGATCTGCCTTAACATCACAAACTAATATATATCTTAAGATTAGACACATTATAAGACCCTACATTGGTTCCTTGGTGGTCTGTTAAGCTGTACGCACACTCGCCAATAAGCTTGGCCACTCTAAAGGGCCCCTTGAACAGCTGGAAAAAATTGTACATTTCCTTGCCAACAGCGGAAGGAAAACATGGCACTCTGAGTAAGACCTGATCACCACTAAAAAAAAATCAAACTAAAGATCTGAGCCGCGCTCTCCTCTTTCTCCCACCCTGGGATCATCATCACCAACATTAAATATACCTCAAAATCATACCTCCCCGAGCCATCATATTATACTTACCTTCACTTAACTGAGGAATCAAATACTTACCTCCACATCCCGTGACATACTCACCAGTACCTTTATTTGGCTCAATGACCGCTAACTCTAACATATGGCTATTTTCATCCTCAACGGCGGCAACATACCTGAAAGGAATGGCATATCTGTGTCCAGAAAATGGCGAACTATCAACCAGCTCGAATTTATGGGTATATACGTGCGTTAATCCAGGCATATCACTAAACACTTCCTTATTATTAAATTACACTTCAAATAAATCCTCCTTACTCTCATCACAAAACTTACTATTGTCCTCGGCTTCCCAAAGTGGATCACTTCGATATTCCTCTACCAAAATATGGCACACAGCCTCCAGCTGTATCTCCTCTTCAGACACATCTGCTGACATCCCCTCCCAAACCTTAGTAACACACGCACCATCCATTTCCCCAACTAGTTCACACCTCATCTTAATTCCCTGACCACTAATGCATTTCTCCAGACATAAAACTTCGTTGTCAAAATCCATAACAACCTTATGCTTGTTCAGTTAGTCATTACCAAGTACTACTTCATAAATCAAATCTAACTTCTTAGGCGATAATGTCTGTTTACTCTGTTTCTTTCTATTCTATAATTCCAGATTTCCACCTTCTGTTCATCCTGTCTACCAGAAGCTCCTTGCTGATATTCACCTGACCTCGCTTACACCTGCTGCGACTCCTCATCTCCTCAACCTTCACCTAAAGTCACCTTCAACTGCTGCCTCTTCTCATCAACGCTACTTTCACCTAAAGTCACCTTCGACTGCTGCCTCTCCTTCTCTCCTCTACTATCATTTAACGTCACTTTCCCCTGCTGCTTCTTCTCATCAAAGCTACTTTCACCGAATGTCACCTCTAACTGCTGCCTCTCCCCCCCCCCCCCTAAAGTCTTCTCTAGCTGCTGCCTCTTCTTCTCCTCTATCATAGACTCTCCTTGCTGCCCAGCTTCACCTACTTCCTAACTCAAAGATTCCTTCCACTCTCCTATCTCCTTACTAATAGAATCTCCGCATTCTCTCATCTCTTTACATAAATACTCCATTTGATGATTTATACCCTCATTCAGACCTCCTACTTCCTTACTTAAACCTTTAATTGACTGATTCATAGCCCAAGCATTCGGAGCAGACTATTGTTCACATCCCCCAATTATCGTTACTTTCACTACCCCCCCCCCCCTGCATAGTGATCTTATCTTTCTTGGAATTGGTAGAGTTCTCCGACGGTTCCTCTATCAAGGCTTCACCTACCCCGCTCCTATCCATATCGATGTTCAAGTTTTTTCAAACATCTTAACGTTAACTTTAATACTAGCTCTAGACCTCAACTCCATCCTCCGACAACATGTAACCTGCATGAAAATTAGGCTAAGTCCATTGGCGTATGCGTACACGTGAATGCTATTGTTGTTGCTATATCGTACTTCGAGCTCCTCAGTTTGGCGTCAATTGTACCTGCTCTGCCCCTCTTTGGCGACTAATTGTAATAAACCAGGTTGCTCGGGGGTTAAACACCAGTACGGTATGAGCAACAGCAATAAACATTCAATTTTAACTACACTGGTTACCTCATATAAAAAAGCACTAGACTTCTGGTAAAATTTACAATATATTCTGATACCAGACATGAAATACACTTCGCAGGATCCTCGTCGTACAGACTATCTAACACTCACTATCACATTTACACAGGCACACTTATGACATATTGATAACCCTCGGAAATGGTGATGACTGGTACTTACAGGCGTTGACTTCAGCTGAGACGACTTTACTCTACTAATTCTGGGATTAGTTGCTCCCAGAGAATCAGTCCTACTTACTCGCAGCACAATTACTATACATTACACACGCAAGCCTCTCAACTATGAATATTATGTACATTATTATTTGATGGTCAGCATCCAACGATTTATCTAGTTTCGTGGATCTGATTATACAAAGATGCTTTAAATCCGTGTGTTGGATTATCGCAACTAGTTCGCTCCTGAGTTTACTAATTCATAGCATGTTTTACTAGTATTTGTCGTATAACAATTTACCGCTATGGTCTCAGAATGTTGGTACACAGACATTAGTTTACAACATTTTATGTGATTCGAGGGAAACAATCTAGGCGATTTGTTTGAAACTAGGCTCATTATTCCCTTGAGAATGTATAGCCAGCAACTCAGTAGTTGCACCTCGAACACAAACTTGTGATTGTCTGAAATACCTTCCTTCTCCGCCAAAAACCACACAAGTCCAAAATACCAGTTCCACTCCCTCACAGAATGCTACCAAGAATACGAACCACTCCACACGGATCGAAAAGATGATTACACCGCCCTACACGTGGTTCACAAGATGAGTACCACTCCACACGGAGTCCGCAAATTGAGTCGTCCTCACAGCCTCGTCAATTCCTCATATCGTTCATACCCCCTTCACAAATCACTGGCCTACCTGGCTTCCCTCACGGGTCTAGCCAATGAAAATAAAACATGACCATATAAGGAGCACCTTCTTCGTCTTAAAAATACCCTAGACACACCCCTAGCACAGGGTTGCCAAGCCTCCTACCTGCATGAGTCATCATGCACTTGAGCGTGTGCGGGAAAAACCCAGGCGACAACAAGCCTACTTCCTGGTCCTTGCACATATTTCAAGACTCTCTGACTGAAAATTATTACGTTATTAAAATATTCGTATCTAACTTGACTCAGATCCTGCCAATTACAATATCTTAAAACCTAGACAAATTAATCGGAAATTGATCACATGATATTATACACTTCATTAAATAATTATAAAACATAAGAAGGCATCAAATAAAAATATATGGACGATTATGAAAATCGTAAGTCCCGAAAGTAATGGTTCGATCCTTTGTGACCTGGGAAGGTTACAATTCCCCTCAATGGAGTGGCTATGAATGTACGAGAATGGGAACTCCATCTATACGCAAAAACCCTGGGATACATACATAACCCTTGAAATACAAAAATAATACACTACTGAACAAGACACACGAATCACCCTTCAAATTTCAAAATATTACCCTTCAATACATTTCATTTTCTTGACGTCTTCAAATTAACATTCAATCTTTCATGTGTATTTGTTAGTTTCTTAATTCTAACTCACACTGATTTCTCAAGTGTCCTATACACTACCACACACGGAAATTCCTCACGTGTCCTTTCCTTGCCACATGTCATAATTGACCCAAATTGGCTCATGGCCACGTTGCACTCGCAAAATGCATTCTAAGATGCATGTGAACTCATATGCTCTGCTTTTTATCACTTGGCCAATCGTAGCCTCTTCGTCAATTCTTCAAGTGTGCCAGTGCAATATCACTATGTAGACTAAGTCTGTCCCAGAGGATCTGCCTTAACATCACAAACTAATATATTTCTTAAGATTAGACACATTATAAGACCCTACATTGGTTCCTTGGTGGTCTGTTAAGCTGTACGCACACTCGCCAATAAGCTTGGCCACTCTAAAGGGCCCCTTGAACAGCTGGAAAAAATTGTACATTTCCTTGCCAACAGCGGAAGGAAAACATGGCACTCTTAGTAAGACCTGATCACCACTAAAAAAAATCAAACTAAAGATCTGAGCCGCGCTCTCCTCTTTCTCCCACCCTGGGATCATCATCACCAACATTAAATATACCTCAAAATCATACCTCCCCGAGCCATCATATTATACTTACCTTCACTTAACTGAGGAATCAAATACTTACCTCCACATCCCGTGACATACTCACCAGTACCTTTATTTGGCTCAATGACCGCTAACTCTAACATATGGCTATTTTCATCCTCAACGGCGGCAACATACCTGAAAGGAATGGCATATCTGTGTCCAGAAAATGGCGAACTATCAACCAGCTCGAATTTATGGGTATATACGTGCGTTAATCCAGGCATATCACTAAACACTTCCTTATTATTAAATTACACTTCAAATAAATCCTCCTTACTCTCATCACAAAACTTACTATTGTCCTCGGCTTCCCAAAGTGGATCACTTCGATGTTCCTCTACCAAAATATGGCACACAGCCTCCAGCTGTATCTCCTCTTCAGACACATCTGCTGACATCCCCTCCCAAACCTTAGTAACACACGCACCATCCATTTCCCCAACTAGTTCACACCTCATCTTAATTCCCTGACCACTAATGCATTTCTCCAGACATAAAACTTCGTTGTCAAAATCCATAACAACCTTATGCTTATTCAGTTAGTCATTACCAAGTACTACTTCATAAATCAAATCTAACTTCTTAGGCGATAATGTCTGTTTACTCTGTTTCTTTCTATTCTATAATTCCAGATTTCCACCTTCTGTTCATCCTGTCTACCAGAAGCTCCTTGCTGATATTCACCTGACCTCGCTTACACCTGCTGCGTCTCCTCATCTCCTCAACCTTCACCTAAAGTCACCTTCAACTGCTGCCTCTTCTCATCAACGCTACTTTCACCTAAAGTCACCTTCGACTGCTGCCTCTCCTTCTCTCCTCTACTATCATCTAACGTCACTTTCACCTGCTGCTTCTTCTCATCAAAGCTACTTTCACCGAATGTCACCTCCAACTGCTGCCCCTCCCCCCCCCCCCTAAAGTCTTCTCTAGTTGCTGCCTCTTCTTCTCCTCTATCATAGACTCTCCTTGCTGCCCAGCTTCACCTACTTCCTAACTCAAAGATTCCTTCCACTCTCCTATCTCCTTACTAATAGAATATCCGCATTCTCTCATCTCTTTACATAAATACTCCATTTGATGATTTATACCCTCATTCAGACCTCCTACTTCCTTACTTAAACCTTTAATTGACTGATTCATAGCCCAAGCATTCGGAGCAGACTATTGTTCACATCCCCCAATTATCGTTACTTTCACTACCCCCTCCCCCCCCCCTGCAGAGTGATCTTATCTTTCATGGAATTGGTAGAGTTCTCCGACGGTTCCTCTATCAAGGCTTCACCTACCCCGCTCCTATCCATATCGATGTTCAAGTTTTTTCAAACATCTTAACGTTAACTTTAATACTAGCTCTAGACCTCAACTCCATCCTCCGACAACATGTAACCTGCATGAAAATTAGGCTAAGTCCATTGGCGTATGCGTACACGTGAATGCTATAGTTGTTGCTATATCGTACTTCGAGCTCCTCAGTTTGGCGTCAATTGTACCTGCTCTGCCCCTCTTTGGCGACTAATTGTAATAAACCAGGTTGCTCGGGGGTTAAACACCAGTACGGAATGAGCAACAGCAATAAACATTCAATTTTAACTACACTGGTTACCTCATATAAAAAAGCACTAGACTTCTGGTAAAATTTACAATATATTCTGATACCAGACATGAAATACACTTCGCAGGATCCTCGTCGTACAGACTATCTAACACTCACTATCACATTTACACAGGCACACTTATGACATATTGATAACCCTCGGAAATGGTGATGACTGGTACTTACAGGCGTTGACTTCAGCTGAGACGACTTTACTCTACTAATTCTGGGATTAGTTGCTCCCAGAGAATCAGTCCTACTTACTCGCAGCACAATTACTATACATTACACACGCAAGCCTCTCAACTATGAATATTATGTACATTATTATTTGATGGTCAGCATCCAACGCTTTATCTAGTTTCGTGGATCTGATTATACAAAGATGCTTTAAATCCGTGTGTTGGATTATCGCAACTAGTTCGCTCCTGAGTTTACTAATTCATAGCATGTTTTACTAGTATTTGTCGTATAACAATTTACCGCTATGGTCTCAGAATGTTGGTACACAGACATTAGTTTACAACATTTTATGTGATTCGAGGGAAACAATCTAGGCGATTTGTTTGAAACTAGGCTCATTATTCCCTTGAGAATGTATAGCCAGCAACTCAGTAGTTGCACCTCGAACACAAACTTGTGATTGTCTGAAATACCTTCCTTCTCCGCCAAAAACCACACAAGTCCAAAATACCAGTTCCACTCCCTCACAGAATGCTACCAAGAATACGAACCACTCCACACGGATCGAAAAGATGATTACACCGCCCTACACGTGGTTCACAAGATGAGTACCACTCCACACGGAGTCCGCAAATTGAGTCGTCCTCACAGCCTCGTCAATTCCTCATATCGTTCATACCCCCTTCACAAATCACTGGCCTACCTGGCTTCCCTCACGGGTCTAGCCAATGAAAATAAAACATGACCATATAAGGAGCACCTTCTTCGTCTTAAAAATACCCTAGACACACCCCTAGCACAGGGTTGCCAAGCCTCCTACCTGCATGAGTCATCATGCACTTGAGCGTGTGCGGGAAAAACCCAGGCGACAACAAGCCTACTTCCTGGTCCTTGCACATATTTCAAGACTCTCTGACTGAAAATTATTACGTTATTAAAATATTCGTATCTAACTTGACTCAGATCCTGCCAATTACAATATCTTAAAACCTAGACAAATTAATCGGAAATTGATCACATGATATTATACACTTCATTAAATAATTATAAAACATAAAAAGGCATCAAATAAAAATATATGGACGATTATGAAAATCGTAAGTCCCGAAAGTAATGGTTCGATCCTTTGTGACCTGGGAAGGTTACAATTCCCCTCAATGGAGTGGCTATGAATGTACGAGAATGGGAACTCCATCTATACGCAAAAACACTGGGATACATACATAACCCTTGAAATACAAAAATAATACACTAATGAAAAAGACACACGAATCACCCTTCAAATTTCAAAATATTACCCTTCAATACATTTCATTTTCTTGACGTCTTCAAATTAACATTCAATCTTTCATATGTCTTTGTTAGTTTCTTAATTCTAACTCACACTGATTTCTCAAGTGTCCTATACACTACCACACACGGAAATTCCTCACGTGTCCTTTCCTTGCCACATGTCATAATTGACCCAAATTGGCTCATGGCCACGTTGCACTCGCAAAATGCATTCTAGGATGCATGTGAACTCATATGCTCTGCTTTTTATCACTTGGCCAATCGTAGCCTCTTCGTCAATTCTTCAAGTGTGCCAGTGCAATATCACTATGTAGACTAAGTCTGTCCCAGAGGATCTGCCTTAACATCACAAACTAATATATTTCTTAAGATTAGACACATTATAAGACCCTACATTGGTTCCTTGGTGGTCTGTTAAGCTGTACGCACACTCGCCAATAAGCTTGGTCACTCTAAAGGGCCCCTTGAACAGCTGAAAAAAAGTTGTACATTTCCTTGCCAACAGCGGAAGGAAAACATGGCACTCTGAGTAAGACCTGATCACCACTAAAAAAAATCAAACTAAAGATCTGAGCCGCGCTCTCCTCTTTCTCCCACCCTGGGATCATCATCACCAACATTAAATATACCTCAAAATCATACCTCCCCGAGCCATCATATTATACTTACCTTCACTTAACTGAGGAATCAAATACTTACCTCCACATCCCGTGACATACTCACCAGTACCTTTATTTGGCTCAATGACCGCTAACTCTAACATATGGCTATTTTCATCCTCAACGGCGGCAACATACCTGAAAGGAATGGCATATCTGTGTCCAGAAAATGGCGAACTATCAACCAGCTCGAATTTATGGGTATATACGTGCGTTAATCCAGGCATATCACTAAACACTTCCTTATTATTAAATTACACTTCAAATAAATCCTCCTTACTCTCATCACAAAACTTACTATTGTCCTCGGCTTCCCAAAGTGGATCACTTCGATGTTCCTCTACCAAAATATGGCACACAGCCTCCAGCTGTATCTCCTCTTCAGACACATCTGCTGACATCCCCTCCCAAACCTTAGTAACACACGCACCATCCATTTCCCCAACTAGTTCACACCTCATCTTAATTCCCTGACCACTAATGCATTTCTCCAGACATAAAACTTCGTTGTCAAAATCCATAACAACCTTATGCTTGTTCAGTTAGTCATTACCAAGTACTACTTCATAAATCAAATCTAACTTCTTAGGCGATAATGTCTGTTTACTCTGTTTCTTTCTATTCTATAATTCCAGATTTCCACCTTCTGTTCATCCTGTCTACCAGAAGCTCCTTGCTGATATTCACCTGACCTCGCTTTCACCTGCTGCGTCTCCTCATCTCCTCAACCTTCACCTAAAGTCACCTTCAACTGCTGCCTCTTCTCATCAACGCTACTTTCACCTAAAGTCACCTTCGACTGCTGCCTCTCCTTCTCTCCTCTACTATCATCTAACGTCACTTTCACCTGCTGCTTCTTCTCATCAAAGCTACTTTCACCGAATGTCACCTCTAACTGCTGCCTCTCCCCCCCCCCTAAAGTCTTCTCTAGCTGCTGCCTCTTCTTCTCCTCTATCATAGACTCTCCTTGCTGCCCAGCTTCACCTACTTCCTTACTCAAAGATTCCTTCCACTCTCCTATCTCCTTACTAATAGAATCTCCGCATTCTCTCATCTCTTTACATAAATACTCTATTTGATGATTTATACCCTCATTCAGACCTCCTACTTCCTTACTTAAACCTTTAATTGACTGATTCATAGCCCAAGCATTCGGAGCAGACTATTGTTCACATCCCCCCATTATCGTTACTTTCACTACCCCCCCCCCCCCCCCCCTGCATAGTGATCTTATCTTTCTTGGAATTGGTAGAGTTCTCCGACGGATCCTCTATCAAGGCTTCACCTACCCCGCTCCTATCCATATCGATGTTCAAGTTTTTTCAAACATCTTAACGTTAACTTTAATACTAGCACTAGACCTCAACTCTATCCACCGACAACATGTAACCTGCATGAAAATTAGGCTAAGTCTATTGGCGTATGCGTACACGTGAATGCTATTGTTGTTGCTATATCGTACTTCGAGCTCCACAGTTGGGCGTCAATTGTACCTGCTCTGCCCCTCTTTGGCGACTAATTGTAATAAACCAGGTTGCTCGGGGGTTAAACACCAGTACGGTATGAGCAACAGCAATAAACATTCAATTTTAACTACACTGGTTACCTCATATATAAAAGCACTAGACTTCTGGTAAAATTTACAATATATTCTGATACCAGACATGAAATACACTTCGCAGGATCCTCGTCGTACAGACTATCTAACACTCACTATCACATTTACACAGGCACACTTATGACATATTGATAACCCTCGGAAATGGTGATGACTGGTACTTACAGGCGTTGACTTCAGCTGAGACGACTTTACTCTACTAATTCTGGGATCAGTTGCTCCCAGAGAATCAGTCCTACTTACTCGCAGCACAATTACTATACATTACACACGCAAGCCTCTCAACTATGAATATTATGTACATTATTATTTGATGGTCAGCATCCAACGATTTATCTAGTTTCGTGGATCTGATTATACAAAGATGCTTTAAATCCGTGTGTTGGATTATCGCAACTAGTTCGCTCCTGAGTTTACTAATTCATAGCATGTTTTACTAGTATTTGTCGTATAACAATTTACCGCTATGGTCTCAGAATGTTGGTACACAGACATTAGTTTACAACATTTTATGTGATTCGAGGGAAACAATCTAGGCGATTTGTTTGAAACTAGGCTCATTATTCCCTTGAGAATGTATAGCCAGCAACTCAGTTATTGCACCTCGAACACAAACTTGTGATCGTCTGAAATACCTTCCTTCTCCGTCAAAAACCACACAAGTCCAAAATACCAGTTCCACTCCCTCACAGAATGCTACCAAGAATACGAACCACTCCACACGGATCCAAAAGATGATTACACCGCCCTACACGTGGTTCACAAGATGAGTAACACTCCACACGGAGTCCGCAAATTGAGTCGATCACAGCCTCGTCAATTCCTCATATCGTTCATATCCGCTTCACAAATCACTGGCCTACCTTGCTTCCCTGACGGGTCTAGCCAATCAAAACAAAATATGACCATATAAGGAGCACCTTCTTGGTCTTCAAAATACTCTAGATACACCCCTAGCACAGGGTTGCCAAGCCTCCTACCTGCATGAGTCATCATGCACTTGAGTGTGCGCGAGAAAAACCCAGGCGACAACAAGTCTACTTCCTGGTTCTTGCGCACAATTACAGACTCTCTGATTGAAAATTATTACAATGTTCAAATATTCATATCTAACTTGACTCAGATCCTACCAATTACAATATCTTAAAACCTAAACAAATTAATCGGAAATCAATCACATGATATTATACACTTCATTAAATAATTATAATACATAAGAAGGCAACAAATAAAAATATATGGACTATTATTAAAATCGTAAGTCCCGAAAGTAAGGGTTCGATCCCTTGTGACCTGGGAAGGTTACAACGGTCGGGGTTGAACAATATAGTACTATGTATTTACACAGTTTCATTGAAATCGCTCCAGCTGTTTAGATTTTATTATTTTTTACTCCCCTACACACACATGCATGGACAAAAGACGATCTCGTAAGCCTATTTTAGCGTATTTTCATTTAATAAAAAATAGGCCTATGAGATCACCATTTGACCGAGTGTGTGTGTGTGTTCCTAATAAAATCTAAATGGCTGGAGCGATTTCAATAAAACTCGGTAAGGTCATTGTTCAATTTCGTCCAACCCCGACCGTTCCTTCAATTTTTTTTACGTCTCACCAATTCACCATGGCGATTGTGCGAAATATGTCACTGACATTCTATATCTCCGAAACTATTACTGATATCACCCTGAAGTTCACCTATGTGACTTAGAAACATTAAGTACAAAACGAACATGGCGGCCAAACGAATGGAATCCTTTTAATATACTTTTCTCGCGATTTAACTATCCGAACACAGTGAAACTTGGTACAGTAAATGTATATATGCAATTTCTTCTTCTCCTTCTGACGTTTGGGCTGACTGTGGACCACGTTAATTTGATTTCCACTTCTGGATCTTTATTTTTGCCCAATACTCCTTCATTATATCGCTCGGCATTCCCCTCCTTTCTGCAGTCCATGGTGCCTGAATCCGTGATGTAGGACGACTCTTAAAACCCGTGAGATTCTTAATTTTGGCTTTGTATGCTTCTGTGTTGCTGACTTCAGCTTCAGATGTTGCCATTCCTTCTAGGTCATTCTTCAGCTCCTGGTACCAGTGAACTGTGGTTTTCCTGGTCGCAAAGAATTTCATGATCCGGTTGGTTAATCTACCTGGGTCCATTCTGCATATAGGTTCAATGAACATGGCCCTTCTCCATCTTCTGTTCCTTTAGGTCCAATTATCTTCCTATGAATTTTTATCTGTATTTCATCCAACTTTTTGATCATTTCTTTCTTTGTCAAACACAAACATTAAGCTGCATATATGGCTTCAGTTTAGTGTTGATCGAGAAGGTCTTCGTGTTGTAAATGTTGAAGGTTAATTTGTATGCCAAGTTTAACTTGTTATTTCTCGATTTTATTGCCTCTTTTTCTGGGAGGTTGTTCTCTATCCATTCTTCCAAGTACTTACATTTCTCCACTTTTTTGATCCTTTCTCCCTCTGTGGCCATCCATTTGGGTACTGTTTCGATGTTGGTCATGTATTGCGTTAATTCAAAGGAAATCCGTTGACCCGTTTTACTTGCTTGTTCTTGCAGCTGAGCTGTGCCTCTTCTATTGATTCAGACAAAATCACAATGTAATCTGCAAAGGCAAAGCGATCTACTTCAATTCCTCTGTTCTTGCATCCCATTCTTATAGGCCTACCACCTATTCCTTGTAGATTTTCGCGTCACTCTCTTATAACCTTGTCAAGAACACCGTTGAAGTCTTAATCTCAATGGATTCCGACAAAATCCCTCTGAACTTGACCTTCGATGTTGTGCCCATCATCGTCTGTCTGATTAGTTCCTTGGTCTTCCTATCCAGACCCATTTTGTCTAAGATTTGTATAAGTGTTTCCCTGTCCACTGAATCTTATGTCTTGTTGAAGTGCACAAATGTGAGTACGAATTTCTTATTTCGTTGTTTCTGGCACGAAATGATAACTGTAGGTTCAATATTTGTTCCGCACATGATCTACCCTTTCTAAAATCTCCTTGATACTCGCCAATTTGTGTTTCTAGCTGTTTTTCTGCTCGATTTCAAAGTGCTTTCGAAAGGATCATGTATGTTCCCGGTGGAAGCGATATTCCCCTACAGTTGTTCACACACTTTTGTCTCCTTTCTTGTGAAGCGGGTGTATCAGTGCTGTTGTACAACCATCTGGGAGCTTTTCTTCTTCCCAAATATTGTTGAGGATCCTTGTGAGCTCATCGAACGCTCTATCATCGGCATATTTCCAGAGTTCTGTAATTATCCCATCTTCCCCAGGGGCTTCGATATTCTTCAAATTCTTGATGATGTGTCTTACTTCTTCTTTTCTGTTGGAGGTTCAGAATCTGAGAAGGGTTCCATGTGATTATAGTTACATTTCTGGGATGGCGGCTCACAATTGAGGAGTTCTACAAAGTACTTCGTCAGAATTTGACAGTTCTCTTCATCTCTAAAATTTAGGCAGTGAGGATTATATTTGCTCAGAGCAATCTTGAATGTTTTCTAAAAGTCCCGAGTGTTGTTCTTTTGGAAATCTTGTTCGATCTGATTCATGCGCCATTTTTCATATTTTCTTCTGAGATTCCTGATGAACTTAGCAGTTTTCTTCCTTGTTTCCATGAACATCTTTTATTTTTCTGTTGTTTTATTGGAACAACAGTCAACCCAGGTTTTTCGGGGTTGTTCAATGGCCTCATCACTTTCTCTTGACCACCATGTGTGCTTGCACCTTTTTCCTAGACGAACAGTGTTTGTTGCAGTACCTATCAAAGTGTCCTTTAACTGTTCCCAACCTTCATACTCTCTGTTGGTCAGCTCTATTGTGAATTCCTGTTGTGTTCTCTGATTTTCTGTGTCAAACTTTGTAGTTCGAACTGAGGTCCCTTTTTTTAGATCTTGGGATGATCTTTCCTTTGATTTTGGAGATGAAATGATACGAGTCTAGGTTTGCACCCCTCAATAATTTGGCATTTTGGATCTCCTTTCTGACCATTTTGAAATTGCTACATAATCAATCTGGAACTCTCCGAGGTTAGTGTTGGGAGATACCAATGTTTTCTGTTTTCTTGGTAGATGTTTAAAGGCTGTCGATTTCATCACCAGATTGAAGGTCTTACATACTTCAATCAGCCGTTCTCCATTACGATTTGTCCTATTGTGGGCTGGGTAGTCTCCAATGATGGTCTTGAATTTCTTCTCCTTCCCGAGTTGTGCGTTAAAATCTCCTAAGAGATTCTTTGTTGGTACTGTACCCTAATCCACGTGGTCTTACCTGTTGAAATCCGATGGAAAAGCTGGATCGTAGATTCTGGAAGTTCCCGGCTGAAATAACCCCTAAAAGTCTACCAACTAGGATCAACCAGGGATTAGGATACGTCGATATTAAAGAATGCGATACGAAGATGCCAGTGGTGTATATATTACAATGAAACGAAGCTCTTAAAAGAACTCGAACAAGAGACTCTAAAAGAAAACGAAAGTATCTCGGGCGTTAATTTTAAGCAAACTCAAGAAAAAAAAACACCCACTGGTCCTCCTAACGCACTCCCTTTTCTAATAGAAAACACCAGTCGTTCAAAGATTTTTTTAAATTAAATTCAGTTTACTAACTGGCAAATGGTGTATGTCTGTCAATTAGACAAAAGTGAAGAAAGCTTCTCTAAATCAAATGACGAAAAAAGTTTCAATAAACGCCTATAATAAGGCCCCAACTTACTGCTTTAAATTGCTGTATTTAAATATCTCATTCATTGAACACATTACATGAAAAATACAATATTAAATCATGCACTGATGCTATACCCTTATTAAAAATTTATACATATCTTACATTGTATATACAGATTATATCCTTAGTTAGGATTTTGTTATTATCGCTGCCCATTTCTATTTAATTCGACAAGTATATCTCAAGGTTATAATTCTCTTAATTTGTTGCATTCAACAATCAATTAAGATAATCGAATAGTGTTACAAGTTAGAAAATAGTTTATTAACTATCCAGATGCTTCAATGAATGCAGTATATTTTTGTTAAAATCACTGAAATATCAAATGTATTATATTGCATGAATTAATTAAAGTTATTCGAAAGGTGGCTGTGTCACATAAATATGTGTGTCACGATATAAGCAATCCATCTCCGGCAAATCTTAATAGGCAAGAATAAAAACGTAGGGTTACTTAAATTAATACTGGCATTTAAGAGAAACATTCGTGATTCCAATTCACGTTCACAACAACTTCCTATTCAAATTAGTGATAGCTCAAAAGCTAATTTCACTCTTACAAAACGAAATGACTACGTTAATGTCTTCACATAAGAATTCGAGTACATTATACAATATTAATGTTGACCATCCAATGATGTCAAATATTCGCTTCATTAGCCCAATAAATTCGTATTCATTAAATTGCAATACATTAATTCAGCTTTCCAAAGCTGTCAAGAATTTTTCCCAAACGTAATTAAACTCAAAACCTTTTAATAATTACTCTGAAGATATCACGCCTTATAGTAGATGAATATAGAAGTGTCACAGAGTACCTATTTCCCAACTTCACTCAATAAGTTGCAACAATTTATTAGATAAGTTGTATTATCTACTTCCATAAATTATCGTCATTTAAGTCTATGACAAATTCTGTTATACTTGTTTGAACTGTTAATTTAGTTCACTATTCCTATATATATATGCATAATTATTTTCATAATAACTTATATATAAGAAAAAAATCGTAGATAGACACTAGTAAAATAGTCGGTTCAGTTTCGCCTATCCAAACTCGAAAAACGGCTTAACTACTCAGAAGAAAACACGTGAGATTTACACCATGGAAAGGAGTCTATTATCGTATCAATAGATACACGCAAACCATTAAATCAAACGATGATCTAGCCAAGAGCCTACCAAAAACGAATTAAAATAACACAAGCTGAAGACTGAACGAACTAAAGTTTCAGTTAAAAAAAAATCTCTAATCTAAAAGAAATATGAAAGTAGGCTACAAATGCCTCGACAATCAATTCACAATTGTTCTCACTGGACGATTTCTACGATTCCATACCCATGGAAAATAATGATGAAAATGAACTATCATTTCTAAAAGAAAGAAATGTCTACTAGAATGTCATAAGTCCAAACGAAGAGTATCACTGAAATATTTTTGGAATAGTTCTAGTGCACGTGTGTGTGGCCATCTTCTTCCTAATCGCTATTCTTATACAAAAATATCGTCGTCTTGGTCCTAATTATGCTGCAGATGTCTTCCCAACAAAATTCAATGCTTGGTTTTATTTCCAAAATTTTCAAAAAAAACACAAGTAATGCTCTAAATAGCATTACGTTTACTGTTAACTACTAAATAAATTACACTCTCCGACATAAATGATACAAGGAACCAAATCTAGTCTTCGAATGAATTTCATACTATTTAATAAAATATTGGTGAAAAGTGACGAACTAAAAGCGACAAAGTCTACTGTCTACAAGAAAGAAAAGTTTTCCATCTACCTTGGGCGATGTTCTGGTTGAGATTGAAGAAAGTAAAGGAATATACATTCCTTTCAGGAACTGGACCCTCATCCCTGAGTAGTCCATGGCTGGAGCTGTAAGTCGTCGAACCAACTTCCTCCTAACTCGAAAACCACTGTCTACGAAACGGAGTTCCTACATATTACTTGTACAAGGCTCCCTCGACGTTATCAGTAAAGTAGTTTCGTTCATTTGGAGTTGTTTCTTCATTCTCATGTACTTCAAAACCACTGGATCAGAACGAACGCCTACAATCGTTTCTTTTTCTTCATTGTAGTATTTATAAGGTTGTCATTCCAAATGATCAATCCTGCCTCTGCATTGCATTCCTGTACTATCTGCTTAGCCCAACATTGCTACAGCAGCTAGATTCTCACAATAAAGTCCAGTCGTATTGTTCTTGATAATACTAATGCTTTCCTGCATTTCAACCATATATGTAGTAGATTTCCTCATCGTGGAGTTTGTACTGACAAGTCCATGCAATAATTAAGCTCACTCGCATATATCTATTTTCTGGGTTATGTCAAACACGCCAGAAATACGAACAACCGCATGTTGCTATGAAGCAATCCGCCTGTTCGCTCCGCGCCGTGATTAGAGTACACTCGTACGACTGCGTGTTTAACGAAACTTTTCTTACAGAGCCGATAGCACGTTCACTCCGTGTGTCACAAAACTCAAGTGTCTGTGATTTCAGAACTGCTCGCAGACACGCCACAGCTGGCAGTCTACCCATGATACATCTCTCCTTCTATCAAGGTTGACAATCGAACTCTGTCGATTATCCTCTTATATATGCATCAGTTGCAGAAATAAGTTAGTGAGCATGTCCTGTCCACGTGATCAAGAGCATGGCGGGATTGCCTATCTATCTCCTAAGTGAATGACGAGTGTATTGCTTCTCAAGCCTGCAGCCAAATTAATGCCAAACAATAATTTCAAAATACGTCTCGCAGTCGTATCAGGGTTCAAGTATACAGCAAAATACTGGCTCAGTACTTAAGATATGGTTTCCTCCAAGTCTTCCCAGAACTCATCCACTTTCTCTGCTTCCGTTTCGTTGGTCTTATTTGTTGGTGCATGCGCATTACCCAGAGTGTACATCTTCTTTGCTCCTTTGAAGGAAAGGGTAGGAATTCTGCCATTCACAGAGTTAAAATCCGTGATTGCTCCTACGAATCGCGTATTAACAATGAAATATGTGCCAAGATGCGAAACATTTACCATCACTCTCTTGCCTGGTTTTCTTTTCAGTATCCTATATCCTTCTGATTCAAAGTCTGACTCATCTCTGAACCTTGTCTCCTGTGAGGCAGTGATTATGTTCTGTTTGACAAGGTATCTGTGAGATGTTTAAGTTAACCAACTCTCAGAACTGAATTGACATTGAAGGTTGCAAAGTGAGTCACTTTCTTGCTCTTTAATTGTTTGCATGCTTGTGCGAGCTCCCCAGAATCCATATGCCCACTCACGTTCTTCTTGACAACGGTGGATTGGCTACCACCCGGGGTAGTGTGTATGCTGAATATTTCCGTCATGCTTAATCAAATGATTTCGACTTTGGGCCGACGTCTAGACGTCGACAAGAATTACAACTGAGGTTGTTAGCCTCAGAGGATTTACGTTCACAGCCACCCCTAACATAGAGTTCAGACGCTGCCACTGAACCGCCCAGTATGTGTACAGACACTCAGATTTGGGTGGATATCTGCCCCTAACTTGGTTCAGATACCTTATAGTCTATTAATCCCGAGTAATGGACTGCCTCTTCCGCCACCTATGCTGATTTGAAGTCCACCTTCTCCACCGTAGATGCCGTTGAGGTCTTCACCGTAACCCTGGTAAGGGGTCCTATTACAGGGTACTCTCATCCGGAGCCAGATGGACTCTGCTTTTTAACGAGGTAAATACTCCTCACGCTCCTCCTTCCTCATCACTCGCGAGCTGAGGCCCCGGGCTTGCGACCGGCAATGGCGGAGTTATATATGCACTTTAATGTACTGTGATATCATTTAGTTCAATTGTTTACACAACCTCAAGATAACGGCTTAGAGAAATTAATTTATTGTGTCATAATCATGCGATTGAAGTCAACGTTTGAATTATGAACCTAATCAATAATCGTCATATAACAGTACATAACCCTATGGCTCACATATATAAAGATCCAAGATGGCGACCATCTGAAATATGTAGACGGTTATCAATATCTACGAATCTATGAAAGTAATCAAACGGTTTATAAGTTGATAAAGGCTATGAACATAAGTTCACCTATGGAACTTTCAATACCCAGGTGAGCATAAATCCAACATGGCGGCGACGCAAAATTAAAATATTTAAATGGACGTTTCTTGCAATTTAACCATCTGAGCACATTGAAACTTGGTACGGTAAATGCTTATACAAATTTTAATCCACTGATATCAAATTTATTTCAATGTATTGTTTTCATAACCGTAAGATGGCACCTGTGCGAAATTTTAAAATCTCATTTTTATTTCTTGTGTCCTAATCGTGCGATATAAGTTTGAATTTTGTGATGACGTGGTCGTGGCGTGCCCCACAGTGTTGAAAGCGCCTGCGCACAGCAGCTGATTCTGATTGGAATCCATACTACGGTCTGCTTGTCCAGTCTTCCTCAACAGTCTGATAGTTTTCTCAATACTTTTTAATCAGGTATTGAGCAATTTTGAATGAGTTTATCTCTCTGATTTTTTCCGATTGTTGCTGCCGTGGTAATCTCATCACTAACGTTTTGATAAACATATTCATGTACTCATCATCATAATCATCATTATTACATGGTTCTTACGCAATGTCATCAAGCAAGTCAGACGGATGCTTTCCTTCATCGATTTCGTAAACAACATGAATAACGCACAGTAGGACAAAGTAGGTGTTGTCTCTGGTGCCTGATATGTTTTTGCTAAGGGAAGAGGATAAAAGAGAAAAGGAGATGGGTTTCGGCTTAGAGACAAGTATTGGTAGATAGGATGAGAATCCAACACTAAGGTTTTAATCAAATGCTTATATAAAGAAGAATTTCGCAGGGCTAAACCTAGGAGGGACCTAACTTTAGTGGGGCCTGTTCAAGGCAAGTGGAGAGCGCAGCGGGAATTGAGGTTGCCTGCAAGCGCTCGGTGATTGCTCTTTCCCTCCCGAGCCGGTATTCCGGTACTATGGGGACGGGTGGTACTCTGGCAAGACAAAGTAAGCCAAAAGGAAAAAATGTAATAACTGTCCCTTCAGAAGGGTTTGATTTTATTATGCATTCAAGAATGCTGGAAAGATTTGAATTTGGAGTAATAATTTTATTTCTGGGCACTGATGGATCTCTGGCAAACCAACCGAATGCTCCCAGAGAGGGAAGAGACAAAGTATCTTTGGTGATTTTAGCGACGTTGTTATTGTTTTTTGTGAAAATCTTATATGAATACAAATTGTTGCACTTAAAGGAAACTAAGCTTTTACCCAGCAGGATGCCGATTAAAAGTTTAGAACAGAGGAAGACCCCGAAACTAACTCAAACAAAACTGTAATTTTAAAAGCAACCCATAAGTCAGAGAGAAAATCTCTACCTGTAGGAAGCTGGTGGAGCTAACTATACTTGCCTCAATGGCTTGCTAGAATTGGCTATGACAACCAAGAGAAACTTTGAAAATGTTGTTACTTGAAGTTTTAGTTTAAATGCAACAAGTAGTAAAGACTTTATTGTTTTAGAGATTGTGTTTTTTCTTCGTAAAGAGAGCTTAAGCTTAGAGGAAGAATCAGGGAAGAGAAGGTCCTGCCTACTCGTGATTCTAGCTAGAAAGATAAAGCAAAAAGGAAAACAAGTGATTTCTTTAACAAATTATAAATTTTTGAACTGCTTAACAATACTTAGGTTGTGATTTAATTTGAGTTAAGAATAACAATTTGTTATAAAATGCCAAGGTCTCAGACCTTATAATAAGAGGTTTACAATTTACAAACAATATTAAATGGAGTACAAGTTTCGAACCTGATAAAGCACTAAAATCTTACAAAGATTTTAGAAAGTGTGCTTACGATTATGAAATTTGAAATTTGTAACGACAATTGTAAAGAAATTTTAACTTTGAAGGTTAAATTAGGTACGATCCAAGCACCTTTATAATGCCTTTATGGCAATCGAAAAGACTATGAACAAATATATTGGATTCCTGATTGTAACAGAAAAAGAAGAAAAAATTGCAAACGGAAATTACCGCTATTTTACGCAGAAGTTAACAATTTTGATAAATTCTAATAGGGCAGTTCACCTTTTGTGAAGCCTTGAGCAACAACATTAGACAACTCTTTCATTATTAGAAAAAGTACAATTCCCTAATTTTAGAAGGGAATAACAATTAAAATGTGGACTAGCCACAAGTTGAAACAGAGTGAATATGTGATAAATCCGACAAGATGGGAGGGAGCCTCTTTGGGCTAAGCCTCGTAGAAAAAAAGAACCCAATCGTTAAATTTAATTTGGTTAGTAAAAGGTATTTGGGAAAAGGGAAATAGGAACTTTAGGATAAAGTCCTGGCCCGATTTATTGCTCTCACGTACGCGGCGCGGTTGAGATTAGCACACGCGGATTCGAAGCACTGATAGTTTGCTGATAAGTTGAAAATGTTCACTATTGCAGTGTATGTGAGTTCGTAGAACGAGAGAGAGTTATTGCAGCTATGATGAACACTTGTAAACTTTGAACTTGAATATGTATTACGTTGGAAAGTTTATGGGTTGCAGTTATTGGTTTTGTTTAACTTGAAGTTCCAGCAATTTTACGGTATTGAGCACAGTTTATTGCGGTTTGAAGTATATGTTGAGTGGAAAATTTCTAGAACTGTGATGACAGTTAGGTAGGGCAATAGAGTTCCCACGGTGGAAAGAGCTAAGCTTATAGACATCGGTTAATTGAACATGAATCCCTCGGTGTGGGGCGGTATTCCCGTTTATTTAGTAGAAGAAGTACTGGATTTCATGTTATAAAGCCAGCTTGGATAGCCAAAGCCTGACACAGAAAATCTCACGAAGACGGTTATTGCACAATAGTGAGCAATTCCCCAAACTGTCTATAAAATTGTATTAAAAGCGTTCAGCGTATTAAAACCATTGAAACAAGTTTAAGATCATTGGAGATTGGTACTTAGTTTTTTCATGGCTGAAGAAAGTAGATGATCCTGGCGACCATTAGCTTACATCCCCAACATGGCGTCGATTTTAAAAATGTCTCATGAAAACAGGCGACTAGCCCGTGGGAGGGCGCCAAACTGTACTTGACAACTGAATTAGGAGAAGTGAGGACGAGCGATTCCGCACACGACAGAGGTAGGTAGGCAAGGGAAGAGGGGAGGGAAACAAAAGAGTTTATAACAGAATGTACAACATACAAAAAATAAAAACCCTTTACAAATGTACATTTTCTTCATGGAGCAGTCTTCATAGAGATGTTAGCTGACGACGAGGACGACGCCTGGTGGATTAGTGAGGAAGTCCGCTTGAGCTTAGAAATATTGAGGAACTTCAGTAGTTTGCTGCAAGATGCCGCTAGGGTCTCCATAGAAGATACATATCTAGAACAGACTCACAGACAAAATGAGTTCCTGTTTCATGGAAATAAAAAATAAATAAGGAATCACTGTTGGTGTCTGCAAAGAAAGAAAATTAAATAAAATAGATAAATCAAGGAGCAGCAAAAGCTAACTCTGACTGATCGTGTATTCCAAAGAATAAACCAGTGCCCAACTTATTGATTAGCTTTCAGAAGTCAAGTGTGACTGACAACCCTTATAGTACAGCATTTGAGTCACTGTTCTGGGCCTAAGGCTTCGTTAAACCAGTTTGAACAAGTGCCAACCTGGGACCCTCTCCGACTTCGGAAGCTTATCGCTACATCGAGCGCTTCCGCATACTGCCGATCCGTTCATGATTATTTAATCTATAACTGCTATTCGCTCTGCGAGTGCAGTTGACATGACAGTATTGAAAGAGAAGGAATGGTTTG
The DNA here is from genome assembly GCA_946902985.2 of Meconema thalassinum. Classification (NCBI taxonomy): domain Eukaryota; kingdom Metazoa; phylum Arthropoda; class Insecta; order Orthoptera; family Tettigoniidae; genus Meconema; species Meconema thalassinum. The sequence continues at coordinate 637,842,089 of OX336389.2, forward strand.
GGGAAGTGTCTTTAGAAGTTGGCTCGTAGAAGCGCGAGGACTGTATTTTTGGTTCATATGTTGGCACACCTCACAAAACCTGCAACTAGGTAGCGCCCAGCATACCACCACTACAAATAGATCTGGAACGTCAAATCCAATACAATCAACCGAGGAAGCTACGTGCGTTGAGGATATCTCCAGCCTAAGAAAACGGATGGTTTCAAACCCCACCAGAGGCCATTTTGGAATGCTCTTCCATGGTTTACCATTTTAAGTCTAGGCTAATGCTTGAACGGTACCTTCCAGTAGATCACATCCACTTCCTTCCATCTCCTTGCTGAGTTTTGTTCATTCATCTCCCATAACTCCTCTGGTGAAGATCATCCATCCGTAAAATCCACCCACCTCATAGATACTCATCTTATCTCACCCCCGAAGCCCTAGAAACACGTAAAATGCATAAAGTCTTACACGCGGTGTTAAACTCCTAACATGCTCAAGATTTATTCCTTACATCAACTACATGGCAATTAGATAGAAGCTCCAAATGGAGCAAGTAGTTGTTCGAGGCAGTTGTGGACAGTACTGTTCAACAGGCAAGGTATTTTGGTCTTGGAGAGCCCAAGAACAGTGCAACGATACCTCAACCAATACATTTGGCTCCAACGTTATTCATTGCAATATGCAGGCGTAAAACTCCCAGCCAAGCTACGGCTGTTACCAGCACGTGCACATTCCAATGTCTCAAATACCACAGCATTCATTGCATGCACTGTACTACCTCAATTAATAAAAATTAAAAGGAAATGAATTGATATACATTTATTTTAAGGATTGGACATTATCGTCGTAATTCCTGAGCACTTAGGCTATAAACGTATGAATCCTGTCTGATAAATGCAATCATAATGTTGTCCGTACTGGTGCCATTTGCCTGGAGAAAGAAGGAAACGATCGCGCACTGAGAATGTGCACTGTCAGATCATGGATTCCAACCTCGCATCTCGGAACGATTTAGTTGCCCATTTCTTACACGAATCGTATTTCAGAGCACTCAACTACGGAGATGAAACTATGTACTCTATATTGATCCCTCACACCGATGTTAAAATGCACAACAATGATAATAATTGTTGTTGGCCCCAAAAATTTCTGCAGTAGTCCATACAGCTTTTTATATCCCAAACAACCATTGCTTCACTAATCAACATGAAAAGATATACATTCTTCTTTCAAGTTATTAGGCCTAACATGAATGAAGACATTATTCTTCAAAGGTGGAATTTCTCAGCTGTTGTTTATTGTCTACTCCCTTTAACAGTTGCCAATCACTACGTGTATTTCGAACATGTTTCATGCAATTACACTTGGCACCCCACAAGACACTTAAAAGGAATCTGCAGGAAGCTTTTGATACAATATCACACGCCTTCAATTTGTTCGCTAACTGAATTAACTCTGTGTGTTGGCTTGGAGGGAAGTTCGTTGCATTGTTTGAAGACGGAATTTCATCTAAACTAAAATGATTTTACTTGAAGTTAAGATTGGAAAACAATATTTTCTCCTGCGTTGTTTGTTAGTTGCTATAAGATAACATAAACCATATATGCCGCGTGCATTCTGCCTTCTTAGGTACATCCTAGCATTCAATTTCCTTTTTCTACTTGACAGAATTTCATGAAACTTCATCGTAGGTCCCCTCTTTATATTTAGCATCGCTAATCCACATAAAGACGTAGTGATTAACATTCTCGGCTGTTGCCGTAGAGGTCCGTGTATGATTCCTGGCTCTGTCAAGAAATTTACAACTGCTCTAATGGCTGGAATGGGGTTCACTCAGCCTCGTGTGGCAAAACTGTCAAGAGGAGTGTTCGTTTCCTACGTTGGCCATCCTAGAAGTGGTTTGCCATGGTTTTTCCCTTCTACTTCAGGTGAATGCTGGTATGGTACCTAAATTAAGGCCACTGCCACCTCCTACCCAAATCCAAGTCCCAATTACAAATACACAGTCCAGTACAACCAGCACAATGACACAGATCATTAGAAAAATCCCACATATAGTAGATACACACCTAAATACCTAGGATTGCCACCTTTTCGGAAAGCCCCTAAATGAAACAATTATATAATCGCTGTACGTTGAAACCCCATAGTGTATGAATGTTGCTCTTTACCATTCTTTATTTCTGTTTTCATCTTATTAAAAATAGGCCTGTGTCCATATGTTCGTGTGTCTAATACAATCAAAACGGCTGGAGCGATTTCAATGAACTTTTGTACGAACTTACTACAACCCCGTCCGACCTCAAAGGTGTCTTTCAAATTTCAATACAATTGTTTTACTGATCTAACATGGAGGCCATGTAAACTATTTCACCGACATTCAATACCTACTTAGCTATGTGAATTTCAAATGCATGATAGACGCAATACAAACACAGTGGCCACGCTCAATTCAAATATTTAAATGTTTTTTTCTAGCAACTTAATCATCCGAGTGCAGTGGAACATGGCACAGTAATTCTTTATTTAAAGTTGAATACATTGGCATTTAAAATAATTGAATTGTGATTAAAAAAATCAATATGGCGGCTGTGGGAAATTTTAAACTACATTTTATATTTCTTGTGTCCTATTACAGCGATTGATGTAAATGTTTGTACAATGAACAACTGCCTTAATATTTATCATAAATCTCTGACCTACATGCTGTATGAAACAATCCAACACGGTGGCCTCCCGAATTAATTCACCAGTTGTCAATTCTATAATAGCAATTAAACTGAATTTCTATCTTGATAGAGGACTATTAATTGAGTTCAAATATGTGACTATCGAAACCCTGGTTAACACGTGGCCACGCAAAATTCAAATATTAAAAATTATTTTTCTAGTAATCCAATCATTCATTTAGAGTGAAACATAATTAAAGCTAAATATATTGGGATTTAATGTTGTTTATTTTTTTCAAAATTTCAAGGTGGCGGCAGTATTTTAAAACATATTTTTATTCCTATTTATGCGACCAATTTTAAATTATATATAATGAACCACCATAGTAATATGTATTTACTAGTAAATAACTTTGTGGCTTACATTTGAACCAGTCCAACATGACAGCCGCGCGGAATATTTCACCAATACTCAATATCTCCGAAACTATTACATTAATGAAATTGAAATTGCGTACGGTTATAGACACATATGCTACTTTTAAAAACTTGGTAAGCACGTAATCAACATGGCGACCACGCGAATTTCAAACATTTTAAATGACCTTTCTGGCGATGAAATCATCCGAGCGCAGTGAAACAAGGCACAATTATTTCCAATTTAGTGTTCAGAGACCGAGTTTGACCATTTGATTCCAAAAACCCAAGATAGGGCAGTTCGAATTTTCAAAAATATATATTTGTTTCTGCTATTCAAGTGAGCGAAGTGAAGCTTCATACAATGACCACTACAATAATCTTTATGTTATGACACTAAATTCTGTACAAGTAGCTTACTTTTCGTAAATAATAGAAGACGTTCGTTTGTTCTTAAAATTAACTCATGTGACTCGTTACAGATGCCATCTCTGTGAGAAGACTCATGGTAAACTAATCCTTAAAGTAATACCGGATGGCTCTTTTGCCCCGTACTTTGTATTTATAAGTGTTCGGCATCCGCTAATGGTGTATGGAATGTCTAATAACTGATTTGTGCAGGGGTAACATTCCATGCAGGCAGCTCACGTCATAATACCAAGAGATAACCGGACGGCCGCTCGCTACAAGTTCCTCAGCGCTACCCGTCTAATGCGCATTTCGCTGTGAAGCCCTGCTTTTGAGGGCCTAATAGGCTCGCATTTGGTACAACACCATTACAGTTGCTGTCGAAATACCGACGATGGCTTGAGTATTCATTAACGACGACTGTGCAGTGAGAATCTGGTCGTATCGCAGTCGAAGCTCGCAGACGGTATGGGCAGAGTTTTCAAATAGATGTTTGCCTTTTGTACACGCATTTCGCAGAACAGAGCTTCATATAAGAACTAATGGAATGTTCCAGGCACATGCTTGTATAATAATATTAATAGTAATAATAATAACAATAATAATATAAATAGTATTTATAGTTATAGTCGGTGTTATGAGCTCAAATGCGACAAAGACCATAGATCGATACTTTGCACACATCACGTACGGTCACAATACGGATCAAATAGACCGTGATTACTGACTAAAATTGGTATATTATAACGGCTTAATTGGGTGACGAGGTACAAGTGAAATCCATATAAAGAGATAACCCATAACGAAACTAAAGTATTATATATATTACATTTGTGGTTCCAGCAAAACAAACCAATTTCTTAAATTTCATAAGAATTGGGGAAACTACATGCAAACGTTAAAAGCTCAAATACTCGTACAAGTTCATGCAAACGAATGTGTGAGATGATACCATGGGCCCATGAGAACTGAGACAATTAAGAACGTAGTTTAGCCCACTTTGAACCGCAGATAATATTATCATCAGCGAATATTTGTCCGATATATTTTGTGTCATGCGCACTGCATTTTCCAATAAAATTCCACTTCAAAGCTACACGTTGAAGTGGAAACATATATTAGTAATGGTGTCCGTACGACATCCATCTGTGTCCCTAATTGTATCAGCCATTTACATGAGTTGTGTTTTTTTCTGAATGCAGTACTGTACGTCGTGTGAAATTTGAGATGTACGAATACAATCTGCATACCGTATGCAGTTAATTCATCTTATCCGGCAAGGAACACCATGCACGACAGTTCCTTTAGTTCCTGTAAAATGATGCAAAAAATAATATTAGTTTATCTTTGCTTTACATTATAACCCTTATAACTGTCGTGGAATGAAAACATAACAATCCTTGTTATGTCTTCGCCCCGTCACACTTATCACTGTATTTCGTGGCAAAGAAAAATAAGAAAATTATAATTGCATGTGGAGTTATTACTAAATATTAATATTTTGTAGTAATCCCTGCATTGAGGATAGAGATTGCACGAGGACCTAATGGCATCAGGATTTGGATGAATTCAGCAGAATGAAGGTAGAAGCTGAATAAAATGTATTTCGTTATGTTCTAAGTGTTGGTAATATTTTCGCAAAATGTAATGATTTTTCTCTGAAAAATAGTAATTTTCTTGGAGCAATGATGGTTCATCATTGAGCAGTGGTACTTTTTCTAGTGAATAGTAGGAGTTATATCGTGATGTATAGCCATTTGATAATACTAATGACACAAAAGCCTTCCTTGTGTACCCCGCGAACCAGGTATCATTCGAACCAGTGTCCGTTACGTGACCGCCGAAACCACCACAGCTATGCGAACTGTAGCTTACTATCGCGTGATGAAATTGTTTTAATCGTCTAGCAATTTGTGTGGTGTGTTTTAGAAAAGCTCTTGATCAGGATTAGGTTCGAACTATCATACTAATATGTGGCTCACTTGTCCATACATATGCACAAGGAGCTCCTGAAGCGGTAGTACTGTAAAATTAACATACTAATTCATTGACACTTTCTTAACGGCATCATCAGAATGGGCGTTAATACTGGTGTAACCATCATGTACTTACACAATACTGCTATAAGCCAGTTTCCTTCATATTTAACCAGACCATCATTTGAATACAAATACGATGACATGGGTCATGTGGTTTGTGTTTCCATTAGTTGACACCAGTGTTAACCCACGAAGCACATAACCAGCAGCCTGCCAAATACAGCATATCCGAGTACAGGGCTGTCGTTCGAGGATGAATATTACAGGTATCACCACAAAGAATATCTTTATATTTGAGAACACGTATCACTTACAAAAGATGTGAGCAATGAATATCATAATAACACCATTAATATCGCACAAAACAGTTAATTGTTTCTTATCATATGGCGTTAAAAGAGTCCGTGCAGCTTAAAAGAAAGGGCTCAGCTGTTGGGTTAACGGTACGCAATATCAAGACCCATGACGCCTACACCTATCCTGGACCTAAATAATTACAACATTGAGCTAGCACCACTTCTGGCCTGCATAACCTGGGCCGAAGTAGCTCATAGTTGCTTTCGGTGTTTGAGGTTGTTTTCTAACTAGAAAAATGAATTGACAACCTAGAACTAAGAAAATCTACTGAAAAATGCAAATTAAATAACGGAATTTTGTATTTTGGCGATTTTCTGAGCATTCTGATTCAGGCTCCGTTAGTGTTGAGTCAATAGTATGCACATATGGATGTTGAATATACAGTATTTAGGAGTTGTCAGTCTAAACCGGTACCGTAGGCTATATCTTCTAAATAAGAACCCATGATCTCGTACCTTTCCAAATGCATACACACAAATATCATCAGAATCTGATGAGTCTACGTCCTGTTATAGGGGCTAGCGTTCATGGCTGTCGCCCCAGAGGTCCGGGTTCGATTCCAGGCACTGCCAAGAAATGTAATTCTGGTCTGAGGGCTGGATCGGGCTACAATCAGTTTCATAAGGGAAAAATGAAAAGAAGTGGGTTCGATTCCTACCTCAACCATCTTGGAAGAGGTTTTCCATGGTTTCCCACTTCACTTCTAACTTAAGGCCACGACCGCCTCTTACCCCATCCTCACCTGAACTACAATTACACACATTACTACAGACACCACAATAATGCAGGTTATTAAACAAATTCAATATACACAGACACCCAAATACACGGGGCTAAATGACCATGATGTCTGGGCCCGTCAAATGAAACAAAAACTACAGAATCTGATGTGAGTGTAAGGAAACAAAGCAGGTTTTGGAATTGGTTACGTCACTCCTTACTCCTTGGCTGGCTCGGGGGCTGCATTAAAGAATAAATATACCCTGAAGAATAAAAAGGAAGGATGCTTGCAGTTCTACGTTACCTTTAATCTCGCGATCATGAGCCACGGGACATCATTTTTACGTACAATCCGAACTACGGGACAAGGCATTTCACTTTAAAAAATTCGCATCTATTGACCGGGAATCGAACCCGTCTACCTTGTTGAGAGGCATAAGTTACAGCTTGACCGCTGCGCCACCACGCCCCATCCCTGAAGAACATTACCTGTTAGCTAAGAAAACGATCAGTATGTTTGATGCTAAACACACACTGTAAATGGCACATCGCTTCGCACTGAATAGAAGCATGAGCTGGATAACGATGTCTGTACATGGAGCTGTCCATCTTCAGGCTAAGGTTCCCCCACCCTCTTTTTCCAGTCAAATAACGCAACACTGTAAGCGAAACGCAAGCTCTTAATCACGGCCGATATTTTTAATTAAGAGAACAATTTCAATTCAAATGAGTTTTATGTTAATTCCTTGCCACCATTTTTTCTCCTCCTACTTGTCGTTTATATTTTTAAAAGAGAAGGCTTTTAAATGGAGGGAGAAATGACAAGGAAGAAAGAGCATTACAATTTTTCTTGCTTTCATTTAAGGAATAATGTGCCAAGGCTTGTCGGTCCAATGATAAATGAAGAAGTAGCATATGCAGGGCTAATTGACTGCCAACAACAGGCTGTCAGTAGAATGTAACTTCTTTGTGTTAAACTGTTGTTGCTTCACTATGGTGATAGGGATATACTGTAATTGCTCATCAGTCCCACATACTTGGAAGTATGATACTACTACTACTACTACTACTACTACTAATACTAATACTAATAATAATAATAATAAGGTTATTACATTACAGAAGATATCATCATGAATCGCAAGACTTTTGGAACTCTAGTTACAAATCACTCTTTCACCGTAAAAGCTAAAAAGACCACTGGAAAAAATGGAGTTCATGAGGAGATTTGGGGAGGAGAAGAAGAGGAAAGTTCCATCAACCCGAGTCAACAAATTCAAGCGCACTCCCTAAGTAGGACAAACGAAGGAAGAAAGAAAGAAAGAAAGAAAGAAAGAAAGAAAAAGAAGATTATGGGATTTTCGACCTTTTTAATACACCCACTTTTGAGACTTCGGGGTTTGAAATTTCTGCCCTGAAGGGGAACTTCAACTTGCCAGCAAATCAAGGCACGGGTCTTTCGATAAAGCATCCTCAAATGTGGACTAACTTCGCCAGGCTGCGATTCCTCAACCTTGGTCACAGCAGGCGAGAATTTTCCCACTGCGTCAAACAACCTCCCTCTGTTTGGGTGTGCGTGAACTACGACTATTATTATAATTATTGTTATTATTATGATTGCCGGTCGCCGAAGTCAAAAGCACTAAAGCAGTACCTCGTGCCTCGCTGGTATCAGGAAAGCGTTGGTTCGAATCCCACCTCAGCCGTCCTGAAAACGGTTTTCCGTGGTCTCCTATTTTCACCCCTCAAGCAAAAGCCGGGACGGTTCCTTTCAACTGGTCAACGGCCGACTTCCTTCCCATTCCCTTCCATGATCTTTCCTTCAATAGACTGGGCGATTGGCTTGCCACCATCCTTGGTTGTATCCAGCTTCAAGATTTGTGGCGGTAGAGAAAAGATCCCTCTCAGATTTCGTAGGTGAAGCCGAGCTTGGAGGATAAGTGATTAAATCTATGAAAATATGAAAATCCACAGCTTGCTTCCAGTATCCGACCGGGCCAGGAATGGAATGAATGAAGCCCCCATCTAGCGGCGAGGATATGCACTGTGCCGGCTGCCGAGGCCTGACGCACTCCTCTGGGGCAATGATTAAATGAATGACAGATAAAATGAAATGATAGTGGAGAGTGTTGCTGGAATGAAATTTCGACAGGGAAAACCGGAGTACCCGGAGAAAAACCTATCTGCCTCCGTTTTGTCCAGCACAGATCTCACATGGAGTGACCGGAATTTGAACCACGGACCCAGCGGTGGGAGGGTGGCGTGCTGCCATCTAAGCCACGGAGGATTCGATTAAATCAATATACATTACAGTGGAACGTGGCTAATTCGAACTTCTATAATTCGAAATCTCCTTTAATTCGAATTTTTCTCTTGGTCCCTAGCATTTTATACACAATCAATGCTAAAAATCGTGGTTAATTCGAATTATATTTTGGATAATTCGAAGTTTTTACGGGTAAAAAGCAGATTGGAAGCCAAGCAGTTGGGCCAGGAATTCCCGAAAAACGACGTTGTATCATTGGCATGCGGCCCCTACTCGATTTTATTCTTTTTTCCGTTCCTTGAATTTGTTAGATTCTTTTGTGATGGCCGAGAGACTTAATTGTAGGAAATTGGTAAAAATCTCAAACTTTTTTGAAAAGAAGTAGATTTCTCTAAGACTTAACTAGATTGCTGGATTACTACTGTCGTTAAATAGGTGAATAGTACATTTTGGTTTCATTTTATCATTTGAAACTTTTGAGGTTATTCACGATACAGTCATTTTACAGTACCGTTATCTGTTAATCTGCTTTGTTGAGCGTAAATTATGTAAACTTAATACATAGTAGCCTATATACCCACTTAACTCGTTAGAAACCTATGTAATATTATGTTTCATAAACGTTCTTGGATGAAAACTTAAAATTTGAATATTTTCTCTACCCTTTTCAAAGTATTTTCTTAATTCGAATTTTTGGATAATTCGAATTTTTTTACTGGTCCCTTGAGGTTCGAATTATCCAAGTTCCACGTGTACTATTATTTTCACTTATTATGAAATTATGTAACAGGTTTGTCATTCAGTCCAACTGTGTAAAATTTGTCTGATAACTTGTTGTGGGCAATAATGTGTGTACGCGTATTTGTGATTATTTCGGTCTGATAGCGCGGTAGAAATAGAACGCGTGGTCTGTTCTCCGCGATAGTGATACAGTGCATATGTTGTTACTAAAATGTTGTTGATAGTTTATTTCCCACCCGCCATCTTTCCCAACTCCCTACTCATCCAGGATATACATGTAGTATCCTGTATCAATATTGTTAGATTAAATTGGGTTTTATTCCTCTTTGGTCCCACGGCATAGCCATGCTCGTCAAATAGTGCACCACGGTCACGACGGCAGGTGCAGCAAGTTCGGAGATCGCAGGTTCCATTCCCACGCTGTCAGTGGCCATCCTGGTTGTGGTTCTTCACCAGGATTTTCATCATTCACTCCGGGGCACTTACCTCATCTCTGTCCCTAAAACAGTTACACACTCCACTACAGTCATCACATAAATACAGGTTATCAGACAAGATTGACACAAACCCAACTACACGAGGTTGATGACCAAGGTGTACCAAGCCCCTAAAATGAATTAAAAACAAATGCTGTATTCCTGTTAGATATGTTCACGGTGATTTGATTCCTATTCAGCCAATACATCTGCAATTAAATTCTTACATTTAATCAATACATTTTTCTCTCCTCAATTTGCCGAAGAAAACTCCAATACATACGTCTCATTCATGCGCGTGTATTCTCTGGATGTAAAGTAAGCATTAAATACCCAAGCGGAAGAATGGCACGTAGAATATTATATACCTTAGCTGAAGTGATTTTCCAGTCTGTGTGACCTGAAGTATGTTAAAATGACCCCTTTCGGTACTTCGAGGTACTTGATGCCTGCTGCGAGTTCCTTACGAAGTCGCTTGTAGCAGCACAATAGCGCGGCATGCCCTCTTTTTGATGTGTAACATCTTTCCGCTCGGTTGCTGGATAGTTTTGTGGAAGTGATTTTGAAAATTGAGGACGGAAGTGGATCGGAACAATCGAGCTGGCAGTGGTGGATCAAACGGAAGTATGCACTGCCCGCTCAATCGATCGAACGGAAGTGTACTAGCTGGCAGTGGTGGAAAACGGAAGTATGCACTGCCCGCTCGATCAATCGAACGGAAGTGTACTAGCTGCAGTGGTGAAACGAACGGAAGTATAAGATGCACTGCCAACCCGATCGATCGATCCAGTGGGCAGTGGTGAGACCCATCTGGCAGTGAAACGAGAAACAATGAGCGCGCGGTGTCGGAAATTGATACCATGATGTGGAATGTACAGTGTCTTTCATATAAAGTAAGAACGGCGAGCGGCGGATTTGTAATCCGTTGTTCCAGTGGCCTTGGCCGAGATTGTGGCGCTCCACAGCCCCCTGCTGTAGTATTGAAAGCGCGCGCATAGTATATACTTGACTTTGCAATAAGCGTGCAGGTGTTCAGTCGCTAGTCTGAATCTCAGGTGCTAACATGGTGAGACAGTTATCATTACAACATCGTATTTTTGTATGTAAAACTTATTTTAAGTACTAATCTGCTCGGCGGGTACGAGATACACATTTTGTTCAGCAATTTCCTGATGAATTGCCACCTTCCCTAGCACAGATTCACGTACTTGAAAATAAGTTTGATACTACTGGCTCAGTGCTCAATAAAAGACATAAAATAAAAGATCAGAAACAATACAGTGGAAGAACTCACTCGCGTCAGCCAGAATGTGGGTACCAGATACAATGCCATTATAACCCAGGAAGGACGACACTTCCAGCATCTTTTATAAGGTGGGATTGTACGGGATTGTACACACGCTTAAAGCAGGGGGCCGTGGCGCGCCACAAGCTCGTCCAAGGCCACCGCAGCATCGGATAACAAAACTGCCGCTTGTTGTTCTTACTTTATATGAAAGACCCTGTATATGACATACTGAACGGAAAACGTCCATGTGAACTCTGGTGTCAAGTGATTGAAACAAGTGACATGGTACATGTTCGAAGTCTTCGCATCAGTATTTAAATGGTAAATTGCCTTAATATCAAACATTGTAAGTAGAGGGCATTGCCGGTATTATGTTTCTGCACAATGGCTATTCAAATATTAACCCACATAACGGTAATGCACTCATCAATATAATATAATCGTTGTGGTTATACGAGAATTGAGCAAGCCTTCATGAACTATTACTGAATACATTCTCTTTACTCACAAGAGGGCCTATTCATAGGCTAAGGCATTTTAAACTCAATTTCACGCAGGAACATTATCGAAACAAGCAAAATATAAATGAAACTTAATTCCGTAATGCAGTATTATTGGAACGAGGAAATAACTCACCATCTTGTGCACAAAATTTGCGTAGTCGAAATAGCCGTGGGGTTAGTGCTTATGACTGTGAATCTAGAGATCTTGGGTACGAATACCGGACGGGGTAGATAATTTTGCTACCAGATTATCATTTTAAACGATATTTATCATATCATTATGACTCATTTTAACAGAATCCATATAAAATTACGCGTTGGTCTGTGAATGAAGAGGACCTGCTTATAAGGAATTTAAGGTTATGAGCGGTGTCGCGTCTATTAATCTAGTTGATCCATATCGTATTCTTTATTTAGGCTAGTGCTGGTGGAAGCTACAAATCATCTAATAAAATGAGTTCCGTATTATAAACTACAATATCTGTAAAACACTCCCTTTTACAATAGATTGATATTTGTGCCAATAATAATATAAAATACCGGTGTATCAACAAGTTCACGTGAGGTTTCTTCTATGTCGGATGTTACACATCATATGCGACTACTGTAGGGCTCGTAATTTTTTAAATTTCTGTGTACTGCAGGTTGAGTCGGGGTTGGGAGCGTAGGAAGCAAAACCTTACATTACATACCTGCGACCGGAAATAAGAAGCAGTCAGTTTCAAAGATAGTGGATTTATTCTCTCACTATAACAGAAAAAAACTGTGCCAGTGTTTGTGAAAAACAGTATTTTATCTACTGTGTAAATATGTGTCTATTTTACTCTGGTAGGCCGTCATTTTTATAGTGCAGCGATATAATATTATAGTGCAATACAAGGCAGTAAGGTATACAGTAAACGTTTCTGTTTACTATAGTAGACGCAACTCTCTGTAAAAAAATGAAGTCAACACTTGGGTCTAGAGTTGATTGTGACTTCATAATTCATGATCTGCGGCAAGCTAGTTTTTCTTCTAGTTCGTTTGAGGACAAAAAGAATCATAATTTTGTTAGGAGTTTGTCCAACTCATCAATTGGGCTTTACTACGAAAGGGGAAGCTTGAATTCGGCATTTATTTAACACATGACTGTATGGTTTCCCTTCCGTGTTTTTTTCTTCTCTAAATGATAGAAACATTTGGAATTATGAGGGATACAGTGTTATTAATGATATACACAAATATTTAAAAAAGCACAGTCTTTCACAAATTCATCTGCAAGTAGTATGCCTAATAATGAAAAAGAACATTTGGATAATCCAGGATTAACCTTCTGAGAGAAGAGCGAAGAAAAATTAGTGATCAGCGACATAACGAACGTGTTCGTAGAAACAGGGATATTCTGAAACGTTTCATTGATGTCGTTTGTTTCCTCGGCAAACATGACCAGGATTTCAAAGGGCATAATGAAAGTGCAGATTCTTAAGACAGAGGAAATCTAGTTAGCAAATATTATTGCACAATTAATTAGAGAATTAGACTGGCTGCGTGGCCCAGCGGTAACGTTTTTGCCCGCTCACCCCAAGATAGTGGGATCGAATCCCGGCGCGTTCAGTTGTCATTTGAGGGTGCTTAAATGTGAGGGATCCGTGTTAGTAGTGTATATTTACTGGCACGTTAATGATGCCCTTCGCGGAAAAATTCCGGCACCCCGTCGTCTCTAAAATCCACAGTAGTTAAAAGGGACGTAAAACTCATAACATTATTATTATTCAATTAGTGAATTCGAATGTATTCAGTGGCTTATCAAATATCAAATATAATCTGTTTAATGTATTACTTTGATTACTTTGGTACAGCCAGTTCTGTTTCTGTAGTTCTGGTTGAAGCCACGATTATAAGCTCTTCGTTACGCAGGGTCCGGAGGTGTCGCTAGAGAACTGTTTATGGAGTTGAGTTTCCGAGGATAGGTCAGCTGCAGCTCATCTCAACATTAAGTGCCAGGTAGTTGATGAGTACAGTTCTGGAGAAAAGTTAGATGCACAAAGCCACGGTAGTGCGGCCGTTTTTGCAGTCGATTTTGGTTGAACAGGCAAATGTAAGAACATTATATCCTAACGCAACTTTTGTCCACTGTCTTGCCTGCAAATTAAACCTAGTATTGTCTCAGGCAGCTGCTGCCATCAGAGACTGCAAAATGTTCTTTCATACTTTAAATGGGCTGTCGGCATTTTTCTCGAAGTCAACTAAGGGAAGTCATGCATTAGATGAGGAAATTACGTAGAGGCTGGCCATGATGACTGATTCACTTTTGGTTGGAACCGTCTACGAATATCTTGAACATCTTTGCTGCCCGTGGATTTTCAGTTTCGTTGAAGGTTTTCCGCTTTAATTTTATTCCCACACTATTTTCAAGCACACACATTCTGAATGGCGTATTGTTTTCCATATTGCAAAAGGAGTCCCACGGTATGCCTATTGGTAATTGTATCATTAAGTAGAAGAACTCAAAGTTGAATTTGCAGGAAAAATATTGGGAGAAGACAGAACAAGATGTAAAGGGCACCTGCGACCAAGATAGTTACAGACAAAAAATGATTATAAGACATCTCATAAACGTCTGATTTATGAACTTATAGATGTTAATTCATTTTAGGGGCTTGGGGCATCTTGGTCATCAACCCAGTGTAGTTGGGCGTGTGTTGAATTTGTACGATAACTTGTATTTATGTCATGACTGTAGTAGTATGTTGAAATTATAGACACGCTTGTACAACAGCTTGTTCGAATTTGCGAATAATTAATTTGTTAATTTTGTAAGTTTCGATAATGTCAAAAGTCAGACCAGAATTTGATTTTCTAACCTCATTTTCGTCACCATGTGCACGTGACAGTTCATTTTGTATTTCGCTTTATTGTTTAAACTAAACATATTTAAAAGAATATAATGACTTACTTGTTAGTTTATAAGTCATACTAGCAGTAGTGCCCGGCTTCGCCCAGTGGATTTATGTGTTTTACGGTTGATAATGAATACTACTACAGAACTGGCACATGATAATTAAACTAACAGAAAAAAATATTTCAAAAATATAATTTTGTGGTGGTGGTGGTGGTGGTTGTTGTAGTAGGGGTTATAAGTAGTACAGTATAATGGACGTAACATTCAGGTCATTTTTCCGTAATGATAATAATGATAATAATGAATAGGGAAACGGCTATTTTCTAATTACAGCACTGACACGTGTAATTTACAAACAAATTTTAAAAAAAGATTAGAAAGAGGAGTAAGTGAAATAAAAGTCACAGCCTAGGACCTATATCTCATTGGCTGTTAGAAATGTAGAGACCAATAGTGTCGTCTTTTGTCGCATAGCGCCATAGTAAAATAATCAAAACACTTTGGAAAACTCCGGCTGTCCCGAGCTACTGAGGTAGCAATAGTATAATTTATCGCCACATAGCGCTCATCGATACGGTTCGAAATAAATGAAGGTAAATTTGAATGCACCAACGCTTATTACAGCTGGTAACCTTAATGTACTGCACCAACACCATTGCACTTATACAGAGGCATAATATTTTCATGATGATAACTGTTGGGGCCTAAGAGATCTTTTTGCACTAATTACTCCCCGTGACTGCAATTTATAAACAGCGCAAGATGCAACTATTTTCGCAATTCTGCACCAGAACACTGGTAGCGGTGACGTGATGCAGCCCGAACTGCCCGTCAACAATATACTTATTAAAATACTCTTACAGTTACACTACTACGGACATAAATGTGTCTAGGGCCTTAATACGAGGTATTCAAGTTTATTTTGTCTGTTATTCCGAATGTAGGGAATGGAGAGCGTTGTCCAAAATATCAAGTGGGCAGTGTTACCAGCAGGATTTCAAAGTGTATGTAAAATTTGATGCAATTGGGAGAAACTGTGTAGATTGGTGATAAAGGGTCTAAATGCAGGGAATGGAGTGGCCTGTCCAAAATTTGAAGTGGACACTGTCACCCGCAGGGTTCCAAAGGGTAAGTTTACAAAATGTGGTTCAGATCGGTAAAACGGTGTAGATTTGTGCCAAAGGACTTAAATTCAGGGAATGGAGTGGTCGGTACGAAATTTCAAGCAGACAGTTTTACTCGCAGGGTACCAAAGGGTAAGAATACGAATTTTGGTTCTGATCGGTGAAACGGTGTTGATTTGGACCAAAGGGACTAAATACAGAGAATGGAGTGGTCTGTCCGAAATTTTAAGTGGACAGTGTTACTCGCAGGGTTCCAAAGGGTAAGTATACACATTTAGGTTCCAATTGGAGAAACGGTGTGGATTTGTGTCAAAGGGCCTAAATGCAGGGAATGGAGTGGTCTGTATGAAATTTCAAGCAGACAGTGTTAGTCTCAGGGTTCCAAAGGATAAGTATACACATTTTGGTTCAGATTGGTGAAAAGGTGTAGATTTGTGCCAAAGGGCCTAAATGCAGGGAATGGACTGGTCCGTCATAAATTTCATGTAGGCAGTGTTACTCGCAGCATTCCAAAGGCCAAGTATACTCATTTTGGTTCAGATCGGTGAAACGGTGTAGCTTTGTGCCAAAGGGCCTAAATGCAGGAAATGCAGTGGTCTGTCCGAATTTTCATGCAGACTGTGTTACTCGCAGGGTTCCAAAGGGTAAGTATACAAATTTTAGTTCAGATCGGTGAAACGGTGTGGATTTGTGCCAAAGGGCCTAAATGCAGGGAATGGAGTGACCTGTCCAAAATTTCATGTAAACGGTGTCACTCGCAGTGTTCCAAAGAGTAAGTATACAAATGTCGGTTCAGATCGGTGAAAAGGTGTAGATTTGTGCCAAAGGGCCTAAATGCAGGGAATGGAATGGTCTGTCATAAATTTCACGTAGACAGTGTAACTCGCAGGGTTCCAAAGGACAAGTATACACATTTTGGTTCAGATCGGTGAAACGGTATCACTAACCATAACGCCAGTGCATGCGATAGAGCAGTTCGAGAGCGCTTGTTCTGCCGACTTACTGAACGAAACTCAATCTGTATGTTTACCTGAGAGGTGTAGCCTAATACGATATAGCCTTAACTATTCTTCTTGAATCTGGCTAGCATATAAAAAAGATTTTTTTTGAATCGGACTGGTAGTTCCAGAGATTAGTTCGTTTAACCACACAAACACACAAACTCTTCAGCTTTATTATATTAGTATAGATTTCACATCTAAGACATTTTTCTAAGTGTTATAAGGTCATTCTTCACGTCTTGATTCACGTGGGATACTGGTCTCAGTAAGCTACGCGCTTATTGGCCGTCACCCTGACGTGGCCTCGTTCCAGCTAATCACTGCGCTTCTTCTTCCCAACGTGGTCTGGATTCTCCAATCGCAGCCATGGAACAATCGAGAACCTTGGCCTGTTTACTATTTAAGAGGCTGGTATACCCTTCCTCTTCGTGATTTCTCCGTTAGCGATCTTGCTAACCACCCGTCTTGCAAACCGGACGAAAAAATTCAAACCAGTACAACATAACATCTTTGATTTCTGCGTCAAGAAGTGTTCTTACAAACCTTCGCCAAGTCTTCTAGACATTTTCAAAGTGATCTAACCTAGGTCATCTTCAGCGTGTTCCTGCGACATCACCCTCTAATGAACATTACGATGTCTACTATGCATCTTGAAGTGCTACGGAAAACTATTCCTACGCAAATTATTACCAAGTGATTGTATTATCACTTCGTCTTCACACTACAAGTCTTTAACGTTTGTGATAGCTAAGGTCATCCTTATTACTCAACAAGTGTTCTACTGTTAAGTACTTTTGTGAACGCAACCACAACTTTACATAACCTATGTCATCTTCCTCGTACTCAAGTGTTCTACGCACATGTGGGTTGTCACCCACACTTCGTCCTAAAGCTAAGTATTTTCTTACATAACCTGTACTGTTTGATGTATTATGTATCATGTTAGCTTTATACAAACCTGCTTCAGAAGATTCCTCAATTTTAATATCTTTGCTGGCTTCTTCCCATTCTTCTTTGGAGGTATAACATATCTGCTCACTTTAGTTATTTTTCCTTTGGGAATAATCTCTTTAATTCTTACGCATACATGCGTCGGCCATTGCACTTTTTCTTGTGTACTTTTTCCTTTAACCGTTCATGGTTCACTTTCAAGTAATAGGCCTACTTGCCTACCTGCTTCTGCTATCTTCATTTCTTAGGAAATCTTCAATTATTAACTTACTTGCAGCTCACGCTTCCTGTGTCTGTCATTGCATTTTCTTTGCAAACATTTATGTTGCATCTTTGCAACTACCCAAGCATTTCTATTTCATAGGGAACTGCAGGATTAGGCCCCTGTCAGCTATTAGCTCCCTTTATAAGCTATGTCTTTCTTGGTAACTTCTTCAGTTTCCCCTACTTTCTTTTCCTATGTATGGTGGGATTTTTCTCCCTGCCAACCATCAGCTTTATTTATAAGTTGCGTCACTAATTTTCCTTTTGCTCAAAGCAATTTAATTAAGTTGTGTTTACCTTGTCTTAATGTTCAAAGACAGATGCAATTATTGTTTTTTTAAGAAAACATTGTTCTTTTATGTTTACCTGTAAAATTATGCAAATTAATGTTTCTGAATATATATGTTAACGCCACCTGCTCTCTCTGTTCTCTTTTCTTGTGTTATATTGTCTAGCCCATGTTCCTTAACGCTCAAACTTTGTTCCATTTTGAATTCACTCATAATGCGTCTGATACGGAGAACTTTAATTGGTCGATCCGATGGTTATTGATCATTCAGTACACCATCTCTGTTGGTGCCATATACCCATGGGACTAGTTTCACTCTACATTTACTTCAATCATAACTTGGAGAGCACGTTGCTTCACAATAAAACTTGGTCTAATACTGTGTCTGACTTTTCACAGCTATTACGGAGTCCATCAAAATGGAAAAGGTGCAGGACCCTGACGAGAAGCCGCAGACCTCTCGTGTCAATCCTGACGTTGCCTCACTGCAGCCAACTTCACTGGAAGTACGGGTGAGTGCTTCAGTTTCCACCATGGCCAAAGTAGAAAAGCTATTAGGCACTCGTCCCTCTTAGAAAAGAAATTATCTAGGTTTCGTTCTTACTTAACAGAGAAAAGCCTTGATGATCACAATCTAAGCATTCTCACTGAGAAATGTAAAACCTATCAATCTAATTTGAATTCTTATGACACTTGACAAATCGAACTTCGAACTTCTCGACTCAATTTGTGAACAAGATCGAAGTCAGGTGGAGGATAGCTACTATGAGGGACTTGCTGAAGCCGATGAATTAATCAAAACCTTAACTAAAAAGCATAGGGACCAACCTGTCACTCCGTCTAAATCAATCCTACCTAGGATTTCCTTGCCAACCTTTTCTGGCAACGAGAAGGAATGGGATTCCTTCGAGGAACTGTACGATTCTTTAGTGCATGATGATTCTTCAATACCTGATATTCAGAAGTTTCATTATATGAAATCTGTTTTACGAGGTCCCCCTCTTACGTTGATAGAAGCACTCCCTCTCACGTATGACAACTATTCAGTTTCCTTCAATTTGCTGCAACAACGTTACGGTAACCCCAAGCTTCGTATCCACAGGCATATTACTGCTCTATTTAACCTCCCTTCTTGCTGTCCAGACAATCTTTCTTCTATACGTCAGTTAGGTGATACTGTCAAGCTTCATGTACGAGCACTCGAGAACTTGAAGCAACCAGTCGAACACTGGGACTTATTTCTGATCTATCTTACAACTTCCAGGTTCGACCCACAAACTTTAAAGGCATGGGAATCAGATTTAATAGATCAGCTGGATCCCACATTTCAAACTTTAGTCACATTTATCAAAAACCGTTGTCAGGTACTTTCCGCTGTTGCACAACAGGCCGAACTTTCTAGTCCGAGTAAAGGTGCAATTAGCAAGACTGTTCCTACCAGGAAATCTGTCCGCTCTCAGGTATTTTCAGTGCAGAGTACTGTACAAATCTGCTTTCTTTGCAACAACTTGCATCCGCTATATGCTTGTTCTTTTTTCAAATCCCTGTCAGTCGATGACCGTAGGAAAGCTGTGCCGAACACAAATGTTGTTATAATTGTCTGTCGGACAAACATGCAGTTTCAAACTGTTCGTCTAAAGGTGTCTGCACACATTGCAAACTGCGCCACCATTCCTCATTACGCCGGTTTGAAAAACCCAAATATAAGCATCCCCAAAATATGCCTTTGGAAAGCGCTGTTTCTACGACTTCTCAATCCAACGTGGCATCCAGTAGTAAGTGGTGCCTTACCTCTGGCACTCATTCTGACTCTAGCGCTCAGTCCTATAGTCAGACTGCTAATTCTTGGCGAAGTACTCAGGTTTTGTTATCCACGGTGAGACTTCAGGTCCAAGACTCTAAAGGCAAATGGCTTTCTGTTCGAGCTCTTCCCGACAATGCTGCCACTTCTTCTTTGGTTAAGAAATTAAACTTAAAGACTAATACCACTTCGATAGAAATATCTGGTATCAATAACAGTAAGTCTACTTCCTTACAGTTCGTAAAGCTCAATATTAAGGATTCGGTGCAAACTGGCACTAACCTTAATTTAAATTGTTTGTCAATCCCCGTTATTGGAGCTCCGACTCCTAGTCTTTCGTTCTCTATTGATACGTGGCATTTCCCTTCTGATCTGAAATTAGCTGATCCCTACTTTCATCAGAGTGCTCCAGTTGACATTTTGCTAGGTGCTAATGTCTTTTGGCAAAATTTAATTCCTTCCAGAATCAATATAACTTCTAGCATCTACGCCCACCACACCAAATTCGGTTGGTTGGTCACGGGTCATATCCTTCTTGCCACTGTGCAGTCTTCATCTTTATGTCACTTAACTCACGTTGAGTTGGACAATAATTTGGAAAAGTTTTGGAAAATTGAGTCTATCGATTCCACCCCCTCTTCTTCCACTGAAGATGACTTTTGGGAACAGCTTCATCTCTACACTACCACTCGCAACCCAGATGGTAGATTCGTTGTCACTATGCCTCGTATTTCTTCCCCTCCAGTTTTAAAAGATTCGCATCCTTGCGCTCTTAAGGCTTTGATTGCTGTAGAAAATCAGTTGAATCAAGATTCTTCAGCCAAAGCTCAATACGTGGAATTCATGGAAGACTACGAAGCCGCTGGTCACATGGAAGTTCTTAATAGACAAACTCTTTCAGAAGTTAAAGTTTATTTCAATAATCACCCTGTTTGGAAGAACCCTTCCACAAGGGAACACATTCGAGTCGTTTTCAATGGTTCCGCCCCAGATTCTGATGGTATTTCATTAAACGATACCTTACTTACCAGTCTCGCCATTCAGTCTGATCATTCTTCCGTTTTGTTAAACTTTCGCCTGATTCCTGTTGGTGTCATCGCCGATATTAAACAAATGTATAGGCAAATCTTAAAATATTCTGAACAGCAAAATTTTCAACAAATTCTTTGGCGTGATAGCCTTTCCAAACCCATTAAGTTCTTCAAATTGAAAACTGTCACATATGGTCTAAAGTCATCTGCTTTCTTGGCCATCCGCACTTTAAAGCATCTAGCTGAGTAAGACTCTAACCTCTTTTCTGCTGATACTTCAAATCTTCTCAAAAAGTCTTTTTATGTGGATGATTTTCTTCATTCCTTCAGCTCCCCTTCTGAAGCACTTGAGCACTCACGTGATCTCCAAGCGTTGCTTCATGGAGGAGGTTTCCTACTTCACAAATGGAATTCTAATTCCAAGGAAGTGCTAGCTAAGCTCATATCCAATGGCAACACTGATACACCAGTGGAGCTCTTATACACTGTTGATTCCACTAAAGTTTTGAGACTTCACTGGTATCCCGTTTCGGATTCCTTTTTCTATCAAGTCAGCTTGTCTCCTATTCTTCCTCAAACTAAGCGGCAAGTTCTTTCCGAAATCGCCAAAATCTACGACCCTCTTCAATTCATAGCTCCGATCATAGTCAAAGCCAAGATGTTTATGCAGGAACTATGGTCTCTAAAAATGAATTGGGATGATCCTATCCCTCCTTCTCTCTTGGAAAGATGGCTTTCCTTCCGTACTCATCTTCGTTATCTATCTATTATATACATCCCCAGGGTTCTTATCCCTACTTCGTTCTCTGCTAAACTAGAGCTGCATCTCTTTGCAGATAGCTCCGTAAAGCTTACGGATGCTGCGCTTATGTGGTCAGTCGTAACACTCCTGCTTCATTCTCTAATTTACATTGTGCCAAGTCAAAGGTAGTTCCTTTGAAAAAGGTCCCTTTGCCTCGCTTAGAGTTATGCGCTGCCCAGCTCGCAGACGAATTATCTCAAAAGCCTGTCTCCAATCTTAACTGTCATTTCAGTCATATCTACTACTGGACTGACACTGCCATCACATTAGCTTGGATCACGAAGCCCCCTACGCATTGGAAATCCTTCGTCGCCAACAGGTTGGAAAAAATCCAAACTCTATCTGAATCTTCTCAATGGAAACATGTCTCGGGTAAAGAGAACCCTGCGGACATAATTTCTCGTGGATGCCTTCCACACCAGCTAGCTAAATCTAGTCCTTTCTGGCATGGTCCAACTTGGTTGTTGCAAGAACCTTCCTTTTGGCCAGCCCTATTTTCTTCTGCTTTAACGAATGTTCCTGAAACTCGTAAAGTCGCCTCTTCTCTTGTAAACACGGTTACCCCTTCATTGCTTGAAATATATTCTTCTTTTCAAAAGCTAGTTCCTGTTGTAGCTTAGTTGCTTCGATGGAAATTCTTTGTGTAAGAAAAACCATTGTTTCCTCAAGCATTTCTTTCTGCTGTTGAATTGCAGTCTGCTAATACCACAGTCGTATTGCTCACGCAACAAGAATTTTTTTCTGATGAAATTAATTCTCTATCTAAGGGTCTACCCCTCAAAAAGCGTAATAGACAATTTGCTTTATGCCCCTTTCTTGATGATAAAGGATTATTAAGAGTAGGTGGTCGGTTGTCTTTTTCTGATTATCCTGAAGATATGAAGCACCCCATAATTCTTCCTTCAAAACATCACGTTACTAAACTGATAATACGCCAATTTCACTATCAGCATTTGCACGTTGGTACATGCACTCTCTTGTGTTTGATTCGTGAGCATTACTGGCCCATCAATGGCTTGCACTAAGTCATTTCCGTAGTTAGAAAGTGTATTCCTTGCTTTAAGGCCAAACCTAAGTTTCCTCAGCAACTTATGGCTGACCTTACTTCGTTCCGTTCTGCTCCCAGCGGACCGTTTCTTCTAACTGGTATTGATTACGCTGGTCCGTTCCTATATCGAACCAATAGTCTAGAAGCTAAACGCAAAATTCTTGCCAAACTCTACATAGCACTTTTTGTATGTATGGTTACTGGCGCCATTCATCTTGAATTGGTCACCAATGCTTCCACTTCATATTTTCTCTCTGCTTTTTCTCGCTTTGTTGCTCGAAGAGGAATCCCCTCTGAGGTTTTCTCCGACAACGCCAGAAAATGTCTTGGTGCTTCTCAACAATGGCAAAAGGCACTCTGCTCTCGTCCTGCCAACGAACAATTGTCTAATTTTGCTCATTTGAAAGGTTTCAAATGGCACATCATTCCTCCGTACGCTCCACATCATTGGTGGAAGATGGGAAGCTTGTGACAAATTGACTAAAACTCATCTCAAAAGAACTATAGGAAATTCTATCCTATCTTTTGAAGAATTCAATTCTTTTGTAATTCTCATCGAAGGCACTGTCAATTCCCGTCCTTTGTCTCCTGTGTCTAACGACCCCTCCGATTTGCTTCCTTTAACCCCTGGTTATTTCTTGATAGGTAGTTCCTTAAAAGCTCCACCACCTCTCATCGAGCGCAGACTCGATATTTCTTTGCCCATTCTCTGGAAAAGAGTCGAAGCCCTTAGAAATAGCTTTTGGAAACGGTGGAGACTGGAGTATTTAAACTTGCTTCAGAGGAGAGGGAAGTGGCAGCTCGCTCACCCAAACCTTAAGGAGGGAGATTTGATTCTCTTGAGAGACTCCAGTCCTCCACTGGTTTGGCACACTGGAAGAGTAGTGAAGTGCTACACCGGTCGTGACAATAGGGTAAGAGTGGTGAAATTAATTACTCCTTTTGGACAGTGTGTTCGTCCAATTTCTTCTGTTTCTCCTTTGCTATTCTAGTCCTGTTTCTTTGTGTTTTTTCTTGTTGTTGCCCCTCTGGCAGTATGATCGCATTTGCGAATAATTAATGTGTTAATTTTGTAAGTTTTGATAATGTCAAAAGTCAGACCAGAATTTGATTTTCTAACCTCATTTTCGTCACCATGTGCTCGTGACAGTTAATTTTGTATTTCGCTTTCTTTTTTAAACAAAACATATTTAAAAGGATATAATTACTTACTTCTTAGTTTATAAGTCATATTTCGCCTCTAAGGCATTTTTCTAAGTGTTATATAGTCATTCTTCACGTGTTGATTCACGTGGGATACTGGTCTTAGTAAGCTACGCGCTTATTGGCCGTCACCCTGACGTGGCCTCGTTCCAGCCAATCGCTGCGCTTCTTCTTCCCAACGTGGTCTGCATTCTCCAATCGCAGCCATGGAACAATCGAGAACCTTGGCCTGTTTACTATTTAAGAGGCTGGTATACCCTTCCTCTTCGTGATTTCTCCGTTAGCGATCTTGCTAACCACCCGTCTTGCAAACCGGACGAAAAAATTCAAACCAGTACAACATAACATCTTTGATTTCTGCGTCAAGAAGTGTTCTTACAAACCTTCGCGAGTCTTCTAGACATTTTCAAAGTGATCTAACCTAGGTCATCTTCAGCGTGTTCCTGCGACATCGCTCTCTAATGAACATTAAGATGTCTACTATGCATCTTCAAGTGCAACGGAAAACTATTCCTACGCAAATTATTACCAAGTGAATGTATTATCACGTCGTCTTCATACTACAAGTCTTTAACGTTTGTGATAGCTAAGGTCATCCTTACAACTCAACAAGTGTTCTACAGTTAAGTACTTTTGTGAACGCAACCACAACTTTACGTAACCTATGTCATCTTCCTCGTACTCAAGTGTTCTACGCACATGTGGGTTGTCACCCACACTTCGTCCTAAAGCTAAGTATTTTCTTACATAACCTGTACTGTTTGATGTGTTATGTATCATGTAAGCTTTATACAAACCTGCTTCAGAAGATTCCTCAATTTTAATATCTTTGCTGGCTTCTTCCCATTCATTTTAGGAGGTATAACATATATGCTCACTTTAGTTATTTTTCCGTTGGGAATAATCTCTTTAATTCTTACGCATACGTGCATCGGCCATTGCACTTTTTCTTGTGTACTTTAACCTTTACCCGTTCATGGTTCACTTTCAAGTAATATGCCTACTTGCCTACCTGCTTCTGCTCTCTTCATTTCTTAGGAAACCTTTAATTATTAACTTACATGCAGCTCACACTTCCTGTGTCTGCCATCGCATTTTCTTTGCAAACATTTCTGTTGCATCTTTGCAACTACCCAAGCATTTCTATTTCATAGGGAACTGCAGGATTAGTCCCCTGTCAGCTACTAGCTCCCTTTATAACCTTTGTATTTCTTGGTAACGTCTTCAGTTTCCCCTACTTTCTTTTCCTATGTATGGTGGGATTTTTCTCCCTGCCAACCATCAGCTTTATTTATAAGTTGCGTCACTAATTTTCCTTTTGCACAAAGCAATTCAATTAAGTTGCGTTTACCTTGTCTTAATGTTCATAGACAGATGCAATTATTATTGTGTTAAGAAAACATTGTTATTTTATGTTAACCTGGAAAACTATGCAAATGAATGTTTCTGAATATACATGTTAAAGCTACCTGCGCTCTCTGTTCTCTTTTCTTGTGTTATATTGTCTAGCCCATGTTCCTTAACGCTCAAACTTTTTTCCATTTTGAATTCACTCAAAATGTGTATGTTACGGAGACCTTTAATTGGTCGATCCGAAGGTTATTGATCATTCATTACACAACAGCTCAACAATAGGTTTGGTAGTTTAAATTCTCTTCAGTTCTTGAACTCATCAATTCTATTAATTCAGACGAGAATAAACGAGTGCTCCCTAAAATTGATTTCGGGTGCATTAAAAAGCGTTAGCCTAATGTATTTTCTTGCCGTTCGATCACAGCTATTGTCATACACTTCTAGTGACTTAAGAGAAAAACATGTTAATTAACCGTTACTTTTCCATAAATCTAATATCTGTGAATTTACCAGAGCGATTCCTGCTACATGTGTTTCTGTAGAAAGAAACTTTTCTATACTAACGCGAATAAAATATAACTACGCCCGCATTACGTAAGGCCAGGATAGACTTATATCAATTGGGAAATATTTACTTTTTGAGATAAAAATCCCAAATTTCCACAACTTGCTCATCAACGATTTTCTTCCGGGTAACTAATTGCTGCCTTGTTATTATTATTGTTAATGTACTTGTTATTATCATCATCATCGTAGTCGTAGTCATGATTGTGATTGTCCTACGATAGTGGTAAAATGTGTTGCAATAATTTGAACTGAATGTTACTAGTTTATGAAAAGCCCAGGAGGAGCATACACAATAATTTCACTGCCGGTGCTAAGTTTTATACCATTGCTTACCCTAAATAAAATTCCACCACACGCCACTGGTCTTATTTGTTACTGTGTCGTTTGGGGATTTGGAATATCGAGACCATCAGTGTCAGGTACGTTATGTTCAAATTGTCTCATGACAACTGTTATCAAGTGAACTTCATGGTGCTTGGACTCGGAAGGAGGTTGTGGTACTGATCTAGGTGCCATCCGGGCATTTGCCTTGATTATAAGTGGGAAAATACGTATGTAGCAACTTCCAAGATGCCTCGGAACGAAGTTCAAACCCAGCTCTTCTCAGTAGTTCCTATGACCCTGTTTCCATATCTAAAAGAGAATTCTCAACACCAGAGCAGTAACCTAAACTTGAAACATTTTGATAGGGAGTTGGTGTTTCATTCCTCTTGAACATGAAAAATATAAAGGATGAAAAAAGCACTCCTGGCTGCTTCTCATTGACTTTATACAGTAATGAGCTCTATGCAGTGCGTTCAGATTATGGTGACGGTGCCTGCACTCCAACACCTAGCACTGACCATATTTCCAAAGTTAACTCTACGATGGATTCTTTCATCTCTGGACCGTCTAATCTCCCCACCAGGTGCGCTTAGGCACTGGGCTGCTGATCGTTCGGAAGCTTATTCAACATCAATAATCAATCAATTGCAGTGCAGACAAAGTATACGGGGCTGTTGTTCAAGATATATGTAGTCTCTTAATGAAGCGACATTCAGAATATCCAACTTCTAGTCTGGATAGCTGATACTAGAAACAAGTAGTTCCGTGAAGAACGAAATAGCCCATTTTCATAAATCCTACTGGCCTTACTTAGGACACGAGAAATTGAAACGAGATTGAAAAGAAATGCACAGCCGCTATTTCCAGGTTCTCGTGAAATTTATTTAAATTATACGTCAGTTTAATAAGGCTTGTATGAAAATATACCTTGCCAAGTTTCACAGCACTAGGATGAAAAGTCGCGAGAAAAATCCATTTAAATATTTAAATTCACGTCGCCGCGATATTGGTTATTGAATGATGTATGGGTGATCTTATGTTAATAGCCTCTATCAACGTACAGAATGCCAGTTTGGTTGCTGTAATAGATTCGTAGATATTGAGAACCGTCTAAATATTTCGGATGGTCGCCAAGTTGGATCGTTATATGTGTTGGCCATAGAGTTATGTACCATTAGACGAAGATTATTTTGTAGGTCTATGATTCAAACGTTGACTTCGATCGGATGATTAGGACACAAGAAATAAAAACTTAATTTCATAATTTCGCACAGCCACCATCTTGAGATTATGTAATCAATTGTATTTTATTAGATATCAGATCATTGCAATGTGAATAAACATTTGCTGTACTCAGTTTCACTGCGCTCGGATGGTTAGATAGCGAGAAAAGTATATTTAAAAGTTTCAAAATCACTTTTGCGCCATGTTCGTTTTGTACTTAACAGGTATATAAAAGTCACATTGATGAACCTGTAGTAGTAGTAGGCCTACCTTTTATCACCATAAAAGCATTCAGTGCGATATCTGGTACTGTTGCGGAGAATTAGAATGGCAGTGAAATGTTTCGCGTGGCCGCCATGTTGGATTGGTGAAAAGTATTAAAATTTGAAACCCACAGGCGAGGTCAGATAATGTAGTAGTATGCACTTACCGAGTTTCTTTGAAATCGCTTTGGCCGTTTAGAATTTAGCGAGACACACACATACACACAATGTACCCTCTTCTTGTGGATGGGCTCAATTGATTTTCCGCAGAAGTCATATGTTTGATTTGAAGAGCGCACATGTGTGTGTTTTGAAACACGCGCTTGCCTGAGTTGAGCTGCCGCCATATATAGTGCAGTCGGGAGAGGACCTGTAGCGCTGACTACTGGACGCAGTATTTCACTGGTGTACAAAATATGAAGAGATGGAAATATTAGATTATCGTGGGAATGTTGTTATTAAATTTCTACGATTTATGGAAAACGTTTCGTCACGATACAACAACGCACGCCGGAATTATGAGTGATTTTATATTACAGTGCGCAGATGGAAGGCGTAATGGTCAGATCCAGGTGATTGAGCAGCAGGATATAAACCCAGGTATAGAAGAGGCCAGCGCAACCAGTGATGAGCAGCGGCACCAGCCAGTTGATAAAGAATCCAGGCGCGCCAGCCAAGAGTTCCGTCAGGAAGGGAAAGGTGAAGAGGCTTGCCTCTATAACCAAGCCTCCCCCTCCCCGGTGACACGTGCTCGTTCAGAGGCCCAAAGCATGAAGACGCCAGCATCGCAAAAGTCAACATCCGAGGCCGAGAAGAAGGATCAAGGCCCGGCTGGCACCAGCACCAGCGGCCAAAGGGGCAACGTGAGCTCGGAAATTGTGCAGGTCTCCCTGCGCCCTGAGGCTTCGGCCCCAGGCTCCGAAACCTCACCACGCCCCTCCAGCCCCACCAGCCTAGTCGTGTCCGAAAATAACTGGACACGAGGCACGACTAGCGCCTCGACCAGCGATAAACCACCAAGCGGCCAGTGGGGCCACGTGAACATGGACACCGGGGCACCGTCCTCGGGCTCCGGGATCTCACCACGCTCCTCCAGTCCCTCCAGTCTAGTCGCGTCCGAGAAGAGCTGGACACCTGGCACGGCTAGACTAAGTGCTGGGCCAGCGTTCAGTCCAAGCGGCAATGTCTCCACACAGAGCTCCATCCCGTTCAACCCGGCGATGCTGATCTACTTCCGGACAGGTCTTGACCCGAACCAGGAAAAGATGCACATCCTGAACGTTCTGGATTACGCCCGCCACCCAGGATGACGTCGAAGCTTGCCTCACGACGGGTATCCTGATCAGGCCCACGTAATCAGTAGCAGGTAGCTACTACCAACAAGAACTGCTACCAGTCTGGCAGGTAGCGCCACTGTCCGGTGCACTACCAGGTGCCCGTTCAGGCATCGTGGGGATCCGCTTTGGCGATCCAGGAACAGCCACAGCGACGCAGACGGGATGACCAGCGATGACGGAGGCTGGGACCCAAGTGGGCCACCTGGCCTTCACCAAGTCTAGCCAGACTCCCATACAGCCAGAACAAGCCAAGGACCCCCAGGCGGGGCCATTGGCGGAGCAATCTGCGCCCGCCATCCAGGAGGGGGACCAGCCAGCACCTCAGGCGAGGTCTTTAGCGGGGCAACCTGCGCCCCGCTACCGTTGCCCCAGACGACGCCACCCACGTTCACAGGAGGGAGAGGTAGGGCCGACCGGTGACACCAACCAGGAAGGACGAAGTTACCCACGCTCCCAGGAGGTAGAGGTAGGGCCGAGCGACACCACGCATGGACGACGCCACCAACGCTCCCAGGAGGGAGAGGTAGGGTAACGCGACGCCAACAACCAGGACGAACGACGAAACCCACACTCCCAGGAGGGAGCGGTACGGCCGAGCGACGCCACCCACGGACGACGCCACCACCCGCCCTCCAAAAAGGGAGCGCCTACCAAGAGGGACGTCGTCACCAGCCGCCATAGGGACCAGCGGCAGCCAGGCAATATGAAACCCCAACCCAGACCAGCTATTACAGTGTTTCCGCTGTCTGAAGTGGAGTCATTCCCAGGGATCCTGTGGCTCCCCAGTCAGATGCAACTGGTGCTCAGGTGCCCTTCACCACACCAGATGCACGACGCCACGGGACGCGCCGGTGTGCGCCAACTGCAGGGACGATCGCCCGTCCTCCCAACCCAATTGACCCGTCTACCGGGCCATGGCAAAGGCAGTGAGGAAGGCGGCCTGTTGCCATGGAACGGTGACCAGGAACCTGCTCTGGCATGCGAGGTCCCCTCCAACGCGCTCCGGGAATGGAGACTCAGCACCAGGACCGGGTTATGGTTCAAGTCCTCGGACTTTTAGTGTCCCTGCTCGGTAGCCGGAAAGGCCCGCGCTAGACCCAACAGTGCCAAGCAATACTGATTCCCCTTTGATGGACTGGCGAGAAGATGACATGAGTGGTGCATGAAACCTTCTCCCTCTAACAACTACACCTAGGCCTACCTGATTCCTCCACATTTCCCTTGCATGTGGCTATCACCCATTCGCCAGGTTTTTATTCACAGGCGCTCTTTCTTTCAGTCTGCGTTTTTTCCCAGGCCCTTGATGAACTTTACCTAACCGCTTATTTGTATGTCCTATTAGATGATGCCTGGGAGAGTACCTAGTACTGGGACAGGCACAAGGTCTCGAACGGCTCATTCCCCAACCCTAGATTCATTCTGTTTCGCTTACTATCTAGTAGTAACAGCATGTCGGAGGCAGCAGTAGATAAGCTCGGCTGCCACGCGGGGGATGCGGGACACGCGGGACACTTTCAGCCCCCCTCCCTCCCAGAAAAAAAAGAGGTCAGTTCAGTGTGTTTTTTAATGAAGTGTGTGACCAAGGAAAAGTTATTTTGCCTTGTATCACATGCAGTAGTTTTGGAATGGTAGGGGCACGTTTTTCTTCCACATAAAACGCTTTAATAGCACGACGAATTACACATTTATCAAAATCATCAATGTTCACTACTGTGTGTGATGGCCTAGTATTTCGTCTCTTACCAGGAGTGGACAGCACACTACCCTCGCCACTTTCAGCCAATTCCCTCGTTTCCTTCCTTATCATTTTAATAAAAGATTCGGACACTCCAGCATAGTGAGCAGCTCTTCGTGTTGCCTGGTTTACTGTGAAAGCAAAACGTTCGTTTTCAGCCTCTTCATCACATTTTACTATAATATTAGTTATGATACCACGACCCTCAGAATGCACAACTTTATTTTTCTTTCACACCGACATAACACTATGAGAACCACACTCAATGTCTATGTCTCCACTGAGGTAGTATAAGCAAAAGCATGGCCCGGAATTCCCTCGCTCACTCATCGTTCCCGCTCCCCTTACCTCCCCCTTACCTCATACCCCGCGTCCTCAGAGCTTGCGCGGGGACAGTATTTGTAAACTCCTATTAGACTAGAAGAAGCCTTACCGAATGCCATTACAGTAATTTAGATATAAATCTCATGATTGCTGTATGACTGTTGTGTGAATTTTGTGAATACCTGATATATTATCCGTCGAGGAATTATTATGATTTCAGCTAATTAATATCCGATATTATTTCAATTATTGTTAATGAAGACAGGAAGTATTTGAAGTTGTTTAAATTTTAACTGTCTATGAAAAATTTAATTACTCAACTCATGCAGAATATCAGAAATTGTTATGAAATTACTGGTATATTGAAGATCTGTGATGTCAATAACCTGGAGATGTGAGGTTTTTGGAAATAATTTGATAGAAAACCTCTTCTCCATTTAAAATGTGTAAAATTTGGATTCCCATAATCTGATATGGAAAATAAAATTCTCGGACTTGATTTAAAAAATGATGGATATATTTTGGAAAAAATGTGTAAATAAATGTGTTGACAGGACAGTGAACATTTTGAGTGAAACAAAATAATAGATGACAGACAGGACTAATAGTGAGTCTGCTCATCGTGAAAACAGAATTTAAATAGATAAATAGCTATAGCTCAGAATGCTTGATATTGAATAAAAAAGGGGAAATCAAGGATTTAGAGAAGAAGGAAAGGAAAATCTTGAGAAAGATCCTAGGACCTGAAAAACAAAAAGATGGTACATGGAGGAAGAGGAGAAATGAAGATCTCTACAGACAGGCAGAGAAAATCACAGACACCATCCGTAAGAGGAGATTGAAGTTTTATGGACACCTCATGAGAATGAACGAAAGTCGACTAACGAAGAGAATCTTTAACTACATCACCAAGATCAAGGCAACTACATTATGGATAGAGGAAACGAGAAAAGACATGGAGGAAGTGGGGATAAATCCAGAAGACATTTGGAATAGAGATGTGTTTCGAGCTAAGATTGATAAATTCAAGGGGTTCCAGGAAAAGCAATGTAAAAGGGCCAAAAACACCTGGTCAGATGAGAGGAGGAGGAACCACAGCGAAAGGATGAAGAAATTTTGGGAGAAGAAAAAAAGACTAACCAACAAATCAGTTGTTTTCCGTGGTCCACAGTAGGCCAAAATCGAAGGAAGAAGAAGAAGATAAATAATTAACTGTGGATAACACAATGGACTGATAATTTTCAGATTACCTCACACATCAGTGCTATTCATTTAGGTGTATTTTTTTCAAGCTGATTTTTGATAGAAGAAATCGTCAATTTTGACACAGGCATATTAGTTAGGGACCCATGGGGATTAGGGTGTTTTATTTTTCAGGACTGTGTTTAGATTTATTTCCTCCCTGGGGGAACAAACAAACTTTAGTTAGGATGTTAGAGAATGAAATATAAATTGAAATCTCAAATTTTTAAACTGTGATGTGTTTTTCCATGATCCTTTCTCCTCCTACTGATGTTTGAATTTTGAAATCAGCCATGCTATCTTTGCTTTAATGTGTGCCCAGATAGACCCAGAGATGTATTTGAATCTCGTGCTAAGCTGATATTGAAATCCAAACATATGTGGTCGTTCAACTTCGATCAAACGGGCGCAACACACACGGACAAAAGGTGATCACATCAGCCTACTTTTTCATATTTTTTATAGTCAATTTACCCTCTAGGTTGGTGGTTCCCACGAACTCAGCGAGGGAACTCACCACTACCGCCTCTCTGGGCAGTGTCCTGGAGCCTTGAACATCTTGACGGGTTGAATACAACTGGGGAGGTGGAATCAGCACTTCGCCCAAGCGGGCTCACCTGCAAAGCGAACAGGGGCTGAGATGGGAAGGGATGGAAGATTGGGATGGATAAGCGAAGAAGAGGGAAGGAGGCGCCCGTGGCCTTACAGTAGGTACTGTCCCCGAAATACCTACCAATACCTGTTGGAATCCCTCGATGACAGCCGGATCGTAGAACCTAAAAATCCCCGGCAAGAAAAAAAACAGGTTCTACCAACAGATAAAGGAGTAGAAGGGTGCAGATATCCTAACAGGTGGTATTAAGAAGAACCATAGCTACGTGTAAAATAAACTAGCTCGAAAAGACACGAGATACCTCCAAACGATTAATCTCTAAGGGTGGAGTACCCTGGAAATACCCAGCGATGGCCCTCTTAATACTACCTCCCATCACTTTACTAAAAGAACACGCACTAAAATTTAAAATGGAAAGCAAAATTTTATTGAAGAAAAGAACAAGACAAAGAGAAAAAGAAAAATAAGCACTGTCGTTAAAATGACCCAAGAAATTTCTAAGAAAAGCAATGTAATAATAAAAAAGAATTATTACCTGGATCACCTCAAAATTGAGTGTCCAGAATTGGAAACTCATTCCAATTTGTCGCAAAATGATCATACAAGATCCTCGAATAATTAGATTGGACTGTATAATTAACAACCAAAAGAATCACCATAGTGATTTTACGCACATTACATTCTATTAAATTTTAATCACAAGTAAAGTTAGCGGTTATTTGAATTTTGGTGTCAATTTACGCTATATACATTAATTTACAAAATTTATACAAGTTTAATTTAGGACACATTCAAATGTTCCTAATATACTGACATAAATGCAATATTCGCTTCTGTACATTTTCTTAATGATGGGTAAATTTCGCCAAGCAACCAAGCTAAGCGAAATGTCTGTTCACAATTATATTTCAAATAATTACTCAATTAAATATGATCTTAATGGTTGTATAGGCATTTCTCATAAGACTGCAGAAATATTAATCAATTTTATCATACAACTTATCCGAGCATTGATTTGGAACGTACTATTATCAAGACAAAGGTACTTGTAAGACCGGATAATCAGCCGAAAACGTCAAAACGAACATCCCACAATCGAACCTCAAATGGTTCAAGTACACTGAACAGCTGATACAAGACTACGACTAGTCTAACAACGATTGGCACTTATCGGCTCAAAAGCACTTATTGGCTCAATCCCAAAAATACAAACATACTTCACAAAGCATTACATCCAAAAGAATCAGCTGTTTCAAAAAAATCCTGATATCCACCACTGTGCTTCAAACTAAGGTTCACAAAACCTTGATATAGCTCGTTTATCATGCAAAAGTGTGGTCTGCATATCAACCAGCTGACCACAGTATCACCAAGGTCTTACAAAATGCCTCCGGAAATGCTTGAAAACAAAACCAATACCATTGCACGTCGTTCATCAATATGATTCATAAATATGATCAAGCGCCTACGAATCTTGCCTTACACAAAGTCATTTTCATCATTTTATATCATTATAATCATAGACAAAGTCTATATTGCCTGGGAAAAATTTATTCAGAAGCTTGAGTGTTTTTCTAAATGCGGTGGAAATAAATCTCACACTAATGCGTCAAAAGCAATCATTTAACTTTATATTAATTAAGGCTCATGTCAAAGCATGATATCACAAAACTACAACTGAACTTCCAGAATGAGGTTATACGAAAAAGTAAAGATCAATGTCCCCTATATTGAGGTCGCCCCTGACTCAGGTGAACTCGAAAATACCAGTAAACCGTTCCTACGCCATGAATGCAAGCCAACTTCAAAGGTCGGTCCAATGACAATTCATTAGGAAGGTGTGCCAGTAGATCTCTGCACACCCAAAGCTAAGTGCTTTCTCAAAGAAAGAAAACATATTGATCGAAACGATCAATCCAGCGGAGGGTAGATTATTGGCTGAGGAATAACCTAACCACCAAGGGAAGATGATAAAGAAAAGGGAGCGGGTTTCGGACTGGAGAAAAAGGATGGAGAAATAGGAGGAGAGTCCCCCAAAAGTTATAAGTTTAACTTTAAATGTCCTAAAAGGTGACTGCCACTGCAAATCAGCTCTCAGATACCTAAAGTGGGTAGGGACCTGGGCAAAGCTAACGGGAGACGCAGCTGGAACTTGGCGGTTTGCGAGAGAGTGGCTTTAGAGTATTCCCTCTCAAGCATACATATGCCTACTATGGGGAAGGGTGATGGTCTGGCAAGACAAAGAGTAACAGATTTATTATGTATCTGTTCAAAGTAATTTGAAGAATGCCAATAGTTTGAATAGGTTTCGATATTTTTTGTCTTCGAAATTGTAGAATTCCTAAAGAGAGACCAAATGCTTCCAAGAAGGATAGGAATAAAACAATTATACTTTTGGGAATAATTTTGGTAAGTGTACCAATAGTTGCATTTGGAAATGTCTAAGCTTTTACCCAGCAAGGAGCCGACTAAAAGTTTAGGCAAGGAGAAACACTTAAATTTTGAAAAACCAACCATAAGTGTTGGAGAGAATCTCCACAAGCAGGAAGCTGGCGTAGCGAGCTATGCTTGCCTTACTGGCCAGTTAGAATTAGCTATTAAAGCTAAGAGAGACTTTACCGAGTTGTCAACTAAGAGTTTTTGCTCAAATGCAACAAGTGGTGAAAACCCTATCACGAGATTTATTTGCATTAACGAGGGCATGAACCTAGGAAGAGTCAGGGAAGACAGGATCTTGCCTAACTGTTGTGTTAGAGAAATGATGAGTCAAAGAAAGAAACTTTAAATTTATTTTAACAATGCAAAAGAGCGTAATGAATTTAACAAATAAGTAGTAGATTTTTGACAAATATATAATTTATAACAAACTTATAACAAATGGGGTCACAGACCTCCGAAAAAACATCTAAAGTTTGCGCCAGGCAATTAACAATTCTTTTGGTTTCAAACCTTTATATGTTTTTTAAAATCCTCGCAAGATTTTAAAATAGAGAGGATAAAGTACAAAAGTTAAAGACAATTAAAGTGATTAAAATTAGACAGTAAATCGAGTACAAGGTGTGTACTTCAAGAAATTTCTGAGAAAATATTCTAGAAAAAGTAACAACTTCGGAAATAACAATAACAAAAACAGGAAGAATAAAATAGAAGTTCCTATAACTCCTTATTTCTAAGCTGAATTACTTTTTTTGTGGTTATACAAATAGGGCTGGTCACTTAATGTGAAACCTGGAGAGAAAGTCGAAAGGAAGTTTCTAGACATCCCATGTTTAAGTAGGAATCACGAACCAAATGGGGCAAGTTTCCCTTTCGTGAAACCTAGAAATAACACACTTATGAGTTGAAAGAATTGTATTCCCTAATTATAAGGGAGAAACAATGTAAGTTTGAAACGTGTACCAAACACGTAGTTATGCAGGAATTAATTAATGAGATATAAGCAAAGGGGGAGGGCACGGGTTTAGAGTGACACCTCATTGAAAAAGACCTAAAGTAACAATTTTATTTTGGTTTGTTAGTAAGGGGTTTAGGAGAGATCAACTGGGATGGAGGATAAATGTTCATGGCCGTATTTATAATGATCGGACGATCGCGACGCGGTAGAAATGTTGAACAAGCACTGGTTTTCACTATAGTCTGCTAAAATGGATGAAAAGTTCACTGTAGTAGCACGAAAGTTTATGGCAAAGAAAGTTATTGCAATTATGGAAAATAACTAGTTGCACTAGGTAGGCGAAAGTCTATTGCTTGAGAAAGTTGTGGATTACAATTAAATGCGGCAGAGAAAATCCCAACGGTGGAAGAAAATTTAGCTATTGCAGTAATTTATAAGGAAGATTCCTTAATTTAAAATAGTATCCCCACATGTGAGTGGAAAATACATGACGGCGCGACTGGTAGATAGAGTGCAGAATCTGGAAGGTTCCAGAACAATCCTAACTGAAGAATAGGGCCAAAGTTATTCCAGCGGTGGAACGAGCTGAGTAATTTATAGACAGTGGGTAATTCCCACGTTGTGAGAAGATTTCTCATAAGAAATGCTGCTTTCTATTAAGATTTGCTTAGACAGACAAAAGCTTAACATGGAAAATCCCGCGAAGGGTGATTATTGCCTCAAATATAGTAATCTCACACTGCCTATAAAATGATCGTTAAAAGCATGTAGATATTAAAACCGATGAAGATGAGGTTAAAACCTGAAGTCTGTACTTATCTTTGCTGCATGGCGAAGGTGAAGTTCCCTTTGACGATTTACATTAGAGTTCCAACATGGCGTGGAATGAAGAGAATGCCTCTTTATTTGAGGAGGCTAGCTCGAGTTGAGCCTTGACTGACTAAGTCGACTGCCGACGTACAAGTGAGACCCACTCAGCGAAGCGCAGAGGGACCAGGAAAGGGAAAAGAGAGGGGGTAGGAGACAAAAGGAAAACATATAAGCATAACCAACATTGAAAAGTTAAATTCTCTTGATAAGATGGTCTTCAAAGAGTTGATAGTAGGCGACACTATCGCAGCCTGGTGGGTGAAATAGTAGACGAAGTTCTCTTGATCACGGAGATGATAGCTGGCGATGGCGACGAGATCTGGTGGCCAGATTGATAAGGAAGTCCTCTTGCACCGGGAAGAATTGAGGAACTTCAGAGATTCGCTGCTAGATGACGTTAGGTGAGTCATGGAAGATATATATCTAGAACAGACTCACGAATAACATGAGAACCCTAAACAGCAAAGAGAACATAGGAGATCACTGTTGGTGTTTGAGAAAAAGGAAGGAATGAACAAGCAAAGAGCATTAAAAATATACTCTATCTTACCGTGTATTCCAAGAATACACCAAGCTGGGAGGGTATACACCAACAGAGATCAGGATAAACAATTAAACATTTAAAGGTAATGGAGCAATTAAAGACAGTGGTCTTGTGATCTGACCGTTAGTGGTCAAGATTCTGGCCTCCCTGACCCTCCCATCCCTTCCAGGATAACACTCGCTCACTCTACCTGAAATCCAGACCAGGGGAGGAGAAACATCCCTAACCAGGTCCAGGTCCCCCACTTTAATGTCGGGACTGGAAAGAAACCACTTCTGTCTCCGTTGCAAGGAAGTTAAATATTCCAAGTTCCACCTCTTCCAGAAAGAATTGCGGAGGGCTTCAAGTTTACGCCAAACAATAGGTAGATTAGAATCCCTGTAAGAGCTGGAAAGGGGAGGAGAGGCAGAAAGAGAAGTGCCTATAAGGAAGTGACCAGGTGTGAGTGGAAGCAGGTCATCAGGGTCATTGGAAAGCGGAGTTAAAGGACGAGAATTAAAAACACCTTCAATCACAAAGTAGCTAGAAGCTGCGGGTAATATAGCTCTAGTAAAGATTGCGGTAAGATGCGAAAGGAGAATTAACAAGTTTGAACAAAGCGTATAGAAACAAGTACATCGATTAAGGATAAGAATATACCAAATAAACAAAGGAACAATGCAAGTAGGAGGCAAGTACGCCATAGGTAACAACAATCTAGTAGCCATAAACGATGACCTTAAGTTATAATAAGCATCAAAGGGCAGCTTGGCCTTACCCGAGCTTGTATACAAACAAGATTGACAAACAAGCAGTTCGAAATAAACAAACAAAACTAGTTCAATCAGAAAAATACTTAAGTCAGCAAGAAACGTGACGTGACAAGCATAAATACAAAAACACATCGAATGTAACGACGAGAAAAAACAAGTTTGTTCATCAATGAACAATAAAGGTGCAAAATATGTAAGCAGAGTGCAATACATGAGCGCGTAAAAATATGCAACGATGTTATGAAACAAGGATCGAAGCAGCTATAGAATACGAGCGCGAGCAAGTGGGAGACACAGGCAAACACGGCCTTGACCCACATAGTACAGCGAGATAGCGAATATAAATAGCTGAAAGAGTCCTTGACCAGAACAAGTTTATTTTGGGAAGGAGGTGAGCAGCTTCCGAACTTACGGAAGCAACTCGCAAGACAGTGGTTGGCAGTCAGCCAGAGTTGAGATAAGGAAAACTTGCTCTGACCTTTGGCAAGCATAAAGGAAATAAACGGCAGCTTGGCCTTACCCGAGCTTGTATACAAACAAGATTGACAAACAAGCAGTTCGAAATAAACAAACAAAACTAGTTCAATCAGCTGTGACTTAAAGCGGAACCAGTAACACGTCATGCAGTCATCCGTAGCTTGAACGTGAAAAACCAATTTAGAGACATATGAAATAAAGTAAGAAATCAATTTCGCATAACTTTGAGGATCACGGAATCCGACAATTTTCAACAGAAAAAAAGCTTAATTCTTCCGAACAAAGAAGAGAAGCTGGGACATTGAGAAGAAGTTTATGCGTAAGAATAGTTATTCTAGATGCTAGAGAATTCAGATTTGCATGCAGTTTCAAAAGCGGCTTCCGATTGTGAGGAAGGGGGAAGGAGCCGGCCGTGGCCATCCTGCTAAATAGCGAATGAAGTGAAACATAGCTTACAGCGAAATGATGGTGACTGATAGCCATGGTTTTACATAAGGGGAAGATAGTTTTCGATAGAAAGTTTAAGCAATTACCTGCTATATAAAATGACATGAGAAGGTAAACGAAGGAACCCAAGGCGAGGCGAACTTGAATTGCCATTTTGTGCAGAAATAAGGCAAAACCATTTAAACAACTTACAAAGGTGGCGTAGTTGTTTACAATAAGACATCGTTTCGGCAAGTGTTTTTCAAATGTATCGAGATCAGAAACATAAGCGTTCTCTTTTTCAGAAAAGGGATTTATATCAGCTGTAACAAAATGACATTGCGATTTGGTTTGAAGACTGGGATGTTGGATTTCACCAGTAATAACCCAACCTAAATCGGTGTCTCTGGCGACCACGTTTGAAGATAACTTGCGAACCTGTTTACGAAGGCAATTCCAGAAAATATTGGCACTGAAAAGTATATCAATGGGACCTTGAGCATTAAACTGAGGATCAGCTAGCCTTAAGTGCGAAGGAATCTTTAAACCAGAAGTATTAATAGAGCTGCTAGGAGTGTCCTTGCCAATACTGGTAAGAATTAGACAGTTTAAGTTAAGATTGGTGTTTCTTTGACAAATGTCTCTGATTTTCAATTTTGAAGACTGTAAGGCTTGAGTTTTCAAATTGTCAATGCCGGATACATTGATGGAAGTAGGTGATGAAGAAAGACCTAGTTTTTAATTAACGATTGTGAAACAAAGTTGTGAGTTGAAGCGGAATCGAGAAGACCGCGGGTTCGAAACCAATTTCCAAATTTATCTTGGATTTCGAATTGTACAGTGGACAAAAGGGCTTGCGCACTGTGAGAAATTTCGGCGTTAGAAATGCAGGAAGAAGCATTAGTTTGTTCGGAGCTGCTCTGCATGGAGTTTAAAGAAGCGGGTACTGGTGACCTTGATTGATCATGAACGTGCAATAAAGAATGATGCGGTATTTTGCAATGTGAACAGAGGTTGGATGACGTACAATTAGAAGAAGAATGCTTTGGTGACAAGCAGTTGAAGCAATATTTACTATTGAAGACAAACTTCCTTCAGTCTTCAACAGACAATTCTTTAAAGGATTTGCACGAGTACAAGGTGTGAAACTTTTTACAGAGCGTGCATTTTAAAGATTTGTTGAGCGGCCTGATATGTTCTCTTGGATGGTTGAAAGAAGCAGAACGGGTTTGCTTGTTCTCGACAGATGGGGGCTGATGACCATTTGAAGAGACAAGTTTTTTCTCAAGAGTGTGACACTGATGACTCGTTTCGACATTTTCGCACTGAAATGAGAGTGCTGTAAGGACTTGGCACCGGCTGTTCAGAAACGAGATAAGGTGTTCAAACGAATATTCCTCCTTGCGAGTGAGTTCGATTTCCCAAGCCTTTAATGTCGAAAAATCGAATCTGGATGTAGCTAGATGAATAAGGACGGTGTCCCAAGTTTGGACTGGCTGCTTGAGTTGATATAACGCTCTAACATTTAATTGCATGGAGTCTAACAGGTCCCTTAAAGAGGTGACGTCATTAGGTTTGACGACTGGCAGGTTGAACAAGCAGCGAATGTGGCGAGCGACACACAAACGTAAATTACCATATCTCTCTTTAAGGAGATTAAAGGCGATGTGGTAGTTATCTGCGATTAAAGGCAGTGACTCAACCAAGGCCAAGGCCTCGCCTTCCAAGGACGCACGCGGGAAATAGAACTTATGAATGTCAACA
Organism: Meconema thalassinum; assembly: GCA_946902985.2. NCBI lineage: Eukaryota > Metazoa > Arthropoda > Insecta > Orthoptera > Tettigoniidae > Meconema > Meconema thalassinum. The sequence continues at coordinate 637,883,562 of OX336389.2, forward strand.
ATGTCATTATTTTCATGAATTAGGGAGCAGTAAAGTTCGTAAAAGGAATACCATTAACCTTCCTGGCCTGAGAAGTGAGGTAGGCTTAATTTCGGAAGTAAAGGTTTCGGTTTATCCTTATGAACTGAAGCGGGTGCGAACTGGGCCGGATTGATGACCCTAGTGTCCAGTTCTGAGATACTGTGGATCAGTTGGTGGGCCTTGGCAATCCCTTCAAAATACAAGGGTTCAACCTCGTCCCGATCCGATTGAAGTTCTAGGCAAGCGGATTCAATCTCGGTTTGAATTTGATCGTAGTAATCATAGGACCGTTCTTACAACTTAATGCGTTGTGTTAAGATGTCTAGATCACACTCGGTGGGATTTATTTTGTTAATGAAATTTCTAAATCTGGTGAGCTGCCCTTTGTAGGAAGAACGTCTGGCAATGAGAGTTTCATCCTTTTCAGTAGGAGCCATTACAAGGTAAGTAGATTAAAGTATAACTCACGAAACTGTGGAACCTTGGAAATGCTGTCAGGCTGGCAGCAGCAAATAAGTTGAAAGAAGGGGACCCGCCAAAGGAGACAGGAGCGGCCTCTTTCCACTTCACAGGCTTTGCACGATGTAGTTATAGCTGAAAGATTCAAAGCAGATATTAATAATTTGCAAAGTATTGTCAAATGACCCTTGAAAAAGAATAGAAAATAACAAATGGACTCTCCCGGGTTTCTGGGACCAAATTTTGGCTAGATTATTGGCTGAGGAATAACCTATCCACCAAGGGAAGATGATAAAGAAAAGGGAGTGGGTTTCGGACTGGAGAAAAAGGATGGAGAAATAGGAGGAGAGTCCCCTAAAAGTTATAAGTTTAACTTTAAATGTCCTAAAAGGTGACTGCCACTGCAAATCAGCTCTCAGATACCTAAAGTGAGTAGGGACCTGGGCAAAGCTAACGGGAGACGCAGCTGGAACTTGGGCGGTTTGCGAGAGAGTGGCTTTAGAGTATTCCCTCTCAAGCATACATATGCCTACTATGGGGAAGGGTGATGGTCTGGCAAGACAAAGAGTAACAGATTTATTATGTATCTGTTCAAAGTAATTTGATGAATGCCAATAGTTTGAATAGGTTTCGATATTTTTTGTCTTCGAAATTGTAGAATTCCTAAAGAGAGACCAAATACTTCCAAGAAGGATATGAATAAAACAATTATAATTTTGGGAATAATTTTGGTAAGTGTACTAATAGTTGCATTTGGAAATGTCCAAGCTTTTACCCAGCAAGGAGCCGACTAAAAGTTTAGGCAAGGAGAAACACTTAAATTTTGAAAAACCAACCATAAGTGTAGGAGAGAACCTCCACAAGCAGGAACCTGGCGTAGCGAGCTATGCTTGCCTTACTGGCCAGTTAGAATTAGCTATTAAAGCTAAGAGAGACTTTACCAAGTTGTCAGCTAAGAGTTCTTGCTCAAATGCAACAAGTGGTGAAAACCCTATCACGAGATTTATTTGCATTAACGAGGGCATGAACCTAGGAAGAGTCAGGGAAGACAGGATCTTGCCTAACTGTTGTGTTAGAGAAATGATGAGTCAAAGAAAGAAACTTTAAATTTATTTTAACAATGCAAAAGAGCGTAATGAATTTAACAAATAAGTAGTAGTTTTTTGACAAATATATAATTTATAACAAACTTATAACAAATGGGGTCACAGACCTCCGAAAAAACATCTAAAGTTTGCGCCAGGCAATTAACAATTCTTTTGGTTTCAAACCTTTATATGTTTTAAAATCCCCGCAAGATTTTAAAATAGAGAGGATAAAGTACAAAAGTTAAAGACAATTAAAGTGATTAAAGTTAGACAGTAAATCGAGTACAAGGTGTGTACTTCAAGAAATTTCTGAGAAAATATTCTAGAAAAAGTAAAAACTTCGGAAATAACAATAACAAAAACAGGAAGAATAAAATAGAAGTTCCTATAACTTCTTATCTCTAAGCTGAATTACTTTTTTTGTGGTTATACAAATAGGACAGGTCACTTAATGTGAAACCTGGAGAGAAAGTCGAGAGGAAGTTTCTAGACATCCCATGTTTAAGTAGGAATCACGAACCAAATGGGGCAAGTTTCCCTTTCGTGAAACCTAGAAATAACTCACTTATGAGTTGAAAGAATTGTATTCCCTAATTATAAGGGAGAAACAATGTAAGTTTGAAACGTGTACCAAACACGTAGTTATGCAGGAATTAATTAATGAGATATAAGCAAAGGGGGAGGGCACGGGTTTAGAGTGACACCTCATTAAAAAAGACCTAAAGTAACAATTTTATTTTGGTTTGTTAGTAAGGGGTTTAGGAGAGATCAACTGGGATGGAGGATAAATGTTCATGGCCGTATTTATAATGATCGGACGATCGCGACGCGGTAGAAATGTTGAACAAGCACTGGTTTTCACTATAGTCTGTTAAAATGGATGAAAAGTTCACTGCAGTAGCACGAAAGTTTATGGCAAAGAAAGTTATTGCAATTATGGAAAATAACTAGTTGCACTAGGTAGGCGAAAGTCTATTGCTTTAGAAAGTTGTGGATTACAATTAAATGCGGCAGAGAAAATCCCAACGGTGGAAGAAAATTTAGCTATTGCAGTAATTTATAAGGAAGATTCCATAATTTAAAATAGTATCCCCACATGTGAGTGGAAAATACATGACGGCGTGACTGGTAGATAGAGTGCAGAATCTGGAAGGTTACAGAACAATCCTAACTGAAGAATAGGGCCAAAGTTATTCCAGCGGTGGAACGAGCTGAGTAATTTATAGACAGTGGGTAATTCCCACGTTGTGAGAAGATTTCTCATAAGAAATGCTGCTTTCTATTAAGATTTGCTTAGACAGACAAAAGCTTAACATGGAAAATCCCGCGAAGGGTGATTATTGCCTCGAATATAGTAATCTCACACTGCCTATAAAATGATCGTTAAAAGCATGTAGATATTAAAACCGATGAAGATGAGGTTAAAACCTGAAGTCTGTACTTATCTTTGCTGCATGGCGAAGGTGAAGTTCCCTTTGACGATTTACATTAGAGTTCCAACGTGGCGTGGAATGAAGAGAATGCCTCTTTATTTGAGGAGGCTAGCTCAAGTTGAGCCTTGACTGACTAAGTCGACTGCCAACGTACAAGTGAGACCCACTCAGCGAAGCGCAGAGGGACCAGGAAAGGGAAAAGAGAGGGGGTAGGAGACAAAAGGAAAACATATAAGCATAACCAACATTGAAAAGTTAAATTCTCTTGATAAGATGGTCGTCAAAGAGTTGATAGTAGGCGACACTATCGCAGCCTGGTGGGTGAAAAAGTAGACGAAGTTCTCTTGATCACGGAGATGATAGCTGGCGATGGCGACGAGATCTGGTGGCCAGATTGATAAGGAAGTCCTCTTGCACCGCGAAGAATTGAGGAACTTCAGAGATTCGCTGCTAGATGACGTTAGGTGAGTCATGGAAGATATATATCTAGAACAGACTCACGAATAACATGAGAACCCTAAACAGCAAAGAGAACATAGGAGATCACTGTTGGTGTTTGAGAAAAAGGAAGGAATGAACAAGCAAAGAGCATTAAAAATATACTCTATCTTACCGTGTATTCCAAGAATACACCAAGCGGAATCCGAAAACTTCCCAATATCAAAATAGATGAGTGGAAAGACTGAGGTCCTCATCTATAAAACGAAGCGAAAAAGCAAAAATGCACATACAAAAGTGCACTAACCACTAGAAAAACAAACAGTGTTCAAGACACTGCTAAACCAAGTTGCCTATAATATTACTGTATACTTATACAACATACTGTAGATCTTCTCCCTAACGTGACTTCTCGCTATGAAAATATACATATCAATTAAAATACTACTACAAATTTACTGAAAGTTAAATGACAAATTTAAGTTTACACAAGGGATGCATCCATTAACTTGGATCAAAATCCCGGAGATACAACACGTCAGCTTTGAAAGAAACATCAGAAACTACTGGCCTGTGTAAATCCATTTAATCTACAAAAATAACTATGGCAATTTGTGATTGCTTCCAGACGCTATGCTAAGCTACATTAGTAATCTGATGTGTCCAGTACCTTATCGTTGATTCTCGGAGCAGTGGAAATAGAAGGACATATAACTACCACGTTAGCCTCCACGCTAAAACATGGCAAAATAATCTTCTTGGTTAGGAGCTCACCTCGAACCCCTGACCTCACCACGTTCCACAGGCGTCGAGCCGGCCATGTGTTCCAACACGCCTCGCCTAAGACCACCCGCATGCACTCGCGAAAGAAACACCTAATATCGGAACAGTTTATCAGCATCACGAAGCTCGCAAGCATTCTTAAAGCACCACAAGGAAGTGCCATCGCAAGTGGACACACTTCCTGCCTAGAATATGCAGGCATTAATTAGGTTGTGCAATAAAACTCACTGTCGCTAAGAATGCAGCTACCCCATTATAATCAGTGTGACATGATCACAGTTATAAAGTCATTCTGAAACATCCCCTCCGACATCTGGTTTACAAACATGTCGTTCATGGTTATAACATCCATTCGGGGTACAACTACTGGCAAGCGTTCTTATAAAAGATATACACTGCCGTCCTCCGTGAAACTATTTGAGTATCTCACCCAATGGCCACATGAACCCCGGACCTCGCAGAATGTGCGTGCACGGTATAGTTCATTATACAAGCTTATTAAGTTATAAATATCTATGCTGCAAATGGGTCTTAGAAAGCATTATGGACTCCATTGTCTGAGGCTTATCGCTGCTAAGAATCAGATACATGAAGCACTCGCATTGTCGTCTTCACTAGCGAACACTCAAACTTCGCGGACCGTTCAAATTTATAATAGTAATGGCTTCGGTGTCGCTTGTTACAAGCCTTGACTAAGAGTAGTCTCTCTCTTCCCACTGCACGCTGCTGTGCTCGAAACGAGACACTCATCGAGCGCGCCAGGTCATACTCACATATCGATATATCGTCGTAGCGTGGGTTAAAAACTTTTAATTCCTTGATTTCACTTGATATAAGTAAATCCACAAATGAAATATTTTTCTACTATTGAAATGCGTATTCTAACATCTCCAGTTCTTCCTTTTATACTCTTACTTTCTTATATACATTATAAGATCTTCTCAGGTTGAGGTCGATATATGACATTACGTCATTGACTATATTATTGATTGGTGTTCGTGAGCTGTCACCTGGAGCCGAAAGGAAAATACCCCGGTTTTCACATCTGTGGCTAGAATCCAAGAATGTGAACTGGGCTACTTCACGCTGCATAAACAACATATTACTCAACTCTCAAATCCAAAATAACCAGTGCAGTACCATCCCGGCATTCGCCCGAAGACGAAGTGGAAAACCACGGAAAGCCACTTCGAGGATGGCTGAGGTGGGAATCGAACCCTCTCTGCTCATTTGGACCACCCGAGACTGAGTTGACCCCGTTCCAGTCCTCATACAACTTTTCAAATTTCGTGGCAGGACCTCCGGGACGGCAGCTAACCATGCTGACCGCTACGTTACGGAGGCGACCTTTTTCATAAATGAAAATATAAAAAAGAAAGCTTTTCTGTCGGTCAACACAATTTTTTTGTGCCCAATTACATTAGGCGGGGAACAGTTATTTATATGACCTAACATGAAAACACTTTATAAGATATTTATCACAAAACAAGATGTTGAGCAAAGAACATATAGCCTACTTTCTCCTAAATTCATGGGTATAGTAATAACTCTTTGTCCTTTTCAAGGAGTATAATTGAATGTTGATTGTAGTAGCTTGTTGAAATACAACGTGCTATACGGATATTATACGTTGATTGATTGAATCCTCAGCTGAATTATATATACACTTATTCAGCCATCACAATAACACAGGTTATCAGACAAAATTCAACACTCATCCATCTACACGGGGCTAAATGACCATGATGCCCATGCATCTCCAATGAAACAACAACAACAACAACAACTTCCTACCCAAATCCTTCCTAGTAAGCCTACAGACATCACAGTGACATAGGTTGTCAGACAACTTCTATACACACTCTCTAAACGGAACTACAGGACCATGATGCAATAAGACCCCTAAAGAATTAACAGCAAAAACAACAACAATAATCTCTATCGCGGATCAAGGTCAACGAATATTAATTGCTAAATTTGAGTGTTGAAATATGTGGTGTTATAAGTGTATATATATATATAAATTGAGACTGCCTGGATTTGATCCATGAACCCCAAGACTATGAGCCCAAGTGCCTACCATTACGCTACGGATACGCTACGTTAATACTTGATAAACAACTGGTTTAGCATAACTGTATCATATTTAGTGTTGAAATCGACGATTTCATTAGCGTTTTCTGGCGATAAACCATTTGATACTAAATATGTTTTATTTTGTTCAGTGCATTCCTAAAAGGATATAAACTTAGGAAGATACGGAAATATATGTATTTACGAGCAAAAATAGCGGCCATTTGACAACGGGACGGCACGGGCCCACAACGATATGGTATGGTAAGCATGACCCGCTAGTCACTTCTACAATTAAATATTCTATTAAAGTATGCTAATATCCTACCTGTCACCTCTTTCAGGACAGATTAAGCCTCCCTATGTATGATAAGCTGAATTGTTGAGGGCAGGCCTCGTTGAATCGTAAGTTACAGTTAGGCTATAACACTTGCATGATTCATACATCCACCACCTTTAAACTATTTGGCTAATGACCTTGTAGTATAGGTAAAAGACGCCTACCACATTAAGCTAAATTGTCGCACGATATGGTAGAGATCGGATGATTAGGTTAGTCGTAATTTGATTTAAGCTTTGAACATTTGGGTGGCCACCATTATGTTTCCGTCAAGATTGAGGCGATATAAAACATGCCACTGAGGTGCCCTTTGCTATTGCTTCCTCGGTACCAAATTCCGTTCAATTAGGTTTCACCGTGTTTGAATTGATAGGGGGAATCGATTTGCACACATACATGGCCACCGTCTGCAAACTGTTGAGCTGATGACCTTGTAATTTGGTCAAAACACGGTTCCCACAAAAAGGTATATTGTTAAACATTTGGTAGAGATCAGATGATTAGGTTAGTCGAAATTTGATTTACGCTTGGAACATTTGTGTGGCCGCCATTACGTATCCGTCAAGATGGCGGTGATATAATACATGAATATGGGGTTCCCTTTGCTAGTGCTAATTCTGTACAAAATTTCATTCAAATCCGTTTCACCGTGTTATAATTGATCGGGGGAATCGATTTGCATACATACATGGCCGCCATCTCCAAACTATTGGGCTGATAACCTTGTAGTATGGTCAAAAGAAACCTTCCCACATAAATGTATGTTGTTGCAAAATTTAGTAGAGATCAGATGATTGGGTTAGTCTTAATTTGATTTAAGCTTTGAACATTTGGGTGGCGGCCATTACGTTTCCTTCAAGATGGTGCGATATAAAACATGACACTGAGTGCCCTTTGCTAGTGCTATCTCTGTACCAAATGTCGTTCAATTGAGTTTCACCGTGTTTGAATTGATAGGGGGGGGGGGAAGGGACAGACATGCAGAGCACACACATATACATACAAACACACACACTCACAGACACACAGACAGACACAATTTTTGGCTCTGTGTTGACCTCATAAGTCTACTTTCATTTATTGCAAAAATCGAAAGTAGGCTAATAACACGCTTTTATGTACAAAAATGGGGGTACGTATTTTAAGTAGTTTAACCTGTGATCTATTGAATTATTATTGTTACCTGATTCAGAAATGATGTCTGCACTATTTTGATAATTATGTTCTAAATCAACCGTTCCTGTTTACATTGGTGGCCTACTATGTGTTCTTGTAATGCACAAATTATACACAGCACTTAAATGGAAAAATTATGTTTAAACTTATCTGTTATACAAAACTTGATTCCTACACGTCCGCTCCAGTTCAGCCATGAAAATAGGCTAAGATGACTCGTAAATTGGAGTCTCGGAGAACATCTGATGCAAAATTGTGAGTGTTCTATGTTCTAGCATTTCACTGGATATAAAGTGGATACCACACTCAGCATCGCCCTCAAGCTGCGCCGTATACTAGATTCCAACCACTCAATTCCTCTCATGGTAAAGATGTAGTCTAAGTCACCTTATTATTGGTCACTTTTCTCGCGCTGATTGAAACTATTGGATTGCATTTCAGTGCATTTCGTCTTTTCATTTCACGAGGAAGCTGTGAAAACGGACCACCATGATAACGGAAAAGAGGCGAGGTGCTACAAGCAACAGGCTGTGATGCCCATCCGGAAATTTCTGGGTACGGATGTGACCGGGTGTATGTAAATACAGTATATCTACTCATCATTATTCCCGTTTTAAACGGGGTCTATGGTGAGATGCGATGAAAGTCTAGTGTCAGGTGTTTGACGGTCGGATTCCCTTCCAGACACTAACCTTATGAAAGGAGTTAATGAGAGATGAAATGAATGAAGATGAATTGAACTGGGCAAGGGGATGGAAGGAAGTCACCGTGGCCTATTAGAAGGCTTGTGCCTGGAGTTGAAAATGTGCAATCACGGAAAACCATTTCAAGGACGGCCGATGGTGGGGTTTGAACGCACGTCTACCAAGTTCTAAAATAGTTTGGCCCCATGGCCTAGCGCTGCGCGTCAGAGAAAATTGTTCCTTGAAATAGATTTCAAGGAATAATATATTTATCACTGTCGGTTGCGGCTAAGTGGAAATCCAGCCAAAGGTTTGTGGTTTATTATTACAATGTGCTTTTTGACTTTGTAATACAACTTCACTGTGAAATAGAATAACGAAACGTACCTCGTACTGTGACCGATCCAGTCAGGGTCAATTACCGGCCCCGGATGACAGAAGATCGAGAGGAGACCGGAGGGTCAGTATGACGTCATGGCATGACGTGGCGAGGCAACCACGTGAGTAGGGGAATGCTCCAGAAGGTTCCAACCCCTTCCACTTTTTTTCTCGAAGGAGGACGCAGTTCCGGAATGTTCAGTGAGTCAATAGTGCGTGGACGAGTATGTTATCCAGCGGAGTACGGACGAGTAGCCCATGTCACGTAGACAGTAATTTGCCTCGGGGACTTGAACGGTTTTCGTGAGTGGTCAGTGCTCGTGGCCATTTGATACGAGGAGTGATCAGCAGGCCATGAAGCTAGCGTGCATGTAGTGCCAGTGAGTTGTTTACAGTGAAGTATGTCAGTTTGTTTGTCGAACAGTGTGAATTTCAAGACGATATCGAACTCGCTAGTACGTTCATGCCGACAATTTATGTTAATTAAAGATGAATACCAGGAGGTGTTTAACATTACGAGTATCAGGGAAAGAACAATAATAACGATAGTCGAGGCGAAGCATTATCACGAGGCCCTATATTGTAACAGACATCCATTCGAAAATAGCATAGCAGTGCGGCATTTTAAGAGACGCATTGAGAATGCAACAGGGAAGGCTACATCTACTTTAAGCTTGTGTTGGAAGACTGCAGGCCGCAGGCAACTTGATATGTCGGTCAAGGCCAGGTCGAAATAGCTCCTCGTGGAAGGAAGTGTGTCACGGGTTGAGGAAAGTGAATACATATAATTCAAGTGAACCAGGAACTAGACGCTATAGTGCGTGGGCGTGAAAGTGCTCTGATATAGTGAAATGTGATATTGCCACACGGCGGCATGAACTTAATAACCATGGACTCAAATATTCTGGGAATCAACATGCATATTAATACGCAAATTATGCTGCACTGAACCTCTAAAGGGGCCATAATGGGGTGAACGGTCGCAACGAGATGGACGAGTGGACCATGGTTGGGACGTCAGGAGACGCCGCTGCTGAAGGTGACCGGGGGCAACCAGTGGGCGGACATGGGCGTCGCCAGGAGATCGAGAGGTGCCGGGGGCGTATACCTCTACCAGTACGCTGGGAGACCACATCGCGGAGACGCTGGAGGAACAACGCCGCCCTAATGCCGCAGACGACACCGACGCCGACGCCGACGCCAGGGGTTTCCGAGGACACCGGATATAAAGTAAGACGTTTCATTTCCATCCTTGTTCATCGGGAAGAAGAGAACTTCTACCTCGGATAGCCGTGCCATGAGATAACCTGAGATCGTGTAACTTAACGCCATTTATAATCATTTATTCCAGATTGAAAAAGAGCATCATTTTCTCATAGGGTTGTACAGATTTTTTGTCCTTTCTTTTCGGGTCGTTTTGACTTACATAAATTAACAGTATCAATGGTAGGAGTAAGACATACATTTATTCTCTGAGACATAATAATAATAATAATAAGTTGAAATTGGGTAACGATAATATGAGATGCCCATTTTGCTGGGAGATTCTAGCATTTCGATTTCCGAGGTCATTATACGAATTTATTCTGAAAGGTTTGTCACGGATTGCATAGATTTTAATAGCAAAATGAATATGGTTGGAGATTGTCGAATAAGGTTCCTTGGATAGGATGCCATATTATCATACGACCTCGTGGTCCCGATAAAGTTGATACGCTCTGTTAGTGTGGGTTCTTGAGACATGCTAATAATGCATGATTTTTTGTAATGATGTTGTGTAAAGTTAATGTGATAATTAAATATGGTATTATTCAGTCATATATGACGAGGTTATTCACGGGGCGACGTATGTCCGTTGAATTGAATTTGTGAGGACAGGGTCCTCTTGACGAACGTGTTACGTTTATCAATGAGTTGTATATTGAATAGCGCAGGGGTGTAATTGATAGTGCGCTCGACAGTCAGATTGTTCGGATCCTCACACAGAGTGTTCGATGGAAGGGTTGCGATTAAATGTTCGTTGTGAGAATGAAATACGCTAGGGTACCTTATTACGAGGTTCTTAACCTTTCATAAACATTAGACAATGCTATAATTTAATTACAATAACAAATATGACAGTGTGGATCAAGGTTGTTGGAACGGCGAATATAAATCAGTAATAATAATAAGAATTAGTAGTGTAAATATGAAAGCACAATCTGGGTGTGTAAATAATTTATGATAAGTCATAATTAATTGTTGAAATGCCATATTATGTGAAGCTGAGTTGATGTTTGAGTGCTATTTCATGTAATATGATGCTCTTTAGTTATTAATTTGCAGTTCGATAGAGGAGATCCGTCCATTGCTGTATAAGGGTAGACAGTTGTAATATACGTAGATAATCAATATTTTCTTAGAGTTTTTGCCGCAGGTGAACTTTGTGATAAGTGGCTAGTGATGTTTACATGCGTGTGCACCGATAAATTAAGGTTAATTTAGCTTTTTGAAAGGCGATCTCCTTGTCGGAACTTTAAGAGAGGACACCCACGAGTTTGAATAAGTATAATTTTTTTTGTTTGTTTAGGGACTATGAACTTTATTTTTTTTCGGACTTTGTCCCACCCTAACTCTATACTCGTGCGTGGTAGGCAGGTTGCATACTTATTTATCCTTTGGCCAATAAAGGAGCAGATGTGATTTTACGAGGGCTTTTCCTTTCTTCTCTGTTTGTTAATTCAAGTTAGGGAGTTTGCTTTTGAATCCTGGTTCAGTCAATTTGCCATCCCAACCCGTAAACGACCCGAGACCCTTTGTCTCTGGCTCGCTGGAGCATTTCTTTTAGTCTTGTCTGTATGAACCAAGATTCACGCCCTAATTTTTTTTTACCCACTCCCTTGGCTGTTTATTCTGATGGGGCCGGGATGTTGGCCGGGTGATCGCCTGTCCCATTGGAGAAACGGGCACAGGGAGGTGGAAGTGGCGCCGCTAAGGTGTTGGCTCGACGACGATGGTGCGTTTCGTCTTCGTCATGGGCATGCTTTTTACTCAATCATTTGTTGTTGTGATGGGAGTATACTGAGTGGTCAGATTCGTGCCTTTGATGGGGGCGCGATGCTTGCCATGTGTAATTCTTTGGTGTAAAATTAACCTCGTATCACACTGAGCCTTTAGTGAACCATTTGACAGGGTTGGTACACGATCTCAGGTCATGACTATACTCGACGACCTACATTCCCCTGTAGGTCCTATATTTAAGTTGTATTGTAAGATGTCACAAGTAGTAACCGCAGAAAATATAGCTGATATATTAAAACAAATCCAAGATGGATTAAATGGTCTAACCACTGAAATGAATAATGTTAAAGATAGTATTGGGTCAATTAAGACAAACATGAAGAGCGATATGGATCGCTTACAGATGATACCAGAGGGTGTCGGCACTCAAATACAGGAATAAAAAAAGATGTTAGTGATAAAGTTGATGATCTCAGAACCGACTTATTAGAAGTCATGGGATCTAATCTTAAGAGTTTAGAATCGCATTTGCAGAAAAACATTGATGCTGTAGAACGTAATCTTAAGCTATCAGGAAAGGCTATAGATAATAAGATTAATCTACTCGATAAAAAGGTAGAAACTACATTCCAAGTGCTCACCGCGGAGCTCAAAGATTCTATGGCACGGCAAATCAGGGATACTCAGAGTTCGCATCGGGGGAATATTGAAGGACTTGAGGAGAAGTTGAACAGTAATATTAAAGGATTGGGACAAGATTTGACGGCAAAAATTGAGCAAATTGGTCAGTCTAACGAGGAAACCCTGGATAAGTTGAAACAGGACGTGTCAGGTTGGAAAGAAGAGGTTGCGAAGGACGTGAAAAACATGCAGATACAGGTTGAATCACTCCAGGACACGTATGACAGGAAAATCACTCATTCACAAACGACATTATTCGAACATGTGAGAGAATCTATCCACACTTCCGTTGTTGAGTTGGAGGAGAAGATCATTATTCAACAGGGAAGGCAACTCACTCGATTAGGCAACTTAGAGGCGGAAATGACGCAGATAAAAGACAAATCGGAGTCAGAAAGGGTTAGATGGTCCGAAATTGAAAACACGCCACCTCTTAACGGGACGGAAAGTGAAAACGCCCCATCTTCTAGAAAGGCGGGAGAGGTAGTTGCAACGCCGAGAATACAGAGTACAAACCCCGCGGGACACCTGACTATCATTAAAAGTATAGACCACCAGCCGAGGAAATTCTCGGGGAACAATGGGACTAATAATGTCACACCCATCGAATTTATGAGGGAGGTCCGTGAATACATGGCGGAAAATAAGATACCACGTGAGAGGGAACTAAGAGTTATTGAGAGGTCCCTGGAATCGACAGCATTAACTTGGTATCGCGCATTTCGATACACGTTCACGAGCACGGACGAGTTCGAACGATTATTAATCAAACGCTTTTGGAGCCCTGAAGAACAATTGAACATACGGGCGGAACTATACGCTAAACGGTATGCGACGTCCAATCCGACTAGGTATGCGGGGTACTTCGCATCGCAACTCGCCAGGCTGCGGTATTTGACTCCACCAGTGCCGGAGGACGAATTGGTCCAAGCCATTATACGACAGTTACCTGTGGAGGTCCAGAAGAGTGTAATAGCGTCAGGAGCCGAGACTTTAGAGGGATGTGAAGAGATTCTTCGAAAACTTGACCACACTAGCGCACAGTTACAGGCGAGGTCCGGACGACAGGAAAATAGAGATGTAAACACGGTCGTGATTGACAAAATTGCACAGACGGAAGAGCGAACGCCGCGGGAGACGGACAGGCCAAGAGACACAGGGTACTATCGGAGCCGAGATAGGAGCTACGGTGGAACAGACGAGCGACCCAGATGGAGGAATAAACCGTACGAAGAGCGTAGGAGATCCCGATTCAACAATACGAAGGTACGATATGGTGAATATCAGCGAAGGCAGTCAAATCAATATTATCAGAGACAGAATGCCGATAGGGATTCTCGTTCGCAGGGATCGCGGCCGAGCTATACGGAAAGGCATCGAGAGAGCCAGGAATATTTACAACAATTACGGAGTAATCCATCCGCACCACCGGGGGAAGCTGACCGACCACCTGACACAAGTCGGTCAGATCAACAAAAGAAAACTTCAAATTAAGAAATTCCTCAAACCTTGGTCCTCCCGAACTGATTGAAATTCAAGAGATATTTCAGGCTACCGACGAAGACTTGATTCATGAGGAAGACGTTATCCGCCGCGGGAATGTGTATCCTTTGCCAATCATAACAGTAGAGGTGCTCGGTAAACAAATAAAAACCCTGATTGACACCGGAGCGATGATTAGTGTGGTGTCTCAGTCATGTTTGGACGAGATAATGGAGGCAGGACCCGTATATACTCTACCAGTAGCGAATGTAAAGGTTAGAGGTGTAATTCCCGATCGCTCAGTGAGATGCAAGCTGCAGGCCCTGTTGATGATCAAGATTGCGGGGAGGTTTTATGAGCACGTGTTCGTGGCCATCTCCAACATCAATTTTCAAATAATTCTGGGTGTTGACTTCATTTCGGAGTACGGCTGGATTATAAATATGCAAGAGGGTGTTATGAATGTCGGAAACGAATCGCCGAGCAGAGGATCGAAAGATTATATCAATGCCAACTCGAGCACGCTCTTCTTGGAGAACACACTTGAGAATATCGTGGAACGTGAAGAAGAGACAATCACCCACATGCCCGTTGGTGTAAAAGAAATTTTGGATCCAACTGTCCAGAAACAGTTTGATGACCTAATACAGGAGTTTCGGGAGGTATTTAGTGACAAACCTGGAGTTATCAAGAACTTTCAGTATGATATCAAGTTGAGTGATGACTCACCATACAGGAAACACATATATCCAGTCCCAGAGAAATGGAAGGAGGAGGTAAAGGCCATGATAAACGCCATGGAGAAGGATGGCATAATAAAGAAGGCTCCGACTTCTTTCCTAAACACTTTAGCGGTTGTAAGGAAGCCAAATGGTCGCCTAAGGATTTGTCTGGATGCACGTGGAATAAATGCACGCATTTTGCCAGAGTACGACCGCCCACCACAAATTAGAGAGCTGCTGAGGCGCTTCAAAGGAAAAAAATATTTCTCAACCGTAGATCTCACAAATTCCTATTATCATGTCGAGTTAACCGAGAACAGCAAGCAATACACTGGCTTCCTGCATGAGCAGAAGACCCACGTCTTTAACCGCCTTCCCTTCGGTTTGAGAAACAGTGGCCCTGTGCTGATTCGAGTGCTGGACAGCAACTTGAGTGAAGAGGTCAAGAAACACGTACTATGTTATGTGGACGATTTGATCTTGGCATCCACGTCAGTAGAGGAGCACCTGAAACACTTGAGATTGTTGTTTGAGAACTTGCTTACGGCCGGATTTAAGGCAAACCTGGAGAAATGCAATTTCTTTCACCGAGAAATTCGGTTTTTGCGACATCTCATTGACGAACATGGATATCGGCCGAACCCGGAGAAAATTGAGGCGATAGCTGAGTTTCCCAGACCAGAAAGGGTGAAACAAGTGAGGCAGTTCCTGGGAATGACTTTATTCTTTTCTAGTCATTGCCCCCGTTACACGGATGTAGTTGCCCCTATGCAGAGCATGCTCAGGAAAAACAATCGGTGGAAGTGAGATCAGGCGTGTGAAGAGGCCTTCACGCAAGCTAAACACATGCTCCTTAACAACGTTAAACTGGAGTACCCAGACTTCTCCAAAACATTTTATATTGACACCGATGCTTCAAAGGTAGGAGTGAGCGCTGTGTTGTACCAGTTGGATGACGAGAAGAAACAACATTATCTGGCATTTACCAGTAGGAAATTGCGACAGCCTGAGCTTAATTACTTTGCCACGGAATTGGAGGCGCTGGCTATAATTTATGCTCTAAAGATGTGGAAGAAGATTCTTTTAGGGCATAAGGTCGTGATTGTGACGGACCATCGCGCGTTACAGTTTATGTTAAAGTCTGACATTTCAAGCGAAAGAGTCACGCGCTGGACCCTTTTCCTGCAGCAATTCGATGCAGAAGTTATTCATAGGCCCGGAAAGCAAAACTTTCAAGCGGATGTTTTGAGCAGAAACCCACGTGAGGAGGCTGTTTTGCACCAGGTAGAGCTAATACCGGATGATCAGGAAACGGTGGAACGTTTGTAATGCCTGAGCCAGGCGCAACGGCGATATACGCCGTTAAGACGGATATACCGGTATTTGAAGAATCGCATGGGTGCAGATGACCCCCATTATGCTGGAACGGCAAAGATTGCTCACTTTTATCACATTGTTGGTGACGTGATTCACAAGTTTGTCGATAAAGACCACACAAGGCTACGTATTGTAATACCGCCCAAGTTGATTTCAGCAGAGGTTTGGTTGACTCACCGATCTATTGGGCATGGAGGATGTGATAAAATCTTACATGCCATAAGAGAAACATTTACCTGGGAGTATATGGGAAAAACCATACGAGCGGTAATCAGGACATGCGACATCTTTCAGAGGTGCAAGTTCCCATCGGACGTATCTAAGAAGAAGCCTAGGGCTATTATACCGACCCGTCCGAATGAATTAATGGCTACGGACCTGTATGGCCCCCTTCCGAGGTCCACCAGGGGTAACCAATACATCTTGGTGACGATGGATGTGTTTACCAAATTAGTCATGTTGCACCCTATACAGAAGGCAACATCCCGGTACGTAATTCGCAGGATTGAAACCGGCGTGATTCCAACTGCAGGGAAGCCAGAGTTCCTTCTGAGCGATCACGGAACGCAGTTCACGAGCGCCGAATTTCAAGAAGCTATGGCACGACTCGGCATAAGGCATATCTTGAGCTCCATAAGATACCCAGAAGGAAATCCAGTTGAAAGGGTAAATGCAGAGATTGGAAAATACTGCCGGATTAACTGTCATGAACAGCATCATAGATGGATGGAAGTGGTACCCATAATTGAACGTTGCTTGAACTCTACAACACATGAGAGTACCAGACAAATTCCTTGTCTTCTGCACCATGGACGAAAACCAAGTAGACCTTGGCATGCTGTTATACAGGCACCCCCAGAGATTGAGCCGTCGGTGCAAAGGAGAAACGAACTGGCTCGGGAGAGGATGCAGCTACAGGCGCAGAAACGGGAGAGAAGGAAGGCTGGCCACCGTTTTCGCGAACCACTTCGAGTCAATGACCTGGTGCTGATTCGGAAACCTACGTCATCAAACTTACCACTCAGAGTGTATGGAAAATTTGCGCGCCCATTTTCGGGACCCCATAGGATTGCCAGAGTGATGGACAACAATTGCTATAGGGTGGTTGACAACGTCACGAATGCACTTGTTGGGAATTTCAATGCCGCGAATCTGCGGAAGTATCACAGGCAAGCCCGTTAGTCAGCATTGAGGAGATGACTGAAAGGATCGTTCACATGCATCACTTGATGAAAAATATAAGCTATGTTCCCACCGGTTATATTTTGAAGGCCGCGGGAGAGATGTGACCGATCCAGTCAGGGTCAATTACCGGCCCCGGATGACAGACGTTCGAGAGGAGACCGGAGGGTCAGTATGACGTCATGGCATGACGCGGCGAGGCAACCGCGAGAGTAGGGGAATGCTCCAGAAGGTTCCAACCCCTTCCACTTTTTTTCTCGAAGGAGGACGCAGTTCCGGAATGTTCAGTGAGTCAATAGTGCGTGGACGAGTATGTTATCCAGCGGAGCACGGACGAGTAGCCCATGTCACGTAGACAGTAATTTGCATCGGGGACTTGAACGGTTTTAGTGAGTGGTCAGTGCTCGTGGCCATTTGATACGAGGAGTGATCAGCAGGCCATGAAGCTAGCGTGCATGTAGTGCCAGTGAGTTGTTTACAGTGAAGTATGTCAGTTTGTTTGTCGAACAGTGTGAATTTCAAGACGATATCGGACTCGCTAGTACGTTCATGCCGACAATTTATGTTAATTAAAGATGAATACCAGGAGGTGTTTAACATTACGAGTATCAGGGAAAGAACAATAATAACGATAGTCGTGGCGAAGCATTATCGCCGGGCCCTATATTGTAACAGACATCCATTCGAAAATAGCATAGCAGTGCGGCATTTTAAGAGACGCATTGAGAATGCAACAGGGAAGGCTACATCTACTTTAAGCTTGTGTTGGAAGACTGCAGGCCGCAGGCAACTTGATATGTCGGTCAAGGCCAGGTCGAAATAGCTCCTCGTGGAAGGAAGTGTGTCACTGGTTGAGGAAAGTGAATACATATAATTCAAGTGAACCAGGAACTAGACGCTATAGTGCGTGGGCGTGAAAGTGCTCTGATATAGTAAAATGTAATATTGCCACACGGCGGCATGAACTTAATAACCATGGACTCAAATATTCTGGGAATCAACATGCATATTAATACGCAAATTATGCTGCACTGAACCTCTAAAGGGGCCATAATGGGGTGAACGGTCGCAACGAGATGGACGAGTGGACCATGGTTGGGACGTCAGGAGACGCCGCTGCTGAAGGTGACCGGGGGCAACCAGTGGGCGGACATGGGCGTCGCCAGGAGATCGAGAGGTGCCGGGGGCGTATACCTCTACCAGTACGCTGGGAGACCACATCGCGGAGACGCTGGAGGAACAACGCCGCCCTAATGCCGCAGACGACACCGACGCCGACGCCGACGCCAGGGGTTTCCGAGGACACCGGATATAAAGTAAGACGTTTCATTTCCATCCTTGTTCATCAGGAAGAAGAGAACTTCTACCTCGGATAGCCGTGCCATGAGATAACCTGAGATCGTGTAACTTAACGCCATTTATAATCATTTATTCCAGATTGAAAAAGAGCATCATTTTCTCATAGGGTTGTACAGATTTTTTGTCCTTTCTTTTCGGGTCGTTTTGACTTACATAAATTAACAGTATCAATGGTAGGAGTAAGACATACATTTATTCTCTGAGACATAATAATAATAATAATAAGTTGAAATTGGGTAACGATAATATGAGATGCCCATTTTGCTGGGAGATTCTAGCATTTCGATTTCCGAGGTCATTATACGAATTTATTCTGAAAGGTTTGTCACGGATTGCATAGATTTTAATAGCAAAATGAATATGGTTGGAGATTGTCGAATAAGGTTCCTTGGATAGGATGCCATATTATCATACGACCTCGTGGTCCCGATAAAGTTGATACGCTCTGTTAGTGTGGGTTCTTGAGACATGCTAATAATGCATGATTTTTTGTAATGATGTTGTGTAAAGTTAATGTGATAATTAAATACGGTATTATTCCGTCATATATGACGAGGTTATTCACGGGGCGACGTATGTCCGTTGAATTGAATTTGTGAGGACAGGGTCCTCTTGACGAACGTGTTACGTTTATCAATGAGTTGTATATTGAATAGCGCAGGGGTGTAATTGATAGTGCGCTCGACAGTCAGATTGTTCGGATCCTCACACAGAGTGTTCGATGGAAGGGTTGCGATTAAATGTTCGTTGTGAGAATGAAATACGCTAGGGTACCTTATTACGAGGTTCTTAACCTTTCATAAACATTAGACAATGCTATAATTTAATTACAATAACAAATGTGACAGTGTGGATCAAGGTTGTTGGAACGGCGAATATAAATCAGTAATAATAATAAGAATTAGTAGTGTAAATATGAAAGCACAATCTGGGTGTGTAAATAATTTATGATAAGTTATAATTAATTGTTGAAATGCCATATTATGTGAAGCTGAGTTGATGTTTGAGTGCTATTTGATGTAATATGATGCTCTTTAGTTATTAATTTGCAGTTCGATAGAGGAGATCCGTCCATTGCTGTATAAGGGTAGACAGTTGTAATATACGTAGATAATCAATATTTTCTTAGAGTTTTTGCCGCAGGTGAACTTTGTGATAAGTGGCTAGTGATGTTTACATGCGTGTGCACCGATAAATTAAGGTTAATTTAGCTTTTTGAAAGGCGATCTCCTTGTCGGAACTTTAAGAGAGGACACCCACGAGTTTGAATAAGTATAATTTTTTTTGTTTGTTTAGGGACTATGAACTTAATTTTTTTTCGGACTTTGTCCCACTCTAACTCTATACTCGTGCGTGGTAGGCAGGTTGCATACTTATTTATCCTTTGGCCAATAAAGGAGCAGATGTGATTTTACGAGGGCTTTTCCTTTCTTCTCTGTTTGTTAATTCAAGTTAGGGAGTTTGCTTTTGAATCCTGGTTCAGTCAATTTGCCATCCCAACCCGTAAACGACCCGAGACCCTTTGTCTCTGGCTCGCTGGAGCATTTCTTTTAGTCTTGTCTGTATGAACCAAGATTCACGCCCTAATTCTTTTTTACCCACTCCCTTGGCTGTTTATTCTGATGGGGCCGGGATGTTGGCCGGGTGATCGCCTGTCCCATTGGAGAAACGGGCACAGGGAGGGGGAAGTGGCGCCGCTAACGTGTTGGCTCGACGACGATGGTGCGTTTCGTCTTCGTCATGGGCATGCTTTTTACTCAATCATTTGTTGTTGTGATGGGAGTATACTGAGTGGTCAGATTCGTGCCTTTGATGGGGGCGCGATGCTTGCCATGTGTAATTCTTTGGTGTAAAATTAACCTCGTATCACACTGAGCCTTTAGTGAACCATTTGACAGGGTTGGTACACGATCTCAGGTCATGACTATACTCGACGACCTACATTCCCCTGTAGGTCCTATATTTAAGTTGTATTGTAAGATGTCACAAGTAGTAACCGCAGAAAATATAGCTGATATATTAAAACAAATCCAAGATGGATTAAATGGTCTAACCACTGAAATGAATAATGTTAAGGATAGTATTGGGTCAATTAAGACAAACATGAAGAGCGATATGGATCGCTTACAGATGATACAAGAGGGTGTCGGCACTCAAATACAGGAATAAAAAAAGATGTTAGTGATAAAGTTGATGATCTCAGAACCGACTTATTAGAAGTCATGGGATCTAATCTTAAGAGTTTAGAATCGCATTTGCAGAAAAACATTCATGCTGTAGAACGTAATCTTAAGCTATCAGGAAAGGCTATAGATAATAAGATTAATCTACTCGATAAAAAGGTAGAAACTACATTCCAAGTGCTCACCGCGGAGCTCAAAGATTCTATGGCACGGCAAATCAGGGATACTCAGAGTTCGCATCGGGGGAATATTGAAGGACTTGAGGAGAAGTTGAACAGTAATATTAAAGGATTGGGACAATATTTGACGGCAAAAATTGAGCAAATTGGTCAGTCTAACGAGGAAACCCTGGATAAGTTGAAACAGGACGTGTCAGGTTGGAAAGAAGAGGTTGCGAAAGACGTGAAAAACATGCAGATACAGGTTGAATCACTCCAGGACACGTATGACAGGAAAATCACTCATTCACAAACGACATTATTCGAACATGTGAGAGAATCTATCCACACTTCCATTGTTGAGTTGGAGGAGAAGATCATTATTCAACAGGGAAGGCAACTCACTCGATTAGGCAACTTAGAGGCGGAAATGACGCAGATAAAAGACAAATCGGAGTCAGAAAGGGTTAGATGGTCCGAAATTGAAAACACGCCACCTCTTAACGGGACGGAAAGTGAAAACGCCCCATCTTCTAGAAAGGCGGGAGAGGTAGTTGCAACGCCGAGAATACAGAGTACAAACCCCGCGGGACACCTGACTATCATTAGAAGTATAGACCACCAGCCGAGGAAATTCTCGGGGAACAATGGGACTAATAACGTCACACCCATCGAATTTATGAGGGAGGTCCGTGAATACATGGCGGAAAATAAGATACCACGTGAGAGGGAACTAAGAGTTATTGAGAGGTCCCTGGAATCGACAGCATTAACTTGGTATCGCGCATTTCGATACACGTTCACGAGCACGGACGAGTTCGAACGATTATTAATCAAACGCTTTTGGAGCCCTGAAGAACAATTGAACATACGGGCGGAACTATACGCTAAACGGTATGCGACGTCCAATCCGACTAGGTATGCGGGGTACTTCGCATCGCAACTCGCCAGGCTGCAGTATTTGACTCCACCAGTGCCGGAGGACGAATTGGTCCAAGCCATTATACGACAGTTACCTGTGGAGGTCCAGAAGAGTGTAATAGCGTCAGGAGCCGAGACTTTAGAGGGATGTGAAGAGATTCTTCGAAAACTTGACCACACTAGCGCACAGTTACAGGCGAGGTCCGGACGACAGGAAAATAGAGATGTACACACGGTCGTGATTGACAAAATTGCACAGACGGAAGAGCGAACGCCGCGGGAGACGGACAGGCCAAGAGACACAGGGTACTATCGGAGCCGAGATAGGAGCTACGGTGGAACAGACGAGCGACCCAGATGGAGGAATAAACCGTACGAAGAGCGTAGGAGATCCCGATTCAACAATACGAAGGTACGATATGGTGAATATCAGCGAAGGCAGTCAAATCAATATTATCAGAGACAGAATGCCGATAGGGATTCTCGTTCGCAGGGATCGCGGCCGAGCTATACGGAAAGGCATCGAGAGAGCCAGGAATATTTACAACAATTACGGAGTAATCCATCCGCACCACCGGGGGAAGCTGACCGACCACCTGAAAACAAGTCGGTCAGATCAACAAAAGAAAACTTCAAATTAAGAAATTCCTCAAACCTTGGTCCTCCCGAACTGATTGAAATTCAAGAGATATTTCAGGCTACCGACGAAGACTTGATTCATGAGGAAGACGTTATCCGCCGCGGGAAAGTGTATCCTTTGCCAATCATAACAGTAGAGGTGCTCGGTAAACAAATAAAAACCCTGATTGACACCGGAGCGATGATTAGTGTGGTGTCTCAGTCATGTTTGGACGAGATAATGGAGGCAGGACCCGTATATACTCTACCAGTAGCGAATGTAAAGGTTAGAGGTGTAATTCCCGATCGCTCAGTGAGATGCAAGCAGCAGACCCTGTTGATGATCAAGATTGCGGGGAGGTTTTATGAGCACGTGTTCGTGGCCATCTCCAACATCAATTTTCAAATAATTCTGGGTGTTGACTTCATTTCGGAGTACGGCTGGATTATAAATATGCAAGAGGGTGTTATGTATGTCGGAAACGAATCGCCGAGCAGAGGATCGAAAGATTATATCAATGCCAACTCGAGCACGCTCTTCTTGGAGAACACACTTGAGAATATCGTGGAACGTGAAGAAGAGACAATCACCCACATGCCCGTTGGTGTAAAAGAAATTTTGGATCCAACTGTCCAGAAACAGTTTGATGACCTAATACAGGAGTTTCGGGAGGTATTTAGCGACAAACCTGGAGTTATCAAGAACTTTCAGTATGATATCAAGTTGAGTGATGACTCACCATACAGGAAACACATATATCCAGTCCCAGAGAAATGGAAGGAGGAGGTAAAGGCCATGATAAACGCCATGGAGAAGGATGGCATAATAAAGAAGGCTCCGACTTCTTTCCTAAACACTTTAGCGGTTGTAAGGAAGCCAAATGGTCTCCTAAGGATTTGTCTGGATGCACGTGGAATAAATGCACGCATTTTGCCAGAGTACGACCGCCCACCACAAATTAGAGAGCTGCTGAGGCGCTTCAAAGGAAAAAAATATTTCTCAACCGTAGATCTCACAAATTCCTATTATCATGTCGAGTTAACCGAGAACAGCAAGCAATACACTGGATTCCTGCATGAGCAGAAGACCCACGTCTTTAACCGCCTTCCCTTCGGTTTGAAAAACAGTGGCCTTGTGCTGATTCGAGTGCTGGACAGCAACTTGAGTGAAGAGGTCAAGAAACACGTACTATGTTATGTGGACGATTTGATCTTGGCATCCACGTCAGTAGAGGAGCACCTGAAACACTTGAGATTGTTGTTTGAGAACTTGCTTACGGCCGGATTTAAGGCAAACCTGGAGAAATGCAATTTCTTTCACCGAGAAATTCGGTTTTTGCGACATCTCATTGACGAACATGGATATCGGCCGAACCCGGAGAAAATTGAGGCGATAGCTGAGTTTCCCAGACCAGAAAGGGTGAAACAAGTGAGGCAGTTCCTGGGAATGACTTTATTCTTTTCTAGTCATTGCCCCCGTTACACGGATGTAGTTGCCCCTATGCAGAGCATGCTCAGGAAAAACAATCGGTGGAAGTGAGATCAGGCGTGTGAAGAGGCCTTCACGCAAGCTAAACACATGCTCCTTAACAACGTTAAACTGGAGTACCCAGACTTCTCCAAAACATTTTATATTGACACCGATGCTTCAAAGGTAGGAGTGAGCGCTGTGTTGTACCAGTTGGATGACGAGAAGAAACAACATTATCTGGCATTTACCAGTAGGAAATTGCGACAGCCTGAGCTTAATTACTTTGCCACGGAATTGGAGGCGCTGGCTATAATTTATGCTCTAAAGATGTGGAAGAAGATTCTTTTAGGGCATAAGGTCGTGATTGTGACGGACCATCGCGCGTTACAGTTTATGTTAAAGTCTGACATTTCAAGCGAAAGAGTCACGCGCTGGACCCTTTTCCTGCAGCAATTCGATGCAGAAGTTATTCATAGGCCCGGAAAGCAAAACTTTCAAGCGGATGTTTTGAGCAGAAACCCACGTGAGGAGGCTGTTTTGCACCAGGTAGAGCTAATACCGGATGATCAGGAAACGGTGGAACGTTTGTAATGCCTGAGCCAGGCGCAACGGCGATATACGCCGTTAAGACGGATATACCGGTATTTGAAGAATCGCATGGGTGCAGATGACCCCCATTATGCTGGAACGGCAAAGATTGCTCACTTTTATCACATTGTTGGTGACGTGATTCACAAGTTTGTCGATAAAGACCACACAAGGCTACGTATTGTAATACCGCCCAAGTTGATTTCAGCAGAGGTTTGGTTGACTCACCGATCTATTGGGCATGGAGGATGTGATAAAATCTTACATGCCATAAGAGAAACATTTACCTGGGAGTATATGGGAAAAACCATACGAGCGGTAATCAGGACATGCGACATCTTTCAGAGGTGCAAGTTCCCATCGGACGTATCTAAGAAGAAGCCTAGGGCTATTATACCGACCCGTCCGAATGAATTAATGGCTACGGACCTGTATGGCCCCCTTCCGAGGTCCACCAGGGGTAACCAATACATCTTGGTGACGATGGATGTGTTTACCAAATTAGTCATGTTGCACCCTATACAGAAGGCAATATCCCGGTACGTAATTCGCAGGATTGAAACCGGCGTGATTCCAACTGCAGGGAAGCCAGAGTTCCTTCTGAGCGATCACGGAACGCAGTTCACGAGCGCCGAATTTCAAGAAGCTATGGCACGACTCGGCATAAGGCATATCTTGAGCTCCATAAGATACCCAGAAGGAAATCCAGTTGAAAGGGTAAATGCAGAGATTGGAAAATACTGCCGGATTAACTGTCATGAACAGCATCATAGATGGATGGAAGTGGTACCCATAATTGAACGTTGCTTGAACTTTACAACACATGAGAGTACCAGACAAATTCCTTGTCTTCTGCACCATGGACGAAAACCAAGTAGACCTTGGCATGCTGTTATACAGGCACCCCCAGAGATTGAGCCGTCGGTGCAAAGGAGAAACGAACTGGCTCGGGAGAGGATGCAGCTACAGGCGCAGAAACGGGAGAGAAGGAAGGCTGGCCACCGTTTTCGCGAACCACTTCGAGTCAATGACCTGGTGCTGATTCGGAAACCTACGTCATCAAACTTACCACTCAGAGTGTATGGAAAATTTGCGCGCCCATTTTCGGGACCCCATAGGATTGCCAGAGTGATGGACAACAATTGCTATAGGGTGGTTGACAACGTCACGAATGCACTTGTTGGGAATTTCAATGCCGCGAATCTGCGGAAGTATCACAGGCAAGCCCGTTAGTCAGCATTGAGGAGATGACTGAAAGGATCGTTCACATGCATCACTTGATGAAAAATATAAGCTATGTTCCCACCGGTTATATTTTGAAGGCCGCGGGAGAGATGTGACCGATCCAGTCAGGGTCAATTACCGGCCCCGGATGACAGACGTTCGAGAGGAGACCGGAGGGTCAGTATGACGTCATGGCATGACGCGGCGAGGCAACCGCGAGAGTAGGGGAATGCTCCAGAAGGTTCCAACCCCTTCCACTTTTTTTTCTCGAAGGAGGACGCAGTTCCGGAATGTTCAGTGAGTCAATAGTGCGTGGACGAGTATGTTATCCAGCGGAGCACGGACGAGTAGCCCATGTCACGTAGACAGTAATTTGCATCGGGGACTTGAACGGTTTTAGTGAGTGGTCAGTGCTCGTGGCCATTTGATACGAGGAGTGATCAGCAGGCCATGAAGCTAGCGTGCATGTAGTGCCAGTGAGTTGTTTACAGTGAAGTATGTCAGTTTGTTTGTCGAACAGTGTGAATTTCAAGACGATATCGGACTCGCTAGTACGTTCATGCCGACAATTTATGTTAATTAAAGATGAATACCAGGAGGTATTTAACATTACGAGTATCAGGGAAAGAACAATAATAACGATAGTCGAGGCGAAGCATTATCGCGAGGCTCTATATTGTAACAGACATCCATTCGAAAATAGCATAGCAGTGCGGCATTTTAAGTGACGCAGTGAGAATGCAACAGGGAAGGCTACATCTACTTTAAGCTTGTGTTGGAAGACTGCAGGCCGCAGGCAACTTGATATGTCGGACAAGGCCAGGTCGAAATAGCTCCTCGTGGAAGGAAGTGTGTCACTGGTTGAGGAAAGTGAATACATATAATTCAAGTGAACCAGGAACTAGACGCTATAGTGCGTGGGCGTGAAAGTGCTCTGATATAGTAAAATGTAATATTGCCACACGGCGGCATGAACTTAATAACCATGGACTCAAATATTCTGGGAATCAACATGCATATTAATACGCAAATTATGCTGCACTGAACCTCTAAAGGGGCCATAGTGGGGTGAACGGTCGCAACGAGATGGACGAGTGGACCATGGTTGGGACGTCAGGAGACGCCGCTGCTGAAGGTGACCGGGGGCAACCAGTGGGCGGACATGGGCGTCGCCAGGAGATCGAGAGGTGCCGGGGGCGTATACCTCTACCAGTAGGCTGGGAGACCACATCGCGGAGACGCTGGAGGAACAACGCCGCCCTAATGCCGCAGACGACACCGACGCCGACGCCGACGCCAGGGGTTTCCGAGGACACCGGATATAAAGTAAGACGTTTCATTTCCATCCTTGTTCAACAGGAAGAAGAGAACTTCTACCTCGGATAGCCGTGCCATGAGATAACCTGAGATCGTGTAACTTAACGCCATTTATAATCATTTATTCCAGATTGAAAAAGAGCATCATTTTCTCATAGGGTTGTACAGATTTTTTGTCCTTTCTTTTCGGGTCGTTTTGACTTACATAAATTAACAGTATCAATGGTAGGAGTAAGACATACATTTATTCTCTGAGACATAATAATAATAATAATAAGTTGAAATTGGGTAACGATAATATGAGATGCCCATTTTGCTGGGAGATTCTAGCATTTCGATTTCCGAGGTCATTATACGAATTTATTCTGAAAGGTTTGTCACGGATTGCATAGATTTTAATAGCAAAATGAATATGGTTGGAGATTGTCGAATAAGGTTCCTTGGATAGGATGCCATATTATCATACGACCTCGTGGTCCCGATAAAGTTGATACGCTCTGTTAGTGTGGGTTCTTGAGACATGCTAATAATGCATGATTTTTTGTAATGATGTTGTGTAAAGTTAATGTGATAATTAAATATGGTATTATTCCGTCATATATGACGAGGTTATTCACGGGGCGACGTATGTCCGTTGAATTGAATTTGTGAGGACAGGGTCCTCTTGACAAACGTGTTACGTTTATCAATGAGTTGTATATTGAATAGCGCAGGGGTGTAATTGATAGTGCGCTCGACAGTCAGATTGTTCGGATCCTCACACAGAGTGTTCGATGGAAGGGTTGCGATTAAATGTTCGTTGTGAGAATGAAATACGCTAGGGTACCTTATTACGAGGTTCTTAACCTTTCATAAACATTAGACAATGCTATAATTTAATTACAATAACAAATATGACAGTGTGGATCAAGGTTGTTGGAACGGCGAATATAAATCATTAATAATAATAAGAATTAGTAGTGTAAATATGAAAGCACAATCTGGGTGTGTAAATAATTTATGATAAGTTATAATTAATTGTTGAAATGCCATATTATGTGAAGCTGAGTTGATGTTTGAGTGCTATTTGATGTAATATGATGCTCTTTAGTTATTAATTTGCAGTTCGATAGAGGAGATCCGTCCATTGCTGTATAAGGGTAGACAGTTGTAATATACGTAGATAATCAATATTTTCTTAGAGTTTTTGCCGCAGGTGAACTTTGTGATAAGTGGCTAGTGATGTTTACATGCGTGTGCACCGATAAATTAAGGTTAATTTAGCTTTTTGAAAGGCGATCTCCTTGTCGGAACTTTAAGAGAGGACACCCACGAGTTTGAATAAGTATATTTTTTTTTGTTTGTTTAGGGACTATGAACTTTATTTTTTTTCGGACTTTGACCCACCCTAACTCTATACTCGTGCGTGGTAGGCAGGTTGCATACTTATTTATCCTTTGGCCAATAAAGGAGCAGATGTGATTTTACGAGGGCTTTTCCTTTCTTCTCTGTTTGTTAATTCAAGTTAGGGAGTTTGCTTTTGAATCCTGGTTCAGTCAATTTGCCATCCCAACCCGTAAACGACCCGAGACCCTTTGTCTCTGGCTCGCTGGAGCATTTCTTTTAGTCTTGTCTGTATGAACCAAGATTCACGCCCTAATTTCTTTTTTACCCACTCCCTTGGCCGTTTATTCTGATGGGGCCGGGATGTTGGCCGGGTGATCGCCTGTCCCATTGGAGAAACGGGCACAGTACTTTCGAGGAACTCACATAGAGTGCTCATCGTATTTGCTAAAGCAGATCCATTGGACTTCATCTAAAGCAGTGTGAGTCTTGTAACAAGTTGCGAGCTGCAAGTTACCTCATGATGCTCTTGGTATGCTAACTTCATGCTATTGGAGCTCATTGTTTGGCGAGGTTTATCACGCACATCCATGGTGTCAAGAAAACAAATTATAACAAGACAATAATTCAATGAATGTGACTGAGGAAACGAATGATTCCTGATGACGGTGATGAGGACAATGTTGATTGTGATGATAATAATAATAATAATAATAATAATAATAATAATAATAACTTATGGGAATATTCTCAGACAGAGCGATTATAGGGTGACTAAAACAATTCTAAATCTCACTCTCTCTCTCTTAGCAGCCAGCTAAGAACAGCTGGCTGCCTGAAGTTGAAGCAAACCTTCAGGAAATAGACATCTCAAGTGCTATGGTACTGGACAGACCTAAATTTAGTGAACTAGTTGACAAATATCAATTTTCGGACCACCCGAACATTCCACCCGAAAGAACATGAACGGAGGAGCTTAGAAAGATGAAGTGATTTTGGGAAGACAAGAAAGTAAGAACAGCTAGATAGATTCAATCGCGCTCCTTAGATGGGCACAACGATAAAACACATAATAGCAATCGTATGCCTTGCACTACCAAGTAGGCCTACCTATGTTGAGCGACCTATAACTGAGATTAAATTATTTCTTGCAGTCAACAAATGTGGAACTAGAGTTGTTGTATTTTTTTGTGAACCAACATCGTGCGAGTTGTGGCCTTGGAATATTCCCGACCTTCAAAATTTTGACTTCCCCAAAGAAGATTTCAATCCACAATTATGGAATCATGAGTCACCCATTCTATCACTGGCCTACAAGGAAACTTATTTTAAATAATATCTCTACGTTATCCTGCAAGCGGCTTCGGTGGCGTAGTTGGTAGCATGCTGAGCTTCTGTGCCCAATATAACGGGTTCAAACCCGGCCGAAGCCGTCGGATTTTCTAAGACCGTTAAAAATCCCTCAGTATGCCTTCCTTCGGAGGGGAAGTAAAACCGGCGGTCCCATGTCATAGATGTATGGCATGTTAAAGAACCCTCCACTAATTACACCTGCGTGAAGCTAAATTGTATAGGTTGAGAATGTAACCAACGCTCTTAGGTTCCTACGTTCGTTGCCAAGAGCCAACTGCGGTGGCGTCTAGTAGCTAAGTTCTGAACTAGGCCTAGTAGTCGTTGACGGTGGCGTTTGGCGGCAAAAGTAGGAACTATTTGAAAAATTCAAAGTTGCAGTCCTTACTTGAATTAAAAAACAGATACACACACCAATACAGCCATCACAATTAACACCGGTTATCAGACAGATTCTACACACACTCAAAGTACACGGGGCTACATTACCGCGTTGTTGCAGCACCTAAACTGAGGAACCAACCAACCAACATTATCCTGCACCTCGATTTGAACCAGAATGATGTTTTGAGTGGAACTTCACATTGTCCTAGACCAGCTGAGTTTGAATCAGAGTGGTAATGAGTGGGGAATGAGATTGTCCTACACCATCTCAGTTTTGAACCAAGACGATGATGAATGGAAACTCTCCTTATCCGGCACCAGCTCAGTTTTGAACCATGGTGGTAATGAGTGGAGACTCACATAATCGTGTTCCAACTGAGTTTTAAAGCAGGACGGTGATGAGTGTAGTGTAGTGCTGCCGAGTGCGGACCACTCACATTAAGACAGACAGGTACTGTTTATTTACAGTTTGCCTGGAAGTGACACGAGTCCAAGTAGCGTGGCTCAGGATAGGAGAGATGAGATCTCGTGACATACGTCACAGGCACTGACAAGCTCTTCACGCCCATGCACCGAGAATAGCGCTGATGTATTAGCACGTTGTTTAATACTCTTTATATACTCTCACTTCCACACACGATGAACTGCAAGCAGTCGATATTTATACAATCACCGCAAAATTCACCCCACTATGAGATAAAGATAATCTACATTCTTCAATCATTGCGTTATGAGCTCTACTACATGGCTGAGTAGATAGGACGCCTGCCATTCGCCCGAAAAGCCTCGGGTTCGATTACTGACTGGTTTGTTGGATCCCAACTTCGGGTAATTAATTCTCCTGGCTCTGAAAACTGAGTGATCGTTTGATGTTTTGATACTCACCAAAATGCGTAGGTCAGCTCGAAAGACCTGTATCAGGCCTCTACTAACAAATGTAAGACCTATCACTCAGTCTATGAGAGCAATACGCCCTACCCTACCCCATCCAAAGCTGGGAGATTCGAATGATTTCGAGCGACCGAATGCAGTTCAACTAAAATAATATTCCCACACTTAAGGGTAACTTGCGATTCGAAGTTTCGTTGACAGGCCATATGTATCATTATCAGGATGAAATGTTAAAGATATCACACCCAGTGCCCGAACCACTCCCACGGACAGTCCGGGAATCAAACTCAAGGCCCTTAACTCCATGGTCTAGCGTGCTTACCATAACCACTAAGCCTCGGATCCGGACATAATGATGATAATAATAATAATAATAATAATAATAATAATAATAATAATAATAACGTCACTTCTACTACTGTAGCTTAACAAAATCTAGATCACCTTGTAGTGTAGTGGCTAGCATTCTTGGCTGTCTCCTTTGAGGTCCGGGTTCGATTCCTGGCTCTTCTAAGGAATTTAATTCTGGTTTGAGTGCTAGAATGGGGTTCACTCAGCCTCATTCGACAAAACTGAAATGATGTGGGTTCGATTCCTACCTCAAGCATCCGAGAAGTCCATGGTTTTCCACTTATACTCCAGACAAATGCCGGGATGGTTCTAATTTAAGGTCACGGCCGCTTCCTCCCCAATCCTAGCCTCAGCTATTAATACACACACAACTACAGACACAAAAAGCACTTTTGATCAGAAAAGACCAACACAAACACAAGAAAACGGGGTTGAAATCACCACGATACCCAAGGTCTTAAGAGAAACAACAACTTAAGAAACAAATTTCTAGAATATAGCTCTGAAGGGGTCTGAAACATGACAGCTAACATAGAACTCTCTCATTTGAGCACCGATAAATATCAACGGACTGTGCTGGGATTCGATCTTGCTTTCTCGGACACTGTGAGTGAGCGCCTTGCCTGTTACTCCACACAGTGGACTATGATGATTATTTCACATGGGCTATAACAGGTTAATAAATATAAACCAAATATGAGAGGTTGATCAGAATACTATAGTACACTGTGACCACACTACCGCGGTAGGGAGGGAAGTGAGTGTGTGGACTGGACAGTGGCTCGTCCAACTTCACAGTGTACGAATAACCGAATGCAGATTGATTTACCAAAGTGCATTTTACGAATGATATACTGTATACTGAACCATATTAAAACTTGTTTCATAGAAGGACTGCTTATTCGTGTCTAAACCATGGATTTCTGGAAATTAAGAGACCAATACCATTCGTCGTATAATTCTGTGATTGTAAAACGGCTCAGCATGCATCAGCGATAATAAAGTTGTTATCATGCAGAAGACAAGTAGCGCGATACCGACTAAGGCTCCGTAACAGGGTCAGCTTGATACGTTGCTCCCATGAAGAGCCCTTGTACAACTTCAGAGGTCTACCTTCACACCTCTCCTATTCCGTCCCCCTCGATGTTGAGTATCGTGATTAGCAAGACATGTTTATACTCGATGACAACAAAATAATGTGCTATATTGTTTTCTTTCAGCATATGGCTTTTAGTGCCAGGTGTGTCCGAGGACATGTTCGGCTCGCCAGAGATTGTAGCTGCTTGTAGCTGGGTGAGCTACGTGTACCGTGGCGTGTGGAGTGTTGTCTGGGGATGAAAGTGTGATTGTAACGACGAGGAATTGGAAGGTAGCGGCTGTGGCCTATAGTTATGGACCAACCTCGACATTTGCCTGGAAGGAAGATGGGAAACCACAGAAGACCATCTTCAAGGTTGCCGGCAGGGGGATTCGAACCTCCTCGCTTCCCGGATGTGAGTGACTGCCTGTAGCCACGCCGTAACGATAACGGATAACTCACCCAGTTATATTGAACTTCTACAGTATAAAAAGAACTAAACTACAGTACATACAGTAGGTTCTCCGACAGACTACGTCATCTCCAATTTGAAGTATTAATACACTTCCAAACATTCCCCAATATTATCGGGCAGTACAATCTGAAATTAACCTTGTCCAATATCTTCCCCACTCTGGTCTACGTCTATCAGCTGGACAGTCCGTGTTAGATACTTGCCATCCGAGGTATGCAGTACGATCGTTCTTATCCTCTGGTCTCGACCTTGACGCAATTCTTCCACTTGCACCCATTTCCACATGTGCCTTGGTAGCGGTTGCTTCAGCAACAAGGCTACGTTACCCTTTCTAGGGATCTAACGACATTCTCCTGGTATCACGTCACTGTCAGCGAGGCAGGGGAATCAGCAATTACAAATGAAAGAGCAACCTATCGTTTCAAGGGACTTCTCTTCAGGCTGACATGCAGCCCATTCTTACTCTCAGCCACAATGAGGTATAAGTCCCAGTTTCTGATAGTAACTTCACTTATAGACGAAATCACCTCAGTGGACGATTTCGGTGCGGGTGCTGTAGACGATAATGGGGTGCTCGCACTTTATTATGAGCTCACTTTATTCGTGAAGCAAATTAAACTTCCCATGTCAAAGTGGGTGACAAACAACTCTCACAAATATGGAGCGCTAAAGGCCAAGACATTGTATCAAAGGCTAACGTACCGGGAGTCTCTTGGAACAATTCAACTGACACTTTCTCCATGGACTGCCACGAAATAACAGTAAAAATGACTATAGTCCCAGCAACATAATGCCATTCTATAATCCACCCGGGTTTCGGCACCAAATGTAGAGTACTGTCATTAGCAAGACATGATTACACTCGATGACAACAAAACAATGTTCATTATTGAACTGATCGACGAATATAGAACCATTTTACTCCGACTCATAACCCACTATTATTGAAGTACAAACACACTTAAATACATTCCCTAATGTCAGAGGGTAGTACGATCTGTAATTAACCTTTTCCAATACTTTGCTTCGCCGCAGTGAAGAAACATCGATGTTATCTGCCCCATCTCACATGTGGTGACACATGAGAGATGTGATAGTTGCCAGTGAGAAGGCAAAATGAGAGATTGTCTCATGTTTTCAAAAGAGCTTAAATGTTTATCGAATGATCAGTATGTCCACTTGTTATATGGCACAGATGGCCACGCTGAGTCAATGGAAATCGTATCCCCACACGTGAACAGAACATACAAAAATAATACTTCCAGAGGTGTCACGGATATTCTGTGCTCAATCTCGCTCAAAGTGTGTGTATGCTGTATGAATAAATATTAACATAGAACTTTCTACAGCGTATCCCATTTAGTTGCGGTCATCGGCTCATTTTCGTTTTGGCCGCGAATTTGATCCCGAATGCCATTCCTGATACCACGTGATTTTTCATGTGAAGATTCCACTGGTATTCAACCCTGGTTGACCGGATGAATGACGAGCAGCTAAGCTTTCCAAAAATAAGTAATAAAGCAAGTAGTTCCGTGAAGAACTAAATAGCCTTTTCATATGTTCTACTGATATTTTCCATTAAGAAACTCTACCGCATATTAAATGGATTTTCCATATGATAGAATAAACATTGAGCAAAATTGTGGCAAAGCATGGGGCAACAATTTCAAACGCAAAACTTGATATCCAATCTTGTAGTCGTTTCTTAAAAATAATTTTAAGACAGCGAAATGGTCTCACAATCGTACTAGTGCTTGACCTGGCTTAACCCGGCAGTGGTGTGGTCAGAAATTCACACGCCAGTGGTGTTTGGGGTGTGGTACATCCAATGTTGTTTTTGATATACAGAATGAAAAATACTTAACGTTTTAAATTTGTATTTTAACGGATTCCATGTTATTACTACAACATAAACTGAGTATATATTGATATAAAATGGCAACAATGCAGATCTGTTCTCTCCAACAATGCAGTTCAACATTTATTTATTAACTACCTATCATCATCTGACTTTTCCTTAGTGGCAAAATCATCACACATCACCACCACGTGCTCCATACACAAATAAATGTCACATTGACTACACGTGTATTTTGTTTCGCGGTCATTCTTCCTTGCACATTTCCTAGAGCATCCCTGTTTCTACTGAACTTTTTCTTGAGGTTCTTGAGGTAATGGTGCTGTTTAATGACGTCGGACATTGGCAGCCAGATTTCTAGGCAAATTCACGTTTTGTCTCTGATTTACTAGGCCCCTAATCAACTCGAGAGACAAATCTTTCCAGAACTTCCGACGTATATGTTGAGTTTTGAGATTGGAATCGTAAATTATCTGTGCATTAATTCCCGCCACATTCATCTGAGCGAAGAATAATATTAGTGGCCATCGCCTACTGTTCCTTGATACGTCATATGGTGCAGAAAGTTCATCTACAACATCAACACCGCCTTCAGTAGCGTTGTAGAATGTATTGCTTTCTGGTTTAGCTGCATTTCCTGTCGAAGCATCAATCGTCTCATCATTATGCATTGTGGACATCAGTAAGACAACTTTGTTCTTTTGGAGACTAAAGTTTTGTCCTCGTGAAATCCAAGGATGCGTGAACAGGACGACCTCGTGTGTTTACAAACAATGGTGGAATTTCCCACTAGTTCTTTCGTGTCGTTCCAACCAATGTCAGTTTATGTTCACGTAGAAGTTTGGAGGAAATGTTGCAACTTGTGAACCAGTTGTCTGTGGTCACATTCCTACCTGAACCTGATATGGGTTGAATCATCCGTTCCACTAAGTCTTCTGTTTTGTTGCTTACTTTGAAATGACCATTTGGCTGCGTTCCTAAATATACTTCTACATTTAAAGTATAATACATTCTGGCATCAACTATGTCAAAGTTTTTTAGTCCGTATTTTCCTGGTTTGGTAGGAATGTACAGTGAGTCTCTCTCACGACTCGGCCGGCCAGAGCACCAAGCTTATCTGCCTCCTGTTGACTCATCACTTCCTGTTACGCAGCGCGCACTTCGCAGTTCTGGCCCTGCTTATAACGTGTATTTAGTGTTCATCTGTCGCTCCAACTATTCTCGAGTTGTGAAGTGTTACTTTTGGGTATAATTCTCATAATGCCTCCACGTGTGTACACGGTAGAGGATAGGAAAATTATGTACGATAATTATGTGAAAACAGAGTCTTGCAGGGAAGTCGTTAAACGTTTCATAACACATTTTCCAGGTGTGCGCCCTCCACATAGAGAGACCGTGCGGAAGCTCGTAAACAAATTGAGGGGAACTGGTTCTCTACTCGATAAGAAGCGAAGTGTTAAAAAACGTGAACTTAACGAGGAAAAAGTAAATGAAATCGCAGAACATATCCGGAGAGAAATAGCCTCAATTACGGAAGACGAACTTATGCGTGTGAATCGGAGTTTCCTAAGACGATGCCAGAAATGTGCGGATGTAGGAGGAGTACATTTCCAACACCTCCTGTCATAAGGTACGACCTTAGTTTATTAATTCCTACTTTCTAAATTTCAATTGGTATCTCATGTCATGCACGGATAAAGTGACCCAAGTGCTGTTCTGATCTTATTGCTATGCTATGCCAAGCGGGGAGTGATGAGTCAACGGGAGGCAGATAAGCTGGGCGCGCCGGCCGGCCGAGTCGTGAGAGAGATTCACTGTACATTCTGAAGGGAAATTTTCCTCGAAATGCTTCCAATTTTTCATCTAATGTAGCGTATTCACCTAGAGAGTAATGTATTTTACAGATAATGACAAACTGATCAAATCTGTATCTAATTGGAGCCAATTTATCTACCTCCATCCTGGCTGCTCGTGTATCTTGGTCATCAAACTGAAGACACCGCAAGATAATTTTAAATCTCTGTAGAGACATTGTAGATCGAAAAATGTATATCCCAGTTCCATCAGATACCAAGTTCTTCTAAATTCAACCTACTTGCTTTGTGAATCCCTGCGAAGTATAAGAGCCCTAGTACGGCCATAATTTCTGTCTCGGTTGTTGGTTTAATATCTATTCTTGTGAATACCGACCATTCTGACACTCAATGGCTTATTTGTGAACAAAACTAATGCTTCAGTAATATCTGAAGACACAAAAGGTTTAAAACATTCTAAAGGTGTAACACACTGTTTGGCATTACCAACAACACCTGGGAGATGAGAAATGATGTTATGCGCCCTTGTTCGAACATTAGGCCGTGAACTTTCCTTCCTCCATTTTGTGGTTCCGTCCTTACCCAGATAATAATTTACACTGTCACTATGTTCTTCCTGCTCTGATAATGTGTCGTGATCACTTGATATAACAATATCTTCTTCTTCATCTCCATCAGAATCAACTGGCTCATCCAGTACAGCATCAATTAGTGCTCGCATACCGTCTCCTTGAGGCCCATAAGGATCCATCTATAACAATGTTTATTGTAAAGAACTAAATATTACGTATTAGAAAACAGGGAAACCAAAATATAATTTTAATAAGTATATTTACCTCTTTCGTTTATGAAACGGGAGTGGTGTGTGGGGGTTTCCTAAACCACAGCAAGCTCCCACTTGTTTCAACTGCAGCTCACGAAGTCAAATGCACAACTAAAGTTACGAAACCTCACTCACCGCCCTCTATTGACACCGACTGGCAGCTACCTGAAACTATAAAGCAGTGCGAGGCACATTCTAGCGAATATTTATATAATTATGTGCTAAGGGGTGTGCAGCACCCCAACACGCCACTGCCGGGTTAAATCAAAGTTTTCATCTTTACTCAAGATAAATCACATTAAAACACCTCCAGCACTGGACAATAAGTTACATAATGCGACAATATATGAATTCAACTCTAAGGAATTGTTGTTGATCCTTTTTGGGGTTTTGTGACATATTGGTCATGAATCGCCGCGTAATTGGAAGTGAGTAGATATTGTCTGATAACCTGTGGCATTGTGATGTCTATACTAGTGTGTGTGTATTTGAGGTAAGATTTGGGTAGGAAGCGGCCGTGGACTTAAGTTAGATACCATCCCGGCATTTGCCTAGATTAAAAATGAAAAACCACGGAAAATCACTTCCAGGATGGCTGAGGTAAAATCGAACCCGCCTCTTCCAGACTTGCATCACGAGTCTCAGTGTACCCTGTTCCAGCTCTCAGACCAGAATTGAATTTCTTGGCAGAGCCGAGAATCGAACCTGCGCCTCTCTGGTGACAGATAGTAATGCTAGCCATTACACAAGGAGGCGCAATCTCTTAGTAATTGTGTGCCAGTTCATGGTACTGATTTGTCAACTTACCGAGAGACCGGTTCAATAGAAACACCAGTTAAATATGTTCCATTTCAGAAATAAACACGCGTATACGCCTACAATAGAAAATTTGGGCAGATGATCTCGGTGTTCCACCCCTCATAAAGCAATTATCAACAGCACCAATACAATGATAAATCACGTACTAGAATGAATAACCTTCGGCATCGGTAACTATGACTCTTCGCGTGAGATGGCAGCTTTCTGTAACGAGTTTCAGGAGTTAAATTAAAGAAAACTCAATTTCACGGCTTCTATGATTTACGGAAAGCAAGCTAAATAATTCAGTGCTTTAAGATAATGATTTATAACGGCTCATTCAATCACTTGAGTATAATAATATGAAAAATAAAAATATGTTTCTAAAATTTCAACCTATCACAATCTTGAATTTTTGAAAACAACTTAACGTAATACACCTTTACACTGAGTTCTGAATAAAGATTCGCAGTGTCAATTTTCCTCCTTTCGGACGATAAGGTCACCCGGAAAGTAATTTTAAATACTTCAATTTCGTGTGGACACCATGCGGTTTTTGTGTTTATCAGGTTTATGAAGTCACATACGCGAACTTACTTTATAATCCTCTAATACCACACAAATTTTCATTTTGATTGCTATAATAGTTTCGTAGATGTTGACAACTGGTGAAATATTTAGCATGGCCGCCATAATGGATTATTTCACATGTAGCCCTTAGAATTATGTACAGCAGAAGTAGATGGTAATAATAATAATAGTGAGTGTAACAATTATCATCATTATTATTATCAGTAACATTTCAGCCTGGCTTTTCCTCAGGAGAAAATCTCTGTCCCGAAGAGGATCATTAACGTGCCAGTAAATCTACTGACACGAATCCCTCACATTTAAGCACTCTCAAAAATGTTTATTGACTGAGCCGAGATTTGATCCCGGAGTCTTGGGATCAGCAGGCGAAAACGTAACCATTTTTATTGTAGTCAAAACACGAGACCACTATAGAAACCTGCAGAATGATAGAGAGTTATAACAAATTACGCAGAAAGTATTTGCCATCTTGTATGAAGACATGTCTCCTCTATTACCGCCTGGCATTGTGCGTGGGTTCAACAAATAATTAATGGCGTCAGCAGGCAGACGCGATCTATGTAAGTTTAATGTCATGCTGTCCGGTTTGTCCGGAGCACGTTCTCGTGGGACCTTGCGCGACAACTTCATGCCCAGCATTTTTTCACTTCACTCAAAAGTATTTACTCCCAGATGAGGGCGAATTACACACTTGCTTTCCTTGTGTGCATAACTGACATTATCTTATACAACACTCACTCACATATTTATGCCAGCTTTTACTTTAGGAATCGGGATGGTAAAGGAACAAGCTGTTATTCTAACCAAAGTACCAATAAAAATACATTTTTATTTTCTTTTTGCTACAAGGGAAATTATTACCGATTCTTCTTAAGGCTAAATGTCCCGTTTTTTTGTTTGTAATTCTGACACCACGTAGCAACACCAAACTGAGACAATTCTTTCTTTCAGTTTTCTCTTGAACGGAAGCTCATATTTGCGATCTGGAAGCCACTATGTATATGCCTACTAGAGTGCGATAGAATTGATATTAAATCGATGCATTTTCCAAAATATGAAGAACAAAAAGCAGTTTTTGATATTTCTGCTTAAAATATGAAAAAAACGGTAATACGAAAACGGAGATTTATTTCCTGATTCTAATGCATTTTTCAGAATTAAAATCGGGTGAATGGAATCATCAGCATTAGATTGGGAATAGTTTTGAAAAGGGTGCTGGGTTAGCGGCGCGGCTTCACAAGATCACAAGAAAATGATGAACACGCCGACAGAGCGGAGGGAGAAGGGAGCAGCGAACCAGCTCACGACAGGAAGGTGTTGTCTTCCTCTTGTCATAAATATTATAGTTCG
This sequence comes from Meconema thalassinum, assembly GCA_946902985.2. Taxonomy (NCBI): domain Eukaryota; kingdom Metazoa; phylum Arthropoda; class Insecta; order Orthoptera; family Tettigoniidae; genus Meconema; species Meconema thalassinum. The sequence goes on from OX336389.2 coordinate 637,923,803, forward strand.
GCAAGTTACATGTACAAGTGCCTAGGCGTGGAACAATATCTGAGCATTAAAATTGTGCAGTAGTAGCGTCACGCGCATGTAACGCTGACACAATGTGTTTGGACAGATAACTTTCTTACTTCCTCAAACATTCTTGTTGTTGTCATTCTTGTTGATAATAATACACTGTAGGAGCTTGGGACATCTTGATCATCAGTCCCTTTAGCTAGCTGCGTGGCTCAGCGGTAACGTCAGTAGTGGAGTAGTGGCGCTTCTGCTTCACTCTAGAACCCTCCTTGCCCCACTACCAAGCCTCAGCCATGTAATATTTGCGAAAGCTCGTGAACCCATGGTCGAATGTTGACAAATGAGGTGTCGTTGGACTCGGGCTGACGGGGGCTTTGCTATGGACCACTCGTTATATTTTTGAATTTTTTTTTGAAAATTTTTGTTTTTGAAAGTAGGTGATAGTTTGAAAACCAAACATGGTAGTACGTTGTGCCATGGTTCAAACGAAAGGTCTCTATGTCTTTTATTTTTTATAATAAAACTTTCTTATTTTTGATGTTTTTTTGAAAAAAGTGTAATTTTGAAATTCCTATATTTTGGAAACTAGGCATTCTACAAAAATGTTTGTTTGACATAAATGAAAGGTCCCTACGCCCTCTACTCCCAAAATAAATGTCAAGCCTCTAGGATAAAACCTGACAGTAGTGTGGTGAGGGGAAAGCTGCTTTCAAAAGCAAGTTGTCGGCCCCTGTGACTTGGAATGGAAGGAGTCATGCTAGGAGGGCGTGCTTGGATTCGTTTTTTTCGTCTCGTTGCGCTCTTTACGGGAATGTAGGTGTCGAAAATGTGAAATGCTGGAAACACGTTTTTCTTTGGTAAAAACGTGATCTTATACTTTTTGTTATATTTCGCGAATCAATCATGCTAGAGGCGTGTACGAGGGTTCCAAGGACTCGGGGTGACGTCTTCTTTGCTATGGACCACTCGTTATATTTTTCAAAAAATTTGGAAACTCGATTTTGGGGTAAACAAGTGTTTTTTGTGATTTTTGCCGATATCTCACGAACCAATAAGCCTGGAGACTTGTATGAGGTGTTATTTTTTCCTCGCGTTGTCCTTTTGCCGAGAATGTTCGTGTTGAGCAGGAATGAAAAACCATGTTGAGGTAAAACAGTGATTTTAGACCTTTTTCTCTATCTCGCAAACCAATAACGCTAGAGACGTGTTCGAGGTGTCCTAGGACTCGGGATCACGCCCCCTTTTAGAAACTAAGTTTGAAATTTTGACAAAGGGTCTAACGACACTTTTGTTGAAAAAAAAATTCTTTACCGATACCTGTTTACAATGTTCATGAAGCGTGGTGGTTGAGAGAGACGATACTGCTGGGTGTGTGTTTCAACGAACCTGTCGCTGACCACGGTGGCTATGCTTAATAGAACAATCGATATTTCGACGGGTCGGTTTATGACAGAGCGAGGGTTCGTTTTTCTGATCTTTCCTATGGCAGATGGGTGGAGGCTAATATTTGAAAATGTGTGAAGCATGCTAAGATTTTTTTACCCCCCCCCCCCCAAGGAGATCTTTAACGTGTAAACGGTGATGAGAACTTGGTTCTATGTTGGTCGAAGCGGATACAGAAAACAAACTTGCAGAGGAGCAGAGTAGGAGACGAATGTCATTTGAGCTTATTGGAATGCGGTGATCTGTCTTGACAACAGGTGCAATGGAAAATGACAAAGACGCTTGAAGGTGAAATAATCTGACAACCGTGGTGGCAGGGGAGTGCGAAATGCATGCATACACATGTGAACCCACATGAGGGCTAAACAAGTTACATCCTGTTTGCTTCGTACGTGACAAAATGCAAGTTGTTTTGTAATATGATCCAACACACGTGTTCACCTTGGACGTTATCTGTCCACGTGCCCGATAACAGAATGTTCAAAGCGTGGGAAAAAATGATTATACATGCAACGTAATATATATAAAGACATGTCGTTATCATTTCCACTCTCACTTAGGTGACTACCTTTGAACACACTGCGTTGCGTGAAACACCTGGTCTTGTTTAACAGTTTTGGTGTTGGTGGAAAATACTTAACCTTGTTGTGGGGTAGGTATTTATTTATATATTTATTGATTTATATATTTATTGATTTATATATATTTACATGCAATTATTTATTGATTGTTAAAGTTATAAATAAATGTTTATTTATTTGTTTGCAGATAACGTGTATAGCCTACCTGTTGTGTGTCTGTGGGAAAGAGATTGAAAAAGAGAGAAAGACAGACAGCTAGAAAAGGAAACCATTACCACACTAGCCCACGAGGCGGGAATAAAGCAAAGCATTACACGTCAAGGTGAGATTTGTTTATATATATATATATATATATATATATATATATATATATATATATAACCGGTTTGATTTTATTTTGTTTATGGCGTGCATAAACTATATGGAATTGATATACTTATGGTGGTTTATTTTATTTCTTTTTAGATATTTGGAGAATAACACTCTACTGCTTTAGCCACAACAGCTGAAAACCAAGTGGCTTTAGAGTGGAACCATTGTCAAGCAGTCTACAGCTGAAATCTCAGGTGAGAGTGTTCTTTCAAAATAATGTCTTTTACTGCTGCGGATACGTTAACTTGGGAACCCCTAAACAGTTGTTTCAAGTCGCGTGTGTGCTCTGGTCGTGTGGTAAATGTTAGAAAAGTTTGATTCCCAAAGAATGTTTAGAATCTTGTTTTGAAATTTTTTAAATTGAAATTTGTACAGCGCAAGGTTGCATACGGTTTTAAAGGTGAATACAGAACTGGTGTGCGATTTCATATATAAAAAGAAGGACGTAGAGCATAAAGAGACATTTTATATTTGCAGTAAAATGCAAGAGCTTTTGATAACCGATAATCTGAACGAGTGGTATCAATCCAACGTGGTCAATGCCTTGTTATCAAAATTTTATAAACTGCAACAAGGACCCAGTGGTTTAGCGTTAAACAAAATTCATTACCTACAAATCAACATTTGTTATTTCAACCCGTTGAATGCTGGATCTAGCTATATTAAAACACCACCAGCAATAGCATTGAAAAAGGCTGTGGTGAATATTGAGAACCATGACAATGATTGCTTCCTCTGGTGTGTGGTCGCGTATTTGCAGCCAGCACAAGACCGTAATGGTTCTCGACCAGGAAAGTACAAGGCCAAGTTTGAAGAATTGAAACAAAAATTAAATTTAACTCGAGTGTCGTTCCCTATGGACTTAACCGAGATCCATAGGTTTGAACAAGACAGCCATGACTTTTCGTTCATGGTGTATGGTCATGATTGTGATGAGATTGTGGGTCCTCTTTATGCTACAAAAGAACCGAAACGACATCACATTCATCTTTTATATTTATCTGTAGGAGAGGTGAATCACTATTGCCTCATTAAAAGCCTGAGTAGATTGCTAAGCAGACAAGTGTCTAAGCACACTAGTGTAGAACATATTTGTGATCGTTGTCTACAATATTTTTCAACCCCTACGCTTTTGGAACGTCATAGGGTAGATTGCGTTTCTCATGAAGCAGTGAGACTGATATTGCCACAAGGAGACAAAGCTGTGTTCAAGTTTAAGGACATTCAAAAGCGTGACACTGTCCCCTATGTGGTGTATGCAGATTTCGAAGCTCTCACTACACACATGGCGGGATGTGAACCAGATCCCACCATCAGCTCAACCACACCCATTCAAAAACATGAGCCCTTTGCCATAGGATTTAATGTGGTGTGTGCCTATGACCCCACACAATCCGTTTACAAATACCGTGAGGGACCAGATTGTGCCAGATGGTTTTTGGATGAGCTTGTCAAGTTGGCTCATGATGTACAGGAATTACTGGACCACCCAGTACCCATGAGCCTATCTCCAGAACAGCAGCAGCAGTATGAGCATGCCACGACATGCCATATTTGCGAAAAGCCTATTTTAAGTGGAGAGGAAAAAGTCAGAGACCACTCGCACTTAACGGGGGAGTTTCGTGGAGCTGCGCATAGTAAATGCAATTTGAACTTTCCAGCTCCTCGTTTCATCAGTGTCTTTTTCCACAATCTGGCAAATTATGACATTCAGTTTTTGATTCGTGAATTGGGTCATGTCAACAAGGGCTCGTTTACCATTATTCCCCAAAACCGCGAGCGTTTTACAGCCCTGACATGGTGGTTGGGCGACTTAAGCATTCGATTTTTAGATTCCTTTAAGTTTATGGCATCCTCGCTAGACAGCCTTGTGAATGGCTTGAATGAGGAGGAATTAAAAATACTAGAATGCAATTTAATGATCCTGAGCAATTTCAATTGTGCATTCAGAAAGGTATATTCCCGTATGATTTCTGCAACAGATGGGACGTGTTAAAGCAAAGAAAACTCCCACCACAAGAGAAATTTTACTCGAAACTAACACGCAGTACCGTTTCCGATGAAGACTATGCACATGCATGTCAAGTTTGGCGAGTGTTTGTCATGAACACGCTAAGTGAATATGCTATGCATTACCTAAAACTGGATGTATTGCTGCTCACCGATGTGTTTCAAAAATTCCGTGAGTTGTGTCAACACATTCACGGTCTTGACCCGGCTCACTATTATACGAGTCCTGGGCTCTCGTTCGATGCCGCTTTGAAATACACTCAAGTGGAATTGGATTTACTCACTGATGTAGACATGGTTCTATTGTTTGAAAAAGGCATTCGTGGTGGCTTTGTGTCGCTTAACCAGCGCCATGCCGAAGCGAACAATGTCTACATGCCTGATTATTCACCAGACAAACCGGAATCGTACTTAAGGTGGTCATATACACTAGGAATAATTTTTTAAAAGAATAATCTCTAGCAATGTTAAATTTTTCTGTTGATTTATCATGATCAAACTAAGAGATTTTGAAGTTTATTTTACACAAATTTTATGTTAATTGTTTATGAAAAAATTATTTGTTGCTATTTACACAGGGGTACTTAAAGTCCTCTACCTCTCACATATTTTAACCAAAATCCATGTACCTTGAACAAAAACGATCTAACATACATGGGGAATGTTCCCTACCACTCTTGTCTAAATTAGTCACAAGTAAGGGTTTTAAAATTATATTACAATTTAAGTTTCTTGAAATTTTGTTTAACAAAATTGTTTAAAAAGTTCTTAAAATTACATTTTTTGAATATCATTTTCTTAGCGGTAGGGAGCATAGATACATGTATTAACTTTAATTTGAAATAAGAATCAAGCAGATACCATTTCTGTGACAAAAGTTAAAGCACTTTGAATGACTTCAAATGTCAGGAAACGAATTAATGAGTAAATCGCATTTAAAGTTTACTTAGTATGTCTTCACTCACATTCTGTTTTGATCACATCAGAAACCTCCTGGGACATACACAGATCCTTCTTTGAAAGCTGTATGGTCCTCCTTCATCTTGTTATTTGACGCCCAGAGGGCAGCTTGCATATCGAATCTTGTCGTTCCTTGGAACGCTATGAAAGTCAAGGGAGTTAGATATCTAAGCTCCTTGACACTATAGCGCTTTCTAGTAGAGAAACGAGGAACTTTGTGTTGGCGGAAAATCCCGAGATTGATTTTACCACTATGAACACGGCCTACTGAATTCATTTAGTTCATTAACATGACAACAACTAATGACATGCGTTCCGTGATTTTTTTCACCTATCACAATCACTTACCACGGCCAGGAGTGAAACCAGTGGGAAAGAGAAAGAGAAAGTCAATTTTTCCACCATGAACACGGCCTACTGAATTCAAATGGGTTCATTAACACACCAACAACGAATGACATGCGTGCCGTGATTTTTTTCGCCTATCAAAAATCACTTTCCACGGCCAGGAGTGAAACCAGTGGGATAGAGAAAGAGAAAGACAATTTTGCCACTATGTACACGGCCTACTGAATTCAAATGGGTTCATTAACATGCCAACAACAAATCACATGCGAGCCGTGATTTTTGTCGCCCATCAAAAATCACATACCACGGCCAGGAGCGAAACCAGTGGGACAGAGAAAGAAAAAGTCAATTTAGGCTCAAAAGGAATTTTATAGATCTGCTGATGCGCCAGACATGACAGCTGTCAGTCAGAACCGTTGCGCCCTCTTAGAGTAAATAATTTATTTTGACATGAAAGATTAATGGTATATTTATGAACCATACATTTTCTAAAACTAGAATAAATTTCCTACAAAATGGATATTTAAAAAAAAGTGAAATTTCAGAAAAATAGTGTATATGGCCACCTTAATGTACTATGACGTGAATAATTTGTATGGTTACGCCATGAGTCAGCCTTTGCCCTATGGGAAGTATGCTTGGCTGACAGACAAACAAGTGTCACAATTTGATGTGATCAAGGCTAGCCAAGAAACAGGCCGTGGATATGTGCTAGAAGTGGATATTGAATATCCCTCATCCTTGCATGATGAACATGCCGATTTCCCATTCTGCCTTGAGCAAATGGTCCCCCCTGACAGTAAAGTGAAAATTGAAAAACTCATGGGCACACTTTACAACAAAAATCGGTATGTGCTACTTATCCAAATGTTGGCGCAATGCCTCGCCCAAGGCTTGGTGTTGAAGAAAATCCACAGGGGTATTTCTTTTGCTCAAAAAGCATGGCTCAAGCCATACATGCAACTCAACACAGAGCACCGACAAATGGCAACACAGCAGTTTGAAATTATTTTTTAAAATTAATGAACAACTGCATCTATGGCAAGTCCATGGAGAATGTGCGCAAATACCGGGACATTAAATTGGTGAATGTCTGGGAGGGGCGGTGGGGTGCCCGGCGGTACATTGCCAAGCCAAATTTCAAATCGATCAACATTATCGATGAGGATTTGGCTACTATTGAAATGAGTAAGACCAGCGTGACCATGGATAAACCCTTTTACTTGCGCCAGGTCATTTTAGACTTTTCTAAATCGGTCATGTATCGATTCCAATATGAGTTTGCCAAACGCCATTTTGAGGACGTCTCTCTTTTGTATATGGATACGGACTCATTCATTTACCACATTCGCCACTGCAACCCCTATGACGTCATGAGGCAGCATAGCGACTGGTTCGACACCTCTTCGTATAGCGCTGACAACAAGAAGGTAATGGGCGTTTTAAAAGATGAATGCGGTGAGTCCATTATGACGGAATTCGTAGGTTTGGCTTCGAAAATGTATGCTTATCGCACACTAGACTGTAAGGAAGCCAAAAGAGCAAAAGTTGTAGGTAAAATCGCTATGTGTAGACGATTACCTGGCGGTTTTACGCACTGGCAAATCTATGTCCCATACACAGAGCAGGATACAATCCAGCAACCATCATTTGTATCATGTGGAACAGAGAAAACGCACCCTCGTCTGCATGGATAACAAACGTGTGTGGGCTGATGACCTGCTCACCAGCCTGCCCTGGGGTTATGATCGCAAGGAGGAGGAGGTGTGATTTATCTGTTTGTTCGTTTAGGGACGTGGCTTTTTGTAACTTGTAGATTTAGTATTTTGTAAATATTGGTTTTATGTCATTGTAAATAGTAGATTTTGCAAATAGTGGCAACCCACTTGGACCTTTTGCTCTTTAAAAGTTCTATGCAACCTTTTTTTTTTAATTGACTGGTAAATAGTTTGATACTTTTAAAGCTGTACAAATTTGTAGTTTTTGTGTACATATTTAATGAGTAATAGTATTTTTTTAGTAACTTTAATTATTTTTTGTAATGTAAATGGTAAACTAAAAAGTTCTTTTGGGATGAGTGTGCATGTCGAGAATGTTCTTTCGGGAATAAATAAAGTGGTTGTATTTGTTCCCAATGACAGGTGTGAATGTATGAGTGGAGAGAGAAAGCTGGTTTGTATGTATGACCAGAGCAAACACGGTGAGGTAGATAGATAGATCGATAGATTTATTTTGTCTGGCAAGATTAGTGCCATTGGGCCCTCTCTTCCATCTAACCAGATTTTACAATTAATACATTATTACATTATTTGCAAAACTTAACAATGGTACTTAAATCTAAAGGAATACATTTCAGATTTGATCACAATACATATAATGGCAGGTAAGCATGGCGTAGGAAAATTTATTGTAATCAGTTAATTATAGCTAAAGTAAGGAAATAATAGGGAAACACAAACACTAATAAAACAGAACCTGATGATGATGTGATGATGTTGATGATGATGATAAGCATCATGGATGAGTTATTACTATAGCCTAATATTGATTTTGCAATGCGCATTTAAAAGGATGTAAGAAAACATTTAGGTAACTAAACAGAAAATAAATAAAACGTAAATTAGAAACACGAATATAACTCAGCATAAGGATGCAAATATTTGACGTGTTGAGTAGGGTGGGTGGGGAGGGGGAAATTTTCACTTATATACTCATTTTGTTTTCAATAGTTTTGTTTTCTTTGAATTGTGGCAGACAATAGACATTATTTTTGTAAAAAACAGTCTTACCTGCAGTAGTCGTAGACCTCGACGTTTCCGCAATCTCATAAACTCACCTCAGCATTGCCATGGTCAAGCACTTGCATCAACATGATTGTCAAATATCAACTTTCAACATGCACCAAATGGAAGAATATCTAAACAGCAAAATGGAAAATCCATGTTTTCATATCACCAAAAGCGCAAAACTGGAAATGGCCATATGTGAAATATCAAAATTCAAATAAACTTCAAACAGACATTGTTTAAAAAGTGTCATCAACAAAATGGAAAAATCCATATAATCAAAAACGTGAAACTTGAAACGAACAATTTTAAAATACTGTAAATTGATAATGGCAATTGGCAATGTGTAAATTGGTCATGTGTGAAATGTGAAAATGAAAAATCAACCCATCAACATCATGATTTTTTTAAATTAAAAAATAAAACATCGTGCTCTGGTAAATCTTTGTTTTTATTTCATAGTCATAGTGAATTGACAAAAGAAAAATAGAATACAAACAAATCCCAATTCCTCACTCCTCCATTCCTCAATGTTTATGTCCATGCATCATCAACTTTCCTTCCGTGGCACTCATCACAATCAGGGCTGCCATCCTTTCACCCACTGAGGCATCACAGGATGTGAAACGTTGTTTAGCTTTTTCAATAACAATTTATCTGCCACATGTCTTAAACCAGGATGACTATGGCGTTAAGAAAGGTCATGTTCTTTGCATGCTTGATCCAAAAGATTAATGGGTACATCACCACGCTGCAAACGTTTTTCAAGACGAGTTCCAGGGCCACAAAAACGAAAACCTGGAAGATGGATTTCGAAAGGTAAGTATTGAATCACTTTGTTAATGACGCCATTGCCAGTACAGGTCTGGCATATCCTTTTCCATCGATGGTAAAAATGTTTGGTCTTCCTCCTCCTCTGTGGACGATGGTTGTGTTTGTTGTTTTTGTTGCTTTTTCTCGCCATGACACTCGTGGAATGATTCAACGAAGTCTTTACACGGACTTTTATGACCGTGATACAGTTTCACTAGCTAGCAAGTCGCGCACTGACGCATAGACGGTGTTATTGCCATGGCCACTTGCTTATTGTGATCGTAATCCGTACAGGGTTGCAATTCACTCAACACAGGGTCTTCAGTCCATGATTTTGGTACATATTGCCAGATTTCTTTCACCGCGTTGGCGGCCACATAATAAATGAACGACTTGGGAAGCGCCAAGAGTTCCTCTTTGGTAAAACTGTCTAGTTTATTTTTGCACACAAAGAACTTGCCGATGGCTTTGTCCGTAGCATTGCCTTTCTCCATGGTATCACGTGCTGTAGATGTTTACACGTTGCTTGTAGAAATCTCACTGGCGTCATTCACAGGTAAATCTTGAGTTATAATTTTGTTCAACAATTCCCAAAAGGCATGGGTGGTTAACCAATGAAAGAGATGCCACACATGGGCTAGGGCTTTATGGGTAATGTTGCCACAGGAACAAGTATCCATCAGCGTTTGCAGGGATGGACAGCCCAACTCCATGAGGTCGATATATTGACAGTAAGACGCCAAAAATGGTTGCAACCATTGACGTTTTTCATTACCTTTCACAAATACCACATTGGCCGAGGACAAGTGTGCTTTCATGACCACGTCCAAATATTTATAGGAAATGGTTCCTTGATTCCAGTCCAGTTGCCTATGATTTTCAATCCACTGGGTTTGTTTATGGTCTTTTTCACACAACAAATCAAAAGCATGGGGTGGTTTAAATAGCAAATGCGTTGCTTGTGACATCCAAAAGGTGGTACTGTACCCGTTCGTCCTGGGGATGCGATGACCCATCTGCTATTACATCGCATTCCTGGAGTTCCAGGACAGAGCGGAGTTAAATGAATCTCTAGTCAAATAAGGAATGTGTCGGAAATTCAGCTGAGTTATCGAAAAAGCAGTTGGGTAACACGAGACAAAGTATCTCTAGGGTCGTTACGGGCTTAAGTATAATTTAAAAAAATCTAATATAAATGGGCGCCATCAACTGAACCCCTAGCAAACCACATCCTTTCCGGTTAAGCCTTAATCAAGACAAGGAAAGAAAAAGGAAAATCACACCATCATCAGATCCCAACTAAGATAAAAACAAATTTATTTCACTTTGATAGTCAGACAGACATTTTAAATATTCATCCTACCTGAGAGTAAGGTCGAATGCCAACGTTAAATTGTCATTGTCCAAAAATCGAACCATCTCTTTTCTAATCAAAAATATTTCATCCACATAAAACAGAAAAATCTCTAAAGTTCTCTTGGGTTCTCAGGATCACTATAGCACTATGTCTTTCGTCACTGACATTTGTGAAACCTGAGACCTAATTTCTCTTTAATTTAACATCATAAATGTGGATTTGAAAAAGTTATTAATCTGTCTAAACATACACATATTATAATCACATATTTTAAATATCACGTAATTTATGGCTTGCATGGCATAATTTAAATGTTGAACATGTTAGTAAAATGCTCCTAAACATCGAATAATTAATTTACACTATTTACATTGTCATTCATAATTACTCGTTTGTGAATTACAGAAAATTCACGGCTCATTGGTCATCATTATCATCATCATCAAAATTAAATATTTCTCACATTAATTCTCATTTCAAAATTCAACATATTCCTGTCAGAATCACCAACTCATCACCATTAAATCATTTAAATGAAAATTATAATCACCACTTCATTATACTTTCTAATTATTCACACATTCGTATTTTATCGTCTTCTTAAATCATCTTAAATCAGCAATATAAATTGTTTAATTCCTCAACTCAAGTTGCAATTCCTCAAATTATATCTCAATTAAATTTATTTAATTCCATATAAATTCATTAATCATCAGCTTCTTTAATTAATTATCACCTTCTAATTCAGTTATTCATCATCTATCCAATCATCTATTAATTTATTTAAATCAGTTTATTTATCCAATCTTTAATTCATCCATTTATTTAATTCATTGATTTATTCCAAAATTTAATTCATCAATTTATTTAAATTTTATTCTTCTGGTTATTTAGATTTTTATTATTTCATCTAGTCATTCTGATTTTTATTTCATTAGGTCAGATCATTAATATGCTTAAATTTCAGATTATTATTTCATTAATTATTATTCGCAGAAAATCTTGTATTATCAACTTTATTTATTTGTTTAATTTCCTAACAAATTGTTTAATATGGTTTATAGAACGTTGTCTTAAAGTTTTATCACTTCCAAGTTATATTTCGTATTTAATTTTCATGCCAAAAAATATTATTGCCTTCACGACATCACGTTGGATCTGACTATCCACAACTACATTATATATCCTCAATTCTTCAAATATCACATTTGAATATAACAATTATTCCACAAAACTCCATAAATATTCAGCATACAGCATGAATCTCAACAATTACGCTGGACTTGGTTCGACAACCTCATGTCTGCTTCAAAATACATTTGCAACATTGCAACTATCACTTGGCAACTTCCACAAAATGCCTATCACAAACTTCACTTAACCATGTTGCATGATCTACAAAAAATATATAACTGGCTTCAAATTATCAACGCAAACAATCTCCAATAACTGTATTTACTCTGATCACATCTAGACAACTTCTTAAACAATTGGAAAAAATATTACCTCAGTAATAATCAAGATCTGCTTTCAAATAGCACAAATTCTCTTACAATTCTCATAATTCACATCACAGAAAAACACCAATGTGCTATAATCTCTCATATCAAAATCTGCAATACTGATCTGCCTTAAAGTAAATCTGACCATTAATGATTCATCTTACAAGATTCTATTACTTTAAATCCTTCTCAAAGGTATCAAACGCAATTATAAAAATCATCAAATGCATCAGCTGTAACAGCTGTTAAACTGAAATTACTCTCAAAAGAGTATACCAACAAAATATTGGATTGGCAAACAAGAATTACAAATGTAACCCTGATAACATTTATCTTTACTTTATTTAACAAAAATTCGACTGATATGTGACTAGTAGTTCCTTGTTTGATTCACTTACAATCTCATGTACACTCGGATGATAAAAATGAGTCCCTCAATGGCAAGTAAGATGAGTAACCACCGTACAATCGTATAAATACGAAAGACCTCGCCTCGTCGACTAACATGATAGTGCCCTGAGCGATGGGTAAGATGAGTAACCACCATACAATCGTATAAATACGAAAGACCCCATCTCGAAGACTGAATGAGTGAATGTACCAGATAGGAATCAACAAGTCTCTAGTTGTCATATAAAAGCGATATTCACTCACTAAAGTGAATAACATCTTAATATCTCCAAACAATCAAATGGAAAAAAATCCCTACTGATGAATAATACACACTCGCTAGTATGCAATGAACTGACGAAGTAATTTAGATAATCAATTGCAGATCACGAGTTCGAAATACTCGTCACACAAAAAAAAACTATTCATGAAAACTATCCTTGCTGGAAAAATGTCTAAAAGACCAAACATCTGCTTAATAAAGCCAACCAATGGTGAGAATTTCGTATAATGATGCCTGCCATATCATATGGTCACGCCATATTCTAGCAAAAATTCGAAGCATATAAAGTCAAAGCCATGTCTAAATAATCGTATCACTCCTATTAGAAAAATATACATGTGTGCCCAGTATTCATGAAAATAATCGTATCAGAAAGTTATAACTCTTACAGTACCTTCTCATAATCAGCTGTTATTAAATTTCAAAGATCGTCGATTTTCCCTATATAATGAATTTCTCGAAAGATCGGCGTGTATATCATTCCATCCATGCAATGACGATTGCCTTCGAATCCCAAGTGAATCAGCTGGTGGACCTCCTTCTCGTCAGGAATCGAATCCATCGCTCTGTGGTGCCATCGCGTCTCTGTCTGCGTTTACTCCGACATGATGAACTTCTGGTTATCCATAGCGGATATTGTCCAAATCCTCACGAAAAAGTTCATAGAAACAGCGGACCCCCTATTCCTCTTCTACGTTACGCCACTGTTCCATACAATGTTCAGTTTGAGTGTTGAAAGTTCAATCTCCAATAACTGATAAGTCTCACTTTCATAAAATAAAATTTTATGTGAGAGTGTCTATGTTCATGAAACACCCTGTAGCTGTGTTCATACTCGGTAGTTTATAACACTGCATAAGAAATAATTGCATTAATGCACGTGCTAATGTTCCTAAGTGCATTTGCTTACAACATTCCGTTTGCTTAAAATTGTTAATGTTACTTGGACTGCGTTATGAAATGCATAGTCGTAATGTCATTGAAAAACTATGTTCATTCGAAGTTCACAGTTGCAGTATCTCGTAACTATCTGCTTTTATAATTCAAATGCTGAATAAACGTTCCAACTCAAAGTAGTAATGAAGTTCAGCTTCTGTCATAATGCTTGCGTATATAATGGGAAATAACCCGCTCGGTCCTACTGCAATGCTATAATCATCTCCGCCTAAAGCTGGCCTCGCCATGTCGCTCTACTATTCTGTTCTGCGTTGAAATGCAGCTTGGAATAAAGTTCTCCAACTACTCGCAATGCTGTCCTAAAACCCCGGCCTTCTATGCTTGCTTACTGCGGATGTCCGCCCGGCTCACTGACCTACTTTGCGTTCGCTGCTCGGTGAAGTTGAAACTGTCGCTTTCACTTTCCGTGACAGTTTCTGTTCGCTGCGCGACCTGTACCATGCGCTTGGCGTGTGCTACTGAGCTCGACGTCTGACCTCGACTGCCTTGCTCGCTGTACTGGACTCTCTTGCTAACAGATCTTGATTGCTTGGCTCACAGAGCTAGACTGACTGTCTCTGGACTGCCTTGACCCTTACCTGCCTGGCGCAGTCACGTGGCGTTCTCTCCACCACTGTGGTCTTGCGTCACAAATATAATCTCGAACCCCCATCATCTCGGCTATTAAGTTATGAAATAACTTAAGGGTTATCTGACTTCCTTTAAATTATTACCATATATAATGCATGTTATATCTCCTCTTCTGAGATTTTTAAATACCATGTTCCATATATATCTTAATAAAGCTTCATATTTCCATCCATAATTCCATCCGCTTACATATGTCAGTGCCTTCTTGATCCTAGACCTTCTACGTCATCCTGACATTCCTCTTGACTCGATCTGAGCGCTATCTTTTCTTAACTCTTCCCAAAATCTCAACTACGACTTAATGTCTGCTGGCGTAGCCGATAGCCTCAACTAGGTATCGGGTACAGTACAAACAATTATGGCCACTTGTTTGAATATAAATTTGTTGCCACCAATTTTAAACCCTTGGCAGTCCACAATGAGTGTGAGCAACATGTTGACGCTTGCCTGGACCGAGTTCAACTGACGACTGACTGACAATCAATGACTAAGGTGTGGTAATGACATGGACTTACCTGCCATGCTACTTTCCAAAAAAAATTGAGGTTAGGGTAGGACAGGAGGACATGAAAAAATAAGAATTTAAGCATTACATTACAGGCTTTTGTCATTTTGGGATGGGGACGATACCAATTGATGCAACAATATAGCCTCTTGTGTTTGTAACGACCATAACACCGATGATGTCCCAATGTCTCTAAACTAGGCGTTTTTGATGGTGAGCTGCTCACCGAAGCACCATGGACACCATATGGTCCACACGTATCGTAACTTGTTTTTTCATCACCCAGAGACACAAGTGAGGGATAGTTTGAATGACAGGGTATATTTCCCACCTCCATTCTACACAGGTAGGGGCAGGCGGGTGACCAGCGCTGATGATCCTGCATGGGTTCATCGCCCTCCTGCCATTGGTCTATGATGGTGGGACAAAAGGCAAATTTCACTTCATCTCTTGTTTTTAAATAGTAGAATTCAGCGGCCGCCAAGGCTTGAGGGTTTATGAAAGGCACTGGCCATGTGGCAAAAGTCTTGAAACGTTGTTCCTCGGAGTTTAAATTCATGGATGTGACGTCTCTTGAGGCTTTAAGGCAAGACATGACTGAGCGGCTTGACGTGGGTTGACCTGTTATTTATACACTCGTCACTTGGTTGGACAGTGGAAAATTGTTGACTTGTTTGTGATGAATAATCAAAGAGTAGGCCGTCGTATTGGCTGGTACATTGTCATGCGTTTCAAAATCTAGTCGAATGTCAATATTGGATGGTTTGACAGACTCTTCCAGGCAAGAACAGTCAAAGACAATCAGTGGTGCTCTTGCCTTAAACGCTTGGGGTAGTAGCATGGGGCCGTTCTATTTTTGATAATACGACCATCGAAATTTAGAAAACTAGTCGTATAGGGGGCCGAACTTATTTTTTGAAAAATCCAAATCCAGTCCTTCATAGGGAAACACAGCACTGTTGAGGAAATGACGTGCATTTCTCAATTGCAGGTGATCAAATTGCGTGGCATCTTTGGTTTGTTGATACTTGCGATTCGTTTGAAAACCCACGATCAGGTAGAGAGGTCTCTCTGTATAGCGGGCTGTTTTTACAGACCAACTGTGTGTGTTGGTGGTGGGCAAAAGCGGATACTCATGGAGTGCCAAGCTTCTAAATTCCATGGGTAGAGGCATATCTCTCATTACCATTTTGAGTATGTCCAGTTTTTTGCTACCGTCAAGGGTCGCATGGGACACTTTCCACAGCAAGCGTTGTAGTTGAATTTTTGAATCTATGGGGGGCATTGTCGGCTCCCTTGAGTGCATTATTATCACTCCTGTTTTTCACTAGATAAAGCACTTGCCTTGCGTTGACCACAATGTGTTGGTGATTTTCGGCAAAGCCTAAAATCAGTTTAAGAGGTAAATATCCAGTAAAGGTGCCATCGGTGTGTACCATCCAGTCATTGGTCGAGTCAGGGCATCAACCTGCCAAGCAAAGTGTTTTACCTTCTTCCTCAGTATAAGAGGGGTACAGTTTCATGACACTGGAAATGCCCACATTTCGAGTACTATCCACCACGATATCGTTAATCACGTAACGTACTTCAGAAAACAGAAAGGCCAAACCATGGTTGGCCAACTTGGACGTGGTGGGTGTAGAGCTATCGGCTTTGGTGAGCCTACCTTCAATCTGAATGACACTTTCATGCGGTAGGGTGTAAATATCTTGGTTGTTGATAACAAATTGAATTTCATCATTGTTATTGAGTCCAGGTGTTTGAGCTTGATAGGAATGGAGATCAATTCTTACCACCCCTGGCTGCTCCTCGATGTGGTTAGCTACCTCTAGGATAGAATTAACCATGGGGGTTGACGTGGTAACCCAAATGGTGTAAAATCTGCTTGTCCTTAGATGTTAACGTGCATTCACGTGGCAAACAACTAACACCATTCCTAGGTGGTGGTGTTGCTTTATACACAAACTACATAGTGGCTTTAGCACCAACTAGTAAGTCACTGGTGTGGTAGAATCTAGTTGAATGAGTTGTTGCTCTCAATTGATCAGTCTAAATTTTATATTACTAATACCATCGAGAGCCACAGAATGAAAAAGCACCACTGGAGGGTTTTCACGAATAATATACCCATTGGGCGATGTCACAATAAAGTCATAAAGCGAATGCGATGGTTCTTGATTGGTGTACACTTGGCTAATAATATTACACGTCACCGACACATGATGGTCCTCAATGAATTTTACTTCATGGTCTGATTCATGTTTTTTGTTTGGCTCCAAAACACGTGGTTTAAATCATAGTAATGGACCAATGGAATCGGGGCGTGTTTTAAAGTCAATGTTGAATTTAGAGAAAATACTGCAGTGATGAGTGTTGGTATTGCCTACAAGTTCAAACTTGCGCGTTCCATCGAGAAATGACTTTAAACCATATTCATTGATCAACACCACATAAATGTGTTCATAAATGTCATCGATAGTGTATCCACCAGAGTTCAGAGTGAGCACACAATCATCATAGTAAAACTTGTTGTTCACATTTTCACGTATGTTGTATATTCGATTGTACGTTTCAAGAGAAACAAGTCCTAAACCATAGGGTTTTTCACTCAATTCGATAGGCGGGTAAAAGTCAAGGCTGACTTCAGGTCCACGTCCATGCAGTGTAAACGTTTTACTTTCTGCCGACATACTGGTGGCGTTTTAGCTTATGCTGCGTCTTATATAAAAAAAATTAAACACAAACGTCCACACTGTTGGCTGTTAAACGTTTGTTCACGTTTCACATTATAATATATCTTGATCCTGTTTCCAAAATAGGTCACTAGTTCCATGGGCGGGGGTAAATTCCATCCATACGATGGATCCCTCTTTGACATAAGCTACATAATGCGTTCCTGGTCCTCGGTGAACATCCAAATTGACAACAGCACATTCCTGTTTCCAGGCTCGTGGGGTAATTGGTTTCGCATAAACACACCTCGAAAATGAGAAACCTTTAGTTGTTTAGCATAGCTTTCCACTTGTTGATGCGTCAGGGCATGTCTTGCTATGGCTGAGGTTGTTTTTTTATATTTCGAAATGGTGAAATCCCAAATCCTTGTTGATAAAAGGCTGGCTATAAATTGGCATTTCTAGCCCCCATTGCAATCGCTTCCATCGTTTCATTATGTCGCTGACTTTCTTTTAGTTGTTGCTTGCCCTGCTGCGCGGCTTTAATGGTTTTCGCCACTGCACTGGCCCCGCCCAAAAGTGAACCTAGAGCAGCCAGACCGGCAAATAAAGCAGGTAAAATGCGGCTCGTTTGGGGACGGGAATCACTCGCCCTTGGTTTGAACCCTGTCGCCGACGTTTTGGAATAACATGTCCCTGTGCTGCTCGAAAGGCTTTCCTTATGGTCAATACATTATTTTTTCTTTTTTTCTTTCGCAAGGGCTTGTCCACGAATGTCTTAAGCCCAGGCTTTGCCCAGGACAAAGTCCTTTTTTAGTCTTTCTCACCACATACCTTCGTTTCACCATGATGATAATGACCAACAACCTTTCACAAGAAAGTTTAAATCACAACTAACGTCAGATTGTTACTTCATGGCTGTATATTCCAATTCCTCATAAAGTGGGAAATCGTTTATGTTTTTTCCCGCTTGCTTTTCATCCCATGTCAACAAGAGATGAAAGGATAATTCGTCACCTGCATTGACCATTTCATGGTTATGGACCAACATCCTATGACCATTTATCTTTATTTTTAAATGGTTCTCATCAGGTATGGCATATGTAATGTGAATGGTTCCATCATAGTGTAATCGATAGTGGCTTAAACCCGAAGCAAGTACATAGGTAAAGTGCGGATCATGGACTAGCGGTAAATGGTTTCTGTCTTTGACAGGTTTTTCATTTGTCAGATACACTAAAAATACAGATGGGACAAATTTATAAAGCCTTTTCATTTCACAGGTCACGTCACGCTTGGTACAGACATCGTCTTCGTCTTGCGGGTCTTCCACGTGAATAATCCGATGGTGATTAGCGCTATAGCCATTCACCGTAAGCTGGGTCACTTTGTCATAAAACTTATACACTTTGTTATCTACATACCTTTTCGTAGTAACGTCTGTAGACACTTGAGGGGTTAACCGCTTTCCCTTAAAGTCATAATCTCCCTGTTTTGTGCGTGGCACTACAGACCTATCCACATAGTGTTCATTAGCAGGATCTGTTTCTTGTTTAGGATCATGTATGGGGACAGACCTAGCTTTGGCCATCAACGCACGTCCAAAGACATCCATCGTCAACCTGTAGTACGAGTCTATTGTTTCTATGACAAGGCTCGGTGTCCTGTATATAGACAGCCTGCTAGCATGGCTAAGCTTTAGTTGATATGAATATTATTAAGCAGCAAGAGTCATTCCCCGTGGGGGTATGGTTTCCCATCTCTGTCCCACATCACGTGAACAACGCCATGGTTCACTGCTTACATCTTCCATTCGCTGCATCATTGTGGGGCCTTCGGGGTGTGGAAAGACTAATATTTTCCTGACGCTTATTACGACGCCCAATGGTCTGCATTTTTAAATATTTATATTTTTGCAAAATCTCTCTACCAACCCCTCTACGTGTTTCTGGATCAAGTCATGTCTGGATTACAAAAAGAGAATATGTGTTATTTCACATTTTTAAATGCAAGAAAATATTATTTCACCGGATGAGGTAAAGCCTGATTCACTCATGATTTTCGATGATGTAACCACTGAACGACAAGGCATCATTCAAAGCTATTTCAGCATGGGTCGTCACAAACATATAGATTGCTTCTATCTTGGACTAACGTATCCTAAAATGTCCAAACAGTTGATTCGTGACAATGCCAATGTTATTGTTTTATTTCGCCAGGACAAGAGGAACAGTCGTCACATTTGTAATTAACATGTGAATCCGGATATGACCTTTCAAATGTTTACAGAATTGTGTGCCAAGTGCTGGAACACTCAACGTCATGCCTGTGGTTCGGATTCCACGTAAAAAGGAGGCTCATGATCTCAAGATTAACGGTCACGTTAAACTACAAGCTTCCTTCCTTTTTTTTTGTTTAGTGATTGACAAACAAAGTGAACTCAACCAAGGACGGTATCGCTTAGGGTTTGATCATTTTATTGCCATTTAAGGCCCTGACTCATTCCCCGTCAAGTCATTTGTCAAGACACCATGGCGTTAGATGAGAGTTAATTGTAAAAAAATACTATTCGCCAAAAGTTTCGTCAATTGAAACAATCACGTGCAAATCATGCTTTGTTTATTCAACAACATTTAGCACCTCCACTAAAAGCCATGTTGAAACCCTCTTTCAAGCCATCTGAAACGCTACCCACCGTTTCACAAGCCACGCAGACTCTGCACGAGGACCCTGAGGAAGAGGAAGAGGAAGAGTTGACTAGTGTTAGCGAGGTTGAGGATGAGGAGGAACAAGTGTTTACACCTCAAAAAAGGCCGCACCCCTTGCAGAGTTTTTGAGAAAAAAGAAATCCTAGGCATGGTCGAAACACCTTGCCCTTCCAGGGCGTCTCCGTTTTCACAACTCTTGGCCACCCCTCAACATAATGCTCAACTGAAAACCATTTTAATAAAATATTATGGATCAAGATTGGAACCCTATTTCACCGATCTATTTATTGGAAACACAGATACCACGTATGGTGTTCGCTATGAGAATGATAGTTTTAAAATTGGCGATTCATCCATTAAATTTGCTCGTACTAAAGCTGTCATTAAAAACATCAAATATAAATTAACCCCAGGACTGTTAAAGCTGCTCTTTTCTCGGACCCCCTCTTCCCATGATTATACTTCAGAGGAACTTGACAAATATAAATCCATTTTATTGGATACCCATGCCCACAAAAGACAGTATGATCCCGCACAACAAGTGAATGCTAATATATCTCAATAATATAAAACCATCATTGCAAAAGTGTTTCCCACCAGTCAAAGTGGTCGTCGTAAAGTGTCCGCTTCGGGAGTGACATTTAAACCATTAAAACCCCTTGTGGATGTTACCTACTGGCACAATCCCAATATGCTCGTCCAGCGGCTACAGTTGTTGCATGCTTCACGTCAAGTTGGCAATACCGGTCACGATTGGGAACTTCAAGAAATTGAACAAGAACTTCGAAATGCCAAAATTATTGTTTAAGCCCTCACCCATTAAAATGGGTATTGCTCACGAGTTGCATCGCCCAGCTAGGCGTCACTATCCACGGCTCAAGGTGATTTCACGAGGTGTGGTTGAACTTTGGCAGGCTGACTTGGTTGAAATGATACCCTATGCTAGCGTTAACGATGGTGTACGCTATATGTTGACCATCATTGATGTCTATTCCAAAATGGCCTTTGTTGAACCTGTGCGTCGCAAGTCTGGTCCACTAGTTACCAAGGTCTTTCAACATATTATTCAACACTCCAAACGTCAACCTCAGCTGCTACAAACCGACCAGGGGAAAGAATTTTTCAACAAGGATTTCTCCAGTTTTCTCAAATCTAAGGATATTCACCATTACACCACGTACAGCAATCTCAAAGCCAGCGTGGTCGAGCGGTTTAACCGAACATTGAAAACCCATATGTGGAAAGCGTTTACCGCTCAGGGCACGTATCGCTGGTTGGACATGTTACCAGAGCTAGTGTCACGTTACAATGACATCAAACGTAGAACGATTGGGGCCAAGCCACGCCTCGTGACCAAAAATATTCAGCGATTGGATAAACTGTTTAACCCTATAAAAACAGCCGATCCTAAACGTCACCGACTGAAAATTGGGGATTTTGTTCGTGTGAGCAAATTTAAGTCCGCCTCAGTGGGGGACTGAACTAATTTCGAATTCGTCAAGTCAACTTGGACAGTCCAGTCACCTATTTACTCCAAGACCTCAACCATCAACCCATAAAAGGTAGATTTTGTCTCCATGAACTTCAAGAAACAGCATTTCCTCAGCATTATCTTGTGGAAAAAGTGTTGAAACAAAAAGGATATAAACTATATGTCAAATGGTTAGGGTTTAACTCTACGTTTAATTCTTGGATCAATAAATTACATGTTGTGTGAACCTGTGCACTTTTTTATTTATGTATTCACACATGTTGTACACGACTTATAGCTCTGTGTGTACAGTCCTCAGCTCCACATATTTCTTTCTCTTTCCACCTGTGTTCTCTCTTACATTACCCCTCCCCCTCTCCCCCCCTTCACCTCCCGCCACTGCTGTTCACAAATCTTGCCTATCTATTGGTTCTGACATCATTCCCACAAGTTGCATCATACTTTTTACTGATTCATCGATTCCCACGCTTTGAACATTCTGTTATCATGCACGTGGACAGCTAACGCCCAAGGTGAACACCTGTGTTGGATCATATTACACGTCAAATTACATTTTGTCACGTACGAAGCAAAACAGGATGTGACTTGTTAACAGTTATTATGCACGTGGACAGCTAACGCCCAAGGTGAACACCTGTGCCGGGTCAAATTTCACATGAACTTGCATTTTGTCACGTACGAAGCAAACAGGATGTAACTTGTTTAGCCCTCATGTGGTTGCACATGTGTATGCATGCATTTCGCACTCCCCTGCCACCACGGTTGTCAGATTATTTCACCTTCAAGAGTCTTTGTCATTTTCCATTGCACCTGTTGTCAAGACAGATCTGCGCATTCCAATAAGCTCAAATGACATTCGCCTCCTGCTCGTCTGCTCCTCTGCAAGTTTGTTTTCTGTACTCGCTTCGACCAACATAGAACCAAGTTCTCATCACCGTTTACACGTTAAAGATCTCCTTCGGGGGGTAAAAAAATCTTAGCACGTTTCACACATTTTCAAATATTAGCCTCCATCCATCTGCCATAGGAAAGATCAGAAAAACGAACCCTCGCTCTGTCATAAACCGACCCGTCGAAATATCGATTGTTCTATTAAGCATAGCCACCGTGGTCAGCGACAGGTTCGTTGAAACACACACCCAGCAGTATCGTCTCTCTCAACCACCACGCTTCATGAACATTGTAAACAGGTATCGGTAAGGAATTTTTTTCAACAAAAGTGTCGTTAGACCCTTTGTCAAAATTTCAAACATAGTTTCTAAAATGGGGCGTGATCCCGAGTCCTAGGACACCTCGAACACGTCTCCGGCGTTATTGGTTTGCGAGATAGAGCAAAAAGTCTAAAATCACGGTTTTACCTCAACATGGTTTTTCATTCCTGCTCAACACGAACATTCTCGGCAAAAGGACAACGCGAGGAAACAAGAACACCTCATACAAGTCTCTAGGCTTATTGTTTCGTGAGATATCGGCAAAAATCACAAAAACACTTGTTTACCCCAAAATCGAGTTTCCAATTTTTTTAAAATTATAACGAGTGGTCCATAGCAAAGAGGACGTCACCCAGAGTCCTTGGAACCCTCGTACACGCCTCTAGCATGATTAGTTCGCGAAATATAACAAAAAGTTTAAAATCACGTTTTTACCCCCCCAAAAAACGTGTTTCCAGCATTTCACATTTTTGACACCTACATTCCCGTAAAGAGCGCAACGAGACGAAAAAAAAACGAATCCAAGCACGCCCTCCTAGCATGACTCCTTCCATTCCAAAGTCGCAGGGGCTCACAACTTACTTTTGAAAGCAGCTTTCCCTTCACCGCACTACTGTCAGGTTTTTATCCTAGAGACTTGACATTTATTTTGGTGGTAGAGGGCGTAGGATCCTTTCATTTATGTCAAACAAACTTTTTTGTAGAGTGCCTAGTTTCCAAAATATAGGAATTTCAAAATTACTCTTTTTCAAAAAAACATAAAAAATAAAACAGTTTTATTATAAAAAAATAAAGGACATAGAGACCTTTCGTTTGAACCATGGCACAACGTACTACCATGTCCAACGACAACTACTCCACTACTAACGTCGTCACTTGCTGTGCCCAAGGTCATAGGATCGAATCCTGGTGCAGCCAGTTGGCATTTAAGGGTGCGCGAAAGTGAGGGAGCCGTGGCAGTAGATTTACTGGCACGTTAAAGATCCCCTTCGGGGCAAAATTCCGGTACCCCGGCGTCTCTAAAAGCCGCAGTAGTTAAAAGGGACGTAAACCAATAAATTTATTCATCAACATCATCTTCTTTGCATTTTACCACTTATGTGGGGTCTGCCTTCCTCCAATGTTTCCTCCACTTCAATCGATCCATAGCGTCCCGGGGTCGGAGTTTAGCGAGACGCATGTCATCTCTCACCCTATCCAACCAGCGTGTTTGAGGTCGTCCTAGAGGTCGACGACCCTCCACATTTAGTTGAAGGGCAGCCTTAGCAACTGAGGTTTCACTGCTACGTAGCACATGTCCATACCACCGCAGACGTGATTCACGCATTTTCACTGTGATTGGGGCAACATTGAAATCCTTCCGCACGGCATCATTCCTTATATGGTCCAGTCGAGTCAAACCATTGGACCACCGCAACATCTTAATTTCCATTACATGAAGCGCCTGTTCGTGCGTCAATGTTGTAGGCCAGCATTCAGATCCATAAAGGGCCACCGGTCTAATCACTGTGCGATATACCTTAGATTTTAAATGCAATGGAATTTTCTTATCGCATAGGACTCCAGAAACTTGGCGCCATTTCATACATGCGGCAGTGACTCTTGTTTTGACATCAGGAATCGTGCTGCAGTCTGATGTGATGCATGACCCAAGGTATTTGAATTGGGTCACTTTATTAAGTTGAACCTGACCAACAGTGATCGTGCCATCAGTTTGGTCACCGCATTCCAGGTATTCCGTCTTCTTCAGATTCAATTTCATCCCAAAATTCTTCAAGACGCATCTTCCACTCTTGTACTTGCTGTTCGAGGCGCCCACGGGTCTCGTAAGCTAACATGACATCATCCGCATATAATAATGTCCCTGCATGCCTGGTTTGGATTTCATTTGTGATGGCGTTCATGCAGAGAATGAAGAGCAAGGGGGAGAAGGCTGATCCTTGATGGACACCAACAGTGATTTGGAAGGTATCGGACATTCCTGCTGCGCACCGCACTGAGCATGTTGTCTTTCGGTACAGAAGTTTCACCCAGTTTACATAGGCTTCAGGAACACTGTGTAGCCTCAGTGACAGCCAGATGAGATCATGTGGTACTCCATCGAACGAAGATAGGCTAAGTGAACTGTCTTCCTTTTTTCATGGTGTCGTTCCATCAGTAGACGAAGTGCATGGAGAGCGTCTGTTGTTCCGCTGTTTTTAACAAAGCCATACTGGTTTGATGAAACAGTGATGATGTTTCGTAACCTCGCATCAAGAACACGTTCAAAAATGTTCATAGTATGGCCTAGGAGGCGGATTGGCCTATAATTGGAGCATTCCAGTATATCTCCTTTTCCTTTCCGAATAGGAATTGTGATACTGGTTATCCAGTCCTCTGCTACTGTGTCTTCCATAATAATTTTGTTGAAGAAGTCAGTAAGCCATACTACTCCTTGTTCCTCCAGGAGATTCCATTCTTCGGCTGGTATATCATCTGCACCAGGCGCTTTCCCCGACTTCATTTTGTTGATGGCAGTGGACACTCCTTCTGTAGTGATAATGGGCACAGGGCCGTGGATAGGGTCAGCTGTCGGTAGAAGCGGATGAGGGAACTCCGTATTGCATATATCGTCAAAATACTCCTTCCAGCGACGTAGTATGTCATGTCTCTTTTGTAGGAGGAGCCCATTTCTGTCTTTGATGTTGATAACATGACCGAGATCGTGTGAGCCACGCTCGCGAGTGCGGGCAAGTTTGTAGATTCTATTTGTGCTACCAGGCTTATCCAGCTCGTCGTAGATGGTTTTGTAATGTGCTGCTTTTGCAGTTGCTACAGCTCGTTTTGCACTTGACTTGAGAGCCCGGTACCTATCTAAATCCCCCAAGCTGCGTGTCTAGTGCCACGTCTTGTAAGCAGCTTTCTTCTCCCTGGTTACCTGCAACACATCATCATTCCACCACCAGGTCTGCTTGTCAATAAGGCGTCGATTTGGAATTTATTATTATTATGATCAGTCTCGTGTAGTTGATTATGTGCGTAACTGTATTAGTGTCAGGGATGGGACAGGTGCCCTGAGACTTCAAGAACGGTACTATCTCGGTATTTACCAGGAGGGAGTGTGGAAAAAACGCTGAAAACACACTCAGGATAGATGCTGATAGCGCTGGATTCCTATTTAGGTAACTGTTTTAGAGTTATTTGAGGATAATCCCCAGAACAAAAGGCATATTGTTCCGACATTAGTAATACTTTAAATGGCATAATTCTTACCGCACAGACCAGCGACTGGTATCACTCGATGCAAAATTGAATACTGTATAGAATGATACGACTGGTTTGTAGTTAACGCGCTCTTGATAATTTAGAGGAAAAAAACATGGACAAGATGTGTTCGTGTTCAGGTTTATTGGGAATATCTATTCCAAAAACCATCCGATGCGGACGTCCAACTCTAGGTATCGTCTTCTAGACATAACAAACAAGACCACAAACCATGAAAAATTCACATCAACGGAAAATCAATCGATTTATAAGAGGCCTAATGCGCACGCACAAGGACCTACATACATACAGTGCGAGTACATAAATTTTGGTGATGTTTATGGATCTTTGGGTCTTTTGACTCTAATTCCCTTTCATTTATATGAGATCTGAAACGACTCCGTGAGGCCAATCACTATAAGTTACTTCAATTTTCATGGAAGTAATAATAAAAGTGCATTTATGTATGACATTTTATTACAATATACAAATAATGAAAATGCTTCCCAAGAGCAAAATTATTATGTACATGGATATTGTTAGCGCAGGCAAGAGAGATAACTGCTTACTAGAAACAAAGAAAAATGAATATTATACCTAATTATTTCCTGCTCATGAAATCAATGCTTCAATATTTTCCATATCAAAGATAACGTTTCATGATTTACACACAATCAGTATTTTACTTCACCTCAGGTTCTCTTATATCCATTGATCTGGTAATCCTGGGATCAATGATCTCGGGCAACAAGACTTTCTCGTAGCAGAATTTCAGTTGCATAAGCATTTTTGTCTCTATAACGTTTCGTCTCTATTCATTGTTCCTATGTGAATGTCCTTCGGCGTCCATACTACAAAAGGATATATTTCCCGCTGTGTTATCTTGCTAAAAGTGAATAACAACACTAAGCCCCGCCTGGGACCACAGCCCCAATGCACATGCTCTGATTGGCTGGCACCCCCTCTTCTCGCTAGATGTATTCCTTATTCGTGAAGCTTGTTCAAATAACCGAAGAAGCCCGATTGTCCTCGTATTTTCTCCCACCAGAATAACCAAGTGTTAAATACTGATGTGCAGGTCATTCTCGACCTCTTCACAAACATACTGCAGACCATATGGTCGCTCTTCATCTAATTATATATTCAGACTAAGTGGTCATTTTTTGCGAGCTGTCATTGACAAGACAGACTCTTCAACAAGCATACTAGCTATGTAGATATTGTGTACGCATTGCCAGATCGCAAGAAAGTTAGGAATCACAGAAATGTAAATACTAAAAAGTACTTCGATGTTGGTTAACCTCTAAACAAACTACTTTTCAACGTCTTCAATTCTTTGAATATTTAATAACTCAGACGCGGGGAAAATCCGTGAGGACCGAATCAAGTAGATTCTCACTAAGTATCGTAGCACCAAATATAAATGTTGATAAGTTGATCATTCTTCGCCTAGACAACCGGCTGGAGATCTACAAACTTATCTCTCTCACCTCGACCGCAATGAGGAGCTGCAGCATGTCCGGAGATAAGAGGTTCGAATTCCGGTGGTGACTGTGGCTATTTGAGAGTCACTCTTCCCACACTCTCTCCGGGCAAATGACGGCACAACACCTTACATCAAGTTCCGGGGCACCTTGCTCTTTCCTGGCCCTAATATTTACAGTTACACACACTACTGCAGTCACTACAGAAACACAGGTTATCGGAAAAAATCTACACATCCCAACCAAGTAGCCTACACGGGGCTGATGACCATAATGTCGAATTAAACAAAAACAACAAGTAGGTGCTGAGAGCAGAAGCAAGCAGAAAAGCGCGTGCTTACGCTTATTTTAACAAAGGGAGGAAATGTACCTCACTTTTAAGCCTACTTTCGATTTTTGTAAAATATGAAAGTGGACTCAGTAGATCTGCACGGGCCAAATATCTGTATGTCTGTCCGAGTGTGTGTGTGTATTGTGCCCTTGCGTACATGAGATATGCAAATCACTGTCCAACTGTTCAGTCTGGTATTTTCGGGGCATAGAACGTCCTCCCACTGAGTGATTCACATATTATAGGATCAAGCTAAGGATAACACTTCAATAAAATAAAATTTAAAATCCTACTATAAAACTATTTAATTAATCAAAATTAGGCGCTACAAACAAACATAATAAGCTGAATAAACTTCACACTTGTTCTAATGAACAAGGAATAATTACAACATTAATTTATAAAAATCACTATTTGAGGTTCCACTGAACCTGACATAAAATATCAAAACTGCTCTCACTTCCATTGAGCATCTATACAAAAATCACTCAAAACCAGCTCTAAAAGTATCGGTAAAATCATTACATAGAATTATCTATTCAAAACACTACTGATTTACTCAACTCAAGACAGACTCCCGGCTACCTGATTTTTTCAACAATTACTTGGGAACAATAGCATATAAATGCAACAATACAAAGGGATTTCCATTATTGTCTTAAATGACAATTAAATATTCATTTAATGCGGTTCTGAACTGCGACAGCAAGGATTAATAATAAAGCAAGAACTCGGTACTAATTACCGGTCCATTTAAAATGTTTATATAATGGCAGACCGCAGACATCGTCTGGCTGCATTACAGGCCTACTCCAACAGTGACCTTCATTAAAGTCAAGAGCCTCAAAGCGTTGATTTATGACTGGGAGGGGGAACTCGCACTTCCCTTCCTTAGAACGATACTACAACTGGCTTTCAAACAAGCGTTTACTCTTATAGCTTGGAGAGGCATCTCATCACTTTTCATTTAACAAAACAATATGAGGTTCTACTGACCTACGTCTTTGGCTCAGGTATAATTAAAATTGTGGAGGTTTATCACTGGCAGGTAAGAACTCAATAAAACCAATAGTAATTAAGGGGCTTTCGACGTAGGAGAATACTAGTTCGATTCTCTGGCCTGCCTCTAGGACACCTCCATTTTCGAGTACTTAGGGCTTACACATGGAACGATGGTATCTGACGACTCGTCCGAATAATAATAGCGGCTTTCAGGGGGGCATATGCACTATCCCTTGCGCTCAAACAACAATAAAATTAGTACCCTTCAAGGTTTGCCATTGCAATAACACACATAATCATTTAAAATTTCCAGCTGGTCCCCACAATCATAATCTCCTAGCATTATTTCACTGCATTTACTAGCGTGACAATTAATAATATAAGCGCTCACTGGCGACAATTAGTACATTCGTGATACCATTCAAAGCAAATTATTTACTCCAACATAATTAATTTCTTCGTTCAAAAATAATAGTTTGCCTTTGACGCAATCTTGACTTTCATTTTACAAGAACTCAACTGGTTCAGTAATTATCTTTATCATCATTATTATTATTATTCAGCACATATCGGCTCATACTTGAATGTCAATTCAATAATTTATTCATTCATTACATCATTATTATTATCATCATTATTATTATTATTCAGCACATATCGGCTCATACTTGAATGTCAATTCAATAATTTATTCATTCATTACATCATTATTATTATTATTATTATCCTGCTTGCATTTAAACAACATTATTCCTTTCCATTTACTGGTATTCCACTGAATACTATTTCTTTCATTACTCATTTTACATTTAAGTAATTATTACTTTCATTGTCAATTCACTGTTCAGATCATGCATTTCTCGTTATTTCACAGTTCTCTACATCCCTGATTTTCAATGTTGGAGAACACTTTCTCCATGGTTATTATCATTTCATGAGCCTCCCGAGTCCAAAATACATAATGAAATTTGGTTTTACTCACATGATTTATCCAGCTAAGCTGTCTGGATCCCAGCGAATTGACATTTTTCCCACGCTGACTTTTCACCATGTTGACACTTACATTATCACTGATTAAATTTCCCTCTGGTTTATACATATTACACACACTTAAATTGATTTGAGGGATTACAATCATTATTTCACAAACACTAAAAGAATCACTAAAATATATAAAATTTCACTAACAAATTATATTTACACAATGAATTTCACTTTGTGGCATCTAGCACTGCCTTTCACTCGTGAATTCCTTTGATCCTGATCCTAGGGGTGCAATTTCAACCGCTGCCTCCTGAATTCCTATTTGAGTGATTGACAGTCTCGTTCTATATTTCCCCTCCTTGGCTACGAAGTTTCTCCTACTTCTGGTATATATTTATCGGCACTTATAATTACTGCACGATAATAATGTCTAGTTCGGTATGCAATTGTTTATATGGTAAACTGTCTATGGTTTAACGTTTACTCCTGGAGTCGCTGTATTTACTTTACGGCGCTCTACAATTGTCTTTCTTAGTTCACGTTTGAACTGTATTCTGACGACTATTGTCTTTACTTGGTGGAATAACTTCCCACGTCCTTCCTGTAATTCCACGTGGCTACTGATGCATAATTTGTAGACTTCTGAATCTATCGCCACTTATCACGCTAACCTCCTCAATTCAGGAAAATTAGGTGCTTGCTATGATCGACCCTATTGTGGTTACTTAACGCACTGGGTAAAATGTTTAGAGTTCCACTCCTCTAATGATGTCTCGTATACTTTCGAGATACTACGACGTAACTTCAAATACTGGTGTCTGGGCTTCGATTTCTCTCGCCGGCTAACGTAGGTTGCTCAAAGTACAATACTTGGCCTAAGTCCGTAGACTAATAATGTTCGAAGTTTGACGATACGTTTTCCTTCTGTCAAGGATTTCGATGTTTTACTGCGCGGCGACACTGGTGAATGCTGGGATAGTACCTCCCTCTGGAGTACTTCCACGTTGTGATACGAAGTCGCGTCCCACTGGACAGAATAATACTGTAGGTGCTATGAAGCAGCACGACCGTACGTGGTCTGATGATTACTGCATGATGCAGCACCTCCGTTCCTGGAGTGCTCGTAGACTGCATGTACTTTGAAACAGTACCACGCTCACTGGCGTCTCTGGTGAACTGAATTGTTGGTTGAAACAGAAGCGTGTGGTCCCCTCGCCCTTGGTTAACTGAATATCTTGGCTTGGGCTCACGGCCCTTATATCTGATTCTGGTAAAAATAGATCAGTTTCCGTCCTTCTAAAAATTATTTTCCAAAATAAAGGTCGCACGATCTTGAAAAAAATATCTACTGGTAGCTAACGTCTTGAACGTCTCAGTGATACAAATTATCTAAAAAATCGATCGTGGCAAGTCCGACAAAGAATTAATTTAGCTCCTCAAATGAGTGGGTAGTAATTTCTTATTTTCCCTCTCTGCCTCCTGGCGTGGGGAATAACCGATTGCGTAGTGCTGATTTGACACTTCTTTCTTGTGCAATTGTTATTAACTTCATCCAGTCTCAAAAATCTCTTCCCCAGAATAAATAACAATGACGGGGTCATTACTTTAGTTTAATGACCGCAACAAGCTAATTTTTAATTATTTCTCTTCTTACATTGCGGCGTTGTCATTTTACTGTCGAGTAAGGGCTTTTTCCGAAAACTTCTTCTCTCTCTACTGAATGGAATCCTTCCAGATCTATTTTTATCGGGTGCGTAACCTGGTTTCCGCTGACTGGTCATGACATCATCCCGCAGCTGTGGCCTGGTATCTTTGGTTACACAACTTACCCATGCGTCACGCTACACAATTCTGTATTAACCCTTCTCAAATCTTTAGAAATCTGTTCTAAAATGTACCTTAATTCCTCCTTTTCTGGCATAAAAGGATATGGGTTCGATAACTGTGCCTCTCCACATGTGCACAGTATGTGTGTGTGTGTATGCCTGTCTCCCTATCAATTCAAACACGACGTAAGCAAATTGAATCAAATTTGGTACAAAAAGCACACCTCAGTGTCATGTTTCTTATCGCCGCCATCTTAACCAGAACAAAATACGACTTAAATACGACTTAACTAATCATCTCAACTCCAGTTAATTTTGAAAAATATACCTTCAAATAGAAAGCGTATGTCCCCCAAACTACAAGATCATCAACTAAACCATTTCAAGATGACAGCAGTGCGAATCACTCAAGCATTATAAGCCATAACGTATGATCCAATAAATCAATATTCACAGTATTTGGCATTTAGATAGTTTTACATAAGGATCCTCTTTTGTCAACTTGATAGTAACTTGAGACTGTATATTACGCGCTGCCGCCATCATGAAATTATAAAATATGAGAAAAACTCTCAACACTTGAGAGGCACTGTAACGCAAATTAGTGACAAGATAGGACTGTATATGTGACCTTGTATGGCCAAAGCAAAAGAACAGACTCTCTAGACATTCACGATATAGCTGTGCGAACGAATGGATCATTATAATCGACAACTCAGAATGCAATTGTGTAATTAGGATGAATTAATATAACACGGAGATGTAAAGGATCTTGGTAAGATCCATTGTTTGATGACAATCAGTAAATAATTACTCGTGCAAGGTTTGTGAGTCATATTGATTTTGATTCGAAGCTCTAGTAAATTGTTAGCCATCGACTACTAAAGTGATGATATTATTTAATATCTTATTCTGATAGGATGATCCTATTTCTGGTGAATGTATGATTATGTCATATGTTATATAGCCATAAAGCGCAATTAATGACACCCAGGAGAATGTGTCATTAAGCTTCATAAATCCATATCACATTCCACCAACTCAATCGTATAAACTACGTGATCACAATTAAAGAACCGAACAAATTCTGTGTAGATTGTGATTGAGCTATAATGAGTTGGTATACCGGACGGTTACAATATATAGTCTAGCGTGCGTATGGAATATGTCTTATAATTTGACCCTCAGGGAAGGACAGGGTTGACCTTACGTTAGGTGACCTTTACCTGGAACAAAAGTGGGAAACCTCGGAAAAATACTATTTAGGGTTGCTGAGGTGACAATCGAAAACACTTGTCCTCCCGACACTGGCCGAATCTCGGTACAGCCCTCAGACCAGAGTAATCTTACTTGTGAGATCCAGAAATCGAACCTTGACCCTATTAGACACGAGTCTCCATACTGTGCTCGTTAGACCACTGACGATTAGTGGCGTACGACCTCGCACCCGTGAACCACAAACACTTATGTAAAATTTGAGAACTGTGCCGGCATGAGCATCGGATCACTGGGGTTTCCGGGGATAAAAGTATCCAAGTGGGTACGATTTTGTACTGCTCTCGTGGCACACGTGAAAGACAGGAAATAACCAGACAGAGCAAATATGATCAAACGAAGCTCATATTTATTCAAGTAAAAATTCAGATAAACTGTCACCCTACACCCGTAGGGATTAATAAAACAAAATATCTCTCTCCTGAAAGAAAAGAACATCCTAGATCTCTACGAGCCCCGTGGTGTCTTAATTCATTATATAAATAATAGTCATCATAGGCATCAACCGTGTCCATGCACTAGTCAATTGCACTAGACTATGTCATATTAAATTCTACTCCCATGTTTATCTATATTACACTCTAACTTTCTATCTAATTTTTACAAGAATTACCGAGCTTGCAATAAGATATGCATCTTTAACTTTAAATATTCACAATATTTTAATCTTATCAGATTTGCCAACTTTTTCAAAGGCTCAAATAATCATAAGTCCTCATTTGGACTTTTAGCCTACTTTCGATTTTTGCAAAAAATGAAAGTAGAATTATGAGATCAACACACGGAAAAAAATTGTGTGTCTGTCTGTGTGTCTGTGAGTGTGTGTGCGTGTGTGTGTACTCTTCATGTCTGTACCCCCCCCCCCTATCAATTCAACACGTTGAAACCGAATTGAACGAAATTTGGTACAGAGGTAGCTCTAGCAAAGGACACTTCAATGTCATGTTTTATATCGTCGCCATCTTAACGGAAACGTAATGACGGCCACCCAAATGTTCAAAGCTTACATCAAATTACGACTAACCTAATCATCTGATCTCTACCAACTTTTGCAACAACATACCTTCATGTGGGAAGCGTAGTTTGACCAAACTACAAGGTCATCACCCCAATAGTTTGGAGATGGCGGCCATGTATGTGTACAAATTGATTCCCCCTATCAATTCAAACACAACGAAACCCAAATCAAACCACCTATGGCACAGAGGTAGAAATAGTGAGGGACAACTAAGTGTCATGTTGTTTATTGCCGCCATCATAACAAAAACGAAATGGCGACCACCCAAATGTTCTGAGCTTAAATCAAATGACTAACCGAATCATCCAATCTCTACTAAATTTTGCAACAATATACCTTAATGCAAGAAGCGTCTTTTGCCCAAACTACAAGGTCATCAGCCAAAAAGTTTCAAGATGGCGGATGTATGAATCATGCAAGAATATTAGCCTAACCGTAACTTACGATTCAACAAGGTCTGGCTTCAACAATTCAGCTTATCGAATATAGGGAGGTTTAAACTGTCCTCAATTAGGTGACCAACAGGATATTGCCATATTTTAATAGAATATGTAACCGTAGAAGTGACTAACAGGTCAGACTTTCCGCACTATACCGTTGTGGACCCGTGCCGTCCCGTTGTCATGTTGACTATAAAGATATAAATATAAGGAGAAATCCTCTAAAAAGAGATATCATATTAATATAATTGTTGAAATCCAAGATCATGTAACTAAACTATTCAATAAACCAATTTCCCCTATTAAATTTAATGAAGGAGGAGCTAAATGGCTGATAGTTTTGCTCGTAAATCCATATATTTCCGTAATTTCCTAAGGAATGTACTTCCTTTTAGGAATGTACTGAACAAAATAATACATATTTAGTATCAAATGGTTTATAGAAACGGCAGAAAACGCTAATGAAATTGTTGATTTCATCATAAAATATGATACAGTTATAGTGTAATAAACCAGTTGTTTACCAAGTATTATCGTAGCGCATCCGTGGCGTAATGGTACTGATCTGGGCTCATAGTCTCGGGTTCCGTGGTTAAAATCCCTGTAAGTTCAATTTTTTTACCTCGTCTTTTGTATTTATTGATTTAAAACTACTCATACGTTAAAATGTTAAGCATATAAAGTGTGTATTTGCAATCGAAAATATTTATGCAAACACCACATATGTCAACACTCGAATACAGCGATTAATATTCGTTGACCTTGAGCCGCAGTTGAGGGTTTTGTAGTTGTTGTTTTAATTGTTGATTCTTTAGGGCTTTTGCGACATCATGGTCTTGTATCCCCGTTTGCTTTGGTGTGTATAGAAGTTGTCTGATAACCTGTGTCACTGTGATGTCTGTAGGCTTACCATTGTGTGTACTTTATACGAGGAAGTATTTGGGCAGGAAGCTGTTGTTGTAGTTGTTTCATTTGAGAAGCATGGACATCATGGTCATTTAGCCCCGTGTGCTCGGGTGAGTGTTGAAATTTGTCTGATAACCGGTGTTATTGTGATGGCTGTAATAGTGTGTGTATATATAATTCAGGTAGGATTCAATCAATCAACGTTTAATATCCGTATAGCACGTTGTATTTCAACAAGCTACTACAACCAACATTGAATTATACTCCTTGATAAGAACAAAGAGTTATAATTATACCCATGCATTTAGGAGAAAGTAGGCTATATGTTCTTTACTGAACATCTTCTTTCTCATTGTTTGATAGAATTATTCAGATTTACCGAATGTGCAAAGCAGCTTCTCAACTAATGTGGATCCCATTATCATTCAATTCAAACTGTACTTCTTTATCACGTATTCAAGTTATATATCCAATGATAACATCTCTCATGATGGGTTCTGAAAACTGTCCCAATGTGCCATTTATTATACAAAGGTAAGTCAAATATGAACGAGCCTTTGTGATTTAGGTGCCTGTGTGGTGCGCATGTGGTTCGAGGCCGTTCGTGCATACAAGGAGGTGTCTGTGGGAGGGGTGTCACAGCCCGGGATGTCTCGTCTATGCTGCATTCAATCGCTTGCGCGATGAGTGAGCGAGAGGTACACTCGCGTGTTGCGCAACGCATCGTGATCCAATTTCCCGTGCAAGAAAATGTGAAAGCTGCTGAAATTCTTCGCCGTTTACATGCTCAGTTCGGGGACAGAACCCTCTCCTGGGCCCGGGTGAAGTAAGGTGTTGAAGGACGGACGTGAGAGAGTTGAAAATATGGTATACCCACGCCACCCCCGCATCAGCATCACATCGGCGAACATAGCGCCTAATAGGCGAACACATGTGCGTCCGATCGGCCAAGCACTGCAGATCAGCCCTGGGAGTGATCTGGCAATCATCCGGAAGCAACTGATATTCCGAAAGATGTCCGATCGTTGGGTCCTGAAGCTGCTGAATGAAGAGCAGAAGGCTGCACGGCTTGCAATTTCTCGCGAGCTTCTGACAAGGCACGAAGAGGAAGGTGACCCTTTTCTGCGACGAATCGTCAGGTGTGATGAGACCTGGGTCCAACATTACACTTTCCATTTAAAGAGGGCCAGTATGGAGTGGCGGTTGTGGCGAGAGGCCACTGGTGAAAGCCAAAACGCGGTTGTCTGCAGTCAAGTTCTTGGCCACGGATTTCTGGGACTACAGAGCAGTACTGCAGGTTGATTTCTTCGAAGAACGTCAGACCATTACTGTGGCCTACTACTGCAATCTTCTCCGCAAGGTGTGCATTGTCTACCTGGCAAAAAGGTGGGGCATCCCAATCCAATCTGTCCTGCCCGCCCACACGCCGCAAGACTAACCCAGCAAACATGCGCACAAGTGCACTGAACTGTCCTGCCATATCCACCTTAGAGTCCACACTTGTCACCATGTGACTTCCACATGTTTGGGCCGCTGAAGGGCGCTCTTAGTGAATAGCGCTTCACAACCAACAACCAGGTGAAACAGTTTGTGCGAAGGTAGTTGCAGACAGACACGCTCGGCTACTTTCTATGACAATGGGATGAAGAAATTGCCTGTCCTGTGGCAAAAGTGTGTAGATAGGTTGGAGACATTATGTCGAAAAGTAAGACCAATGAATGGACGTAATGGTGATAAATGAAAGATTTATCTTAAGAGGCTCGTTTATATTTGATCACACCGCAAATGGCTCGTTTATATTTGATCGCCCCCCGTATTTCATGTTCACCAGACCATATTATTCCACGACTGAAATTTCAAATTATTATGATTGATAATTTCCACATCGCAACTGGTATATCAACTTTTCAACATGATCTGAAAGTGGGCTGTTCAAAAGTTACATCCTTTAAATAACTGTGGAATCAACAATTCAACACATACTTCGAATGGTATTCCGCCTGTGTGTTCAATGCATTACCCATTCAGTATTTAATGAAATTTCCCTAAATATTGTAACAATAGTATCGCCTCCGTGGCTAAGGCGGCAGCACGCCGACCTCTCACCGCTGGGTCCATGGTTCAAATCCCGGTCACTCGATGTGAGATTTGTGCTGGACAAAGCGGAGGCAGACAGGTTTTTCTCCGGGTACTCCGGTTTTCCCTGCCACAATTTCATTCCAGCAACACTCTCCACTATCATTTCATTTCATCTGTCATGCATTTAATCATTGCCCCAGGGGAGTGCGACAGGCTTCGGCAGCCGGCTCAGTTCATATCCTCGCCGCTAGATGGGGGCTTCATTCATTCCATACCCTGACCCGGTCGTTCGACTGGAAGCAGGCTATGGATTTTTTTATTGTTATAATAGTATTGCTTCTACCGCAATTACCAATTACCCTTCAAGCACGATATCATCTGATCTCAGGACAAAACATCACTATAAATAGGATAATAGAGTCCTTCCTAGACCTCTAGTCCTAAAATACATAGAAGATTAAACATCATTAAACACACAATATACTGTATTATGGACTTGAACTACATTTCCTCAATATGTAGGTCATCCACAACATAATGTATTGATCTTAATACACTAGCCTCACTCATTCCTTTAGAAGTGATTATTTATTTCTCCAACCAACTAACACTGGTTATTTAAGTTGTTCTATCCAAAACGTTCATTATTCATAGTCATCATAAACATAAATAGGCAATTATTAATGGAATAAGGACACTATCTTCCTCGCATTATCATTACGCTAATTGTTTTCGAAGCATACTTGCTTAAATTGTTATCTCGTCTCTCTTAAAAATGTTCCAACTAATATTACCCATTTTCTTAATTCCAATTTTACGTCACTGATTTATCAGATTACAATACACAATCTAATGATTCTCTGGTGATCCAAATTACCTATGAGAGTGTTCATACACTACTATTTGAAGAAAATACAGGATCTGTTTTGTAGAAAATAATTATCCATTCACTGGAAATAAACTGTTATGAGAAAGTAATAATCTATGACCACTACACAGACTACATCATAGCAAGAGCAGTGAAGATTTAACTGGTGGTTGAACCTCCTGGTGTCCTGGTTTCCATCACATCATACGCCAGGATAGGCGACATTCTCAAGCTGTTGTCTTGTCCAGTCCGGTCGTTCCCAGTTTACTCGGTAATGATTGCGTCCATGGTCATCATAGTATGTTCCACGCAAAAGCGTAACACCTGTACAACGAACAGCTTCGCTCAGATATGTAACCATACACAAAATAGAATTCAAGCGCATGTTCAAACTTTATTTTTTATTGATGTGTAACATCTTTCCGCTCGGTTGCTGGATAGTTTTGTGGGAGTGATTTTGAAAATTGGGGACGGAAGTGAATCGGGCGGAAGTGGATCGAACGGTAGTGGATTGGACGGAAGTGAAGACGCACTGCCAGAAAAATGGGACGGAAGTGAATCGGGCGGATGTGGATCGAACGGAAGTGGATCGGACGGAAGTGAAGACGCACTGCCAGCTGGGTGTACAATTGAAAATGTGTGTATTGGAAACAAGGCAGTGTGTGCTCTGTAGCGCGAGAATGTTATGGCAATACAGTAGGCAGAGCATTTAGCAGGCACTGGTTTGACGAGCACAGTGGCAAATGTTTCACCGACTTTCATTTGTCATTGAGCAGTTTATGAAGCTTCACGTTCAAGGTTGAATATCACATGGGGTACGACAAAGACGACAAATGACATTTAAGTAAGCGGCATTATTGTCAAACTGTGGGTGAGTAGTCAAATATTAAATGCATAACAGAATGTTGTTATATGAGTGGAATAAAAGCTGTATTTTCATCATATGTGAGACTAGGTCATTTCATGATTGTAGGAAGCCATGTTTTGATTGTTTACGACGAACTGTATGAGAGCCTTGAGAATAATGAATGTTATAGTTACTGAGGAATGTGCTCACAGTATTTGAGAGTACTGTCGACGTTGTGTGTCACTTTGTTATTATGAATTATTAATGTAAAAGGAAGGAAGGAAGCTTGTAGTTTTGCGTGTCCGTTAATCTCACTATCATGATCCACGGTAACTCCCTTTTACGTGGAATGCGAACCAAAGGATATGGCATTTCAATTCGAAAATCTCACATGTATTGACCGGGAATCAAACCCGGTCTACCTTGGTGAGAGACTAACAGCTTGACCGCTGCGCCACAAATGTGACAGTAGCATATCTCCAATTCAATCTATACATTCATCATAGTACCAATATGAAAATGGAGTGTAAATTAACATTTTAAGAATGTCCAAGCTGTGTAGTATACGAGTAGGATAAAATGTCAGATGTTACACATCATATGCGACTACTGTAAGGCTCGTATCTTTTTTTATTATATTGTGTTATTCTAGCTGTATACACGTGCACAATACTCATACATAGTTCACAAACCCTCATAAAACAATCTAACCTTGTATAATGAGATTCAAACTGCGAATCGGAAAAGATACATCAACTAGACCTATTACACGAAGTATAATTAGAACACACGGATAATATGTGTATGTAAATTTAAACCTCAACCCCAGAGGTCAGGTTCTGATGGTGACCGTTTGACGGTTAAAATGCGTAATCCTAAATTTCCCCTCTATCACCGTGACCATAACTAAGACATATTATTATTCCCAAGAAGTGTTTATTTACTTGTATATTATTTATATTATATACATTGAACCCCGCCACGTCACTGGGCAAGTTCGTATTGACCGACTGAAGAGTTACAACTTACAGGACCTATTCCAAATATTTCAGATGTTTCACATTGGCAGTCTCTAATATATAAAACTTCATCGTACTTAGTATGTCCACATGTAACATGTCAATATCATTCCATTTGTCATTCATTAAATATTTTATCCTCTCTGTTATACAGTTTCAATGTGTAGTCCACTTTTTCTGTCACACAGATGTTAACTCTCTTTCTATTAACCTGCTTCAGTTTATTCCACTTTGAAATAATAAGTTCATAGTAGACAGATTTTATCAGAAAATCAATTGCAAACATACGTTCTACTGTGCATTTCTCCGCTCTACACGGCAATTTGCTCGTTACGAGATGTAGACACTTTTTCACACGCAATCTACACGAGATATGAGTGTTCCGTTCGACTCTAGTCAGTTTCGTTTCACGCACTCGTAAAATTTAACATCATCGAGTAAGAAAGGGGAGATGACAACGAGATAATTTCCCTTCAGGATCTACAGTATTTATCAGTTAAGTCTATTCAGAGCAAGACAAATCCATTGCGTACTCTTGTTATGTCCCAAACTTTCGATGTAAGTTCTCTGATTCCTCCATCTGTGATTAGCTTAGAATTCTAAATTCCATATCTTTACTTCTTTTCGTTGAAAATCCTTCATTGTCACATTAGGGCTTCTGCATGATGTGTATTTTATATTTCTTATACCATTCTCCGTAGATTATGCAGTTATCGCGTATTTCTATAATTTTCCAATGCTGCCATGCTGGTTGATTGGGATTCCGTGCGCCTCGCTTCCATCTGTCTCATATGTGACGTAGCTCTCGTCGCGTCATGGCAACTTCGCGCTGTTGTAATTTCTAACAAACAAACATGTTGCCATATCTCCATATGGCACATTACCTACTCC
Organism: Meconema thalassinum; assembly: GCA_946902985.2. Classification (NCBI taxonomy): domain Eukaryota; kingdom Metazoa; phylum Arthropoda; class Insecta; order Orthoptera; family Tettigoniidae; genus Meconema; species Meconema thalassinum. The sequence continues at coordinate 637,965,042 of OX336389.2, forward strand.
TAATATAAAGCAGATAAAACCTTGATCGATATGAACCTCAACTGATTGTTATAACAACATCACCATGTTTCCATGCTTCGATCTTTTTAACTGATTTGTATCAAACTTGTAGTTGACTACATAATTAAGACTCATGCAGGGTATTGTTCAACGATAACTTTAATGATTTGTTCAGTACAATTCAATTTCTCTGGATTATTTTCTTTGAAATTTGAATTGAGCTCAATCGGAGTGTATAATCTCTTATGTTTCTTCGAAATCAAGGTCAGTTCACTTGGAACTGCCAGGCAGACATTTTTCTTCTTTTAAGGGAATTATGTCTCACATAGTTCATTGGTTCTGCTCGTGGTTCATAGGAGCCCCACAGTGGTATTCTGGGCATGTACTGTCCCCGATAATCCGGACAGTAGGCTGTCAGATATCCGCCCCCTCAATCGGATTGCCAATAATCAATCGCACCGGCACAGCTACATCAATGAAAATGGCACTGACAGATACTACCGAGATTAGAGCACAGTAGTTAACATGAAATTATTGTGGAACACACCAAAATATACGGGGGTTCATACTTACCTTTTTCTTACCTATTCAAATTTAATCTCGGGTCTGGGTTTTCAACTGGATCACTTAATAGTATGCCCTCACAATAACCTCCACCACGATATTTAAAATGAACCAAGACGGAAACAAGAAAGTTTAAACTGCACAATAATTTATTTCACATAAAGAAAATAATAATTTAACAAAATTTAACAACAAAATATACGTGGCAATCAAAAGCCATTGTCAATGCAACCATGTCCTCCTGTAGGACTTGTATACTTCACATACAAAAATTCAGCTTTCTCTAGCTCAAAAGAACGTAAAAATAACAACAATGCACATTGGAATGGATAAGGAAGCTGGGACGAGACATAAAGCATTTGTTTCCTTGTTCATGAACTTCACATTTTATTTATAACCGCAAGGCTGCTATGTAGATGACCTTGGCCTCTACCATTCAGTTATCTGGCCACCTGCAATACACCCTGCACCGTGTCGCATGCTTGCTTCGTCAAATGGACGCACCTGTCCACCCAATGTTAGCATATGCTAGTTACCTCAGAGCCTAGCTCCTTTTCAAAACACTTTAAATGTTCACATCTCAACTCAAATATTATCACGCAAATCTTTTAAATGCTCCGTTCAAATATCAATGGATTACTCTAATAATCCCAAATCTTGTTTAATTGTATAATCCAATTGTTGAACTAGCGTTATTTAGAGTATACTAACGAAAACGTTTAATGTTTAAACAAAATGCTCATTAAATATTTATAACATTTTAAATTGTTTATAACATTGTCAAACGAAAATTGAAAAATTTATACACGCCTCTATTAATCCCGTTCGTTTCAAATTATTATTAAAGATATTTACATAGTTATTTATATTATTTATATTATTTATATTAGAAATACATTAAACCACACGTTTATCCGGTTGATAATTACTTAAATCGTGGTGATATAATCGACCAATGAAGGTTAGTTATATTTAAATTTTAGATTCAGGTTTAATAAGATTTAATAATTATTATTATTTGAGACGGTAACCTCCATTCAAAATCGTTATCTCAAATTATTTAAACACTCTTGTTAATTTTAACAGTCACTTCACATGAATAATTTTCAATGGACCTGAACAATACACTCAGCGGAAAAATACCTCGCACAAAACGCACAAAATTGCACCAAAATTGGCCCATAACTCATCATATATCTCATTATATATGGCATCAAAATCTTCCACAATACACACAAAAAAACCTCCACTTATAAATTCATCATCATCATCAATATTACTGTGGGAACCTCCTTCACTTATTACAGGGCATTATTCATCAGCGACTTTTACACGTCCACTGAACTAACGATTATACATCCATAGTTCCTCTTTAAAAATTCTTATATTCATCAATTGTATCAAAACTGTTATTATAATTAACCTTCGCGGGTTTCATTCATGAATCGATATGAAGTAAACATTTGCCAGTCAAAAATAAATTTAATAGCAAATACGATTAGACACGCCTCCCTGGTCTATCAAAATTGAGATTAATATCATCAAAGTATCGCAGTATAAAAATACTATCTTCAATCAAAGTTCATCTAAACTGCATAAATAATCGAATAGAATACAATTAGACTGTGGACTGCAAACATTATTGTTCCAATCTAGAATTGAGAAAAACTCCTATCAAATGTTCATTACTATAGTGTACTCAATAAATCGTACTCAAAGTTCATATTTCATAAAATTGTCTATAATGCAATGGTATTTCAGAATTGACGATTAATGTCTATGTTGCAATCATGTTCATAAAACGACTAGTATTTCTAAGATCGTCGATAAAGTAGTAGATTTTAACGGTCTAAAATCTTTTAATCATTCTTCTTTCTTGAGGATGACAGAAAATTGGTCAAAGTAATTTACTGAATAGAATTACTTTAATAAAATGACACGCTGTCTGAATTCAAATTTGCCATAGAAAATCGTTAACTTTACAGTCAAATCGTGACTACAAAAATATGCAAATTACTGAAAGAATATATAATATCAGTCTCAACTGATCCAAAATTATATAAATATGCCAATGACATAATAATGTCTCAATAAATCGTAGAAAAAGGCATAAATCAGCAAAGTGTACAGAGTACAGAAATATCAAGCAAGAATATGGGGCAAAATATAAGGGACAGAAAATATGGGAAAAATGGTTGCTCAGATATCGCTAAATGGCTCAAATAAATCAAGAAACGTTCACGACTACCTTATCTGTTGATTGAAGTTCTAGAGGAAAATTTCCAAAGAAGACTGCTTTTGGTTCCATTTCACCACCGTAAAGATGTGCACCGACCTCGAACCTGGAACCTGCGCCCTCGGAGAATAGAACAGTTTCCTCCGGAAATCGCACTGCTCCGTGTAGACGATAGACATCCTTCTGGCAAAACTCTTCTGTGTGAGCCGGGTCCACCCTGGCCTCTCTTGAAAGTTCCCTGAAGTTCTGGTAGAAATTCGCCATGAAGTTTATTGCAATTATTTCCGCAGACATGTTCATAATTGTGGAGTATGAAGATATTTCCACTGCCATTTGATGTAATTCAGCGATGGATTACGATGCATGAGTGTAGTTGGATGTTCACTACATGCTCGCTTTTGTAGAATGACGATTAACGAAGCTCCATGCTGCTATTTCACTCCATTGATGTATGTCCCAATTGCATTAAAGTTTTAGTCTTCCATCTCCACTTCCGTTGTAATAATAGTCGAAAGTACTGCCAGATTATATAGTTCCATTGTAGAATGTAGCGTTGTATCACCAAATGTAATCTTCAGTATCACGGTTGCAATACATGTGTCAGCCGTAGCGTAGAATGTGGTATTATAAAAGTGCTTCTCAGGTGTCGAGAAAATCACTTTTGTCTGCAGTCTTAAAATGCGAATATCTTCCAAAGTATAATAGTGAAAATGTTCAACTTTCGTACTGTACCCGTTCGTCCTGGGGATGCGATGACCCATCTGCTATAACATCACATCCCTGGAGTTCCAGGACAGAGCTGAGTTAAATGAACCTCTAGTCAAATAAGGAATGTGTCGGAAATTCAGTTGAATTCTTGAAAAAGCAGTGGGTTTCACGAGACAAAGTATCTCTAGGGTCGTTACGGGCTTAAGTTAATAAAAATAATTCAAATATAAATGGGCGCCATCAACTGAATTCCTAGCAAAAACCACTTCCTTTCCGGATAAGCCTTACTCAAGACAAGGAAAGAAAATTGGAACATCACACCATCATCAGATCACAACTAAGATAAAAACAAATTTATTTTACTTTGAAAGTCAGACAGACATTTTAAATATAATTCCTACCTAAGAGTATGGTCGAATGCAAAGTTAAATTGTCATTGTCCAAAAATCGAACCATCTCCTTTCTAATGCAAAATTATGTCAATCCACTTATCAAGAAAAATGTATAAAGTTCTCTTGGGTTCTCAGGATCACTGTATCACTATGTCTTTCGTCACTGACATTTGTGAAACCTGAGACCTAATTCTCTTTAATTTAACATCAATGTGGATTTAATTAAGTTATTAAGCTGTCTAAACATACACATATAATAATCACTCATGTTAAATATCACATAAATTATGGTTTGCATGGTATAATTTGAACGTAGAACATGTTAATCAAATGTTCCTAAACATTGAATAATTAATTTACATTATTTACATCGTCATTAATCTCTTATCTGTGAATTACAGAAAATTCAAATTCTCATTGGTCATCCTCATCATTATTATCAAAATTAAATATTTCTCACATTAATTCTCACTCCAAAATTCCCAATATTCTTGTCAGAATCGTTAATTCATCACCATAACATCATTTAAATTCACATTTCAAGTTGCAATTCCTTCGAATTATCTCTCAATCAAATTTATTTAATTCCATAAAAAATTCATTAATCATCAGCTTCTTTAATTAATCATCACCTTCTAATTCAGTTATTCATCATCATTACAATCGTCTAATAATTCATTTCAATCAGTTTAATTAATTCAATCTTTAATTCATCCACTTATTTAATTCATCGATTTATTTCAAAATTTAATTTATCAACTTATTTAAATTTCAATCATCTGGTTATTTAATTTTATTATTTCATCTAGTCATTCTGATTTTTATTTCATTAGGTCAGATCGTTAATATGCTTAAATCTCAGATTATTATTTCATTAATTATTATTTTCAGAAAATCTTGTATTATCAACTTCATTTATTTGTTTAATTTCCTAACAAATTGTTTAATAAGGTTTATAGAACGTTGTCTTACAGTTTTATTACTTCCAAGTTATATCTCGTATTTAACTATCATGCCAAAAATATTATTGTCTCCACGACATCACGTTGGATCTAACTATCCACAACGACATTATATTTCTTCAATATTCCAAATATCACATTTGAATATAAGAATTACTACAAAAACTCCACAAATATTCAGCACATACAGCATGAATCTCAACAAATACGCTAGACTGGGTACAACGACCTCATGTCCGCTACAAAATACATTATCAACGTTGCAACTATCAAATGGCAAATTCCACAAAATGCCTATCACAAACTTCATTTAACCACGTTGCATGATCTACAAAAATATATAAATGGCTTCAAATTATTAACGCACATAATCTCCAATGACTGTAATTACTCTGATCATATCTAGACAACTTCTTAAACAATTGGAAAAACATTACTTCAGTAATTTAATATTTGCTTTCAAATAGCATAAATTCTCTTTCACAAGTTTCATAATTCACATCGTAGAAAAACACCAATGTGCTATAATCTCTCACATCAAAATCTGCAATACTGATCTGCCTTAAAATAATTATGACCATTAATGATTAATCTTACAAGATTAAATTACTTTAAATCCTTCTCAAAGGTATCAAATACAATTATAAAAATCATCAAAGCATCAGCTGTGACAGCTGTTAAATCTGAAATTACTCTCAAAAGAGTATAGCAACAAAATATTGGATTGGCAAACAAGAATTACTAAATGCAATCCTGTTGACATTTATCGTTACTTTATTTAACAAAATTTCGACTGATATGTGACTAGTAGTTCCTTGTTTAATTCACTTACATCTCGTGTACATTCGGATGATAAAATGAGTTCCTCAATGGCGAGTAAGATGTGTAACCACCGTGCAATCGTATAAATACGAAGGACCTCGCCCCGTCGACTTGGATGATAGTTCCCTGAACGGTGGGTAAGGTGAGTAGCCACCATACAATCGTATAAATACGAAGGACCCCACCTCGTAGGCTATATGAGTGAATGTACCAGAAAGGAATCAACAAGTTTCTAGTTGTCATATAAAAGCGACGTTCATTCACTAAAGTGAATAACTTCTTAATATCTCCAAACAATCCAATGGAAAAAATTCCCTACTGATGAATAATACACACTCGCTAGTATGCAATGAACTGACGAAGTAGTTTCTGATAATCAATTGCAGATCACGAGTTAGAAATACTCGTTACACAAAAAAAAACTATCCATGAAAAATATCCTAGCTGGAAAAATGTCTATAAGACCAAACATCTTCTTAATAAAGCCAAACAACGGTGAGAATATCGATTAATGATGCCTGCCATATCATATGGTCACTCCATATTCTAGCAAATTCGAAGTATATAAATTCAAACCATGTCTTAATAATCAAATCACTCCTATTAGAAAAATATACATGTGTGCCCAGTATTCATGAAAATAATCGTATCAGGTAGATAGAACTCTTACAATACCTTTCATTATCAGTTGTAATATAATTTCCAAGATCGTCGATTTTCCCTACCTAAAGATTTCTCGTAAGATCGGCGTGAATATCATTTCATCCATGAAATGACGATTTCCTTCGAAATCCCAAGCGAATCAGCTGTTGGACTCCTCTCGTCAGGAATCGAATCCATCGCTCTGTGGTGCCATCTTGTCTCTATTCACGTTTACTCGATCATGTTGAACCTCGGATTACCCATAGCGGATATCGTCCAACTCCTTCTCGAAAAGTTCATGGTAACAGCGGACCCCCTACTCTTCTTCTAATATACGCCACTGTTCCGATAAATGTTCCGTTTGAGAATTGTAAGTCCTCTCTCAACTTACTGCAAAGTTCTACTTGAGTAAAATAAAAATTTTACTAGATAGTGTTCAAGATTACGATACACCCTGTATCTGTCTATAATATGTAATCCATGAAAATTGTATAAGATAAAAATCTTATAAATGCACGCTGTAATGTTCATCAGAGCCTATGCTAAACATTCAGTTTACTTGAAATAGTAAAAAGTCGTTTGAATGTATTATATAACAGCATGGTTATAAGGTTGTATGTGAAAGCCTGTGTTCGAACAGCGTCGAAATGAAGCTTGAAACAAAGTCTTCATATGCGATCAGTGTGGTTTTGAAATACCCCGGCTATCTACAATTTTCTTCTCGGCTACGTCGCCTGTATCAACGACCCGCGCGGCCTCTGTTGCTCGGTGATGCGAGAAATGTCGCCTACACTTGCCGTGACGGTTTACGTGTGTTGCGTGACCTTCAATGCCCGTCTCGCTGTGCTATAGAGCTGCTCTGTACTGCTCGCCTCATTGAGCTCAACTCAACTGCTTAGCGCTGTGTTCCAGCTTATGAGCTCCGTGCGGCACGTGGCTAATTCTCCCCACTACAGTGCTCCCACGTCACGAAGATAGTCTCGAACCCGACTCCTCTCGGCTGTTCTGTTATACAATAACTTATTTCCATAAAATTATTTCCACATATAATGCATGTCATATATACTCTTCTAAGTTGTTTTAACTTATTATAATCCCATATATATTTCAATAAAGTTTCACATCTTTATTAATAATTCTATCTTCTTACAGATTTCAATGCCTCCTTGATTCTTGACCTCCTACGTCATCTTGGCTTTCTTCTTGACGCGATCGATGCGCTATCTTATCTGAATGCTTCCCAAAACCTCAACTATAGCTTAATGTCAGCTGGCGTAGCCGATAGCCTAAAATAGGTATCGGGTACATCTCTCCCGTACATCTCCTTTTTTTTATCAGGATTGAGAAAAAAAAATACACTCTCAGGCATTCAACATATTATACATGTACACGATAGCTCTACAATTTCCTTTACTCAGCATGATGGTACTTTCTGACTCTCTATAATGATGACTTCCAATGATTAACACCTTGATTCTGTGTTATTCTGACGTGTATTCCTTCTGTCTTCACTTGTGCTGGCTCGATTGACATCTCTCACTGTCTCCTCGAGTGGTGCACTAGGCTGTCTATCCTCTTGTCTTGACCTTTCATGTCCACGATTTTCCCTTCTGTCGTTAGGATCGTTTCTTCGGCCATCCTGTCGGTCGTTTCCATTAAACTGTTGACCTTGGTTCCAGTTATTCCTTCCCCGATATCTGTTATTATACCGATTCCTGTCCTGATACCTGGAATTTTGGTTATAATTCCTATACCGGCTATCTCTCGCTTCTTGATCGTATGGCCTTTCATATGGTCCTCTATATCGATCATTTCCTCTTGCGTTACGGATGTTTCCTCGATTCCCATCGTTCCGTCGGTTTTCCCAGGAATCCCTTCTGTCCGTTTGAGCTGCATTGTCCACGACTACCGCATTTACTTCTTGCGTGTTTCTGTTGTCGTTCCGATTACTTCTCGGTGTAACCTGTGCGCTCGTATAATCCAATCGCCTCAATATATCATCATAATGTTCCAGCGTATTGGCTCCCGATGCTATCAAAGATCGCTGTACCTCTATCGGTAACTGTCGCGCTATAGCTTGCAAAAGCTCTTCTTCTGGCAATGGAGGAATAAGGAACTGTAATTTAGCCAGTTGTGACGTGAAGTAGTTGGCGTAATGCGTCGGATGTGACGTAGAATAGCGTTTAGAGTACATCTCCGCTCTTACGTTGAGTTGATCCTCGGCACTCCAGAATCTCCTCAAGAAAGCCATGGCAAATTGCTCCATGTTCGCAAAGTTGCTTCTGAACGCTCTAAACCACGTAAGTGCAGATCCATCTAAGGCGCGTTCTACTATCCTTAGCTCTCTTTCTTTGGCTACCCTGTGTTCCGCCATGTAGTCTCGAATATCTCGCAGAAATTCTACTGGTGTAACTCCTGTATTTCCCGAAAACTTTCTCGGTTTGTCATCTAGGTTCCTTATAATTGTGACTGGACCTGAGTATCGTTCACTTGGACTCGACGTACTCCTACTCGAACTTGGATTCTCCTGAGGGGTTGAACTGACCCTTTCGAATGTCACATTTGGTTGCATTTGACGGTCTTCTACCATGCTCGTGTCTTGATTCGTCATACTGCGGTCTATCGCTGTTTGATTCATCAATGTTTCCCCTGATGTTACATTATGACTGGTAAAACTGTTAACTATGGATTCTAGTTTAGTCACCCTGTCTTCTGCTAATCTCTTGACCTGAGTCTTCAACTCATCTAACGATGTAACGTCCTGCGTCTTGTTACTTTCGTCTAGATCGTTCCTCAACTTGTCAATCTTTCCTTCGCACGTGTTCTTCACTAACGCGACTTGTTCTTTCAACAGATCAACATCTGTTCTAAATAGTGTTGAATCTAATTTCATCGCTTCCTTGCTTTCCGTAAACCTAGCTTCTAAGTTTGCCATACCTGCGATTAATTTTTCATCTAACCCGTCACGTTTCTCTTTTGCTTCGGCATCGACCTCATTATATCGTTCTTCAACAATTGCTCCGACTCTATTTTTAAATAAAGTTAAGTTTTCGTTAACCTTTTGCTCTATATCGTCGTCTATCTTTCTAATATCCTTCTGCAATTGATTTTCTAACGACTTTATATTAGAATTGACCTCTCCCAAGACTTCATCTTTAATGGTCCCAATTACTGTCTTCAAATCTTTTATTTCGTTACCTAGATTCGTTTCTAGACTCTTAATCTTAGTCTCGAAAGATACTTCGGTAGACCAATCTTGAATTTTTCCTACATCTGCCACTAAACCATCGATGTCGAATCTCAACTTCGATACATCTGACTTAATGTCTTTCTGCATGGTCATAACGTCTGTTCTTAAAGTAAAAATATTTTCTTCCCCTCTACTTTCTAACTCGATAATATTTTTCCTTAATATTTGAACATTTTCCTCTCCTTTCATGTTTACTGCAATGATGTCTAATTGTAAAGTTTTCAACATCTCATTGTTCTTCAAAGTTAAACTATTCTCTAATCTGGTTAACTTATTTTCTAATTCAGTATTAGTTTCTTCACTACGAGACTGTAATTTCTCTTCTAACGATTTGAAATTGTCCTCACTATTTGACTGTAATTTCTTTTCTAATAACTTAAAATTGTCCTTCAAATTAGCTTCACTATTTGACTGTAGCCTAGTCTCTAATAACATCAACTCATCTTTGCTATTTGACTGTAATAGTTTTAAATTTTCTTCACTACTAGTTTGCAATGCTTGTACATTCTCTTTACATTTAGCTTCTAATCTAGCTTCTGAATTATTAATTTGTTCTTTAACTTCAGTTTCCATCTTAGAAATAGTTTCTGCAATTCCAGACATACCCGTCTGTAACTCTCCTAACACCTTCGCTAAATCCTCTGGCAACATAATTATATTTCAATATAGAATTATATAGAGACGTTAGACAACAACACATCACAATGTCTCAATTCCTGCATTCACTTGGGTATAGGGAAAAATATCTTATGACTAACATGATATTACTAATACGATTAACATGAACACTGGATTGGGCACACAAGTACATTGTCTGACTAAGTATAATAAATTTTGTAACACACTTAAATGAACTTGAGATCAATCTCTCAGTAATCTAAATCTGATGTGATTCCATAGAATTAACAAAATCGAAAAGCCCCACTAGTTGGATAAAGCCAATTCTCCCTCTCTCTCTGAACCCGTTCGTCCTGGGGATGCGATGACCCATCTGCTATAACATCACATCCCTGGAGTTCCAGGACAGAGCGGAGTTAAATGAACCTCTAGTCAAATAAGGAATGTGTCGGAAATTCAGTTGAATTCTTGAAAAAGCAGTGGGTTTCACGAGACAAAGTATCTCTAGGGTCGTTACGGGCTTAAGTTAATAAAAATAATTCAAATATAAATGGGCGCCATCAACTGAATTCCTAGCAAAAACCACTTCCTTTCCGGATAAGCCTTACTCAAGACAAGGAAAGAAAATTGGAACATCACACCATCATCAGATCACAACTAAGATAAAAACAAATTTATTTTACTTTGAAAGTCAGACAGACATTTTAAATATAATTCCTACCTAAGAGTATGGTCGAATGCAAAGTTAAATTGTCATTGTCCAAAAATCGAACCATCTCCTTTCTAATGCAAAATTATGTCAATCCACTTATCAAGAAAAATGTATAAAGTTCTCTTGGGTTCTCAGGATCACTGTATCACTATGTCTTTCGTCACTGACATTTGTGAAACCTGAGACCTAATTCTCTTTAATTTAACATCAATGTGGATTTAATTAAGTTATTAAGCTGTCTAAACATACACATATAATAATCACTCATGTTAAATATCACATAAATTATGGTTTGCATGGTATAATTTGAACGTAGAACATGTTAATCAAATGTTCCTAAACATTGAATAATTAATTTACATTATTTACATCGTCATTAATCTCTTATCTGTGAATTACAGAAAATTCAAATTCTCATTGGTCATCCTCATCATTATTATCAAAATTAAATATTTCTCACATTAATTCTCACTCCAAAATTCCCAATATTCTTGTCAGAATCGTTAATTCATCACCATAACATCATTTAAATTCACATTTCAAGTTGCAATTCCTTCGAATTATCTCTCAATCAAATTTATTTAATTCCATAAAAAATTCATTAATCATCAGCTTCTTTAATTAATCATCACCTTCTAATTCAGTTATTCATCATCATTACAATCGTCTAATAATTCATTTCAATCAGTTTAATTAATTCAATCTTTAATTCATCCACTTATTTAATTCATCGATTTATTTCAAAATTTAATTTATCAACTTATTTAAATTTCAATCATCTGGTTATTTAATTTTATTATTTCATCTAGTCATTCTGATTTTTATTTCATTAGGTCAGATCGTTAATATGCTTAAATCTCAGATTATTATTTCATTAATTATTATTTTCAGAAAATCTTGTATTATCAACTTCATTTATTTGTTTAATTTCCTAACAAATTGTTTAATAAGGTTTATAGAACGTTGTCTTACAGTTTTATTACTTCCAAGTTATATCTCGTATTTAACTATCATGCCAAAAATATTATTGTCTCCACGACATCACGTTGGATCTAACTATCCACAACGACATTATATTTCTTCAATATTCCAAATATCACATTTGAATATAAGAATTACTACAAAAACTCCACAAATATTCAGCACATACAGCATGAATCTCAACAAATACGCTAGACTGGGTACAACGACCTCATGTCCGCTACAAAATACATTATCAACGTTGCAACTATCAAATGGCAAATTCCACAAAATGCCTATCACAAACTTCATTTAACCACGTTGCATGATCTACAAAAATATATAAATGGCTTCAAATTATTAACGCACATAATCTCCAATGACTGTAATTACTCTGATCATATCTAGACAACTTCTTAAACAATTGGAAAAACATTACTTCAGTAATTTAATATTTGCTTTCAAATAGCATAAATTCTCTTTCACAAGTTTCATAATTCACATCGTAGAAAAACACCAATGTGCTATAATCTCTCACATCAAAATCTGCAATACTGATCTGCCTTAAAATAATTATGACCATTAATGATTAATCTTACAAGATTAAATTACTTTAAATCCTTCTCAAAGGTATCAAATACAATTATAAAAATCATCAAAGCATCAGCTGTGACAGCTGTTAAATCTGAAATTACTCTCAAAAGAGTATAGCAACAAAATATTGGATTGGCAAACAAGAATTACTAAATGCAATCCTGTTGACATTTATCGTTACTTTATTTAACAAAATTTCGACTGATATGTGACTAGTAGTTCCTTGTTTAATTCACTTACATCTCGTGTACATTCGGATGATAAAATGAGTTCCTCAATGGCGAGTAAGATGTGTAACCACCGTGCAATCGTATAAATACGAAGGACCTCGCCCCGTCGACTTGGATGATAGTTCCCTGAACGGTGGGTAAGGTGAGTAGCCACCATACAATCGTATAAATACGAAGGACCCCACCTCGTAGGCTATATGAGTGAATGTACCAGAAAGGAATCAACAAGTTTCTAGTTGTCATATAAAAGCGACGTTCATTCACTAAAGTGAATAACTTCTTAATATCTCCAAACAATCCAATGGAAAAAATTCCCTACTGATGAATAATACACACTCGCTAGTATGCAATGAACTGACGAAGTAGTTTCTGATAATCAATTGCAGATCACGAGTTAGAAATACTCGTTACACAAAAAAAACTATCCATGAAAAATATCCTAGCTGGAAAAATGTCTATAAGACCAAACATCTTCTTAATAAAGCCAAACAACGGTGAGAATATCGATTAATGATGCCTGCCATATCATATGGTCACTCCATATTCTAGCAAATTCGAAGTATATAAATTCAAACCATGTCTTAATAATCAAATCACTCCTATTAGAAAAATATACATGTGTGCCCAGTATTCATGAAAATAATCGTATCAGGTAGATAGAACTCTTACAATACCTTTCATTATCAGTTGTAATATAATTTCCAAGATCGTCGATTTTCCCTACCTAAAGATTTCTCGTAAGATCGGCGTGAATATCATTTCATCCATGAAATGACGATTTCCTTCGAAATCCCAAGCGAATCAGCTGTTGGACTCCTCTCGTCAGGAATCGAATCCATCGCTCTGTGGTGCCATCTTGTCTCTATTCACGTTTACTCGATCATGTTGAACCTCGGATTACCCATAGCGGATATCGTCCAACTCCTTCTCGAAAAGTTCATGGTAACAGCGGACCCCCTACTCTTCTTCTAATATACGCCACTGTTCCGATAAATGTTCCGTTTGAGAATTGTAAGTCCTCTCTCAACTTACTGCAAAGTTCTACTTGAGTAAAATAAAAATTTTACTAGATAGTGTTCAAGATTACGATACACCCTGTATCTGTCTATAATATGTAATCCATGAAAATTGTATAAGATAAAAATCTTATAAATGCACGCTGTAATGTTCATCAGAGCCTATGCTAAACATTCAGTTTACTTGAAATAGTAAAAAGTCGTTTGAATGTATTATATAACAGCATGGTTATAAGGTTGTATGTGAAAGCCTGTGTTCGAACAGCGTCGAAATGAAGCTTGAAACAAAGTCTTCATATGCGATCAGTGTGGTTTTGAAATACCCCGGCTATCTACAATTTTCTTCTCGGCTACGTCGCCTGTATCAACGACCCGCGCGGCCTCTGTTGCTCGGTGATGCGAGAAATGTCGCCTACACTTGCCGTGACGGTTTACGTGTGTTGCGTGACCTTCAATGCCCGTCTCGCTGTGCTATAGAGCTGCTCTGTACTGCTCGCCTCATTGAGCTCAACTCAACTGCTTAGCGCTGTGTTCCAGCTTATGAGCTCCGTGCGGCACGTGGCTAATTCTCCCCACTACAGTGCTCCCACGTCACGAAGATAGTCTCGAACCCGACTCCTCTCGGCTGTTCTGTTATACAATAACTTATTTCCATAAAATTATTTCCACATATAATGCATGTCATATATACTCTTCTAAGTTGTTTTAACTTATTATAATCCCATATATATTTCAATAAAGTTTCACATCTTTATTAATAATTCTATCTTCTTACAGATTTCAATGCCTCCTTGATTCTTGACCTCCTACGTCATCTTGGCTTTCTTCTTGACGCGATCGATGCGCTATCTTATCTGAATGCTTCCCAAAACCTCAACTATAGCTTAATGTCAGCTGGCGTAGCCGATAGCCTAAAATAGGTATCGGGTACAGTACACGCCTCAATATTTTAATGCACAATTGAATTAGCATAAATGCAGTAGCTAACTCTTGATAGATAATCTTGTAGATTCGTTTATATGTGCGCTCCAACTTCGCCTAGTTTTTGTAACCGTAAAATTGCACTGCTGCACACTCAATGCTTGTTCGATGCTGTGGGCTCTACCACACTTGCTAATGACGACTTGCTTCACTGAATAATATATACTTGTTCTATCGGAATTAAGAACTCGAAGTCTGACAATATGAGAATCATAAAATGAGCCATGAGGCCTGAGACATGAGACATGAGAACTTCCACTCTGCTGTGCAAGGCCTTTTATCAACTTCTTAAGGGGCGTATCCATCCCTACCATAGCTTGTTCCTCCGTCATTGCTAGAAGTTCTAACTTTGGCTATACTTGACGGATTTTCAAATTTCAAAAACTCATAATTAATTTCTTCAAAATTCCAAATCAATGCCATAACTGAAAATAGTTTTCCACAATTCTGCATGCCAAAAGTAATTAAATATGGTAGTTTCAGTAATCTCCGTCTCCCTCCAAGCTATCATTCATTGGTTCGAGCCTCTCCTCCAATAGCGTAACTTCTTCCTCAGCACAATTCCTTGCTTCCCTGCGACTGCGTCGTAAATCTCAGATCCTTCTCGAACAAAATCATGACGTCACCAAGAATCTCAGCTCATCCAGCCTACTTGCATGAAGTCTGCGTCATCCGTGCCTACGTCATGAATATACACGTCACAACTATGACAGCCATAACTTTATTCACATATGCCAATACAGCCACCGTGGTCTCAGTATAATTCAATTTACGGGGGCAGTACCAGCCAGCGTCTTGGTGAGGTGAACCATACCAACTGATGAGCCCAATGGTACAACGAAGCGAAACACTGGTGCATTGATTGAGATGATTGGACAATTTCATTTAATTTGAAATTTGAATTGATGTTCCCTTGTTTTGACATTGATCATATAATAAATAATACGAAATCTAGTACAAATAGAACAAAATAACGGCAGTATCAACAATTGTTGGCATTAAGAGATCGTTGCCATTTCAAGTCCAAGGGACAAGAACCGTTAAGAATTACCTTATTACTCAATTACAGAGATCTAAGTGTAACTTACTCGTTTTATTCGAACTAATAGCTCTTGCCGTGTGACGCAATTGCAAGTACGTAAATACTTGAAAATGCTACTACCGGATGCTTTCTGAAATACAGTAAATGTAATGGCCCTGCTTTCAACTTTTGTTGGTTAACACCTCCTGAGCTATAGCCGCATTCGATTCTTCCATCACTACACGCGTCCTTCGGACAGAAGAAAATAGCGCTAGCGGACAAGGTTTGCCTTACCTGACGCGCTGCACAGCCTCCAAAGGAGGCACTACGCCACGCGGAGGACGAGAAATCTCATTTCTCCGGTTTCTTGGTGTAGCTTTCTATGTCTTAGTGATCGCTGAGGAAAGGTAAGATTTATAAATAAACCCAATAAATAGAAATTAACCTAATCTTCCCAAAGTATGTTTTCTCGATCATTTTGCACTCTCATCTGTAGTATAGTCTATATCCTTCTCCAATATACACATAATTATGAATACATACTAATTGGAAGTCTAGAAATTTCTAACATTTCTAAGGAATACTGAGAAGCTATCTCACGAATATAGTTTGTAGCTGTTCGTTCATGGTAATTCAACTAAAAGTTATCAATTGCAATTTTCAATTAAAATAATAATACTAATAATAGTTATAATAATAATAACAATAATTATAATAAAAGGTAAATTCTAAGATCATAAATATAAAATAAATTGTAAACGAAAGAATGCAAAAAATAGATTCGAAGTAAATTTAATTTTACTGTAATGGTATTTTCGAAGTAAAAAAATCCCGCCCGGTGGTTCGGATTCCTCGAAAGAAGAGATTCCTTGGTTCATGATGGCCACATAAAACAAGAAGCTAGCTTCCTTCCTTCATTCCTTCCTTCCTTTCTTCTTTTTATGTGCATCTATCATTCGGTATTCCATCTTCCCTTACCGCAAACTGAGAATAAGGAACTCCTGTTCATTTCTAATTCTAATTCTCCTTGCTTCATCCCCTCACGGTTGTCATTGCCAATGTCAGCGAATACAGACCTGTTAGTCTCCACTGCAGCTCAGATGTGAGACACTAATGAGCTGCTTCGCGCTAGTATACAACATGACCTGGGTTGTGCTGGGTTTTCAATAGCCCACTACACGTTGCGGAGTGTCAATTATTACAATTAGTGAAAATTAATGTATTATAATGCCTCTTTGAGCCAGTGCACTTGTATGGAGTTAGAGATCGTGCATGCATCGACCATGCATCGATGCGGTTTACAAGGCAAACCTATTCTTCAATATGTTATTATTTCCATTCTTTTCGTGAATATTAGGAATGTTTCAGCAACTTTCAGAATCATTCGTGTTTTATTTTGTCAAGAGGAGTATATCTGTAGTTGTGATTATCACACGTCCATGAATTTCACATTATCCCATGAAACATTAGCGGACACGTGACGAGTTGTAAAATCAGTACTCATTTCTATCATACAGGCAGCTATACATTTTATCTCCGTCATTTTTTATGACGACTTGAATTTCCTATGTCGCTAAAAGTTTATATTTCATATGCAAAAAATGTAACTTCTTCATTTCTTCATATACAGCAACTATTTAAATATCTTTGAGGTACCTGAGCACACACATCTAAAGTGTTTTGCATCAGCCCTGTACATCACCGTCTTTGTGGTTCCATCGCGATATACTAGTCACTGGTATACATCGTTAGTGAATGAATGAATGAATGAATGAATGAATATGTGCTGTGATGTGACCTGTTACGTGTACATATCATGGGACATGATCTGGTAGGTATGAAATTGCTGATACATAGGCAAGGCGCAGAGCAATATCGGCCTTCGGGAGAAATGTAATGTTCGTTGGGTTTCATAAAACTAAATGATAAGGGGCTGGTGAACGACCCTGTATACACATCACCTATGAATTATACCGGGAGAATCAGCTGCCCCTAATAATATTGTTTTAAGCAGCCCAACTAACTGTGTTGTCAGGTAGGTCGATTGCTGTGTTTGCATCCCGTATGGTTCTAACGTAAGGCCCGTATCACACGACACTTGCTGGCAAGGAAGCTGTTGTGATGGCTGCTACAAAATCCTTTATAATTCTGTTCATGCTCGTCCGTACACCCGCTTTTAAAACCGAAGTATATCACAAACTAGCATATCGTGCGCCAAATTGTAAGAAATAAAACATGGAGGCCGGTTATCGTTTGAGGATAATATGTGCAGTTGATTCACATTATTAACGCAAAGCGACCGTGAAACTTGCTTTAAGTAAATTTGAGAACATGCCAGGTACTGGAGGAATGCAATTCAATCAATATTTAAGATGTAACTGTAATAATTGAATATTTAACCATGCGTGTTAATAATTTGTGCAACAATGAATTCTGAAGTCCGTTAGAAAAGTGTGCGAGTGATATCGCGCCTGCTCACTGGTTAAAAGATCCCGGGTTCAAGGCTCTCCTACGGTGGGAAATTTTACATCTTTTAAATTATTTTATTAAATTCTCCCTGCCTCGTACAGCAAGTTTTCAACTTAGTTTTATTCACGGGCCTACGAGGACGATTTATATGACAAACATTGGTAGGCAAAATTGTTTCTTTCTTTTATTTTAATTTGTAATTTCCCTATTTCCTGTTCAAAACCATGGATGGATACTATTCATGATAGCTATTAGAATTTTAATAGCTCAGTATTAACTCCACAATAATAATAATAATAATAATAATAATAATAATAATAATAATAATTATAATAATAATATTAATAAAAATAATAATAATAATAATAATAATAATAATAATAATAATAATAATAATAATATGATACGTTCTGAGTTTACTGTATGTGTGTAGGTTCTTGTACTGAATCTTCCATGTAAACTGCAGGGAAAAATGGCACCTGTTCAATTGCGTGAGTTGTATGGAACCTATCATGTTAGGCAGAACCTAGCATGGAAAGAACAAATCACACGGTGCTAGACGCGTCTATACTAGCGTGTATACCCGTACTGGTAGAATCTTCCATATTAACGAGTGTCGTGTGATACGGGCCTAATGCACTGCAGGCATATCCCGCAAACGATACTGAACACTATTATTATATTGATAATATATATATATATATATATATATGTATATTGATATGTTGCTTATTTATGGAGAAACAAGGCACAACGCATTCTAGTCGCAACGCCTGTATCACGAGCGTTTTCCTGACAGCCGTCTATCGACTGCCTATTAATTCCGTAACCTTGAACGAGGATTGCGGTCAACTGGGGCAATTGGAACAGTACCTCCTGTTAGAGAGGTCCGCATAACGTCTGGCCAAAATCGAAAGACTCTTTTGAATGCTTGTCCAGAATAAACCTCATATTAGTACACGGACACTCGCGCACTACAGATTAAAATCAGTCGGTCATCTTTCATGCGAATACTGCATAACAATAAATACCTCCTATAACATCTGCAGTTATACCAGTAGATCCACGGA
This sequence comes from Meconema thalassinum, assembly GCA_946902985.2. NCBI lineage: Eukaryota > Metazoa > Arthropoda > Insecta > Orthoptera > Tettigoniidae > Meconema > Meconema thalassinum. The sequence continues at coordinate 637,984,289 of OX336389.2, forward strand.
CGTGATTTCAATGCTAGAGTAACATTTTGTCACTGTGTATTACGCAATATGACAAAATAATGCAGCCTTCTTTTTTCTTTTTTGCGAGTCCTGTTTTCAGACGAATCACTATTTCAGAACACAATCCGACACAATATGAACTATTGTAGCGTGGAGAATCCCCATTGGGTACGACAGGGTATATTTAAGTGCAGCGGTATATAAATGCCTGATGTGTGATCACGGGTGACTATCTAATCGGGCCATATTTCTTCAAAAGCCATCTAACGAGAGCACGCTACATTCACTTTCTGCAAAATGAACTCCCACAGTTATTGGAGAATGTGTCACGGCGTAAGCAATTACGAATGTGGTGGGAAGAGAACGGGACCCCACCTCATGGATCAGTAGTCGTTCGGAACCAGCTTCATGCTACATGTCCGAATAAATGGGTAGGAAAGGCAAGATTCATTCACTGGCCTGCCAGATCACCAATTTTACCCATCTGACTTCCTCGTGTGGGATCACTTAAAGCAGGTAGGGTATGCACAGGAGCCTGAAAATCGTACTGACTCTCAGCAACTGATCACCAAGGCATACCAATCTGTTACACCTCACATGTGACAACGTGCAAGAGTGTTTTTACAATGTCTTGATGAAATCTGTATAAATCAAGCTGATCAACAATTTTAACTCTTACTACACGGAATACACAGGTTATCCTGCTTCCTACCTACAGACTATCATGTCGTCGCCCAACCTGGCTACGTACTATTGGACAAAAGTGGTCCTATTCAAGACCAAATAAAATTTCACTCATTGGAACAGGTAGATACTCGTATGTGGCCATCGTACATCCACTATAAAGATAATTAAGCAAAAAGAGTTGTACCAGTCTGGAATCGAACGTGATATCAGACAGCTTGGCTGATGCAACAGCAGCGGTGCGCGATTTAGCCACCCTAGCTACTGAGAGCCATGGTTTATAGCTGGCACGTATTGAATCTATTCGGAGTACTTATAGACACTTCCTGTCTAAACGTAAGGCAATGTTATTCACAGCTGTGGTCGTTTTAAACATTCATAATAGTTGAGGTCATTGGAATAGCACCGCTGCTAATGATGTCCACTATATTTCCGAGCATGAACTCAACGGTATAGTTGTACTAAGGCTGAAAAGGAGTATGCACGAATGTTTTTAGGATATTTTATTTGTTAGCGTGTGGCATTTAGTGCCGGGAGTTTCCAAGGACATGTTCGGCTCACCAGAGGCTTTATCTGTTTCAATGCGGACACCCATGGGGTGAGCTATAAGTTCCGTTCAATTTCAAGTAGTTCCAACTTTGGCTATCAGATGTCACTTAGGCCTACACCTAGTGGTGAACGTTGGAACTTTGGTAGAGCATTCCAACAAAATTTAACCTGCAAATTTAGCCTTGCACAAGTTTAATTAGTGGAAGGTTCTTTTACATGCCATAAATCTATGACATGGGACCGCCGGCTTTACTTCCCCTCCGATGGAAGGCATACAGAAGGATTTTATCGCTCTTAAAAATCCGATGACTTCGGCTGGGTTTGAACCCGCTAGCTTGGGCATAGAAGCTCAGCATGCTCTCGACTACGCCACTGAAGCCGCTGTTTTAGGATGACTGTGATGTACGCGCTAGTTGGGTTACAAATCTCCAAAATAATGGGGTAGCACTCTGTACTGTATATACACAGTATATACACATGATCCGCCACGGTGCCTCGCTGGCATCGGGAGAGCATACGTTTGATATGGTTTCCATGGTTTCCCATTTCCGCCACAAGGCAAATCACGGGATGGTTCCTTTCGACAGGTCCACGGCCGATTTCCTTCCAAAATCCCTTCCTCAACCCTTCCTTAATTAGACCCAAGTTAGAGGTCGCCTTTCCCCATCCCCAGTTGCATCTGCTAACAAAGTGTTTTCGGCTCCCAGACGCCGTCTTTGCGATGGTGAAGGAATGATCTCTCGCTGAGTCCGTGGGTGAAGCCGAGTAGGGAGGATATACGATTTAAAGAAAATGCACATGACCTAATTAATTAATCAGACTCTGAAGAGTTTCGGCTGTCGAAAAAAGCATCTCATCCACTATTTATCATTTACGTAGTAATGTGTACAACACGAAAATGTATTATTCATGTACTTATTTCATGTTTTTAAACGTTATTTTGAGTAGATGTGTTTAAATTAATCGCCCAAGAAAACTGAGTTTCCACTAACGACTGAAAACTCGATCTTTACACCAAATCACGACTAGATATGCATAAATGTCGAAATGAAGACCAAGTTTGCGAAAGTAAATGGAATATTCTCGATGTGACAATGTTGGGCAGGATATCACGTGCAACCTGCCCATCAACGGTTAATATGGGGGCAACCTGGTGATAGAAAGTTGCAGCTGACTTGGAACGGCACACACTCAAGAGAGCCACAGCCAGGCAAAAGCTCTTCTCAAACAGTAAATTTAGATCATGTCAATATGGGATTACACGACATATATTTGTCAACAAATAAATAATGAGATAAATTGCGCAATGCAGAAAGAAACAGAGATGGAGACTTTACTGAAAAATTATTTTCTCATAGTTACTAACTAATCTTCAAGGGATGATTTGAGCGAGCATTGTTTTGTCTTCCTTGAAATAGCAATACCAAGTTTTGCTGCAATCAGTTAGAATGTGTCTGTCCAGAAAATATAAAATTTTATCAGCTGGTTTCTGGAATGTGTCGAAACAATTCAAACGAATTATACAATGTGCCTCCAACCTCAGGGTCAAAATGATACAATTCGTTCAAGATCCCGTCCCAAACAGTATATTGAGACAGAGATCCAAAGGTCAGAAATGTATATTTATTTGTTTTTATTTTTGTTAACAACTTACTCATATTAGCAACTTCCTACAACTCAGAGTAACAATACACGTACAGTTCAGAGTAATTTCACGACCTTGTGGCACTTGCATGTCTACTCATTGATTCCCCGTCACAAAATAATGTGTTCAGCGTCCTCTACAATCTGTGTTATTTTGACCCGAAAGATTAGATACACCCAAATAAGGGTGTATGACTACATAAGTCGTAATACAGGTTCGTTATATCAATTTTAGCTTATTTTCATCATATTGAATATACGCTTTAAGGGCGTGTGCGTTCGTGTGTGTGTGTGTGTGTGTGTGTGTATATGTCCCTTTCCCAATAAAATCTAAATGGCTGAAGAGTTTTCAATGAAACTTGGTAAATACTTACTACCATGCCGTATGACCCCGGCCATGCATTTTAATTGACATTAATTCCAAAAGGCGGCTGAGTGAAGTATTTCACCAGTACACAATATCTCCGTATACCGATCAATCACATATGTGACCTTAAAAAACATGATAAGAACATAATCATCCAAGTGCAGTGAAACATTGCATAGTAGAATATTATTAAGAGGTCAATATCTATTAGTATTTGAAGTCATTCAGATGATTTGAAAATTGAAGGTGGACACTTGGCAAATTCTTAAAACCATGCATTTATTTCTTGTATCCTAGTCAAGTGATTGAAGTGACACTTTGTGTAATAAACCTTTACCATAATGTTTTTATCTACTGGTACATAACTGTACGAGAGGTGCTCTTAACCTCTTCGAGACTGTGAGTACCACCCTCATGCCATACCAAGTACCCGAGCACCATTCTATCGAATTATAATAATAATAATAATAATAATGAAAAAATCCACAGCCTGTTTCCAGTCTCCGACCGGGTCAGGAATGGAATGAATGAAGCCCCCATCTAGCGGCGAGGATGTGAACTGTGCCGGCTGCCGATGCCTGACGCACTCCTCTGGGGCAATGATTAAATGAATGACAGATGAAATGAAATGATAGTGGAGAGTGTTGCTGGAATGAAATTTTGACAGGGAAAACCGGAGTACCCGGAGAAAAACCTGTCTGCCTCCGTTTTGTCCAGCACAAATCTCACATGGGGTGACCGAGATTTGAACCACGGACCCAGCGGTGAGAGGCCGGCGTGCTGCCGCCTAAGCCACGGAGGCTAATAATAATAATAATAATAATAAATTTTGAAATAATAATTAAGACCAATAATGCAACAAGCATGCACCACTCTTTCCGTTTCCTAACTCCCTCACGCAGAAGTGCTGAAATAGCTACTGCTCGGGTCTAAGCTCTATGAACTTGCGGGATGAAGGGCAGAGGCAGGGTAGGAGCAGGCAAGAATTGACAAGCCTGTCGACAGCCCGCCGTGTTACCTGACATTCTCGTCTATTCCAATACTGCTAACATAGGGTCTTTTCTGAAACCAGTGTGGCGTTGGGAATGGGTGAGTGAGTCACCGACGAATGTATTTGCTTCTGTTACTACGCAAGGCAGCACGCCGGCCTCTCACCGCTGGGTCCGTGGTTCAAATCCCGGTCACTCCATGTGAGATCTGTGCTGGACAAAACGGAGGCAGACAGGTTTTTCTCCGGGTACTCCGGTTTTCCCTGTCAAAATTTCATTCCAGCAACACTCTCCACTATCATTTCATTTCATCTGTCATTCATTTAATCATTGCCCCAGAGGAGTGCGTCAGGCCTCGGCAGCCGGCACAATTCATATCCTCGCCGCTAGTTCGGGGCTTCATTCATTCCATTCCTGACCCGGTCGGAGACTGGAAGCAGGCTGTGGATTTTCATTTTCACTACGCAAGGACCGAGAAACCACATCACTCGTCACCACCACTACTCATAGTCTGCGATGCACATTCCTCTCAGGTCCGCGCAGCTTAGACCGGAGCAGTAGGGATTCACCTCTCACAAAGCAATCTGCAACATGCATGTATGATACATTTTTATGTGTACAGTCGAGTGGAATCAGCATCATTCGTGTTACTAATAAAATAGGGATGTCGTATTATTTATATTTCCCAAAATGATAACATTTCTGATTGTCTAATGAAAACACTCTTATTCCGGTTCGTGCAACAGAGTTTAAATTGAAGAATGGATCTCAGGGGAACTTGTGCTCGCGAGCACTTTTTGGCTCGTATGTCAGGAGCACCAAATTGTGATCGTCTGCTCCATGGCCTACATTTAAAACAATCCAACATGGTGGCTATGAAATATTCCACTGGTTATTATATCTCCAAAACTATTACAGCATTCAATCTGAAATTGTGTATGGTGGTAGTCGACTATTGCGAAAATACACACTCTTAATACCTCATAGACACAAAAGCACAATTAAAAATTAAAAATATTTAAAATGACTTTTTGGATGATCTCATTAGGCCTATCTGAGCACAAGGAGACATGACACGGAGAATATTTACCTAAACCTTAGTATATCGGCATCTATTGATGTTCATTTAGTTTCCAAAATAAAATATGGGGGCAATGCAAAAATGTAAAAACATGTTTTTAGCCTATTTTCATTTATGTCAAAATAGGCTTATGACATCACCTTTTGTCCGTGTGTTCGTATGTGTGTGTGTGTGTGTGTTCCTCCCCCCTTATAATGAAAGTCGATATGGTCATAGTTCTATTTTGTCCGATCCAGGCCGTGTGCTTTACATTTTATTACGTCTCACCAATCCAACATGGCGGCTGTGCGAAATATTTAACCGGCATTCTATATCTCCGAAACTATTACTGATATCACCCTAAAATTATGTCCGGTGAGGAAGGGCACTACTAGAAGTTCATCTATGTGTCTTTCAAAAACCTGTTAAGTACAAAATGAACATGGTGGCGAAGTGAAGTTGAAACATTTAAATACACTGTCACCGATATTGCATGGTGCTAAGAGATCTGACAACGCAGCAGAGTCGTGAAAGGAGAAGACGATGTAATGAGCGGAGATAAGCGACTAGAATATTCGATAAAAAAAATGCATACGTGAACTGAGAACCATGAATTTACTAATTGGAGTTCTTTTTTATATTTTGATTCACATTCAATAATATAAAGGGAAGTGAGTGGCGACAGTGAGCCAATATTGTCATGAACTTGACCGGATTATGAAAGCAGTCGATCTTCTGACGCGAGAAATAGTTCCAGAGCAGCAGGAGATATATAGTGCGTCTCTACCTTAAAAGACAGTACGCGTTAAATGGGCCGCGCTGAAGCCAGATCGGCTGCATATATACAAAGTTCTGCGAGGCCAGGCACATGATGTTAACATAACTCGTATACAGACGTGGTTTTACGCAAAACTCTCGAAATTTCTGAAATGTTTGTTTGTTGTATATAACTGTACCTCATGTCTTGCAGCGAATGACGGTACGAAATTTAGATAAGATACACCAAACTTCAGAGCGCAATTTTAATGCACACATTATAATTTATAATTCTCAATTAACCATGAATATGATAATATTATAATATGTTATAATATTACATTTTCTCGAATATCATACAGTAGGTTATAATAAATTATAATATGACATTTTCCACGAATATAATATAATATAATATAATAATATCAGCAAATTGAAAGTTAAAGAAACACGTCACATACCTTCAGGCCTGCCCACTATCCTCTGGTAGTGGTGTTAACCTTTCCATAAATTCCTCCGTGTCCCTGGATGGTCCAGTTTCAGTCGAATCGGAACCAGTAGGCGATCCATCGAAAGTGGAAGAAGATGAAGGTGATGATGATGATGACGATGATGATGATGATGATGATGATGATGATGATGATGATGATGATGATGAAGATGACAAGCGTATCAAAAATTTCTCCTCGTCATCTTGAATCTCATCTGCTTTCAACAGTTCACTTTTGATTCTTTTCGTATTTTGCCCAATTTTGTGTGGTCACGTGGTGATATGCAGCCGAAATTAAAGTCTTCATCTCTTGTTTTTTGAATGAGATGTTGTTGAATTTTATATAGTACTCCACTTGCGCCCATACCATTTCGATGGGATTAAGTTCACAGTGGTATGGTGGCAAGCGAAGAACATACATGTATTTTCCTGCTGATTTGGCCATCTCGTCAATCATGTATTTATCATATCTCTCTCTGTTTTGATTCACAATAAAAAGGAACTCCCGCGTTAGCATATCATTTCGAAAAGGGATCTCCTTTTGAGTGAGCCAGTCTGCGGTCCGGTTTTTTCTCCATGACGTTGTAGGTAAAAGTTCACTTTTACGACTGTGATAGCCTGCATTGTCTATTACTAAAATAGGTCCTTCGGGAACATTGGGCAACAATTGCTCGGCAAACCACTTTTCATACAGTTCACCTGTCATTTCATCGTGGGCGTCTGCCGTGTTCTTTTGGCACAGAAAAGTTAACTCGGCACCATTAACGAACCCTTGTTCATACCCGGCATGAACCAAGGCAAACCTCGATCCTCGAGCCCTAGGTGGCCTAAGACCTGTGCTAACACCCTCAATTGCTGCCTGACGAGCACTTTTAATTTTAGTATCTCTCCATTCTTTTGTCACGGTGTGGCCCATGTTCACCCAAGACTCGTCAGTAAAAACAATAGATTTGCCTTCATTCCTAAATCTTTTCAAGTCCTTAAGATACTTATGGCGCCATCTGATTATATAATCCCTTTCAATCAGGGCATATTTGTTGACTCTTCTTACATATTCAAACCCTATGTCATGAAGAAATCTATTTAAAGTGGACCTCGAAAAATTTGGCAGTGTATCATCACTGTTTACCCTGCTCAAAACTATATTTAATGTTGGTGGTATGTTTTGAAAGAACAATGAATGAACGATGCGACGGACTCCGCTTTGTACTGTTCCATCGTACTTTATTAACCTAGCATTTTTTTGTTTACTCGCTCTATTAGGTTTTGTTTTTGCTGGCGTTCTCAGAGGACCTTCCTTTTTTTCTTTCTTATTCAATATACTAAACGTTTTGAACACCCGGTAGCTTCTGCTGTCTTTTCAACTGCCTCGGTAACGTTCATGTTCTTTAAGAAATAATTAAATATATTCAGTACTATAATCCGTTCTCTACTGTGCAACTTGCCAATACTACGCCGCTTTCTTGTTGCTGTGATGATGATCATGATAATTGTTGTTTTAAGGGGCCTAACACCTAGGTTATCGGCCCCTATCTTGTTGCTGTATTCATAGTGAATATTACAATAATAAATATAATAATAACTTAATAATAATTAGCACAATTTATGAAACACACAAGGACTACTTCACTTCACAGTTTTTTTGGGCCGATAACCTAAATGTTAGGCCCCTTAAAACAACAATTATCATCATCATCACTTCACAGTTTAACTTCACACCACAACAAATTTAATAACACTGAGCTCTGGGGTAGCACAGAATCTTTTCCTACACTCATCAAATGCAGTCGTGAAGGTAACGAGCCCGCCTGAATAAACAAACTATCGCTCCCGTCATGTGTGCTGAGCGGGTGCATTACGCTAAGTGCGATAACTTACGAATGCTATCTGATACCGATCTCTGGTTTGTTTTAAAAACTATGTCAAACATTAATGAACATTTCTTCTCCGTTAGTCACCGACGTAAAGTCAACAGGAAATATGTTTATCGCTACCTAACTTTCCTGTCATACCATCCTATAATTGAGCCGTTGATAGCCCAAGTGGTGTAACTCCTCTCGGAATAACAAGCAAGTCTAACCTTTGTGGCTGACAGACGCAATGCTCACTTCCAATGCTTCACACACACTGGCCCTGAGCTATGCCTGCTTGCCATAAGGTTTAGACTTTCCTGTAATTCCGAGAGGAGTTACACCACTTGGGCTCTCAACGGCTCAATTTTCAAGTAACGTTTAAGAAAAAAAATTATAACTTCCTTAATATGAAACAAATTACTGCCCTGAGAAATAGGATATCTTCTACCAACATCAGGCAATATAAAAATAAATTCTTAATCTGTTGTGATCATTAGTTCATTAGCTATGGCGTGATACGTTTTATATGTGCATAAAATAGATTCGCGCTAAAATATCGTAATTGTGAAAATTGGGCCATATGTTAATTATTTATGGCTTTTAATTTTACATCATCATAAAGAGCGAAAAATTATCTATAAGACCACGCAAACATTTTCTTAGATTTATCACTTTGCATTATTGGGAAATGGCAACATCGCCGGGGTAGAAGAGGACGAAGCTAATTGCAGTACATATGAGTGCGAGTGAGAGGCAAATGGTACATTTAATCCCATACTGTCTATTAAGGTAGAGACGCTCTATAGATAGCGATTAACCCATGGCGAAGTCAACTCCGAAAGGAAGAGACAGGAGCTGAGGCCACTCGAGTTTCATACTTCGTGGAAGTGTCACCTCGGCACAGCGCGTAGCGACGTATAAACGCAGTGCATCGCTAGTAATTTGTATAAGGCAGTCGCACCGTGACAACTTGGAACCAGTGCGGTATTCCGGTAGCATTATTCAATGCGGAACATAGCTGGAAAACGCAGTATAATTTCTTACATGAACAGTTCTGTATTAACGAATATAAAAGTCATGTGTAGCAAGGCGATATTATAACGCAGATTGTAATGCATTACGGAGTGAAATACTTGTCATTAGTACAGCAAAGTGTGAGCAATGACACGTGGTATCGTAAGCTTTTACGAGGTATGGGACTGTATGCGCCGAGCGCGATATAATTTACGCACAGAACATATGAACGAAGAGACGTGCATTTGTTTGACAAGCAGACAAGTGACAGTCACCATGGTCAGCGAACCCAGAGATAAACTGGATGTAGGTCAGTCCATAGGGTAACTGCACCAGTAGTCAGCCACTTAGCGTTGGTATAATCCGTTATGGTAATTTTTGAGAAACCAGTTACTTATACCACAACATTCTATTTACCAAAGCTACAAGTAAGATGTCGAGTTTCTATAAAGCACTTAATTAACATATTCCTTTAAATCATTAAGCTAAAAATGTCATATTGTCCAGATGGTAACAAAATCACCAGTACTCAGCCATCAAAATCCAGTAGCCAGCCATTTTGAAACCAGTACTCAGCCACTAAATGCATATACACTTCAATTTAAAAATTTTACACCTAAAATAACATTTGGAAGCCACTAAATGCTTATACAGTTCAATTTAAACATTAAAAAATTAAAATAACATTTGAAAGGTCATAATTATATGCCCATTATTTCCAGAACATCAAAAGACACAAAGGTTACAGCTAAATTCACTTCCTGCTGCAATGTCATAAGGTAATAAACGAAATTCGGTACATTTTAAATGAAACCACCTTGAACAGCTGTCACACCCAATATTTTTTAGGGCATCATCTTCAACGTCTGGGGCGTGGTGGCTCAGCGGTCTAGCTGTATGCCTCTCACCAAGGCGGTCCGGGTTCGATTCCCGGTCAATGCATGTGAGATTTTCGAAGTGAAATGCCATGTCCTGTGGTTCGGATTCCACGTAAAAAGGAGGTCCCGTGGCTCATGATCTCAAGCTTGACGGTCACGTTAAACTACAAGCTTCCTTCCTTCCTTCTTCAACGTCACTAATAAGTTCATCATTACAAACACCGCATTGTTGCCTGCAATAACTTTCTTGTGTCATCAGATCTTTCTCACTTTCATCTGAACTTAAGCGGATTTGTTTCTTTTTGTCCTTATTCTTTGCAATCTTCTTCTTCTTCTTTAGAACCTTTTGTGACTTTCGAAACTCCCTCTCCTCTTTTCTCTTTTGTTTCAACTTTTCTTCTTCACTTTTAGCCAAATTCTTTTTATTAAAGAACTCTCGCCATGCTGCTGACGAAATAGCACTTGGTGGTCTTTCTTTGACAGGCCGTTGCTTTCTTGTACTGGATAAGGGACTTGGCCAGAACAGATGATTTTCAAATGTGGAAATCGTACTTTTCAGAGATGGGGTATGATGTGAACTTTCTCCTGTAGAGCCATTTGTTTCTGCATCTGGGGCTATGTTTGAAATCCGTACTTCTGGACCTGTTCCTTCTTATTCGACTAAAGCTGCACATGTCAAGATTTCGGTTTCTGCACCAGCTGGCCCTATATCCTGCACTGTACAACTACTCCCAACATTTTCTGTGTCTCCTAGAGACAATTCATCTGCAGATCCATTGGTATTGACATCGCTGACACAGTTTGAAATTGTCGGGATAAGGGTAAGCTTACTGGAAGTTTGAAGAACACCATCAGAATGAAGCCAGTGTAGTTAAAAGGGACGTAAAACCAATAACATTATTATTTATTATACCATCAGAATGTACATCATACGCGCCCGGTTCAATGTAAACATCCATGTCAGCAAGTCCAATGTCCATGGGCACAGTACCGAGAACCATAGGCTGATCACTAGATGAGCTACTTGTGGCATGGTTTTCATCTGGAACTTGCAGGGTTGATGGTGCTTGGGGGAATGCAGAAAGTTGAGCTTTATGAATTTCTTCTAACACAACATCAACATTAACTCCTCTGTCAGAAAGATTCTTTTTCAGGGTATTGACTACAAGTACGGCGGACTTGAAACAATGATCCTGCAGTTCTGCTGCAGGATTTGAACCTGTGGCACGGTTCATCACTTCCAGTGTATTTTCTATGCATTTGGTGTAGTCCAAAGCATCTGGATTAAATGGATACATCTCGTGGTGGTCTTACGTACGGAAATACAACCATAAAGGTGATGGCGGCAAAGTGCTAAGTGTAATGTCCTTATAAATCGCGAAGTTATATGTAGAAAGAAAGCCGTGTGCGTATACTCCTCCAAATGTTGCGGATTGCGGGTAAGAACAACTAGCAGTGGAATTGTTAGGGAAGTTATATTAAGAGTGTATCAAGCCAAAATTACATGTTAATTAAACAAGCTCATGGCGCGTTAAAAGTGAGGTTAAGCCTAGCTTGTTACACATCACCCACTTGAACAACAAATCCTCTCCTAGCGCTTCAGTGCCGGGCGAATCACTCGGGAGCGGGAATGCTTCCCTGTCACTGATGCGGTAAGACGTTTAGCAAATGAAAACACACAGAAGCAGGGCAGGTTCGCGCAGGGCGGATCATTTAGGAACAGGAAGGCTTCCCCGTCAACAAGGTAAGAAGGAGTTTAGCAAGTGAAGACACACTGAAACAGTGCACGTTCGCGCGAGACGCATCATTCAGGAACGGGAAAGCTTCCCTGTCAACAAGGCGAGAAAGAATTCAGCAAGCAAATCTTACAAAGGAAGTGGACCATACATACACCCTCCGAAATGTTGTTAAAGATGGCCGCAAGCGACAGACCTCGTGTTTCAGTAGCTCTGACATATTACAGTATTTTAGTGGTATTTTACCTGTTCAAGTGTACTATATGGTGTGCAACTATGCCTGAAAACATTTCCGACCGCAGTGATGTGTCGTGTGATCAGAAAATTCTGTGGTACTGCGCAGAGAGACATTTTACTTTCTCGACCGCTGCAGCTTGTAACCTCCCAGTGCTCCGCCATTTTTCCACCTCACCTCATGGACCTGTACAACGTTGCCGTGCTTTCTCCAGTACTGTTTACTTGATACTACTATTACTATCAGGTGACACTCATTTAAACCCAGGACCCCTTAACCTCTACTACCAGAACGCACAGAGCGTCAAAAATAAACTAACCGACTGTTTGGCAAATATAACCGAAATCAATCATTTTGATATCCTCTGCCTCTCAGAAACATGGTTGTCAGACTTCGTATCTTGTGGGGAACTTCCGTTTTCATCTGAGTTCAATGTGTTTCGGCGCGACAGATCCTCAAGGGGTGGTGGTGTTGCAATCGCAGTTCATAACAAACTGAAGGCAAAACATAGGCCTGACTTAGAAACTTCCTGCGAAATAATATGGGTTGAGATTATTATCCCAAAAAGGAAGAATTTACTCGTAGGTTGCTTCTACCGCCCACCTTCCAGCAAAATTGACACATTAGAAGAATGTTTCAACTCTACTGTTCTTGCCCTCAATCAAGAAAATGAAATAGTGTTGCTAGGCGATTTTAACTCCCATATCTCCTGGACATCAATAGACAATGGTACCATACACTCTCCCCAAATAGATACTTTCATTTTATCAAATTTTATAAACGGTCTACATCTGAAACAGTTCAATCTACACCCAACAAGGAAATCCGAAACACTGGACCTCATATTTTCAACCCTGCGTAATGTCACTGTGACCGTTGGAAGAAATATCCTGAACACCGACCATAGCTCAATAGAAGCCACTCTCCCCGTCCCAGCCATCAGACATAAAAATAGCCCCACCACCGATAAGAAAGCTTTCCCTCTTTGGAGAAAGGTCGACTGGCAAGCTGTCAATCAGGATTTATCATCTCTGCCCTGGTGCCTGCTAACAGCTGAGAGAGACGTAAACAGCGCAGTGGCCTTGTTTGAGGATTTACTTTACTCGGCCATTAAACAACACGTTCCTTTCTCCGTACCCAAATCCAACAAATACCCGCACTGGCTAAGTCAAAACACCAAACTCCTTCTCCAAAACAAAACTCGAGCGTGGTCACTGTGGAAATCAGTTCCTAATCCTCATACACGCAATGTATTTATTCACCTACGGAAAATTTCAAGATTTCATATGACAGAAGATTACAACCGCTACATTTCTTCCATAACAGGAAATCTCAAGAATAACCCGAAGAAGTTCTGGACACTTATATCATCCCGTAGAAAGACTCCCAGAATTCCACTTAACCTAAACCTCCATAATGAAGAAATCCCTTTCGAATTGAGGTCCACACATTTCAATGAATATTTCCATTCAACCTTTTCAGTTCCCGTGCCAATCCCCAGTTCCCCTCAACTTACTAGCGTCTGTTCTGATTCACTGTCTCAAATTTCAACGACCCCCGATGAAATCCAAAATATTTTAAAAAGTCTGCCCGCAAACAGATCTACCGGACCATCAGACATAAGCCCTATATTCCTGAAAAACACCTCTGCATCTCTCAGCATCCCCTTATCCATGATACTCAACTGGTGCATGACTTCCGGCACTTTTCCTGACTCATGGAAAAGAGCTGATGTCACACCTGTCTTTAAATCAGGCAGCAAGCACGAAATTTCCTCATACAGACCTATATCTATCGTCCTTATACTCTCTTCAGTCTTCGAAAAGATAATACATTGCCGTCTCCTCACTTTCACCAAACCACACCTCTCAGAAGAACAACATGGCTTCGTCCCTGGAAAATCATGTTTAACAAATCTGACTGTTCTGAACCATCACATAATTTCTGCAATAGATCAAAAATCTCAGCTAGATGTAATCTACGTCGACCTGGCCAAAGCATTTGATTCCGTGAACCATTTCCTTCTCCTCCACAAGCTTGCTTCACGATACAACGTACATGGATCCTTCCTATCCCTAATACAGAGCTTCCTGTCCAATAGGCAACAACGGGTAGTGCTTCCAGGGTCTGTATCGTCCTGGCTCCCAGTCTTATCAGGAGTAACTCAGGGCAGTATCCTGGGACCCCTTCTCTTCGTGCTGTATATGGACGATATAAACACATGTGTGCAAAATTCTCCGTGTTCCCTTCTTCTATACGCTGATGACCTCAAGATATTCAGAAAAATTTCCAATTCTGACGACCACGCTGACCTCCAGGAAGCAGTGAATACATGTACTGATTGGTTCAACAAATGGAAGTTATCTCCAAATCCGAAAAAGTGCTTCAAAGTGTTTTTCTCACTACTGAAATCTGGAAATCAGGCGGACTATAAAATATGTGGAAATAAATTGGATACGGTTTCTCAGGTGAGAGATTTAGGTATTATTCACGATGATAAACTGACATTCTCTCCCCACATTGACCATATCAAATCTCGCGCAATGCGCAGTCTCGGCATTCTATACAGATTCACAGAAATTAAAGACCTCACTGCACTTAAATTATACTTCACCACATATGTTCTCCCTATCCTAGATTTCTCTTCTCCAATTTGGTCTACTTCGGCTATAACCAATATTTCTAAATTGAACAGTGTCTTTAATTTCTTCATATCAATTGTCAAAGCTCGCAATCCTTCACTAAGGCACTTTGCCAAATCCTACATCCTAAATCAGCTCAATTTACTCGACCTGTGAAGCCGTCTACAATTTACTGACCTGTGTTTCCTACATAAAATTATGAATGGTTACACAAAATGTAACATGCTCTTAAGCTACTTTCCACTTCATGTTCCCTCCCGTTCAACACGCCAGAACCATTTACACCACATACCTCGCCCACGTCTTGAAGTAGAGAAGCGCTCTATTTTCCACCGTCTACCTACCCTTAGCAACTCCCTTCCAAACATTGACATATTCTCTCCCTGTCGAACATTCAAACATAACATTAGAAGATCCCTTTCACCCTCTTTTCATAACCCCTCGCCCTCCTAATCACTCCTTGCGTCCTTCCCGAGATTTATCCCTTCTGCCATCACTGCCAATTGTTACCTGTTATTGTTGTTGTTGTTGTTTTTGTTAATATTATTTGAAATTGTTAAAATATTAGTGTAAAATGACCTTTCATGGTTGTATCTAATAATTATTAAATAAATAAATAAAAAATAAATAAACTGTTTTCCCACTTGCAGTAAATACTAGCAGAACAGTGCTGGTTTCTTTTGTATTTCCTAACTGAAGTTCATACACATTCTTCCACCCTTTTGGTGCTATGACCTTTCCAGTTTTAGGACACAAGCTAAAACTGGTTTCATCACCGTTCATTATTCTGTCAGGATCCAATAGAATTTCTTCACTACTGATGTCCCTCAAATACTCTCCAAGCTCCCGAAACCATTTTCGTATCACTTCTTCCGTTACTACGGCACGTCCTTTTGTGACACCCTCCGGAACACGGTCTGCAAGAATATCATGCCGCCGACAAAAGGAAGCATACCACTTCTTTCCTGGTCGTCCATCTGTAAATGGATTGATTCGGTTACCTTCCTTAATAATGCTTTTTCTTGAAAAACCACATTTGCTTAACCGAATCAACCAGTCTACCAATTGCTTTTCCTGATCCTGGCTCAGTATGGTCTCGGGACGCATTCGCCTTGGTCCTTCTGGAACTCGCCCATGTAATCTGTCTTGTAAAGTACCTCTGGGAACACTATAACGACTGGCTTCTCTGATGCTTAAATTATGTTGCCGGATTGTAAATAAAGCATCCGTTAAGGCTTGCTCTTCATAATGATGAATTGGCCGTTTCACACCTTTAGATGAAGCCATGTGGAGTTCAGAATGTATCCTTATCTGCAAAATAACTATTTATTTTTAAATCATTAGGAGCATGTTACTGATATTAAGCTATTTTATGGGCTTTACGGGAAGGCTGACTACTAGTTCATGAGACACCACTAGTCGGCCTTCTTCTTTTCTGCATGACTGACTACTGGGTTTTATGCTTTAAAAATAGTTTTCCAGTGCAGGACAATAAGAGTTAAGTTCTAAGCTTTCTCGGAATCGAAAATGGCCCTTATACGCAATATAAGCCACAGCTCCAGTACTCAGCCACCAAGGCTGACTACAGGCTTCTACGTTTCAATTCACTCCCCAATAGTCAGCCCCCTCGAAATACATAACCCCACTTCCCTTAAACACATTTTAAAGGACTAATAGTGTATTTTAGAATATTTCAAAGTACCACAATATGATTCTTAGTGCTTGTGAAATGAAATAACGAAATACTGACCTTCACAAAATATCACCACGCGTTGTGCAATTCACAACATGGCCACGCACGATCACCGCTTGCTGCCTAGTAACACGCGGGAAGGATGACTACTAGTTCATTTTTATTCCGGTAGAGGCCATTATTAGCAAGGGGAACATGACACGGGTGGCTGAGTACTGTGGAACCAACAGAATGCGCTTATATTGTCTTGTTTGTTTATTATTTCAATAAATTCTCGATGATGGCTGACTACTGGTGAGCGGTTGAGAATAGGATCACCTACCCTATATGGAGAGACATTCGAGGCCGAGGACGAACGTAATTTCTTACGCGTACACGCGAGTATAAATGCGTACGATATAACCTGTGTTGTTATAGGGTTATTTTCACAGCCATAAGTTGATATTGCATGGCATATTCAACATGAACATTGCAGCGATGTATTGGAAGGACATAAATGCTATCAGTACAAACCAGTGCGAGGTTCGCGACATGAACTTTCTTAGCAAAGAGATGACCGGCTAGATCTAGAATGTGGAAGCTGTTATGAGGACGTGACGTGGACGAGGACGATGGAGGCCAACGGTGAGCGAGGGAGACCCAAGGACCTTGAGCTGGATCGTGGACGGGAGTGGACGGACCATATGGAAATATGGGGCCGATGTTGGAAGGAAAGACGTCGACGGAAGTACAAGCAGTATGAGAAGCAAGGTACAGAACCCGTTATGCTAACTAGAAAGTAGATTTGAGTGGGTCACGGCATCACGGAAATTTGGCAGATGGACGTAAAACGAAATTTATTGCAATAATTTTTCTAATTATAAGGGAGGTAAATTGAAATGTGTTGCGAAAGTTTATTAAATTATTATGGTTTATTTAATTACTAGCTGAAGTACCCGTGCTTCGCTACGCGTCATAAATAAATTAAAATATGAAGGTGACAGTTAAAACAGGGGATAGGCGAGGTGCTGCGCAGAGGGAGATTAAGGATGGAACATTTTGTCCAACTACACCGCTCGGCGTTGACCGTGTTTTATAGCACAAATTTAGGTTTTACTCGCTAACGGTTGGAGATACCTTTCGGATAGGAAATGTAATTTTTAACCTCGTATATACCATCAAAAGTTTGCTATTTTTTAGCGTTCTCTTTGTATTTGAAATGGAAATATGAAAGTTTTAAACCAAAGGGTGTAGTGAAGTCACTAAAATGGTCGCCATCTTTAAATAGAACAAAGTATTGAAATCAAAAGTAACCTATATGTTAACCAGGTAAATCAGCTACTTCCATGTAAAATTCATGTAAATCGGACCAGTGGTACTTGCGTGATTGAGTAATACATAGACGCACATCATCTCATTTTTAGCCTCGCTTCGCTCGCGTCATAGTCGTGTCATATTGTTATTCAATGAAATGCAGGTTTAACCCCATTAAAACCCCTTTAGAACCTGAATATCCAAAAATCCCTCCTTGGTAGACGTTTTCGACACACAACAAACATATCCCCAAAATGTCATTCTTCTAACTTTAATCGTTTGGGTTGGTCGATGAGAGTGAACATCCAAAAATCCTTCCTTAGGGGACGTTTTTCTTCCAAAATGTCACCCCTCCCCATAGGCCCCTTAAATTGGATTTATGAAAAAACGGTCGAACACATATTTATTTTATTTATTTATTTATTTATTTTTAAGCTGATTGATTTCCTCCGAGTTTCAAACTCCTCGCCTATGTCGTTTAAGAGATACACGGTCCGTTAGGAATCTTTCAACCCCCACTTTTCATCCCTTTCACCTCATAATATACACTACATCGAAAAACCATTAGACATGTGTCAGCTTATTTTTAATGATTAGTATATATGCCAAGTATCACATCCCCAAATGAAACCACTCGTGAGATATTGTTATTCAATGAAATGCACGTTTACCCCCCTTAACACCTATTTAGAACCTGAATATTCAAAACTCTTTCCTTAGTGGACGTTTTCGACATACAACGAACATATCCCCAAAATTTCATGTTTCAAACTTTAATAATTTTGGCTGGGCTATGATGAGTGAGTGAGTCAGTCAGGACATTTCCTTTCATTAATTTTTGATAATTTCACCCCTCCCCATGAACCCCTTAAATTGGATTTATGAAACAAACGGTCGAACACCTATTTACTTATTTAAAGCTGTTTTCCCCCTGAGTTTGATGAGTGAGTAAGTGAGTCAATCAGTTAGGACGCTTTCTTTCCTGTTCCCCCCCCCCCCCAGAATTTCACCTCTCTCCAAGGGCCCCTTAAATTGGATTTATGAAAAAAAAAACAGTCGAACACCTATTTACTTGTAATTTAAGCTGTTCTTTTTCCGCCGAATTTCAAACTTCTCGGCTATGTCCTTTAAGAGATACACGCTCCGTCAAGAATCCCTCAACCCCCAATTTTCACCCCTATCACCTCATAATATACACCACATCGATAAACCCTTAGACATATGTCTGATTATTTTTAATGATTAGTTTATATACCGAATATCACATCCCCTAAGAAACAACTCATGACATATCGTTATTCAATGAAATGCACGTTTACCCCCTTAACATCTCTTTAAAACCCGAATAAACAAAAATCATTCCTTAGTTGACGTTTTCGACATACAGCGAACATATTCCCAAAATTTCATTTTTCCAACTTTAATAGTTTTCGCTGGGCGTGATGAGTGAGTGAGTCAGACGGGACATTTTCTTTCAATTATTTTCACCAGAATTTCACCCCTCCCCATGGGCCCCTTAAATTGGATTGATGAAAAAACGCTTGAACACCTATTAACTTATTTTTAAAGCTGTCTTTTTCCCCTGAGTTTGGTGAGTGAGTGAGTTAGTCAGTTAGGACACTTTCTCTCCTTTTTTCCCCCAGAATTTCACCCCACTCCATTGGCCCCTTAAATTAATTTATGAAAAAACGGTCGAACTCCGTTTTACTTATCTTTTTAGCTGATGTTTTTTCGCTGGGTTTCAAATTTCTCGCCTATGTCGTTTAAGAGATAGGCCTACACGCTCCGTTAGGAATCCTTCAACCCCCAATTTTCACCCCTTTCACCTCATAATAACACACCACATCGAAAAACCCTTAGACACATGTCTGCTTATTTTTAATGATTAGTTTATATGCCGAGTATCACATCCACAAATGAAACCACTCGTGAGATATTGTTATTCAATGAAATTCAGGTTTAACCCCCTTAAGATCCCTTCAGAGCCTGAATATCCAAAAATCCTCCCTTAGTGTACGGTTTTGACATACAACGAACATATCCCCAAAATGCCATGTTTCCAACTTCAATATTTTTGGCTGGGCGATGATGAGTGAGTGAATGAGTCAGGACATTTACTTTCATTTTTTTCCCTTCAGAATTTCACCCCTCCCGATGAACCCCTTCAATTTGATTTATGAAAAAAACTGTCGAACAGCTATTTACTTACTTTGAAGCAGTTTTCCCCCCTGAGTTTGATGAGTGAGTGAGTCAGTCAGTCAATCAGTTAGGACATTTTCTTTCCTGTCCCCCCCCCACAGAATTTCACCCCTCCCCATGGGCCTCTTAAATTGGATTTATGAAAAAAAACGGTCAAAGACATATTTACTGATTTTTATGCTAATTTTTTTCCGCAGAGTTTCAAACCCCTCGCCTATGTCTTTTAAGACATACACGCTCCGTTAGGAATCTCTCAATCCCTACTTTTCACCCCTTTCACCTCATAATATACACCACATCGGAAAACCCTCAGACACGTTTCTTACTTTTTAATGATGAGTTTATATGCCGTGTATCACATCCCCCAATGAAACTAATCGGGAGATATTGTTATTCAATTAAATGCAGGTTTAACCCCATTAAGACCCCTTTAGAACCTGAATATCCGAAAATCCTCCCTTAGTAGACTGTTTTGAAATACAATGAACATATCCCCAAACTGTCATGTTTCTAACTTCAATAATTTTGGCTGGGCGATGATGAGTGAGTGAGTGAGTCAGGACATTTTCTTTAAATTTTCTTTTTTCAGAATTTCACCCCTCCCCATGAACCCCTTAAATTTGATTTATGAAAAAAACTGTCGAACAGCTATTTACTTACTTTAAAGCAGTTTTTCCCCCTGAGTTTGATGAGTGAGTCAGTCAGTCAATCAGTTAGGACACTTTCTTTCCTGTTTCTCCCCCCCCCCTCCAGAATTTCACCCCTCCCCATGGGCCCCTTAAATTGGATTTATGATAAAACGGTCAAACACATATTTACTTATTATTATGCTGATTTTTTCCCGCTGAGTTTCAAACTCCTCGCCTATGTCGTTTAAGAGATACACGCTCCGTTAGGAATCTTTCAATCCCCACTTTTCACCCCTTTCACCTCATAATATACACCACATCGAAAAACCCTCCGACTCGTGTCTTCTTATTTTTAATGATGAGTTTATGTGCCGAGTATCACATCCCCCAATGAAACAAATCGGGAGATATTGCTGTTCAATGAAATGCAGGTCTACCCCCTTAACACCCCTTTAGAACCAGAATATCCAAAAATCCTCTCTTAGTGGGCATTTGCGGCCCTTGGGGAAGCTGCATACCAAATTTCATTCCAATCCGTTTGATGGTTTCTGAGATTTCGTGATGAATGAATGAGTGAGTGAGTGAGTGGTATTTGACAAATATATAGTAGAAGATAGTGTCAAGTCTTTGTTATGCTAAACTCGGTTGACAGTGCTGTGTGAGAAGTTGAGTAACTAACGTGATTTCAAGTAAAGATCCTCATTTTCTATACAGGTAGTGCAGAGCGCAAATGGCATCCAGTCGGCCGTGTCTCGACTTGAGCTATGTTGCCATGGAAACCATCCGCCTTGCCATTCCTTCATGAGTATATTTTATGATTTGATTAGCATGTGCTGGAGTGCAAAAGGGTCTAAATCAGAAGAATGAGAAAGACTATCGAAAATTCATGTAGCCAGCGGTTCGTTCTGGGTCCTAAACTATGTGTATGCAAAATTCGGTTGAGATTGGTGTAACGGTGTAGATTTGTATACGGAACAGACCCACCCACATACATACCCACATACATACATACAGACTTTCACTTTTATATATAAGATTATGGATGTCTTAAAATAAGTTAGTGTTGTGTATGTATTAATCAGGAAGAGAAAAGAGTAATGGTTTGAGCGAGGAGGAGTGTCACTTTACATGTTTCCACTTCGATGATTTAATTAGGATTCAGTTACACTATTAGGAAGATAGAACTTACAGGAACGAACACTTACACTTAGAGGTTACATTTTCCACAGATATGAGAAAATAATATAACAGATAAATATTCTCACACCACACGAAGATTTTGATGAATATTTTGTATGAGCAGAAGCGATTCATAATTTAGTTAAATATAGGAGAGATGAGTTAGGAGATTTAAATGTTGTATAGAAATGAAACTATGGTTGTATGAGGAGAATATGGTAGTTAAGAAATATAATGAAGTTAAATGTTTTCATTGCAGGCCCCGTGGTGTTGAGGTAGCGCGCCTGCCTCTCACCCGGAGGCCCCGGGTTCGATCCCCGGCTCCATCAGAGATTTTAGAAACTGATGTGAGGGCTGGAACGGGGTGCACTCGCCTCGTCAGGATAATTGAGTAGCTGTCTGACAGTGAGGCAGCGCCCCGGTCAAGAAAACCAGGATAACCGGCCGAGGGGACCCGACGCGCTGACCACGCGTCGCCTCAATATCTGCAGGCCAATTGGCTGGGCAGCGGTCGCTTGGCAGGCCCAGGCCCTTCAAGGGCTGCAGTGCCACGGGGTTAGGGTTAGTGTTAAAGGTTTTCATTATGATGAAGTTCAGTAAAGAGATATAATTGTGATAATTGTGGCATGTATATTGATGTCAATTAATAGGTTCAAGTCACTGTTAATTTAATGGAGGAACAGTATATTGAATTAAAAGTAAGCCACAGAGGTGTTAATGGAAATCTTATGAACTATATAAAGATCATATAATGATCGATCAAAATCTTAGGTTGGATAAACTAGGAGAAATTGGTGGTGAAATGAAGGTGAATATATAGAAATGGTGGATTATGAATTATTATGAAGTGAAAGATAAAAATATTACCCTTAATTGTAGTCCATGAATCCTATGATTAAATCGAAATGTAATGAAAATGATAACCAGTGCTCAGAGTAATGAAACCTGATCGAATAGAAGTTAATTAACATAAGGATGAAAGACATTTAAGCTACAATTTAGTAGAATAGTTTTGTAAATAGAATTGTATAACGAGAAATATTCTTACAGAAAATTTGTGGAGAGAAGAAAGGCATCCATGTTTTAAACTTGAGAAATTAGATAGAAGGAGACGATAATAATTAGTGTGATTTAAGATTTGTGAATATTTTTGTAAATATGTTTCTACTAAAAATGGGCTGTATTATGGAGAGGTGGCTAGATGCTTTTGTGAAACTGACGTAAATTAGGTGGAAATTAATCCAGATCTCCGTAAGTTTATTTGTGTGGAAAGATACGACGCCCGGAGATTTTGTCCCAATTACAATTTTTGCTTTTGCGTAATTATTTTCTTTGCAACTCAAGATTTAATCTTGAAGGATCTCCGAGTGCAGATAACTTTTATTGATTTATTATTTGTAATTGTGTGGCTTTAAATACATTTGTGGATGTGTTTTTTTAAATCTTAGTTCAGCTGAATTCTATATCATTTCTTGTCGCTAAACTTGAATGTTGATCGAAATAATTTTGAGTAGTACCCAGTTGAACCCAGTCCTTAATAATGCCCCGGGATTTTTCGAATCTCATCCTCCCGGCTATTTCTTGTGTTCCGAAATTGTTTCGAACATTCAAGGTTTATCTTTTAATTCGAGTTGAAGGGTTTTTGCCGAGGATTGGCGTGTTGAGTAGGGGCCACCCCATCTGAGGCGGGATTATCGGGCACAACACATTTCTTGCGGTTTATCCATCCAAACGCAGTGATACTTAGTGCAGCAAATGTTTATACACATTGTAATGCACTAGCATCTAATTTAGTTCCATTGTTTACATAACCTCAAGATGGTGGCTGTACAAAATTTTAAAATTAAGGTTGTATTTCTTGCGTCCTAATCATGCGATCAGAGCCAACGTGTGAATAATGAACCTACGCAATAATCGTCATCTAATAGTACATAACTCTATGGCCTATAAAAATATAAAATATAAAAATCCAACGTGACGGTTCTCAATATCTACTAATCTATGACAGCTACCAAACTGACATTTTGTATGTTGATAAAGGCTATAAAGATAAATTCACATATGGGACTTTCAATAACCTGGTGAGCACAAATGCAACATGATGGCGACGCGAAATTCAAATATTTAATGGTCGTTTCTCGCTATTTAACTATCCGAGCGTAGTGAAACTTGCTACGATAAATGTTTATACACATTTCAATCCACTGGCATCTAATTTATTTCAATTGTATTTATAAACACAAGATGGGGGCTGTGCGAAGTTTTAAAACGGTGTTTTTATTTCTTGTGCCCTGATCATGCGATTGAAGTTTTAATAATACACCTACGCAATAAGCTTCATGTAATTATAAATATTTTATGGCCTACAAATATAAAAATCCAATGAAATATTTAGGCGTTTCTGGATATCTACGAATCTATTACAGCAATCAAACTGAAAGTTTGTATGTTGATAGAGGCAGTTAGCATAAGTAGGATAGACTGTATAGTTCTTCACGGAACTACTTGTTTCTTTCTCGTGTTCTATTCAAGTGATCAGATTAAAAATGTGTAATGAACCATCATGATAATCTGCATCCATCGCGGCCAATTGGAATATTTCACCTAAACTGTTACAGCAATCAAACTTAAATGTTCTGTTGTGTTAGGGGACTATTCAGTATGTACACATCTGTGAAGTTCAGAATTCTGATGAGCACCAAAACAACATGGCTGCCATTCAAATGTCGAATATTTCAAGTGACTATTCTGGCGTTGTAATAATCCAAGCACATTGAAACTTGACACGGCGATTTTTATATGAAGTTAAATATATTACAGATTTTTATTTCTCGTATCCTATACAAGTGATCGAAGTGAAGCTCTGCATAATGAACCACCATAATAATCTTGATCTACATTGCTTACATTTCATAAATTATAGAGGACGTGCACATGATTTTTCTTTGAATTAACTCCCGTGTCTCATTACAGTAAGATGCCATCTCAACTGAAGGAATCATAACTAACCGATATTGAAAGTCATATATTGTAGTGCATAATATTTATTGTTGTGGTGGTGCTGATCATTTTAATGTGGGGAACATCGAGATAATCAACCTCAAGTTCCTAGTGTAGTTATTGTAAAATATAGATTATACGAATGTTAATTCATGACTCTTGCCGATGATCTATTGAACCAATCATTGAGGAAGTTAACAGACCGTTACCATGAACTAAATATTCTGGTTCAAAATTCTTTGATGTTGTATTAATGTACTTTCGGTAACGCCTAATCATGTGACTTTGTACACATGTGTTCCACTGCTGGAATTGTGTTGATTTGAGTTATGCTTAGCAACGATCAAAGGTTTTATTTTAGATAGGGCAAACACTACTACCAGACTAAAATCATATATTAGAATATTCTTTTTAAAGCTACTGTCTAAAATGAGAACAATGGTGAATATTGAGTTCTGAGTTTGAAATTATTGCCCTAAACATTATCATAATGCAGGTCTTGTGCCAAAAGATATGTAGTCCATAACAAGAACAATCTACCTAAATCTCCGGGAAAGTTTCGAAACTGAAAGAACCAGCAGAATATATGAAAATATTGAAATATTAGAAGTCGTTTGTCAGTGTTGCCCAAGTAATCTATTGATAGAATCACTTTTCAGTCGGTCAACACGAGTGTATCCAATGCCTATTGCCTGAAATAATTACATGCATTATTAATTAATTGCTACTCCTCGCCCAATCTCGTGTTGACTGACTGAAAGCAATTCTATCAATATATGAAAAAAGGCTATTTAGTTCTCATGGAACTACTTGCTCATTGTCTTTTGTAGCTTTTCAGTCATTCGACACGATTGTGCCCAATGAATGGGTGGGGTACAAGATATAAATATAAATAGCAGCAAGAAAAGTGGGGATCTTTCAAAAATAAAATAAAATCCACACTAGTAAATATGAGGCAAAGAATGCAAACGGGACGGGATAATTGGTATGTTATAGCATGAGGATGCACATTGTGTCTATTTTCAACAAAGCTAGACCTGATTATAGGTAGATTTGTAGGTGCCTATACCATCTAGGAGACTAGGTGGCAACCATGGGACAGATGTCTAAGTTGTGGCAGACGGCTTAAATGGCCTACGATGGTAATGAAAAGAGTTCCAGGGTCCATAACATAAATTTTCCGTCAGTCAGTCTTTCGTCATTCAGTTTGGTTCAGTTACAACGATAAGTCATTCAAAACCTCAGTTACATATTCCGATAACAGATGGCCCATAGGATGGCATGCTAACTATGTTAGGCTAGAGCTCACTGCGTCAGTAGCAGCGTGGAGAATGATAAGTCAACGTCGCTGTGAGGAGTACAACAACAATATATCTAAACATTTTAATTAGTTTCTCCTTGTGCATGCTAAAATTTGTTAATTGATTTAATATTATTACAGTGTGTGATTCTAAATTGTATACAGTGCATATACACCTTTACGCACGTAATTCACAATACCTTGAACACAAAACAAACCAAACGTTTTACGAGATTCAAATTGCGAATCGTATTATGATCACCTAACGGCTCACTATTGAACTACAGTGCTACACAAAACAGTTTGTATCGACTACACTCAAAAAGAATGCTTCATATCTCTATACACTACAGTACTTGTTCATTAATGATTTTAACAGGTCGCCACAAAAAGCGTTATACTACACTGTATAAATCAGTGTATTAGCATGTCGAAGGTTTTCAAAACTGAGGTGTGTAAACGTATTTTACAATATCCTCTAATAATTGTCCCACTGCTCCTTAATAGTTCCAGAGTAGTTGAGCATACATAAAACATTTAATTCTGGTTATTTGCGGTTAACATCCCTGGGATATTTTGAAGAAAAGACATCCGATAACGTCGACGATGGCTCAAATCTTACCTATTTTGAGGTAAGTGTGTTAATTAATGAGTTGGATATATTGTAATAAATTAGATTTGTTGCAGGATATATATTTTTGGATCGTAACAATCTAATTCGTAGTTTATTATTTATACTGAAGCCTAAAACCTAATCTTTATATTAGATTTTCATCACAGTATGTCATGAATCCATTTTACTTTGCAGCGATTTGTGTAAACAGTTCGTTTGAAGAAACGAGTAAAACTATCGTGATCAGAATTTTCGCAAATTAAATTTCCAAAGCATGCAAATGTTCACCATTCATCTCTTAGCTGCAGTAATCATCAAAAATATGGCAGGCTCAAATGATCTTGTTCCAAGACCATGTCTAGAAAATAAAATCTAGGGCTAGGATTATTTTTACCAACAATCTCCAAAATATGAAAAAGGTGTACATATGGCCTAAAAATAATACAAAATACTCATATCTATTTCGTAGCAATAATTTCAATTGTGAATTACCAAATCGTATCTTTTATACTGTCCAATTGAATTTCGGTATGGGAAAAACAACATTGAAAGTAAAATACATTTGAATGCATTTCAGCCTATCTTTTATTTCTTGGTATTGACAACACTTCACAAACATGTTGCTAATTCACTATATTAGTTCCCACTTAGAATGTACATGCAATGACTACTTAGGATATTCTATAATTTGAGTGTCATTTCTACAAGGGGCGAAGGCGACCTGATCCGAGACCTTGGATATGACAAAGGAACCAGGCATCCTGAACAGGGTTCTAAAAACAAGCAAGAAACTTTATAAATGTAAAAGCAAGTCGAAAAGTGCAAAAAATAAGAAAGAATCTGGACAAAATGCATAAAATAAAATTCTTAAATTGCAAACAATGACCTTAACTTGGCCCACAAATGCCTCATCACACAAAAAACGTCAAAATGACTAATAAATTATCAAATGTGTCTTAAGTCATCCATTCGTTACAAAAAAAAATCCCAGAAGATTTTGTGCATAACAAGACAAATGATTCAATTTTATAGTAATAATACTAATAATGGTGTCTTGAAGGACTCTTAGTCACGAAGAATTATATGATGTTAATGGCTGTTGCAGAGAGCGTAAATACGCCTGAGCCAACTGGCTAGCAGATCGGAGATGTTCTCGCCATGTGGCAGAGCTTATTATATAACGGATTATGAGAGCAGTTGTATAATGAGGATTTAATATAGTGTGGATAAATTTTTCATAATTTATCCGGTAATCGTTAGGTAGGCTATGTGGTAAATTATTCAGCTGCAGCACTCAAACAGATTTTGCTTTACAGGTAATTTAATGTTAATGCCAAATCGTTTTACTGTCTCTTTTTCACTAGCATTTCACATCAACGCTGTTGTATCATGGCGGTGCAGGCGACCAGCAACACAATATTCGAAATCTGTTTTCCATCAGGATTAAGGGAAAGTTAAAAGCTATCGGGGTTTAGGTGGGTTATAAACAGTAAGGAGCACTTTAACATGTTTAGGGGTGTATTTCCGAGTTCAAGGCACGGTAGATACAGAACTTTTACTCTCTTTTAATCAACCAACAGTCTCTCGAGTTCTCTACGTTAGAACTAGGGTATCATATGACGTTGGCTACAGAATTTCATATCAACAAGCCAGGTGAAAGGTTGGCTGTTCACCTCCTTTCTAGCAAAACGAGAAGTGATGGACCTATTGGTGAGGGCAGCTTTTCCATCTAAACGGAAATAGATTCAATAAATATTTTAAGCATGCTCTTTTCTTTTATTCTCCACCGATGAGACTAGTTCAGTAGTTTAGATTCTGGCCAAGGTGGCCTATCTCAATGGATATGGAGAAAGGTTATTTCCATTGTCAGGTTCTTCTTTAGCAGTTCTTTGCCGTTCACCTTTATGTCACCAGGCAGTGGAATGGTAATTTACCAAGGACCACGATCCCTTCCTTTCCAATCCTAAAACCCTTTACATTTACGAATATTGACAGCCATAATAACACATTCCGCACTCATAGTAACATGACGTGGCTTAGTCAAACTATGAAATAAATGTTATTTTTCTTGCCCGTGTTGCCTACAGCTCAATAAAGCACTCATGTCAAACCAAGCAGCTACAGTATGTGTCTAGGTTAACATGGTGTTTAGTAAAAACATGTAAGCCTACTTTCTCTTAAATGTATGGGTACAGTCATAACACTTTGACCTTGAGTATTCTTGTGATGAACGTTAAAATTTATAACCTATATAGGACTCCTCGTTTACTAAGTTTCGTTGTAAATCCGCTCTTTCATCCAGAGGAATTAATTCTAACATGCTCCACCCTGAGTGTATGGAATTGTTGATCTTGTGTCATCTGAAGAGAAAGCCTCTTGTGTGAAACTGCATACTTGCTGCGTTTTGTCATTGTTACTGCAATAAATGGTGGATTATCGATATCAATGTCTTATATTTTCAAGATAGCAGCTGCGTTCTATATTCAGAGTGATAGTGCTATGATTAATTCTAGCGAGGTACCTTAAATGATGTTGCTCTCTTACCAAGTTCCATGTTAATTGTGCTATTGGATTGTCATTGATTTTGATGTTTTAATAGCACACTCAGGCACCATCTTCAATATTTGATGAGATAGTTCTCTTGCTTTGCCGGCCCCGTGGTGTTGGGGTAGCGCGCCTGCCTCTCTCCCGGAGGCCCCGGGTTCGATCCCCGGCTCCGTCGAGGATTTTAAAACTGACGTGAGGGTTGGAACGGGGTGCACTCAGCCTCGTGAGGACAATTGAATAGCTGTCTGACAATGAGACAGCGCCCCGATCACGAAAACCAAGATTAACGGCCGAGGGGACCCGAAGCGCTGATCACGCGTCACCCCAATATCTGCAGACCGAATGGCTGGGCAGCGGTCGCTTGGTCGTAGCCCGTCATGGGCAGTATAGTGCCAGGGGTTGACTTTTATTTTTGTTCTCTTGCTTTGGGCATACAAAGTGCATGTGTAGTTCTACATTATACTAATTGAGTAAAATTGACATATTGGAAGCCATATTTCCGTGTTGCCTAAGCAATCTAGAACTAGAAGTTCTTCAGTGGGTCGCTCGAGTGCCCCCAATCTGGGCACACTCGTATTGACCGACTGAAATGCTTCTAATAATAAATTTGAGTTATAGTAACTCAAAGATATGTAGCGTTCTTTTATTTTTACCGTCCATTATTACAAGATGGCCGCTGCACGGTATATCCGGTGTGCGTGATATTCTTAAGAGTAACACTACCAAGCTACAGTACTTTGAGTGGTACTCCTCTCATCAAATACGGCGTTAATTGTGCTACTATATCATGAATGAATGATATTGAAGATTTAAAAATACGCACACCCATCACTTTTTTTTTAGCGTATGGCTTTTAGTGCCGGAAGTGTCCCAGGACATGTTCGGCTCGCCAGTTTTGTAGCTGCTTCGAGACGGACACCCATTGGGTGAGCTACAAGTACCGTTGGGGAGGAAAGTTGGAATGGAAGGTCGAGGAGTTGGAAGGTAGCGGCTGTGGACTATAGTTAGGGACCAACCCCAGCATTTGCCTGGAAGGAAGATGGGAAACCACAGAAGACCATCTTCAAGGTTGCCGGCGGGGGGATTCGAACCTCCTCGCCTCCCGGATGTGAGCGACTGCCAGCAGTCATGCCGTAACGACCACGGCTAACTCACCCGGTACACCCATCACTGTGAATGTATGACGTCGCAGTGCTTTTGACTTGGTCGTAGGAAGCCACTTACAAGGTTCTAAATAATTACTAATTTTCGTTACTTTAGCTTAAAAGTACTTTAATTTATTAATTACCATATTCGTTATTTTCAAGATGGCCACTGCGTACTCTAATCAGCTTGTTATATTTGTGGCTTATTTCAGAAAGGCCCTTTATTGGGTAATTCCTTCTAACCAAGCTTCGTTTTAATTGCGCAATATTTCTCGTACACTTTCCATATTTCTCTAGAGTGCCCCACTGTAAACGTAGTATTTGAAATAGAATGCTATTTTGGCTTTTACCTCTAGGGAGTGTTTATGAAACAAGGGAGACACCACATTCCAGGTTGTTGCTGTCAGCGTCGGAAATCGATCCTTCCATCTCCAGACTTCCTGATCTTTCTTGCAGTCGTGGTACGCCACTTGAACACACACGACTCCACTGCCGGTTAAATGAAACTGATGGAACATTTTACAACACCTATTGCTGAGGCACTGTATCTTCACGATAGGGGCATGACTGGAGCAACCGCTCCTTTGGATTTGGGGATGAATGGGTTAGAATGCTGGGGGTCAATAATCAAGGTCATTCGGATAAAGGTTAGCGTTGTCCAACATTAAGGTATGTTTATCATTTAGAACTGCGAGCAGAAGGTGGGTCAGATGCATTATTTAGGTCTGTAATGTTTTTTTTGTACCAGTGGCTCGTAATTCTACTGCTGAGGCTTTTAACAGTTAACAAAGGCATCGTAGGTAGAGTTAAGTGTTGCCACCGT
The DNA here is from genome assembly GCA_946902985.2 of Meconema thalassinum. Lineage (NCBI taxonomy): Eukaryota > Metazoa > Arthropoda > Insecta > Orthoptera > Tettigoniidae > Meconema > Meconema thalassinum. Next base: position 638,015,607 of record OX336389.2, read on the forward strand.
TTCGAGGGGTAGTTAGAGTAGCTATCCACTCAATTCCTAGTATGCAGTATTCAGCCTTGTGAGGACAACTGAGAAGTGGATAAGTTCGAATTATCGATCTACACGTTTCTCCCCTTCAACTTCAGGTGGATGCCGGAATGACACATAAAATACGTTGTAAAACACGGCCATCTCGTGATCGAAATTCCAAATACAACGAGGAAGGGGTGGCGTGGGATAAACTTGCACGGTGGCAGGAGGGTATTTGTCCTTCTATCACCAATCAAACCTAGAGTCAAAGTATATATTTGGGAGTGGGGAATGTGAGGTTAAGGGTAGGTGTAAGGCATTCACAACCTAAAATTTCGGGTTTGTTCCTTGTTCAGCCCTGCGCCATTTAAGACTCGTTCAATGCAACAGCAAAACCCCTGAAGTCCGGCGTCTCTGGAACACAGTAGGGATCTCTAAAATGCAAACTACTATCATTATCCGACTCATAAATATACTGAAAGGGTAGAAAGATAGAATAAAATGAAAAGAGAACTATAACATCCTTCCTACGCAAAATTGACAGAACCCCATCGCAATCATATCTTGAAGATTTGTTTCATTTTAACCTGTGTTTTCCCGGCCACTGATCACGCATATTAGTCCCATTGACGGACTGCAATAAACTGTGTAAATGGAAGGGAGTGACAATACCTCTGGGAGCCAGCTTGACAATAGTGCATTACCACCGACAACACAGAAAAATACTGTCAGCTGTACTCCTAACTTGTACTGAATGTCAATTAATCATTGAAATTGTTATTAATAGCATGGTTGTTGTAAATACGAATTAAAATCCTGTCACTAACCGCTGTAACTAAAACTAGGACAGATTTTAAATCCTTGTTTCACGCTTCATTGTACTCAGCGGCACAGATTTTATTTCCATGAATTCCTATCCCTGGGGAAGTCATCCAAATTCGCTCATAATTTGTAATTAAAACACATCACTTGGTAAAAAAAATGTTTGTGGCTAGAAGTAGTTTGATGAGTAATAATTCCAATACCAATTGAAAGAACATGTTCCAACCCTATAAATATTAACAGATCGTTTCTCTGAAAAAAAAATAGTCTTAGAAACCATTTCCTTTATGTTTTCATTGGTGATCGATCATTCATGCCTCGCGTAAGTAAATGAAGTATGTATGAAGCCTCCCAGATACGTAAGGAATAGTCTAAAGAAACCTTACTGTTGTGTTTACCTAGATGCTCACGTATTTCGCGCGTCAATTGGAACAATAGTGTTCTTGACATCAATCACTGTGGTTTAAAATTCCTTTAGTGCTCTCTGGAAACATTATAACGACATGGAACTCAGAGGACATTGGAATATAAACCCTAATGACAATGACACTACTCACCACACTCAATGTCGACACCGACGTTCTTCCTTCTTAGCAAAACAGCTTAACGGTATAGTCTGTCTGAACTGATTGAAAGTGGAAGGTGCTTTAGAATCCCACGTCTACAAGGGAATATTGTTATTGTAATGGGAATCTCCTGATATCGCTGAAACGTTATATGGAAGTCAAGTAGTTCCATGAAGAACTAGACAGCATATTTCCATAAATTCCCGTGGTCTCTGCCACCAAACCTCTCCTGGAAATTGAAAGGAATTTCAATGTGATAGGCTAAATAGCTTTTGGTTCACGACCTATGTCTTCACCAACACCATTAGAATGAGAAGTTATGTGCTAGAATATATAGTTTAGAATATTGGTGATTAAGATTCTTCCCACGAAATGGCATCTTTCTGTAACGAACCACGGAAATTAATTTTTAGAGAAGTCAAATGCATTGCGTCTATGATTTAAGAAAAGTAACTCTATGGCCTACATCTTCGAGCATACAACAGGATGAGAGGGCGCCCGCTATGTTTCTACCGGCCGACCGTGGGACCAAAATAAAATCGGGAGCGATCAGCTGATGTTGGGTAAAACAAGGATGTCTCCCATAAGAATGGCATTATGAAGTGACTTAAAATCCCGATTCAAGAGTATTACTTGTGATTAACCGACTATTTCTGTTAAAAGTGGATGTAACTACAATTCCTTCTGAATATTGCTGTTGTTTTTTGTATGAAAAGTGTGAAGTATCACCGCTGTATGCGATATTTTGGTGTGTTGATATATATGAGTGTTGGAATGCATACGGTGAAATGTGTACATGTTAAGGAAATTAGAAGACGGTGAATAAAATATTTTACGTATAATTTTCATCCGTAATAATTGTCTGACATGGTTATATTTGTAATCATTTTACAAATATAAAATAACTAGCAAAAGTACCCGTTCTTCGAAAGGTCTTTGGTATTAAAGGCCAATCTTTCTCAGAAAGGCAGTAATTAGTAGCGATTCGTGACTAAAGATTCAGAGAAAGAGAGAAGCAAGTTAATCCTGGAAGAAGAATGAAATGTTCTACTGTAGAACAATAAAATACTCATACATTACGTAACACCAGTTTCTTCTGTAATTGTGTTTAAAAGAAACTATTGAAATTACGAGTACATTTTTTAAATATCATCTTACTTTTGTTTTCTACAAACAATATTTGAAAAAGAGATCCGTCACAGATGTGGGCTGTAATTGAGCATTATATAAACTAATATTGTGAAAATGACATTTATCTAAGTTATTGTTGTTTGAATATTCCTATAAAATATACTAACATTATTTTCTTTATAAAATATCTTGAGATGGTGAAGAGAGATGAATAAAGTCTCTTTCTATCTTTGCTCGTAATTACAATATTTTCTTCTCTCTTAAGAAACAATTACCAATGAAGGCCATAATAAGGCCGCAACTTGTATTAATTAATGTATATAATTCAATTGAGTAATGTGTAATACATTTACTAAATACATACTGGTTATTTTATTTATTTAGCGTGCGGCTTTTAGTGCCGAGAGTGCCCGAGGACATGTTCGGCTCGCCAGAGGCTGTAGCTGCTTCAATGTGGACACCCATGGGGTGAGCTACAAGTTCCATTAAATTTCAAGTAGTTCCAACTTTCACTACCAGATGTCACTGACACCTAGTGGTGAACGTTGGAACTTTGATAGAGCGTTTCAACGAAATATAACCTACAATTTACCTTCACACAAGTTTAATTAGTGGAAGGTTCTTTTACATGCCATAAATCTATGACATGGGATCTCCGACTTTACTTTCTCACCGAAATAAAGCATACTGAAGGATTTTAACGCTCTTTAAGAAACTCCGACGACGTCAGCCGGGTTTGAACCTACGATATTGAGCATAGAAGCTCAGAATGCTACCGACTACGCCACCGAAGCCGCTTTACCTATTGGTATTTCATTGATATAAATCGTGCACTTGAAAGGTAATGCTCCTTTGATAAGGAAAAATATGCTCAATCCGATTTCCGTGAAAAGGTGGCCGATAGTATTAAGAGAAGCATACAATTAAAGAATTGGATATTTCATCAACATTTTCCAAAACAGAAATCAGTTACGCTTAGTAACACGAAAAAGGTCACACGAAAGTGGCAAAGGAGGCGAATACTGTATATTAATCAAATTTCGAAGTAAATAACGACACTAATAGCAAACAATATTTTAAAAGAAATTAAGTAACTGACTGACAAAGGAATGGGGTGACTATGACAAAACAAATGAAGTCGAGGAATATTAAAAATGACTTACTTAATTAACTAAGTCTATTTTATTGACTTAACTAATTAACTAACCAATTTATCGTGGAAAGAATCTATCACTATAAAGTTATACACTGTATGTAATTATGAGAAATGGTAATGACGCATCAAATTTAACAAAAAAATCCGGAAGATGATACATAAAAAATACTAAGCTATCGAAATAAACTCACGCTATAGGCCTATATAGTTGGGAGTAGCCATCGTGAATGGACTGATAACAGTAATGGGAAATTGCTTTCTGCTTCCGAGGCGGGAATCAGTAGTATTCTACCTAAGTGCCTCACGATACACAACATTAGTAGTTGTGTTTTCAGGAGCACACACGAAAAGCTTGTCGCTACTTCCCACCCTCGAGAAGGCAACATATAACTGCCCGTGTGAAAAACAGTGAGATCGAAGATCAACGCCAGCTATTTTCAACGTCTGCCCTTGTGATTTATTTATTGTCATAGCAAAGCATACAGTGATCGGAAACTGCAGACGCTTAAACTCAAATGGATAATTCGTCGGTATAAGGGGAATCCTCGGAATGAATACTGATTCGCCCTTGCCACAACCTGTCAGGATGGTAGCCTCGATGACATTTTTATGTAGTGACTTCACTCGTAACCTAGTTCCATTGCAGAGCTTAGGGGCACATAGGTTACGGAGAAGCATAATCGGTGCTCCAACTTTCAAAATGATTTGGTGCTCAGGAAGACCAGGTGCAGTAACATTGTTTAGAAACTCAGTTGGATAATGCACAGCATCATCCTGGTTTAAAACAGTGTTTATAGATCTATACACCACTTCATGAGCACGAAATTCTTTAAGGATAGCACAGTTGATACCGGTGGCTAGGTCATTCTTAGGGGTCAAAATGGCTCGTTCGCAAAGCCAAGAGTTGTCTCTGGACGAAATATCATCGATACCTGGATACACACAGCAAATAAGCTCCTGGATCGTTTGTACAACAGTGCAAAGGGAGGGGGGAAGGGTTATAGAACTTCCTTCCTCCTGCAAGGTCCCTTCACCTATCCTCAATAGCAAACCCGAGAACTCTTGGCTCCGAAGATCACCTTCCAGATGAACCCTCATATTTACTGATAAAGATTGCTTCTTGACCTGTGTCCAAAGTGCAGAACTCTTGAGAGAGGCATTGACTTCGTCAGCTCTAGTGCCATTCGGTACGACTGGCAGAGTCTGACGGAAGTCACCTGAGAAGAGGACCGTAATGCCTCCCATCACTCGATCATCTTCTCTGACACCTCTCAATGTCCTGTCTAAAGCTTCTATTGCTTGTTTGTGGGACATAGTGCATTCATCCCAAACGATCAATGCACATTGGGCAATTACTTGAGAAATATTGCTCGTTCTGGTTATGTTACACGATGGTGTCTCTATCTTATCCACATGTAATGGAATTTTAAAGGTAGAATGGGCAGTCCTGCCACCCGGAAGCAAGGTTGCTGCAATGCCAGATGATGCAACAGCAACCGCAATTTTTCCATCACATCTAAGTTTGGACAAAAGGAGTTTTACTAAGAATGTTTTTCCAGTCCCTCCGGGGGAATCAAGGAAAAACATATTTCCCTCTCCTTTGCTTACGCTGTCCAATATTGTGCGGTAAATGACGGCTTGTTCTTGTGTTAGCCTTGGTTCATTTTCAGGAACAAAGTTTTCCATCTCCACAGGATCATAATTGGTTTCTCGCAGAAATTCTTCGTTGAGGTCCGTTTCATGCAGTATCTGAGGTGACGGCAGACCATAATGTGCAAGGTTTTGTCCTCCAACTGAAACGACTGCAGCCTGTAGAGACGAAAGACCTTTGTTGTAGATATGTTCATTGTACATGATGTTAACGTCATTGCATGTTGTTTGTAATTGCCGAAATATGTCCTAGCATAGGCCATTTTTATACTTGTTCCATAAGGAAAGGGGATCACTAAGGTTGCAAAAGACCAACATAATTGCAAACAGCTCCCTCAATTTGGACGGGCTATCTGAAATGCTGGCTTCGCTCAATGTGTCGTCCCAATGGCTGTCATCCTGTAACAGACCTAGCACTCTGCAAGCTGTCTGGTATGTTGGATGTACAACACCATCAACAGTCCTCAGGTGTTCAAAAGATGTTGATCCTTTCACAATATGCAACAACATTCTCAAATAGTAGCATTCCGCATTATTGGGGTGGACTGTGTATATTCTCCCAATAATACGATCCTTCCTGATTTGAGGGTGTCCGTCTACGGGTTTTCCCTGCTTCCTGGGAGAGAACATACCCCTCTGTGCATTGAAAGTGTAATAGCTCGGTACATCTTCGTAGAACAGCCCCCTCGCAAAAGCATCATTGCTACATAGTTCAAAAAATGCCATGAATGTGGTATTTTTAGCGGTTGCTATCTGCTCTCGAACATTTTCTGGTTGAAAATAAACCCTTTGTCCATTTTCCAGATGGATGGTCAAATGTATGACAGGAGGATATCTTTCGTGAATTGGGAAAGAAAGAATTCTCCATACTGCCTCTGAAGTACTGATATATCTTCCGCTCTGATATTTCAGTACTTCATCAGCTTGATTCCCTATGCCAAAACAGGCCTGGTCACTGCCCTTATTAACGTATTTGCATATGTATTTTATCGATTTTACACTACTGCAAAATTCTACGTTAATATGGGCGTTAAAGGTTCGTGACAGCACAGGTGAATATGGAACAACCCATTTACTGTCCACGTCGATCACTGTGTTATTCAAACGTATTTGGGTTGTGTATCCTCCTGAATCAGGGTCTCTACGCCTGTATGTTGGGTAACCGTCTTCGCCGGTAATTGTCTCGTTGGTAAATTTCCGAGGTATTTCTTGGAGCACATACCCTCCTTCATACAGGGTGAATTGGGGTTTAATCTGCCGCAGGGACCGTGAATCATATGAGTCTTTACAACCTCATAAAGTTCAGGGTCATCTGCAGGGTTTGGTAGCTCAGCCCGAATCACATCATCAATTTGAGATGGCCGTATCTTTTCCTCGAGCCAAATGAGGATATGGGCATGAGGAAGCCCTCTTTTCTGCCACTCAATGGTGTACATATGACACCGTGTAAAACCAAACAATTTACCCTTCACTATGATATCAATGAGCTTCTTGATTTTTAAGTGGAAAACTCTAGAAATAAAGTCATGGCGGTGTTGCGGTCTCTGCCCTGGGAGCAATTCCTTTTTAATTTCTTCCCATTTAGGATTTGTAGTGAAAGTTACCAAAAGATCAGGGCGGGAGTATTTGCGTACATAGCAAAAGGCATCTTGAGTCCTTTGATGCATGTACCTTGGACCTCCAGTGAAAGACGAAGGTAAAATAACCAATCGGCCCAAGTTATCCAATTCGCCATCCTGCCGTAACGCATCTTGAAGATGAATATAATTATCTGCCCGCAACCTTTTCTGGTTATTTCTGATATAGGACAGTCTTTCAGTCTCTATTTTAGCGTACATGTCCACCAAATATTGATTGAACAGTTGCTTGAAGTATGGCAAATGATTATATTCATTTGCTCTTATCATGATAAGAAATGAATAAAATTCCAGGGCAGAAGTCTTTTTTCTCATATCATATTGCCCAGTCACAGGATCGACATGGTGAAGTGTAAAGTTGTAACCATCTTCACCTCGTCAGAATATTAAAGGGTATTGCAGAGCGTCGTAAGATCGGTGTGTCTCGCATATTCTCTGCAAGCCTTCGCCTCGTCTTCTGAGAACTATATCCCTCTTGTCACATTGCTGGTCGACCAAGACTACTGCAACTTCATCAGTCGTTGGCTCATTGTACCTCCTAGCGTGTTCTGATGTAGGTTTTTGATCGGCATTGATAACAATTTTGAAATCATCTTTCCTACCTTCAGGAATAAAATCTATTGCCGTTTTACAATTCCTGACATAATTATTGCTTTCATGGAGCATCTGCTGCAACTCGGTAACTAAATTTTCATTTACATTCCTTATATGGGACATCCTAATATCAGCCTGTCTTCTATAGTCAGTGATGAAGTAAATTTGAAGAAATTTTGAGTTTTCAGAGGTTTCAGGTAGCAATGATCCAATGAGATGATACACCTGGCCCTGCACCTTAAAAGTTGGCATAAAACCCCCTTCTATAACTTTGGAAGCCCCAAATGATGTCATTTGGAAAGGGGAATTATATGCCCGAATGTTTTCTAGGAAGTGTTTGGACTGGGGATGATGACCGTTAAGTAGAGATAAGAGAGGCTCTGGAGGAGGTAAAATAGTGGCAAGTCGCACTTTTCCCAAAGAGCAACACATCCCTGGGGCCTCTCCCTTCCACTTGAGAGCGTGGCAAAACCTGCATACTTCAGACATGGATCCAATGTTAGATTGTCGTCCATAATCAAGTAGAGGATTGTAATTGAAGCCACTATTACATATATCCTGCCACTGTCTCAACTGCCGTACCTCGCGGTTCTGTCTAGCTTCAGTCCACCGCTGCTCTCTCTCAGTCTCTGATTCGGTAACCCTAGCGAGAGCATGCCCTGCGCGATCAGCACTCTGCCGCTCCATTTGAGCTTGAGGAGACTCTGATTGGCGAGCAGTAGCGACACTGATCATGCGGTTTTCAGCCCTCTCGTTGCCTTGAACACACTGAATTGTGTAGCGAGTTCGAGCATATTCCCGCCGGTTGTCGCGCTCCTCATTACCTTCTATTTCACGCCTGGAAGCGTGGTTCTCGCGATCCGCCAATATACGCTCCTCACGCTGTTCATCAGTTTCTGCCTCGCGAGCGAGAGCAGTGCTTATTCGGTCAGCTTCCTGCCGTACCGAACGCTGCTCCTCTGTCTCCAGCTCTCGAGTGCAAGCTGCATTCAACCTCATCGTTTCAAGCCTTGCCTGGCGCTGTCCATAGCTTTCCAACTCGCGAGTGGCTATTGTGTTGAGCCGGTCAGCATACTGTCGTGCCGAACGCTGCCCCTCAGTCTCCAGTTCTCGAGCGAGAATAGTACTCATTCGGTCAGCATACTGACGTGCCGAACGCTGCTCGTCAGTCTCCCGTTCTCGACCGAGAATAGTACTTATTTGGGCAGCTTCCTGACGTGCCGAACGCTGCTCGTCAGTCTCCCGTTCTCGAGCGAGAGCAGTACTTAATCGGTCAGCTTCGTGTCGTACCAAACGCTGCACGTCAGTCTCCCGTTCTCGAGCGAGAGCAGTACTTAATCGGTCAGCTTCGTGTCGTACCAAACGCTGCACGTCAGTCTCCCGTTCTCGAGCGAGAGCAGTACTTAATCGGTCAGCTTCCTGTCGTGCCGAACGCTGCTCGTCAGTCTCCCGTTCTCGAGCGAGAGCGGCACTTATTCGTTTATTCTCCAGCCTGGTCTCAGGGCAGTGAGAAGTAGATTGACGTATAGAAGAGTGGCGGCGTCGGCCGGATACCAAGCACTCCTGACTGCCGTCATCCGATTGGAATTCTCCCGATGTTGACTGCTGTTCCTTTGAGAAGCAAGCCGACTCTCACGCTGCTCTTGGTTCTCTGACTCCCTTTGAGCTTTTAATTGTTTTGCCTTGCGGCTTTTCTGACCAATGTTGGATTTTGTACGTTTTGGCATTCTGAACGGCAAGCAGAATTCAAAGTAAGTATCGGCACTACACGAAGAAAAGGGCAAAGAAAGGGAAAGGACTCACAGGGGAAAGAAACGCCCTTAACCCTCGAAGAATGACGACTGAGGGACTTAGAAATAACTACGGCCTTGAAAGGCGGATAGGGATGGGAAAGAGGAGGGTTAGTCTACCCCAAAGTGAATGAAGTAAGGGATAACTTAACCCTCGAAGAATGACGACTGAGGGACTTAGAAATAACTACGGCCTTGAAAGGCGGATAGGGATGGGAAAGAGGAGGGTTAGTCTACCCCAAAGTGAATGAAGTAAGGGATAAACGGACGCAGCTCAGGAATCCCTCGGGATCGCCAACTCCCAAGGTCACCAGCCGCGAGCCCAATGTATCAGCAACCGCGTGAAGTAAAGAGAGTGCAGGCCAAGTCAATATTAACAAACAGTGCACGATAAGCAACGAATTTCAATAAGAGTGTGAAGAAATACAACCGTTATACTATATTACAACTCTATAACAATGCACAATTACAAACTTCCAAGCCACGCCAACGCTAATAAACAAATCGATGGTACACAAGAAAAGTGACACAAGTCAAAAAGTGCAATTTTGAGTTAAGAAGTGGAACACGTTGCACTCACTGCATATTTTCCTATATAGGAAAACGTCATAACTCTATCCATAAAATTGGCCGCCATAGGGGAGTAATGTCGTTTTTCCGCCGGAAGAATCACGACTGGCTGTTATCTTGAATAACGTCACATCTCACTTGAGGTCTGGGAGCGGAAGTGCGAACATCGCAGCTGTGTCGAGAAGAAAGTCATATCTCAAGTTGTGACAATATCATTATAGTTTATTATCAAGAAAAGTGTCATATTCCGAGTTAAACACAACACAACTTTTTTTTCATCATCGTAAATTATTTTTAGTTAAGGCATTTTTCTCCAATATCATGATATCCTACTGCGACATATTTTGAATTGTGTCACTTTTCCATATAAACAGAACATTGCTGTGGGAAAATTCCGCAGTAAACTTTGAACTTGTGACATATTTCCTCATAGTTCTTAATATGAAATCCCGCGATGTTGGTATGTATATTTCAAGTTGCTCGTGCATTCTTTCATTTTGTTTTAGTAAGCCATCAGATATTATGAGCAATGGCATCCCAGCGCACAAGAGTTATCTTGAAGCTGGCAAAAATGAAATATGATCATTTTGAAGGCAATGGTGAGTCAACTGATAAGAACTGTGAGTGGACAACTTTGACATCAGTAGATCCAAGAGTTACATCAGCATTTCATCAAGCAGGTTAATGCATAGTTTAAAATATTCATAATCTGTATTGTTATTTTATCTGGTGTTTCCTTATAAATATACAATGTGAATTAGATTAATTGCAAAGCATGGTTCCCGGCTAACATTTCAGATTAGATTTTAAACCTTGTTTCAGATGCCAATGGAACTACTTCAGTCGCATCCGAAGACAAAATGGCTTTGCCATCACCGGAACATGGTTAGAACATTTACCTTGTTTAGATATTCTTCCTAATAAATCAATCATACTGCGATCTGTAGAAAATAAATCTTAATGTACGTAAATAACCTTCAATGGTTGAAAACATCCTTTTGTTTTATTTCAGATGTGAATAAACAAAGTAGTTGCAGCTCATTTGCTAATTCTCCCACATCAGAATCAGAATCGGACATCTCATCTGATGATGACATTCAAGATCCTACCTACAAGGGACAAACTAGTCCATCCTCTTCGTCCGCAGGTGCGAAATCTGAAGAAGACCCTGCTGTGGAGGATAATGCTGACGTAGAAAAAAGGAAAGGAAGGAAAATACGGGCGAGACCACTGGAATGTAAGAAAACATTAGCAAAGCAGTGCAGGAACTCTGGGAAAGAGTATGTATCCAGTTCCAAGAGTGGAAAAGTCGTTAAGAAGAAGATAATGGGAGGAAGTTGTAAGGACAAATGCAGGTTGAAATGCAGTACAAAAATTAAAGAAGAAGACCGTCAGAAGATATTTGATGAATATTGGAATTTGGGAGACTTACAAAGGCAACGTGAGTTCCTTCTGTTCAATATAGAGAGTATTTCTCCTAAGTACAGATACTTCAGAGAAGGTAGTCATCGCTCAAATAATAACGCATTTTATTTTACTGTTGCGGGAAAAGGATCAGAGTTTGTAAAACATATTTTAAAAGCACACTGGACATAACAGACAGGCCAATAAAAACAGTATTACATAAGAAGAGTTGTGCAACAGGTGGAATACTTGATTCAGATCTCAGAGGCAAACACGGTAAGCATCACCACATTGTTGATGATGTAAAAGAAGGAGTACGTCACCACATTAATTCAATCCCTAGGATAGAAAGTCATTACTGCCGAAAAGATTCGAAGAGAGAATACATTGAAGGTAGTAGAACAATAGCGGACCTGCACAGAGATTATGTTGATCAATGCAAGAAGAAGAATCTGTCATTTGCAAATTACTTAATGTACTCCAGGATTTTTACAAATGATTTTATTATTTCGTTTTTTAAACCGAAAAAGGATATGTGTGAAGACTGCCTGATGTTCATAAATGCTTCGGACAGAAGAAAAACAGAAACAGAAGGAAAAATACAACAGACACTTACTAGAAAAGGACCTGTCACGCACGGAAAAAGATAATGATAAGAAAAGTGTGAGCAGCAATTTAATTGTCGCTGTATATGATTTACAGGCAGTACTTCAGTGTCCCAGGGGTGATGCCTCCAGTTTTTACTACATTTCAAAAATCAATGTTTTCAATTTTACGATATTTGAGCTTCAATGTAATACAGTCCAATGTTTCGTATGGGATGAGACCGAAGGGAACCGGGGTGCTAATGAAATCGGAACTTGTGTCTTGAGATATCTTGAAGGTTTAGAAGGGAGAGCTAAGAACACAAAGAGCAAAAAACTGGATGTAATATTCTATTCAGATAACTGTTGCGGCCAGTAAAAAAATCGCTTCATCTTTTCAATGTATTTGTTTGCTGTGAATAACTATCCATTTATAAACTCCAATACACACAAATGTTTGGACAAAGGACATAGCCAGAATGAAGGCGATAGTGCGCAGGCAACCATTGAACGTGAGGTAACAAAATCTCTAAAATCTGGACCCATTTATGTTCCACAGCAATATGTCACACTAATTCGTACAGCCAAGAAGACGGGGAAACCTTACCTAGTCACTGAAATGAACCACGAAATGTTCTATGACTTGAAGGACTTGACATGTAAAATAGGTCTAAATGTTCTAAAAACTGAAGATGAAAATGAACATGTGACCATTAGTCGCATCTCAGCAATTCGATTTGAAGGGAAGAATCCTGAAAGAATTCTTTTCAAAACTTCTTACGCAGATACAGAGTTTCGTGCTATTGCAGTAAGGAAGACACGATCAGGTTCTACTGGAAATATCCAGCCGAAGGCAGTGTATAATAACAAACTGATCATCAAAGAAACTAAAAAACAGGGCTTATTAAAAGTAATGTCGAAAAATGTAATTCCTAAATCTTATTCGTATTATTATAATAGTTTGTAGTTAAAGATTTGGTGATTGCCGCAATTATGTACCTATGCAATTACGCTGTTATAGTTCTTCTATAATGATTTACGTACGAAACGACAGCTGACGTCAGTCTGTATTAACATTATTACAGTATTATGGTGTGTTCCTAGATTACCAATTTAGATCTTATTTTAGTTTTTATTGTAAATTTGTTATGTATATTGCACATTAAAATTCCAAAATATTAGGAAACTAATTATTTATGCACTTCATTACTAATGTATCAAGATAAAATTATCATATAGTCTTAGTATTATTTTCCAGAAAAGTGTCATATGTCGAAGAAGGTTATATTTTATTGATATATACAAGGGTTAAATAACACTGACGTTCAACTACCCATGGTTTCCTAAACCTTATATTATATTAAGTCTTTCTCGATCACAGGAATAACCTATTTTTACGAAAGAGCAAAAGAAACTCGCTCTCAAAAGAATGACAAATCTTTAAATGGCTCTCCTGAAAAAGTATGTATTTTGACTTGTGTCACTTTTCTTGTGGACCATCGAAATGTCTCCTAGCAACACGAAACACGACTGCAGCGCTCCATCCAAAGCAGCCTCATATAAGAAACAGCTGGAATTTAGCAAGCGAGACTGGAGCTGCCTGCGTTGAATTAGTACACTATCTTTACGGACAGATAGAGCCAGCCGCGAGCCCAGTGTATCAGCAACCGCGTGAAGTAAAGAGAGTGCAGGCCAAGTCAATATTAACAAACAGTGCACAATAAGCAACGAATTTCAATAAGAGTGTGAAGAAATACTACCGTTATACTATATTACAACTCTATAACAATGCACAATCACAAACTTCAAACCACGCCAACGCTAATAAACAAATGTCTCCTAGCAACACGAAACACTACTGCAGCGCTCCATCCAAAGCAACCTCATATAAGAAACAGCTGGAATTGAGCAAGCGAGACTGGAGCTGCCTGCGTTGAATTAGTACACTATCTTGACGGACAGATAGAGCCAGCCGCGAGCCCAGTGTATCAGCAACCGCGTGAAGTAAAGAGAGTGCAGGCCAAGTCAATATTAACAAACAGTGCACAATAAGCAACGAATTTCAATAAGAGTGTCAAGAAATACAACCGTTATACTATATTACAACTCAGGGGCGCACCCAGGGGGGGGGGGTCTTTGGGGGCTTAAGCCCCCCCCCCCCCCCCTAAAAACCTGGGAACACTTTAAAAACATTGCATCACATAAACATAAAGAAACCTTCCAAACCGTCCGTCTGCAGGTGTCCGTCCGTCGTATCTGTGATGCGGGCAATCCAGGTAACAGGCTCGCAGACTCCTAGGTTGGTGTCCCGGTGAACCGTAACGTCGTAGTCGTTCAGGTTGGAAAGGCGGACGTACGGCCGAGACGTCGTGTTGATGAGGGTCTTGGCAACTAACAATCCTTTTGTCTGGATGTCCTCATATTTTGGCTCGATGACAGCCGCCACTCCCTCAGCAGTTCCGTCGACAATTACGGCGGCGCTGATCTCCGTCCTGGTGGGAACGATGACGTCCTCTCTCAGCCTTACTCGTCGTGGGGTGACGGCCTCGTGTGCTGGTTGCAAAGCAAGTTCCTCACCTCCGAAGTGCAGAGTGTTGGTACTCAGATCCAAGATGATGATGTTCTGGTCCATGAAGTCCAGTCCGATGATCACTTCATTTGATACGTCAGCCACAAGCACTGGATGCTTTATCGCCCGTCGACCAATGACGAACTCCAGTGATGCTTCGCCATGTACCGGTGCGGTCTCTCCGGTCGCGGTTATTAGTTGGAGGTTCCTTTGTGTGGGTTGCACTCTCCACTTCGGGATCACGGTGGGACTGACGATGGTCCTCGATGCTCCCGTGTCGATTAGCATGGGCCAGCTCTCTCCGTTGACGACTCCGTCGACCATCAGACTGCTATTATCCCTCCTTAACTGAGTCACACGAACTTGGACTGCCGGGGCTTGACGACTGTCACAAGCAAACCTTTGCCCCCCAAGGCTGGCTGATACTAGTTTTCCTGGGCCGCGCGGTTTCCCTACGACTGACTGTCCCGACGGAAACCCTTGGCGGCGCTGATCACCGCAGTCCTTGCTCAGGTGGCCTCTCTTACGGCAGGTCCAGCAGGTCGGTAGTCCTCTTCCGGGCCGCCTCTCCGGATGTCCTTCGGCTACGTTTTTGTTGGTGGTACTGCGACCCTTGAAGAACCGGCCTAGCGCCTCCATCAGTTCATCGACCTGGGGCTTGGTCTTGTCGGCTTTGGATGGTTCGTCGATGTCCACCTGACGCACCCGCGCGCGCATTCTAGAAGCCTGTTTTGCCGTCTCGAACTCAAGTGCGTGGCTCAGCGCATCTGCCAAAGTCTTATTGCGCGCGAGTCGCAGCGCCTGTTGAGTGTCCGAGTCCCGTAGTCCGTCGGTGAAGGTCTGCGTCGCAATCTGTTCCAGAAAGTCGGCCGGCGCTGTTGGATAGGCGAGCCTTACGTGGCGTGCGATGTCCATCCCGAACTCCTGCAGGGTTTCCGCATTCTTCTGTACCCGGGTCCGGAGCTGCATCTGGTAGGCCTGCTGAAGATGTCTATCTCCATATCGGGACTCCATATGGGCGATCAGTCGGGATGGCCTGAAGGACGTTAAGGGCGTTACCTCTCAGCGCTACAATGAGAGCTGTAGCCTTTTCTGTGTTGTTCCAGTTATTTATGTTAACAGGCCGCCTCGAACTGACGTAAGTAGGTGCTCCACGGGACCTTTCCGTCGAAGGTAGGGGGCGTCACTCTGCTATATCCCGTTCCTGATATTCCCGGTGTAACGGTGGGCGGGCGTTGGCGCAGCTCGGCAACTTCCTCTTGTAGAGCGTTGAATTTCTCTTCCACCCCCGTCAGTGGGCGTTGGCGCAGCTCGGCAACTTCCTTTTGTAAGGCGTTGAATTTCTCCTCCACCCCCATCAGCGGGCGTTGGCGCAGCTCGCCAACTTCCACTTGTAAGGCGTCGAACTTCTTTTCCACCGCCGTGACTTCCTCACGCAGACCCAGTTCTAATTTCTTCAGGTCCTGTGTCAACTTATTCTGACCGTCTTCCATCTTCTTCTGGCCGTCCTCTATCCTCTTCAGATCCTCCGCTAGCTTATTTTGACCGTCTTCCATCTTCTTCTGGCCGTTTTCTACTTTGGCAGTTAGGTCCTCGGCTAACTTCTTCTGGCCGTCCTCCATCTTCTTCTGGCCGTCTTCCAGCTTCTTCAGGTCATCCTTCAGGTCCTTGGCAAATTTCTTCTGGCCGTCCTCCATCTTCTTCTGGCCGTCCTCCATCTTCTTATGGCCGTCTTCCATTTTGGCTTCCATGCCACTTAACTTTTCTAGCAATGCTGCAAATTTCGCTTCCATTTTAGATGTTTGTCTTGTAAAGGGCATGCACTCACAGGAAAATTAAAATAAAAAAATAACCTGCTCGGGTTTTGAAACCAGGACCGTCAGGTGTTGTGCTTGTGTTTGAGTTCGTAATCCCGCTTCTGACACCAGTTGTTACTTGCCCCCCCCCCCCCCTCTCCAGTGGCACTTTTGTTAACTGGACTACGGTGGGTTGAAGCACAACACAGATTGTTCCTTTAAATGAAATAATTAAATTTGTTGCGGCCAGAAAGATACACCACTCAACAGCAAATACAAGCAATTAGAGCCTTACTCCAGTTTCCTCAAGTCTCTTCCTTATGGAGAGCTCTTGCCCCCTTTCACTTGTCAACAAACCACAGAAGTTAATTCGTCCTAATGAGTCAGGTGGCCTTGACAGAAACTACCTGCACCTCTTCCTCATGTACACAAACTACAGTTACTTACGATAACTTGATACACGCTGCTTCGCTGTTCACAAGCAGGGAAACAATGTCACTGGATTTCGTAACACGTACGGCACTTCGCCACAATACGTCTGTCGCTCAGTGAAATCACACTCGCTCAAAACACAGGCAGTCCCCTGTATGCTTCTCACTCCCTCGCTGTCAAGAGAATCGGCTTCACTAGGGGTTTCGCAAGTCACCACACTTCTGTCGCTCAGGATAAACTCTCGCACTAGCTCGAAAAACACAACCACAACTGCTTGACAGGTCGCTCTTATATAGCAGGCCGGTGACTCAATAAATGCTTCTAGACCCATCCAGGGTTCACGGCTTCTCGAGGTTTCCTTCATTGGCTGAGTCACGAATATTCTGGACCATCCCTTTGTCCTAGTAGTCCTGTTGCATAAGGCGCACGCAATACACTGAGGCAGAGCAGCCCAGCCCTGGGGCAGTTGTGACTCATGCGGCGAGCGATGAAACAAACTCACAGCCGTAACAATATTTACATACAAGAATAATAATGGACACATTCTCTTTCCATAGCTGAAATCATGTTATTGAGGAAAGCCCCCTCCAAACCAAAAGTCTGGGTGCGCCCCTGTTACAACTCTATAACAAAGCACAATCACAAACTTCCAAGCCACGCCAACGCTAATAAACAAATGTCTCCTAGCAACACGAAACACGACGGCAGCGCTCCATCCAAAGAAGCCTCATATAAGAAACAGCTGGTATTGAGCAAGCGAGACTGGAGCTGCCTGCGTTGAATTAGTACACGGACAGATAGAGTCACTGTTCCGCCCCTTGAAGCAACAATAACTAACTAACTGGCACTTCGCGTAGTGAATGTGATGGTTCCCACAAAACGTCACCTATCAAAAATAAATGAAAATGCGCGGTATTTACAGGAATTCGCCAGTGCTAGTAGAACTACACGCACATCGAACGGTCTTAGGTAATCATAGAACAAAGTGGAGTAGGCCTATCTTGCAAATATAGCCTGGGCTGATTTGTATTGTCAAAGAATACCGGTAGCTTGATCAAGAAGTATGAAGGTCGACCTGGAATTTATGTCCGAGTTATGCCTAGGTCAATCCACATACCGATTTCCAGCTTTTCATAATATGACGTTGCTGGGGATCACAATTGGAAGTTAGAGATCTTTTCTCGCTATGTTGTATTGTTTGTACCCACGAGGAAGTTGACTGTCATAATGAGCAATAGTAATCTGTAGGTCCTTGTTGGCGCTAACTTTTTGATGTAAATTTATGTTGACATTGTTATTAAGGTAGGAATGACAGCGGCTTCGGTGGCGTAGTTGGTAGCATGCTGAACTTCTATGTCCAAGATCGAGGGTTCAAACCCGGACGAATTCGTCGGATTTTTTAAGAGCGTTAAAAATCCATCAGTATGCCTTCCTTCGAAGAGGAAGTAAAGCCGGCGGGCCCATGTCATAGATGTATGGAATGTAAAAGAAACCTCCACTAACTACATTTGTGTGAAGCTAAATTTGTAGGTTAGATTTGATTAGCGCTCTATTAAGTTCCAACGTTCGCCACCAGGTGCTGGTTGCGGTAGCATCTAGTATCCAAGTTTGGTGCTTGGTGTCGTTGACGGTAGCATTTGGTAGCAAAAGTAGAACTACTTGAAAATTGATCGTCTGCAGTCCTTACCTGAATTACAGATAACACACACTAATATAGCCATCAAAATGAACACCGGTTATCAGACAGTTTCTATACACACCCAAAGCACACGGGGCTACATGACCGCGTTGTCGCAGCCCCTAAACTGAGGAACCATTTAACCAATTTATTGCTTATCGCTTATGCGAACAATGTGAAAGTTTCGTTAATGTAACTGAATATGTTGAGGTTCCACAAATGCGTGCTCAATTAAATCTTGTTAACATTTCTTGAATTGCAAAGAACATTTTTAATAATGAAGTCAAGTATTCATGCGTGTTAACACCAAAACTTCAAGATGAAAATGGAATACCGGAGGTGGAGAGTTAGCACCGCAACGCTGGCAGTGGCTACTCTCTTTTTATTATTTATTTACCGCCACATTTATGCGGACTTGTTGGGCTTTGGCTAAATACATCTCCGAGAGTGCCAATTTTATCTGTTTCGACAACTTGCTTCTTGAAAGCTTAAAACAACATTGGAAAAACATTGAAATAAAGAAACTGTCGGTCTTAAAATGTGGTTTTCGCGGTCCCGTTCGGAACTCCGAGTTTTGCTTCTCACATTCAGGGGCTGAAAATGAGCTTTGTCTCGCCCTTCTACGCCTATTTCAGCATGCATTTTAAAGGGGTAGGCCCCCTTTTTGTTGCAGTTTGGAGATATAATAGACCCTCCGTACGTCATATTGTAGTCTACCCCTTGACCCCCTTAAGCGCACTATACGTATTGACGAATTGTTCAGCCTAAGTTGGTTCCGTAATAATCTTATAGCCATTAGAAAACGTTCACTGAAATGTAAATAGAGTGGCATTGCCTTTTACAGAAATACTTGAGAAACTGTTGCCATGGCAACGGGCTTGCATTCCTTCGCTAGATTATTACATGAAATTAGTTTTCTGGAAATATCTCAAAAACTGTTGGTTTTAGGGCTTTAAAATGTGGTTTTCGGGGGCCCAGGGTCCCCGAGTTTCGTTTCTCACATTGAGGGGCTGAAAATGAGCGTTGTCTCGCCCGTCTACGCCTATTTCAGCAAGTATTTTAAGAGGGTAGGCCCCCTTTTATGAGAGGTACAGAGAAGAGTTACATCAATGATTACTGTCGTGCCTCTGAAGGATATCTGTACCAAATTTTACGTTGATCCACCCAGCCGTTCTCGAGTTATAAGGGAACAACTTTGTCCACAGACAGACAGACAAAAAAAATTATTTTCGCGCGCATCCGTCATAAAACAGTCTGAAACGCGTAAATAACGGAAATTTCCGTAGAAACTCAGAAAAAACAGACAAACTTTCATTCTTATAGACAGGGTGTATTTGATATGATGGAAGTCCGTTACACTGGTGATAGAAGAGACTATTCTAAGCTTCCTAGGTAAAAAATTTGTCACCTATCTTGAAATTGATAATTAATCATTAAAAAGTCAATGTTTTTAGTTATTTCAGAAACTAATCAGGCAGAAAGTGGTGCGGCAGGCTGTGGGAAACGAGGCGGGGCCAGGTGTGACGAGACGCGCGAAGGGGTAGTTGTTACGTAATCGGAGCATTGACCTTACCGGTTGACTTGAGGGGTGGTAGGCTATCAGCTGTTATGGGGATAAGCGCTACCGTCTCCTAAGGAAATGTGCATTGCCGTTGTTGTTGTTGTTGTTGTTGTTGTTGTTGTTGTTGACAACGCACGCAATGGCTTGGGACGTTATGACCGGTAGTATTGTGTAGCCTACTTCGTAAGTGTGGAATTCATTGATTGATGTTCATGTATAAAATAATTTCGATACTCAGCCCTGTGAAAATACTAAAAACATTCACTTAATGAAATACAGTGTGACAACATTCCGACATCCCGTAGTCTGTTCAGAACTAGGCATTTAAGACGGAAGTAAAATACTTGATGTTTTTTTAGAGAGACTTGGCGATTTTGGTCATTTAGTCCCATGTAGCTGGGTGTGGGTAAAATTTGTGTGATAACCTGTGTTTTTTAAGATCGTAGGCTTTCGCAGCCGGTATCAAGTTTATCATCTTGGCTTACAGGATTGAGCCGCGTGGCAACAACCGTTAGTTTGAGTACGGACACCAACTCGTACCTACCCATGATTAAGGCTGTTGCAATGTCAGCCGAAACGTCGGGAAATAATAACCGATATGCGACTCGTCTCAATCCTGTAAGCCAAGATGATAAAACTGTGTTTTTGTGGTTTCTGTAGTAATGTGGGTATTTGTAATTCAGGTGAGGATCCGGAAGAAGGCGCCGGCCCTGTGGTGTTGGGGAAGAGCGACTGCCTCTCATCGGAGGCCCTGGGTTCGATTCCCGGCTCCATCAGGGATATTAAAAACTGACGTGAGGGCTGGAAAGCGGTGCACTAAGCCTCGTGAGGGCAATTGAGTAGCTGTCTGACAGTGAGGCAGTGCCCGAGTCAGGAAAATCAAGATTAATGGCCGAGGGGACCCGATGCACTGACCACGCGTCACCCTAATGTCTGCACGCCAAATGGCTGGACAGCGGTCGCTTGGTAGGCCTAGGCCCTTCATGGGCTGCACTGCCAGCGGTTATGGTTATTGAGAAGAAGGCGGCCGTGGCCTTAAGTTAGGAACAATCCCGGCGTTTGCCTGGGGTAGAAGTGGGAACACATGGAAAACTACCTCCAAGATTTAATACTAGTACGGTACCACATGTTCATATTGTGAATTGTCACATCCCATCTCCAGCCCTGGGGTGGCCATAAACTGGAGAGGGGGGGGGGGGGGGTGTTGATTTATTGGTCAATCAACAATGTACGTACATATGAAAATACATGAAAATGAAAATAAAATACAAATACATTGTTATAATACAGTGTTATTAAATATAATAATAATAATAATAGGCTAATAATAATATTAATAATAGTCTAATAATAATAATAATAAGAGTCAGCATGTGTAGTTCTGGTGGTAGAGTGCTAACCTTCCCGAGGGTGCGATCTACGTTCAGTCATGCAGTAAATGAATGGGATCTAATACGATCATGTCCACGGATTTCATGGCACATACAAGAAATCCTACGCACATTAAAGTCTGGAAACTCGACATACCAAAAGGAAACATAAAAGAAGTTAATGTGTCTTAAAGCCTATTATTACTATTATTAGTATTATTAATATTTTTATTACAGTTGTTGCACTATCTTCACACAAAGATAGACCAACATTTCCTTAAATTAATTACCCAAATCTTTAGGATTTCTATTTTCTATGCATAGTCCAACAGGCTGGCAAAATCCTAAACAGATCCACCATCACTAGTCATGTAGCCACTCCCCATGAAGGTGTGAATCAGCTGTTCATAGGTTCGGTTTGTGTATTTCAATGCCATTGGCAGACAAGGCGAGTAGGTCACTCGACTTCCGACCCTTGTCAACATTCCTCAGCGTAGGAGGGGAGGGCGACGGGGAGAAGTCAGCTGTGCTGCTGAGGGGAAGACAGCCTAAGACCTTTTCCAAGACATTGACCGACGATTTTTGTGATTTAATTCCACCTACACTAATTAAGATACGACTAAATTTCATGAAGATATGTGCTTAGAATAGTCGCTTCTATCACCAGTGTAATGGACTTCCATCATATCAAATACACCCTGTATATAGAGATAAACTCGGCAAAGCAGGTACTAGTAACATGTATGCCTCTTTATGCTGGTTATGATTAGTGGTTTTGTAGGGGATCTGGGCCTCCCTCCCGCCGATCCCCTCTGGAATTTCATTTTGGTGATATCTTTTGAACGAATTATTGGAGGAAGTGCTGTTAGGTGTCAAATTACTCGAGATGATGCCCCATTCAGTTCACCATTTATTTTTTCAAAATTTAGCCACAGGGCCTAACTACACATTTTTGAAAATATTGATTTATTGACTTTTAAAATTTTATTTAATATTTAATGTATCATTTATATATTTTTTATTTACCATTTATTTTAATTTTTAATTTTTGTCAAAAGGGCTAAACTACACTTTTGTTGATATTTCCTGAACCCATGGTCAGATTTCAATGTGTGATGTGTTGTAGGACTCGGGGTGACATTCCCTGTGGAATTTATTATTCATTTTTCCAAATTTTGACAAAGGGCCTAACTACACATTTTTGAAAATTTTGTTTAATTGACTTTTTAAATTTTATTTAATATTTAATGTATTATTTATATAATTTTTATTAACCATTTATTTTTATTTTTAATTTTTGTCAAAAGGGCTTAACTGCACTTTATGTTGATATTTCCTGAACCCATGGTCGGATTTATAAGTGTGAAGTGTTGTAGGACTCGGGGTGACGTCCCCCTTTTGAATTTATTATTTATTATTCCAAATTTTGACAAAGGGCCTAACCACACATTTTGAAAATTTTGATTTATTGTCTTTTTTTAATTTTATTTAATATTTTATGTATTATTTATATCATTTTTTATTTACCATTTATTTTTAATTTTTGTCAAAAGGGCCTAACTGCACTTTTGTTAATATTACCTAAACCCATGTTCGGATTTAGATGTGTGATGTGTTGTAGGACTTGGTGTGACGCCCCCTTTTTGAATTTATTATTTATTTTCTAAGTTTGGACAAAGGGCCTAACTATACATTTTGAAAATTTTGATTTATTGACTTTTTTAAAATTTTATTTAATATTACATGTATTGAGCCTCCGTGGCTTAGGCGGCAGCACGCCGGCCTCTCACCACTGGGTCCGTGGTCCAAATCCCGGTCACTCCATGTGAGATCTGTGCTGGACAAAACGGAGGCAGACAGGTTTTTCTCCGGGTACTCCGGTTTTCCCTGTCAATATTTAATTCCAGCAACACTCTCCACTATCATTTCATTTCATTTGTCATTAATTTAATCATTGCCCCAGAGGAGTGCGACAGGTTTCGGCAGCCGGCACAGTTCATATCCTCGCCGCTAGATGGGGGCTTCATTCATTCCATTCCTGACCTGGTCGGAGACTGGAAGCAGGCTGTGGATTTTCATTTTCATTACATGTATTATTGATATAAATTTTATTAGCATTTATTTGTTATTTTTCATTTTTTGTTAAAAGGGCCTAACTACACTTTTATTGATATTGCCTGAACCCATGATTGGATTTGGACATGTCAGGTCTCAAATTACTCGAGATGAAGCCCCCTTTCCCATGACCAATGATTTTACCCGAAATACACAAAATGGGAAGGTCATCAGCCTGAGATTTTATAAACTAATAATTGGATATGGACATGTGAGGTGTCATACGACTTTTGATAGCCAACCCTTTCCCATGACCAATGAAATTACCCAAAATACCCTAAACGGCAAAGTCATCGACCTGAAATTTTATCAAATAATAAATGCAGAGGGTCACGTGAGGTGTTATATAACTCAGGATGGTCAACGCTTTTTCCATGGCCAGTGAATGTATCCAAAACACCCAAAATGGCAAGGTCATTGACCTGAGATTTTAAAAACCAATAATGGATTTGTATATATGAGGTGTTGTAGGACTTGGGGTGATGTTCTCTTTTCCATGACCTACTCATTTACCCAAAATTTTCAAAACTGCAAGGTCATCGACCTGAGATTATATAAACTAATCGTTGGATTTGGACACATGAAGTGTCATATAGCTTTGCGAACCCAAGATTTGTTGAATTTATAAATGTAAAAACCTGATTTAGGATTTAAATTAATGCATGTAAGATTTTTGTTTTCGATTTTTAATTTTTAATTTTAGATTTAAGTTTTAGATTTTACATTTTACATTTTACTAAAAGACCAAACCATAATGTCATGACTTGAAATTTTTGGTAACTAATTATTAAAGAAAGAGACATAAGGATTTGTATTACTTGGAATTACGTTTTCTCTACTATAAATATATAAATTTTAGATTTAAAATTTTAGATTTTACATTTTATATTTAGCAAAAAGACCAATTTTAAAGGTTACTGACTTGACATTTTTGGTAACTAATTAATACTAGATGTTTGACTAGAGATTTTGTGAACAAATACTTAAATTTGATTTATGTTCGACGATGTCGAAATGTAAACATTATGTGTCGGAAAATTGCATCATAATGAGGCTCATTATAACACTATTTTTCATTATAAAACAGTTTCTCCCACCAATCAGAACTCAAGAAACAGTTGTGTGGCCAATTAGATAAGGATACCTACGCGCATGCGCTCAAAATCCAACATATTTCTGTGTTGTCAAGCAAAGTGAATGGTCTCTGCTTCCGGAATGCCTTGACCACGCATGCGCTCTGTTCAGCTCACCAAAGCCACGCCTTGTTCACTAATAACTGAATTAATTGAATCCCACAAATATTTACGAATATTTATGATAAAACATATAATAAAGTAATAATTATCGTCGAACATAAACAGTCGTATACAACTCGCCTATAATGGTAATTAAGACACTCGTATGGAAATGATAAAACTCGCATACGCTCGTTTTATAAAGATACTCGTGTCTTAATTATAGCCATTATAGGCTCGTTGCATAATGCACTATTATTACAAACATCGGACCAGCAGTTAGAGTACCACAAGCTAGCCCATATCTTTACTTGTTAAATTGTGCTGTTGGAAATTAAACAAATACGTTTTGTTTGAACATAACTGTAACTTATTCACTTGAGATTTTCGAAACCATTAATTTGATAACGCTATACATTAGCTTGAATGAAAAAGTGCAAACCCTTTTATTGCTAAGCCAAGTTATTTTTCTTTACTTTGGGCTTGCTAATGTAACTAGAAATTTAAGTTTTATAAATATGTTTTCAAATGTTATACATTTCTAAGAGCAAGAATGGGTTTACACAAAGTTATGTAACACTATACCTTACTGACCGCAACAGGATAGCATGAGCAAGAGATTTTAAGATGAGTATTAATGGATTTTTAAATTATTTATTTAATCAATTAATAACTTATTATTTATTACACAAGGTTATGTAGGTTGAAAGATGATTACACTATATTTTAAGACTAATTTTTTAGACCTTGACCGACCCTACAATAAGAATTTTATGACCAGACACTCGTTAGCTACCAGGGAAACACTTCAGCGACTATGCTTGTTTTTGACCAGTGGATAGGGTTCTAGAGAGCAGCCCTCCATTTTGGTTTATATACATCAGATACTTAGGCCTATATAGAAACTGAATGATCATGTTGTTTTTTTTACCAAAAAAAAACGAAACATTATACTAGAGTTGATTAGGATAGCCATGTAGAGCTTAACAAAAAGCGCCGTTGCGTAACGGTAAATGCTAGTCAACGGACAGTGAGTCATTACTAAAACCCATTACACGATACCTGAGAGGTTTTTCTAAAATTATTTTAAGATGCCTTTAACCCTCTATTAAACACACAGTTCACTAAACTGATAACAACAATGTTGCAAAGTTTTGTAAACACTCAAGTACCCAGGACTAATTAAATTAGTAACTGTCGGGTTGGCCGAGGGGTTAAGGCTCAAATTTCCTGTTTAAGGAATCAATGGTTCGAACCCCTTACCTAACATAACTAATATCTCAACTTGGGTTACCAGCACTGAATTATTATGATACTCGATATACAAACCGCAGATAGAGTGTAAGTCCAAAGTAAAGAAAAATAACTTGGCTTAGCAATAAATGGGTTTGCACTTTTTCATGCAAGCTAATGTATACCATTATCAAATTAATGGTTTAAAAAAAATTCAATAAAGTACAGTTATGTTCAAACAAAATGTATCTGTTTAAATTCTTACAGCATAGTTTAACAGGTAAAGATTTCGGATAGATTGTGGTACTCTAACTGCTGGTCCGATGTTTGTAATAAAAATAAAATTTAAGTATTAGTTCACAAAATCTCTAGTCAATCATCTATTATTAATTAGTTACCAAACATGTCAAGTCAGTAACTTTTAATTTGGTCTTTTTGCTATATGTAAATTGCAAAATCTAAAATTTAAAATATAAAATCTAAACATTTAAATTAGAGAAAACGTAATTTCAAGTAATACAAATCCTTATATGTTTTCTTTAATAATTATTTACCAAAAATTTCAAGTCATGACATTATGGTTTGGTCTTTTAGCAAAATGTAAAATGCAAAACTTAAATCTAAAACCTTAATTCTAAAATCTAAAATTAAAAAATCAAAAATCAAAAATCTTACATGCATTAATTTAAATCCTAAATCAGGTTTTAACATTTATAAATTCAACAAATCTTGGGTTCGCAAAGCTATAGACACTTCATGTGCCCAAATCCAATTATTGGTTTATAGAATCTCAGGTCTATAACCTTGCCATTTTGGCTATTTTGGGTAAATTAATGGGTCATGGAAAAAAGGGCATCATGTCGAGTCCTTCAACACATCACACGTCAAATTCCAATGATTAGTTTATATACTCTCAGGTCGATGACCTTGCCGTTTTGTATATTTTGGGTAAATTCATTGGTCATGGGAAAGGGATGGTTATCCTTAGTCGCATGACACGTCACATGTCTATATCCAATTATTAGTTTATAAAATTTCAGGTCGATGACCTTGCCATTTTGTGTCTCTTGGGTAAATGCATTAGTCATGGGAATGGGGGATTCATATTGAGTAATTTGAGACCTCACATGTCCAAATCCAATCATGGGTTCAGGAAATATCAACAAAAGTGTAGTTAGGCCCTGTTAACAAAAAATGAAAAAATGGTAATAAAAATTATACAAATAATGGACTACATTAAATATTAAATAAAATTTTAAAAAGTCAATAGCCTAAATCAAAATTTTCAAAATGTGTAGTTAGGCCCTTTGTCAGAACTTAGAAAATAAATAATACATTCTAAAACGGGGCGTTACCCCGAGTCCTGCAACACATCACACATCTAAATCCGACCATGGGTTCAGGAAATATTAACAAAAGTGTAGTTAGGCACTTTTGACAAAAATTAAATTAAATGATAAATAAAAAATAATATAAATAAAACATTAAATATTAAATAAAATTTAAAAAGACAATAAATCAAAATTTTTAAAAGTGTAGTTACGCCCTTTGTCAAAATTTTGAAAAATAAATAATACATTCAAAAGGGTGACGTCACCCCGAGTCCTACACACATCACACATCTAAATCTGACCATGGGCTCAGGAAATATCAACAAAAGTGTAGTTAAGCCCTTTAGACAAAAATTAAAAATAAAAATAAATGGTAAATAAAAAATTATACAAATAATACATTAAATATGAAATAAAATTGAAAAAATTCAATAAATCAACATTTTTAAAATATTTGTAGGTAGGCCCTTTGTCAAAATTTGGAAAAATAAATAATTAATTGAAAAGAGAACGTCATCCCGAGTCCTACAACATATGACACAACTAAATCCGACCAAGGGTTCAGGAAATATCAACAAAAGTGTAGTTAAGCCCTTTTGACAAAAATTAAAAATAAAAATAATAATGGTAAATAAAAAATATATAAATAATACATTAAATATTAAATAAAATTAAAAAAGTCAATAAATCTAAAATTTTCTAAAATGTGTAGTTAGGCCCTTTGGCAAAATGTTGAAAAAATAAAAGGTGAACTGGAATGGGGGCAAAATCCCGAGTAATTTGACACCTGGCAGCACTTCCTCCAATAATTCCTTCAAAAGATATCACGATCTTGAAATTCCCGAGGGGGATCGGCGGAAGGGGGGTCTAGAACCCCTACAAACCACTGCTGTTATGCCTTATAAATCAAGAAATTTGGACGATAATCACCCGATAGGATACATTAACCTAATTATAACTATCATCAATGAAAATTTGAAAACACCAACATTTTATGCAGCTCAACCTTTGCGGCCTGCCCTAAGAGCCAAAATTGCACTTAAAAGGGGGGAGGTACACCTTCACAGGTCAAAAATGTCATTTTTCAATTTATTTTTTTCCTTAGATAATAATCTTTTCTCTTTAACATGTTGAAGGAATGTCATATTTATCTCTTACGGTACCCGAGATATGTCCCGTAACGTTTACGCGCGTCACGTAGCTTGTCCTTTTAAACTGTCTGTGACCACACCCACTTATTCTATCAAACAGTTATTGCAAATAATTTGTTGTTGCTCCAATTTCTCGCTCTGTTTCTACTTCTTAGTTGGCGTATAGAATCTCTCTGACATTATGGGAACAGGAAGTGATGGTAAAGCTTTTGTTTTGTTTATATTTTGCTCATATTCTTTGATTTTGCTGGGAAAATCCAAAGGTGAAACTCGCGTGTATATTCGTTGTGAAAATTTGTGCCAGTAGTAATTCTTATCCAAGTCATCAACTACAAATATAAAATGGGCAATCAGAAACCGACTTAGTGGGAATAGGTTTGTAGCGAAGATTAAACCTGACTCTTCTGAGGCACACATCTCCCCTAACCTAGAAAGTGCTTCTACCAAAAAATTTGGAAGTGAATGTGACAGTGTAACAAACACCAATAACGATGTTAATATTATTTGTGATGTTAATATTATGTTTCGTGAATTACAGAAGTGCCTACGTTGTGTTTGTGGGGCCAGTGTAGATTTTAGTGTAAATAGTGGTGTAGGCCTAGGTTGTAAAATTGCAGTTGTCTGTGAAAAGTGCAACGAAATTGGATCATTCAATAACTGTAACAAAATTGGGAAGAACGCCAATGTTTAGTCTATAAACAGAAGGGTAGTGTATGCTATGAGGTGCATAGGTCAGGGTTTAGCTGCACTGAAAGTATTTTGTGGTCTTATGAACTTGGAACCACCAGTTAAGAAAAGTACTTTCAGTAAAATAAATGACAGAATTGTGACTGCTACTACAGAAGTAGCTAATGAATACACAAGTGCAGCAGCTGAAGAAGAAGCAAGTCTTACTAACAGTAGAGACATATCAGTAAGTTGTGATGGCACTTGGCTTACCAGAGGACACAATTCCCAACATGGAGTGAGTACTGTTATTGGTGTAAAATCAGGGAAAGTATTGGACGTAGAGGTGATGACCTCATCCTGCAAGGGATGCGATCAGTGGAAAAAGAAGACAGACACCGTAGAATATGCACCAACTACAAATATAAAATGGGCAATCAGAAACCGAAATTGGAACTAGGGTTTGGTGATTACTGTACACAGATGGTACATGAAGAGGAAAATATGCGAGTGCATGCAGGTAGTTCAGGCAGTATGGAAATGGAAGGTATTGTACCCTTATAACTGGATGATCCACCAATATCCTCCGGCTGGAAATAATCTGGGATTGTAGCATCTTGAAGTCCCGGCTATAAACGACATGGTGCCACTTGGCGAAAAACACTCAGAATAAGGGACAGGATACTTTCTCAGACGGAATGTGCTGCAGTATCTACAGAACAGTAGAGTCATCTAACTACTTAGGATAAAAAAAAAGTCTCTATAAAAATCTCGGGCGTAAGGATGCGGATTAGGTCCCTCGGGAACTTCCACCCTACAGCACATTCCTCTACCATCTAATTACAAGTATAATGCCAGTTTCCTATAAAACAATCAGAAAATCATCAACACGAATCCGTCTATTTATTATTTGTCTACTTCTCGTGTCATCGAGCTTTGATTAAACGCTCTAAAAAAACAATGAAATAAATATGAATGAAAAAGTGTCATTCATCCATATAAAAACACAAGTTGTTTCCTTAAGAAACCGTAAAAACAGTTACGTGTAATCTTCAATAAGCTTCTATACAGCGAACAACTGCTGTGCCCTCGTTGACGGGAGTTTATAACAAGAAAAAGGTTATAAGCTAAAAATTTAATAATCCCAAAAATAAATGACGTTACCCCTGACGTAGATTTCCGTCATTACAAATACTATTCATTACTCTATACAATTTATCTCCCGCACCCTAACATTAAGATTTCTTCCTCTAGGAAGCGCAAAATCTCTACACAATGTTTTAAAGTTTAAATTTAAAATATAAAACACTCCTGAATCTACTTACGAATCTATCTGAAATACATTTAATATAA
This sequence comes from Meconema thalassinum, assembly GCA_946902985.2. Classification (NCBI taxonomy): domain Eukaryota; kingdom Metazoa; phylum Arthropoda; class Insecta; order Orthoptera; family Tettigoniidae; genus Meconema; species Meconema thalassinum. Next base: position 638,046,010 of record OX336389.2, read on the forward strand.
CACTCTATACAATGAAAACAATCACGTCGTAGTTCGTCAACTTCTTACTTAGAATAAAAATATATACAACGCGTTCCTTCCTTTCTCCCGACAATACAACATGTAACTGTCCTTCTACTTCACTCCTGCCTCTCAACGGGCGTCAGAAAAATATGACTTCGCTCTACTTTGTCTTGTTCGTGGCTTACGTTACAATCTGGGATTCTATAATCCATACAATTAAGTAGAGACTAGTTCAAAAACCTCCTACAACTTATCTGTTCATGTAATAAATATACTTAATAAAAATTCACATTTCCACTCGTCGAATAATTACCATAAATGAAAACATTAGGATAAGAACCATTTAAAAGATCTCAGTTTACTCTCAACTTCAACAAAGATCCATTAAATCCTATAATTTCTATCAGATTTAACTTCATCCAGGATCCGCTGTCCTGTGAATTTCAAGGAGTTTCAACTCTATTGAGACTATTTCAATAACATCCAAAATTAATAAACTTCCATAACATTGCTCTCATGACTTCTTACTTCCATGAAATACACGCGTCTGTCACTACAGACATTTCTACAAAAATAGATCAATGGCTACACACTGGCTCATTGTCTCACAACAAATACCTCCGTCTACAACGGGAATAATAAATCTCATCCATCGAGATACTTCGCAGTTACATCAATACAATTTCTTTCTCTATACTTTCCAATAATAAACTCTTCTTTCAGTTTCCACAATCTTAATGACCATATAATAAAAAATACTGGTTCTCTCCATAAATCAATTTTTATAGGTAATGCGATAAAATGATAATATTCAAATAAAATTCTTATTTCTTTGCCTCACTCACATTTCTTAAAAACCTTTCAACAAACTGTAACATTCCTTCCATTCTTTCGTTACATTATTTCTTACTTCAAAATACGCTCTCGTTCGTACTTGTTAATTCAACATTACGATTCTTTACAGATTCTTTCTTTACTGTCTTTTCAAGAAATTCTAATACTTTCAAAAAAAAAACATTACTTACAAAATTTCTTCACTAAATCTGTTTCATTATTTCTCAGATCGTGACTTTATATAGATCTCTACAATAGATCTTTATGAATCGTATTCCTTGACATATACTTCCTATCACATACTTTGAAAACATTTCCATCATTAGAATCATTAATGAAACAGATATCGTGTGATTTACAACACGTTTGAATTTTACTATAACTTTTCTGAACTAAACTATAAAATCTCCCTTCAAATTTCGAATATCGCAAAAATCGAAAAATCGAAATGAAAAATCCCTAAAATTCCGAATTCGTCGAAAAATACGACCAAACATCCGCATGATGTTTTTTACGAATATAAGAATGAAAACTGCAATAATCTAATAAACAATATAGAAAAATGGCATTCAACAATGGTTGCCGGATATTCAAGATATGTAAAACTCTACAAAGTGGGATGTTCAATGTTGGTCCGTGGACTACCTTGTGCTGGGTTAAAGTTGACATGAAGCGGATTTCCTCTGGTTACCCATTAGAAACGGAATGATTCTATCGGCTTAAGACTGCTTGATGTTCAGCATTCTTGTCCATTTCTCCCTCCGAATATCTCGTGCGGTCAGGTCTCGGGATACGAACTCGATCATCATCGTGCTGTCGCCTCCTTCCATCGATGACTCTCCTGGGTGAGATGGGATAGCCCTTTCTCGCCTCGCGCCAGGTAATTCCCTGGCCGCCCTCGTCCATGCATATCTTCTAGTCTTCTTACCCCAAAGTTTCCTGTAGATCATCATTTGAGATGGTAAAACGACTGATAATTGTAGAATTTCTATTACGGGAGAGATGAGATGTTAATCACCCCCGAAATGTTGATGTTAAGTCATTTCGGATGTTCTTGATGCCATCATAGCGTCATTCCCATAATTGTTTAAGCGTTCATCACGACGCTTGTAGAATCGTCATGAAATTCCTCCCTCAACTTTTGGAATTTTATCATTCTTGAAACTGTAGATTTGTCGTAAAAATTAAAATTGTTTCTTCGCTGAATGTCGATTTTAATGTTACTTGCACATTACTAAGTGCCTTCGATGAATATTTTCTATTTGCTTTGTACAACTTGGAGAGTAGTTTGTTCGAACGTCCTTCTGCTTCAAAGTCGAGGTTGATATGAGTCTCGCTTCCTCTTCCCTTTCCCCCGCGTCTAATTTCCAAAATCCGCGTCCTTTCTCAATCCATGGCTCTGATTGGTTGTTTATAATAATTGATCAAACTCTTCATTAATTACTTAAATACTCGGCTGTAATTATAGTCAATCGTTCTTAATTATCATTCAACACTCTTCATGATGGTTTAATATAATAACATTGTCCTAGTAATTATATATGTTAATTACTCTGTTGGTGTTAATTTTAATAGGCGGCTCCTCATTGGTTCCAGTCGCGTGTCGAACTCGCGCCAGTTCCCCTACTCCTGCTACTAGCCACACGCTTGGCTTCTCTCTCTGAGATCTGACTCGGGCGTCCTCGTTGCTGCTCGGGCTCTTTGTCATCTCGGCGAAGCAAGTTCCGAGTCCCCTAGCAACTACTAATTTGCTATTGGCTGGCCGAATTAACTCAGTTAATTCCTTCGCTCAATAAACCTGTTTTGTGTCAGCTTACAGCATCGATAAATATTAACATGGGCTAATTTAGAAAACTTTCCACTAGATGTATAATTTTCTGTCTCGTCTCTCCAAACGAGTACAATCCTCACTCAATTTTTCATTGCAAAAGTGTGGTACAAAGCTGTTGAATTGTCTTCTTTAACACTGAATTGGAACATAGTTAACTCACTCTTCTACCTTCCTGTAGTAGCGTTTTAAATTCCTGGCATTGTAATTTCCCACAATTTGATCGTCATGAATGTTCACAATTTTGTAACAATTATTACTATAACTTTCAATTACTTTGAAGGGACCATAATATGCCTTAGCAAATCTGGGGTAAATCTGCTTTGACACATCAGCCTTTGTGGGTCTTTTAATAACCACTAATTCATCTGGTCTCTGCGGTGTATCGTAACGTTTTCCTAGCGTGCATTTTTCTCGTCTCTCCGCTGCCGTAATTAGATTCTGGCGGGCTACCTCAATTCTTCTTTCCCTCGTGGGTAGGTGATCCTTAGGTATATCTCTGAAAACACCATCCCATGGCCGTTCAGGTTTTCTGTTGAAATGTATTAGAGTTGGAATATCGGTCGTGCTTTCGTGTACTGTAGAATTGAGACATTCCTCAATGAGGGGTACAATTCTAATCCATTCCCTGTGGTTATCTGAGCAGTATAATCTTGCGTATTTAATTATCTCCTTGATCGATCTCTCCACCGTGTTCGATTCTGGGTTCCTGTAGCTGGAGAAGATATGTTTAATCTCGAGCCTCTCAATCAGGCTCTTGAATTCTTCTGACGTAAATTGTGTTCCATGGTCTGTCAAAATACTATCAGGTTTTCCTGCTCCTGGGATTACATTCCTTTCGATGTGTTTGATCACGTTCTTCGAGTTTGCTTTCTGCATCGGATTTATAATCACGTACTTTGTAAATATATCGATTGTTACGAGCAAGTACTGATTACCACGATATCCCTTAGGTCCTGGGCCAAATATGTCCATCGAATACATTTCACGGGGTTTTTCGGGTATTATAGACCTCGGTTTTTCCTTGAGTAACGATGAAGCTTGCTTACTCAGCTGGCAGTTATTACATGTCCTAATAACATCGGATACGGTAACTCTAATATTAGTCCAAATGAACTGTTCTTTCACGATGGCCAATGTTTTGTCTACACCTCCGTGACCAATGCTGTGATGAGTTAACCATATAACTCGGTTGACAAGGTTAGGTGGAATTACAACTCTTATTTGCGTTTTCTCTGGGTCCTTATATCTGCATACAATCTCTCCACAAAGTAGGTGTTTTCGTGCTAGCTTTCTCGTTTCGTCATAATCAGGATCTTGTTGGTCCATTCTGCCTTTCAGGAATCGAAAAATTCGTCGTGTAGGTGCATGCCTTTTCTGCGTGACTGCAATGTTTTTCAGTCGGTCCATCGTCTCTTGATCTTGCCTTTCAATCTGGATAGCATTAACTAGAATACTGTCCACCGGATTGCGAGATAATGCATCCGCCAACAGGTTGTCTTTCCCGGGCTTGTGCACGATTGTTGCATTAAACTGTTGGAGGAACAGTGACCATCTGACAAGTCGATCACTAGACAAGTCAGTCTTCAGCATAAACTGCAATGCCTTGTGGTCTGTAACAATGATTATCTGGTGTCTGGTAAGTACCTTTTTCCACTGTTGTAAGGCCGAAATAAAAGCCAAAGCTTCTAATTCCGTTGTGAAATATTTCGCTTCGTGCGCCTTCAATTTCCTGCTACTAAAAGCGATGTAATGTTTTTGACCATTGTTATCCAGCTGATATAAGACAGCACTAATTCCTATTTTAGATGCGTCTGATTCCACATAGAATGTCCTCTCAAAGTCATGATATTCTCACTTCACATTTTCCTTAAGCATGTTCTTGGCGTCTTGAAAAGCTCTCTCCGTTTCTGCATTCCATTGCCAACGATTATTCTTTTTCAAGAGTTCATACAACGGTGCCATTGTCTCAGAATAGCGCGGACAATCCGTCGTCTGATATATCTCATTTACCGTGATTTCATTAGTAGGTGAAGTTGTTCTGCCATTTATTGTTGTTTCCCATTTGAAGTTTTTCTTTGCCTAGAGGTATCATCATTATTACCTCTATTCTCTTGTCTACTCGAGCCTAGTTTCGGTTCGTCCTCTCTCGGTCTCTCTTCTCTACTTCTCTGATTTTCCTCCTGTTGACCTCGGATATAGTTTCTGTTCTCTTGGTTTCTCCTCTGCTGGAAATTCTGGCGATTGTAATTGTCGTCATTCCAGTTCTTATACCGGGAATATCCTTGGCGATTATTGTTATTTTCGTTATTATTACCTCTCTGGTAATAACTATTCTGGCGATAATTATTATTATACTGATAACCCGATCGTCTGGTTTGAGTAATGTTTCAGGCTTATCTCTGATATGGCCTGTTATCCTGTTGCCCTCGGTTCTGATACTCGTTTCTCTGATTCTGAGTATAAGCATTTCTTACCGGTCCTCCTCTCCTATTATCGGCGACATTTTCTTCCGTTTGCTGTACTTCGTCAATCATTATAGTGTTGACTTCTCGAAAGTCTGTTCTTGGGCTACGAAAATTAGAATTCGTTTCACTAGAAGTGTAGTCAAGCTGTCTCAGTAGATCATCCATTTCTTGGAGACTTGATACTCTAGATGCAATTATGTTTCTCCTAACATACGCTGGAAATTGCCGTGAGATAGTTTGTATCATTTCTATGACTGACGGTGCCGGTTGCAAATATTGAAGACGTGCTAATTGTGTCACGATGTAGCTAGCATGGCGTGTGTTATGCGAACCCGCGTACTTTCGTGAGTATGCCTCTGCTCTAACATCGTGCTGTTCATCTACCGACCAAAATCGTCTTATGAGGGCATTAGTAAAGTCCTCGAAACTTAGGAATGTCCATCGGAACGCTCTGAACCACTGAAGTGCGATATTGCTTAAGTAACGCTCTACCAGTCGTAACTTTCTTTCTTCGGGAACATTATTCTCCAAAAAGTACTCTGAGATATCATTAATAAATTCTGTTGGTGTTATTCCATCATTTCCTGGAAACGTGCGTGGTTTCTGGTCAATATTCCGAATTATCATAACGTTTGGAATATTCGATGATGTGTTTCCACGTGACATGTTTTCCATAGGTGTCGAAAATCGTACTTGGTTCTCCCTAGCTTGCGGTGTATTTAACCTCCTAGCTTGGATTAATTCCTCCTCTAATTTATCGATTCTTTCTTGCAAAATTCTCCGTTCTTCTCTGATGCTACTATTTTCTGTCCGTTCTGGCACTGACGTATTTTCGTTAGTTAACTCAGTAGTCCGACCTTTAATAACATCCTCCACGATGCGAGAATTGCCTACTTCTAACTCCTGCATTTTACTTTTCATCGATTCGATTTCGTTATTTAAATAGGAGATTTTATCTTTTAGTCCATCATCTATGTATTCTTTGATCTTATCACTCAGATCTGGTTCTAAATCTACCGACAATATGTTCTGTAAACTATAAATTCTTTCAGTAAAATCTTTCCTAATTTCCTCAACGTCTTTAGTACTACGATACTCTGACATTGCAAGTTTTTTAGAGAAATCATCTTCTAATCTTTTAACAGTTATGCCTGAGGCTTCAATTAATTCAGTTTTGAGTTTATCAACACTTTCACTTACAACATCTTTAATATCAATTTCAATGTCGGCCCATACAAGGTCAGCTTTCTGATTCACCTGTATTTGTAGCATTGCCACAGTTGTTTTCAACTCATCCAGGTTAGAGTTGATGCTTGTGTTCTCGGATTGGAGCTTGCCTAACTGGAGGGTTATGTTATCCTGAAATTCATTTAATCTTTTACTGTTATCTTCTGATTGAATTTCTAAGGCTGCCAAAGAGGTTTGGGTCCTAGCTAAAGTATTCTGGGTTTCAGTGGATTGGGTTTGCAAGGTAGCTAAGGTAGCTTGGGCTTCTGTAGCTCTATATCTAGGGTAGCTAACTTATATTTCGTTTCATTGGAGTTTGTTTGCAGAGTAGCTAGCGTTTCTCTGGTTTCATTATTCTGAGTTTGCAGGGTAGCTAATGTTACTTGGGTGTTAGCTAATGTGGCTTGGGAAGTATTTACAGTAGCTTGGGTCCCTGCTAACTTTCTTTGGGTCTCTATAGCACTAGTTTGACATTCCCTAGCTATCCTATCTGCGTCAGCTTTCGCTTCTCTCCTATTTTTTTCTGCAATTTTCTTAATTTCTAATTCTACTCTTTTCTGGTTTTGGTGGGTGGCTTGGTGTAGGGCTTCTAAGTCCTTATCTAATTTGCCCTGGGTCTCCTGCAACGTTGCAAGCATTACCCTAATAGCATCCAGGTCTCCTGGCATCTTCTTTCTTGAGAAATAGGGAACATATACTATGACAACAATCAGGAATATCCGAAACAACTACCATTTAGACCACTATATTAAAATAAAGGAGATTTTACCGTTTATCAGTTACTTAATCTATTTCAATAAATCTTACTCCCTGTCGGGCAAATTATCATTTGTAGTCAATGGTCTATAAAAAACTAACAACAGTCCTAAATGACACTATTAATCTAACATGACTTATGGCTTCAAAATAACCATAAAAACCGGTAAATTAAATAAATAAGACCTAGCCATGACCTCCCTAAGGTTATTCCTTCGGACTAGTCTTCTTTAAAACACAATACATGGTTAATTATTCAGGTTAGATTTCTTTCAGAAATTCATTTCTTACCTCGATAAATATTGGTTGACTTTCATTACAAATTTTAAATCTACCTCCATTTATTTCCCACTCTCGCGTATAATCAACAATGTTCCTAAGGCGATCACATCATGTCAAGGATCCATAATGAGTCTCCCTTCCCCTAATTATCCAAACGAGTTGCTTGCCATCAAACTATTGGACTTACCAGTAACTAACATATGGGTAATTCTATAAAAACAAACTAGACACTGAATTTGGGTCAAAATCACTAACCAACATAATCACATTGCTATTAAAATATTCTATGAACTAAACAAGGGGCCAAAATCACTAGCCATCACGTTTGCAGCGCCATTAAAATATTATGTACCCTTATAACAGGATGATCCACCAATATCCTCCGGCTGGAATTAATCTGGGATTGTAGCATCTTGAAGTCCCGGCTAAAAAAGACATGGTGCCACTTGGAGAAAAACACTCAGAATAAGGGACAGGATATCCTCTCAGACGGAATGTGCTGCAGTATCTAACTACAGAACAGTAGAGTCATCTAACTACTTAGTATAAACAAGTCCCTATAAAAATCTCGGGCGTAAGGATGCGGATTAGGTCCCTCGGGAATTTCCAGCCTACAGCACATTCCTCTACCATCTAACTACAAGTATAATGCCAGTTTCCTATAAAACAATCAGGAAATCGTCAACACGAATCCGTCTATTTATTATAAAAGCAATACACTTCTCGTGTCGTCGAGCTTTGATTAAACGCTCTCAAAAAAATGAAATACATATGATTGACCAAGTGTCATTAATCCATATAAAAATACAAGTTGTTTCCTTAAGAAACCGTAAAAACTGTTACGTGTAAGCTTCAATAAGCTTCTATACAGCGAACAACTGCTGTGCCCTCGTTGACGGGAGTTTATAACAAGAAAAGTGTTATAGGTTAAAAATTTAAATAATCCCAAAAATAAATGACGTTACCCCTGACGTAGATCTCCGTCATTACAAATACTATTCATTACTCTATACAATTTATCTCCCGCACCCTAACATTAAGATTTCTTCCTCTAGGAAGCGCAAAATCTCTACACAATGTTTTAAAGTTTAAATTTAAAATATAAAACACTCCTGAATCTACTTACGAATCTATCTGAAATACATTTAATATAACACTCTATACAATGAAAACAATCACGTCGTAGTTCGTCAACTTCTTACTTAGAATAAAAATATATACAACGCGTTCCTGCCTTTCTCCCGACAATACAACATGTAACTGTCCTTCTACTTCACTCCTGCCTCTCAACGGGCGTCAGAAAAATATGACTTCGCTCTACTTTGTCTTGTTCGTGGTTTACGTTACAATCTGGGATTCTATAATCCATACAATTAAGTAGAGACTAGTTCAAAAACCTCCTACAACTTATCTGTTCATGTAATAAATATACTTAATAAAAATTCACATTTCCACTCGTCGAATAATTACCATAAATGAAAACATTAGGATAAGAACCATTTAAAAGATTTCAGTTTACTCTCAGCATCAACAAAGATCCATTAAATCCTATAATTTCTATCAGATTTAACTTCATCCAGGATCCGCTGTCCTGTGAATTTCAAGGAGTTTCAACTCTATTGAGACTATTTCAATAACATCCACAATTAATAAACTTCCATAACATTGCTCTCATAACTTCTTACTTCCATGAAATACACGCGTCTGTCACTACAGACCTTTCTACAAAAATAGATTAATGGCTACAAACTGGCTCATTGTCTCACAACAAATACCTCCGTCTACAACGGGAATAATAAATCTCATCCATCGAGATACTTCGCAGTTCCTTCAATCCAATTTCTTTCTCAATACATTCCAATAATAAACTCTTCTTTCAGTTACCACAATCTTAATGACCATATAATAAAATATACTGGTTCTCTCAATAAATCAATTTCATAGGTAATGCGATAAAATGATAATATTCAAATAAAAATCTTATTTCTTTGCCTCACTCACATTTCTTAAAAACCTTTCAACAAACCGTAACATTCCTTCCATTCCTTCGTTACATTATTTCTTACTTCAAAATACGCTCTCGTTCGTATTTGTTAATTCCACATTACAATTCTTTAAAGATTCATTCTTTACTGTCTTTTCAACAAATTCTAATACTTTCAAAAAAAAAACATTACTTACAAAATTTCTTCACTAAATCTGTTTTATTATTTCTCAGATCGTGACTTTATATAGATCTCTACAATAGATCTTTCTGAATCGCATTCTTTGACATATACTTCCTATCACATACTTGGAAACATTCCCATCATTACAATCAATAATGAAACATAGATATCGTGCGATTTAAAACACGTTTGAATTTTACTAAACTAGTCTGAACTAAACTATAAAATCTCCCTTCAAATTTCGAATATCGCAAAAATCGAAAAATCGAAATTAAAAATCCCTAAAATTCCGAATTCGTCGAAAAATACGACCAAACATCCGCATGATGTTTTTACGAATATAAGAATTAAAACTGAAATAATCTAATACACAATATATATAAAAATTGCTTTCAACAAGAGTTGTCGGATATTCAAGATATGTAAAACTCTACAAAGTGGGATGTTCAATGTTGGTCCGTGGACTACCTTATGCTGGGTTAAAGTTGACATGAAGCGGACTTCCTTTGGTTACCCATTAGAAAAGGAAGGTTTCTAGCGGCTTAAGACTGCTTGATGTTCAGAATTCTTGTCTATTTCTCCCTCCGAATATCTCGTGCGGTCAGGTCTCGGGATACGAACTTGATCATCAACGTGCTGTCGCCTCCTTCCACCGATGACTCTTCTGGGTGAGATAGGATAGCCCTTTCTCGCTTCGGCGCCGGGTAATTCCCTGGCCGCCTCGTCCATGAATATCTTCTAGTCTTCTTTCCCCAAAGTTCCCTGTAGATCGCCATTTGTGATGGTAAAATGACTGATAATTGTAGAATATCTATTACGGGAGAGATGAGATGTTAATCTCCCCCGAAATGTTGATGTTAAATCATTTCGGATGTTCTTGATGCCATCATAGCGTCGTTCCCATAATTGTTTAAGCGTTCATCACGACGCTTGTAGAATCGTCATGAAATTCCTCCCTCAACTTTTGGAATTTTATTTTTCTTGAAACTGTAGATTTGTCGTAAAAATTTATAATTGTTTCTTCGCTGAATGTCGATTTTAATGTTACTTGCACATTACTAAGTGCCTTCGATGAATATTTTCTATTTGCTTTGTTCAACTTGGAGAGTAGTTTGATCGAACGTCCATCTGCTTCAAATTCGTGGTTGATAAGAGTCTCGCTTCCTCTTCCCTTTCCCCCGCGTCTAATTTCCAAACACCGCGTCCTTTCTCAATCCATGGCTCTGATTGGTTGTTTATAATAATTGATCAAACTCTTCATTAATTACTTAAATACTGGGCTGTAATTATAGTCAATCGTTCTTAATTATCATTCAACACTCTTCATGATGGTTTAATATAATAACTTTGTCCTAGTAATTATATATGTTAATTACTCTGTTGGTGTTAATTTTAATAGGCGGCTCCTCATTGGTTCCAGTCGCGTGTCGAACTCGCGCCAGTGCCCCTACACCTCCTACTAGCCACACGCTTGGCTTCTCTCCCTGAGATCTGACTCGGGCGTCCTCGTTGCTGCTCGGGCTCTTTGTCATCTCGGCGAAGCAAGTTCCGAGTCCCCTAGCAACTACTAATTTGCTATTGGCTGGCCGAATTAACCCAGTTAATTCCTTCGCTCAATAAACCTGTTTTGTGTCAGCTTACATGATGATGATGATAATTGTTGTTTTAAGGGGCCTAACATCTAGGTTATCGGCCCCTGAAATGTCAGCTTACAGCATCGATAAATATTAGGATGGGCTAATTTAGAAAACTTTCCACTAGATGTATAATTTTCTGTCTCGTCTCTCCAAACGAGTACAGAATGTAAACTATTTTAGGTCGGAGTGTTGAGAAATATGAGCTAGGCTACATCAACTATATTGGTGATGGAGACACTAAAAGGTACAAGAATGTTGCTGATGACCAACCTTACGGTTCAGGAACTAAAATATTAAAGAAATAATGTGTTGGTCATGTCCAGAAGTGAATGGGGAGTCAGTTGAGGAAGCTCAAAAGCACAACGAGAGAGAAGAAATAGAGTGATGGGAAATCACTAGGAGGGAAGAACAGGCTGACTGATACAGTAATTAATACCCTTAGAGTGTATTATGGTAATGCTATAAGGGCAAACAGTTCATCTGTAGATGGAATGAGAACTGCAATTAGGGCAATTTGGTATCACAAATGTTCCACAGATGAGAACCCAACTCTCTACTTTTGTCCTAAGGGCCTTGACTCATGGTGCCCATTCCAACGAGCAGTTGCTGAAGGGACTGAGAATAGCTACCAACACAATAATAATCTACCTCCAGCCATCATGGAAGAAATAAAGCCTGTTTTCAAAAATCTCGTTGCAACAGATTTATTGAAAAGGTGTGTAGGTGGCTACTCGCAGAATAATAACGAGTCTTTGAACTCAAAAATCTGGATAATTTCCCCCAAAACTGGTTTTATAGGTAGAAAAACATTACAAATAGCTGTTAAAGATGCTTTAATAACATTTAATGGTGGTATGAAGGCAAGGTTAAAGGTAATGGAAAAATTGGAACTAGGGTTTGGTGATTACTGAACACAGATGGTACATGAAGAGGACAATATGCGAGTGCTTTCTGCAAATAAAAGGGCACTAGAATCAACAAAAAAGCCTAGAAAATGCAGGAAACGGCTTAGGTTAGAGGGGGAAGGACGACAATGTCAACAAGAGGGGATTGTTTATGCAGCAGGAGAATTTTGATGCCTCTTCCTCCCTTTGGTAAGTTTAACCTTCATTTCCCAAAACATAAATATTTACTTTTGTTTTCCTTCATAACTCGAACATTTTTTTAGATATTCTGATGAAAGTTTGTATGCTTATGTATCTTTTGTATCTTAACAATGTGAGCTAGAACCATTGCTGTAACATTTGTTTTTTGTAAGTTATGAGTGATCACACCCCACAAAAGTGTCCAAAACATCTTCACCGATAAAAAAGAGAGAAAAAATATTATTTCAAAAGGTAAGCAAAAGATGTTAGTTCACATTGTTAACAAAAGCATTATGGACATTATAAAATCATAATCTTCCAGAAATTTGAAGTTTTGTAGAAATTATAAGGAAAAAGCATGATGAATGTATAAACTTTTCCAAAATTTTGAAAATTATTTTTTATTAACCGGGGACAGTTAATTGCAACTATTTTAATGAAATACTAAAGAGGAAGGGCAGTACTATTAGTGTGCAAAATTTCATTTCAACAAAGTGAAGGGATATCGAGGGACAATATTTTAAATATCAGTAATTTTTACACTAGTGAAGGTGTACCTCCCCCCTTTTAAGTCATACATTGTACAGACCTGCACATTTGGTTTATACAGTATGTAGTACTGTATATACAGTTATGAGTGATCATGATTATTTTAAGGGGCCTAACATCTACATTATCAGTCACTATCATGCCTAAACACACACACACACGTCACAAATCGTTTAACGTGTCTAAATATTCAGACTATATCAAACTCTAATAAATGTGTTAAACAGCGGCGGTTATTCCATGCATAATGTTGATGCCAATGCTTACCAAGTGATATCCAGCACTGCATCTTAAAAAAAACAATGTTATCACCACTCCCAATATTTATCTCCTAGAGAAATAAATCTTACGAATATCCTAATGTTATTCCCCTTCCCCTCCATATATAGAAAATTCATTTTTGTTGGCTAGGGACTTCTGTGGCATCATCTCCGTGTACTTGAGTATGTGTTGAACTTATCTGATAACTTATATTTCTGTGATGACAGGAGTAGTGTGTGTAACGTAATTAGGGACAGAGATGAGGAAGGGGCCCCGGGACTTGAAATAAGGTCTTATCCCGGCATTTGCCTGGAGGGAGTGTGGAAAAATCTGGGGGAAAACACGCTCAGGATAGCCGCTGTCAGTGCCGGGATTCGAACCTGCGATCTCCGAGTGTGGTGCACGATTTAACGAGCATGGCTATGCCGCTGGGTGCCAGCTGTATTGGGGAAATAGATGTAATCAAGTCAGTGTATTTTAGGTCATAGATTTTAATTCCTACCAGTGAAGGGATATCCAACTTTTTCAAACTTTTGGCTGCATTTGTAAGCAGCGGAAGATATAACCATTTTTGCTATAATTCTTCACATTCAGCTTCTTGCATTCAGGAAAATACTTATTTTATAATATTTGTAATATATTATACTTCAAGAATTGGTCACGTATATCGATGATAATTATGTATAATCTCCCCGCTCGCGCTGAATGCTCGGGCGTAGGCGCCATGTTATATCAACATCAGCTGATTTAATTCTGGCCCCATGTTCCGCTTGCAGCGCCCTCTCTATTCTATTGAATGCTCGAAGGCCTACATATAGAACAATCTAACATAGCGATCATCTGAAGTATTTAGACGGTTCTCAATATCTGCGAATCCATCACAACAATCAAACTGAAATTTTGTATGTTGATAGAGACTGTTAACATAAGTTCACATATGGACTTTTGAATAACTTGATGAACACAAATCCAACATCGTCACGACGCAAAATTTAAATATGTGTATTGCTGTTTCTCGTGACTTAATTATCCGAGAGCAGTGACAATTAGCACGGCAAAATTTCATACATGGCTTAATATCCTGACATCTATTTGAAATCAATTTCTATGAGAACCTAAAAATGACGGTTGTGCTAATTCTTTTTAAATCATGTTTATATTTGTTGTGTCCTAAACAAGCGATAGAAATGTAGGTTGTTGTAATGAGCCACGATTACAATATTCATCTGCTGGCATATAATTCTTTAGCACATATGTATAAAAGAATCCAACATAGCGTCCATACGATACATTTCACCGGTACTCAATATCTCCGAAATTATTTAAACCTTCTAACTGAATTTCTTTATGGTGTTAGAGGACTGTTCAGTAAGTACAAATATGTGTTTTTCCCTAATCCTGAGAAACACAGAACATCATGGCTGTGAAGTGATTTTCAAATATTACAAATAACTTTCCTGGCGATCCAAACACTCGAGTGCAGTGAAACTTGGCACAGTTAATCTTTATTCAGAGATAAGTAGAGACATTTAATGATGTTCAATTGTTTTCAAATATTCAAGAAGCATTAGTTCGAAATGTTCAAACCCTGTATTTTTAATTTCTCGTATCTTATTCAGGCGTTTGAAAAGATAATTCGTACCCGCTGGGCTATGATAACAATCATTATCTAATGGCACTAAATTCTTTAGCTTACATTTCGTAAATCATAGAAGCCGTGCATTTGACTTTCCTAAAAATTAATTCCCGTGGTTCGTTACAGAAAGATGCCATCTCGCGGGAGAAGTCTTAATCACCGATATTGAAAGCAATATATTCTAGCACACAACTTCCCATTTTCATTGTGTTGGTGAAGACATAGGTCGTGTACTAAAAGCTGTATAGTATGTCATATGTAAAATCCTAGGCTATTTAGTTCTTCATGGAACTATTTGTTTTTCTTACTTCGTTCTGCCCGTCTAAGGAGCGCGATTGAATGTATCCTCTCTGATATTGATTTCTTGTCCTCCCAAAATCTCTTCACCTTCTCGCTATGGCTCTTTTTGCGCTCCTCCGTCCAAGTTCTTTTGGATGCAATATAATATTAATATTATTATTTTAATCATTAGCTTATTATTATTATTATTAACTTATTATTCTATTTTGTTATTATTATTATTATTATTATTCTATTATTATTACCTTATTATATCATTAATATTATATTATTTATTATTATTATTATCGTTATTATTTTTATTATAATTATTATTATTAATAACTTATTATAATTTCACCAATGCGTTCTTCAACATTAACATTCAACTGGCATGAGCATAGGAAATATTGAAGGTTTATAATGAATGCTGTTCGGCAGAGTTCCTCCACAATGCAGTTCATGTTCATGTAGACACTGATTCTCTTTCAGTAATTTCAAGCATTGAAGTTGAAGTTCCAAAGACGAATTACAATGAGAGCAATCTTTTGAACATTCGATAATTCTGAAATTACTGAGCTGACTTGCGTTAATTTGAACTCCTGTGTGGTTTAATTTGAGGTAAGGGTGTAGAACATTGAACGTGCAGCGCAGCGTCCCTCATCAGCAAATTGCTATTCCAGCCTCAAATCATGAAATGAACATAACATTGCACCCGAGATCACACCGAAAACTAATTTCTGTCGAGGGAGAGAGACAGGCAGACAGATAGACAGACCGAAGAAACAGCGAAGTGTTCATCAATTTTCCAGTCGCACCACGACGGAGGGATTAGTAGGTTAGTAGGGGCCGATAACCTAGATGTTTGGCCCCTTAAAACAAGAATTATCAACATCATCAATATTAGTAGGTTTAAGTGGTTATCATTTAGAGAGCAAAACTAGGACAACATTTCAGAGTCTCAAGTACTTACAGTAGGCTATGTGTCATCTGCTGACATTATAATAGCATAACTTTTAGTTCTAATCAGAGTGACAGCGTAATGTAAAGTTTTGAAGCCATTCTTTCAGTGTTGCCTCTACAAACTGATATTTGTAACTCTTCAGTCGGTCAACAAGTATTTGCCCAGAGATTGAGCGGGGCACAATGTAGGATAATATGTAAATAACACTCCTTTAAAAAATTACATGTAGTAGTTATGATCACTATTATAATGGGGCAACTTTTAATTACTAGTTTCGACCTTCCAGCGGTCATCATCAGATCCTGATCACTGTGTTAAGGTTTTAAATTATACACAAATGTATATTCTAACTACACACTGTAGTACGTTTAATTGGTGTTTATAATACGAAATTTGAATCTCGTTATAAGGTTAGTTTGTTTTGTTTCAAGGGTCTGTGAATTACGTATGAGTATCGGTATTATGCACGTATATATAATTTAGAACTACACAAATTCGTGTTGACCGACTGAAGAGTTACAAATAAGAGTTTGACAACGTAATAACGCAGTTTACACAATTCAGTTCATGAATATTATTACACTGTATTGACACAGCTAACATTATTTCTGTATGCCAGTCTGAATGGCAGTTGCGGCCTGAACGACAACAACTATTTGGATGGATTGCACAATAGTAGTTTCGTAAATAATCCAATTAGCATTTCAAGGTTTTATTATCCAGTAGCCAACGCCAAACGAAAACCTCACGACATTTGCCAACAGCGAGCTATAAGGTGATAAAAGATTATGGTACTATGACAGTCGATCGTCAGCATGTACGGAATAATTAGGATTATCTTGTCACAGAGGCTGTAACAGGTAGTTGATTGGCTGCACCTATCTAAATTAAAGTTTCAGATTCACAATCACTTGGTTCTGTATTGCAATTCCTGGGATGCCTACCCCAATACCTGACCCCACAGTAGTATAGAAACACAGATTATCACACACAATCTAACTCACACCCAAGTGCACAGGGTGTATCACCAAAATGGCCCAAGCCCCGAAAATAAATTCACCAAAGCAAACGAACATTCGCTAGTCAAGCTGCTGCCACACACATTTTCTTCTCACTCCAATCCTTAGCGCGTGCCTTTGCGGGCGAGGGATAAATACTGTATTGAAGTTTTAACACGGTGTAAAAGACTTTAATCAGAATGGCACGAAATATATTTTCACAGCGGGACTTCATTTGAACATGACCAACTGTCATACCTAGCCTTGTAATGGTCCGAGTGTTGCGCTTCTGACCCTTCCCTTGCGAATGTGTTTAGTCGCTTAAGAGCACGTTTGAATCCAAGTGCTGATAATGGTCATTTTCACATATGCGCTGGGTTGTACTACACTCACTTGAAATACTGGAATGTCGCGTTATTTTTAAAAAATCTGAAACACCTCTCAAAATTCTGTACTGAAATAATTAAGCTACTGATATTTGCACTAGTACAGACACACAATACCACAGGTTATCATACTTAACCCACATATAAAGCCGAATTTACGGGGCTAACGATGAAACGTCAATAGTTCCTAAATGAAGCAACAGCTACAACTCCACTTGAGTACGTGCTAGCATGAATACAGTCCACTAATACCGATAACTAAGGACCAAAAACCTCCCATAATACCCATAAAAATCTGTAAGTTCATAATGTGCCTGTCCAAACTGCAGCTGATTTGGTTTAAATCTCAACTGTGCTCTTATTTCCAAGTCTTGACCAACTCCAAGTAGAATATTTTCTGAAGAAATGTCTATGATTCTAAACAAAATCCGATGTCAGTTTCCGACAATAGCACTTAGAGAGCTCGGATGTAACCTATCGATATCAAGCAAATCTCTCCACAGTGCCCTCTTCATCTAAGAATTATGCGCCTGCCTGATACAGTATAAAGGAGATTCAGGTTCGAATTCCAACTGTTGTATCATTTTCTAACCGATCAAAGAGAGCTATTCTACAGTATTATTACTATTATTATGATTGATAATATTGGGATACGATCACGAATGAAATTAGTAAGCATTGTTCAAAATCATACACACAGTTGTTGGGGTTTATATCAATTTCCCACGAACAAAGAAAAAACAGTGCAGTTTGTACTCAGTGGGAGCAGAAATCACGGATCTTCCAGAGTATAATCATCAAGGAAAGTCTTTGATGTAGCCGCAATGAAAAGTTGCACATTGTTGGAGAATCTTGCTGCCGAGATCGGGACATACACAAACGATTGAAGGCGTATGAAGTGGTCCCTATGCCATATATTAATGGCATTGTCACAAGATACCAGAATTTTATCTGTGATACATTTCACAAAATGTTTGTATGGACGGAAAAAGAAATCGTCGGCAGGTTGCACAATACCTGTGCGCTTTGCTGGAATCAGCTTCTTGATTAATTCAACGCCTTCAAGAACTGTTGAGTTGTATCGTTCGGCATCTCTATTGGCTGTCCAGGAGTCAACCAAGAAAGGTCTTTCGTTTTGTTTTGAATATCTGGCCATAGTATTTTTTCTAAGATAACTTTTAAATCCCTCTTCGTCATATTAGCAGATTTGCTAGCAAGCGCCTTGATGTTCGGTATATTTATATTCATATTTGCAGGAAAATGGCCGGTGGACCCCAAAACAAGGACATACATTTACAGTAGTGTCCAAAATTTAGCATAATCACTAAACAAAA
The DNA here is from genome assembly GCA_946902985.2 of Meconema thalassinum. Taxonomy (NCBI): domain Eukaryota; kingdom Metazoa; phylum Arthropoda; class Insecta; order Orthoptera; family Tettigoniidae; genus Meconema; species Meconema thalassinum. The sequence goes on from OX336389.2 coordinate 638,064,705, forward strand.
CCATGCCACCTGAAAGGAATGTCAGACAGATTAATGAACAAACGGAAGCTGAATCACACACCATATGACACACAACTTTTCCAAAAGAATAGCGTCAGAAAGGTTCTGATAGCTAAGGTACACCTTTGACGACAACTAACAAAACTTGGCAATGTCTTCCACAACACAAAATGCTGTTAATAGGGTGTATGATTACCCCTAACGGCCACACATGCTTCGCAGCGACGTGGCATGCTCTCTATCAGATGGTCCAAGAGCTCTTGTGGCAGTCGATCCGATTCTTCCGAAAGGGCAATGCGAAGGTCTTGGTGGGTCCTTGGAGGAGGCAGATGGAATGCATTTCGCCTCCCCAATGCATCCCAGGCATGTTCTATAGGATTCAGATCCACAGACCTTGCTGGCCAGTCCATGCGATGAATGACTTCCCCCGCCAGAAATTCATCCACCAGAGCAGCTAGGTGTGGTCGGGCATTATCATCCATTAAGAGGAAGTCTGGACAAACCGCACCTCTGAAGAGTCGAACATGTGGAGTCAGTACCTCATCCCTGTATATCCGAGCGTTCTCAGTGTTCCTCGGACCACCCATGAAGATGTGCAGGTCCGTACGGCCATCCAACTTGATGTCACCATACTGGTCCCGTTCCACGATGTTCCTGTGGTTGTATCGGCTACCCGGTTCTCTCCAGATTAATGTGCGACGGGAATCGTTCTGCAAAGTGAAGTGGGATTCATCTATGAAGAGCACATGCCTCCATTCATTCATGGTCTGTTTTCGACGTTGACGGCTCCACAGTAAACGTGTCCGTCTCTGTGCTGGAGTGAACGGGACGCACACCGCTGGACGTCTGGCAAAGAGCCCTGCTGTTCTGAGCCTCCAGTGCACAGTTTGCCGCGAAACGGCAAACCCTGAGACGGCTGCAATAATTTTATTGTCTTGCAGGTCCACTCCGATTTTTTCGGGCGGTAAAGGCCAGATATCGGTCCTGCTGTGGGGTAGTTTCTCTTGGTAGGCCCGGTACTGGCCTGCGACTAACATCATCTGTGTCACGAAATCGTCTCAAAAGCCTGGAAATGACACTTTGTGGCACATTCAAGGATACGGTGATTTCCGTCTGTGTCTGGCCTGCTTCCAGGCTACCAAGTATTCTACCCTGCAAAACGGGGTCCAAATGGCGTCGATGTGCCACGCTGACCATGTGGCTACTCTCCGCACACTATAACAGGGCAAACTGATGGAATATGGGGCGCAGGCACTGGCTGTGTTTACCTTGCGATTACGCCGCTAGTCCAACCAGGGAATACTCCTTTCTTATAGAGAACGAATTCGTAAGGTTGATAGGTGGATATGTCGTGTGATTTGCGGTCTATTTCCTGTTGCCCTGCTTATTCGCAACGTATGCTTAACCTTTGGACACTAGTGTAGGTTAGCAGAGTACCATCCATCTCAATCCCAGGCATTATCATATACGAGTGGGTGGTTGCTGCCATAGATCCAACCGCAAAACAAGACATGTCTGCTTTCTTTCACTGCGAGAGTCTGTCCAGTTCGGAACTCTATATTAAAACTTGATTGGTCGGCATTAATTACTTGATCTGAAGACAATTTTCTTTTCTGAATGAGATTTCCTGATTTCTCTCACGAACTGATAATCATTCTGTGAATATCAGCATCCCCTACAACCAACCGCTTGCTAACTTTGTGGGTTATTTTGCGACAGACAATCTTATTCTTACATTTACATTTCTTTACCCACGATTAGGAAGCTTTGAACTGCAGTGAATTGTGAGGGTCAATTCTCTTCTTTAATTTCAGAGCTCAAAGTCTCAATATGCCCTCATGTATTATTTGGGTTTGTCGAATGACGTTGTTTTGGATTGTTTTCAAAATTGTTTCTCTTTTCTGTGCCAACACTGTTGTAATTTTCAGGCACAGTGTCATGTCAATTGCTAATCCAAAACGCTACAGACGGGAATGATCCACTTTTCCATTTTTCTCCCTTGGTTGTTTTGTCCATATCTTGTACGCATCAGCTAGATATCCTTCTGGAAACTTCGTTCTTGGCTTTCTTGGAGGTGATGGCTGATAAGATGAACTGCTACTTCCCTGGAAATCTGCCACCGGTGACATTGCTTCATCACTCACCGCTATGGCACTACCATTTTCTTCGTCTGATGCCTCTTCATCTATTACAAGTGTAGTAACCTCTGCTATTACAGTCTCTTCTGCCAACTGTTGCTATATTTGTTCATAAATAACACGCTCTTCTCATGTAGGTACATCCTTTGCAATACCAAAGTACTCCACCAACAGTTTCACAATTACTGCCTGTCTCATTGTCCAGGGGGAAAATTGACTCTGTAAACACACTTCGACACCACAATGATAATCTGATCTACTGTACTCTAACAGAAAACACAACCCTATATGACGTATTGTGACCACTGCGCTGCTTGCAGCTCGATACGTAAATGGAGGGCTAGAGTAGAGAAGGTAAATCTATAACCACCCCACCTATTCATCCCTCTCCTATCAAGACCGTTGCAGCATTGCAGCTAAAATATGACAAAAATATTTTCGTGCCCGTCAGTAACAAAACGCAAATCGTTTTGTTCTATTCTCCACAACTACGGTGACCTTCCCTTGTTAGCTTCTTACTTCTGACCTACCCACCCACCACATGCATTGTTTAGTACTAAATGATTCTAGTTCAATGATTGAACAAATGTCGGAGTATCCTCACGATGCAGAGAGCATGAGGGATGTTGGTCTCTACAATCAATGCGTGTTTGCTTTTAAACGCACAGCACGTTATTAGGTAGCTTGCAATACGAAACAAACGTGATTCCATCGTCAGACGTGACGATACGTGCGTGCGTGTCGTATCTAGAATTCTATGTTCTCTTCTGCATGCCTAATATGTACTATTATATGCCACATGAGCCTCTAAACCCTCCACTTATGATGCAAATATTTACTGAAGCCCCACACTAACTATCCATGTCTGAAGCGTTTATTATGTGAAGGTAAAATGACATTATATTCAGATTTATCCCCAGTAGGCTAGTTCTTTTTTATTTTGATAAAGATTGCTATTTAGGTACAGAAGACCACAGAAAGAACAATTACCTTCACCACCACCTCTAAATATTGTTGCTTATTTTGGTTTTGTCCACCCATACGGGTGGTTTAGTGAAGTTCGGCAGCGGTGACAAATATCCCCTATGTTTAGTGTAACTTCATAAATACAAGTTATACTCTTTACTGCGTCACAATCTCCGTTTTCATTTTATCTACTGGTCTTGGGGTACGTATTTTGAGACTCCGCACCCAGAGGTCCTGAGTTAGATTTCAGGCTCTGACAAGATACTTAATTCTAGTCTGAGGGTTGGAACGAGGTATAATCAGCCCTGTGAGGCAACACTGAAAAGAGATGGGTTCTATTTCTACCTGAACGATCCTAGGAGTGGTTTTCCATGAATTCTCACTACTTCCGGCAAATGCAGGGATGGTTCGTAACTTAAGCCCATGGCCGTCTTAGTAACCACTAGTACAGCCATCTCAATGACAAAGGTTATCAGTCATATTTCACACACACCCAAGTACACGGGGCTACATGACTAAATGAATCATCAAAAAGAAGGTTGTATCTACATCAATAATAAAGTCCGTGACAAATAAGACACCTGAAGTTTCCTTTGCACTAGGCTGTAGCTTATGTTGCTATTGTTAATTCATTTAAGGGGCTTGGGACATCAGCTCCGTGTACTTATGTGTTTGTTGAATATTCTTGATAACACGTGTTTCGAAAGAAGTGACTGCCATCCAATAATTCATAGTTCGTCAGTCTGCCATGTAAATATGTTAAGATGTCCCAGCAAGTGACTGCAATATAGTGACGCAGAGAACGTGCGAAACAGTGACTGGAAATGTATTGTAACTGCAAATACAGTAAGTGATTTCCTTGAATTCTAGCCTATCTATATAACGCTTATGTGTTCCTTATGGTATGGTATCGTATGGTATGATTTTGAAAAAAATGATTTTGTGTGGTGCAATCGGTTTCTATTAGCATTGTCAACATTTTGTTCCCATTTTGCTCACAAACACAAAATCCCCAAAAGTGCTACAGTAAATGGTCACGTCGTATTCCTAATGCAAAATAACAGCGATTCCATACATTCAAGATGGCAGTTAGGTGAGCTATTGAAGTCTACAAATTAATTACTCAAGATGTAATTGCGCAATTAAGACTAAATTTTGGCAGGAGGAAAGTGTCATATAAGAGACCTCAGTAGCGTTAGTGATAAATTTATCACACTCAATATAGTACGTAGTGGCCTTCCTGAGATTATATAATTTAAAATAAATAGTTAGAGCTACAAGAACGAAAGTTATTAATAAGGAAGGACCGCACATGTGACTTTGAATGCTGAAGGCACAAGAACAGCCTCAATACATTCAAGATGGTGGCTAGGCATACAATTAAATTTTTAAATCAATTACTCAAGGTGTCCAACAGTGAGGCAGAGCCCCGGATTAACGGCCGAGGGGATATGACGCACTGACCACGCGCCACTCCGCAGTATATAGGTAAAATGGCTGGCAGTGGTTACGAGGTAGACCAAGGTCCTTCATGGGCTGTGGCGCCACGGGGATTGGTTTGGTTAAATTTAACCATCTAGTATGATTCAAAATGTAGTGGTTAGCATTGTTGGATAACATCCCGCAGGTCCGGGTTCGATTCCCGGCTCTGCCAAGGAATTTAAATCTGGTTTGAGGTGCTGGAATGGTGGACTCAAGTTGTGTCAATTTCGAAACCATGTTTACCTTGTAAAATCGAGTGTACTTCTATAGTTGGCTATATGTTCTTTTCTGAAATGTTCACTCGTTAATGTACAAAACCACTTAAAAAAACACTACCCAAGACAGACAATCAAATCCGTATTTAAACGCAACATTCACGTCCATTAACGCAATAGTTTGTCAGTTTAATTATCTGATGCCCATTTTATATGATCGCTGAGTGACCAGATTACTATTATCAGCGCTTATTAGACTACTTACGAATTTTGTAAAAAGAATGAACGTAATGAGACCTACACGAGCCAATTTCCATGTGTCTGTGTGTGTGTATGTCTGTGTAAATGTGTGTGTGTGTGTGTGCGAATTGAATCAAATTTGGTACAGAGGTAGCATTGGTAAAGGGCACCGCAGTCTCATGTTTGATATTGCAGCCATCTAACGAAACAAAATGGGTCTCCATCCGAGTGTTCAATGCTTAAATCGAATTACAACCAAATAAAGCACCGTATCTCTACCAAACTTGGGAAAAACCAACCTTTATGTAGGAAGCGTTCGGAACCAAAACTTTAAGGTCATCAGCCGAATAATTTGAAGTTGGCAGCCGTGTGAATCATTCAAACATTATATTCCATAACTTGTGACGTAGTCTAATGACTCAGTGCTCACAATACTTGGCATTTAGGTATTTTTGCGTAGGCAACCTCTGCTATCAACGTGATGACTACAGTACGGCTCTCAGCTCATGATACCTGGCAGGTGGGGAAGGTTGAGGGAGGGAAATTTGAGTGGAGTGAGTGTGTGAGGGAGAGCGCTGTTGAGTGCGAGACAAGGAATTGTTTCCGAATGCTGTTATGAATGCATTGGGCGTGCCGCTAGCATTGTACAAATATACACCGGCAGTGATTCAAGTGATAGTGATGTTTCTAGTTCTTCTGACAACACGGTTTCCAGTGAAGCTGAATCTGGATGTGAGTCCGAATTAGCAACTCCACTGTGGACATTTTCATCTGGTAAGTAAATGTTTCCTGCACCGTTAGTAGTAGTAGTAGCCCCTGTCAGGCTGTCCGCTGATGTGACGCAGGTGGTGCGGCACATTCCTTGCTGGGATCACGCGCTCAGAGCCGTACTGTATATGGGATTGAATATTACGCTGAACCGCCATCTTGAATTTATAAAAATAAATAACTCTCAACTCGTAAAAGCTACAATAACGAAATTTACTGTCAATATAATATAAACTCCATACATTCAATATGGAGGCTATTTGAACTTCTAAAATATAAAATTAGTTACTCCAGAAGTAATTGCGAAATTAATACTAAATTTTGCAAGAGGAAAGTTGAGGTGATAGATGCCATTTTTCAGTGTTGCCTAGTTCTATTAAAGAAAGCTTTCCTGTCGGTCAACTCAAATTGTGTCCAATTAGGCTACATTAGGCGGGAGAACAGTATTTATACAACCCAACCTGAAAGAAATACAACATAAGATATATATATATATATATATATCACAAAATAATACAATTTTATGTACAAAAATGGGGTACCCATCTTCACTAGAAATAATAATAATAATGACATAGTAATAATAACCATAGTAACGTGTTTGTATGGCCGTTTAATTAACAAATGAGGAATTAGATGCCAAGCAGAGAGAAAGTGTCTGAACGCGGTAGCTCGATTGAATAGAGCAGCGGACCGGATATCCCAAATTCCAGGTGGCCCCAAAATCATTTTGACTGGGTATAGTCTTGATGTAATGGGCTCTACGTCCCGTTGAACTGCTGTGACTTTTAGAGGCGCTGGGGAGTCGGAATTTTGCCCTGAATAGGATATTGAAAGTGCCGGATAATTGACTCACACTGCTCCCTCACATTTAAGCATCAGCAAACATGCCAACTGACTGCGCCAGTATTCAATACAGCAAACCTAGACACAGTAGGCGACAACATTATCGCAGCCCATGTATTTATTGTATATAACACGACATGATAGCTAATGAGCCTTATTAGGGTAAGTAAACTTATTTTCCATCAATAAACCGTAGTTAAACATCAAGGGGAGTCTGAATAAGTAAGTTAAGTACGCGGTTTCTCTCAATCCTGACAAAGTTTCGTAGTGGTGGTTGTAATGCTTTAGAGGCACTCCTTCAATTAACACTTAGATGTCATCACGCACACCAAATGTATTTTGATTAGCATCACCCTATAGAATCATGCGCCTTTTACCTTATCTTATTGGTCTTGCTCTAAAGTTTGCTGTGGACTGTTCAATTGGCCAAAAGAAAAAGCGTGCTATCCATAATTTATATAAGATCAATACGGAACATAATGTCAACTCTTACTTCTGATTCTTTATATTAAACTAGCAACCCGACCCGGCTTCGCCCGGGAACAGCTATGAATGCATTACGTGATAAGCGCTTATTTTTCCAATGTCAATGAACATCGACCAATATCCGTTTTACGTCTCGGCATGATGGGTTAAAATCACTGACTGGACTATAAATTATATTATCATGGAGATGCATGTGCAACAAATTCTTGTCAGACGTAATTTAAGAATGACGAGATGCATGAAACAGAAATCCCCCTTCCGCCCAATCTTAACTTGACTGTGAATTTTGCGGAACGAAGAGTTCACAGGTGAAACGAAGGAAAGCCGAGTTGCACTTCCAGGGAAAAACCAAACACAACCACTCTTCTCTAAAGTTTTTAACTCAACACGACTCGACAGTTTGCTGCTGGCTGTATATGGGGCAATACGCTCGTCCGCTAGCTAAGCTGTAACGGTGGTGATAGGCTCGCCTCTAGCTAGCTCGTAAACTGTCACCTCAGTAACTGAATGGAGATTTCTGGTAGAAATTCAAACGTAAAAACACTTAAAGTAGGCGATGTATTGAAGATAGAGATATGTTCTCCCGGGCTTTTTTGTAGAACGTTTCATGCTGAACAATCCTTATACTTAATGTATATATATATATATTTAACGGTTTGCCCAGCGTACGCTTAAAAAACGCACGAACGCCAGTTTTATTTCGACCTTTTCACTGAAATCGTTAGTGCTTGACTTCCTTTGGTCATAAATAAATTATTTTCTACAGAAACCTTCCTCGAGATATCCTTTACGGAATGGTGAAAACCGCATCAAAATCCATTTAGTGGTTCTCGAGATTACCCGTGACATCCAAGAATCTGGGACTTAGTTTTATACTAAGTAGAGATTACACACCAATCAGTATAATTTAATATAATCCCCCTTCCGTCAAATCTTAATTTGACTGTGAATTTTGCGGAACGAAAAGTTCACAGGCGAAGTGAGAGTTGCACTTCCAGGGAATGGGGAAGTGAATGAAACTCAAATCCCCCTTCCGTCCAATCTTAATTTGACTGTGTTTCACAGACGAAATGAAGAAACCCCGAGTTGCACTTGCAGGGAAACTCCAAACACAACCACCCTTCTCAGAAGTCCTAACTCAACACGACTCAACGGTTTGCTGCTGGCAGTATCTGGGGCAATAGGTTCGCCCGATAGCTAGGCTGTAATAGGGATGATAGACTCGCCCTTAGCTAGCTCGTAAACTGTCGCCTCAGTAGTTGAATGGACATGTTTAGAAAGAAATTAAAACGTAAAAACACTTAGTGTGGGCGATGTATTGAAGATAGACATATGCTCTCGCGGACTTTTTTGTAGAACTTTTCATGCTGAACAATTCTTACACTCATAGTATTTAGATATTTTAACGGTTTGCCCAGCGTAAGCTTACAAAGCGCTCGGACGCCAGGTTTTTTTTCGACTTTTCCACTGAAATAGTTACTGCTCGGCTTCCTTTGATCATAAATAAATTATTTTCTACAGACATCATCCTCGAGATATCTTTTACAGAATGGTGAAATTCGCATTCAAAATCAATCCAGTGGTTCTCGAGTTTACCCGTAACATCCAAGAATGGGGGACTTTGTTTTATACTAAGTAGAGAGATCCCGGAGTGTGGTTGATTATGTAAAGTGTTGTAGTAATTCACTTCTTGAAACCTTGCTCGCCCAATCCACTACCCGTTCACACTAATCTAGAGAAGAGTAGCCCACACCTAAATATTAACATCACAGTACTGATCACTTTACCGTATACCGCTGAAACCAGGAAATAAATTCCCCAAAATTTCCAAACATTTTAGAAATTTACCCCCAATAAATGAGTATTAACGCAATTTTCTCAAAGTAGGTCTGAAAAACCTCTGCGGGTATTGATGAAACTCAAACAGGGTGGTCTGCTCCCTGAAGAAGACACGACATTCGTGAGGAATTGCCTTTCCGAATGCAGTGGATGACATTCTAACACCCAGCTTACATCCCTCACTTTGACTCCGTGGCATTCGGGAAGCTGATTGCATTCAGATGAAGAGGGTTGGTTCTGGAAGAAACCTAGAATCTTTTCCAGATATCTGGTGAGATTTGCTAGAGTTGTCTTACTAATAAAGCATTGACTCGTTTCCATACGACTGACTCGCATACGAGGGTTTATTCATAAATCATGGCACATATATATGTATTTTTTATTATTATATTTCTTTTCAAAAAGGGAACAACACGGAAAATATAAGATACGCGTTTGTAAGTATTTGGAATTTACTTTTAAATGAAGCCAACAGATGGTCTGTGTGAACTACGATGTGGTTCTAAGCAAGCACTAGGAGTAGGAGAGGAAGCGGAGAGGTGAGACGTTCGGTAAATGTCTTCCGCGTTTATCTACGAAACCATGTGCATTTGCTTAGAACATTGTGTAAGAGTTCACTTGGTCTCCCCCTCACCATATCCCCAATTTGAACTTTGTGTTTAAACTGGGAGTAAAATAAAAGTTTCCCATCTCGTTATCCACTACAAGCCGCGATATAGCACCAGCTTGAGACATATTTCCCACTCTTTCACCCCGTATAGTGTGTGGGCGAGTCGAACAATACTCGCGGAAAATGCATTCATATGCAAAGTGCATTACATATGTATATATGAAGATCGCTCCACCGGGCGGCGTGCTCTCCTATACATAATTCAAAGTCCATCTCACAAGTTCTTTTTTATTTTTTAACAGTAAAAAAATTTGCACCCCTCCCCACCCTCTTTGCCCCGCCTGTCCCTCTCTCTTCTGTTTTCCACTTCGACAAGCAACGACCAGGCTTCGGGCCGGCTTTACGATCTAATGGTATTCCCATCCAATTCCATTCTGCTGCCCTCTCCCTGCCCCTCTTCTCTTTCCACTGCCACTCGCTCTCACTCTTTCCCTTATGCGTCACGTATCGTGGACCAATAGTCAACCATCAGGCACAAAACAACACACATACATACTGTTTTATTTCCGTGGGTTACCCCCAAGTGCTTATCACACGCTAGCACATCCAGGAGAAGATGTCTTCATTCAGGAGCTTAGCTCGTGGATGTCTGGGTGACACCTATTTGTGGTAGCTGACCTACCAGGCTTATCAAGCTTTTGTCAGGACAACCAGATAATACAGGGATTTAAAATTTATTCTATAGAAATCACATATTCACATCTTGCAAAAGCAAGCTTGTATTTTTTCGTGGCACTTTATATAAGCCATCGTTTTTTAATGTACAATTCGATCCACTGGACGCTGTTACGCCTCCTGTTTATATCTGATCCAGTTAATAAAACAACTGTACTCAGGACCATTGACATTCAAGGTCGCACAACTCATTCCCCATCGTCAACCTTACCACTGGCCTCCCATTTCCCCTTGAGTACTCTTCTGACAACTGAACAACGCTTCGGGCACAATCTTACGCCGGGCTATATTCGAGTCTCGTGACTCAGAGCAGTGTGGACGGTTGTTGAGCGGAGAAGGGAAGGGTTGGGGGGGAGATAGAGGAGAGGGGGAACGTAGTGGAAGGAAAAGAGAAGAGGCTAACCTTGAGCGTCGTTGACACTTGGTTTTGACTATAGTAGAGGGGGGACGTTTTGGAAGGAAAAGATAGGAGGCTGACCTTGAGCGCCATATACACTTGGTTTTTACCATAGTGGAGAGGGAACGTAGTGGAAGGAAAAGATAAGAGGCTGACCTTGAGCGGCCGTAGTGTTAGCGTAGCAATGAACTGTCCTACATCGCTCAGTATTGAGACGGACCTTGCGCATAAGAGTGAGAGATGGGTGGATTGAGGATATCTCATAGCTAGAGGTAACTGATGTTAAAGTAGCATGAGTGATTGCTGGGACAAATAGATGAGAGCAATGGCAGGAGGGTACTAGTAATGAAGAGATATAGTCTAACTTAGAAGTGAACACGGTAGATGAGGCTGTTCATTAGAGCCGACTTAGTTGGTGGGGTCATGTGATAAGAACGGGGAAGGTGCTATTACTTAGAAAGTTAAAATACTTTGATAAAGTCGGTAAGAAAAGCAGAGAGCACACAAAGGCTTGCAGACTAAAATGTACGCTGAGAGGTAAAACGTCTCAAATAAAAATTAATGGATGAATTAATGAATGAATGAATGGTTATTCTCGACCTGAGTTGTAGCGGTAGCATACTTGCCTTTAACCTAGGAAATCGCGGATTCGATTCCCGGCTCTGGTATAAATTTAAAAGCGGGCAGGAGGGCTGGAATGGGTTGCACTCAACCTCGTGAGATAATTACAGTATGTAGCTCCAAGAATTGCATTTTAACGACCACAATGATGAGACATTCAGCTTTTTTGGTCGTGAATTGTACAGTACATGACAAATAGCTGAAAGGCCTTTCGATCATCAATTTACTGTGTAGCTGATTGCAGTGGAAAGTAGCACATATGACTGTGGGTGTCATCGTGCTGGCCACATATCCCCCAAAATCTGCTGCTCACAATTTGGATAGCGTATGTACGTACGTGCGCACATCACGTGGAGTCGGTTGAACAAATGTTCGTCAAATTAAGAAGGCCTATTTTGATTTAGGAGAAAGGGCAATGCAATACACACCTCACTACATAAGTCATAGTGGACGCAGATACAGAACTACCCAGGAACCAGCTAAATTTACACATCCATATTTTATTTTTTCATGCATTATGGTGTTTGCATAACGTATTAATCCAACTTACTATATTATAAAACATCAGGTACAGGCCTGAAAGTTTTAAGTTTTATTAGACTTTCAACTTTCTTGTCCAAATAGAAACAGATATTAAAACATATATTTGACAGCCATCGCAGCAAAAGCTTGTCACAATAGATGTAACGAATTCGAAGTGGTTACTTCTTAACTACATTATAGGTAGAGTACTAAAGACAAAAACGAGGCATTTACAGAAGTGCTTTAAACGAACGGAACAAAATAGTGTTATACAACATTTGACGTGTTAAATAAGTTCCATCAAAAACGTATGTAACTTAATAATAATAAATATTATTGTACATAAGAGTTAGATTTAACATCCACCGAGCTCAATTTAAACAAGATCTGATGATGTACGCCTGGCGAGCGAAACATGTAATCTACTTAATCTTCCACGTGTATTTTTTGTTTGAGAATTGTGTTAATAAATGCATAAATAATTCATGTGACATTTCTTTCATGAATTCGAGTGTTAAAACAATTATTACTCCCAGTCCAATCTCATTGGGCACAATCGTGTTGATAGATTACTTAGGCAACACTGAAAGTGGCTTCTAGCACCTCAATGTAACATTCAAACCAATGATTCGTCTATTTAGACCTATTTCATGTGATAATTTTATCTACGGAATTAAGTTGGTAACACTGGCATTAGTAATTTGCTCAAAATATATCTGGAATATTGATGCCTAACAGAGCATAATAGTATGTTTGAAATTGTTTTCTCGCATGGATCCCAAGACACTGAGAGCCCCTGCAGCTCAAAAGTCCAGTGTGAGTTATCAGGTATTTGGTAGGACTGCTGTCTCTGAATATGGGCACAATTATAACTCTAGCGACATACACTGTGTATACAAAATTTTGTAGAAATCCATTGAATTGTATGAATCTTACATCCAGTTAAACATAGAACTATAAACGAGCGTTGAATTAGGTAACATCCAAATTATCCGTGTTGGTCAAAATATATTTCAATAGTGTGCAAAGTTTAAAATTGTTTACGTGAACAGATTCTTCTATGTAAAGGCTAGGACTCCAAAGTATGCAGAATGTTACTAGGTAGTTGGTAGCATTTAGATAAGCATAGTTATATCTCTTAAGGCATGCATTACACGTTCGATAATTACTTGCACTTGAACATTGAAACCATACGCGTGCATAGAATTATGTTGCTAATACTAACATTGACGATTTATCATGTTGCTCTTGTGTTTACCAGATTTTTGAAAGTCACGTATTGTATATTTTCCATGGAAATGAAATGGAAGAAAAAGTATGGCAACGTTCCGCTCACATGGGATCAGAAATAAAATTAAACAATGGTAAAATTCGGAATAAGTCATGGCTAGTTACCTGTTAGCTAGATGAAAGAATATTGCGACACTTTTGCAGACAATGTGGCCGGATGTCAGACAAGGGTGAGGGTGTAAGGCGGCCCAGCGGCGACTAGGGGGCTTACTGACAAACAGCCCCTGGCAAAAGATGACCCACTTTTACAGTCTGTGACTGGCAAGTGATGAGAGAGAAAGATGCAAGTTACGCCTACTTTTCATGATATATAAGGCAGAGAAGATGTTATAATCATACACATTGAAGGCCATGTCATATAAATTACGGGAAGATCTATGGTAACGTAAAATACCCTAAGATTGAATTTTTTGAGAGCAATGCCCGTGTATAACAAGCAAGGCAATATCTCTCCATGTCAACTACAACCACTATTGGTGCCTCGCTGTCACGTGGTGCCTTGCAAACTTCTTGAACACTAGATAACGCTATGCAGATTGCAGACGATCCAGCGATCGATTCTTAGATTACATCCCAGCATTGACATCAAAATGAGGTAAGTGAAGCCAAAGGAGTCAGACAAATGAGTGTGCGTGTAGTTAAAATTGAATAAATAATTAATCTTTAGTTTGTAAGTGTATAGCGGCCAACCTCAGCGAGAATGAAACCATTAACACCAGCCCTGATGTCCACATTTGAACCCAGGACCTACAGCTTCATCGTGGTGTACATCGCGCAGAATTGGGTGGCCGAGGCCACGTTACAAACACAAGAAGTAATTATTGAATTATTTGAATAAGTGTCAATTGCTAGTTTGGATGGATTTCATGTTAATAATGTAATTTATAATAGATTTGGTGGCATATAGTAGAGTAGATATTGTGCAGAATGTGCCCAAGACATTAATACGTAAGCCAGCGTATCACAGCTGTATTTGTTGATGTAACCCCATGTTAGTAATTCGGTAATTACTTTGGTTGCAGACAGATAATAATAATATCGTATGGCCTCGGTGCCGGGTGCAAGCTTTGTTATTTGACACCCAGAGGGTAGCTTGCATGTCGAATTTCGTGGTCCCTTGAAGCACTATGAAAGTCAAGGAGGTTAGATGTTAGATATCTAAGTTCCTTTAACACTATAGCGCTTTCTAGTAGAGAAATGAGGAACTTTGTGTTGGCGAAAACTCCAGAGATTAATTTTGCCATTATGAACTCGGCCTACTGAATTCAAATGGGTTCTTTGACATGCCAACATCGTATGACATGCGTATCGTATTTTTGCCGCCTTTCAAAAATCACTTAGCACGGTCAGGGGCGAACCTGCAATCTTGGGGTTAGTAGACCGACACGATGACCACCCACCCACCGTGGCAAGCTTGTAGACAGATGACTTTGCAGTTTACGTAAATTTGTTGATTAGGATACACGTACGACTGTCTTGAGGTGCCTGAGTTCAGTCCGGAACAAGGATCGTGTTAAATTTATTTGATTTAGGCCGCATGTAAGAATAAGTGTTTTTCCAATACGGAAATATGGGTCATCAGCCCTTGTTGGTTCAAACTTCTGTTGTTACATTTGATGAGAGAGACAGGTCAATTGTGTCAGCTATTGGATTCAGTAACGTTAGCCAATTTAGGGCCTTTGCGACATCGAGGTCATGTTAGTTAAGTGGGAATAACCCAGCAAAGTACTTTTAGAGCAGCTCAGGTGAGAATCAACTCCATCTCCAGTCTCACGAGGCTGGATGTACCCCGCTCCAACCTTCAGACCAGAAATAAATTTCTTGGCAGAGCCAGGAATCAAACCCAGGATCTTTAAATTATGAGTCCCAATACCTACCCCGAGACAATGGAAGTCGGCACACGAAACTCCACGTAGACGTATAAATGTAAGTGAATCAGAACAAGTTATTGCAATGTAAATAAGCCTATAGGGGGACTGGATGAATTCGATTGTGGAAGTCAAATGCACAATGCTTACGCATATGCTTTTGTCAGGGATGTCCATTATCAATATTATTGTGAAAATATGATAGTAAACGAACTGAATAAGAATGCATAAAATTAATTTAGAATTAATTGCATGTCAGCGATTCTTAATAAAGAATCTGTGTGAGCTCTCAAATGGATATCGATTTCCTAACCTTTCGTTTTTACTTTGAAATAAACGAGTATATTTTTATATTTCCAATTGGAAACACTACGATGATGAAACTCAAAATGCTCCGCGACCCTCCAGATGGAGACCACCCGAAGCAGAGTGCGGTGGTTCGCATGGAGCTCATCTTAAAGATTTCTCCCTCTTGATATGGCTCCCATCAATCTATATGAACAACACATTTCAATCAAGTGAAGCTCCTCAAATCACTTCGTGGACATTCCGAGTTCTGAGAAATAACCGATGGAAGAGAGAATCTTTCAGTCGCAGACAGGGTAAGAAATAAAATTGGAAACTTGATGAATGTTTAATGAATCACGTATCTCATTTATTTGTTGCCCACCAGTGTGATCGCTCCACAGCTCATATTAGAGAGGTTCAAATCCCATCGTTAACAGCGGTTATCCCCAGTAGGGAATTTGCCCGGACTTTCTCATTATTTCAAGTTGAGGGGCACCTATCCGCATTAAATTCAGTTACACCTGCTACAGTCACCAGATTAACATCGGTTAGAGACAAATTGTATGCACACCTCAGTACATTCTTCTGACATTTATGACGTGACCACCTTGTGGTGTAGGGGCTAAAATTATTGGCAGTCGTCCCGAAGATCCGAGTTCGATTCCCAGAAAGTAGTAAATGTTTTGTAGCAGTTCTAACTCCTTACTTTTGAGGAGGAGGAGTGAGTAGTAGTAGTAGTAGTAGTTCATGTTGTTTTAAGGGGCGGAACTACGAGCCAAGTTATTCAGATCCAAGATGGCGCCAGTCACGAGACCAATGGAGATTCCCCATTGTTATGTGACGTCACTGGGAGAATTTCCAGAAGATAGCCCCACTGTGAGTGTGAAAAATACCCTAATTCTCCAAAAACTTGAATTTTAGTGCGAACTTTGATTCCTGCACCGTCTGTTACAGTACGTGTTCAAGGGGGCTTCCCCAAGTTCATGAGACGTTATGAGGGAATCCCCGATAAGCTTGCCAACTTATGATTACATGACCAAGGGGGATTCCCAAAGATCACGAGACCCCATCAGGGAGAATCCCACTGACCATAGTGACAACGTGAATCTTATTGTTACGGCTGCGGGGTTGCTTCATCACCTCGCCGCGTGATTCACAGCTCGCCCCGGGCTACCCCCTGCCTGTGTCTTAACCAGCGGGTTGCGCAACGAGAAGACAGCGGTGACAAAGGAACCGTCTAGAACCTTCGCGGCCCACCCGAATGGAACTCTCGAGTAACCGTGAACCCTGATCTGCTGTGGAATCATCCGTTGAGTCATCAGCCCGGATATATAAGAGAGCGACCCTGGCCGGTGGGGGACTGACTGTGTTTTGAACGAGTGTGTCTTTACTGAGCGACAGAGGTATTGTGGCGAACTGCCGTGCGAATTACGAAACCCAGTGAGAGTGTTTCCAAGCTTGCGGACAGCGAAGCAGTGTGTAGCAGACTATCGTAAGTAACTGTAGTTTGTGTACTCTGGGGAGAGTTGCAGGTATTTCTAGCGAGGACACGGGTCTAATTAGTGAAGGATTAACTTGATGACTAAGAGGAAGGGGCGAGAGTTCTCCAAGAGGAAGAGATTTGAGTTAGTTATTGTTGTTTTAAGGGGCGGAACTACGAGGTCATCTGCCCCTATAAGAAGAGACTTGAGTAAGACTGTTAATGGTTTCTAAGTGCTTATTGTATGGTGTATATTTCTGACCTGCAATAAAACCAATATTTCTGTAAAGGACCATTTGTGCTGTGCTTTACCTAGTGTGATCAAATTAACGAACGTGCTACAGGGGGGGGGGTAGTACGTAACGACTGGTGTCAGAAGCCGGATTACGAAACCAAGCACAAACACAACACCTGAAGGTCCTGGTTCAAAACTCGTCCAGGTCATTTTACCACATTCAACTAATTCTCCTTTGTGTGCATGCCCATCACAAGATAAAGAAATAAAATGGTTGTGCAATTACAACTACTGCTAGAAAAGTTAAGTGGCATGGAAAAGAAGATGGAAGACGGCCAGAAGAATTTAGCGGAGAGCCAGAAGAAGATGGAAGACGGTCAGAATAAGTTAGCAGACGACCTGAAGAAGTTAGAACAGGGTCTGCGGGAGGAAGTCCATACCGTCTGCCAGGGCCTACGTGAGGAAGTCACGGCAGTGGAAAGGAAGTTCGACGCCTTACAAGAAGAAGTTACCGAGCTGCGCCGACGCCCGCTGACGGGGGTGGAAGAGAAATTCAACGCTCTACAAGAGGAATTTGCTGAGCTGCGCCGACATTCGCTGACGGGGATGGAAGAGAGATTCAACGCCATACAAGAGGAAGTTACCGAGCTGCGCCGACGCCCGCCCACAGTTACACCGGGAATTTCAGGTACGAGACAGAGCAGAGTGACGCCCCCAACCTTTGACGGAAAAGTCCCGTGGAGCACTTACTTACGTCAGTTCGAGGCGGCGTGTTCCATAAACAAGTGGAACAACGCAGAAAAGGCTACAGCTGTCATTGTAGCGCTGAGAGGGGACGCCCTAAATGTCCTTCAGGCCATCCCGACTGAATCTCAGGACTACGCTTCACTAATCACTCATATGGAGTCCTGATATGGAGATAGCCATCTTCAGCAGGCCTACCAGATACAGCTCTGGACCCGTGTACAAAAGAACGCGGAAACCCTGCAGGAGTTCGAGACGGACATCGCACGACTCGTAAGGCTCTCTTTTCCAACAGCGCCGGCCGATTTTGTGGAACAGATTGCGACGCAGACCTTCACCGACGGGCTACGGGACTCGGACACTCAACAGGCACTGCGACTCGTGCGCAATAACACCCTTGCAGATGCGCTTGCCACGCACTTGAGTTCGAGACGGCAAAGCAAGCAACTAGAATGGACGCGCGGGTGCGTCAGTTGGACGTCAACGAACCAGCGAAAACCAACGAGACCAAGCCTCTGGCCGATGAATTGATGGAGGCGCTAGGCCGTTTCTTCAATAGTCGCGGCACCACCAACAACGACGCAGCCGAAAGACACCCGGAGAGGCAGCCCGGAAGAGGACTACCAACCTGATGGACCTGTGGTAAGAAAGGCCATCTGAGCAAGGACTGCGGTGATCGCCGCCGCCGAGGGTATCCGTCGGTAAATCAGTCGTTTGAAAACCGCGCGGCCCAGGGAAACGAGTATTAGCCAGCCTTGGGGGGCAAAGGTTGGCTTGTGACAGTTGTCAAGCCCCGGCATTCCAAGTCCGTGTGACGAAGTTACGGAGGGACAATAGCAGCCTGATGGTCGACGGAGTCGTCAACAGAGTGAGCTGGCCCATGCAGATCGACACGGGAGCAACGAGGACCATCGTCAATCCCACCGTGATCCCGAAGTGGAGAGTGCAACCCACACAAAGGAACCTCCAACTAATAACCGTGACTATAGAGACCGTACTGGTATATGGCGAAGCATCACGGAAGTTCATCATTGGTCGACAGGCGGTGAAGCATCCAGTACTCGTGGCTGATGTAGCAAACGAAGTGATCATCGGACTGGACTTTATGGACCAGAACAACAACATCTTGGACCTGAGTACCAACACTCTCCACTACGGAGGTGAGGAACTTGCTTTGGAAACAGCACGCGAGGCCATCACCGCACGACGAGTAAGGCTGAGAGAGGACGTCATCGTTCCCGCCAGTATGAAGGTCAGCGCATCCGTAGTTGTCGACGGAACTGCTGAAGGAGTGGCGGCTGTCATTGAGCCAAAATATGAGGACATCCAGACAAAAGGATTGCTAATTGCCAAGACCCTCATCAACACGACGACTTGGCCGTACGTCCGTTTGTCCAACCTGAACGACTACGATATTACGGTTCACCGGGAGACCACCCTAGGAGTCTCCGAGCCCGTTGCCTGGATTTCCCGCATCACAGACACGACTGACGGACCCCTGCCGACAGACGTCCGAAGAAGACGCGCCCCGCCAGAAGAACTACGGAAGCTGTACCAAGGATCCCTGGGCCATCTAGAAGAAAAGCAATCACGCTAACTCCAGGACCTGCTAAACGAATTCCAGGACGTCATCTCCGTAGGGAGCAAAGGCTTCGGCAGGACAAGCTTGGTCCAGCACAGAATCGACGTTGGGGACAGCGCAACGATTAGGGCTCCTTTCCAACGCGTCCCTCTCGCCAAGCAAGCCGAAGTCGACCGGATGGTAGAAGAGATGAAGGAGCAGGGGGTGATAAAGGGCCATCACATAGCCCTTGGAGTTCTCCAGTCGTGCAAGTGAAGAAGAAGGACGGCTCCACCAGGTTCTGCGTGGACTACAGGCGGGTGAATGACGTCACAAAGAAGGACAGGTACCCTCTACCCCGGATCGACGACACACTTGACACCATATCAGGGTCAAGATGGTTCTCCACCTTAGATTTTAAGAGTGGCTACTGGCAGGTGGAGAAAATGGCTTTCTTTGTGGGCAACGGGCTCTGGCAGGTCACCGTCATGCCATTCGGTTTGTGCAACGCCCCTGCGACCTTCGAAAGGCTAATGGAGTCCATTCTGAGGGGACTACACTGGAAGACCTGCCTGGTCTATCTAGATGACGTTATCGTTCTGTGGAGGAGCTTCGAGGAGCACTACAGCAAACTGAAGGAGATCTTGAAGAAGCTACGTGCTGCCCAGCTGAAGTTGACCCCCAAGAAGTGTCAGCTCTTCCAGAAGCAGGTCCAGTAACTTGGGCGTATCAACTCAGAGGAAGGGGTGCGCACTGACCCAGAGGAGACCGCAGCTGTGAGGGAGTGGCCAGTTCCGAAAGACAAGTCCCAACTACGAAGCTTTCTGGGGCTCTGCACATATTACCGTCGCTTCGTGAGGGGATTCGCCGAAATCGCCAAACCACTGCATCGGCTGACCGAGGAGGACCAACTCTTTACGTGGACATTAGAATGTCACAAAGCCTTCGAACAACTCAAGCAGACTCTGTGAACCGCACTTATTCTGGCCTACCGCAGACCTGGAACAAGGTTCGTCGTCGATACCGATGCCAGCGACTTTGGTATAGGGGGAGTCCTGTCGCAAGTAGTGTACAGCGAAGAGAGAGTAGTGGCATATTTCAGCAAGGCCTTGTCAAAGCCAGAGAGGAACTACTGCGTCACCAGGAAGGAACTGCTCGCCATCGTGAAGACCATTGAACACTTCCACAAGTACCTGTACGGGCAAGAATTTCTCATCAGGACCGACCATGCATCCCTGCGGTGGCTCCTGAACTACAATCAGCCCGAGGGTCAACTCGCGCGGTGGT
The DNA here is from genome assembly GCA_946902985.2 of Meconema thalassinum. Taxonomy (NCBI): domain Eukaryota; kingdom Metazoa; phylum Arthropoda; class Insecta; order Orthoptera; family Tettigoniidae; genus Meconema; species Meconema thalassinum. The sequence goes on from OX336389.2 coordinate 638,085,323, forward strand.
TAGAGAGGCTCCAACAGTACAACTTTGAGATCCAGAACAGGAAAGGCCAGCTGCACTCTAACGCCGACGCCCTATCGAGAAGACCCTGCCCTGAAGACTGCATCTTCTGTGCCAGAAGGGAGGAGAACACCGGGATACAGTGCCGAAGGACTACCGTGGAACTTCAAGGGAGCTGGAGCCGCAAATCTTTCACGCGGGCACAAGCGGAAGATGATGATTTGGGACTGATAGCCGAATGGAAGAGGGCCTGTGTTCCCTGACCCGGGTGGAATATTGTGAACGACTGCAGCCCAAAGTTTAAGTCCTACTGGGCGCAGTGGGACTCGCTGGTTGTCAGGGATGTCCTCATCTGCCGTACCTGGGAGAGCACCCACGGGAAGACATCTCGGGAACAAGTCGTCATTCCAAAGGAAATGACGGAGGAAGTCCTGAAGGAAGACCATGGAGGATCATCTGGTGGACACCTAGGGATAAAGGAGACCCTGGAGAAGCTGAGAGAGCGGTTCTACTGGATTGAATGCCGAACAGACGTGGAGAACCACTGCGCGAGGTGCCACGATTGCGGAGCCTGCAAGGGCCTGTGACGAAAACGAAGGGGCCCACTGAAGACCTACAACGTGGGCGGCCCCATGGAGAGAGTGGCCATCGATGTTGCTGGGCCATTCCCGTTGAGCGAGGCAGGGAAACGCTACATATTGGTTGTCAGTGCCAACTTCACCAAATAGTCATAGGTGTATGAACTTCCTAACCAAGAAGCCACGACGATCGCAGAGACCCTGGTGAAGGAATTCATCAGCCGGCACGGAATACCCTTGGAGCTGCACTCCGACCAAGGGATGAATTTCGAGTCACAGGTGTTCCAGAACCTATGCCAGCTGCTGGGAATCCGGAAGACAAGGACGGCGCCGCTACACCCTCAGTCCGACGGGATGGTAGAGCGATTCAATCGCACCATCGAGAACCATCTCCGGATAGTCGTCAGCGAACACCAGAGGGATTGGGACAAACATCTTCCAATATTTCTCCTGGCCTACCGCGCCACTGTGCATGAAGCCATCGGGTGCACACCAGCCCGGTCCATGTTTGGGAGGTAACTCCGTCTACCTGTCGACCTTGTCTTCGGCCGACCTGGGGACGATCCGGTCCCGGTAAGCCAGTATTGTCAAGAACTGGTCGACCGACTGGAGGACGTGCACGCGTTCGCAAGGAGAAGACGGCGGATCGAGACCGACCGAATGAAGACCTGATACGACCAGCAGACGGATGCCGGCGGATTCCACGAGGACGACCTGGTCTGGCTCTTCAACCCATTACGAAAGAAAGGCTTGTCACCCTAACTTCAGAAGTCCTGGGAGGGCCCGTACCGAGTCATGAAACGGATCAACGATGTCGTCTACAGGATCCAGTGGAGCCCGAGGGTGAAGATGAAGATCGTGCATCGCGATCGCCTGGCAGCCTACGGGGGGGGGGGGGGGACATAGACGGACCAATGACTGATCAGGGCGATCAGGTTTTTAGGAAGTGGGTGGTGTTACGGCTGCGGGGTTGCTTCATCACCTCGCTGAGTGATTCACAGTCCGCCCCGGGCTACCCCCTGCCTCTGTGTTAACCAGCGGTTTGCACAACAAGAAGACAGCGGTGACAGAGAAACCGTCTCGAACCTTCGCGGCCCATCCGGTAATGGAACTCTCGAGTAACTGTGAACCCTGGTCTGCTCTGGAAACATCCGTTGTGTCATCAGCCCCGATATATAAGAGAGCGACCCTGGCTGGTTGGGGACTGACTGTGTTTTGAGCGAGTGTGTCTTTATTGAGTGACAGAGGTATTATGGTGAAGTGCCTTGCGAATTACGAAACCCAGTGAGATTGTTTCCCAGCTTGCGGACAGCGAAGCATTGTGTAGCAGACTATCGTAAGTAACTGTAGTTTGTGTACTCAGGGGAGATTTGCAGGTATTTCTAGCGAGGACATGGGTCTAATTAGTGATGGATTAACTTCATGACTAAGAGCAAGGGGCGAGAGTGCTCCAAGAGGAAGAGACTTGAGTAAGACTGTCTCCAGTGGTTATGTGGGGTGCTCATAACACCCCAGCATCATTATTTGTTATGTTGTAAAGTTACTAAATTGGCTATGCTGGTGGCGGGCTCAGTACCTTCTCACCGAATATTGTCATTTGAAATAAACTCATTGTTGGCCATAAGTAACAAACTGTTTGAATGCTGTAAACGTTTATTGACACTGGGGTGCTCTATACACCCCCACCCAACAACTTGCGTAATATCTTTGTTGGCAAAGTCATTTTTAGATTATACGCCCAGTTCTGTGTAGAAGCGTATAAGGAGAATGCTTGAAGAAGAAACTGAAGATTCGTGTGGCGATTCAGATTTTCAGGAGTCAGATTCTGGTGAGCGGGATGATTGTGAACTTAGTGAGCATTTGACTGAAAGTGAGCAATCGAATGAAAGTGCGGCTGATGAGGATGGAACGAGTTCATCTCCTGTTATGGGTACTATTCCTTCTTCAAACCCGGTTGCAACAGGAGTGACGAAATTTATGCTTGGAAAGGACAGAAGAAGTAAGTGGTTACGAAATATTAGAATGAACAATAAGGTACGCACCAGGTCACAGAATATCATAACTCATTTACCAGGTATTAGATTGCAAGCTAAAGTTGCTAAAACACCACACGATTGTTTCAGTGTGCTCATGAACGATGTTATAATCCGAGCAATCACTCAATGTACAAATATATACATTGAAAAAATTCGGGGTAGTTACGTTGCAAACCAGAGTGCTTGTCGCAAAACAGATGAAATGGAAATTAGATCTTCATGGGATTACTGATCATAGCTGGGTCCTACCGCGCAACAAAGTTAAATTTGAAGGATTTATTTTCTACAAATGGCCTAGGAGTAGAAATATTCCACACTATCATGTCACTGACAACATTTTTTTTTCTTATTTTGAGGTGTGTAAGGTTTGACGACCTAAATGATCGTGCACAGCGTAGAGAACTGGATAAATTATCTCCGATCAGGGAAATGTTTACAGTGTTTACCGAGAACTGTCAAAAGTTTTACTACCTAGGAAAATACACATGTATTGACGAACAGCTTGAACCATTTAGGGAAAAATGTTCCTTCCGGAAATGCCTACCGAGCAAACCAACCAAATATGGTATAAAGATACTAACGCTCTGTGATGCCAGAACTTGGTATACATCAGTCATGGAAATTTACTGCGGAAAACAGCCCGATGGTCCTTTCAGCGTGTCTAATTCAGCAGAAGATGTCGTCCTCAGGCTCACAGTGCATATCTATGGTACAGGCAGGAATATCACGGCTGATAACTGGTTTACCATCATACCGCTAGCAGAAGAACTCCCAAAGAAAAGACTAACGCTTGTGGGCACCATGAAAAAAGTAAACCTCAGTTGCCGAAAATATTGACTTATGTCAGGGGAAGAGAAATTTACAGCACTGAATTTGCACACTGTAACGATGTTACCAATGTTGAGTTGATATCAATCATGCACCCTCATTCGTCAGACATTGACCCATCTACAGGAAACAAGAAGAAGCCAGTAATAAACACATTATTACAACATCACAAAGGGTGGAGTAGATACGGTGGACAAGATATCAGCTACTCACACTACAGGAAGGAAAACTCAGAGATGGCCAATGGCTGTATTTATCCGTTTGATCGACCTAGCGTGCATCAATGCGCAAGTGATTCTTATGTCTATAATCCTGATTATACCACTGAAAGGCGACATTTCCTTCGTCAGTTAGGCCAAGAACTTGTGAAACCTCAAGTTGCGAAGAGAGCACTGTCAACCTCAGTTCAAAGGTACATTCGGCTGAAGGCAACCGAAGTATCCGACACATGCTTGGCACCACCAGCTCCCACAAATGAGAACCGCAGAAAAGGAAGAGGCACTGTTAGTCCCAAGAAGTCAGACAAGAAAACCATACACTTCTGCAACAGATGTCAACAGTTCATGTGCTAAATCATATGGAGAGTATATGCCGCACGTGCTGCATTGATTCTTCCTCTGATGACACTGATGACTGTTAAGATTTCAGTAAGGCTTTCGTGACATAAGTGTATTAAAATACAACATAATCTTTACATTAGTGAGTGATTTTTACATGAACTTTGGTACTAAAGACATAAACTTACCAATTCTTATTAAAGATTAACAATCTCCTTCTCTATAAAAATTTCTCATTGTAAAACAGAATATCATTAATTTTGTGTTGTTTTATGGAAGTGTGTTATGTTTAGATTAGTAAAACACAAAACCGAACTTTTTTAAGAAATGAGCCGACGCAAAATGCTTGAAATAGCAACATGTAGAATCAAGCAACGAAAAAATATAGGTATACCATCCAAAGGTTTAATTTCTTTACTGAATTAATTTATTGTTGTAAGGTAATTAAATATGGCTTAAAAGGATGTGAATAGTATGCAAAATAAGTAAGAAATTTTCTTAGAAGTTAATGTCCGAGATATCCCAGCAAAACTTTGGGGAGATCTCACCACCCCACCGCACCACTTGTGTAATTTTAAACCACCTAACAACTTAAAGGTTAAAGGTTTCTAAGTGCTTATTGTGTGGTGTATATTTCTGACCTGCAATAAAACTAATATTTCTTTAAAGGACCATTTGTGTTGTGCTTTACCTACTGTGATCCAATTAACGAACGAGCTACAGGGGGGTAGTACGTAACATTATTTTGAAATATCATGTACGTCACGCTATATCAATAAACAAGCTGTATCATATGAGAAAGAATGAGTCGGCAATCTTGGTTCATGACTAGATTATAAGCAACAACAAGATGTACAGTAAATGACATGTATCCTACTTTCTCTTACATGGTATGGGTATAGTTCTCATCCAGCAGTATAATTCAATGGTATTTGGATGAACGTTACGAGTTGTACTCTATATAAGACACTTGTAAGTTTCGTTGTAATTTCAGCCTTGCATACAGAGATATTTTTTTCCTATTCAACAGTTCGCCGAGTAATTTGGCAAGAATATTTTTGATTTTACCTCCGAAATCAATATTGGCACATTTGTCTTGATTTTTCCTTGAATGCAACATAATTCTTAAATTGAGGACGAGCGAAACATATTATCCAGGTTTCTGTATATCTTTTCATGAGATCATTCAACGTGGCTGTCACAAATACAGCCTGATTTTAGCATTGTTACATAATCGAAAGTGATGTTAGGAAGGAAATGCTCATTGATCAATATTAAACATTTTTGAGCAGTATGACTCTAACCTTTAGTACTGACAAAAATAAAAATGCCTGAAATTTTTATCATCTAGGAGAGGCAAACTTATAAATTGAAATAATGACTACAACTTTGACATTATGATTATTTAATAATGTGATAGAATTATGGAAATTAATAGGGTAATGCGCATTTTAAATCGAGGGAGTTGTGCTATTAGTATGAGTCGTATACCTGAGGCATGGCTCAGAGCTAATTTGAACAAGTAGAAATTTCTAGTAGTTTAACGTGATAATATTATATATACTTCAAAATTATTGAGTTTGAAGCCATTTTTCAGTGTTGCCTTAGTAATCTAAATTTTATGTTTTTCAGTCGGTCAACATGACTGTATCCAATTGTGATGGGTTATTCCCCAATTATGAAAACAATTACATGAGATTATTAATCTTAACTGACTGAAAACCATCAAATTGCGATAATTGAAAATTATTATATTAATAATAATCAAATGTATAACATGATGAATAATTTGGTTGGATGTCAGATGTATTAAAAGGCATTCTTTGTACTTTGATATAAACTATGTGCCATGAGGCTGAAGTGTTATAGGAAATTGATAATGATGTTTTCGAACGTTAAATAGGGGCTTTTTTTGCCGGAAAGTATGCATGCCTGAAGCATGGCTAAGGTGATTTTTGAGAGTAATACATTTAATGTGTCATTGAAGCTTATGTTTATTATTCTATTAAATGAAGACCATAATTATTTATAGGTTAGACGATAAAATGAGGTCACCCAAAAGTACATTTCATTTCCTCAGCAGAATTCAAAATCCATAGTGTAAACAGAAATATTAAATGCCAAATGTTCAAGTAAATTTATGCAATTCCTTTGGGGATATAATAAAGTTACAGGATTTAGATGGTATTTGAAGCAAACTTGCTATTTTTCAGTTTGGTTGAATTGAAAGATACCGGTACTGCATGAAACTGGGCCTCAATCAAGTGAGCCTATTTGAAGGTAAAGTTTGCCCACTATTGGATAATGAAAATGTATGCTTGACAATTATGATATCCAGCCTACTTTCAGATTGTTGGGAGTATTACTAATGCAGTGTGACAATAAAATATAGAAAATAATGGAAGTTTGACATAGATTTTGAATATGGAAAGTGATAATCAGTGGAGAGTTAAGGAATATACATAGTGCAATTGATTGATTCAGAAGTTCGATTAACATGGTTGGAACCGGATAATTATAAATTCTTCTATTTCTAAAGAATTTATAAAGGCCTCTAAATAATAATTTCGATCTTTTGTGTGTGAAACCACATGGTTTAAATTCTAGTATAAGATATTCCCAGGGTAGAACAGGATGTTTTTTTCCATTTATCAGAAGTACAATTCTTAGTTAGTTAGTTAGCAACACTGTGGAACTAGGCAGGAGCAAGTTGTTATTGTAGATTATTTTGAGAAATAAAAGTTAGGGATTTAAAAGAAAGTGTTTGCGTTCCTGTGCATTCTACGTTCTTAATCACATATAGGGCTAGAGTTCAGTTGTAAGCCCGTTTGCCCAGATTTCCCCTGAAAGTTTAGAGTCTCGTACTGAACTGCATATGTGCTCATTTGCCTTTGGACTTACGGGCCCGACATATAAAGAATTTTGCCAAGTGAATTATCCAATTAGTTTGTGAAAATTCATGTTCTTTGCAATGAAAAGAACAACTCTCAGGAAGAAAACTTTAACTTCATACACCAACTCACCGAAACCCAACTATCTCATTAAACTACTGGGACTATTGCTACAGAAAGTGTGCCTTAACATCAAATACCCTCAAATCCCCGATATCTCATAAACCACTGGAACTTTTGCTACAGAATGTGTGCCTTGACTTCAAATACCCTCAAAATCCCAATGTCTCATAAACTACTGGGACTATTGATGACGAAAGTGTACCTTCACTTCAAGTACCCGCAAAACCCAAATATCTCATTAAAATACTAGGACTATTGCCACAGAAAATATGCCTTCAAGTACCCTCAAAACCTCAATATCTCTTAAACTACTGGGACAATTGCTACAGAAAGTGTGCCTTCACATCAAACACCATCAAACCCCCAATATCTCATGATCTACTGGGATTATTGCTACAGAAAGTGTGTCTTCACTTCAAACACCTTCAAAACCCCAATATCTCATGATCTACTGGGACTATTGATACAGAAAGTGTACCTTCACTTCAAGTACCTTCAAACCCCAAGTATCTCATTAAAATACTGGGATTATTGGCACAAACAATGTGCCTTCTAGCAACCTCAAAACCGCAATATTTCATTAACTACTGGGACTATTGCCACAGAAAGTGTGCCTTCTCTTCAAACACCTTCAAAACCTCAATATATCATGATCTACTGGGACTATTGCCACAGAAAGTGTGCCTTCACTTCAAGTTGTAACCTTCCAGGTTACAAAGAGACTGAACCCGTGTTCCGGGGAGTTACGGATTTTATTAATCGTGTGTATATTTTTATTTTAGGTCTTTTTATGTTTTATAGTTATTTTTTAGAGTGTGTATTATGACGAGCTTAATTTATAAGTAATTTGTTTAGCGTATAAGTATTATAATTTGAGCAGGATCCAAATCAAGGGAAGTTGAAATATTTAACATTGGAGTAATCTGAAAGTTTTGTAACAGAAAAGTGCACACAGGCGATGAAATACGAGTTGTTGTTCAGACACGGGGTAAAACCCGAGCGCCAGTAAGCGTGAGTCAGAGGTGAGACTTGGCATCCATGAACGAGCGCTGACGATGGCCTGTGTTCCATATATGGTCATGTTGAGAATCAAGCGTTGGGATCGGGTGGATCCGTGGATCAACCCAGGTAACCTGTGATTCTAGAGAGGGGTGGGGTTGATGACGGTACTTGGGATTTTGTGCAAGGCATTGGGGGACACTCTTATTCAGAACGCGGGGCGGTGTAGACTCTTATTTTGGACCGCGCGTGGAGCGGGTCTCTATTTAGAATTCCGGGCGGGAGTGGACTTGTCTTTTTGGTCTTGTGTGTGGAGGATAAGACATTACAGTATTACACTAATTGTGGTTTTGGATACAATAACGGAGTTGCTGGCTATAAGTTCTTAATTGAATGATGAGCCTAGTCTTGAGTATATCGCCAAGGTTACTCATTTCGAACAGCTTGAAGTATTGTAGTCTAATATCTGTACATCTATATTGCAATTATAGCGGCAATTTATTCGTCCAAGAATGCGAGTCAAATATGCTCCGCTTTAGTAAATTCACGAACGGATTCCAAACATTGGTCTGATACTAGATCCACGACGCAAAGTAAATCGTTGGATGCTGGGTATAAAAGTAACAAACGTAATAAGTAATCATAAAAGTAGGAATGGCGTGTCAATCAAATCAATTGTGCTGCGAGTATAGGCCTAATTCTTTTGGGAGCAAATAACCCCAGAATTAGTAGAGTTAGGTCACCACTGCTGGAACCAACATCTGTAAGTACCGATCGCCTTTAATCCTGAGGGTCATCTATATTATGTCACATGTGTATCTGTGGAAATACGATAGGGAGTGTTATTATTCTGTACGAGGAGGATCCTGCGAAATGTATGTCTTATGTCTGGTATGACAATATATTATCAATTTTACCAGAAGCTGAAGGGTTTTATTTATTAGGTCACCTAGGTATAGTTAGGTGTGAATGTCTATTGCTGTTGTTAAAATCGTACAGGTGTTTAACCCCCACGCACCCCTGTGTAGTAGCCGGGGTCATTACAATTGGTCGCCCAAGTGGGGCCGGTACGTTACAATTGACCCCCAACTGTGGAGCTCGAAGTACGATATAGCGACAACAATAACATTCACGTATACGCATACGCCAATAAACTTAGAGAAACTTTCAAACAGATTAGATGTCATCAGAGGAGAGTTTGGAATTAAGAAATAGAGCTATTAGTAAAGTTAACGTTAAGATGGCAGGAAGGAACTTGGGTATGGACGTGGACAAGAGCGGGGAGGGTGAAGGCTTAATAGAATCAGCATCCGGGGAATCTATTAATTCCGAGCAAAGCCAGGTCGCTATACAGGATGGTACTAAAACTAATGATGATGGAGGGGATGTGAACGATAGGATGCTCCAAATGCTTGCGGCTATGAATGAAACTATTAAGAAGGAAATAGGAGGTGTAAAAGAGTCAGTAAATCAGAAAATGGAAAGTGTAAGTAAATCTATGAGTGAGTCTATGATCAGCAGGTAGAGTCAGTAAAAGAGTCAATGAGTAAGGAAATAGGAGAGGTTAAGAAGCAAGGGGAATCTTTAAGTAAGGAAATATGAGATGTGAAAGAGTCTGTGGGTAAACAGGTGGAATCGGTGAAAGTGTATGCAGATGAGGAAGTGAAGAAACAAGCAGAGACAACTAATACTAAGATAGAAGAATTAAGTAAGGATGTACAGGAGCAAAAATCAGTCATGAGCAGTAGATTAGAGAACTTAGAGAAGGATCTTAGCAGTAAAATAGATGAGAGAGTGTTCTTAGGAAGGAAATAGACAGAAAACAGGATAGCGTGGAAAGTAGGCTAGCAGGGATGGAAGGCCATCAGGAAAAGCAGAAGCGGGAACTGGGGGAAGACAGGAAAGAAATTGTTGTTAACGGGGAACTTAAAGAAAAGCGAGTGAGCGGAGCGTGTGCAGAGGTTTGCAATACCGTAAGGGATGAGTCTAAGGAATATTTACATAGAGTAGGAGCCGTAGAAAATAAATTGGGGGAGATCGAGAGACTTAAGGGAAAACAGGTGACATTGGCGGAAAATAATGAAAAACTTAAGGAAGAGTTTATAAACGTGAGAAGAGCGGTGAGAGACCGACCGATGAGTCACAGAGGAGCAATGTCACTTGGTTGTTCCCATAGGAATCTGGATCTGCCACAATTTAATTTGCGGAAATTTAATCCAATGGAATATTTGAAGTCCGTAGAAAAGAAGTTTAAAAAAGATTTAGATGATGAATTAATAGATTGGGAAACGGTAATGGAAATCCTGTCACACTCGTTCAAAGGGGGATGTAAAATCTTGGTTCGAGATCTATAGGCCAAATATGAGGAATTTAGAAGATTTTAAAGGGAAATTTAAGGCCAAATTTTGGGAAGAAGCAATTCAAGCCAGGGAAAGGGAAAACCTCATGTTTGGAAAATGTAGGGAACGCGACGGGATATCCCTCACAGAGCATTTTCTAGCTCATGTATTGGTATGGAAAAACTTAGATGGGGTCACCTCAGACATAGATATTGTTAGGTTGATGCTGAAACATTTTACCATTAGAATACAGCAGGCTAGCTGCATGCAGAAGGTGAAAAGTATCGAGGAGTTTGAAGAGCTATCAACTAGTTTCGACAATTTAGGCCTTCAGCAAATGAACAGGACGGAAGTGAAGACTGAGAATGGACAGAATGAGCATCAACCTAATCAGAATAGGAATAGGTTCAATCAGGCTGGCAGAGGTGACAATTTAAATAGGAGGGAGGAGAACAATAACTGGAGGGCAGAAAATAATAGACAAGAGGATAATTATCAGAGGAGAGATAATTTCCAAAGGCGGGAAAATGTTCAGAGGGGCCAACAGGAGGGGACAGTTCAGGGAGTGAATGCATCTAGGAGGGGACAGGAACCATCTCAGGTAGCGGGCACGAGTAATTTAAACTAGTAGCGGGTTGTGTAAGTAGGTCAGGTAGACAGCCCGAAGGTAGATATGTTAGGCAATGTGTGTTTCAGGAGGAGAAGATGAGTTTCACGCATATGACGAAGGAGGATTTATTATCCGACCAAGAGGAGTTAAAAGTAGAAGGTAAGAGCGAGGGATTTTCATCGGTCATTGAAGTAGATATTTTAGGGTGAGAAATGAGGGCTCCGGTAGACTCTGGAAGTGAAAGGTCATGCATAAGAAAGGTGGCTTATGAAGAAATTATTGTGATGGTCATGAGTTAGAAGAGATACCTATTAAGACCTTACATATAATCACTGCTGTAGGAACTAAAAGCCAGAAGGTCAGTAAGCAGGTATTGTTGCCTATGAAGTTAGAAGGTAAAGTCAGTCATCAATGTTGTTTGGTCATACCAAATTTAATTTATGAAGTGGTGCTTGGTAACGACTGGTTAAATAAGCATAAGGTTGTTATGGATTTCGATAGCGGAGTTTTATGTCTGAAGAAAGGCATTCGTGGTCAGGGAATTAAGATGAGGTGTGAGTTAGTTGAGGAGGTGGATGGTGCGGGTATCACTAAGGGGTTGGAGGGGATGTCAGTAGGAGTATCTGATGAGCAGATACAGCTGGAGGCTGTGTGCCATATTTTGGTAGAGGAACATGGAGGTGATCCACTTTGGGAAGCGGTGGACAAAAGTAAGTTGTGTGATGAGAGTAAAGAAGATTTATTGGAAGTGTTGCGGGGCAACAAAGAGGTATTTAGTGATAATGCTGGATTAACGCCCGTGTTCACCCATCAATTCGAACTAGTGGATAGTTCACCTTTTTCAGGACCCAGATATGCCATTCCTTTCAGGTATGCTGCCGCTGTGGAGGACGAGATTAACCGTATGTTAGACCAGGGTATTATAGAGCCTTCCACTAGTAAGTATTCTAACCCCCTTGTTGTTGTTGTTGTTGTTGGTAAGAGTAATGGTTCAGTTAGATTAGGTATTGACGCTCGTCAATTAAATTTGAGATTGGCAGGAGACACCCAGAGGCCTGAGTGCATTGAAGACCTAGTTCAGAAATTTACTGGTAGGAAGTGGTTTTCAACCATGGATCTGAGCGCTAGCTTTTGGCAGGTCCCTTTAAGAATGGAAGGTAGGAAGTTAACGGCTTTCAGCTATAAGCGTGGTCTTTTTCAGCATAGTGTGTTGCCATTTGGGTGCAAGACTAGTAGTACAGCGTTGGTCAGGGCTTTAAATTTAGTATTAGGGAGGGACACACATGATTTTGTTACAATGTACATTGACGATCTTATTATTGCATCGCACACTAAAGAGGATCACATAAGACATAGTTTTGAGAAAGTTAAGGAAGGGGGGTTTTACAGTGAAACTTAGTAAGTCTTCGTTTGCAACACAACATATTACTTTTCTAGGGCACACAATCACTACTCAAGGGATTTTTCCGGAACAATCGCGTTTAGAGAAAATAAACAACACCGCTACACCACGTAACGCCAGGCAACTTAGAAGCATATTGGGGGGTTTCAACTATTTTAGGAGATTTGTCGTTAGGTATTCCAATCTGGTTGAACATTTTAGGGAACTGTTGAAGCAGGGTGCAAGATGGGTGTGGAACCATGAGCACGAGGCAGCTTTCGCTGAGTTGAAGAGAGGTTTCGTGGATTCAGTTATACTGAAATACCCTAGAATAGATTGTCCTTACGTCCTTATGACTGATGCCAGTATGTTAGGGATTTCAGGGGTGCTGTGCCAGTATGATGAAGAAGGAAATCTAGGTATAGTCTCATTAGCTAGTAGGGGTTTGAGTACGGCTGAGAAGCGTTATACTATCACGGAGATAGAGTTGTTAGCTATTGTGTACTCGCTTGGTAAGTTTCGAAGCTATGTCTTGGGGAGCAAGCTGAAGGTGCTCACGGACCATAATGCTCTGGTATTTATGGGATCGTGTAAGTTGACCTCAAACAGGATGTCGAGATGGATCTTGGCGATCAGTGAGTACGATCTAGAGGTTACACACATCAAGGGTAAGGAGAATATCGTGGCTGACTTCCTAAGCAGGAACATAGGTGGTGATGATCACCGGGTGGTGAACATTCAACAGGGTGTTGTTTTATGTGTCACAAAGACGACAGATTGTGTGGAGGAGATTGGTAAGCTCCGGAATGTTTTGGTAGAGCAAGAAAAAGACGAGAGCATGGCTCAGATCTTGGGGGAGTTGAGAGTGAAGTTTGATTTTTTTAATGTTGGTAACCAGGTCTTGCTCAGAGTGTCATGTCCGTCTTCCGCTGTTGATAAGGAAATGTCCAAGTTTTTTGAATTGTATAAGGGACCCTTCGTAGTTACTAAGCGTATTGGCGAGTGTGCGTATAGCTTAACAGACCACCAAGGTACCATTGTAGGGTCATACAATGTCTATAACCTTAAGAAGTGTATTAGCATGTAATGGTAGGGCAGATCCTCTGAGGCAGATTTAGCCGACATTGTGGTGTATTACACAGGTACACTGCAAGTAATGATGAAGAGGCCACCATTAGCCAAGTGAAACAAAGCAGTGCAAATTAAGTAAATGCATTGTAGCATGTATTTCGGCGTGTGCAACATGGTTCTCTGCCATATCGGTCATGTTTGACATGGCAAAGTGAAGGACACGTGAGGAAATTCCGTGTGAGTTAGTTTTTAGGACACTTGAGAGATCGGTGTGAGTTAGTTTTAGGACAATACAAAGACTTTTGGAAGAAAGATTGCGTAGATTCAGACGTCAAGAAAATGATTGTATTGAGGGTTATTTTTTTATATTTGAAGGGTCATTTGTGTATGTTGTTCATTGTATATTTTTAGGGTCATTTGTGTATTTTTGTGTTTGTTGATGGAGTCCCCATTCACTTATTCGTGGGAACTCCATGGAGGGGAATTTGTAACCTTCCAGGTTACAAAGAGACTGAACCCGTGTTCCGGGGAGTTACGGATTTTATTAATCGTGTGTATATTTTTATTTTAGGTCTTTTTATGTTTTATAATTATTTATTAGAGTGTACATTATGACGTGCTTAATTTATAAGTAATTTGTTTAGCGTATAAGTATTATAATGAGCAGGATCCAAATCAAGGGAAGTTGAAATATTTAACATTGGAGTAATCTGAAGGTTTTGTAACAGAAAAGTGCACACAGGCGATGAAATACGAGTTGGTGTTCAGACACGGGGTAAAACCCGAGCGCCAGTAAGCGTGAGTCAGAGGTGAGACTTGGCATCCATGTACGAGCGCTGACGATGGGCTGTGTTCCATATATGGTCATATTGAGAATCAAGCGTTGGGATTGGGTGGATCACACCAGGTAACCTGTGATTGTAGAGGGGGGGGGGAGGGGGGGGGGGTGATGGCGGTTCTTGGGATTTTGTGGAAGGCATTGGGGGACACTCTTATTCAGAACGCGGGGCGGTGTAGACTCTTATTTTGGACCGCGTGTGGAGCGGGTCTCTATTTAGAACTCGGGGCGGGAGTGGAATGGTCTTTTTGGTCTTGTGTGTGGAGGATAAGACATTACAGTATTACACTAATTGTGGTTTTTGATACAATAACGGAGTTGCTGGCTATAAGTTCTTAATTTGATGAGCCTAGTTTTGAGTATATCGCCAAGGTTACTCATTTCGAACAGCATGAAGTATTGTGGTCTAATATCTGTACATCTATATTGCAATTATAGCGGCAATTTATTCGTCCAAGGATGCGAGTCAAATATGCTCCGCATTAGTAAATTCACGAACGGATTCCAAACATTGGTCTGATACTAGGTCCACGACGCAAAGTAAATCGTTGGATGCTGGGTATAAAAGTAACAAACGTAATAAGTAATCATAAAAGTAGGAATGGCGTGTGAATCAAATCAATTGTGCTGCGAGTATAGGCCTAATTCTTTTGGGAGCAAATAACCCCAGAATTAGTAGAGTTAGGTCACCACTGCTGGAGCCAACATCTGTAAGTACCGATCAACTTTATTCCTGAGGGTCATCTATATCATGTCATATGTGTATATGAGGAAATACGATAGGGAGTGTTATTATTCTGTACGAGGAGGATCCTGCGAAATTTGTGTCTTATGACTGGTATGACAATATATAATCAATTTTACCAGAAGCTGAAGGGTTTTATTTATTAGGTCACTTAGGTATTGTTAGGTGTGAATGTCTATTGCTGTTGTTATAATCGTACAGGTGTTTAACCCCCACGCACTTCTGTGTAGTAGCCGGGGTCATTACAATTGGTCGCCCAAGTGGGACCGGTAAAATACAGAGTACCCTCAAGACCCCAATAACACATAAACTACTGGGACTATTGCTACAGTAAGTGAGCCTTCACTTCAAACACCTTCATAACCTGAATATATCATGCACTACTGGGACTATTGCTACAGAAAGTGTGCCTTCACTTCAAACTCCTTCAAAACCTCAATTATCTCATAAACTACTGGAACTATTGCTACAGTAAGTGTGCCTTCACTGCAAACACCCTCAAAACCCCAATATCTCATAAACGGGCTATTGCTACAGTAAGTGTGCCTTCACTTCAAACACCTTCAAAATCTCAATATCTCATGAACTACTGGGACTATTGCTAGAGAAAATGTGCCTTCACTTCAAGTATACTCAAAACCCTAATATCTCATAAAATACTGGAACTATTGCTGCAGAAAGTGTGCCTCCACTTCAAGCACCCTCAAAACCCCAATCTCTCATAAACTACTGGAACTATTGCTACAGAAAATGTGTTTTCATTTCACATACACTCTGACTGAAACACCAATATCTCAAAAACTACTGGGACTATTGCTATAGAAGTATGCCTTCACTTCAAACACTCAGTGACTGCAACCCCAATATCTCGAACACTACTGGGATTATTGCTGCAGAAACCGACTAATATTTGTGCTAACTTATCACAAGAGCTAGGAATTTTTGGTGCAAAATTTTGGTTAAAATGTTGCAGAAAATATGCTATAATTTAGTCGAAAAAGGTGCTTATTTTATATGTTAATATTCATACAAACATCATCAACACTCGTTTTACATTGTATAGACAGAGAATTCTCTCATAATGTATAAAAAATCTGCATAAAACAAGTCCCAGAACACCATATTATTAAAATCACTTGTCCAGAAAACTGATAAAACAAATAACATTTAACATTTCAATATTATTTTCAGTGAGGCTGCATCTCCGGTCACTAAGTAAATACTTATATTTAGAAAAGGAACGTTCAACGTCATCAGATACAAGTGGTGCATATTTTGTTTGCAGTCGATAATTTACATCCCTGTTTGTTGCAACATATTCAACATCAGGGATTTGGCTAAGCTCTGTTCTAGTGCCTGCTTTGCAGTACCCTCCAGTGCTTCCTTCACATCCATCAGAAGAGCCCATTGTTGTTCTTTCTGAGGACACTGCTCCTCCAATTTTGTAATGGCGTTTGTCAGGAAAGAGTAACCGTGCACAGTATAAAGTTCATCTTGCAACTCCTGTTTACGAGCTAGTTTTTTGGCCTTTTTCACAGCTGATGAATCATTTGGTATAACATCCAAGAAATCACATATAGCGTTAAAATGTTTACAAATAAACACTGCAGCCTTTACCCAAGTACCCCATCTAGTAAGAATTGGCGAAGTTGGAAGAGGAAGTCCTGTACTTTCAACATACGTTTGTATACTAGCAGGAGCCTTTTTCTTAGCAATTTCTTAATGCAAGACAGAAATGTGTTTGCATATGAATATTCATCTTTTAGTGCTTCAAAAACTCGATGCAAAGCATGTGCAATGCAGGTCACGTGCTTAAAATTACAGTACATAGGTTTCAGGTTGGCAAATGCCAATATCATGTACGATGCTTGATCCGTAAGTACTAGCCACACTCGATCATACTGAATTCCTTCAGGCCACAATACAACACACGCATCATTGAAACTTTGCATCACATTGTTTGTTTTATTAAGAAAGTACATTTTCAACAGCATGGGTTTCACTTCCCGTCCATTTAAGGGTCCTGCTAAAATGTTAAGAACATATCTGTTTTGCCTATCCGTGGTTTCATCTAGTACAAAATATACTGGATTTTCAGCTATTACTTGCCTGATCTGTTGTCATTTTTCTTCATGCAGAGGCTGAAGATATGATTTTCGTAGGGTGTTCTCATCTGGAACAGACTTCCCGGTATATTTCTCCAAATACGTTTTCATAATAGGATTGTTAAGCTTGGAAAAAGGAATACCACCTGCCACAAATATCTTTGCTGTTTCAGTAAATAATTCACTTTTGTTTCTTGAATTTGAAGAAGCCATTGCTTCACCAATGAATTGTTGTCGAACTCCAACTTTACTACATTGTAGTTGCTTATTCTTCACATGTTTTGTGCTACATATATGCTGCGCAACACGAATACGTTGGTGTTTTTCATCAATTGTTATTGATATATCACAAACGCTACAACGCAGAACAGACCCGTCGCTCTGAATACCATCTGCACTAAACTGCTTCGCAATATCACGTATTTTCCCGGCGTTCACTTTCTGTTTAGGCATACTTGATTATGATTACTGGTGCTGGCAACACAGGAAAATGGTTGACCCACACACATTCAAAGCATAATCTGACATGTCGTGTCGCCTACGTGTTAAATAATACTATCAAGGCCGGTAAGCTAATAGTTCAACAATCACTCACCAGGTTCATACTTAGAGCGCGAATAGTACAGTATCGGGAGCCTACGATCCTAGCGTCGAACTGAGGGACTACGTAGAACCAAGCTTTACAGGTGAAATCCTCTCAATTTCCTCACCTTTATTTATAGAAACGTTCGTTTCTTTAAATTTATTTAAGAATAAAATGTGACATTAAGAAAAGGTGCAAAAAGGTGCAACCAAAACCCAGTTAAGGATGTTAATTCAATATTTTCATTGCAAGACAAGCAAAATTGGGCATGTTAATAGCAAAAAATAAATAAATTCTGGTGCAGCACCTAAAATTCCTAGCTCAACTTATCACATGAATAAAGTTATTCCTCAGAATCTCTTAATGTATTGAGTATTTATACACGTTCAAATATTACAACTAAATAGTACTCTATTGCTTAACTATACAACATGTATCATATTTCTTCTCTTGAAACTCAGGACCTTTGTTCCCCAAGAATCACACATTTCCCCCTCCGTATGTTTTAGCCTATTTTCATTTATGAAAAAATTGGCTTGTGAGATCGCCTTTTGTCCGTGTGTGTGTTTGTATGTGTCTGTGTGTGTGTGTGTGTGGGTATGTGTGTGTGTATCTGTGTGTGTGGCCCCCCCCCCCTTATTAAATCTTAACTGCTGGAGCAATTTCAATGAAACTCGGTAAGGTCATAGTAATCTCTCTTGCGACCCCGACCATGCCCTTCAAATTTCATTACATCACACCAATCCAACATGGCGGCTGTGCGAATTATTTCACCGGCATTCTATATCTCCTAAACTATTACCGATATCATCCCGAAATTTTGTACGGTAATAAATAGGACTACTAGAAGTTCACCTATGTGACGCACAAAAACTTGTTATGTACTAAACGAACATGGCGGCCAAGCAAAGTTGAACCATTCAAATATGCTTTTCTCGCGATATAACCATCCGAGTGCAGTGAATCATGGTACAGCAATTGTATATACATATTGTATTGCAGTGACATTTAATTTGGTTCAATTGTTTACGGAACATCAAGATGGTGGCTGTGCGAAATTTTAAAATGAAGTTTTTATTTCTTGTGTCCTAATCATGCGATAGAAGTCAACGTTTGAATAATGGACCTACGTGATAATCGTCATCTAATAGTACATAACTCTATGGCCTACACATATAAAAATCTAACATGTCGAATGTTCTCAATATCTAATAATCAATGATAGCAATAACATTGAAATTGAAACATTTAAGTGGTCGTTTCTCGCGATTTAAAATCAGAGTGCTGTGAAACTTTGTACAGTAAATGATTCTGCACATTTTAATCCACTGGCATCTAATTCATTTCAATTGTTTTCATAACCACAAGATGGCGGCTCTGCGAAGTTATAAAAACGTTTTTTTTATTATTTCGTGTGTCCTAATCATGCGATTGAAGTTTGAATAATACACCTACGCAATAATCGTCACGTACAGTAATAGTAGGCTTACATAACTATATGGCGTACATGTAAAAATCAAACATGGCGACCATCCGACATATTTAGACGGTTCTCAACATCTACGAATCTATTACAGCAATCATACTGAAATTTAGTATGTTGATAGAGGTAATTAAAATGACTAGGATATATGAAAATAGGCTCTTTAGTTCTTCGCGTAACTACTTTTATCTCTTATTGTACACCTGCTAGGCATTTTCAAAAACGTTAGTTTGTAACAAAAACTTGTGAATGTGTGTAGGTAATATAATATTTGTGTGCATTTTACTAGGATTAGAATTGGGAAAGACGCCATCATAATATTAGGGTCCCATTCCCAAGTAGGAAAACCACTTACTGCGTGGTCGAGAGTGTAATTTCAAGCCGTCCCTCTTCAAAGTTATCCTCACTTGGATGAAGGCATCCAAATTCAACCATTATACCAGGATTCAATTGTTCCATGACACAGTCAGGAATCGATGCCGACCAGTCTGGATGGGAAGCTGCTATATTCCCTAGACCTCGTCAGCCGTAGCGTTGCTAGTCTTACGGTCAGCTGCTTTTCGCTATCAGTATCCCCTGTAATTACCTGGTCAGGTGAACAAGTCCAACAAACTGACAATTGATTTATGAACTGTATGTTAATAATTCACTCAGACTTCATTCCACGATCTTAACTTACATTTCATTTACTGTTAACAAGATGAGTGATGGCAGTGCACGTGGGCCGGGCTAATTAATCTACTGTAACAGAATGAGTGAGAATATTCATTTGAGGAGCGTTTCACTATTACACCAGTACATCACATCTGTCCTCAATGTATGATATGTGATGAATGGGTTAGGAACTTTTATTGCATTGCAGGGGCGTGTTGTGTTTAACCAGCTCGTAGTTTGTAATCGCTTCGACAGTACGAGGATGACGCAGAAACAGACACAAAACTAGAATTACTTGAATGTTATAGTGTGCAGTAATTATGATGTAACTGCTTCTCCTTTATTTAGCTCAAAACACGTGCGTGCCATGTCTCGGGTAGCTCAGTGTAGAAGGCTCTTCAGTCAATCAAGACAGAAGCATGATTCAAAATCTCTTCACGGCTCTTCCAATGGGACATTATCAATCTAAATTTGAAATCGCGAAGTATATTGTCGTGTCGTTACTGAGATCATTTCAAATTTTATTTTACCGTTGGTCTAGCTAACGTGGACTTA
This sequence comes from Meconema thalassinum, assembly GCA_946902985.2. NCBI lineage: Eukaryota > Metazoa > Arthropoda > Insecta > Orthoptera > Tettigoniidae > Meconema > Meconema thalassinum. Next base: position 638,105,696 of record OX336389.2, read on the forward strand.
GCTCTGAAGAGTTTTGTAACGGTGCTAACTATAATGATAATGTCTTTTGCAGTACTCTTAAATCCTCTTAAATCAAGAAATATTAGCGTTCATATTTCTACCATTTTAATCGCTAACCTGGAGAATTGGCTATTTGTTCTTTTTTGTATCGCATATTTAAGATCTTAATTTTGTGGCAATAACAGAGAAGCATGCCAGGAAGCATACATCCTTTTGTTTATTGTTGTTATTGTCTTTCCTACAACGGAGTATATTCCCCTTATCAAACGCAGCAGAATAGTGCCACGCACTCGGGCAACTATGATGTCGATTCTCAGCCTGTAACATTCGAATGAATAACATACCAATATTCTTTTGTTTAACGAGTGATCCTCACATGTTTCACGGAACCTAATGTGCGTAGCTGGAAGGACCTACCTGTGTTGTCACTGCTAGAAATAACGTATGAAGTCTGGTAACTCATTCAAGACACCCATAGCATTAGATTTATTGCCTAGTTAAGGATCTTCTTTGGGGTAAAATTCCGGCATCTCGTCGTTTCTATACCAGCTGCAGTTAAAATGGGGCGGTGAATCCAAATCCATTACATTATTATTATTATTATTATTATTATTATTATTATTATTACTGAAGCCTCCGTGGCTTAGGCGGCAGCACGCCGGCCTCTCACCGCTGGGTCCGTGGTTCAAATCCTGGTCACTCCATGTGAGATCTGAGCTGGACAAAACGGAGGCAGACAGGTTTTTCTCCGGGTACTCCGGTTTTCCCTGTCAAAAATTTCATTCCAGCAACACTCTCCACTATCATTTCATTTCATCTGTCATTCATTTAATCGTTGCCCCAGAGGAGTGCGTCAGGCCTCGGCAGCCGGCACAGTTCATATCCTCGCCGCTAGATGGGGGCTTCATTCATTACATTCCTAACCCGGTCGGAGACTGGAAGCAGGCTGTGGATTTTCACTTTCATTATTACTATTACTTCTACTACTGGCCGCGATGGCTATAGTGCTAACGTGCTACCTGATGCCTTGTTGGCAATGAGAAAGCGTGGGTTCGAATCCCACATCAGCCGTCCTGAAAATAGTTTTTGCGGTATACCAGTTTAACCACCAGGCAAATACCAGAACGGTTCATTTCAACAGGTCCACGGCCGACGTCCTTCTAAACCCAAGTTAGCGGTTGCCATGGCTATCAGCCCGTCATCATCCCCAACTGTAGCCTACCTGCTGACAAAGTGTGTTGGGTGTTCAGTTTGCAGACACTGTCCTTTCGACGGTAGAGAAATGATCTCTCGCAGGGTCTGTGGGCGAAGCCGAGCTGGGAAGGTAAGCGATTAAAACTTTGTTAAAAATTATAATTATTATTATTATTACTATTATAGTAGTATTGATGTGTAACATCTTTCCGCTCGGTTGCTGGATAGTTTTGTGGGAGTGATTTTGTAAATTGGGGACGGAAGTGGATCGGAACGATCGAGCTGGCAGTGGTGGATCGAACAGAAGTATGCACTGCCCACTCGATCAATCGAACGGAAGTGTACTAGCTGGCAGTGGTGGAAAACGGAATTACTAGGTATGCACTGCCCGCTCGATCAATCGAACGGAAGTGTACTAGCTGGCAGTGGTGGGAAACGAAAGTATGCACTGCCCGCTCGATCGATCGAACGGAAGTGTACTAGATGGCAGTGGTGGAAAACGGAAGTATGCACTGCCCGCTCGATCGATCGATCCAGCGAGCAATGGTAAGACCCAGCTGGCAGTGGTACGAGAAACAATGAGCGCGCGGAGTCGAAAATTGATACTATGACGTACTCTGGGCCATGTGGAATGTATATGGCATAGGCCTACTGAACGGAAAACGCTCATGCGAACGGTGGTGTCAAGTGATTGAAACAAATGACATGGTACATGTTCGAAGTCTTCGTATCAGTATTTAAATGGTAAAATGCCTTAATATCAAACATTGTAAGTAGTCGGCATTGCCGGTATTATGTCTCTGCACAATGGCTATACAAATATTAACCCACATAACGGTAATTCAGTCATCAATATAATATAATCGTTGTGGTTATACGAGAATTGAGCAAACCTTCATGAACTATTACTGAATACATTCTCTTTACTCACAAGAGGGCCTATTCATAGGCTAAGGCATTTTAAACTCAATTTCACGCAGGAACATTATCGAAACAAGCAAAATATAAATGAAACTTAATTCCGTAATGCAGTATTATAGGAACGTGGAAATAAGTCACCATCTTGTGCACAAAATTTGCGTAGTCGAAATAGTCGTGGGGTTAGTGCTTATGACTGTGAATCTAGAGATCTTGGGATCGAATCCCGGACGGCGTAGATACTTTTGCTACCAGATTATCATTTTAAACGATATTTATCATATCAATATGACTCATTTTAACAGAATCCATATGAAATTACGTGTTGGTCTGTGAATGAAGAGGACCTGTTTATAAGGAATTTAAGGTTATGAGCGGTGTCGCGTCTATTAATCTAGTTGATCCATATCGTATTCTTTATTTAGGCTAGTGCTGGTAGAAGCTACAGATCATCTAATAAAATGAGTTCCGTATTATGCACTACAATATCTGTAAAGCACTCCCTTTTACAATAGATTAATATTTGTGCCAGTAATAGTATAAAATACCGGTGTATCAACAATTTCACGTGAGGTTGCTTCTATGTCAGATGTTACACATCATATGCGACTACTGTAAGGCTCGTAATTATATTTCTGATGACATCGTCATCTTCGCCGTCACACCAGATGATTTGAATACGTTTTAAAATTGTAAGTATTCTGTCTTGAGGAAAGAATTCGTGAAGAAAAATAATAAATGTAAAACAAAAGCATTAGATTGCAGCCAAAAAAAATCAGAAACCCCAATGGACGTCAAATAGGCAGGTAAAAAACTGAAGGAAGTAGGAACTTCTGTTACTAAGGAAGCAAAATAACTATTGATGGACGAAGAAAAGAAGATATAAAAAGTCGGTTGGCACAGGCAAGGAAAGCATTTCTACGGAAAAGGAAACTTTTGACATCGAATATAGATTTAGGTATTATGAAGCCTTTGTCTGGAGCATGGCACTCTATGGACGTGAAACTTGGACTATTGGAGAGCAAAAAAGAGGAGAATTGAAGCATTTGAAATGTGGTGTTACATGATAATGATGAAGATCAGATGGGTAGTGTGCCCTTGCAAGCAATAAATACGCGATCATAGTCCGCTAGCTCAATAGGTCATTCGGGGCATGGTACCTTCTTCTACTCTATGATTCACGTATCTTGGATCAAAGAATAAGGATAACACTCAAATAAACACCAAAATCAAAATATAAAAACTATTTAATATAACTCAAAATTAGGCGCTACAAAAACAAAACTTTACAATGATAAATTACACACTTGTCTTAAAATGAACAAGGAGTTATAGGAACTTATCCTTAAAATTCCACTGAACCTGACAAAAAAATCAACTAATAGTCACTTCCATAAAGCACTTCCCTTAAACTGCACATACGAGCTCCATATGGCTCTGTGTTAATATTTTCAAGATTATACATGATCAGAACACACTCTTTACTCCCTTATTGGAGTATTACTTTACTGGGCTAATTATTTATAATGACAATAACAATTACCATCTCATTGGGTCCACATGATCTTTAAATTATCATCTCACTTCATACAATTCTACAACTTTGGATTGTCTGAGAAGAAATCGTGCACCCCTGGAGCCTTGGAAACTACTGAATAAATCAAATTAGGACAAACTCCCCAGGTTGTCTTAAGATTTCCACATACTCGGGAACAATATTTATGTTGCTAATCAAACAAAGGGATTTTACTATAATCTCCATAATGATTATATCATTCTTAATACGGTTCTGAACGATACGTGGCAAGAACAGTTAATATCAACGGATCTCGGTGCTAAATACCGGATCATCTCAAATGCTTATAATTTCTGTTGTAATCTATCAATTCTTGCCACAAGATGGCTTCACCCAGAGAAGCCATTTGTAACTTTGAAGATACAAAAAATAAATAAAAAATAATATTCTGCCTCATAAATGGCCTTTCTTTAAAATTTAAGCAAATGACATAATTAGTACTGCAATTGAACAAATCCACCTTTTTGAATCCCTTCTTATCTCCCGGCGTGTGCAGATATTCCGAAAGGACTGGCTCGTGCCTAGGCCTTACCAAAACCTCCTATGAATTAATAAAGACGAAGGAAGGTTTACATTCTTCTAACTAAAAATAAACTATTCAATTTAAATTTACTCTATATTCTGAAGCTGCATGCAAGAAATGGATAAATATAATAACAAAGAGTGACACACAAGAAATGCAATTAAAAATATATAATATAATAATATAATAATAATAATATTTAGGCCTGTAAAGATTTATTAGTTGGTTTTCACATTACCGGTAATGCGGTCGTCTGCCGTATGTATCTAGTTTGTTTCTACACCACATGAAACTGGTCAGCCATGCCTTTATTTTTCCCGGTCTTCTACAACGTTGCACTTGATAGGTATTAGCCCTACTGTGATTGTGGCATAACAGCGAGAACCCAATCACGTGGTACCCTCCATACTAAAACAAATCGGAGGTACCGTACAGTCTTCAAGCTTTCCGTAGAAACACGAAGCACTCAGCTCAATAGAGACACACTACCCAAACAGTCATCTCAATGCCTAGAGGAACAATCACCTGCAGTGCTCTCAGGTAGCTTGCTACCGCACGTCCCTCAAGCCACACCTCATATCAGGAAGTCTTCACAGAATCGCTAATTGTCAAATTGTTCCCAAGCCACTCCAAGCAGTCCACTTGCTCGGCTGTCTGACACACCCTGTTCCACGCCTAAGGGCTTCTTCCCTTCTCGTACACATCCAGTAGTTCATACCTTGGCGTCAGATAGCAGCCACGTCCAGAGCTCATACAAGGCCATCTATTAACAGACACAAGTGAGCTCGTTTGTCATAGTCCTAGCCCTTTGGATAGGTAGCACCACTTGCAAGGGCACATACTCTTTCTCGTGACCAGCGACAGACTTACATCTCACCAACAAGTGACAGGCAATTACCTCCCCCAACATTCTCCGTACTAAAATATACCAAAACTGTACAAATTAAATATACTATATTCTTTACGACATAGAATCAAAGCAAGCTCCAGAATCTCGTCAAAACTGACCTAAAATACATTGAATAATTAATAATAAATAGTATACGTATATGATAATAGTAATAATAATAATAATGACACTGCGTCTACTGCAGACGTGTCCAATGCAATTGAACACGTTGCCAACACGATAACATAATATAAAGAAATAACAAACCTACGAGCCTACATTGAAACATTCATGGGTAACTCATAAAATATAGCTTACACTGTAGACCGCATGAACACATGGGGCTATTCTTGACCTACCACAACCATTTGAAAGCGACCCTTCTCGCTTTTCAAGATACTTAGGCTGTTTTATGAGTGGAGCCGTGCGTCTAACCACTCTGACGGGATTCCTACAAGGCCGGCAGGCTACAAGTATATTTCTTTCTTAAACTGGAAAAGCAACACGATTATTTCTTTCAACTCAAATTATGTGGCTATAACATCCGCTCATTTGGCTCAGGTGAGAACAATAATTGTGGAGTATCCACGTTGGCGGGTATGAGATTAATACAACCAATAATGAAGGGGCTTTCGAAGCAACTGAACATGAGTTCATATCTTGCCGGCCCCCTAGGCAAATTCCATTTTGGGAGGACCTTTATAACGGAGCGAGGGCATATTAATACCAATCCGCCTTAATTAGCGACTTACGGGCGGCATAGCACGGTCCCCTGTGCGTAAAACCATATATTAATTTCAGCACCCTTTCAAATTTGCATTTAGCAAATACACACAATTCTTCAGTACCGCACGCAGCTACACCCCACAATTAATTACTTCCTGGCAAAAGATCACAGCATTCTTAGCGTGAACAATTAAATATATACGCTATGCTAGCGTTAATTACAATAGTATTTACGTGATGCCTTTCGAGTAAAATTAGTTACTTCTTAACAATTATTTAATCTCCGTCTATTTAACATTGTTTGCCTTTTGTAATTTAATTCTTGACATTTCTTTAACTAGAACACAATAGTTCAACATTCACTTTTTATTATTTCAAGGAACCTAACGGCTTCCATAATTCATTATTAAAGAAAATTAATTTAACAATTAAATCATTCATGAAGTTTTACCTTCTATTCTTGCTTTTACAAACTTTTACCTTATCATTTATTTAGTGGTATTCCAAACAAATAAAACTCCACTGAGTATGTATTTAACACAATGATCTGGTTAATTTCATAAGTAAACTATCGTCCAGAAACCCGTATATTTCATCATACACACTGTTTTTCACATATCCCTGTTTTATAGGAGAATACTTTCTCCATATTCTTTGTTACACGAATTCTCCCAAGAAACAACGCATAATCAAAATATGTTACTTACATGACTTCCAGAGCTGCTCGCCCCGGATCCCAATAAATCGAGTTTTCCACCCACATATTTGGGCTAAGGCCGTCACCCCACTCATTATGACACACGTTATACACACTGATTCTTCCTTAAACTTATACATTTTACATACTCTGATAACCTCTGCTTGAGGAATTACACTCATGATTTCGTTTAGGACTTAAAAACACAATAATATTTATAAAAACACTTGAAAATATTTGTTATACTTGACAAATATTTACATATACACATTTTCACTTCTGGCGTGAAATAATGCCTTTCACACACTCGTGTTACACGTTTTCCTTCTTTCCTCCTCTGAGAGTGTAGACACTAGCGTCGCCTCCCTAGATCTAACTCCTAGCTGGGTTGTTTGAAAGTCTCGTTCGCAGCTTCCCTCAACTAGTAACGGATAATTATATCCTAATCTGGCTTCTTTATTTATCGGCACTCCGTGAGCAATTGCACGTTACTATTCTCGTTCGATTGGCAAGATCCTGCCTTGCATAATCTTCGGCGGCTAAATATATTTCTTGGTCAAAGTTCAATACTCTGCCAAAGCCCCAAGGACTGGTTGTTTATGTTCATAGCACGACGATAAGTTCCTCCCACCGAGGATCACGAAGACTGAATGTACGGTGACGCAGCACGACCCTTCACGGTCTGATGAAGACTACTTGATTACCCTTAGGCGGGCTGCCTATTTATTCAAATCGTCTAAAGATAGATTAGTTTCGCACCTTCTCAAAACTAATTTCTAAACTAAACGTCGTACGTTTGTGAAAAAATATCTACTTGTTGCTCACGATCTAAATGTTTTAATGATACTAAAAATTTAAAAATCGATCGTGACAAAGTACTTATAAAAATTAAAAGGTGCTCCTGTAGTGTGTAGGTGTAAGGTATTTTTGTCGCTCTCTCTGAGCCTTTCGCCAACTCAACCCACCATTACGTAGTGCCTACTCAGTGTTTCTATTCTTATACCTCTTAAAATTCTGAATTCCAGGATGATTAACATTTCCGATGAGATCCTTCAATATTTTTGCTTGTGTCTTGCCAATTCAGGTATTACACCACAATTTCTGGTCCCGCCTCTCAAACAGTGTTGCCGTTTTATCGCTGCGTCAGGACTTCCAAGTGATTCCCCTGTCTCTGTGTAGCGATGGAAGTTTCCTCTGTAACATTGCATCTTCAAACGTATGCAGCTTTGATCACGTAGGCTGGGTGATCTCATACACGGGTTGCGTGTAATAACTCAGATAGCGCCATATCGTCCCTGATTCACGCATAGATGATCTCAACTCACCATCACCATCCCTTAGATTCTCTTCCTTTCTTTTCTTAAAAGACCATGGATTCGATCCTTGTGCCACCCAAATGGGCACAATTCTCCCCTCCTTACGTAAATAAATTTTCGAAATTATGTGGAAATTTATTTATATTATTTTCCAAAGAAGATTTCATTTATTTCAGTATCGAATCCATCCTCTCATCTCACAGTCTCTTCTGGTTCCCTTTTTCTAGGATCCCTTGATGAATCTGGTTTCCTAATTTATTAGTCATATCCGGTAAATTTGTTGAACGGGGATGCCCTGTCCCTACCCGTTCTCCATCCTCATTTCTTCTGGACCATTTTGTCCTAGTAATTACTTTATTTCATACGGGTGCGGTCTATCCCTACTCGTTTCCTCATTTCATCATTCTCTTCTCTTAAATTATAATTTTCCTTTTCAATCTGCTCAATGATTTCCGTTAGCTCAAAATACGTTTTCTCGAGCTCACATTCGCACTCGAATGGTTGCCGTTTTCTCTCTATCCTTGTTGTGTTTCAATTCACTCCTATTGGTCATCAGGGTTGGTTCTTTTCCTTCGTCGTTACTTTTTATTTCCATAACCAGGGCTTGTTCGTTTACATCATCGAAGTCTTCAGGAGGGTAATACACTTTTAAATTTTCCGAATTCATTGTTAGCTCATGATTCGTTTCACAATGCTGTATTCTATATGCAATGTTTCGTAGATCCCTTATAATTCTATACGGGCCATGGTACATTTTCTGAAACTTTTGGACACGCGGTTCCCTGGATCTGAAATGGCTGGTCTTTTCACTAATACCATTTCCCCAACTAATAGCGATCGATGATACCTCTTATGCCTATTTTTTCTTTGCCTCCTATCGGCTTGAGCTTGCAAATGCTCGAAGGCTCTCCTAATTCGAACGTCTCTTCCAGGCTGAGCATCTGTTGGTCTCGGTATGACCTGACTCCATGGTCTCTCAGGCTGTTCATTTCGATGCAAGATTATGGGTAACTCCCCAGTAGCTTCGTGTATTGTATTATTTATAAAGAATTCAATAATGTCAAGGATGTCGATCCATTTCCAATTTTCTTCGGCACAGTATATCCTACAATACTTAGCCATCTCCCTCATGACTCTCTCTACGGGATTTGCCTCAGGATGGCGTATACTTGCAATATTTGGCTTATCCCAAGTCTCTCTAATACTTGTCTAAATTATATGCTTGTAAAGCAACTACCGTGATCCGATAAAAGGTTCTCTGGTTTACCTTGATTAGGTATCAATTTTTCTTTGAATCGCCTTAGAACGTGTTTGGTGCTAGTCTTCTGTATGGGAGAAAGAACAACCATCTTTGTGAAGACATCCATAGCCTGCATTATGTGTCTGCTTCCCCTCCTAGCCTTTGGCAATGGTCCAAAATTGGCGATCGATACAATTTGACCTGGTCTCTCGGGTAACAGTGGTATCGGCTCTTTCTCATCAAAAACGCATTTGGTTTAATTATTTAATATGTGTCACATGTCTTCAGCGTATCCCTTACAATCTCTCTGTCTCGGCCATTCAAATAGTTCCTTCAGAATTGAGACTATTTTGTCGACTCCCATGTGTCCAAAGGATCTATGGGCTAACCATTCTGTTTTCTCTGAAAAAATTGCAGGTACAACGATTCTCAATCGAGTATGGTCAGAGTCCGCAAACTTATGCAATAATCCATCATAAAAATTGTAATCTTTAGCTATCTTGTCAGCCTTGATATACGCTGGTGATCCTCTTACTAATTTCCCTTCAAAATAAGATATGAGCACGTACAAACATGGATATTCGCGTTGCCGTTGTCGTATGTTCCTAAGTTCCTCTAGCTTACGCTGATCTCTATTTTCCAATTCTATAGCCATTACTTCGTCTTCTGTGGACTCTGGCTGTCCACTCTGGAACAATATTTTCTTTTCATGGGCAATACTCTAAATTCAAATCAAACTGCTGAAAGTATAATGCCCAACGCATCAACCTTTGACTAGACAAATCCATCTTCATTAAAAAGGTTAAAGCTTTATGGTCTGTCCTTAGTGTTATTGGAAACCCATATACAATCTTCCGCCAAAACTACAGACCATGCAATATCGCTAACAGCTCAATCTTGCTGATTGTATAATTCTTCTCCTGTGGTTTTAGACTTCTACTAGAGAAAGCTAGATAATTTTTCCTATCAGGGTTTTCTGGATCCTCCTGATAAAGCATCGCTCCTATTCCTACTTGGGATGCATCAGTCTGAATTATGAATCTCCGATTAAAATCAGGATACCCTAGCTTCACATAGTTTAAGAGCATTTCTTTGGCCTCTTTAAATGCTTTTTCAGCTTCCTCCGTCCACTTCCATATGCCACCCTTCTTCAGAAGGTCCTGCAATGGTGCAACTGTGCTAGTGTATGACGGGCAATGTCCTGAGAAGAATCCGATTAATCCCAAAAATTGACGGACATTTTTCACCTTCAGTGGTCTTGGAAAATTTCTTATCGACTCTAATTTGCATGGATTTGGTTTGACACTCTGTTTGTCAATCACGTGTCCCAAAAACGTGACTTGTCGTTGACAAAGTTCGATTTCTTCAAATTAATCTTGATGTTAACCCTTCTTAAATCTTCAAGTAATTTCTGCAAGTTCTTTAAGTGTTACTCTACATTTTCTGAGGTAAGCAATATGTCACCTACATAACGGATAGTACAATCCTTTACTTCCTCCGACAGGTTGCGATCTAGTGCCCTTATTGGTGTGGATCCCGCTGTCTTCAATCCAAATGGACATCTCCTAAAACAATATGTTTGTTGGTCGAACTGAAATCCAGTTAGAAGACTCGTTTTCTCTTCTAGTTCGAGATGATGATACGAAGAAGTCATGTCTATATTCGTAAAAATTTTCTTTCCCTTAAATGTCCTCAGTATTTCCTTGATGGGTGGTGCTGAATCATTTTCGGGTATGCTCTTTGAATTCAAATTTCTAACGTCTAAACACACCCTTACTGAGCCATCCGGTTTACTCACTATAACTAATGGACTGACATATGGTGTTGCCATTTTCTCTATAAACCCTGCATTTCTCATTTCCTGCAGTGTTTTCTTCGTTTTAGTATAATGCTTCTCTGCTACCGGGTATGATTTTTGTCTGAATGGAGCCCAATCCTTAACCTGAAATGCGTATGTTAAGTTCTGGGTCTTTCCTGGCTTGGAATCGAATACATCCCTGTATTTCAATAACAGTTCCATCAACAATTCTTTATCATCCGGCGTAATCTTGGCTTCTTCAATATTTTCTACCAGGTTGGCGTCGAACTCTGTTTCAATACTATCCTCAAGTTCTATATTAAAGACCTCAAATGCCTCTTCTGTGGCCCTATAACCTTCCTCGGTTAATTCTCCTACATGCCACACCTGTTCATCTGTTTTGTCTCTTGCTCATGTAGTACAATATTCTGTTCGTCCACATCCTCTTTTTGAATTTTAATGCAGTTTTGCACTAGGTCTATTATGACCTTGTTCTCACGGATAAAGTTAATACCCAAAATGATATTATATGGTAATTGACTCACCAGCAAAAAGCATTGTGAAATTTCGGTATTTCCTACTCTCATATTTATGTATACGTGAAATTTGGATGTTAGGGACATTTCTGGAATACTTCCCTTAATTTTTACAATTGGTGTGGGGATTTGCAATACACGACCTCTAGTTTCTAATTCATTTAGTAAGCTCTGTGTGATCAAACTCACAGTCGATCCAGTATCTATTAGAGCTCTAAACTACAAACCTTCTATCCTCATCATGATAATAGGTAATGCTCTTCTTATGGGTTGAATGCCTTCGGCTCCTTCTTTTATTAATTCATCTGGTCTGGCTATCCAGTTCACAATTTTAACCTCCTCCCAGTACCTGGTATGTTTCCACTCTGACCAATTTAAATTTGGAGATTTTTTTCTCCTGAGGGTCTCTCTTTGCCTCCTCCCTTAATTGAGCTTGTAACTCCAAGCTTTGAGCTCCGTCGTGTCGATCTGGTGATTTTCGGTTCTTTATTGCCTCACTCCAACGGAATTTCTGCTGTTCAGGTTCGTCAGTTCGTTCTTCCATGTAACGTAGACTTTCCTGATATCTTTCCTCTATCTCATCACGATATTCTTGGCTCCTGTCTTCGGGCTTATCGTCTCTTCTTGGGTGGCTCCCCTATTTCTTCTATTGTCTTGCCTCTGGTTATTGTTATAGGTCTATTTTCTTGTCTTCTATATCCCGTATTTCTTGGATTTCTACCTCGATATCCTCCTCTATTGTAGGGTTGTATTCCCCTTGGCTCATTGTGTCCATATTCGCGACCAAGCCCACACGTATCCATGCTGGTATATTTATTCACTGTAGGGGGTCTCTCCCTATCGTCATGCCTACTGGCCATGTGTACCTGTTCAGTATGCCGTTCCTGTTTTGGAGTCACATGTGCGGTGGTCATATCAAGTTGACGCAGCACACTCTCCACTTCCACAGCGCTTCTTGCTTTGAATGAGATTAACAGCCTTTGTATCTCGTACGGAAGTTGTCTTGCAATGGCGGCACACAAATAGTTTTCTGCTGGAGAAATGTCAAGTTCTCTGAACTTGCACAGCTGAGCGGTAAAGAATTCAGAGTATTTAGTGGGAGCGTTGGTACTATATTTTTTAGAGTACAGGTCTAGGCGTAGATTTTCCTGCACATCCGCTGCCCAATATCGTTTCAAAAATGCTTCTCTAAAGCCCTCGACTGTGTCAAAGGTGTATCGGAAGCTCCAGTACCACGTAAGACAATCGCCTGCTAGTAGTTTTTCAATCGCTATTAATCTCCGATCCTGAGGTATTTTCATTTCATTCAAATATGCAGCTACTTCCTTCAAGCAATATTTAGGTGTAATGGACATGTTTTTTTACCAGTGAATTTAACTGGGCGGTCCTCTTTAGACTTAATTATATTAATTATTTGTCCATTCGTTTGATTAGCATATCGGGTTGACATTGCCATAGGATACGCTGGGTTTTTATAGGGGCTCTACCCTTCTAAATCCCTATCGTTACTAGTGCCTTGGGTTTCGGAGTCTACCCATGCTGTTTTCTGGATGTCATTCTGACTTTCAAACTCCAATTTCCTTTCTCTCCTGGCACTTTGTTCTTGTGACATTATCTGAACCTCCATCTGACTATTTTTCTGCTCTATTCTTTCCAGATGTGAACCAAATTCATTTTCAAACTTTTCCTGTTTCTTTCTACTATTTTCTGCTTCTTGTTTAATTTGGAATTTCTCTTCCTTGAAGCTATCCTGAATCTGAGCGAGTTTTTCATCCACCTCTTTCTTGATGACTAGGACCTGTTTCTCTATAACTTCTTGTTTGATTTAATCCCTAGCATCCATTTCCTTTTGAATTTTCTTTACCTTTTTATTCATCTCTTCCTGCCCGTCAGGAATCTCTTTCCTAATTGTTTTGAGCTCACCCTGTGTTTTCTCTTGGTTATTATACAACACTACTAGGTCACTCCTAACTTGATCTATTTCAACGTGAGTTTTTCCTACTTGGGTTTTTAACGTATTTATTGTTTCCTGAACTTCGGCAATCCCTTCGTTTATTTTTCCTATTTCGAGAAATTGCTCCTCGCTATTTGCTTTCCGCAGTGTACTTTCGTCTTTGAGACTCCTTTCGTATTGGCCTTACCTCTCTGTTATCTTCGCCTCATGCTCCTTTAAACTTCCATCTACCTGCTCGGTAAAATCCTCATATTGTTGTTTCATTCTACTCGCATCAGTTTGACTTTGAATTTTCATCCCTTCATTTTCTCTCTCAACTGCCCCGAACTCTTCCTCGAGCCCTACCACTCTATTCTCGACTCCGATAAACCTGTTTCCTAAAGTTTCAAGACTGTTCTAGATTTCATCCCGGGATGCCTGACAAAGATTCATATTTGATTCTATTTCCTGTTTAACTCATTTTAGTTAGTTTGTAGCTGTATCTGCACTCCTAGGATTTGGATTACAAGATCATTTTTACATTCTTCTACATTATCTTTGCACTGTACCTGCATTTCCTTCAATTTGTCTTCCATGGTGCTAAACGTAGCTTCCAGGGAATCAAATTTAGTGTCTACTTTTCCTTCAACATTTGTCTCCATGGCTTGTAATTTAGCTTCCATGGTTTGACTTTTAAGATTATTATCACACATCATTTGTTTCTGAAATGAATCTAATTTGATATCAAATTGATTGCTGATAATACCTAGTTTATTGTCCATGTCCTTAGTTTGTTTTTCAAAATAATTGAGATTATCTACCTTTACAGCCTCAAATTTACACTCTACTTCGGCCTTCAGTCCCTCATTATTGCTTTTACTGTCAGCCTTTAATTCTCCTTTCATAGCTAGGAATTGATTGCTACTATCTACTTGAATTGCTTCTATCTCAGCCTCCAGTTCATTGTTCATTTCTCTACTGGTGACTTTGATAGTTTCAAACTCCTTTCTAATTTCAGCTTGGGATGCCTTTGCATCTTCTTTAATTTCTGCCTGGAATTCCCCATGTTTTTCACTACTATCTGCCACCTTTGCCTTTATGGCATCAAAAACATTCGTATTAATTTTATCCATCTCCTTTTTAGTCTTATTGCAGTGCTCATCTAAGCACTACTTTATCTCCATCATCGTACACATTTTTTCAACAATATACTAACAATGTAGTGGGCTACTCCAGCCTCATCACTGGGTCATGCATAAAAGATGATACCTTAAACTCATTTTTGTGTTCCCTTTCACTATTATTTCAGTACGGGTTGGACTAAGCCGCACCCGTCTGGTATGTTAACTCTTTCAAAAACATAATGTCTTTTATGGAAGTGATTTTTATAAAAACTCAAAATTTTGGAAAACCATGATTTATTAAAAATGAAAACTGATTTTTCCAAAGAAAACTCGGGTTTCCCACGGAAAACTCAGCCCATTAGTTTACGGGTGCCATGAAATATTAAGAGGGTTTGTTACGGGACTTGCTCGGTTGAGTTTCCGGGTTTCCCAAATACGGTCAGTTATGTTTATGTTTTAGCTTTGCCTATCATTCTATTTTACTTTACTCTCTTAACACCGTATTTTAATGTTTCTATTAGCTTAGATCCAGGCACAAATTTACGAATCCCCCTCTGCCCTTGCAATCAATAATTACGCGATCATAGTCCGCTAGCTCAATAGGTCGTTCGGGGGCATGGTACATTCTCCCACTCTATGATTCACGTAACTTGGATCAAAGCATAAGGATAACACTTAAATACACACCAAAATCCAAATATGAAAACTATTTAATATAACTCAAAATTAGGCGCTACAAAAACAAAACTTAACAATGATAAATTTCACACTTGTCCTACAATGAACAAGGAATCATATGAACTTATCCTTAAAATACCAATGGTTAAGGTTCCACTGAACCTGACAAAAATAACAACTAATAGTCACTTCCATAAAGCAATTCCCTTAATCTGCACATACGAGCTCCATATGGCTCTGTGTTAACATTTTCAAGATTATACATGGTCAAAACACACTCTTTACTCCCTTATTGGAATATAACTTTACTGGGTTAATTATTTATAATGACAATAACAATTACCATTGCGTTGGGTCCACATGAGCTTTTAATTATCATCTCATTTCATACAATTCTACTACTTTGAAATGTCTGGGAAGAATTCATGCTCCCCTGGAGCCTTGGAAACTACTGAATAAATCAAATTAGGACAAACTCCCCAGGTTTTATCAAGATTTCCACATACTCGAGAACAATATTTATGTTGTTTATCAAACAAAGGGATTTTTACTATAATCACTATAACGATTATATCATTATTAATACGGTTCTGAACGATACTTGGCAAGAACAGTTAATATCAATGGATCTCGGCGCTAAATACCTGATCATCTCAAATGTTTATCATTTCTGTAGACCGCATGAACACATGGGGCTATTCTTGACCTACCACACTCATATGAAAGCGACCCTTCTCGCTTGTCAAGATACGTAGGCTGATTTATGAGAGGAGCCGTGTGGTCTAACCACTCTGACGGGATTCTTACAAGGCCGGCAGGATACAAGTATATTTTTTCTTAAACTGGAAAAGCAACACGATTATTTCTTTCATCTTAAATTATGCGGCTATAACATCCGCTCATTTTGCTCAGGTGAGAACAATAATTATGGAGTATCCACGTTGGCGGGTATGAGATTAATACAACCAATAATAAAGGGGCTTTCGAAGCAACTGAACATGAGTTCATATCTTGCCGGCCCCCTAGGCAAATTCCATTTTGGGAGGACTTAGGACCTTTATAACGGAGCGAGGGCATATTAATACCAATCCGCCTTAATTAGCGACTTACGGGCGGCATAGCACGGTCCCCTGTGCGTAACACAATATATTAATTTCAGCACCCTTTCAAATTTGCATTTAGCAAATACACACAATTCTTCAGTACCGCACGCAACTGCACCCCACAATTAATTACTTCCTGGCATAAGATCACAGCATTCCTAGCGTGAACAATTAAATATATACGCTATACTAGCGTTAACTACAATAGTATTTACGTGATGCCTTTCAAGTAAGATTAGTTACTTCTTAACAATTATTTAATATCCGTCTATTTAACATTGTTTGCCTTTTGTAATTTAATTCCTGACATTTCTTTAACTAGAACACAATAGTTCAACACTCACTTTTTATTATTTCAAGGAACCTAACGGCTTCCATAATTCATTATTAAAGAAAATTAATTTAACAATTAAATCATTCATGAAGTTTTACCTTCTATTCTTGCTTTTACAAACTTTTACCTTATCATTTATTTAGTGGTATTCCAAACAAATAAAACTCCACTGAGTATGTATTTAACACAATGATCTGGTTAATTTCATAAGTAAACTATCGTTCAGAAACCCGTATATTTCATCATACACACTGTTTTTCACATATCCCTGTTTTATAGGAGAATACTTTCTCCATATTCTTTGTTACACGAATTCTCCCAAGAAACAACACATAATCAAAATATGTTATTACATGGCTTCAAGAGCTGCTCGCCTCGGATCCCAATGACTCGACTTTTCCACCCACATATTTGGGCTTAAGCCGTCGTCCCACTCATTATGACACACGTTATACACACTGATTCTTCCTTAAACTTGTACATTTTACATACATTGATAACCTCTGCTTGAGGAAATACACCCATGATTTCGTTTAGCACTTAAAAACACTATAATATTTATAAAAACACTTGAAAATATTTGTTATACTTGACAAATATTTACATATACAAATTTTCACTTATGGCATGAAATAATGCCTTTCACACACTCGTGTTACACGTTTTCCTTCTTTCCTCCTCTGAGGGTGTAGATACTAGCGTCGCCTCCCTAGATCTAACGCCTAGCTGGGTTGTTTGAAAGTCTCGTTCGCAGCTTCCCTCAACTGGTAACGGATAATTATATCCCAATCTGGCTTCTTTTAGTTATCGGCACTCCGTGAGCAATTGCACGATACTATTCTCGTTCGATTGGCAAGATCCTGTCTTGCAGAATGTCAATGCTTGACATTAGTCATAGAGTCACTGTTTATGGTTACTAACGCGCTCTAATAATGTTTTTGCTTTCGTCCACGTTTGGACTTTGTCCATGAATACTATCGTATTCTACTCGTGGAAAGATTTCCAATGTCTTTCCTTATATGACTTGGCAGTTACTGCCTTTACTTCAGATTTCTCTGATCTATCGTCACTTGGGTACTAATCTCCTAAGCGCAGGAAGATTAGGCTGTTATCCTACGTTTCGACCCTGACACGGTTCTTTAATGCACTTGGATAAATTAGAGTTTCAATGCTCTTTAAAATGTCTCGTTCACTGTTGAGACGTTTCGGTACTGTCTTCGTTAACTGATTCTATTACTGTTCGTTTTCTAAGGCTTTACAACGCCTTCGTCGGCTAAATATATTTCTTAGTCAAAGATCAATACTCTGCCAATGACCCAAGGACTGGTTGTTAATGTTCGTAGCACGACGATAAGTTCCTCCCACCGAGGATCACGAAGACTGAATGTACGGTGACGCAGCACGACCTTTCACGACCTGATGAAGACTGCATGATTACCCTTAGGTGGGCTGCCTATTTATTCAAATCCTCTTAAAATAGACTAGTTTCGCTCCTTCTCAAAACTAATTTCAAAACTAAACGTCGTACGTTTGTGAAAAAAATATCTACTTGTTGCTCATGATCTAAACGTTTCAATGGTACTAAAATTTTTAAAAATCGATCGTGACAAAGTACTTATAAAAATTAAAAGATGCTCCTGTAGTGTGTAGGTGTAAGGCTTTTTTGTCCCTCTCTCTGAGCCGTTCGCTAACTCAACCCACCATTACGTAGTGCCTACTCAGCGTTTCTATTCTTATACCTCTTAAAATTCTGAATTCCAGGATGATTAACATTACCGATGAGATCTTTCAAGATTTGTGCGTGTTTCTTGCCAATTCCGGTATTACACCACAATTTCTGGTCCCGCCTCTCAAACAGTGTTGCCGTTTTATCGCTGCGTCAGGACTTCCAAGTGATTCCCCTGTCTCTGTGTAGCGATGGAAATTTCCTCTCTAACATTACATCTTCAGACGTATGCAGCTTTGATCACGTAGGCTGGGTGATCTCATACACGGGTTGCGTGTAATAACTCAGATAGCGCCTTATCGTCCCTGAGTCACGCATATATGATCTCAACTCACCATCCAGCTGGCTTGAAACTGTACTGAAATCCTTTAGATTCTCTTCCTTTCTTTCCTTAAAAGACCATAGATTCGATCCTTGCCCCACCCAAATGGGCACAGTAGATAGTATTACAAATGAAGAGGTAATGCGACGAGTGAGAGAGGGGAGATGGTTCTGGCGACTGTTAACGAAGAGAAGAGATAGGTTGGTAGGACACATACTAAGATACCCAGGAATAGCCAAAGTAGGTTATGGATGGAAGGGTCCAGGACAAGAATGGCAGGGGCAAACCAAGGTTAGAATATGTTACACAGATTGCTCCGGATGTAGGGTGTGGTAGCTATCTAGAGATGAAACGATTAGCGCAGCACAGGGAGGCATAGAAAGCTGCATCAAAACAGTCAAAAGACTGAAGACTCAAACACATCATTATTCACGAGCAATTTCTATAGGCCTTAGATACTATATTATCAAAGGATATATCATATAATAGGTTTAGGACATAGATTAACTCACTCCCTAATCATTTAGAGTGTGAAGGAAGGCAGCAATATACACTTATCTCAAATTGAGTTCGTGGCATTGCTCTATACTGCAATATAGCGTTAAATGCTATTTAAACTGCTCTCACCTCTTCCTTGACTCTGTAGGAACGCCAATATTAGCTTAAAAATTGGAGATGTATACATATCACCTCGTGAAGTAGCAGCTAGCTTTCTTGGCAGTCGCCCCGGAGCTCCGGGTTCAATTCCCATCTCTGCAAAGAAATTTTACTCTAGTCTGAGGGCTAGAACGTGGTTCACTCCGCCTTGTGAGGTAAAACTGAGAAGATGAGGGTTTGATTAAGACCTCAGCCATCCTGGAAGTGGGTTTCATTGGTTTTCCACTTCTACTCCAGGCAAATGCCTTGATGGTTCCTCACTTAGGGCCGTGGTGGCCTCCTTCTCAATCCTCACCTGAATTATCAATACACACACTACTACAGACATCATAATAACACAGGTTGTCAGAAAAATTCTCTACCCACACACACCGACTGCGATGTCTAAGCCCCTCAAATGAAGTAACAACATATCAGGAGTTATCTTCGCAGAAACTATCAAACGCGTATTTATTTCATACTCCACGATTCAATACAACACTTAAAGGAAAGTGTATGTCAAGATCAGTTCAACTGAGGCGAGCAATGGCGATTCAAGAAGGATAACACTTTCTTTTTCAATAGTCCACGGCAATATACTATATACCAGATGGTCCTCAAGCCTCTCGCGATCCAGTTTTATGCAACCCGTCACAAGAACTACAATTCTTGAAGACATCGGTCCCTCACCCTAAACCGGGATAATACACAGTATAACCAGATGTGTGCTTACCGGCTGGAACAGAGCAGCCAACGGGAGCGCCACTATTAATTCAGTATGGGTACCTCGAATGAACCCGTCAAACGAGCACAGATACGCTGAACACTTACTATAAAACAGGAGGTGCACGCACAGACCGAGAGCAGGTCTTGTATAGACGGGGAAGTGCGCGCTGCAGGTCAAGCGTCGCAATAGCTCACATAGCGAGCGCGCGGTAGAATGTGTGATAGTTGACAGTGCTCGAGGGTTCTAAGGTTCAACTCCCATGCATTTTTTTCATGCAGTTGCCTGGGATGTGCCAAGGTTGTATACTTAATAATATTCACAGACCGATTTGTTTATTTGGCTCTGTAAAAGACTATGTCACCACGGCGGCCCGGGTTCGAATCCCAGCTCTGCCACAAAATTTAATTTTGGTCTGAGGGCTGGAACGGGGTTCAATCAGTCTCGTCACAAACTTAGTAGAGGCGGGTTCGCTTCCTGCCTCAGCCATCCTGGAAATGGTTTTAAGTTGTTTCATTCGAAGTACCCATACTGAATTAATAGTGGCACTCACGATTCCTGCTGTCTACTAGTCCGTAAACACACATCTCATTATATTATCCCGGATTAGGGAGAGGGACCGATGTCTTTCAAAATTGTAGTACATGTGACGGGATGCATAAAACAGATCGCAAGGGGCTGGCTGACCACTCGGTATATGTCTTAACCACATGAAATTTATTTCAGGTTATTTTTTCACATATTCCAGTAATTGGAATGATTGTGTATTGAGAGCTACAATATTAATTCTTAATAAGGCAAGACTGAAAATTGGCTTCACAGCTATTCTACCTTTGGAATTGAGTGGATATGGTGATATATTTAGGAGCTTTGCCCCGTGTACTGTCTGATAACCTGTGGAATTGCGATATCTGTAATAGTATGTAGGAATAACTATAATGCAACTGTCTTTCGAAGCTTGTTCTTTTGTTTGCCCTCATAATGCAGTTCCAGTGGCTTTGTACAAAAAGTGCTGAAGTCATCCAGTTCAATAGCACGTTCAAATACGAAGGTGGTTGCTGAGATATTATCCAAATTATTTATTTTCAGCGAGATTTCATTACTGCAGTTCCCTTGAAGTACAGTCTTATATTTGTGCACAAACCTAAGACTAGTTACACGGCTATAGTGGTTGGTTGATGTTTTAAGGACGTGTTTAAACAACAATTATCAACTTCATCATTATATCACTTAGCTAGTAACACACAATATAGTCAAGCATGCGGTTAAGCATTGGAGCAAAGGTGAAGCAGAGCAAGCTGGCATGCTCTTGACAGTCGAAATAAAGTGCTCAGTAATGAGGATCGCCAAAGAGTGTCACGCAAAGTGTTCTCATGCCCTCTGTGAGGAGGCAGCAATTTCTGGACTTCATTAACGAATGTACACATACGCCGATTTCAGAGATCACACTACTTACACTTGCACATCTAAAGTACGGTACAACTCAATAGGCCACTGCTAACATCTATACACAAAGACGTGTGGCTCCAGTGCGATTAACACCACAAGGACGTCATATCTGAAAATTGGAAATGAGTCATTTTGTCTTTTGACTCCAGCTACTGCCTAAACGCCTGCGTGAACCATTAAGACTCAGTACAAGGTGCGTTATAAGCAAGAGGTGGGTCTTTCATTGACTGGAGGTAACTCACATCAAACTGAATTCTCTTGTAGTGATCGGTATTCACTTGAACCAAAAGGCTTCACTCTGCTTCTCGACAAATGAGTACCACCCTTTATTTATCTCAATGAGAATCCAGCAGTGGATTCGCGAGTTTTTTCAGGATGATAATTGCCATGTGCATCGAGCCAGAGCTTTCACTGACTGGTATGATAAATTTCCAACGAGCTCTCCCATCTTTTCTTGCACCAAAATCTCCCAATGTGAGTTCTATTAAAAACCTCCAAAACCACCTGGAAAAATGTGTCATGTGAAACCACAGACGTTCTAGGACCCTCACTCAACTTCGGGATCGTTTAATGCAGAGTTGCTTTAAATCAATACAACTACATTCCACGGAGAATTGCTTCTGTCATTAACACCAATAGTGGATCAGTTCCCCATTAATTGCAATTCCCTAAAGGATCTAATTTTTGTGTGGTATGCTTACATCCCAACGCTTACCACTAGTCCCAAACACAAAAACAAATGAGCACGCGCACATTTCAAACACTACAGATTGGAAACATATGTTTTGCGGCGTACCTGAGACTGTATTGTTGTAAAATGCATGTTGGACCAGAGAAATTGCAATTAGTGCTGTGTCATGTATGGTACTGTGATGCTCAAAGAGGGCAAAGGGTAGAGCTACTCCTCTTCCACAGGTGGTCCACCAGTTCTGAGCTGTAGGCCATATCTAAGAGCTTAGTCGAACCGTAAACTTTTCATCCTCGCATTTTTGTAACCATGCTCTGTAATACGAAGGTCACTCGTGCATTAATTTATCATATTTTTTTCCCAAACTTTATTCTACACCTTCGACATTTTTACAGTATTTAGATATACAGTATACTTTCGGTACAAAAGATCATTTATCCATATAATCCCCATCGTTGTCAACTGCCTTATTCCAACCTTGGAATGATTGATTGTACTCCCTCCCGGTAAAAGCCTGGGTCGGCACATCTAAGCCACAGTGTAACAGCCTTTACGAGGGACATGTTGTCTTCAAACCTCTGGCCGTGAAGTTTACCAAAGAGATGATAATCAGAATAATAATGCGGTTATCTTAATGTTGTCCATCCCAGCGTTTGGACAGTGTCCTTGGTTTTCTCGCGTGTTATCATAATAAAGCAAAACACCCTGCGGATGTCGACGATCACGCTTCGGGAGAGTGTGAAGTTTATTTAATGTCACCACATAAGCGTGGGAATTAGTGGAGGTTCCAGAAGGTATAACGTCCACAAGCAAAACTCCCTCCGAATCACAGGAAACGGTAGCTTTTCCTACTGAAGGCACCACTCTGAAAATATTTTGTTTTTGGTTGAATTTGGATGATGCCTCTCCATTGATTGCCTCTTCGTCTCCGGTTCAAAATAGTGCAGCCACGATTCAACTCCCGACCCATTTCTCAAAAGGAAGTCATCTCCATCAATCTCGTACAGCACAAAGAATTCACTGTTCACAGTTTTTCTTGTTTCTTAATGGGCTGCTGTTAATATTCTCGAAATTCACCAGGCGCAAACCTTCTCCGACCCCAGTTGATTTAGTACTCTGCACACTCTTGCTTACTCAAGTCCCAATTGGTGTGGCAATTCACTCACAGTCACACGTTCGTTGGTCAAAACCATGTTACATTCTCTTGTGAATATTTACCCTTGAGAATGTTTACCTTTCTCTCACTGTCACAACACAGGAAATCTACAGCACGTAGTTTCTGAGAGACATTAAGCGCAGTGGCCATCTTCAATGAGTACTAAGACCGCGCCACGCGTGAGGACTGGTTGAACTAAGTTTGATTACAAGACGGAAGTCTGCTTCTATGTTCCCCCTAAATAGCAAAGGCGCAGAATAAAAATTGGAGGTTTTTTAAAATGTGGTCAGTATATTAATTCTGCAGCGAGTCTAATTTAATTCAACTTCACTATACCGTTTAACCCCACGCGCATAGTAAATCTGCTCGTCCTACAACTCTCCGGTCCACTCAAGCGTACGATACGATCCATGACTGAATCGGTAGCTGCGCACTTGGAGATCCAAGTTTATAAACACTGGCTCCAGTCAAATACTAGGATTGTACCTATTTCCAAGTTCTGGGGTATTAACCCCAGCCTTAGACCCATATAATTACAGTTACACACACTACCACAGTCACCACAATAGTACAGGTTATTAGACAAATTCCATACACATACAAGCACATGGAACTGATGACCAAGTGGCTTCAAAGCTCTAAATGAAGCAAGTACATCTTCTGTCGGATCTGACTATGTAAACGGTATTTTCCGGTTTCATTGTAAGTGCTGAATGCTAAACACAGATATGTTATATACCAATATTCAGAAGCCTGAAACCAGTATTGAAAGCTGATATTGACCTGCAGTGGCGGGCCTCAATGTGACTTCAATGCCATTCAATTAAGGGAATAAAATGTTGAGGGTGCAGAATTGGTTTGTCAACCTCTATGTTGCAAAACTCGACTTGATAGCAATCCTGTTGAG
This sequence comes from Meconema thalassinum, assembly GCA_946902985.2. Classification (NCBI taxonomy): domain Eukaryota; kingdom Metazoa; phylum Arthropoda; class Insecta; order Orthoptera; family Tettigoniidae; genus Meconema; species Meconema thalassinum. Next base: position 638,129,889 of record OX336389.2, read on the forward strand.
TCTGCGCCTGGCAACAGGCCCAAAATATCAAGTGGCTATGTGTTATCTGCATGAGGGACTTCACTGATTGCCTCTACACATAGCTGTCTAGTAGTACTTATTAAGACGTCTGTCCCAAAGATCCTAGGTTTGATTCCCAGCTTTAAAAAGAAATACTATTCGGGTTTGAGGTCTGAAACGGGATTCACTCAGCTTCAAGAGGACGACTGAGAACAAGTGGGTTAGAATTGTATTATCACGAACGCATTCATGACCAAGGAGTCGTTCAGCCATCAGGTCGTGCAGTACACAGTCACACAAACAATGAATAACTGCACTCTTGGTGAATGTTCAATATTGCTTCCTTTCTTCTTTAGTATTCGAACCTAAAGTCAATACTCAAATGGAATGTGTTGAATATCCTTGCAATATATATTTCCAATCCCTGTCAGCACTGTAAAGGTTCTCGTGTAATCCCGTAGTCACTTGGCCAAAACAGTTGCCATAAGTGTCCTCATTCTTTTTTGTAGACTCGCTGCGTGGCGCAGTGGTAACGTTCTCACCTGCTATTCCCAAGGTCACAGGATCCGGGTACGCAAATGCGAGGTAGTCATGTCAGTAAATTTACTGCCACGTTAAAGATCCCCTTTGGGGCAAACGACTGGCATCCTGGTGTCTCTAAATCCCTCACTAGTCGAAAGGAGCATATAGCGAATAACAATATTATTATTGTTATTGTCATTATCATTATTATTATTATTATCATGTATTATTATTTGAGCTACTGTTAATTGATTACAAACCATAGAGATAAGTTAGAGAAGGAAAATGCTATGAAGCATGTATACGCAATCTTTGGCCATCTATGCTCGGCATGAAACAAGAAATGCACCGCCGAGAATCGGGATTGTGTTATTGCTGCCGTCGCTGTCGTCTTTAAAAGTTGAGAGTCCTCACAATACAATTAGCGTGCTGGAGCACACTTCTGGAAGGGAGAGAGACTTTAAGAGTAGAGCGGTGAAACACGTGACCTACATCAGCAACTTCCGTGACTACCGAATTCGAAAACAAATGAAAATAGAAGCCTTCCGTCAACTTGAGTGGTGCTAAGTTTATTGCTCGGCTCCAGTTGAGTGGAGGGAAGGAAGCTGTAGTTTTACGTGGTTCTTAACCTCACAAGCATGGACTGGAAACACGAACACACGGATTAATATGTAGAAAACTAGTTCTAATGCACTTTAAGGCAGAGAGCTAGACGTGAGAATCCTCGTGGTTCGGGGCTTCTGTTCACGATGCCCAAGCCTCTTAATGAAACGACATAAAGTTTTTGTTACTTCGTTAGGGGTTTGGGACATATTTGGTCATCAGATTCACGTACCTTGTGTGTTAAATTTGTCTGATAACCTGTGTTTCTGTGGTGACTGTAGTGATGATAGGCATTTATTTGTCAACGAATATATAGTATGTAAAATACAATGTTATTTTGAAGTATTGTGTCGTCTCAGATGGCTGAACAGTCCAATTCTGACTGTAGTAGGCACTACAACAACAAGTCATGTGCTCAGCTGCCCATGCCTACATACATTTTATAATCCAATTAAGAAACTTGACTAATTTAGTTAATTATAGGTTTCAGACCAATTTTAGACGAACAGTGGCTAATGTATGTATGTATTTTACCCATGTGAACAACTTCCATGAAAACATGCTTCTGCCTCCAGCCAGCATCAGTCCTCAGGCGTGTACCGTCCACCCACTGAGCAGTTGCATATTTTTGATCTGAGATTAAAAGGTATCAACTCTACAATGATAAAGCCAACTCTATTCTAAAGACTTTAATTCAGTTCAAAATCATGGCTTCAAACACACAAAAACACAATCCCAACAATATAACACCAAAACAAAACAAAATTACTCCTACAATCCACTAATATTCACATTTTATCCTTGCAAATCCAGATGATTATTCATTCATTTACCCTGAGATTGACATCAAAATTCTAATCTCACGTGCGCTGATGCACATGTCAATTTACACATAAACTGTACTTATAATCTTATGTCACTTGTTGTGACCTCTTTCATTTCACAAGCTTAATTGTTTACTCTCAACACATCTTATTTCACATTATGCGTACACTCGTGTTTTGTATCTCTTTTCCCACCAAATTGCTTTACCATGCATTAGCCAATTCATGGGTTGCACATCAAATTTACTTGCAACTCCACAATTATATATAAACGTACCCCGTTCTGCAGTTCCCTTCTACAATTCCCTTTTCTACAGTTCCAACGTATGCCGTTGTGACTTCAATTTCAAAAATTCCGTTACCGTTGTGTCGGATGGTATATTATGCTACCCTTGCGTGGGCGTAGCCTATGGCATCTAGTGCCGAGCTTCAGAGCTAAGTAATACTGTCAGTATAAAAAATGTAACTTCCATCAACTCATAAGTTTGCCAAGTATTACGTTATAAGAAATGAAAATCCACAGCCTGCTTCCAGTCTCCGACCGGGTCAGGAATGGAATGAATGAAGCCCCTATCTAGCGGCGAGGATATGAACTGTGCTGGCTGCCGAGGCCTGACGCACTCCTCTGGGGCAATGATTAAATGAATGATAGATGAAATGAAATGATAGTGGAGAGTGTTGCTGTCCTTATTTAACAATGTGTTTCAAACCACACAAATTCATTATACAATACAACAATGACTCTTTTCATTAGAAACAGGGTTTCAAAGTCTGTCCCTTCTAAATGTCAACCTTCAATGGTCGTTTAAAAGTCTCCCCCTCGGAGCTCCTTTTATACAATGGGACTGAGTCGCGTGGTCACAACACGTGCACCGTTCCTTCCTGACCCCCTCCTGCTTTTATCCTCCAAGCAGTAACAAGATTTTAAATACAATAGTGCAGTCTCAATGACCCACATATCCCATATGATTTCAACTAAATTGTATGCAAGACAGGTTATGGGCATGTTTAAATATTTATTCCTAACCTTAGGATATTAATAACTGGCCTCAATAGGTCCATTTCATTATATGAAGGAACGAGATTCATCAATCACTGGTCGAACTGGCTAGCTGGCATCTCATTAAATACTACGGTCAGGCACAACCTGCCGCCAATTAAATTCGCTTCCCAGGAGCTGAATTATTTCAATACTAATTCTCGGTCGAGATCAGGTGTCATGCAGAGGTTTCCATTGTTATCCTCTCATACACCACAGGATTCGAACCCGGAACATTTCATGGCAATTCACAGAGCTAGGGTCAATCACTAAAATACGCTCTGGCCATAATAAATATCTCTGTACGCCCTAGGCTATACGAGATTTCACACGTCGAATAGATTACCTGGCTTCCGTGACTATGTGCTATGATCTCGTCCTTTAATTAGTAGGATAAATCTATCAATTACTCTACAAGCTTATTCACAAGTTGCAAATTCAATTCTCTATTAAACTCTTCCATTCCCTAGATTCTTGCATATTTATTTCCATTATAACAATATACTCTGATATTAAATTGCTTTTCTTAGCCCGTCATGTATAATATTACTGCTTGGATAGATAAATATTCCAATTAGCATCTATATTTTGGTTACAACCATTTTCCCTGATGTGTATTCATTTATTCCTTATTATTATTATTATTATTATTATTATTATCATTATTATTACTGACATGAATTACAATATCCCGACCCAACGTAACCATTTATATATCCGAACATCCGTGTTCGTTACGTTAAGTTTTTATATAACTGAATTGCCATTTTACAATAGTGGTAACGATTTATCCACTCAATGATGTACAATAACATCTCAACTTTACTAAAATCAACACAACAATAATAACTTGAGGCTCTACCTCCCAAAATTGACTCTTATTGGCATATTCTATAATTTTGAAATCACTCAACATACAGTGGACTATAACTGCTACAAAATCATGGTTTTTGGGTACTTACATCGGCTAGTCTGGTGGCTCCAACCACGCATTTCCTCCAGTAATGCCTGCCATTATTTGCAAAAATTAGCAAGGCATTCTTACACTGATAACACACATTTTATATAACTTTTGCCTTACAAGATACACGGCACTTTTTCTTTCCATATTGAAGCTGTTGCCTCCTTATTCACACAACACGTTATAGCACTTGTTACAATATTAATTTACAGATATTTAACAGATCATCACTACAATCACACGCACACTATTTACATTTCTTACTGGTTGACTTTTCCTGGCAAGATATCATAAATGCAGACGTTGAAGATCTCCTCCTCGCTGCTATCCTGATTGAAAGTCTCGATACTCTGCCTAAGGATTCCTATCGATTCCCCAAACTGTCTATCAATCTTTATACTTCGATAAACTTCCTGCTATCGCTTAAATATGCTTGCATATCGTGCTGAGCGTTAATTATATTGGTATACTTATGAAATTTCACCAATCGCATAATAAAGTTTATCTCTGCGCAGTCCAACATCCTATGATCTGTCTAACCAATATTTTACCTACTGCGTTCAGCCATTGTACATTGTACTTGTACAAATTATCACTCTCAATTGTCCTACCTTGTATATCACACGGTACATTTCCTACGTGCACAATAACAATCGCTCGTAATGCCTACTATACACATATGGTGCGACTGTCCTTAATAAATTGTATTAATAAATGTCTTACTGCACGGCTCTTCATGTTGAAGTCCGAGCATCCCTTCTCGACTTCGGTAACGCGCACTTCGTACTAGACTGCAGTTCAACTGATTACAATACTCGTTATTACTTCATGACTTAATGCATGATTATCTGTTGCTGCACTTACAATGTTACAGTCCGCGCCTTTCTCCTCTGAGCTAGGGTGACGTGCTCCTCGTTCTCAAGTATGGTTCGACTGCCTCGACTGACTCCACTGACTGAACTGACCCCCTCCGTCCTGGGTCCACCCCTTTATATTCGTTTGGGGAGAAAAAGTAGACCGAGAATTCCCCTGCAGTGTCATCTTTTCTCACAGTATGATTCTGGTCTTGAATTAACGTTTATATGGTTCCTTTTTCCTCGCTGGTCACAGATCTGTATGCGTGCTCGAGGATCGATCGGCCAATTAATTAATATTAATTGCCTTTGCCAGCGCGTGCCCACGCGGCGTCATCTAAAAACCCCCGAAACCATGGTTAGACCACTCCGCTAACCTCCAATTACTGTGTTACTGCGCGTTCCATTAAATCTGCCTCGATTTCAATGTTTAATGGCTTGATAATTAGCCTCCCGGCTAAACATTCACATGGGTGCAAACCTCATGTCACTGCGTTGCTCCAATCACGAGTAATCATTAAATTACGCTGGTATCTCCTCACTCCACTAGCATTTCCATTCTGAAACGGGGAATAACTTGGCGATAATTTAGCCCCCTGACCTGCTCCAGACGACTTAAGTAGGTCACGTAAAGTGACAAGGCTCCAAGAATCTCCGCCCCTTTTCCAGAGTCATTAGACAAACGTCATGCGCTCCAACTTCTGTGCTCAGTCCAGAATTGTACGCCTCATACAGCCCAATAATGCCGCATTCTACTAATATTCCCTGCATTATATTAATAAATAATGTCAGCATTAGTTTATATCACAACAGTGATTTAATATGTATTTTCTCTAGGGGTTTTTATAACTTAAACTCCCTCACAAGATCTCGTGTTCGTTCCTTGCTGTAACCTCTATTCTGAGCTCAACTATCTCTGAGATCCACGTTCGACACCAGTCAGCCTAACCCCGTTGGGTTCAGTATGTATGTATGTATATATGTACAGTATGCTCCATCTTCATGAAAAACCTCCGGACGTATGTCGATAATACTTGGCATTTGCTGTAATCTAAAGCAGGTTTCACTTGTAGTTTCGGATGGTGTACATTATTAAAATTTTTAGAAACAAACTTACCACTTTCAGAAAATCATATGGCCCTGGGGTTTACTTGGCCTACAACAGAAATGAGTACCAGGGTAATTCCTGGGAGCAAAGGTGTCCGGGCATGGAGCTGACAACAAAATCCCAACTAGTGCCAATGTCTACCTTCCACTAATCCATGTGCCAACATGACCTGCACATTTTTAAATTTAATATGTGAACATTCTTGAAAGATATTAGGTTCACTAAGCAATGTCACACAAGTAATATATTTTTTAGATTCAATTTACAAAGTTTGCTTGTTTCTAGATTTTTATATGAAGAATTTGTTATAATTTCATTGACATTCGATACTCCGTAGCAGTATACTCGTATATACAGTATACAGGGTGGACCATGTAAGTTGAGGCTGTACAATATCTCAAAAACTAAGCGTTGTATAAAGAACTGTCCGGAATAAAAGTTGCGTGATATTAAGGGGTAAGGAACATGCTATATGTCATAGTTTATTTGGAGAACGTTTGGATTGTAATTTGATGGTCACGTGACGTTTATTCAAATGGGAACCAACATTTTTAATTGTGTTTCCTTATTCCTGATACAAAACTAAACAGCATTTCGTACACTAATTTTATAAGTACATGGTTATGTACCTTGTGTAGACAATGCAACATTGATAACAGGTAGGTACACAGCGTAATACCAGTTATTACATACGCATCGGACCTTAGCGTAATAATGATCAAAATGATGGCCTTCCAAATCTGTGAATGAACGATTGATGTGTCCGTAAAGGCATGTCTCTGTCAATACTGGCACAAGCATTTCGTATCCGTGCCTTCATGTTGTCCGGAGTCGTGGGTTTTGCACAATACACTCGATCCTTCAGGTAACCCCATAAGAATAAGTTCGGAGAAAGGTCAATTAACGGGATCTGTCCAGGTAATTGTTATTTAAAACATCCTGAGCAGGTCATTCATGTACTTCGTTCATACTTGACGTTATTATGTAAGTTGGTGTACGAACAAATGCATAGTGCTTTAAACATAAATTGTTAAGGTTTGTATGGGGAATAAGGAAACAAATTAAAAATGTTAGTTCCAATTTAAAATTCGTCTCGTGACCATCAAATTACCATCCGAACGTTCTCCATACAAAACAACGACATATAGCATGTTCTTTCCCTCATAATATCATACGACTTATTCCAAACACTTCTTTATAAAACGCTAAGTTTTTGAGTTATTGTGCAGTCTCACCTTACGTGGTCCACTCTGTATAGTGAAATTAATGAGTGTTGACCGACTGAAAGCTACACTATTAATTGTTAATAAGTAAATATTGAAAAATGTCTCCAAAGCTATCTTTAATATCACGCAATGATCATTTATCAGTCAAGATACGGATCAGCACTAAAATAACGTAGCCTATTATAAATGTGAAAATTAGGCCCTGTATTAATTATTTATGACTTCTAAATTTACATCATCAGATGGTGGGGAAAATCCTTTTTTTTTTTTTTTTTTTTTTTTGAGCGTGTGGCTTTTAGTGCCGGGAGTGTCCGAGGACATGTTCGGCTCGCCAGAGTTTGTAGCTGCTTCTATGCGGACACCCATTGAGTGAGCTACAAGTACCGTCGCGTGTGGTGTTGTCTGGGGAGGAAAGTACGAATGTAAGGACGAGGAATTGGAAGGTAGAGGGTGTGGCCTATAGTTAGGAACCAACACCGGCGTTTGCTGGAAGGAAGATGGGAAACCACAGAAGACCATCTTCAAGGTTGCCGGCGGGGGTATTCGAACCTCCTCGCCTCCCGTATGGGAGCGACTGCCTACAGCACGCCGTAACGACCACGGCTAACTCACCCGGTAAAATATATTTAATACCGCGGAAACATTTTATTAGATAACTGATATCACTTTGAATTATTGTGAAATATATAACATTGTGGGCGTAGACAATGACGAGGCTAACAGGGCATACGAGTGCAAGTGAGCTATTTTAGTTAGAGACGCACTATTGAGCTGTAATGTCGTCAATAATCTGCTTTTATGATATGCTGCAGGTTATTTTATATGTTTTCTTTTGGTAATTACCTAATTCTCGCCCCTCTGCAATCACTTTTGACCCTATGAGCTTCCGGAAGAAAGAGAAAACGTTACTATTGTTGACCTCACACAGAGATCGAAGCTGATTTGCTGAACATTTGGTATCATAATAATGAACCCTACCACTATTCGACAGTAAAAGCTAACTTGCTGACCATTCTCAATCAATTGATAATTTTAATTGTATTATTAATTACACTCGAAACAGAGAGGCAGCTGTGCGCTCCTCCCTCCCACCCGTCCGTTTCTCATAACGCATCTGTAGTCAATATTCATTACATACTACGTTCGAGCTGCGAACAATTCCTAAAGCATTCAGGCTTACCTCGTATAAAGATGCCCTAAAGACAACTTGATTTGTTATTAGCACAAGGGCACACTGTACAGGAAGACTCGCAACATACAGTACAATTCATGTTAGGAGAAATAGAAGAAGAACAGCAGGGGATACCCTAAAGTCATTTTGATGATGGTTATAATCCAAGTCAGGTTCTCACTTTCGCTTACAGGTGGTTCTACAGTAGTGTCGTCTGCGAGATCAGGTGCATCTCGTTGTCATTGTACAAGACACCAAATCTCCGCGTAATGTGTCCAAATCGTGACGTCACAGTGTTGTTAAGTGCGTAAGTGAACCTGACAAGACAGCAGGTGATACGGGTCCGAATCTCGACTGAGGTTACATTTTCAAGTCTTACGCGAGATAATAATAATAATAATACCATGTTTATATGTCACACTTAAGAAGGGAGGTACAACTTGAGAAATGACCAATAGTTCCGTGAAGAACCAAAGCCTATTTTCATATATCCTACTTATGCTAATTGCCTCTATCAACATAAAAAAATTCAGTTTGATTGCTGTAATATATTCGTAGATATTGAGACCTGCCTAATATTTCGGATGGTTGCCATGTTGGATTTTGAGCCTATTTTCATCTTATGAAAAAATAGGCTTATGAGATCACCTTTAGTGCGTGTGTATGTGTGCACGTATGCGTGTGTGTCTGTGTGATGCGTGTGTCCCCCCTAACAAATTCTAAAGGGCTGGAGTGATTTCTATGAAACTGGGTGAGGTCATACCACCATTTTGGCTGACCCCGACCGTGCCATTCAATTTTTTTACGTCTCACCAATCCTACATGGTGGCTGTGCGAAATATTTCTCCAGCAGTCAATATATCTGAAGCTACTACAGATATCACCCTGAAATTGTGTACGGTGATAAACGAAACTACTAGAAGTTCACCTATGTGACTTTCGAAAACCTGGTAACTACAAAACCAACATGGCGGCTAAGCGAATTTGCGACTTTTAAATAGACGTTTCTCGCGATTTAACCAACCAAACGCAATGAAACTTGGTACAGTATATGTTTATACACATTGTAATGCACTGACATCTAACTTTGTTCAATTGTTTGCATAACCTCAAGATGGTGGCTGTGCGAAATATTTCACTGGCATTCTACATATTCGAAACTATTACTGATATCACTCTGAAAATTTGTACGGAGATAAAGAGCACTACTGGAAGTTCATCAATGAGACTTTCAAAAACCTGTTAACTACAAAACGAGCATGGCGGTCAAGCGAATTTGAAAGTTTTAAATAGACTTTTCTCGCGATTTAATGATCCAAACGCAATGAAACTTGGTAAGGCAAATGTTTATACACAATGTAATGCACTGGTATCTAATTTAGTTCAATTGTTTACATAACCTCAAGATAGCGGCTATGCGAATTTTAAAATTAGGTTTTTATTTCTTGTGTCATGTCGAAATCATGCGATCGAAGTGAAATTTGAATAATGAACCTACGCAATAATTTTCCTTTAATGGTGCATGACTCTATGGCCTATACATATAACAATCCAACATGGCAACCATCCGAAATATTTAGACGGTTCTCAATATCTGCGAATCTATTACAGCTATCAAACTGATTTTTTAACGTTCATAGGGGCTATGAACATAAGTTCACCTATAGGACGTTCAATAACCTGGTGATTACAAATCCAACATGGCGGTGACGCGAAGTATAAATATTTACATGGACGTTTTGTAACGTGTTTTTCGAGGGGATTTTATGCCACTGACATAAGTCAGTAGGAAGCCATTCTATATTTATTTACTCGGCAAATTGTTCAGCCAAGAGAAGTTTTCATGTTTTCTATGTCATAGAAAACACTATCAAGCAAATTATTACGAACAACATTATCATAGAAAATTATATGATTACGGAATTTTACGGAGTTTTGTCAGTTAGGGTATTATGAGAGAGATGAGTCACTGGGAATTCGGCTACAGGCTTATTCTTGTCAAGAAGCATGACGCAATCCTGGGTTGCTGCTTCAAGAAAAGGCGAAATAGTCTGGAACGGTAATCGACATCATCCTCGCGCCGAGTGTAATGACCCTGAGGAGGGAGGTAGCGCGTGGAGGCTCAGCCAATCAGAGGAGAGCGGGCGAGAAGAAGCCGGGTCCAGAGAGGGGATGCGAGGAGTGCATATATGGTTTGCGCGCCGTGGAGGCTAGACGACTATCTTTGTAAAACTTAACCAGTGTGGTTGGACGTGTGATTGGCTCCGATGTTCGGACCATAAAGTTATCATATCTATAAGTATCTCATCAACTAACGAAGTAGATGACGACGTCCAAGAGGCTGTGGGAAGCTCTCTTCAATATCCAGTACGAGGGAAATGCTTCGGCAATTTCCAGTGGTAAGCGCGAATGACTCAGAACTACGTAATCTCTCGTCTTTTTTTTTTCATTTTCAGTATTTCAGTAACTTCATAGTTTGGGAATAAGAGTAAAATCAGTAATTTATCCGACTCCTTTTTCACGTAATTTTCTAGAGGTAATATTCAAATCGCAACGCTCCAATTTAAATTCAGAATATATTATTATTACTATTAATTTTGCCATACTTGTTTTATATAATAAATTCATTTCTTTTAACCATGCAATCTTTGCTTTCAGTAGGTAGCATTAGATATAGACCAATTCCTTCTCCTGATACAATTGTTTGTTGGGTTAATGATCAAATCACACCACGATCTGAGTGAATAGATTCTTGAAGGTGTTCTACCAGAGCTAGGTGTTGTTAAATATAAATTTAGATTTCAACATAGCGTTGAGGTCTTGGCGCCCATTAAAACAACATATCTTAGGCAGAGTAAATATTTCAAAGTGCAAGGTAGGACCAGAGTAAACATTACATTTGTACACGCAAAAGTGAGGGCTCAAGAAACCGTTTCACTTGACGCTCAACGTGGAGCAAGGAAAACGTTTCACCTGTCACCCAACAGTGTGGCCGAAAGAAAACGTTTCACTTGTCGCTACCAACGTGAGACCGAAAACCTAATAACATTTGTGGAAGGAGAAGGGTATATATTTCTGTGCCTGTATTTTGGGGGTTTTTCATTTATCGGTGTGTATCAGCATGGGTAGTGTTGAGGAAGAAATGAAGTTGCGTAGTGGTCACCAGTTGGATAGTGAAGATACGAGCAGTATGGCTAGTCTTGAAAATGAAAGCAGTACAGTGATGTCGGAGGTAAATCCCGATACTGAGGGGGGTAATCAAAACAGTCAAGCAGGGTTAGAGAGTTTGCTTCTTCAGTTTATGCAACAAAATAAAATTAGCACAGATGCTTTAAACGCTAGACTCGAACAAAATAGTAGGGAAAATAAATAGAGTAATAGGGAATTGAGCGATAGTTTAAACGCTAAACTTGAACAAAACAGTAGGGAAAATAAAGAGAGTACTGAAGCTTTAAACGCTGAACTTGAACAAAATAGTAGGGAAAATAGAGAGAGTACTGAAACTTTAAATGCTAAATTAGAACAAAACAGTAAACAAATGAGCAATAAATTAAGTGAGAAATGTGAGGAGAACAATCTAAAATTAGATATGAAATTCGAACTGATTAGAGGTGAGATCAGAGGGGTGATGGAAGAGAAGGCTAAAGAGATTATTGCAGATGTAGACAGAAAATTAGGAAAAGTACAGGAGGAGTTAGAAATTAGAATCAGTACACAGGCAGAAAATTTAAAAGAACTAGTGCAACTTGAAACACAGCAGGTCAAAAAGCAATTGGGGGGAGAAATTGACAAAATTCAGGTAGCAACTAAAGAGGTTAAAGAACAGCTGGGGGGAAGAATGATATAGTTCATGCAGAAATAATCACTGAAGTTAATGATTTAAGGGAGAGGAATAAGGAAAGCATTAATGAGATTAATGAGAAACAAGCTCAGTTATGTGGTAAAGTTGAAGCATCGGAAGGGAGCATTAGGTTAACTGTAACTAATATTGAAAGAAAAGCTGAGGAGAAAATTGCTGAATTAGAACAGAAGTTGAAAGCTAGAATTAGGCAGGAAAATAGTCAGAGTTGGCCAATTTATGTGAATAGCACACACAGGGAAATAGAACTAGGCAAATTCAGTAATCGGCAGGGTTGTCCAATGGAGTTCATGAATGCAATAGAAAATAAATTCGGGGAGAGTTTGGAAGAAGGTAGTATTGAGTGGTGCCAGGTAGTTGAGATTTTAGAGCAAGCGTTTATAGGGGAGACAAGAAACTGGTTTGCTGTCTACAGAGACAATTTCGAGAATATTTCAGATTTTAAAGTTAAATTTTGTGAGAAATTTTGGAATTAGGTAATTCAGTCTCAGCATCGTGAGGGAATTGTGTGTGGGAAATATAACCCGAGAGGAAACTACACTATGACCGAGTACTTTTTAGGACAGGTATTGACGTGTAAATATCTGGTTGGTTTGAAGGAGGAAAGTGATGTAGTCAGGCTATTACTAAGACATTTTCCATATAGAATCAAAGAAGCTGCCTGTATCCAAAATGTTAAATCTATTTCAAAAGTGGAAAATTTATTAAGTACATTCGATGCTCTGGGAAGAGGTGGTTACGAGGAGAATTTCGGTAGGAACCAGGGTAACCATAATAACAGGCCTAATGAGAATAGGAATCCGGAAGTTCAAGGGAACAGTGGCGAAGGGGCCACCGTCCAAAATAGGGGGAACCAAAATAATAATAATAATAATCAGCGAAACCAGTACAGAGGAAATGGGTATGGTACGAACTACCAAGGTAGAAATAATGATTTCAGGGGAAATCAAGGCCGAAATAGTGTTTTTAGGGGTAACCAAGGGAGGTATAATAATAATAATAATAATAATAATAACAAGAACAGGGGTCAAGGAGGGAATCAGCCCAATGGTAATAACGGACAGAGAGATACCGTTAATACAACCCAGAACAACCAGACCAGTGCAGTAGTGAGTAGTACTACACCAAGCGGTAGTAATGCTTTAAACACGAACCAGGCTACGATGTAAGGTCAGAATCTCAGTCTGTAACATGCCCTGTCCATACACTTATACAGGAACCCTATGACCTAAATGTAAGAAATGAATTATTACGTGAACTAAATGATGAAGGTATTATTCAGGAGGTGGTTAGTAAGAGCCCCATAGTTAAATTTAACGTGTCCGAGGCGTACACAGATGTTTTAATTGATAGTGGTTGTATGAAGAGTTGCATAAGTAGTGCATTTTATGATACAATGAAAGGAACTGGAGTAAATTTTGAGGAGATGCCAATTAAAAGCACTTTTGTTATCACAGCTGTTGGGAAGAGGTCTAAAGTAATTTCTAAGCAAGTTTTAGTAGACATTAAAATTAATAATCATGTAGAGAAGCAGATTTGTCTTGTAATTCCAAATTTAGTATTCAGTGTTATCTTGGGTTCAGAGTGGCTAAGTGGAGTGCCCGGTAACTTATGTTAAGATGTAGGGAGTTTGAAATTAAAATGGAGAGATTCTGCAGTAGAAGTAGCGTTCAATGACCATATTCAGAGAAGTAGTGTTGTAGGTGTGATTTGTACTTTAAATGAGATATCGCCAGCCGTAGAGCGGGGTTCTCCATGTTTTGTGGGCAGTGTGATTACGAAGGGTAGTCTAGAGGACTCGTTACTTCATGCTGTATTTCAGGGAAATATAGAGGTGGAACAATGTGTTCGGCTCTATGATGTGTTATTGTGTAATAGGAGAGTTTTTGAGGATCGCATTGATATGGCCAATTGCTATACACACTTACAAATCTTACATGGCGAGGCCGTAAACAGAAATCACGTGTGCTGTTATGTATGAGTTTCATGAAGGACTGTCTCGCCTTCTGATGGCCCATCTTTTGTCTCGTGGACGCCTTAAGCAAAAATACCCTGTTCAAGCGCTCACCCATCTCTAGGAGACAAATGGGAATTAACCAGCGCTAGGTCAGTATTCACAGGACATAGATATCCTGTACCATTCGCTTATCAGAGTGCAGTTGAGGCACAAATTAACCAAATGCTTGAAGATGGGATTATTGAGCACTCGAACAGTCCATATGTTAATTCTTTGATCACGGTACCCAAGGCCGACGGCACAGTTCGTATTTGTTTAGACGCTCGTTTGGTTAACAGTAGAATTAGTTCAGATCAGCTGAAATCTATGTCAATAGAGGAATTAATGCAAACATTTGAGGGGAAGAAGTATTTCACTTGTGTAGATTTGAGTTCCAGTTTTTGACAAGTGCCACTTATGTACGAGGATAGACCATTTACAGCTTTTAGTCATAAATATAACCTTTATCAGGTTTGCAGGGTACCTTATGGGTTAAAGAGTAATTCAGCAGCTTTAATTAGGGCTTTAAACATCGCATTAGGGGATGACACAGGAGAGTTTGTAATCATTTACATTGATGATATGGTAATTAGTTCACGCACTTTTGAGGAGCATCTACGTCATTTAGATATAGTTTTTCAGAAGTTAGATCAGGCAGGGTTCACTTTGAAGCTGTCTAAGTCGTCATTCTGTCAGTCAGAAGTGACATTTTTAGGTCATAGAGTGTCGAGTAGAGGTGTGACAACAGAGGAAAGTAGGGTTAATAAGATACTTAACGCAGAGGTGCCACAGTATGTTAAACAGTTAAAAACATACATGGGAATTTGCAACTTTTTCAGGAGGTTCGTTCTTAAATACTCAGGGTTGGTAGAACCATTCAGCGAATTGCTTAAAAGTGGGACTCGGTGGAGATGGGAGTCCAAGCATGATCAGGCTTTTAGAGCGCTGAAGGAAGGTTTTGAGAAAGCTGTAGTGCTGAAATATCCTTTGAAAGGTAAGGAATATGTGGTTATGACAGATGCTTCACATATAGGCATTGCTGGAGTATTATGTCAGAAAGATGATGAGGGTAATCTGTGCATTGTGTCTTTAGCCTCGCGAGGACTGACAGCAGCAGAGAAAAGATACACGATTACTGAGTTAGAGCTTTTAGGTATTGTTTTCAGTTTGGGGAAATTTAGAATGTATTTAGTAAGGGGGAAATTTGAGATCCATGCAGATCACCATGCATTACTGTATATGAGGACTTGTAAACTCAGTTCTAACAGAGTTAGTAGGTGGATTCTTGCTCTGCAGGAATACGAATTCACAGTAAAATATATTAAAGGTAAAGATAACATTCCTGCAGACATGCTATCGAGGGACACTAATTTATGTAGGGATTATCCTGTGGTTAAAGCAGAGGACGGTATTTTAATATGTGCATGTGTGGACAGTAGCAACAGGGCATGGTTACAGACACTGAGACATATGCTAGTGGAGCAACGTGATGACATTAAGGATGTGCCATAAAGTGAGTGTGTTTAGCTGGCGAGCCAGCCTATCAAATGAGTAAGTGTGGTATTTGGTGCGTGGAAGATCTGGTCTTCCAGTCAGGCGTATCAGAAGTCACTAAGGGGGGTAGTATGTAAGTAAATGAGAGTTTTTAAGGTACAGGGAAATATGACGGGATTGTCGGATGCTCTTGAGCACTAAAATGTCTCGATACACCAAGGCCAGAATTTGGTAGCGCTGGTGAATTCCCATTTGTCTCCTAGAGATGGGTGAGCGCTTGAACAGGGTATTTTTGCTTAAGGCGTCCACGAGACAAAAGATGGGCCATCAGAAGGCGAGACAGTCCTTCATGAAACTCATACATAACAGCACACGTGATTTCTGTTTACGGCCTCGCCATGTAAGATTTGTAAGTGTGTAATTTAAGATAATTTGTACAATGGTATTATTTGTGTGAGGAGAACTGGTCTGAGTTGTGAACTAGTATTAAGTAGATTTTGGTCTACGGGAACTTATGAAACAGGGCGATTACGGCACAGAAATATTTGGTGTTATATGTAATGCGCATTTACTGTTTTTTTTTTCAGAAGTCAATATTAATTTCGTCTATTATAAAGAGAGATTAAGTATTATGGTCACGATGCGCTGCCACGATATTGTGATCGTGTGCTCAGTGAGATCAGTGATATTAAGTTTCATCAGAACGAAGCGACCTCCAGTGAAATTAGGAAGTTCTGTGGTGATAAATATATCAGAACACCTTTGATGCATGTGATGTGACATCTTATATACATAGTGCTCACACATTATTTATGTCTATTTTCCAACATAGAGAAATTTGAGAGACGGAAATATCCGTGGAACATTATTCTATATGAAAACATTGGACTGGTTGAAAAGTGCAATCCATAGTGACAACAAACTTTGACGCAAAGTGCGTAAATAAAAGTTATGAATGTATATATGAAATTTAGGGTGATTTCATTTATGTAATATGTATTTTGGATGGGGATTATTAACGTGTCTGGCATAATCGGATAATGGACCGTTGTCACGGTAAATCTTCCGATGATCCGAGGCGAATATGTAACGTGTTTTTCGAGGGGATTTTATGCCACTGTCATAAGTCAGTAGGAAGCCATTCTATATTTATTTACGCGGCAAATTGTTCAGCCAAGAGAAGTTTTCATGTTAATTTATTATTATTATTAACTTATTATTATTAAGGTATTTTTTGGAGCATTTTTATAAAATTATAAGCATACAGATAGGTTTTCTATGTCATAGAAAACACTATCAAGCAAATTATTACGAACAACATTATCATAGAAAATTATATGATTACGGAATTTTACGGAGTTTTGTCAGTTAGGGTATTATGAGAGAGATGAGTCACTGGGAATTCGGCTACAGGCTTATTCTTGTCAAGAAGCATGACGCAAGCCTGGTTTGCTGCTTCAAGAAAAGGCGAAATAGTCTGGAACGGTAATCGACATCATCCTCGCGCCGAGTGTAATGACCCTGAGGAGGGAGGTAGCGCGTGGTGGCTCAGCCAATCAGAGGAGAGCGGGCGAGAAGAAGCCGGGTCCAGAGAGGGGATGCGAGGAGTGCATATTTGGTTTGCGCGCCGTGGAGGCTAGTCGACTATCTTTGTAAAACTTAACCAGTGTGGTTGGACGTGTGATTGGCTCCGATGTTCGGACCATAAAGTTATCATATCTACAAGTAGCTCATCAACTAACGAAGAAGATGACGACGTCCAGGAGGCTGTGGGAAGCTCTCTTCAACATCCAGTACAAGGGAAATGCTTCGGCAATTTCCAGTGGTAAGCGCGAATGACTCAGAACTACGTAATCTCTCGTCTTTTTTTTCATTTTCAATATTTCAGTAACTTCATAGCTTGGGAATAAGAGTAAAATCAGTAATTTATCCGACTCCGTTTTCACGTAATTTTCTAGCGGTAATATTCAAATCGCAACGCTCCAATTTAAATTCAGAATATATTATTATTACTATTAATTTTGCCATACTTGTTTTATATAATAAATGCATTTCTTTTAACCATGCAATCATTGCTTTCAGTAGGTAGCATTAGATATAGACCAATTCCTTCTCCTGATACAATTGTTTGTTGGGTTAATGATCAAATCATACCACGATCTGAGTGAATAGATTCTTGAAGGTGTTCTACCAGAGCTAGGTGTTGTTAAATATAAATTTAGATTTCAACATAGCGTTGAGGTCTTGGCGCCCATTAAAACAACATATCTTAGGCAGAGTAAATATTTCAAAGTGCAAGGCAGGACCAGAGTAAACATTACATTTGTACACGCAAAAGTGAGGGCTCAAGAAACCGTTTCACTTGACGCTCAACGTGGAGCAAGGAAAACCGTTTCAGTTCCTCGCAATTTAACCATCCGAGTGCAGTGAAACTTGGTACAGTAAATCCTTATACACATGCTAATCCACTGGCATCTAATTTATTTCAATTGTTTTCATAACCAAAATTCTAAAATCTCGTATTTACTTCTTGTGTCTTAATCATGCGATTGAAGTTTGAATACTACACGTACACAATAATCTTCATATAAAAGTACTTAACTAAGACCTACATATACAAAAATCCAACATGGAGACCATCCGAAATATTTAGTCGGTTCTCAATATCTACGAATCTATTACAGCAATGAAACTGAAATTTTGTATGATGATAGTGGCCATCAATATAAGTAGGATATATGAAATTAGGCTTTAGTTCTTCACGGATCTACTTGTTATATGTAGGTCTGGGAGTTATGTACTATTACATGAAGATTATTGTGTACGTGTAGTTTTCAAATTTCAATCGCATGACGCAAGAAGTAAAAAACGAAATTTGAGAATTTCGCGCAGCTGCCACCTTGTGGTTATGAAAACAACTGAAATAAATTAGATGCCAGTGGATTAACATTTGTATAAGCATTTACCGTACCAAGTTTCACTGCACTCGGATGGTTAAATCGCGAGAAACGGCCATTTAAATATTTATAATTCGCGTCGCCACCATGTTGGATTTGTGCTCACCAGGTTATTGAAAGTCCTATAGGTGAACTTACGTTCATAGCCTCTATAACACATAAAAAATGTCAGTTAATTGCTGTAAGAGATTCGTAGATTTTGAGAGCCGTCTAAATATTTCGGATGGTCGCCATGTTGGATTGTTATATGTATAGGCCATAGAGTTATGTATCATTAAATGAAAGTTAATGCTCAGGTTCATTATTCAAACGTTCACTTCGATCGCATGATTAGGACACAGGAAACAAAATCTTAACTTTAAAATTTCGCACAGCCGCCATCTTGAGGTTACGTAAACAATTGAGCTAAATCAATTGTCAGTACATTACAATGTGTATAAACATTTGCTGTACTAAGTGTTACTGCGCTCGGATGGTTAAATAGTGATATAAGTCTATTTAAATGTTTCAACTTCGCTAGGCCGCCATGCTCGTTTTGTACATAACAGGTTTATAAAAGCCACTTAAGTGAACTTGCAGTAACAGTACCCATTATCACCGTAAGAAATTTGAGGGTGATATCTAGGGGCAGGCATCAATTCCACCCGGGAATTCCAGTCAGGTAGCCAGGGTTACCTCAATTCCACCCGGTCCTCCAAGGGACCCAGAAATGAGTTCCTCAACTCCGCCCAGGCTTTTCCCCTATGACGTAAACAAATGTCATAACCCTCCTGCTCACATACCAAGGGCCGTGTCAAACACCTTATGCAGTGCATGAGTAAAAAAAAAAAAATGGCAGACTTATGTAAAAGAATATTATGATTAATTTTAAATCACCACCACCAAGTCCGCTCAATCGTTAAATCAGATATAAACATAATACAAAGAGCTAGATATTAATCACTGTTGTTAAATAAAAATATGGACAGGAAATTTAATAAAATAAGAAAAATCAGCATCTTAAAATCACATTAATCTTTACTTCATTTCAAACTATACAAAAAACATTAGGTGAAACTCTTTTCATTCCCTAACTATTGTGTGAGAAACACACTTCACAAGATCTAATCTACTCATTGTTTGGGTGGCGTACTGCATGAGCTTGTTTTCAATGAATTCTTTTCTCACACGACTATTCTTGTCATTGCTCGACACCCGCCCGCTGCTGTTAAGTAGAATGTACGTGTCTGTCTGTATCTGATGTAGCCACTTTAAAAAACAAATATATTTGGATGAGGTGTTGTACTTTGTGCTTTGAATTTTGAGTGAAAAGCCTCGCAGGCATTAGTTGTTCTCCACAACTCTGCAGACGGTGACGCCCACAGATGTGGGGGGAACAACGTACCTGGAGCCTCTTCAATGTAGGTTTCCAGAAGGTAATCCGAAAATTCACTAAGTCGCTGGTTGGTGGGCTGGATATTAAACAGGTCACAGGAACCGTCTAAAACTTCGCTAGGGTCCAAATACATCAGGCCAAAGCAGTACCGAAGCCACTTCCCCTCTCCGGATTGTTTGTCTATGTAGACAGATGCTAATCCAAGTTTCTGGATTTTCCGCCACCTGTATAACAAATAAAATAATAATTATTTAACCTTATATACAATTATAACGTATATACAAATATATATACAGGGTAACAAAACAGACCTTGTTGAATGACTCGAAAACGGGGAGGGACACAGAACTAGGCATGTAGTCTAATACTGTATTTCAAAAGTAATTTCTAGTGTGAATACAGTTATCATTTTAACCTACAATTATTTTTTAACATTATTTAGTTATTTTTATACTATTGTAATATTTAATTTTCAAAACTTTATTTAGCATATAATTAAAATTGTATTCATTGAAAAATATATATATATATATATATATATATATATATATCGTATAATCAACCGTAATGTAGTTTATTCAACCCAAAAATATAGTTAAAAGTGATAACTATATTTTATAGTTAAATAAACTATATTTGTAGCCTATATTTACCGGATGGTAGGTTCTACTATTTGGTATGGTAAAACCAACCAAACAGTATAGTAAGCCTAGATGATAAATTTGTAGCCCATAGTTAAAAATGAACAGTTGAATTAGCTATACAGGATAGTAGATGCAACTGTAAAGTATGGTAGATTCTACTATATGGTATGGTAAAACCAACCAAACAGTATAGTAAGTTCAACTCTACGGGATGGTAAAAGTAACTAGATACCGTATGTGGTAAAATCAACTGTACTGTATAGTGAATTCAACTATACGGGATGGTTGATTCAACTATATAGGATGGTAAAAATAACTATACAATGGTTTCCTTAAACATAAAATATAGTTATCATATTTTATAGTTGAATTGACTGAAATTTAGAATAGTTAAAAAGAGAAAATAAGTCTAAAACACACAAATTAAAAAGCACACCTACATACAAATCAAATTATGTCCAGTCAATTCCTAGGGCTGGGTGTTCCCAATAATAAATTTGACAGTAGAGGACATGTATTGTGCCCTTTTAGCAAGAAATATGCCAATCACAGTATACCAGCGTAGCTCAATTCGGAATTTTCGGGGCAGCGGTAAGTTCCCCCACTCTGTGACTCACATATTTTGGATTAATTAGAGGATACACTTGCAAAAATAACAACAAAATCAACTCCTATTTTAACACATTTAATTAATAAAATTAATGGCGCTACAAACACTTTAACAATTTAATTACTGACCCATAATCATCTACTTGTTCCAAATGAACAAGGAATCACAAATATAATAAAACAAATATTGTATTTAAACATATGGTTTCCACATAAACCAACAATTCCTACTTAGTCTTACTTCCATAAAGCATCAACTGTAAGTTTTATATAACTCCGAGCTCTTTTGGCTCCATGCTTTACATAATAATGGTGTCACTCTTGTACACCTTAAATACTATCTTTTATATTTTCTTAATCCTCCAAACAAATGTATAATTACATTTAAAAATTTATGTTAATTATCTAACTCAATATTTTGGGCATGTTCACACATTCAGCTGTTATCATCTCTCTTTATTTTCACAAATATATTAAGGTAATCAGGAAATCACTTGTGTACTCCAGAGCGTGAAGATACTTGACACAGTCAAAAAACTATAGTTACTCCCGAAACTTAGTTGCCTTCAATTAACTCGTGGAATCCTACTTCCGTACATCATTACATTAGCGATTGTTATTTATCTCTTATGTCTTATAAGATCATTATCACATAAGAAACTACGATCTGAACATGCAAACGAAAATATCAGTCTACAAGGACCTCGGTTCAACGCCCGGGTCGTTAACAACTTTAAACACTCACGGTGTCTTTACTACATCTTACGAGACGGTTTCGGCCCACCCTTACTCTAAGAGAGCCAGGCCATTACACTCGGGCGCGATTTATGACACGGAGGGTGACGGGCGACTCTCTGTCTAACCCACGTTAGCAGCTCCTTTCCAAGGCTTTCAAAACAAACCTTCACATTATACTCAGTCCTGGGGAGAGACCGGGCTTTTACTGTACTGTATCCATTCAAACAAATATTCTTTGGTTCATAGACCACTTTCGTAACCTTGGCATTTATTAATTATGAGAGGGTCCTCATTGATTGGGGAAGATTAATACACATTCGACGACGGAGAATTAAGGGGCTTTTATCATAAGAGGATTCTGAGTTCGAATCTCTTCACATGCCTCGGGAACCATTCCCTTATAGAGGACTTATACAAGACGCGATTTAAAGTCGGCCGTGGCCTACATGACATACGCTCAATAATACCATACATTAGCTCCCTTTCAATACCTACACAATGCCTCGTGATACTACGTCACAAATAGAGGACTTATACAATTATCAATTCACTACAATCAACTACCCTCCATAAGTAATTTACCAAGTATTTTAACTTCTACGCTTTCCTAGCGTGACATTTTAATATTATTTGCGCTCCGTTGCGCTATGCATTATTTTAAGCCGAAATGTCTTCCCAAGAACTGATAAATCTCATTAGTAACAATTCATATTATTTTTAAATCTTATATTAATCTTTTCCGTTGCCGATAAATCGCTCCCTTTTAAAACATTCCCTTGAACATCATATCTTACACATATATTAAGGCTTTAACGCTCTTATGTTCACATCAATTTATTTGATCTTTATTTAATATTTCCATACTTAGTTATTAGTATTATCTTTATTCTTTACACAAGCTCAAAAGCTATTTCTTTCATATCTCAACTTTACTTTTTTTAAATATCTTTCATGATAATTACTGATATTTCGCTTGCTCTTATGACATTCGTTAAATACATTAACATTTTATTCACATATTTCCTCTACGGGATTTATTCTTTACATAATTATTTATAATTTCTCAAATTTCTATTATTGTTCAGACCGCGTTCTTGTTTATTCAGTATTTATTTCTTAAAACACATCCCTTTTACTCAAAACTCCGGTGGATTTGTACACAACCATTTCCTGACACCAAAATAAAATGAAATTCAGTACTCACATGTTTTAAGATCGTCCCATGATCTTTATTCTTGTGCGGTGTTTCATTTTGGGCCCACTTTGAAATTTTACTCCATATTAAAGAAATTCATCTTATGTACAAACACTTCTTGACACATATTTAAGACACTTAACATTGACGACATTTTTATACACTGATGTGTCCCTTTAGAACACATAATAAACACAAAAAAAATATTAATTTAACACACAATCTTGATAAATTTACACTTCACAATTCTTGATCACTAGGCCGTATTTCTGAGCCTATCACACGTGACCTCTTAATTTCCCGTTTCCAAGGGTGAAATTTATTCAATGTCGGCTTCCTATCCTGCAGAATACGAAAGTCTCGAAACATCTACTGTTCCCTGGAATCCAAATTCTTCTACTCCTATCCTGGATGACCGGCTATTTATCTAGCTTGAACGGCTTCTTTGTAGATCTGGCTTATCGATCCTAGCGAAAGTCTATTCGGATCGAGGTCTCCTCAATAACCTCTCGATGACCTATGGATTTAGTTTATAGCAGCTAGTACTTCTCGAGTCTAGTACTTTTAGAATAGTTCGCCTGCTTTCTGGAGATAATGTTTATAGTCTCCGTGCTTCTTTATTTGATCGGTCCTAGCACTCCTACGTTTCTGATATACGTTCCGAACCTTATTCTGTTCTTCCCTTTTTGGGTTCTTTAATTTAGATAACAGTTTATCTTTCTGGTACGGTACTTCCGTACGTTATGATATATTCGTTCGTCTATTTAACGACCTATCGCCTTTAAGTCCGACGTTCGCAGCCTGCTCTGACTATATCTTACGAACTTTCACTATAACTTGTATACTGTCGGGCCTAAATCCTGTAACTAGGATTTTCCTAATATTTCAATACGGCGATACTTTAAATTTCTTCTTTACCACTCCTTATGCAGGCAAGCAAGTTGTTAATACTGCGACGCCTATGGCTATCGGATATTACTTCTGCGGTGTAACACAGCGTTTCTCCCCTCAAGGAGTACTAGTAACTGTCTTCGATGTGACGCAGAGTTACGCCCCACACGGCTGTCTGGATACTGATGTGCTGTGATGTAGTCTTACGCCCCTCACGGACTGTCGGAATGACTGCATGCGTAGTAACACCCTCACGGGTTGTCAGAATAACTGCATGATTGGCTTGGTGAGGCCAGGAGTTTTATACCTTTTCGCTACAAAAAGATAAGACTCTAGTCCTTTCTGTGGCCAATTTCTAAAATAATGGTTGCACAATTATAACAATTATACCTTCCGAAAGCTCGTCTTCTCAATGTCAAATAATCTCATTGCCCCTAAGAATCGATCGTGCAATTCGGAGATATTAATTAATTTCTCGTCCTCAATTGTGTGGGTGTTGCATTTCTTTTGCTTTCTCCCCTCCACACAGGCCTTGGTAATTCCCCGATGACGTCGTCTTGCGTTTGCAGTTTTCTCCTGGGCAATTATTAAATGGTTTCTCTTTACTAAAAAATCTCTCATTCGAAATGATTCACTGTACTGTACTTGTTTACTCATTATTATACTTGTAAACGGGTTAAATTTAATTATTCCTCTTCTGGCGCATAAGCGGTGTTGTCAATTTCCAGCAACGTAAGGTCGATTTCCGAGTCAGGCTTCCTTGTTTAATCTTGGGAAATTTCCACTCGGTTTTTAATACTCATGACTCGCTCCCTTCTGAATGTCAAGAGGGGTGATCTCATCTCACGAACACCTGGTCCTCGCCTCTTGCACCATATTAGACTAGCATCTTAGCTGGATCTTTCTTTAAGTTACATTAGAAACTATACGTTTCCTTCATTTCTTCCCCAAATACATGGATTCGCCCTCATTGGACCCTATGGCATATGGGTTTATCTCTCCCCTCCTTAGGTAAATAAATTTTCGAAAAATTTTGAGGAAATTTATTTCAATTAATCATATCTGTCTTTATTCGTCGAAGCCATCATAACGTCGTCCGTATCTACTGTTGTTTTTATTTCTTTAAAGTCGTATCCGGTAATTGTGTAGGTCGGGTATGCTCTGTCCCTACCCTTTCTTTCTTTCTTTCCTTGTCTGGACTTTAAGTCCCCAGAACCTCATTCTTCTTTACGGGTGTGGTCTATCCCTACCCTTTCTTTCTTCTATATTTGTCTGTACTATAACATCTCCATAACCTCATTCTTCCTTATGGGTTTGGTCTATCCCTACCCGTTTCCTTATTTCATCATTTTCCTTTCTTAAATTGGAATTTTCTTCTTCAATAAATTCAATTATTTCTTTAATTTCCCAATACAATTTCTCCAATTCGCATTTACACTCGAATGCTTGAGCTCTATTTTCTATTTCTTCCTTATTCTTGTTTATGTCAAAAGCGGATTCATCTCTACATGTTTCCATAACCAGGGCTTGTTCATTTACTTCATCGAAATCTTCGGGAGGGTAATATAATTTCAAATTTGCTGAATTCATGGTCACTTCGTGATCCGTTTCACAGTGCCGAATTCTATATGCGTTATTCCTCAAATCTCTGATTATTTGATATGGTCCGTGGTACATTTTCTGGAACTACTTGTACACACGGTTCCCTGGATCCGAAATGGCTGGTCTTTTTACTAACACCATTTCTCCTGCTAATAATGGTCGATGATACCTCTTATGCCTATTTCTTCTCTGCCTCCTGTCGGCTTGAGCTTTTAGGTGCTCAAAGGCTCTTCTAATGCGTACATCTCTTCCAGGCTGAGCGTCTGCTGGCCTAGGAATTACCAGACTCCAAGGTCTTTCTGGTTGCTCATTCCGATGTAACGTTATGGGTATCTCTCCTGTGGATTCATGGATTGTATTATTTATACAAAATTCGATAATATCCAAGATATCTATCCACTTCCAATTTTCTTCGGCACAGTATATTCTACAATACTTGGCCGTCTCTCTCATCACTCTTTCTACAGGATTTGCCGCAGGATGGCGAATACTTGACAAAATCTGACGTATTCCAAGTCTTTCTAATTCTCGTCTGAACTCTACACTGGTGAAACAACTGCCGTGATCCGACAACAAATTCTCAGGTTTCCCCAGAATCGGTATCACTTTTTCTTTAAGTCGTTTTAACACCTGTTTGGTACTAGTCTTCTGTATGGGAGCAAGGACAACCATTTTAGTGAAGACATCCATAGCCACCATTATGTGTCGATTTCCTCTTCTTGCCTTTGGCAAAGGTCCAAAATTATCAATAGATATGATTTGGCCGGGCCTTTCGGGCAACAATGGTATAGGCTTCTGTCTCATCAGAAATGCATTAGGTTTGATCCTTTGACATAAATCACATGTCTTTAACGTGTCCCTTACAGTTTCTCTCAGTCTCGGCCATACAAATGCTTCTTTCAGCATTGAGACTCTTTTGTCGACTCCCATATGTCCGAACGATCTATGGGCTAACCATACTATTTTCCTCTGCAAAATTGCAGGTACAACAATCCTTAATTTTGTATGGTCAGAGTCTACAAACTTATAAAACAATCCATTATAAAACGTGTAGTCTTGAGCTATCTTATTAGCTTCCGTGTACGCTGGTGTTCCTCTTACCAAGCTTCCCTCAAGGAAAGATATAAGCATGTTCATCCATGGGTCCTCCCGTTGTCTTTGACTAATACTTCTTAACTCATTAAGAGTACGCTGATCCCTGTCTTCCAAATCTATAGCCATTACTTCCTCTTCTATGGACTCTGGCTGTCTACTTAAGTAGTCTGGAACTATATTTTCTTTTCCTGGGCAGTACTCTATCTTGACATCAAATTGTTGAATGTATAAAGCCCAACGCATCAACCTTTGACTGGATAAATCAGTCTTCAACAAAAAGGTTAAGGCTTTATGATCCGTTCTTAGAATGACCTGAAACCCATATACGATCTTCCGCCAATATTGCAACGCGTGCAATATCGCCAACAGCTCGATTTCGCTGATCGTATAATTTTTCTCGTGTGGTTTCAGTCTCCTACTTGTGAAAGCTAGATAGTTTTTCTTATCAGGGTTTTCCGGGTTTTCCTGATATAGCATTGCCCCTATTCCAATCTGGGATGCGTCTGTTTGAATGATAAATCTCTGATTAAAATCAGGATATCCTAGCTTCACGTAATTTAAAAGCTTCTCCTTGGCCTCTACGAATGCTTTTTCTGCTTCCTCCGTCCATTTCCACTTGCCCCCCTTCTTCAGAAGGTCCTGTAGTGGTGCAACAGTTTTGGTGTATGATGGACAATGTCCTGAGAAGAACCCAATCAATCCCAAAAACTGGCGAACGTTCTTCACCTTCAAAGGCCTTGGAAAATCCCTTATCGATTCCAATTTGCATGGATTTGGTTTAACACCATCCTTGTCAATCACATGCCCTAAAAATGGCACTTGCCTTTGACAAAAATTCGACTTCTTTAAATTTATTTTAAAATTTGCCCTTCTTAAGTCTTCCAATAATTTTTTCAAATTTTCTAAATGTTCCTCAATGTTTTCCGAGGTAAGCAAAATGTCATCCACGTATCGGATAGTGCAATCTTTCACTTCCTCTGACAGGTTTCGATCAAGCGCTCTTATTAATGCAGATCCCGCGGTCTTCAATCCAAACGGACATCTTCTAAAACAATATGTTTGTTGGTCGAACTGAAATCCAGTCAACAAGCTGGTTTTCTCTTCCAGTTCGAGATGATGATACGAAGAAGTCATGTCAATATTTGTAAAAATCTTCTTGCCTTTGAACTTCCTCAGTATTTCTTTTATGGGTGGTGCCGAATCATTTTCTGGTATGATTTTTGCATTTAAATTTCTGGCATCTAAACACACCCTTACTGAGCCATCCGGTTTACTCACAATCACTAATGGACTAACATACGGTGTCGCCATCTTTTCTATAACACCTGCATTCATCACCTCCTGCAGTGTTTTCTTGGTTTGTGGGTAATGTTTTTCCGCAACCGGGTATGGTTTTTGTTTGAACGGTGCCCAATCATTGACTTGGAACGCGTATTTAAAATTTTCAATCTTCCCTGGCTTGGAATCAAATACGTCCCTATAATTCAATAATAATTTCTTTAACTGTTCCTTATTTTCGGGGCTGACTTTAGCTTCCTCCACTTTTCCTGACAGGTTGGTCTCGAACTCAGTTTCCACATTATCTTCGAGTTCTATATTGAGGACTTCAAATATCTTTTCTATGTCCTTATAATCTTCCTCCATCACTTCTTCCATATGCCATACCTGTTCTCCTATTTTCGCATCCTGTTCCTGTAGGTTAATGTTTTGCTCATCCACATCCTCTCTTTGAACTCTAATGCAGTTTTGCGCTAGGTCTATGATGACCTTGTTCTCACGGATAAAATCAATACCTAATATGACATTATACGGTATTTGATTTACCAGCAAAAAGCACTGCGAAATTTCAGCGTTACCCATGGTCAGATCAATGTATACCTGAAATTTGCATGTTAGAGATTTTTCAGGGATAATCCCCTTAATCTTTACACTTGATGTGGGAATCTTTATTACTCGGCACCTTGTTTCCAGTTCATTTAGAAGGGTTTGTGTAATTAAACTTATTGTGGATCCGGTATCAATCAATGCTCTGACCAGTAATCCTTCTATCCTAAGCATAATTATAGGTAGTTCTCTTTTAACAGGTGGGATTCCTTCCACATCCTCGTTAATTAGCTCATCTGGTCTGGCTATCCAATTCACAATTTCTACCTCCTCCCAGCTCCTGGTATGTTTCCACTTTTGACAATTTAAATTTGGAGTTTTTTTTATCCTGAGGGCTCCCTTTTCCCTCATTCTTTAACTGAGCTTGTAGTTCCAAGCTTTGAGCTCCGTCTAGTCGGTCGGGTGATTTCCGGTTCTTAATTGCCTCACTCCAACGGACTTTTTGCCTATCAGGTTCATCTGGTCGTTCGTTCATATAACGAAGACTTTCCTGATATCTTTCTTCTATTTCGGCCCGATATTCATCATCCCTATCCTCTGGCCTTACATTCCTTCTGGGATAATTCTCCCATTTCTTTCTGTTTTCTTGCCTTTGATGGTTATTGTTATAGGGTCGGCTCTCTTGTTGCCTATAACCTGAATTCCTAGGATTTCTTCCTCGATATCCTCCTCTGTAGTATGGCTGTATCCTTCTAGGCTCCTGGTGCCCATACTCTCGACCTAGTCCTTGGGTATCCGTGCTGGTGGACTGATTCCTGGTCGCTGGTTTTTCTCCAGTCTCCTGACTGCTGGCCATGTGTACTTGCTCAGTCTGTCTTTGATGCCGAGGAGTTACGTGCGAAGTCGTCATATCTAACTGACGTAATACACTCTCCACTTCCACAGCACTTCTGGCTTTGGATGAGATTAACAGCCTCTGAATCTCATACGGAAGTTGTCTTGCAATGGCGGCACACAGGTCGTTTTCTGCCGGAGCAATATCCAGTTCGCGGAATTTACACAGCTGAGCGGTGAAAAATTCCGAGTATTTAGTAGGTGCATTGGTGCTGTACTTCCTAGAGTACAGATCTAGCCTTAAATTCTCTTGGACGTCTGCTGCCCAATATCGTTTTAAAAATGCTTCCCTAAAGCCTTCCACCGTATCAAAGGTGTATCTGAAGCTTCTGAACCAGGTGAGACAATCACCTGCTAACAGCTTTTCAATAGCTCTCAGTCTCCGATCCTGAGGAACTTTCATTTCGTTTAAATACTCTGCCACTTCTTTTAGCCAGTATTTTGGAGTAATAGACATGTTATTACCCGTAAACTTTACTGGTCTGTCCTCATTGGATTTAATAATGTTTATTATCTGGCCATTTGTCTGATTCAGGTACGGGGTTGACATCGCCATCGGATATCCTGGGTTCTTATAAGGGCTCTCCCCTCCTAAGTCCCTCTCCGTATCTGTGCCTTGTTCACGGGAATCTACCCATCCTGTCTTTGGAAACTCCTCCTGATTTTCGAATTCTAACTTCCTTTCTCTTCGGGCACTTTCTTCATTTGCCATGAGTTGGATTTCCATTTGACTATTCTTATGTTCAGTCCTCTCCAATCTGGATCCTAATTCATTTTGAATTCTTTCCTGATTTTTCTTACTGGTTTCCAGTTCTTGTTTGATTTGGTTTTTGTCGTTCCTGAAGCCTTCCCTGAAGACATTTAGTTGGTCTTCTACCTCTTTCTTGATGACCATGACCTGTTCTGTTATAATTTCTGGTTTGACGTCACCTCTGGTATCTAGGTCTTCTTGTATTTCCTTTATCTTTTTCTCCAGCTCTCTTTGTCCTTTGACCAAGTTTACTTTAATTCCTTCCAGTTTTTCCTCAGTTTTCCCTTGACTCTTATATAATATCATCAAGTCATTTTGGATTTGGCCTACTTCCCTATGAGTTTTTCCTATTTCGACTTTTAATGTTCCAATGGTTCCCTGAACCTCATTAATACCCTGACTTATTTCATCTATCTTATGGGTACTTTCCTTATTTTCGTCCTCTCGTTGTTTTCTTTCATTCTGGAGATGCTCCTCATATAGACCTAAACTTTTATCTATTTTCATTTCGTACGTCTTCCAGTTATCATCTACCTGCCTAATAAAATGATCAATCTGATCTTTCATACCCTTAACATCCTGTTTATTTTGATTTTTCATCTCAGTTACTTCGGTTTGAACTCCATCGACCTTTCCCTCGAGTTCTCCTACTTTGTCCTTTACCCCTTTAAATTCTTCTCCTAATTTCTTAAAACTTTCTTTTATCTCATCCCGGGAACGTTCACAAATATTCTTGTTAGATTCTATCTGGACTTTCAATTCTGTCTGCACACCTTGGATCTGGGTTACAAGTTCATTTCTACATTCGTCTACATTCCTTATACATGCTTTTTCCATGCTATTTAATTTAGTTTCTATAGAACCAAAATTATTTTCCATGGTACCAATTTTATCCTCTATAATTTTAAAATTATCTTGGCACTCCTTTTTGGATTCTATACTATTTTTTTCTATAGTACTTATCTGGGTTCTCAATCCTGCATTAAACGTGTTACTCTCAGTTTGCAATGCCTTTAACTTGTCCCCAAATGTTTTATCCAATATTTGAAATTTGGACTCTATGTTTCCTTCTATACTTTCTCGGAGTTCATCTGACCCCCTGTTTTATTCCCCCTTTTAATTCATTTAACTTATTCCCAAAATCAGTGTCAAAAGCTTGAAATTTGTTATTCATTGTTTCTTCTAATTTCTTATTTATATTACTTTGTATTTTAGTCTCCATGGCCTCTAATTTAGTGTTCATGGCTTGACTGTTCAAAAAATTATCACCTATCATCTTCTCCTGAAATGAATGTAATTTATTTTCAAGTTTCCCTTCCATTATTCCTAGTTTATCTTCCAAAGCCCTGGATTGTGCTGACAAATGATCTGAATTTTCTGTTTTTATACTATTCAATTTGCCCTCTATCTCAGCCTTCAATTCATCGTTCATTTTTACACAGTTAACTTCGATAGCTTCTAATTTAGTTCCCATGTTAGCACTATCAGTTTTTAGTGACTCTAAACTTTGATTCATGGATTCGAACACTTTGTTATTTTCATCCTTTTGGAGACTCAATGTATTGTCTATTGTTCCCAATTTATTGTTCATGGTCTCCCACTTTTCTTTGCTATCGGCTTTTATAGCGTTTAAAAGTTCCTGCCTCTCTTCCCTATTCTCTTTTTTTGCATCTTCCGTACTTTTCGTACTTATTTTTACTATCTCGTCCCTATTCTTTTGGAAATGTTCATCCAAACACTCTTTTAACTCCATCATCGTCACCATCTTTTCTAATATAAAAATACAGTGGGCCACTAATGCCACCACACTAGTACATGCTTGAGAGATGATACTCTGAATTATTGTGTCCCAATTTCTTCAAAAATTTACTTTGGTACGGGTATTTACTACAACGTACCCTTTTAATACTTTTATTCAATTTCATAAACCTTTATGGAAGTATTTAGAATTCAAAATTTCGAAAAACCATTTTTTTCAAAAAATGAAAATTTTGATTTTTCGAGAAAAACTCGGGTTTTCCCTAGGAAAACTCAGCCCTGCGTACTGGGCGCCATGATTGATTTTGCTAGGGGGGTTTTGATAATATAATATAATTCAGGGCTGCTCGGTATGAGTTTCCAGGGACCCATGAGGTCAGTTAATAATTTACGTTGTAGCTATACCTATCATTACTTTACTTTACATGAAATGACCGTCTTAAGTGTTCCTCTAGTTATTAATCCAGCACATTACTTATATGCCCCCCCCCCCCATGTGCCCTTTTAGCAAGAAATATGCCAATCACAGTATACCAGCGTAGCTCAATTCGGAATTTTCGGGGCAGCGGTAAGTTCCCCCACTCTGTGTCTCACATATTTTGGATTAATTAGATACACTTGCAAAAATAACAACAAAATCAACTCCTATTTTAACACATTTAATTAATAAAATTAATGGCGCTACAAACACTTTAACAATTTAATTACTGACCCATAATCATCTACTTGTTCCAAATGAACAAGGAATCACAAATATAATAAAACAAATATTGTATTTAAACATATGGTTTCCACATAAACCAACAATTCCTACTTAGTCTTACTTCCATAAAGCATCAACTGTAAGTTTTATATAACTCCGAGCTCTTTTGGCTCCATGCTTTACATAATAATGGTGTCACTCTTGTACACCTTAAATACTATCTTTTATATTTTCTTAATCCTCCAAACAAATGTATAATTACATTTAAAAATTTATGTTAATTATCTAACTCAATATTTTGGGCATGTTCACACATTCAGCTGTTATCATCTCTCTTTATTTTCACAAATATATTAAGGTAATCAGGAAATCACTTGTGTACTCCAGAGCGTGAAGATACTTGACACAGTCAAAAAACTATAGTTACTCCCGAAACTTAGTTGCCTTCAATTAACTCGTGGAATCCTACTTCCGTACATCATTACAATAGGGATTGTTATTTATCTCTTATGTCTTATAAGACCATTATCACATAAGAAACTACGATCTGAACATGCAAACGAAAATATCAGTCTACAAGGACCTCGGTTCAACGCCCGGGTCGTTAACAACTTTAAACACTCACGGTGTCTTTACTACATCTTACGAGACGGTTTCGGCCCACCCTTACTCTAAGAGAGCCAGGCCATTACACTCGGGCGCGATTTATGACACGGAGGGTGACGGGCGACTCTCTGTCTAACCCACGTTAGCAGCTCCTTTCCAAGGCTTTCAAAACAAACCTTCACATTATACTCAGTCCTGGGGAGAGACCGGGCTTTTACTGTACTGTATCCATTCAAACAAATATTCTTTGGTTCATAGACCACTTTCGTAACCTTGGCATTTATTAATTATGAGAGGGTCCTCATTGATTGGGGAAGATTAATACACATTCGACGACGGAGAATTAAGGGGCTTTTATCATAAGAGGATTCTGAGTTCGAATCTCTTCACATGCCTCGGGAACCATTCCCTTATAGAGGACTTATACAAGACGCGATTTAAAGTCGGCCGTGGCCTACATGACATACGCTCAATAATACAATACATTAGCTCCCTTTCAATACCTACACAATGCCTCGTGATACTACGTCACAAATAGAGGACTTATACAATTATCAATTCACTACAATCAACTACCCTCCATAAGTAATTTACCAAGTATTTTAACTTCTACGCTTTCCTAGCGTGACATTTTAATATTATTTGCGCTCCGTTGCGCTATGCATTATTTTAAGCCGAAATGTCTTCCCAAGAACTGATAAATCTCATTAGTAACAATTCATATTATTTTTAAATCTTATATTAATCTTTTCCGTTGCCGATAAATCGCTCCCTTTTAAAACATTCCCTTGAACATCATATCTTACACATATATTAAGGCTTTAACGCTCTTATGTTCACATCAATTTATTTGATCTTTATTTAATATTTCCATACTTAGTTATTAGTATTATCTTTATTCTTTACACAAGCTCAAAAGCTATTTCTTTCATATCTCAACTTTACTTTTTTTAAATATCTTTCATGATAATTACTGATATTTCGCTTGTTCTTATGACATTCGTTAAATACATTAACATTTTATTCACATATTTCCTCTACGGGATTTATTCTTTACATAATTATTTATAATTTCTCAAATTTCTATTTTTGTTCAGACCGCGTTCTTGTTTATTCAGTATTTATTTCTTAAAACACATCCCTTTTACTCAAAACTCCGGTGGATTTGTACACAACCATTTCCTGACACCAAAATAAAATGAAATTCAGTACTCACATGTTTTAAGATCGTCCCATGATCTTTATTCTTGTGCGGTGTTTCATTTTGGGCCCACTTTGAAATTTTACTCCATATTAAAGAAATTCATCTTATGTACAAACACTTCTTGACACATATTTAAGACACTTAACATTGACGACATTTTTATACACTGATGTGTCCCTTTAGAACACATAATAAACATAAAAAAAATATTAATTTAACACACAATCTTGATAAATTTACACTTCACAATTCTTGATCACTAGGCCGTATTTCTGAGCCTATCACACGTGACCTCTTAATTTCCCGTTTCCAAGGGTGAAATTTATTCAATGTCGGCTTCCTATCCTGCAGAATACGAAAGTCTCGAAACATCTACTGTTCCCTGGAATCCAAATTCTTCTACTCCTATCCTGGATGACCGGCTATTTATCTAGCTTGAACGGCTTCTTTGTAGATCTGGCTTATCGATCCTAGCGAAAGTCTATTCGGATCGAGGTCTCCTCAATAACCTCTCGATGACCTATGGATTTAGTTTATAGCAGCTAGTACTTCTCGAGTCTAGTACTTTTAGAATAGTTCGCCTGCTTTCTGGAGATAATGTTTATAGTCTCCGTGCTTCTTTATTTGATCGGTCCTAGCACTCCTACGTTTCTGATATACGTTCCGAACCTTATTCTGTTCTTCCCTTTTTGGGTTCTTTAATTTAGATAACAGTTTATCTTTCTGGTACGGTACTTCCGTACGTTATGATATATTCGTTCGTCTATTTAACGACCTATCGCCTTTAAGTCCGACGTTCGCAGCCTGCTCTGACTATATCTTACGAACTTTCACTATAACTTGTATACTGTCGGGCCTAAATCCTGTAACTAGGATTTTCCTAATATTTCAATACGGCGATACTTTAAATTTCTTCTTTACCACTCCTTATGCAGGCAAGCAAGTTGTTAATACTGCGACGCCTATGGCTATCGGATATTACTTCTGCGGTGTAACACAGCGTTTCTCCCCTCAAGGAGTACTAGTAACTGTCTTCGATGTGACGCAGAGTTACGCCCCACACGGCTGTCTGGATACTGATGTGCTGTGATGTAGTCTTACGCCCCTCACGGACTGTCGGAATGACTGCATGCGTAGTAACACCCTCACGGGTTGTCAGAATAACTGCATGATTGGCTTGGTGAGGCCAGGAGTTTTATACCTTTTCGCTACAAAAAGATAAGACTCTAGTCCTTTCTGTGGCCAATTTCTAAAATAATGGTTGCACAATTATAACAATTATACCTTCCGAAAGCTCGTCTTCTCAATGTCAAATAATCTCATTGCCCCTAAGAATCGATCGTGCAATTCGGAGATATTAATTAATTTCTCGTCCTCAATTGTGTGGGTGTTGCATTTCTTTTGCTTTCTCCCCTCCACACAGGCCTTGGTAATTCCCCGATGACGTCGTCTTGCGTTTGCAGTTTTCTCCTGGGCAATTATTAAATGGTTTCTCTTTACTAAAAAATCTCTCATTCGAAATGATTCACTGTACTGTACTTGTTTACTCATTATTATACTTGTAAACGGGTTAAATTTAATTATTCCTCTTCTGGCGCATAAGCGGTGTTGTCAATTTCCAGCAACGTAAGGTCGATTTCCGAGTCAGGCTTCCTTGTTTAATCTTGGGAAATTTCCACTCGGTTATTAATACTCATGACTCGCTCCCTTCTGAATGTCAAGAGGGGTGATCTCATCTCACGAACACCTGGTCCTCGCCTCTTGCACCATATTAGACTAGCATCTTAGCTGGATCTTTCTTTAAGTTACATTAGAAACTATACGTTTCCTTCATTTCTTCCCCAAATACATGGATTCGCCCTCATTGGACCCTATGGCATATGGGTTCAGTATGTAGTTTTTTTAGCGTATGGCTTTTAGTGCCGGGAGTGTCCGAGGACATGTTCGGCTCGCCAGTTTTGTAGCTGCTTCGAGACGGACACCCAATTGGTGAGCTACAAGTACCGTTGGGGAGGGAAGTTGGAATGGTAGGGCGAGGAGTTGGAAGGTAGCGGCTGTGGCCAATAGTTAGGGACCAACCCCGGCATTTGCCTGGAAGGAAGATGGGAAACCACAGAAGATCATCTTCAAGGTTGCCGGCGGGGAGATTCGAACCTCCTCGCCTCCCAGATGTGAGCGACTGCCAGCAGTCATGCCGTAAAGACCACGGCTAACTCACCCGGTATGTACGTAGCTAAATGTGTATTACACTTAGTTTTCACTTAAACAAGACAAAGTTACGGTCAATTCATGTTTAACTACAAATATAAAATACAACTAATATATTTCCATACCAAAGTCGAAAATAGAATGCATACTTTAAACAAATACTATTATATGCATTAATAAAATTAACGGTCAACAAGGCCTATCACAACACCTGTGTGTTTGTGTGAGTATGTATACGAGTTATCAAAGCCTACTCATTAATTAATAATAATATATACTGCAAGGATGAGACACTTACCAGGCTTGAGCAAGATGAAATCTACATCCAACAAGTTTGATCCCTGGGAAGGTACTTCTTAAACTGCCTTGGATTGCTTCTTCAAAATCGACCACTGCGCACTCTGGCTTGAGGTGAAATTCCTTTTCTGCATACGCACTTTTAATGGCACTCAAAGCTTCTGTATAGCTTGCTTTTTTCTTATCTTTTAGGAGGCAATAGACTAACGGAACGTATAGGTTATCAGCGTAGCTCTGCACGGTGAAAAGCTGCGTGTTTTGTGCAGTATTCAAAAGTGCCATCCATCAGAATCGTTTTTGCTTTGCACAATACTTTAGATTGGTGTCACATGAGAATATGACTATTCCTTTATCTTCGACATTTAGGATCAAAAAGCTTTCCTCCTTTATCGTCTTTATCTCCATCTGCCTAAGCGCTGCAAATACCTGAAAATACAATATTTTATGCATTACATAATGTTTTTACACCATTGTCTAATTTATCAGCCTGCAAATATATTTTTAATTAAATCTAGCGTCAATTCGCCAAGAAAATTAATGTATCATATTTTATAAAATTTACATCTAAAACATTTAAAAAAAATTGATTGAATATAAATTAATTGAGGTAATGTGATTAAAATATGCCGGTTGGAAGTAGCAAACATATTTATTGCAGGTATTGTGCCCAATCGGACACGGCAGACTGGCATCGAACTCGGGTTTTATCAGAGAAGACCAGGCCCGTGATTCTGCCTAGAGTCGAACCGTTGATCTCGGAGGGGGAACAGTTACAGGGAACCCGAAGAGCAATGAGATGTATAATGACCTATAATAATATAGCATGATTTCACGGCTAGAATGTGAATATCATAGCTGTTTAAGGGAATAATTGCTAGAAAATGCAGTCATATGTACGTTTTCGAAGCATAATAGCATGAAGGCAAGCCAGCTTGACATTTGACTAATCGCAGCCAGTGGATGGGAGGAGATTCGTGGCGCCGAAGGGACTCATTTCGTCTGGACCGCTGGGACAGCTCGAAATTAATGACCTTGGGATTCCCCAATGGACAACACTTGAGACCGGAGTGGGGATGATTGTCCACGGAAATTAATTGATTGCAGCCAATTGGAGCATCGAAATGGAATAAAATTTACACCCAGGTGAATATATTCTAGGAGAGATAATTTAGGAGTGGTCTCACACCTAAATTAAAGCCTATATCCCTAAATAAGCCTGTTAACACCGAGCTTACGCTCGAGAGGAGTGATTTGGTGACCAGCAAGAGGGGATTCACCATGGTGGCGTCATGACGCTATGGAATAAGGCAATTAATTGTAAATAATTGGCCGAAACGATCGCTTGCACGCGAGTGATTATGGGACTTCCACATCTAGTTAAACAAGGTGTATACGTCATTTTAAATGGATATGCATTATTTCAAGAAAGGAGTCGCTCTCGTGTGTCCTGTGGACTACATTTTACGAGAAACCTTTATATAGGGGAAGCAGCACAGACCAAGCGAGTTCGTCTTTAGTTCGTCTTTAGTTGCTCTTCAGTTCATCGTCAGTTCATCTGCAGTCTACACGTAAACTAAACGCTGCCAGTAGTGCGCAAAATGTTAGAGTATCGACGCTCGAATGTATATGAAGAACAATGGAAGCGCATCATATAGCTTCTTAATGGTAAACAAGAATCGCGTAAGATTTAATCTACAGCAGATAATTATCCATTATTATCCGCAAGTGTAGTTTGCTACAGCGTAGCAATAATTTAGGATGGTTTTGGACACTGAATACCAGGAGGTATTGTCATACTTATAAATGACGCAGTATCGTGAGGATCATTACAGTTATGGGAGCCGAGAGGCATCACAAGTAATCATGACGGTGAAATGAACAGTATTGAAGGGAACGAGAATCGAACGCACGTACACGCAGGTAGACTTTCACGGAGACCAGCGGTTGTCGTAGCTTCATCGCATCTCTGAGGTCAGGCGTTAGGAGGAGTCCAATTAAGGATCCACATCTGAAATAGTGCAAAAAGTGTATATAAGTTTTATTATAGTGATTTCAAAAGTGTTTATGTGTATTGTGAATAATATGTATCGTGTTAAAGTGAGAAAAGCCACTGATAAAAGTATGATTACCGTGTGTGAAAAATGTGATACCATGTGGTGTGTGAGATATAGCATGATGGCTTAAATCAAGCGTCATGGTAGGTCCGTGGCTGGTGTGCTGGAATAATCCAGCGAAAATGAAAAGTGAGTACAAATTTACAATGTTATTCTAACTAGATAGTTCACCATACAACGAAACATCACTTTAAGACTAAGATGTAACAGTCACTTATGTACGAGCTTTCACCAGTCGTATTTGGTAGAATATGGCTTGGAAGGTGATTTGTTTAGGGCCATTCAGGCCTAAGATAGTGATGAATGTAACGGTAACGTTAAATGATAATAATAATAATAATAGTAATCTGGGGTCGGTAACAGTAAAGTAAAGTAATAGGCATTTCAGGCCTAAATAACTTTCAAAGTGTGTCATGTCTAATATAAAGATACTGTATTTGGTAAACAGTAAGAAAGTAACGTGAAATATAGCAGGATACGAGAGTTTTTCAGTGTCAGTGAAGTGTTGAATGAATATTTGATATGGTCTATTCTTAGGATTGTATTTGAGAACCATTAAAGTAATGTAAGCCAGTAAATTTATACTTGTTTTTAGGAGCTATTTAAAGCTTTGGCTTAAGAGTAATCGCAGAGAGGACGTGAGGGCCTCAATAATTGAGTCATCTATGAGAAGTATTGTTTGAAGCCGCATAGAGCGAGCAAAGTAACGTAGAATCCAGTGATTTACGTCAATAAATTTGCGGGGACCATTCTAACATAGCTTGCACGTTAGGTGAAATGTTGGCTAATCTACGAGTTAGTATCGCCGTTGTGCATACTTTTATTATTCGCAGCGGATTGGAACGGACCTCGTCTGTATCCATCGCTTGCAGGAATAATTGCCACGAGGGATGTTCTTCGAGACCCCGTGAGCACATGTATTATATGATCTGCCCTGAGAGGAGATTCATGTTCGTCGTATAGGAAACGCAGATTTCCTTATTATATTATTTTAGGCAGCTGCTGATGAAGAATCTTGTATTCTCATTATGATGCGCGCCCAAAGCCACTTGTATTCGCCAAAGAACGGCAAGGCTATTACAGGATCCATCCCCAGCCATGAATGTTAAATAAGGAGCCGAGTTGAGCCCATTAAACTATAAATATAGGTGGTAAATCATCAGAATGACTCAATTACTTGAGACAACACTCAACGTAACTCTATTGTACTGCAATTGTAAACAAAGATGACCTTGCTAGCAGCAAGAGGGGGGCGGTATGTATGCCACGAAGGACGGCAGCCATCTTGCTCGGCCAGCTGGAACTAATTTTATTGCCTGCTTGGAAGGGGAGGTTTGGAGACCCAGTCCCTTTCTTTTAGAAGCAGAGTGGGACACTGAAGAATCTCGATATTTCGAAATGTAATTAAGATATGATTGTTGTGATGATGCCAATTGAATTAAATGATGTGTTTCAACACACATACATTGTTTGATCGTTGTGATCGGATAATATTTGGCCCAGTTATTCTCTGAGGAGGAACGCTGAACCAAATAAATGTAGGCATCTTTTTAAAGTGCATTTTTGCCCAGTTCACACTAATTTATGCAGACGGGTAGATGATTTCTAAGAACATGACACGTTTGCAACGATAATAATTTCGACCAGACCCAGAAAATCGTTGTATGGTGAAACTATAAACATTTCTGTCCATGTGTATTTTGGAAGGGAAAACGTACCACTTTTAGCGTTTCATATTGATGGGAAGGAGGAAGATGATTCACACGACACAACAACATTTGTTAATTGAGGCATAAAATCATGAATTTATGTTAATGAAAGTAAATGCCCGGAAGAAACGGATTAATGTTTTATTATTACAGAATTAATGTCATTTAAAGTGATATGTGACTTTTGTGTTGTGATACTCCAGTTTGTTAAATTGTGTCACATGACGAACACTATGGAGACTCGTAGATGTCTGAAAGTATCAATGATAGGATGCTAGTAATAGATTTGAGTGCAGTGTAGCACTAATGAAGAAGAGACTCACAAAATAACCTTGATTTTCATTGTGGGAATTAAATGTAAATTATCCTTTGTTTGTATTTTGTTGTATAGCCATGACTTTATATCAGTAAATGTTTTATTTAGGAATATGTTGTTTCTTTCATGTAGAGTAGTTACCTGGTAGACTCAAATCCTGAGCATGTGGTCGTATGGTGGGCATGAACGTCCCATACCTCGAAAGACCGTGAGTTAGCTGGGATACGAACACATGTTCCACATGATGACAATTGGGTACATGGAGGAGATGTCACTGTACTAGGATTGAGTCACAGGTACTACTAAAAGTCGGCCAAGATATTAATGCTAGAAACAAGTACAGCAGAGAAATTAGGATATATTAGGAAAAGGCCGCGTCCCATTTGTTAATAAGCCTTCACGTCAAAATAAATGTTGATAATCCTCCATAAGACATGCTTAAATGTAACATGTAACTTGTCACCCCTTTACACTATGACTCTTAATTACCTAATAACCACCAGCATGGTACCCCTTTTTATTATCATGGCGCCCAGTGACGTGGAAGGCTTATGGGATTCAGAAAACCCCATAATAATAGCATGGTTTTAATGGGGAAAACCATAATAGTATTTTTCCTCAAACTGTGTATGAGCGATTGTGAGTCTTTCTAGGTGATGCTCATACATTAGACACTGTTGTCAGACGGGTACGAGGGTCTAAACCCATTCCATAGGTGGTTACAGAACTGTGTAATATGTTGTGTTGTTGTCGCGGGATCGGAATTCCTTTTTCCAATAGAACGCGCCAGCATGCTCAGCTGCGGCCTACCTGAATCTCAAATTAGGAAATACAGGATGGCTGGAACTGAGGGGATACTCAGGTGTATCACGGAGTTAAGAGAACATTTTGATGATACTAATGCTAAGAGTAAGGAAGAGGCTAAAGCATTTAAAGATGAAATAGCAGGTAGATTGGCTACAGTCAATACTCAATTGGATACCAATCAAGCTGAAATGAACACTAGATTAGAGGCTAACCAAACTGAAATAAACACTAATTTAGAGGCTAATCATTTAGAGGTTAATATACAAATGGATGACATTAAAGAGTCCATTAAGCAAGAAGTAACTAAGAATATTGTTAGCGTGGTCTCAGAGATGCAAGCTGATAACGATAAACGCTTTGAGTCAATAGAGCTAAAACTAGAGAATAATCTGCAAGCGTGCAGAGAGTCACAGCGTGAGATTAATGATAGCTTAAGTAGTATGCCCATGGAGCTTAAAGACATTCAAAGTCAGAATGAAGCGAATACTAAACGTCAGCAGGAACAATTTAATGCGTTCATTGTGGTGTTTGAAGCCATATTTTCAGTGTTGCCTTAGTAAACAAGAGTTTAGTGCTTTTCAGTCGGTCAACACGAATGTACCCAAAAGAGATGGGTTATGCCCTAATCCTGAAATAAATTACATGAGATTAATAAAACACTAGGATGACCAGTTTCGATCGTCAAGCGATCATCATCACATCCGTGTTGACCGACTGAAAAGCACTAAACACTTGTTTAATACGTTCACTCAGACCGTGGATCAAAGGCTCGAAGACAGCGACGGAAAATGGAATGAGCGGATGGCAGGCTACGCAAAGGCGGTAGACGAAGCCTTAAGGAAGCAGGATCAGAATATCCTTGACCAATGCAAGGAGATCAATGAAATAAAAACTTTTGATCAAGAGAATAAGGAAATAATGTCAAATATGAAGAGGCAGGTCAGAAAGGTTCAAAAAGAGTTAGAACAAACTCAGAACGACCTAGCAGTTATTCATAAAAGGCAGGATGAGGACCAGGGAGAAATGACGAAGATAAGGACTGAAATCACTCATATGCATGGTCACATACAAAAAGAAGTTACAGGCTTACGAGAAGAATTAGAACTTCGAGAAGGCTTGAAGACTGAAGCCAGCGATAAAACTCTTGCCGAGGTAAGAAAAAGTCTGGCGGGGGAAATTACCCACTTGAAAGAATATCTTAAGGATGATAAGAAAAAAGTATTTTCTATGGCAGAGAAAAAGCGGGATCGCTTAGAAAAAATAGAACGAGAG
This sequence comes from Meconema thalassinum, assembly GCA_946902985.2. NCBI lineage: Eukaryota > Metazoa > Arthropoda > Insecta > Orthoptera > Tettigoniidae > Meconema > Meconema thalassinum. Next base: position 638,173,115 of record OX336389.2, read on the forward strand.
GTATTAGCTCGTTTAGAAAGGGCAGAAAATAGGCACAGCCAAATAGAAACTAGAATGATCGCACAGGAGGAATCCATGTTGCGGAATCCTAGATCTAGCGAAGGAAGTATAGATGAGAATAGGAGAAATAAACGGGCAGATATAGAGATACAGCCCACTCCAAAGAATGCAGCCATGCCAAGTGACAGCCCGTATACCACGCCTGGTATACCAATTGCTATGTCCACACCACATGAAAATGCTGTTCAATATCAAATAGTCACTGTTGTGAGGGCTAGTGACGAGAAACCGAAGAAATATTCTGGGAGTAATTCTAACATGACACCCAAGTACTGGCTTAAAGAGGTTTCCGAGTACTTGAATGACGCGAAGGTACCGCCAGAGCGAAGGTTGAGAGCTATTGAAAAACTGACTGAAGGCGAGTGTGCCTTATGGTTTAGGAGTTTTCGGTACACGTTCGACACCGTTGACGAATTTCGCCAGGCATTTTTAAGCAGGTACTGGAACGCAAGTATACAACAGAACCTCAGATTGGACTTGTACTCCAGGCGTTATAGTACTAATAACCCGACGAAATACGCAGAGTTTTTTGTGGATCAATTGTGCCGTTTCCGCGAACTTGATGAAGGAATTAGAGAGTCAGATTTGTGTATAGCGATAGCCAAGCTGCTACCGTATGAAGTACAACGTTTATTAATCTCAGCAAACGCCAAGACAGCGATCGATATGGAGGAGGTGCTGAGACAACTCGATCTCACCACAGCGCAGCACACAAGGCAAAGTCGGAACATGGAACAAGTCAACATGACGACTACACCGACTGAATCGACTAAGGTGCAGACTAAAAGTAAGTTTACGAGCACCGAAATGGAGAAATCAGACTGGCAACGCGAAGGACGGGAAAACCAGAATTGGAGGCCAGCATATCGAGAAGGATCGAACCGTGGATACCAAGGAAGGAAAGCCTGGAATCAGCGCGGCACAAGAGACCAGCAGCCTGATAACAGAAGGAATTACGGCCGAAATGGGAACAACCAAGGATGGAGATCCCAAGAACAGAGTCGCGGGTCCGATGAAGAAGCGGAAGAACGCTATCACGCATCTTTAAGATACATGGAAGAGCGTGGAGACGACCATAGACAATCGCAAGTTCATTGGGATGAAGCGATTAAGAACCGAAGGTCACCCGACATCTATAAAAATGATGACGGTGCCAAGAGTCTGGAACTTCAGCAGTACGAAGACATACAGAAGAACTCCACAAAGAATGGAGCAATGAAAAAAAAACACCAAAATTAAATGACCAAATAGAGATAAATACAGGATGGAATACAGTGAATGTGGTTAACTGGATTGCTAAACCTGAGGAACTTATTGAAGACCTCGATGAAGGGACGGTCAATGTGAGAAGGGAACTACCCATTATTATTGTAAACATCGCAGGCATGAAGATAAGAAGTCTCATAGATACAGGTTCAACGGTATGTTTGATAACCCAGGCATTATATAATGAAATCCAAAGCAAAATCCACGTATTGAAAATACCTATTTCAAGCGTGAAGATAAAAGGTGTGATATCAGATAAAGTTATGATATGCAGATACCAAGTATTTTTAGATTTGCAGATAGGGAACTCTACATTCTCACAGAGCTTCCTACTTGTGAATAAGCTGCCTTTTAACATTATTGTCGGCATGGATTTCATAAGAGAATATAAGATTATAATAGATCTATCGCAAGACATTGTTATGTTTCGCGCAAGTGAGGGAAAGGTAGATTTAGAGCTCTCTTTAAAGCACAATGAAACGAGACCAGAAGAGTACGTATGGCATACCATCGGAGATATGACTGGGGATGCAGTATTGACAACAGAAGACATCGAGGGATAGTTGGCAACACTGGCCGCAGACATTGAAAAGGACCTCGAACCAAAATTTGAAGAATGCTTGGAAGATAAGATAGAGGAAGCTAAAATTGTTCCAGAGCATATGCAAATGCTAATGGAACTGCTATTTGAATACAAAGGAGTCTTCGATTCGAGACCTGGCCGGATCAAGAATTTCCAATATGCGTTCCATGTCAGTGACTGGACACCATTCAGACAGAAGCCGTATCCTGTAGCCGAGAAACATTATTTAAAGGTCAAGGAAGCAATACAGGAAATGCTAGAGGCAGGCGTCATTGTGAAGACGGTCACACCTTATGTCAGCCCACTGGTAGTTGTACCTAAACAGGACGGAAGTGTAAGGATATGCCTGGACCTACGGAATTTGAATTCCAAGGTCAAACCAGAGTTTGACCAAGTGCCGCCCATCAAGGAGGTCCTCAGGAGGTACAAAGGAAAGACTGTTTTCTCAAATCTTGACCTGACAGCAAGTTTTCACCATCTTGCTCTGGAGGAGAAAACAAGCTTGTTAACTGGGTTTTTATTCGACCAGCATACATATTCTTACGTACGCCTACCATTTGGCCTGAAAACAGCGGGTTCAGCGTTAATACGAGCGCTTGATCGGAACCTGTCTGAAGAAGTAAAAGCAACAACCATATGCTATGTAGATGATATACTACTGACATGTGAAACAGTCGAAGAACACATCAGAGACATACGCAAGCTGTTGAATGACCTAAGTCAGGCTAACTTTAAGGTCAATATAAAGAAATCTAACTTTGGTCAGAGAGAAGTTAAATTCCTAGGCCATGTAATAGATGCACAAGGAGTTAGGCCTAATCCGGGAAAATTGGAAGTCATTAAACATTTCCCGAGACCAACGAAGGTAAAGAACGTCAGGCAATATCTAGGCGTTATTGGATTCTTTTCAAGCCATTGCCCGAAGTATACCGAGACCGTAGCAGCACTCCAAGATTTACTGAAGAAAGGAGGAAGGTGGCGCTGGAAGGAAAAATGCGAGGAAACCTTTGTGAAATCGAAACAGATGCTTTTAGATTATGTTAAATTGGGATATCCAGACTAAACTCAGAAATTTATTATCCAGACTGACGCATCATTTATAGGCATTGGAGCGATGCTATACCAGGAAAATGTGGACAAGCCAGAGGAGAAAACTTATATTGCATTCATAAGTAGAAGGTTGAAACCTAATGAAAATAATTATACGGTCACGGAGATCGAATTACTCGCAATTCTGTATGCCTTAGAGTATTGGAGAAAGTTAATTTATGGTTTCAGAATTATACTAAGAACGGACCATAAAGCCCTAACATTCCTGTTGAAAACTGACTTGTCGAGTCAAAGACTGACGAGGTGGTCCTTGTATATACAGCAATTTCAAGTGGAAATCGAGTATTGCCAGGGGAAGGACAATATTATACCTGCCTTGCTAAGCAGATACCCGACAGCTGATGAAGAGGAAGCTCTAGCTATCGACATAGAAGATAGAGACCAGAAGACCTTAGATGATCTAAGGAACATCACCGTTTTTCAACGTGAAGCTCCCTGGATACGGTTGATGATTAATTACTTCGAGGGAAAGCTTGTCAGAGAAACCCCGATGTATGTTGAAGCCGAAGCACTATCAACGGAGTATCTATGGTTCAACCAGATGCTACACAAATGGAGCGATACAGACCACACTCGACCCAGGATCGTTATACCACCAGCATTGCAGAGAAGTCTAGTATGGTTAGCACACAGAGCTTTTGGCCACCCTAGCGTAGACAAAACTGTTGCCCTGCTTAGAGAAGCATTTATTTGGCCAAAATTTAGAGATACAGTCAGGAATACAATCAGGACATGTGATATTTGCCAACGAGTAAAGCCTAACTCGCATTTAATGAGCCAAAAACCTATACCACTCTTACCAGAGAAGCCATGTCAGCTTCTGGCATTGGACAATTTTGGGCCGCTTCCGAGAGCTAGAAGAGGAAATGGACACATCCTAGTTGCACTAGACGTGTTTTCTAAAATGGGAGTCCTCTGTCCAATTCAGAAAACCAGTACAAAACAGGTACTTAAGAGGCTGAAGGAAAGAATCATTCCTATACTAGGGCAGCCGGAGAACATATTATCTGATCATGGGAGCTGTTTTACCAGCGTAGAATTTCGCAGGGAGTTGGAAAATCTGGGTATAAGACAGATTTTGTCCACAGTTCGACACCCGGAGTCGAATTCCGCTGAGAGAGTGATAAGGGAACTGCTAAAGTACATGAAGATATACTGCTCTACGGAAAACTGGAAATGGATCGATGTACTAGAGATTATTGAATATTGCTTCAACAATACCGTGCATGAAGCGACAGGAGAAGAGCCAGTGAGCCTACATCTTGATAGAAGACCAGAGAGGCCATGGAATAATGTCATTCGGACACCTGTAGATGCACAGCCTGGACGTGAGTTGAGGACCCAGAGAACATTCGAGTATCTCAAGAAACAAGCAGACAGACGGCAGCGGAGAAATAGGAGGAAACGCTACCATAGACCACTACTCGTGGGGAAGTACGTCTTATTGAGAAAAAAAACAGCTAGTTCAGATCCAGAGAGCAGGAAATACAAAAAATTTCAACATAGCTATCACGGACCCTACCTGATTATAAGGGACTTGCAAAATAATGTATACCGGATCAGAGACGAAGAAACAGGTAGAGAAGTTGTTGTAAATGCAGCGAATTTAAAGTTATATAGTCCGCCAGAGGATTATGAAACAAGAGAGGAGCAAGCCATGTACACCCAAATGGACGGGGAGTCATTATGTATGCACGCAGAGACTCCTGAGAAAAGCTTGCAGACCCAGGAAGAAACGGAGCGAGGCGACCGGCTCGCAGACCCTGGGGAAACGGGGGTGAATGCAGCTGTCGGCTGAAAGAATTTTACGACCAGTTGTGTGAGGCTGCTGCAGAACTCCAAGAAATGAATGAACGACTAAGAGAACAAAACAAGAGAACACGAGACGGCAGACAGAGTCGAATGGGGGAACGAGACATCCCATTGCCGAGAGCACTGACCGCTTAAATTAAATAGCATGGAGTCGATGCCATCTGAAGGCCCGAAAAATTCACTTGTGAAATGAATTTTCCGAGCTTAGCGAGGGAAACATGTGCCCAATCGGACACGGCAGACTGGCATCGAACTCGGGTCTTATCAGAGAAGACCAGGCCCGTGATTCTGCCTAGAGTCGAACCATTGATCTCGGAGAGGGAACAGTTACAGGGAACCCGGAGAGCAATGAGATGTATAATGACCTATAATAATATAGCATGATTTCACGGCTAGAATGTGAATATCATAGCTGTTTAAGGGAATAATTGTTAGAAAATGCAGTCATATGTACGTTTTCGAAGCATAGTAGCATGAAGGCAAGCCAGCTTGACATTTGACTAATCGCAACCAGAGGATGGGAGGAGATTCGTGGCGCCGAAGGGACTCATTTCGTCTGGACCGCTGGGACAGCTCGAAATTAATGACCTTAGGATTCCCCAATGGACAACACTTGAGACCGGAGTGGGGATGATTGTCCATGGAAATTAATTGATTGCAGCCAATTGGAGCATCGAAATGGAATAAAATGTACACCCAGGTGTATATATTCTAGGAGAGATAATTTAGGAGTGGTCTCACACCTAAATTAAAGCCTATATCTCTAAATAAGCCTGTTAACACCGAGCTTACGCTCGAGAGGAGTGATTTGGTGACCAGCAAGAGGGGATTCACCATGGTGGCGTCATGACGCTATGGAATAAGGCAATTAATTGTAATTAATTGGCCGAAGCGATCGCTTGCACGCGAGTGATTATGGGACTTCCACATCTAGTTAAACAAGGTGTATACGTCATTTTAAATGGATATGCATTATTTCAAGAAAGGAGTCGCTCTCGTGTGTCCTGTGGACTACATTTTACGAGAAACCTTTATATAGGGGAAGCAGCACAGACCAAGCGAGTTCGTCTTTAGTTCGTCTTCAGTTGCTCTTCAGTTCATCGTCAGTTCATCTGCAGTCTACACGTAAACTAAACGCTGCCAGTAGTGCGCAAAATGTTAGAGTATCGACGCTCGAATGTATATGAAGAACAATGGAAGCGCATCATATAGCTTCTTAATGGTAAACAAGAATCGCGTAAGATTTAATCTACAGCAGATAATTATCCATTATTATCCGCAAGTGTAGTTTGCTACAGCGTAGCAATAATTTAGGATGGTTTTGGACACTGAATACCAGGAGGTACTGTCATACTTATAAATGACGCAGTATCGTCAGGATCATTACAGTTATGGGAGCCGAGAGGCATCACAAGTAATCATGACGGTGAAATGAACAGTATTGAAGGGAACGAGAATCGAACGCACGTACACGCAGATAGACTTTCACGGAGACCAGCGGTTGTCGTAGCTTCATCGCATCTCTGAGGTCAGGCGTTAGGAGGAGTCCAATTAAGGATCCACATCTGAAATAGTGCAAAAAGTGTATATAAGTTTTATTATAGTGATTTCAAAAGTGTTTATGTGTATTGTGAATAATATGTATCGTGTTAAAGTGAGAAAAGCCACTGATAAAAGTATGATTACCGTGTGTGAAAACTGTGATACCATGTGGTGTGTGAGATATAGCATGATGGCTTAAATCAAGCGTCATGGTAGGTCCGTGGCTGGTGTGCTGGAATAATCCAGCGAAAACGAAAAGTGAGTACAAATTTACAATGTTATTCTAACTAGATAGTTCACCATACAACGAAACATCACTTTAAGACTAAGATGTAACAGTCACTTATGTACGAGCTTTCACCACTCGTATTTGGTAGAATATGGCTTGGAAGGTGATTTGTTTAGGGCCATTCAGGCCTAAGATAGTGATGAATGTAACGGTAACGTTAAATGTTAATAATAATAATAATAGTAAACTGGGGTCTGTAACAGTAAAGTAAAGTAATAGGCATTTCAGGCCTAAATAACGTTCAAAGTGTGTCATGTCTAATATAAAGATACTGTATTTGGTAAACAGTAAGACAGTAACGTGAAATATAGCGAGATACGAGAGTTTTTCAGTGTCAGTGAAGTGTTGAATGAATATTTGATATGGTCTATTCTTAGGATTGTATTTGAGAACCATTAAAGTAATGTAAGCCAGTAAATTTATACTTGTTTTTAGGAGCTATTTAAAGCTTTGGCTTAAGAGTAATCGCAGAGAGGACGTGAGTGCCTCAATAATTGAGTCATCTATGAGAAGTATTGTTTGAAGCCGCATAGAGCGAGCAAAGTAACGTAGAATCCAGTGATTTACGTCAATAAATTTGCGAGGACCATTCTAACATAGCTTGCACGTTAGGTGAAATGTTGGCTAATCTACGAGTTAGTATCGCCGTTGTGCATACTTTTATTATTCGCAGCGGATTGGAACGGACCTCGTCTGTATCCATCGCTTGCAGGAATAATTGCCACGAGGGATGTTCTTCGAGACCCCGTGAGCACATGTATTATATGATCTGCCCTGAGAGGAGATTCATGTTCGTCGTATAGGAAACGCAGATTTCCTTATTATATTATTTTAGGCAGCTGCTGATGAAGAATCTTGTATTCTCATTATGATGCGCGCCCAAAGCCACTTGTATTCGCCACAGAACGGCAAGGCTATTACAGGATCCATCCCCAGCCATGAATGTTAAATACGGAGCCGAGTTGAGCCCATTAAACTATAAATATAGGTGGTAAATCATCAGAATGACTCAATTACTTGAGACAACACTCAACGTAACTCTATTGTACTGCAATTGTAAACAAAGATGACCTTGCTAGCAGCAAGAGGGGGGCGGTATGTATGCCACGAAGGACGGCAGCCATCTTGCTCGGCCAGCTGGAACTAATTTTATTGCCTGCTTGGAAGGGGAGGTTTGGATACCCAGTCCCTTTCTTTTAGAAGCAGAGTGGGACACTGAAGAATCTCGATATTTCGAAATGTAATTAAGATATGATTGTTGTGATGATGCCAATTGAATTAAATGATGTGTTTCAACACACATACATTGTTTGATCGTTGTGATCGGATAATATTTGGCCCAGTTATTCTCTGAGGAGGAACGCTGAACCAAATAAATGTAGGCATTTTTTTAAAGTGCATTTTTGCCCAGTTCACACTAATTTATGCAGACGGGTAGATGATTTCTAAGAACATGACACGTTTGCAACGATAATAATTTCGACCAGACCCAGAAAATCGTTGTATGGTGAAACTAGAAACATTTCTGTCCATGTGTATTTTGGAAGGGAAAACGTACCACTTTTAGCGTTTCATATTGATGGGAAGGAGGAAGATGATTCACACGACACAACAACATTTGTTAATTGAGGCATAAAATCATGAATTTATGTTAATGAAAGTAAATGCCCGGAAGAAACGGATTAATGTTTTATTATTACAGAATTAATGTCATTTAAAGTGATATGTGACTTTTGTGTTGTGATACTCCAGTTTGTTAAATTGTGTCACATGACGAACACTATGGAGACTCGTAGATGTCTGAAAGTATCAATGATAGGATGCTAGTAATAGATTTGAGTGCAGTGTAGCCCTAATGAAGAAGAGACTCACAAAATAACCTTGATTTTCATTGTGGGAATTAAATGTAAATTATCCTTTGTTTGTATTTTGTTGTATAGCCATGACTTTATATCAGTAAATGTTTTATTTAGGAATATGTTGTTTCTTTCATGTAGAGTAGTTACCTGGTAGACTCAAATCCTGAGCATGTGGTCGTATGGTAGGCATGAACGTCCCATACCTCGAAAGACCGTGAGTTAGCTGGGATACGAACACATGTTCCACATGATGACAATTGGGTACAGTATTAAGTTTATCACACATTTAGTTACATAGCTTTTGGATTTAAAAAATAGTACCGGTACGTTCTTTATTAAAATTCTTGTGAGCTCAGTTTATTGTTGTTTGGCGGCTTTTGGAACTCAGGGCACATTTAAACGTCTTAACTTCATTAGAAATTTCTTCCGGAGGTAAAAACTCTTTGATTACACAGCTTAATTATAATATGTTACTACCGGAGGCAATAAAAGATAATAAACGAATTTAATTAATACATAAAATCATAGTTTTTGCCTCCTTCACCAAGAGAGCTTCTGTTTATCAAATTATTTGAAGTTGACTTGTATTTTCCTTTGACGTTATGTTTGTTTGGTTGTAATTTTCCTTTCGGCTGCGTACACGCGAATTTCGGGACCAAAAAGTAGACCTATTTTCAAATGCGACCCTCTCTCCCGACTTACTATTTTTCTACAAAACGTATGATATATATATGTGTGTGTAGACTCTCTACAGGTCGCATTTTTAGTCCGATTGTCATCAAAGTTTGCAAAAATGTTCGTTTTGTTAGTTACTGCCATGATATGGTTATGTTTTTACTAAATAAATTATATAACTCCTTTAAAGGCTGAAATATACGGCATTTTTAAAGTAATTTGTATCTTAAATATAAAACATTCTTTTATTAAAATTTAGATCAATACTTTTACTATATAAAAATTAAAATCTTTTCAATTTTGAAGCATGAAATGTTATTTAAAACACAAGTTTTAGGAAATTGCTCGAACGTTTTTATTGGATTATTTGTATTCTTTTTTATAAAAGTGTTTGAAAAACTCCAATAAATAACCTGAAAAAGGACATTATTAGAAAATAAAACGATATGCTGCACTATAGATTTTAGCCAAGTTTACTTTATTTAATCCAAAATATTTCAAACGATTTCTATCCCAAGTAAGATTTTAGACGAAGATTTTGTTTATTTTCAGTCCCGTGAATTTATTTTACTCTCATCGACAGGCTAAAACTGCTAGCTTTCCACAGTGTCTTGAAAACAACTTTTCTTTTCTTTTTGTTATTTTTGTACAAAATATTGAAATTGCTTACTTTATATGCTAACTTAATGGGACAGTCATATAAACATATTAGGACTACTTTAAGTTAGCACAAATAACTACTTTGATAAAAATGAAGTCATATTAAAACATCCATGTCAAGATAATATTGTTTAATATTAACTATTATTTCAATATTAATAATTAAAACAGAATAATCCTAATCATGTGAAAACCATTTGAGCATTTTTGAAAATTATAGGGCAAAAAGGGTTTTATCTAAGATCAATTAAAGTCTACTCACCTCTGACGATGATTTCGGCAACTTAGGAAGGGTTTGGATTCTTGTCCGCGAAATCGTGTTTGCAATAAGCTTCACATCAGACCGCGTCAAAGCTTCCAGGGATATTTTGTTGTTGCTCACTTCTCTATGTATAAGCTTTGCAGGCCGTTCTTCAATGTTGTCCACTGCCTTCCTTTTGACGGCAGCTGTGATCCGCTGACGATTTATCTTGTGATCAGGAACGGGGTCGTGGTTATGATCCTTACCCATTATTGAAGTGAGGTTTCCTTCTTCCAAAGTATAAATGCTTGCTTTGCACGATTTCATTATACACCGCCACCGATCTTCGTCTGTTGATTTGAGTTTTTTTAGCATTGTAGTACTTAAAACCAATTCTTACAACTAAAGACTATCCTGGTTCACCCACTAATTTTTCCATTAAAAACAACAAAAAGAAAAAAAAACAATAATTTAAAATATAATACCAGTAATTTCACTATATCATCTACTCTACTACTTAACAGCAATTCGTTAAAATTAAATTATATAAATAACACAAAGCACTTGACTGACGTAGGTTGCACAAAAGATGTTGGTGTAACTGCCTCCAATACTTTTAAACAACTGACCCACTAACCAACTTGTCAACAGGGTGGGGGTTGTTTGTGGTATTCCCAAAAATATGAACACCTGAGAGCTTGTGTTGACGTGTGGAATGCAAGAATTCGCTCATGCGCTGCAGAAGGTGTTTGATGTTGACCCGGCCCTTGGTATGCAAGCAGGAGGGTTATGACATTTGTTTACGTCATTGGGGATAACCTCTTTGCCGACCCCTTGTTAAAGCCTGAGCGGAGTTGAGGAACTTATTTTTGGGTCCCTTGGAGGACCGGGTGGAATTGAGGAAAATCGGGCGGAATTGATGTTCGACCATATCTATTACTGTTGTGGAGATATTGAATGATAGTGAAATATTTCACGCAGCCGCCATGTTGAATTGCTGAAACGTATTAAGATTTGAAATACACGATCGAGATCGGAAGAGGTAGTAGTATGCATATACCATGTTTCATAGAAATCGCTCCGTCCGTTTAGATTGTATTGGGGGACACCCACTCACGCACACACACACACACGGTCAAAAGGTGATCTCATAAGTCTACTTTTTTCATAAGTGAAAACAGGCTAATAATGAGTGTTAAGGCAGAAACGGGTATGGAGTATTGTATGCCCAAGGGAAAATAACATCGAGTTTAAATATACAGGATGGCGGCTGGGTGTAATAATAAAACGTCAAAATGATTCATACACAATGTAATTGCACAATTCTAACGAAACTTAGTAAGAAGTACCATATACTGTAGAGGACGTTGCTGAAATAAGCCATCTTGAATTTACAGAATATGATAAATAACAACTAAATGTATTATTTTTTTAGATACAACAATGAAAATTAGCCGTAAATTATAACTTTGTAAGTGCCTTCCTATGACTAAGTCAAAAGTCAAAAGAACGTTATTGATGGCGGCTGGACGTATATATTATCTCACGGTATAATAGTAAAATTAACGCGAAATTTGGTGTGAGAGGAGTACCATACAAAAGACATCGCTACCATTATTCATACTAAAATATCACTGAGTTCAGCGCGCAACGGCCATCTTAAAATTATAAAATGTTCAGTCAATAATTTCTGTATAATTTAGGGGTACATATCTCATTAGCATTAATGTATAACTATATATTGGCTTTGTATGCCAAAAGCATACACTCAAGATGGTGGCTGAGCATACTACTAACATTACAAAATCAATAACTCAGGATCCAATTGCGCAATTAACAGGCAACATTGAACAGGGAAAAATAGATAAGGTACCTTGCATGCATAAATTGAAAGTCTTTCCTACTGCATATGGCACGCAGCAGCCATCTTGAATATATAAGACATTGATATCGACAATCCACTATTTATTACAGTTATAATGACAAAACGCAGCAAACATCAAAAGCTTTCTCTAAAGAAGGTGCAAGATTAACTATTTCCTACTTTTAAGATGGTGGATGGGCGTACTTTTCTAATTATTCCATCGATTCCTCTGGATTACATATCGGAATTATAATGAAACTTCATAAACGAGGAATCTTATGTAGGATACAACACTTAACGTTCATCACAAGAACATTCAATTATACTTATTGTTAAGGACAACGGTTTATAACTGTCCCTATACGTGTAGCCTAAGAGAAAATAGGCTATATGTTCTTTACTGAACATGTTAGTTTTTAAATGGAAATTTCATTTTTCGTATTTATTTTTTAAACTTGGTATAGTAAATCTCCTCCACTATAAGACATTTTTTTAGATCACGTGAATCCTCATGCACGATTGGGCATGGCCATGGAGCACTCAAAAGAAGTCGAAGTAATTTGCTGTATTAGGCCTATATCAACAATTTCCAATACGCAAATGATAAGATGTTAGGGTTGAATCACCTCAAGGAAGAAGTTTTCATCACTTATGAGGTGGAGAAGTAAGAGCATGCATGAGGCTAAAAACGAATGAGGTTCTTAGTAGAAGGTCTTTAGAAGAATATGTGACGTTTACATAACTGGCACATTAAAGATCCCCTTCGGAGCAACATTCCGGCACTCCGGCGTCTCTAAAAGCCGCAGTAGTTAAACAGGACGTAAAACCAATAACTTTATTGTATGTATGTCTACCCCTTATTATTCCCGTTTTTCCAACGGGGTCGGGGATGAGATGCGATGGAAGTCTTTGTGGCGATGGTTTTTACGGCCGGATGCCCTTCCTGACGCCAACCTCAGGAGAGGAGTTAATGAGAGATGAAATGTATGAAACTGGGCAAGGATGTGGAAGGAATCGGCCGTGGCCTGTCAGAAGGTACCGTCCCAGCATTTGCCTGGCGTTGAAAATGGGAAACCACGGAAAACCATTTCAACGACGGCCGACGGTGGGGCTCGAACCCACGCGTCTACCGAGTCAACAGAGAGCTTGGCCCCATGACCTAATGCTGCGCTTTAGCCAGCGTAGCCACTACTGTCGGTAAAACCAATAACTTTATTATTATTATTATTATTATTATTATTATTATTATTATTATTTATTTAGTATGTTTCGACCCATACAGGATCACATAAAGAGAGTTATGATCTGTTGCTGTTATTTCTCTTGTTCTTCCAGAATTCTTTCATCATGTCGCTATGTTTAGCTCGACGTTCGTCAGTCCATTTTCCCCTAGGTCTGCTGGGCTTATCTTCTGATGCAGCTTCCCAAGTGTAGATCTTAAGTCTGAAAGTTTTGCGGTCTTCGATATCTGTGGGTGTGATGTTGGCGTTATTGAGATCAGTTTGGACTTGTATAATCCAAACCGTTGTCGTCATTAATTTTTGTGAGTACATCTATATTTTCTTTGTTAATCGGTTGTCATCTAGCCTCATAATGTGTCCATAAAATTTCAAGCGTCGTTTACGGAAATCGGTTTCTATATTTGAATATTTTTCTGTGATCTTGTGCGATTGTAAACGATATCCTTCATCTGTAAGTCTTGGGCCAAGAATTTTTCAGATGATTTTCCTTTCAGCTTTCTTGATTTTTAAAGATCCCCTTTATAATTGAGGTTTAAGGTCTCACTGGCGTAGAGTGTTTCGGGTTTGATGACCGTCGCGTAATGTCGACTGTTAATGCTCATGCATTTTTGTTGTAGAAGTTTGCGGTTTTCACATTTACTTTCCGCATTTTGAGTTCACGAGTTCTTTGTGCTATTCTTTCTGTGCCTGTAGGTTCAATAATTTCACCTAAGTATTTGAAATGATTAACCTTGTTGATTGAACCGTATTTTGTTACCAAAGTTTGGGTTTCAATGTGTTTTGTAGCCATGAATTCAGTTTTTGTAAAGGAGATTTGCAACCCTACTTTCCCAGCACATTCTTTGAGGACTTCAATCTGGTGAATTGCCGTTCGTTCATCTCCGGAGAGGATTGCCAAATCATCAGCAAAAGCTAAGCTTGTAACATTGATATTATCCTTCTGTCTTCCTAACACGACAGGTTTCCATATGTTGCGACTTTTTAATTCTTTTTCCCATTCTTTGATGACCTTATCGAGAACTATGTTGAACAGCAATGGAGAAAGTCCATCACCCTGACGAACACCAGTTTTAATGGGAAAAGGTTGGGAGATCTCTCCAATGAATTTGACCTTGGAAATTGTGTCGGTTAAGGTTTGTTGGATGAGTCGTCTCGTCTTCGGATCGAGATGGTTTTCTTCGAGTACATTAAAAAGAGATTTTCGATCAACGGAGTCATAAGCCTTCTGAAAGTCGACAAATGTACAGATGGTTGGGAGATTTCGTGTGGCTCGAAGTTTCAAGGTGGATTTCAGATTGATGATTTGTTCGACGGCTGATCTGTTTGGTCTGAAGCCAGCCTGATATTCACCGATGAGTGGCTCGAGTTGTTCTTGCGTGCGTTGTAAAAGACAGGCGGAGAGGATTTTATAAGCGATGGGTAAGAGGGAAATTCCTCTGTAGTTATTTACATCAGATTTATCTCCTTTCTTACGGAGTGGGTGGATGAGTGCGCATTTCCATTCGTCCGGTAGTTTTTCACTTCGCCAAATGTCCTGAATGATCTGTGTGATTTCCTGTAGTGACCGTGGTCCTAGATTTTTCAATAGTTCTGCGTTGATTCCGTCTTCTCCTGATGTCTTTCCGTTCTTGAGTTCTTTGATGTGGTGATGGATTTCTTCTTGCGTTGGTGGTTTGGCTTCGGGTCGTATGTGTTCTGGGACTGTGTGTATAAATCGCTCAGGTGGTTCAGGACAATTGAGGAGGTCAGAAAAATAACGTGCTAGTTCTTCACAGTTTTCATGGTTAGTGAGTGCGAGACTTCCGTCTTGTTTCTTCAAAGTCAAATTTTGCGGTGTGTAACCTTTAATTCTGTTCCCGAAGGTTTTATAAAAATCTCGACTGTTGTGATTCCTGAAGTCATCCTCGATTGACTGAAATTGCTTAGTTTTAAAATTACGTTTGTCCTGAGAATTTTGGTTGCCTGTTTGCGGACGCCGAGAAAGTGTTGTAAAGTTTCTGGAGATTTGTGGCTATTGTATTTTTGGAATGCGATTCGGCGATCAATAATGACTTGATCACAGTTGGAATCCCACCAGGGGTGTTTTGCTTTCTTTTTTAGTGGAGTCAGTTCTTTGGCTTTTCTGATAATTTTGCTGCAGAAGTCCGTCCAATTGTTCACTGGATCTTTATCCCATTCTTCTGCGATTTTTGTTTCTTGAATTTTGGATGTGTCAAATTTTGGGATGTAATATATTTTTTATGAATTGTCTTAGGTGAAAATTTCATTTTGATTCTTGTGAGATAATGATCTGAATCAATGTTTGCCCCTCGTCAGACTTGAACATCATGGATGGTTCTATAGTGCGCATGGGAGATGGCAACATGATCAATTTGGTATTCACCGAGATGTTGAATGGGAGATCGCCAAGTTTTCTGATTGTGTGCAGGTTTCCTGAAATCCGTAGACATAACTTTGAGATTGAATTGATGACAAATGTCTACCAATCGTGTGCCATTGCTGTTTGTATTTTGTTGTGCAGAATTTTTGCCAATGATTTTTCGTTAGATTTTTCTTTGCCAAGTTGGGCATTGAAATCTCCCATCAGGATTTTCACGTCATCTTGATGAATGTTACTCATAATTTTCTCCAGTTTTTTGCAAAAATTTTCAACATTTTCAAGGATTTTTCTTGTTGTCCATGTTAGTAGGTGCATGAACATTGACAAGAGTGTATTTCTTGTTGGCGCTCTGGATGCGCATGGTCATAATTCGATCATTAATGGGTGTGACTTCTTTGACAGAGTTAATGATGGATTTGTGGACAAAAAAAGCCATTCCGAAGATTGGTGCACCTTTCGCGACTCTCTGTAATGTTTTGCTCTTGAAAATGCGGTAATTTCCTTAGTCCATAGTTTCGTTGTCAGTCATTCTAGTTTCTTGAAGAGCAAGAATGAGAATTTTTTGTCTGTCGATTTCTTGCGTGAGAGTGTATAATTTTCCAATTTGAATTAGGGTATTAATGTTTAGTGTTCCAATAATGTTTTCTGTTTGTAGGGAAGGTGACCAGAGATCTCCGACTCTCTCTGCTGCGCTTGCCTGGACTCCCCAGAATCCGAAAGTCCAGTTGCCGATTGTGGACGGGTGGATTGGGTACCACCTGGGGTAGAGTTGTGATTGCTTGCACAGTTCATGTTTGCTTATACTTGATTTGTTTGGCCTGGTGAGTGCCAGGACCATATAGGACCAGAGGTTGTTGAGGCCTTTGGAACATCGTGTTTCCAGCCGAGCTCACTGAGCTAACAGACGCTGACCATTAGCCGCTGGATACCAGTACAGACACTAATGGATTTAAGTTGCATCAAAGATAGTTCTTCCACCTTCTTCGCCGTTGGAAATTATTTTCCTCTTCCGCCGTTGTAGCTGTTGACCATCTTTGCATTTCCCCCAACACTGATCGGCTCGCCGACCTAGTTTCCCGCTGGGATTGGTTACCGAACCTTCCACTAGGTTGCTCGGCTTAACAGTGGCTCCTCGGGTAGGTTACATGTTGGAGTTGGAGTGACAGAGGCTAGTTGGATTCACTTGATGAATCCAATATATTGCGCATATCACTCCCATTATGCCACCATTATTATTATTATTATTAATGGATGTAAATCAAGATCCCATTGTGACATTGTGACCTTTAGAGCGTATACCTCCAGGGGTAGGGCGTGAGCGTTCAGCGGTCAAACCACTTGCCTTTCACTAGGGCGGACCGCGTTCGACACCCGGGTAATGAATGTGGGATTTTGGGGGTGAAGTTCTACGTCCGATGGTTCGTATTCCACGTATAAGGAATGTACCGTATATTG
This sequence comes from Meconema thalassinum, assembly GCA_946902985.2. NCBI lineage: Eukaryota > Metazoa > Arthropoda > Insecta > Orthoptera > Tettigoniidae > Meconema > Meconema thalassinum. The sequence continues at coordinate 638,190,152 of OX336389.2, forward strand.
TAATCATAACACTAAAGGTCATACAAAACTCCTTCCTTCCTTCCTTTCTTCCCAGCTGTTCATTATTGATGGAGACCACGGATTCCAAACAGTGCGATATTCCTAATACATGTACCACGCTCCATTTCATCCTACATTGGTCATCTTTGTTCCTTTCCAAACCTGTAGCCTGTTCCAGTGCTATTATTCATGGGATGTAATAACCGTGTAATTTTCGAATATTTCTTTACAACGAAATGCACAAGAACTAAAACATTTGAACCTAAAGCAGCATGTGATGATGATTGTCATATTTCGTCATTCAAAAAGTAACAAGAAAGGTCTCTAAATCCTCGAAGAAAGAGAGCTTGAGGAGATGGAAGAGAAGATCTTTGAATATCAAATGATTCAAGAAAATCCAATCACTTGAATGTTGTGCGTAAATATCGGAGAATAGGAAGTGGAGACTAGAGTTTGTTGAGGAACCTGGTACAAATAAGTGGAAGCAATGCCAGACTTGGGGCCCGAGGTCAGTGAGCATGCAGCAGGGTTCAGTTCTAGGAATAAGGACATCTCTTCTCAGCTCTTCTCTGATGAACTTCCGTCAACATAAAGCTCGGAGGAGAGTGGAAATTGCCTCCCTCCGTATTTCAACTCATGAGTGTAGAGCTGACTCATGTAGTGGAGTTATTTCGTTTGTAACGAATTATTGGTGGTGAATGATCAAGTTCTCAAACGGACAGGTTATCCAGTGCCTTGGAGTGAAAGGCACTGAATAGGTACAAAATGCGTGCAAAGATCATACTAGTTATCCGCATGAGGTTCTTTTAACAGCTGTCGAAATCGAATGCAATCAACAAACTGTCTAATCGCTCGCTGTCACCAAGTGAGAACTAGCGAAACACTCCAGCAATTTTTTTTATATTTATTTATTTATTTATTTATTTATTTATTTCATATACTAGCCACAAGACATATTTGCGGGAGATGGCTACCCCAAGATGGGTGAGGAAGGGGAGAAGGGAGACGCAGAACGCGCCGCTGGTCGAAGATCATTATGTGTGGTAACCATGACTACCCCTTTGCAAGGGGAGGTGGGAGCTGATTGAAGCTTGCCTGTAATTTGGTCTGCCAGCCGATGGGGTCTGGGGGAAGCGTACGAGGTGGACAAGGGCTGTAAGCCGTACTGGTATTGCTGTCTCTCGACTTGCGTACAGGGGGTGCACAAGGCTTCTAGATCAGTCAATAGATCATACGACACCCGTTTAAATAAACATCCCATCCGCCTAATGCCATGCAGTAGGGCTAACAAGCTGCCTCTTATCGGGGTTGGGATCGATTCTGGGCTTCGACAGATATTTAAGATGTGATATCAGGACTATCAAGGAGAGCGCTCAGCCTCGAAAGTTCAATTCAGTAGCTAATTGATATGAGAAGTAGTGTTCATTGCTCTAAAGCCAAAGCAAAGAAGGTGAACGTGTATTCATGCTGGGCACGCGTCATCCGTAATCCGTAGGTTAAGGACCGAGCGGCAGTCGTCCTTAGGTAAGCGAGGACCACTGAGGTGCACATGGAGAGTCACTCAAGCCACGAGCATAGTCCGAAGGGGGCGGGGAGATTGTTCCAATGAATAGAATGATCCCCTTCTGTAAGGAAGGAGTACACATTACATGAAGAGCTGACACGCAGGGCAATGTCGAGTGACATGCCAATCAAACGGGATTAAAGCTTAATAAAAACCATACAAGACACGGCATATCCACGATTTTCTCGGACGATGCTGCAAACCAAGGAGGAGAATAGCCTACATGTACCAGTTCGTGGAGTATTACAACAATAATGTAAAGAATATTACAGCTACAGTGACAGGAATGTTACAGCTATAGTTACAGGAGTATTACAGCATTAGAAACAGTGACGGAGATAATTTCTAACTCGTAATTCAATATCAAAACATTGCAGCATTTTAGGAAATAGCCATATAAAAATATTTTTAAGGTAGGAAAATAGTACTATTAGGAGGCTTGAGCTTGTGCCGTTTTATATCAAAGATCCCACCATTGCTCGTGATACCTCCATCAACACATCTTCAGCACTGGAAAACGGCAAGGCACTATCTAAACTACAGTGACTAAAACACCAAAAATTTTATACGTTTTATTATTTTCTTATTATTTTTTAATAGAACATGAATATCAGAAATTCATTGTCGAACATTAAAGTCCCTATTATCCATAATTTACCATACATACACTGGAAGTATTCGGCGCAGATGATCTGGATGTTTTTCCCGTTAAAACAAAAATCATCACCAATATCACACCAGTAAAATTACGCACAAGAGTGTTTAACTGATGTTATTGGTAATTTATGACCACTTACGTAGACATTGCATCCGTCTGTGACGAGCCTCAGGAGTTTATTTTAGGGAATAATATTTGCCCGGCATCTATCATTTACGAAAAGTAAGCTGTGCCAGATGAATGTTATTATATAAATATTTATTACATATTTTTTCAGCTGTCGGTTCAATAACGCACGATCCATAAAGTACAATTTTAGAAATTCGCACAGAAGCCATCTATAATTCATGAATGCAATATTCAAGATATATACCAGCATATTTCGTACATCACACTAGTTCATTCTATCAATTTTCGCTCTGATAGTATCAATACACGGTAAGTAACTGTCTGTCATCTTAGAGCAGGGGTCTCCGAACATTGACCCCTCCACTAAGTCCCATGGGCCAAGCTCATCAGACCAACATACTGTAATTTTGGTTCCGGCGAGTGAGTTATCTACAGCGCAGAGCGCGGGGGTGGACTCCGCTCCGTTTGCTCATGGATTTCTTCCCGCTTTCGTCACTACTTAGCCTATCTGTGTGAAGAAAAATCTCAAAAATTAAATAAAATATTTACATATCCAAATTAACTAATGAGCATTTGAAGCCGCTGCTGATATTTTCCACTAGTAAACTTGTTCCACAACTGCAAACAACTGTCAGCTACATAAATCTCATTAATCATAATTATAATGTTCAGTGCCATTATGTGAATTACCTATGTATGTCACTTTCTGCAAGTTTTTAGAATAAACCTGATATCATTATTTTGAGTTAAAATGTCCAATTTCATTATGTTTTTCAGTTATTGTGTTTCTAATTGGACGTTAAATAAAAAACATCTGATTATTAGTTTGTATTATCTACTTACGTAGTAAATGTACCGATGTAATCAAAATGAACTGTGGCGGTAGGATTTCAGGCATGTATCGGTAGTGGGCCGGAATGGTGGTGCTTGCGGGCCGTAGTTTGGAGACCCCTTTCTTAGAGCATAGCATTGAGAAGCACTACAATAGGAAATTGTATACCAGGACGTTTCAGTCATAGCAATACTGAGATTGATTCCTTCCATGATTTCTTGTATATTTGAGTTTAGATTATGACTTTGGTTCATTATACCAGATTTCACAGAGATCGAATAATTCCTTGACAAGTTACCAAAATAGACATGCACACCATCAATAATTGGTGAAAAGGAAGAAATTGTTTATACACTTGTAGGCTTAAATTATACTGTAGTAGTGGTGCACTATGCCAGATCGCATAGTGTTCTAACCATTCAGCAACGAAATTGTGGAATTCATGTATTAGAAATTGACGATTCTTGACACAAGAGATATTGGCTCATTTACCTGTTATTTAAGACTATAGTACTGGTCCACTCTTCCACGTTTCACAGAGATCGGATCATTCCGTGACGATTTAGAGAAATCCAATCCTCGAAAATTGGCATGCTTGCCATCTAAAATTTGTAAAAACAAAATAGAAACCCGTAGGTTTAGGTTATATTAAAAACTCGCTATCACAGATTTGACTGTGGTCGGATCATTCACTTATGAGTTAGGTGATTATCATATATTAGGAATTGACTTATCAAAAGCAAGAGTTAGATTTATATCCCTGAAGATTCAGAATTTATAATAACAAGTTCACTATACCAAGATTCACAGATATTTTAATTTTTTTTGAGGAGATAGGAAAATTCATATCTCAGGAATTTACATGCACGTTATCTGTAATGTATTAGAGATGCATGCACCAATAAAAATTGTGGCCGTCTGTCCACCTGGGATGGATGCGAGGCAACATGAGCACAGTGTGAGCACGAGCTTCAGGTCTCAGGGCGTCCTGGGTTATGCCGGCAAAAAAATCTTCTACTCACTGCCCTCATGTTCCCCGTAAAGGATTCAGGAAAATATATATGAGTGAGGAAGCATTATTTAAAAGAAAATCACTTCACACGTTCATTCACAAAAAAGGCATGTTTATCAGCAAAAATGAAACAGCGACGGCAAAACAACAATACATCGGATAATGTTTAGAGAATCTCGCAATAAAAATAAAATAAATTTATCTTATTAAGAGTCCACTTGTTATGACTATGGTCGAAGAATACAATTTAACAAGTTTACCCTATACAGAAGAGAATGCACAATCATCGATAGAAAGAAAAATTGGTATTAATGAATTTAATTATGCCGAATTTCGCTGACATTCTCTACTATTTGCATTAAGTAGGAGCTTCGAAATTGTTTCACACGTCATCGTCATTCAAACAACATTATTTACAAATCACAATTATTACAAAATTGAATTTAAAAACTCTTAGGTGTTTTTTGTCAAACAACCACTATCTAAGCGAGGATTTCTCAAACAAATATAGTTCTTAGCCATAGAACATATTCTGACAATTGACAAGTATAATTTACTAGAAGAGCTTTCAAAAATAAATTTTATAATTATAGACAATTTAATTGTTTACACTCGAAATATTTCTTCACTGAATGTCTCAATTGCTCAACACATTGAGTTTAAATTAATTCATTGAACACTGATTTCAAGTAAATCACCTTATGAATTTGCAATCTTATTTGACGTGATGTCATATTACTCTGGCTAAGATATTTGACTAGCATAATAAATATTACTTGATGTGGAAGTCTATTAATTATATTGGACGAATATTTGTAATCATCTGAAGCTTACACACACTCTTGGACAGGATTGCCACTACCGAAATATGTCCCATATACAAGTGGATTTACCACTAAATCTACTGAGCTGATACTCTTGAAAACATATTTATCAACCTGGGATTAACATAAATACCTATACCCATTATTTTCCAATCGCAATTAAAACAATTAGTTTCAATTACTACGCGTCCAATACTAGCTTGAGGATACTCTGATCCCTCACTCTCAAATAAATATTTATAAACAATATTGAGCTCGCCTGAGCTCATGGCTCGGTGATATTTATGGAAATGTTAAGGAACATGCCATGCTTGGACATTGAACGCGCCCTGGTCGAGCGCGCGGCATGCAATTGGAAATGGATGATGTCTTGACTTTGGACATGCACCCTATAATTTTTTCCGAGCACCAACTACTGCACTTTTTGATCTTAAAAGTCTCAGATTATCCCATGAATTAATTCTGTGCTAAGTACACATTTCGATGTCTACGAATTTTTGTTAAAAGGTAAAAGATTATGTGCCCAACATAGTACTCCAGTTTTAGCACAGATTGGCAACCCTGCGTAAATCACTGCCGAAAACTCCACATTTTATCTTCGCAGGCCCGACCACATATGTCTACTATCTCCGGCAGAGCGCACTGTCTCGGACCACGTGCTCAGCTCTGGTTTTCGGCAACTGGTCTCATTGAGAGGTGCAGACACATGCGTTTTGAGCGCGGACTGGACAGTACTCCGTTGTGCGGTAAGAGTGATTTTTTACATTCAATTTTGATCGCGGAGGGCCGTGTGTGCTATGCCACCGCAGGTCTAAGTGTCGCTGTGTATCGGGTGTGATTTTATCGGAGTCCTGAGAGACCATATAATTACGAATCACCGCTGTTATGCCGGGCGCGATTGCTATGTCAGACGGCCGAGTCCAGAGTGTATAATCCCGGTCGTGCAGGCCCATGCTTGGCTTGATAACGAGAGAACTAGCCCTTTGCGACTAGTTTGGACGTGAGTTACAATACGGAATAGTTTGTGCAGTGAACATTCGAGAATAGACGAGGCTCTTATCATCGATGGAGGACTTGTAGATGCAACTGAACAGCTGTGAATGCTATTGAATTACTGTTTACGTAAAGCAGGTGGCAATTTGCTGAGAGGAAGAATTGTGTCTACATTGTTCGAGGCGCAGGAACTTATAATTTCCAGAATGGAACGAGGACATTTTATAACCTGTGCTGTTGAAGTGTCAATGAAGAATTTTGAAATGGAACTAGTCAGTGAAAATATGTGCCACCAAGCTTATACGTGAGGGGACTGGACGGAGTGACATTTACATCAAGATGAGGCCATGATGTTGCCATGACATAACCACACCGTGGGAGTCGGAGAACGCAGCCACCATGAAACGTGAAGGTCTCAGTTTCGATTCCTGGAGGAGGCGAGGAAGAAGATGGTGGAAGATGCAATCCTGCCGGTTCTGGAATGGGAAGGAGATGGTCCTGAATGAAGATTGGTTCCAGAGGTTCTGCATTCTATGAGCATGCTAGGCTTGTACCATATTTTCTTATTTCGGCCAGTTGGTGAGCTAAAACATTACTTCAATTTATATTTGTGAGTAGTTTGTACTACTCAGTAGTACTAGATGCCATGGAGTTGAACTAATTATTATTTATTTGTTGATCAATCATTTTATTATTATTATTAATATTAATGGCCACATTTTTTTCCTTCGTCTATTATGTAATTATATGAGGAAGTGATTCACAATGTGGGGTTGTCACACGTGGCAAGGAAAATGCTTGGCACCATGAACCAGTTAATATTTTCTTTTGGGATTTTTTGTAAATCCGTCACTACTTTGAATGATAAGATTTTTTTCTACGATGATAAGAATGGAATTATGACGCGGATACTCAACTGAATCCATGATGGAATGAATGAAGGTGGTAGACTAGCTGTCGAGAGCTAGGGTGGAGTTCATGTTTTAAAAAAATCTTCGATTTTGACTTCGGCGTTTGGTGAATCTAATTATGTGAACTCTGAAGGATTATAACTTCAAATATTCCCATTTGTTTCCTTCGTCCACATTCATTGATATAGAGAATTTAATTATTAAAAGCATGCTCGTCATTATGCTTCGACACCTACCCATTTGACATTGCTACAGGTCATGCCTGCATTAGATAATTTATGCCCACTAGTCATGTGTTGAAATGAAAGGTCATGATAATTAAAAGATAATGAGTTTATCTACAAAAGAGATTGATTGGTGTAGTTGTTTTTAAAAAAGAGAGGGGAGAATTGAATGGAATGTAATAAAATAAATTTAGGATGATAGTTCACATATTCTGTGAACGTCTCATGGCAAATTTTCTGAGAATTAATCATGAAGAATCCCTTTGTGAATAAAAATATAATAATGTAATAATAATTAGTAGTGTAATATCATTCTAAATAAGCATGACTATGCAAAATGCAGTCATATGGTGGTGAATTAAGTATTCACAGGAGTAGGCAGGCGATAATCTAATCACTATGTAATTGATGGAGTGAAATACATTGCAAGCATACCATCGAATTGGGAAAGATGGGAACTTTTAGTTGTGATATAATGATCAGCCATGACTTTGAACTTTGCATAAATGTAGGATAATGGGTGCACGTTTGCCTGAAATATTTTGAGTAATTAGACTCTGAAATAACGTTGTACGATAAATATAAATCCTGATTGCAACTTTAATTGAGTGGTCAAGTAGGACCTATATCGTTGCAGAAATTATTTTAAATTAATAATTAGTTAGAACGGAGATCAATACTATTATTTTTAGGCCAGCTATTTATTTAACTTTCATTATAAACTCAAGTGAGTGACAATATTACTAATCTAGGACACTACCTGATGGACATTTAGCGTGATTAGTTCATGTTGATAGTCAAATGTGACTGAATCTTTTTTTTTATATTTTATTTAATTTTCTTCGAATATCTCCTAATTTTATTCGGGTCTTAAAGATAGGACCAAGGAGATTCGTTGACCCTTTAAAACTTAATTATGTTTATTTGGACTCTAAATATTTTTCTTTTTCTTCGGTCCACATCAAGCTTTCATTTAGATCGAATCTCCGAGGCAAGATAGGCTTTTTGGGGGTTTCCTATATTTGTATTGGTCAATGAGTTGCCAATAAATTGATGCCTATTTTTATCTTTTTAATTGTGCTTATCTTCTGATATCTGTTGTGCTATTGCTTTGATTTAGGTTTGGGAGTGGGTTGATTTAACCTGTTACACCTACATCCTGTTAACCACCCCTGAGACTACTTGAGTTCTCGTACCCGACGGCGTATTTTTTTTGATATTCGAACCCAGACCTCAATCATTTTTTTTTGTTCTTTATCTGATATATGTCTTGTGTTATCGGCATGAATTGCGATGTTTTCGCCGGGTCATCCGATTCGATGCCGGTTAACGGGGACAATATTTACACCGCTGATTGGCGGCAGGAAGTCGACTGTCAACGACTTACTTGACAAGCCCGCACGCTGCATGTGAGCGCTATGATCGAGGAATACCTGTTGTAAACCCTTCCAGAAATGACGTGCTGTCGTCACTGTCCGTCCTAGGAGACGAAGAATTACAAGTCCACCTAACGGTGATGATTATTTAGTGTATCCGACGAAACGTCGAGTGAACAGTATTATTTTGCACGAGTGTGCTGTGCTTCGCTGCGAGAAAAAGCATTCTTTATTGTGTGTGAAAAGGGAATTATTTTCGTCCACGAGACGATCACCACAATATTCCGCCCACGAGGTGATGTGAAAATCAGTGAACATCTACTATAAACTACGAGTGAATTAGAATTGCTAGTGAAAATTCAATTCAGTGATAAATCCACCAAACGCACGTGTGAAGTGCCGAATTTTCTGTCAATTTTTGGTGAATACTTTTGATATAATTGTAACACCACATTTCTTCGACTGGACTCATGATTTCATGTCCACGAGGGTGTTAAAATACTGCACATTTATCATGATCTGTAAACCATCCATGTGTGAACAAGTGCTAAGTATTATCGTATTCTACGATGCACTTAGGCATTAATTTTTACGCCAGACCATAGTGATGTTTTTGGATGATAACCACTATTAGAATCTGTGATTGCGTACACCTCGTGTCGAATAGATTCTGTGAAACAGGCAGTGAAAGGGCCATTTATAATCAGTCTGCAAATTAAAGCCAGTGATTTGATTTTATACTGTGCTATATTATTTAAAATCTGTGGAACACGTGTGATTTCAACCACGATGTTATATCTTTACGCTGACCACGTGTACGCTGTTCTAACACTGATTACCGTCAGTGCCATGGAGTAGAACCCCATCATCGTGGGAGGAATATCTTAGTAGGAGACTACATCGCCATGGCAGGAGGATCGAACATCTATTTCGAGGGACATGGAGCCAAAACCTTCATCAACCCAATGGCTGACCACGAGGAGGAGATCTTGCTCGAGAGAACCACTGGAAACTTTAGAAGACTGGAACGAGGGAGATTCCATGCAAGGAGTCCATTCTGGAAAATTAGGACAACCGTCCAGGTCTCTAAACCATCTCGAATACCAAGGAATTACCATGAGGTGTCAGTAATGTGAGTTCTCTCTTTCTTCTCTCTTGTACGGGTTAGCTGTGGTAGAAGTAGATGTAGTAATTAACCGAACGCGTGACAATCAGCCAGGCAGGTTTTATAATTAGATTTGTCTTTTCTTTTACAGTTGAGTTAGGCACTATGTTTCCATAGTGCACTTTGGATGTGTCACAGGACGTTACGTCCTTTACTTTGGATAGACATGACCATAAACCACTTGGGTTTAGTTTGGTCGACCCTTCATATTGGCCAGATAATTTTTCAGGAGTGGACAACCGCTCTTCTGTCATTTTCATTATGACCCATTTTTGCGACACTTCCATTGACGCCACTGTTTAGTTTTATTTTATTTTGTTGCTCTATTTTTGAGCGTATCTGTTAATGATCGACTGTCATCATTACCCTTATAATGTGAATTAAGTTGTGTATTATTCATATGAGCTCAGATGCCACGTAAGTTCAAGTTTTAACAGAACAGGGAATTTGCAATAATTATGCTACTCAAGCATTGAACCCCTGATACTATCGTATCATTTCAGACATCTTAACGACTTGTAAGATTGTCTAGATTCATTATATTTTGTTTAGTGTCGAGTATCAGACACATGAAAGTTTTGTATAAGAAAGAATGTAAATAGTGAGAGGAGTGATATCCCTGTCAACTCCAATGAGCTCAACAAGAAGTGGAATATCTTTTTTAAATGGTTCTTTGGGAGATTGTAACATAACCCATCATTATACTTTATATTTCTACGTGGTACAGAAGCCACGAACCATTTATTGTTCTTTTCATTAGTGTGTGAACCAGCGTTATTCAAAATGAACTCTTTTAATATGAATTAACGCCTGTAACATGCATTTTGTCACCCGACGCAACAGCAGAGAATGAGTCGAGTTTGTTATGACGCACCAGTGTGAAAGGCTTGCTCTCTCTTGCTCACTAGCGAGACAACTTTTACTGTTAGACGCGCATGCGCAGACATGCATTTCTTACCGTTTGGAACTTGACTATTTTACTGGGTCAAGGCTAGTAATGTTTTTTGTGCAACCAGATGTTTTTGTCGATGGCTTTAGTCGAGCAAGTAATTAGAAAGCTTCAGGAAGCGAATGATATGAGCACTATTGAGAGTGCAGGTGATCGAAAGGAAGCCTTGTTGTGTATTATTTTGAGGTGATTATAACGCCCTGTTGGGAAGCTTTCTATGTGAGATGTGAGTGCCGTGATGCACTGTCGTTAGACGAGTAGCCTCACAACCACTTTATTCCAGGTTTAGCTTGAAGGCTGAATAGGAGAGCTTTGCACCCCTAGAGCGTTTGTTGCAACCAAGTGATTGGTAACTTGTGTTATTGTTTTCCGGCCGTGTGAGCCGAGGATGTTAGTGTTGGAAAGGGATGACTGGATAGCACCCCAACTGGGAAATAGAAGAGGATTAGGTTTCGGGCACACAGTGGAATTTTAAATAGAGCGACGAGGAAGAGACCAAACTTTGATAACTAAAGTTAATACAATTATTTGATTTTTGAATCAATAACAAATATTTTCATTAGAATAATAATTAAAAGAAGGTAATTAAAATGTATTGTTTCTCCAGGAAACTCAGAATAAACTTTGACTATAAATTATGAATTACTATATAAATAAATAAATAACAGGCGATTAAAAAGTATTTTCAAAAAAAAGATCCAAAAATCAAGCAAGAAGCAAGAAAAAGGCTTGGCGTTGAACAAATATATTAAACAAGTGAATGAAGTTGGCGTTACCAATGATTTGATACTCTATACCGAGTATTTGGCCCGCAGGGAGTGGGTCGTAAAATCCAAACAAAGGCTTCCTCTAAGAAGTCTCAGTATGCCTTCCGAGAAAGTTAGATTGTGGCTCCTTTGGCAAAGTGTACCCCACAGTTACAGATCACTTGGTAGTGATCTGTCTGGCGGGTTACAAGCAGTTACAATTTCTCATCGCCGAATTGTAGTGAGCTGGTGGGCTGACGGAGTTGCTGAGATGAAGGTCGTTGACTCATGCCTCGCCTAGCACGACATAGTCCAAGCGATGAAGCATGCCGCTTGGAGAGATTCCAGCTACACGATGTTTACTAACAGTGCCGACCCATGAAGGGCCTTGTTGTGGTCAGGCAGGCAGCCGTGGTCAGGCGTTGACCGATGCAGGCATATGTAGACAGTACGGCGAAGCGGAGAATATATAGTGGTAATGACGACAGCGCGCCGAACGTTCCAGAAGGAAGGAGGGGTGTCAAACAGCCAATCAACGCACAGCCCCACGCACATTGCGAGGCTTGCCGTTGAGGTGAGCACAGTACTTCATGAGAAGTGTGACAGTATGGTGCGTCTAGAAAGACACTTCAGAAAAAAGGTGAGTTGACAAGAATAATAAAGAACAACAATTCAAATGAAACATAAGTTAAATAAATAAATAAATAAATAAACAGAACACCGCGTTCATACTGCAATTATAACGAAATAAAATAATGGGGCAGAATAATTGAACGTGTGTTTCAAACCGTATGGGAAACATAGCCTACAAAAAACATTCGCAAAAGCGAACATGCTGGGAGGGGCGAGAAAAAATTGCAGTGATAAAGCGCAGAAGTTAGGCCTCGCGTGGCAAAGGAGCAATCATAGTGATTGGCCTGAGAAAATGACCAGCAGAATTCTGCAGTTTTACCACGCGAACCCTACCATCTCTGCCAGTAAAGCACTCAACAACCCTACCCAAATTCCAGACAAGAGGGGGACTAGGGTCTTTCAAAACGACCAAGTCCCCTACCTGAAGTTTAGAACAGGAAACACGCCATTTACCACGCTGCTGAAGCAAACCGAGGTATTCCAACCTCCAGCGACGCCAACAATTATTGCGCAAACTTTCAATTTTGCGCCAAGAAATGGCTAAAGAGGATTCAGAATTAGAATATAACAAAGGGGGAGAGGCAGTCAACGGACCACCGATAAGAAAATGGCCTGGCGTTAATGGCAGAAGATCTGAAGGATCCGTAGATAAGGGTGATACAGGACGAGAACTAATTATGCCGTCAATGAAAATAAGGAATTAAATTCCTCATGAGGAAGGGGGGGTGTGGCCACAAACACGTATAAGGTGCTTCTTGGCGAGTTTCACACAAGACTCCCAACGCCCGCCTTGATGAGGTGCATAAGGGGGGATAAAGGGCCACTTGAAATTTCTCTGGTGAGCTTAACCAGTAATCCTTTCCAGCGCTGAATTGTGAGTAAGAGCTCTCTTAATTTGTTCAGAAGCTCCGATAAAATGTTTAGCATTATCTGAGAATACTTCTGAAGAAAGACCTCGGCGAGCAGAAAATCTGGCAAAACTGCCAAAAGTAAGCAGTAGAGGCGTTGGTAACTAGTTCTAAGTGAACTGCTCCGGTGACCATACATACAAACAGCAAAATATAGAGTTTTCCAGAAATACATTTTTTTAGCCTCAGGAGAATTTCTTCTGTAAACAAAAGGCCCGGAGTAATCCACCCCCGCAAAGGTAAAGGGTCTAGCAGGCGCAGATCTAAGGTTGGGAAGATCACCCTTGAGCTGAGCGGTAATTTTAGGTTTGGATTTAAAGCATGGAATGCACTTCCGGATAACAGAGGTAACTTCATGCACTCCGTTTATGGGACAATACCTTTCACGAATGACATAAAGTAATGTACGAGTGCCAGAATGAAGATGCTGGTAATGATACTGACGAATGATTAAGGAAGTGACATGATGTTTTGTAGGAAGAATAATTGGATGTTTTTATCCTCAGAAAGATCAGCCAAAGATAAATGTCCTTCTACTCTTAATAAACCATCAGTATCCAAAAAAGGGGCGAGTGAGGAAAGCCTACTCGATTTATTAAGGGATTGACCTTGGGACAACACCTGACATTCTTCAGAGAATATTTCTTGTTGAGTAAGCCATAAGATTTTTGTAGTGGCTAAACCTAATTCAGAAAGGGTTAAATATGGCTTAGGAAAAAGGGGTTGTTCTACCACAAAATATTTCCATCGAGGGAGATAAGCCATAACCCTCACCAATTTATGGAAAGAGGAATATCGCTGCAAGAGAAGGGGAGAGTTGGAAACGAGAAGGGAAGATCCAGTAATCTTACCAGCATCCGGCAAGTCTGATAACTCCGGAAGAGGAAAATTTGTCCAAGTGGAAGGTTCTTGCAGAAGCCAACGGGGACCGTGCCAGTATAATGTCAGATTAGCCAACATAAGAGGGGAACATCCCCGAGAAATGACATCTGCAGGGTTCTCCTTGCCAGATACATGATGCCATTGTTCAAGATTAGACAATTGTTGAATTTTGGACACTCTATTAGCTACAATCACCTGCCAATGTAAGGGAGGTTTGGCAATCCATGCCAACGTGATGAATGAGTCACTCCAAAAATAAGTTTTAATAAATCGGATTTTTAAAGATTGACGGATTTTGACCGATAATTCAACCGCTAGAAGAGCAGCACAAAGTTCCAGTCGTGGCAAGGATAAAGATTTAAGAGGGGCTACCTTTGACTTAGCGCAAATTAAATTGGAAAAGAAATATGATCGGACCAAATTACGGCAAACAATATACGCACAACATCCATAAGCTTTCAATGAGCTATCAGCAAAGATGTGAAGTTCATATCCTCCACAGGAGGGAAAGGGAATAATCACTCGCGGGATAATAACATTAGAAAGTTCTTCCAAACTATTTCTATAAGAAATCCAATTTTTTTGCAACTCTGAAGGAACTGGTTCATCCCAACCAGTTTTCAAGGACCAAATTACGGCAAACAATATACGCACAACATCCATAAGCTTTCAATGAGCTATCAGCAAAGATGTGAAGTTCATATCCTGCCAATGATATCGGATATCACTGCGATAGGAAACAAGCGAAAATTCATAAAAACAGAAGAAATGCAGATTGAATTGGAGGGCCTGATTCAGCCTGTAATTCAGAGAAGTTCCGTCGGCATCCAATGCAGAGCCATTAAAGACCACTCTTATGTTTTCCTTTAAAATGTCATTCTTCCAAACAGGATGGTGATTGAGGTAAATGACTTCAGATGGGGTATAGGAAGTATCATCTTTCTTGGTAACAACCTCCATTTGATCGAGCGCCTCATGAAAAGCTTTGACGTGACGATGATTGGCGCCAAAAATTGGAGATGATCAAATATCTTTGCAACCTCAGACAAAATTTGCCGCTTAGTTTGCGGTTGGATGTCACTGAGATTAATTTTGAAAAAGAAAAAAAATCCTTTTGAGAACTCCAATAGATGTCTAGAGTTTTGATAGAATTACTTTCCTGAAGAAGTTCTACTGAGTCGTTATAGACTGAAGTTAACGGAAATTTAGAAAGGAATTCCTCCGAATTAGAGTTCCATTTGCACAGGGAAAATCCGCCTCCCAAAAGCAAAGCTGTCAAATCTTTAGAGACTTGAAGGGCTTCAGATACTGACTCAAATGAATGAAGAAAATCGTCAACGTAAAATGATGATTTTAACATTTCAGAAGCCTTAGGAGAATACAACGGGCCATCCTGTTCAGCAAGTAATTTCAACGTACGTATGGCTAAAAAAGCAGAAGGCTTTAGTCCATATGTTAATGTTTTTATTCGAAAAATCTTGACAGGTTTAGTAGGCTCGTCGCGCCAAAGAATTCTCTGAAGGTCGCGCTGTTGTTGATCGACCAAAATCTGTCTATACATCTGTTTGATATCGGATATCACTGCGATAGGAAACAAGCGAAAATTCATCAAAACAGAAGATATGTCAGATTGAATTGGAGGGCCTGATTCAGCCTGTCATTCAGAGAAGTTCCGTCGGCATCCAATGCAGAGCCATTAAAGACCACTCTTATGTTTTCCTTTAAAATTTCATTCTTCCAAACAGGATGGTGATTGAGGTAAATGACTTCAGATGGGGTATAGGAAGTATCATCTTTCTTGGTAACAACCTCCATTTGATCGAGCGCCTCATATTATTCCATAAATGTGGAATATTGAGTTTTAACAACAGGGTCACGTTTAAATTTGCTTTCCACAGCATAGAGTGCTCTAAGTGGGTAGATTATAGGCTAAGGAATAACCCACCCACCAAGGGAAGATGATTAAAAAAAAAAAGGGAAGTAGGTTTTGGATTGGAGAAAAAGGATAGAAAATAGGAGGAGAGTCCCACAAGAGTTGTAAATTTAACTTTAAATACCTTTAGAGGCAGTTGCCACTGGAAATTAACTCTCTGATACCTAAAGTAGGTACAAGCTTGGTCGAAGCTAACGGGAACCGCAGCTGAGACTTGGGCGATTTGCAGGAGAGAGGCTGTAGTGTATTTCCTCCCAAGCATGTATAAGACTACTATGGGGAAAGGTGATGGTCTGGCAAAACTAAGAGCAACAAATTTATTGTAAGGTTTTTCAAAGAAATTCGTTTTGCGAAATAATTCGAAGAATGCCAATGATTTAAATCAAGTTTGGTATTTCCAATTTTCGAAATTATAGAGTTCCTGAGAAAAGCGACCCAGTGCTTCCAGGAAGGAAAGTGATAAAAGATTATAACCTGGGGAGTAATTTTGTTGAATAAGCCAATGGTTGCATTTAGAAATGGCTAAACTTTTACTCGGCGAGGAGCCGGCTAAAAGTTTAGACAAAAAGAAACACTTATTTTTTGGAAAACTGACCATAAGTTTTCGGAGAGGATCTCCACAAGCAGGTAGCTGGCGTAGCGAGCTTTACTTGCCTTACTGGCCAATTAGAATTAGCTATTAAAGCTAAAAGAATCTTTAGTGAGGTTACTACTAAGAGTTCTTGCTCAAATGCAACGAGTGGTGAATGCCCTATGAATGGTTTTAGTGGCATCAAGTAGGGAGAGCCAAGGAGGACAGGATCTTGCTTACCCGTTGTATTAGAAAAATGAAAAAGCAAAAAAGAAACTCTTAATTTATTTAACAAATTAGAGGAAGTTGATATCTTTAACAATTAAATATGTTTCAATCTTATTAACAATTTGGGGTCGCAGACCTCCGACAACATTTAGAAATTGCTCCAGGCAAATAATAATTCTTAAGGTTTTAAACCTGGTACTAAAATCTTTGTAAGATTTTAAAAAGGCAATGAAATGATTAAAGTTTAAACATTAAATTGAGTACAAGGAGTGTACTATAAGAAATTTCTGAAAGAATATTCTAGAGAGTATAACAACTTCGAAAATAACAATAAGGAAAACATAAAGAATAAAATAGAAGTTCCTACAACTTCTTATATTTAAACAGAATTACTATATGAGAATTATACAAAAGAGGGCAGGTCACTTACTGTGAAATCTGAAGAGATAATCAAAAGGAAGATTCTCGACCTCCTATATTTTAGATAGGAATCACGAGCCAAATGGGGCAGTTTCCATTTAGTGAGACCTAAAAATAACTCACACAAGAGTTGAAAGAATTGTTTTCCCTGATTTGAAGGGAGAAACAATGTAAGTTTGAAACGTGTATAAAACACGTAATTATACAGCAATTACTTAATGATAAACAAGCAAAATGGAAGGGCACATCATAGTGTACAATACCCAAGGGGTATGCACCCCTTAGAGATCATCCCCCCCATCATCTGTCTAAATCTCATAAAAGGCAACCCTTTAAAAGCCTACCCAATATCCATCAATACTATAAGGGCAGCTGGCTACTCCATAAAGCAGCTCAACCCTTGCGTAATTATGACACACAGCGACATACTACAAACTGGTTCAACTATGCCACAACGCGCTGACAGAACAGAGGCTAAAGGTATAAAAGGTGCCTTAAGTGGGTCACGAGAATCTCTCCATCACCAGTGCTTCGACGAGACAGCCGGAGGCTAACGACAGTGTCAACCGAGGTGAGTCAGTCAGTCAGTGTTCAGAATCCTACTTTTGTAACCTAACACCCACAGTTTGTACTCACATTATAACATCACAAGATCCCTTAAAAGGGACTAACAGTTACTCATTGCTGACCAATAAACACTTGGTCAGTCTCTTACACTCGCATTACTGATCTACACTCTTCTTCACGTCCCAACGTCCTTCCTTACTCCCGTCACAATCAGACGTGACACACCGTAGTAATAACGCCAACTCAGACGTCCTTGTATTCCTCACAGCGGCTAGCGTGCTCAAGTGAAGCGCGTGCCGAACCGCTGACACTAGCAAGGTGATTATATAATAAGTAGCCGGCTGGGCGACTAGTACATCGACCCGCGTGCTAAGGCTACATCCCTTAAACCACATTTACAGTCTTTATAGGAGCGCCCCCTAGTTCCTAGCACACCACAACACACTACACTGGTCAGCTTGCCCTGTCAAGGGGAGCTACCCTTCTTTAGGCACAAACTCATAAATTAGTACAGCAACTCTCCCTTTTAGATCCACCCCCAAATAAGGGATCTAAAACACTGGTGGAGGCGGGGTCCTACGCATAGAGAAAAGGGACTCAACCAACGAGCCCTCGTAGGTAAAACGACCCCTTCCGTACCGCAAAAGCCAAGCAAATTAGTGAGAAAATTTTTTCCCCCAGACAGAAAGCACCATATTTTTTTTTTGGTGCTCTAAACTAGCTACACAAGGGAAAGGCTTGATAAACCAACCCCCTAGCCCCATACAGAACCAGAGAGATATAGGAATACACTGGCAAACACGCACAGATTTTTTTTCTCTCTATTGTTACTTTAGGCCCATACACTTCAGGCAGAATGGCACCTCAGGCAGAGATTGCAAGCCATAGAGGCAATAGGGGTGCGCCAATATTATTAACATTATTGTTTAGATGCCAAAGGCACATACAGATCAGGCAAACACAAATACGGACACTCAAAACAGAAAATCGGGACAATACAGGGCAAACAGCCATACACTCCGTCAGAGGGTAGGACAGCGCGATTAAGATGCGCACATAAGCACTTGCAAGCAGGCCATGAGCCTCAATAAGGCAGTACACCCAAATTTGGGACAAATACCGTGAGCTACAAGCCAATAAGGCCATTTTTGAGTTCATGGTAGGGCCATCAGCCCACCCGAGAGAGGACATAAGCGTAGATACGCTAACTCGACAATTTGCGAGGATGTCCCTCTCGCCACGTACTGCCACAGAATGGCAGGAGTTCGCCGTGGCCACAGGCCAGGAGACGGCCAGGTTAGGCTCCAACATACTAAAGAATACATCCTACACAGACACACGTCCTTCAGCTCCGGATCGGAAGGCAATTTTGCCAAGCCGAGGGGAAGAGCCTAGAACAATCCCCTCGGACCGGATGAACGAGAGGGAGTTGAAGCCAGGACCTTCAATCACACATAATACGACAGAGGGACAACAGGAGGTAACCTCGTCATGGGCTGACGACGTAGAGCCTGACCTACCACATATAAAGCCTACATACACTCACACAGATAGGCTAACACAGTGGCAGGAGTCTGCCGTGGCCACGGGCCAGAAAGCGGACAGGCTACACGACACCACATTGGCAGGACAAAAACAGGCACTTAAGCGGCCCTCACCGCCAGTTCAAAGGGCAAATTTGCCAGAACGGAGGCGAACACCGGCATTAGTCCCTCAGGATGCACGGTACACGCACATACAGATTAAACAGGCATTACCATACAATACACGGGGATTAGGAAAGGTATTATTACCCACCCCACAAAACCTCGCAGTCAAACATACATACACTCCCGCAAAATCTGCTAAGATAGCGCCAAGCGCAATAACGCCCTTAAATACAGGTACACTTAGACCTAGAAACACGCGCTACGGTGGAAGTAGGGCAAGGCTTACTTTGCTAGAAATTCCGCCGGAAAACAGCAAAGAAACACCTCAATGGATTTCAAAGGCCTATAATATCGTAACAGGGCAAAACCCTTCACCTTTCTGAGCACTGAAGCTCGAAAGACGATAACGACTTCCACCAAGGCCAAAGAAATAAAATAACATCACTTCCCCCATCATAAATGGCCACACAAGTTCTTTCACGCGGGAGATATCAGAAAATAGACCGACAATTACATAGTAAACATAAACTGCGCATTTTTTTTTTCTTTCTCGTATTTTATGTATATACAGGGCAACATGGCCAAATTAGAAGTGAGTAATTTTAAATCCTTCTGTGTTTTTTTTTGGGAACCATGGCATCTTTCTATTAGGCCATCACTAAGCCAAGTGAAAGCCCATCAGGCTCAAGGCCGGAAAGAGATATTTTGAACACAACTTAGGCATAAAATCACAGCATAGAGCTTAAGGGAGTCTTTCTAAGTAGAAATGACTAGATGTTCTACGTTATGGTTCCACAGTTTGACAGATTCTCTTGTTGCGGGCAAAAAACCGTAAGCATGGCAAGAATTAAGAATCTCAAACTAGTTTCAAAAAAAAAAAAAAAAAAATTTTGGGAGGTGTGCTTTAACCAACTAAAAAGCCCAATTGCACACCGGGATGAGACACTGTCATTTTGGTGAGTTACAATTACTTTGATAGGCAGGTTTGACTCCCACAGTGCACTGGCTTTGCTCGTGACGTGGATACAAGGGTATCAGTTACGTCTGGCAATGGCCTTCCTAAGGTGTACTAGACAGTGTCGGTAGATTCCCCTGAGACGTAACCAGATTACGGTAGTACTCACGTTACCAAATTGGTAAATACTACACTCAGGTCCCAATCACCATTTTTTTTCAAAAACATAGTGCTCACGACATAATTTTTAGAGACTAACGCCACCTACTATTATTTTCTTTCAATGTGCTCTCTTAATGCAGAGCGGGGCATAAATATTTTTTTTTTGTTTCACACATTTAGCCCAAGAAAGAAAAATGGCCAAATAAACTATATATATATTTTATACATAGGTATACATAACACAACACTCGGGGACACAAGTGTAGTCAATGGAAGGTTCTTTTGCAGACGGCCAATGCATATGAGATTTCCGAAGTGAAATGCCATGGCCTGTGGTTTGGATTCCAAGTAGAACGGAAATCCCGTGGCACATGATCTCTAGAAATGGTCACGTTAAACCACAAAATTCCCCTCTTGCCTTTTTATAATGCGAAGAGCACTAACAGAAAAGCAGGCTGATTAAGAACACATGTTCGGATACACAGCGTTATCGGAACAAATAAACAAGCGAGCGCGCAAGACATTGCAACCCGACACCCTCATACTCAGCAGTAAAGCAGACCTCAGTGATAAACTGCGAGCCTTACAGACGACAGTTCCCAAAGCACACTGCACGGAATCATTCATAGCCAACCTAAGAACCCTATATCTTCAAAATTTACACTACGAGGAGAGGGCAAAAATAAGCAAACTCCTCGCA
Source organism: Meconema thalassinum (assembly GCA_946902985.2). NCBI lineage: Eukaryota > Metazoa > Arthropoda > Insecta > Orthoptera > Tettigoniidae > Meconema > Meconema thalassinum. Next base: position 638,211,143 of record OX336389.2, read on the forward strand.
GGAAGGTATACTAGGGGTTGCGCATAGAAAAACACACAGCCCATTTGCCATAGTGTAGGCGGCACAGAAATGGCCACCAAATCTTTACAGACAACCGGCTTCGAACCCATGTCCACACACAAAAACCTCGTACCGAAAACTAACTAAACAACGGTATTTTCGGTACGAGAAACACAAACAAAATACAGACAGAATGCCCGCAGAACATGAACAACGCAGACATATAACACAGAGAATTACATAGAACACGGGTTCGAACCCCAGAGAAAATTGCACGCCAGGGAAAAACAAGCAGACGGCCTTCCAATCACACCAAAATTGGCCCATATAACGGCTTAGACAGATAATACTACATTCCTGCGGCCAAATGACAGGCATAAAATTCCAGAAATACACTCGACAGGGAAAATGGACTTTCCAGACAGAGACATATAAATTTCGTAAGACAACGGTCTTACGGAATAATGGCCACACAACGGCAATAGTAGCAGGGCGGATTACCACATCGGGCCGCCAGGAATTTAACACAATGACCACACTGGCATACGTGCAGAAAAACACGCAACAGTGGTTAACCTACATAAAATCCCGGCCTGAAGTTACACACACAAACTGATGACTTGCAGACTTAGCCACTTTGCAACACTGTCGATGACAAAACGCGATTGTGTAGTGGCAGTGACCATGAATAAACAAATGCAGAACAATCATAACACTATACATTTTTCAACACTGCGAAAGCATTTATCAACAAGCAGACGTCACAGACCAAAACTTGTCGCAGGCCCAGAGTAGCACGTTCGTAAAGACGTTGGCAGGCCACGGGCGCTTCCTAACCATACACAATATACACAGTAGGACTTAGCCCTACAGCAGACCAGGCGTCCGCGTGGTGTAGCGGAGCGTAGTCACACACACACACACAAACGCGCTCACCAATCAGGGGCGAACATAGGGACTTTGAGGAAACGGGACCTCCCCTTAACAACTTCTTTTTGCGACCCTAGTCCCGAAACAAATCATTCCAGGCGACTAGGACTTAGCCCTATAACGGACCAGAGTAGGTCGTGAAGCTTCGCTATCCCAAAGCGCGGATAGAAAACCAACATGGACCAAGGGAGGATGACAAGAGAACATGCTAACAGCGTCCCACTCTACTCCCTTCCCATAACCTTCTCACGCCCAACATAAACAACGCAAACACATCTACACGACCATAAACAGCTACACTACACTACAAAGTATACATAAGGGTTGGTAAACTTCATGTGTTTACAGAAAGGGCATGCTACGCCCTGAGCCCCACCGCTATCACCTGAATGAGAGGGGTGCATCGGCCAACAACAACTAAGCGTAATGCACATCTCCATATGAGAGATGAGGCCATAAGTAATAAATACTAACCATTTTTTTTTTAAATTTAAATCATCCCGCATGAGAGGGAAATATATTAGTATTATGCCTCAACCTACACCTATCCATACATGAGTGCAAACGCCTCATATCCAGACGCATGCATGTATATCCCATCCATTCACCAGGGGATATTGATAACAGACCGGCATGGATTTTTATTTTATTTTTTGCAACCCCGGGAATTACCTGCCCCGTTCCACTCACTGTAGGAGCATCCCAGCACAAAAACCGGTTCCAGGCCGCCACTAACGCGGAATTCGGAAGTGCGCAACCTCCTCCTACCCTGCTTTAACCCACTCTACAGATAACTACCCCCAGATCACAATAACAGGGTACCTGACGCCACAGACCCTACTAATACCTCCATCAAGGTTAAAAAAGAGCATTATCGCTGGAGAAGCTGATATAGCACAGGTAGCCTAAAGTAGTCTACGTATGTAGAGGTTTTACCAGCCCACCACACTGGAAGTATTTTACATTTGACACTTTTTACACAGGTTACACCTATAATTAAAAAAAAAAAAAAAAAAAAGGGAATCTGAAACACCCTGGCTGATGATACCGGCGTTAGCCAAAGGTCAAAAGCACAACACTAGGGGCAGAGCTGGGGAAGGCGATGTGGACCCTTACCCCAGTTGGCTCATCAAATTACTGACGACTAGACCAAATAGACGAACCACGTAAGGTCAAAGCATTCGCGGCCTGGTCGGGCAAGCTCTGGAATCCTAGGTGCGCATAAACCGCCCCTGGGAGGAAGGGATGCTAAACCCACTTTGAGCCACGGTCGTCGAAGCCAAGACCTGCAGGGAGACTTTCTGAGAATGGCGGGAGAAATAGCTCACTCCGCGTCGGCCTCGGGAGCTATCCCTAGAGGCGACCATATTATGACTAGACTGTTAGTTAAATTTACGTAAGTAGGACTTCCATGGCGGGGAGTCAGACTCCTATTCGTCAGGAGTGAAGCAGGATCCAAGGGTTCAGCAGGACCAATCCTAGATCCGACAAGTCCTTACCCCGCGAGGTGAAGGTGAAGACCACGACGGTAATCAATAATGCAGAATGAAATATGAATATATATATATGGAATGTACGCGCTCATTCGGTCCTGCGCCCACGTAAATGGACGACAACGGGTCGCCAGAGTTCTTAAATGAGTAGCATAGCGGGCACTCAAAAGGGTTCAGTGGGCCAACCCAGCAATGCCAATTAAGGCGAAGAGGACTCCCCGGACGCTCACTTCCCGGAGGACATATGAATACAAATATTGCGGCCGAAACAGGCGAAGAGGACTCCCCGGACGCTTTCTTCCCGGAGGATATTATGCCATGGGACCACACTGTCCAATGCCCACATAAATGACGACGCATCGGGCAGTCAGAGGGCATTAAGAGATGGGGCATTGCGCGCCCCTCACAGGAGCCAAGTGGGCGGCTCACCTACGTCGAATAGGAACAGCACCCGGTTATGAACACGAAAGTTACAGCGGGCGGAACGGTTAGCTTAGTGGCACCGTAAGCCGCCCGCGGATAGATTAATCCTAGTAATAGACGTCGACACTAGACTTAAGGGGACGGAATCTAGCGACCCTAGAGACAACCGGTGTTTCTGGGGCTCGTGCGGGTGGTGATCTGGGGATTTAATTGCCCCAGGCGATCGTCCTAGGCCAAATTTAGTTATAGACGGTTGCATTTGACACGCAACCTAGGATTAAGCAAATTTAATGAACACTGTTGCAATTCAGCACAGCATCTTTCGGCAATAGATTAAGGCAACCCTCTCGGCTTAGATGTAGTTTTTTTTTATATATACCATAAGTAGAATAAGTAGTATAAGAGAACGCCGTTCGGCGCCTGATGACCCACAAATCCGTCATCAGGGTAAGTCCGATAACTCGTGATAAGTTATTATAATGTAGCATAGTCTTACATTTAAGACAATTTTTTTTAATACATATATTGGGGTAAAATTTCGGCGCCTGGCGGCCCAAATTCGTTGCCAGGGTAAGCCCAATACTACAACACATTAGGAAATGACGTCACGGCACCATATAGGGTAAGCCCGGCCATATATCGAGTAATAATAACCATGCCATTCTTTTCACAGGTAAAAAGGGGCTTCAGACTGTGGCAACGCTGCCACAGGAAGCGGCATATGGAATAGGGAATTTCAATGTTTTGTTAACCTCTCCATTTTTTTTTGCAGGCATTGTCACCTAGAATATGACACGTGTAATTATGATTTCGCTGCCAGATAGCAGCAACATGCTATTTAATGCCCCCTTATTGTAGTATTATACCTGTGCATACTAACCTCCATTTAACATTCATTCTCACTTACACACTCACTACATTTTTTTTTTACAGCTACACGTCAATAATCTGCACAGCGGGAATGATGCCTGTGGGGCATCAAGCTTGCTGGCAGATCTGCATAAAACAAAAACACTTGAAGCGTCAAAATGCGACGCAGCTTACGGCGATGAGGGCGCAACCGGCATGTGGCGGCGACCCTCATGGCCAAGTGTGCAAGCATTCACCCACAGGGGATGCTTCACAGACTATGTATTAAGAATACACTGCAAGCGGTACGACCACTCAACCGTGCCAAGAGGTGGCCGTATAGGATCAGCCGTGATACGGCAAGCGTACGTACAAACAGGTAGCGTGCACGCGAGGATCCAAACAAAAACTAGAATTATAAGGGTTTAGCGCGCTTAAGTAGACATAAGGTCATTGTAGTTCATAATTTTAAAGGGTAAACTACATACATATTCCTGCGCCCACGGGCAATTATTCCAATTGAAATTCCTAAATGTCAGCATCGCAACATGATACATTAAACTCTATATATATTTTTGTCTGTTTATCCAGTTCACGTGTACACGATGTCTATATTTTTGTTTTGTTTTGTTTCGTTTGCTAAGGTAACACGTAACCAATGTCTGTGAATTGTTTTCTTTCATTTTTCTCTCTTCTAACTTCCCCATTTGTCAGGGTGTTCCGTTTTATCCCACACCAATAAATACATTTTAAATATTTCCTTTAAATTATACCCTGGAACACCCATTTTTTTCTATTCTCTCCTATCTTCTTTATTGCAGGGAGCACTTTTTCCCCAAGATAGGGCGGACGACGCAATCATCCGTTCGGCCCTGGGTTTTTCCTCCCTGCACAACTATGTAACCATGTATAACCATGTTTTTTTTCTTTTTTATGCCGACAACGGCAATGGCGATTGTGCCTCAATAGCAATTATTTTCTTTATTCAACAATGTTAATGCACATTTCACCATGCAATGTAAAATTTATATACATATATATCTATGTACACCCCATAACCCTCCCCTCTGAACACGGGCTGACCGCACACCTACACTTCTGCACGACGACACCCGTTCCATACGACGACGCTTACGACGCCACCACCAGAAGAGACGAGGGGGATTCAAAAACTACTACGACAACATCCCAACCCCAAGTGCCCTTCCCGGTCGCGAGGACGCGACCAAATGGAGGAAGAGGCTTGTACAATACCCAAGGGGTATGCACCCCTTAGAGATCATCCCCCCCATCATCTGTCTAAATCTCATAAAAGGCAACCCTTTAAAAGCCTACCCAATATCCATCAATACTATAAGGGCAGCTGGCTACTCCATAAAGCAGCTCAACCCTTGCGTAATTATGACACACAGCGACATACTACAAACTGGTTCAACTATGCCACAACGCGCTGACAGAACAGAGGCTAAAGGTATAAAAGGTGCCTTAAGTGGGTCACGAGAATCTCTCCATCACCAGTGCTTCGACGAGACAGCCGGAGGCTAACGACAGTGTCAACCGAGGTGAGTCAGTCAGTCAGTGTTCAGAATCCTACTTTTGTAACCTAACACCCACAGTTTGTACTCACATTATAACATCACAAGATCCCTTAAAAGGGACTAACAGTTACTCATTGCTGACCAATAAACACTTGGTCAGTCTCTTACACTCGCATTACTGATCTACACTCTTCTTCACGTCCCAACGTCCTTCCTTACTCCCGTCACAATCAGACGTGACACACCGTAGTAATAACGCCAACTCAGACGTCCTTGTATTCCTCACAGCGGCTAGCGTGCTCAAGTGAAGCGCGTGCCGAACCGCTGACACTAGCAAGGTGATTATATAATAAGTAGCCGGCTGGGCGACTAGTACATCGACCCGCGTGCTAAGGCTACATCCCTTAAACCACATTTACAGTCTTTATAGGAGCGCCCCCTAGTTCCTAGCACACCACAACACACTACACTGGTCAGCTTGCCCTGTCAAGGGGAGCTACCCTTCTTTAGGCACAAACTCATAAATTAGTACAGCAACTCTCCCTTTTAGATCCACCCCCAAATAAGGGATCTAAAACAATAGAGTGATACCTTATTGAAACAGACCTAAATTTAAAAGTTTATTACGGATTGTTAGTAAGAGGTTAGGAAAGAGAAATAGGGGATTGAGGAAAAATGTTCATGGCCTTATTTAAATATAAACGGACGATCGCGACGCGGTAGAAAAGTTGAACAAGCACTGGTTTTCACTATAGTTGGTTGAAATATATGAAAAGTTCACTGTGGAAACACAAAGTTTATGGGAAAGAAAGTTATTGCAATGATAACTGGTTTCACTAGGTAGGCGAGAGTCTATTTCTTGAGAAAGTTGTAAATTACAATTAAATGCGCCATAGAAAATTCCAGCGGTGGACGAAAATTCACTATTGTAGTAATTTAGAAGTAAGATTCTTCAATTTTAAATAGCATTCTCACAAATAAGTGAGAAATACATGACGGCAGGACTTGCAGATAAAGTAAAAGATCTGGAAGGTTCCAGAAAGATCTTAGTAGAAAAATGGGGCTAATGTAAATCCAACGGAGGAACTAGCTTGGTGAATTATAGACAGCGGGTATTAGATAATATCCCACGTAGCGAGAGGATTTCTCATTTAAATAGCTTAAGAAAAGCTCTTTTCTAGTAAGGTTGGTTTGTACGAACCAAAGCTCAACATGGCAAATCCCACGAAGAATGATTTGTGCCCCAAAATAAATAATCTCACACTGTCTATAAAAGTATCGTTAAAAGCACGTGAAAGTTAAAACCATGAAGATGAGGTTAAAACTTTAAGATGGTACTTATCTTGATTTCATGTTGAAGGCGAAGTTCCGTATGACGATAACTACTTTGCCAACATGGCGTAGAAGAGAGTATGCCTCTTGGTTTGAGGAGGCTGGCTCGAGAGGAGCCTTAACTGATCGAGTCAACTGCCGACTGAGAAGTGAGACCTGCTCGACGGAGCACGGAGGGTCCAAGGAAGGGAAAAAGAGTGGGGGGTAGGAAACAAAAGGAGAACATATAAACATAACCAACTTATCAAAAATAAATGTTCTTCTTGATGAATGGTCTTCAAGGAGTCGATAGTAGGCGATGCTAGCGCAGCGTGGTGAGTAAAGAAGTAGACGTAGTTCTCTTGCTCATGGAGATAATAGCTGGCGATGGCAGCAAAATCTGGTGGCCAGATGGAGAAGGAATTCCTCTTGCGCGAGGAAGAGTTCAAGAGCTTCAGAGATTCGCTGCTAGATGACGCTAGGTGAGTCACAGAGAATATATATCTAGAACAGACTCATGAAGACATAAGAAACAGGAACCAAAGAGAAAATAGAAGATCACTGTTGGTGTTTGACACAGAGGAAGGAAAGAACATGCAAAAGCATTCAAAATTTTAATCTCTCGTACCGTGTATTCCAAGAATACACCATACTGGGAGGAGCAAACACCAACAGAGAACAAATAAGCAGTTAGACATTTAAAGGAAGAGGAGCGATCAAAGACAGGGGTCTTGTAATCGGACCGTTAGTGGTCAAGACTTTGACTACCCTGACTCTCCCATCTCTTCCAGGATAACACTCGGTCACTCTACCGGAAGTCCAGACTAGAGGGGGAGAAACATCCCTAACCAAGACCAAGTCCCCCACTTTAATGTCGGGACTGGAAAGAAACCACTTCTGCCTCCGTTGCAAGGAAGTTAAATATTCCAAGTTCCATCTCTTCCAAAAAGAATTACGGAGGGCTTCAAGTTTACGCCAAGCGATAGGTAGATTGGAATCCCTGTAAGAATTGGGAAGAGGAGGAGGGGCAGAAAGAGAAGTGCCGATAAGGAAGTGACCAGGGGTGAGTGGAAGTAGGTCATCAGGGTCATTGGAAAGCGGAGTTAAAGGGCGAGAATTAACAACACCTTCAATCAGAACAGACAGTGAATTGAATTCTTCATAAGTCAGAATTCGATTACCTAAGACTTTTCTTAAATGACGTTTAGTGAGCTTTACGCAAGATTCCCACCTACCACCGTGATGAGGAGCGTAAGGAGGTATAAAGCGCCATTTGAAACCTTTTGAATAAGAAAAATTAGAAATTTGTTCCATGGCAGGAGAGGAAGTGAGAGCTTTCTTCCACAGTGAAGCTGCGCCCTGAAAAGTGGAAGCGTTATCAGAGAACATCTCTGAAGGAACACCACGCCTAGCGGTGAAGCGAGAGACAGCTGATAAAAAATAAGAAGTAGAAGCATTCGTTACTAGTTCCAAGTGGATTGCACCGGTAACCATGCAAACAAAGAGAGAAACATAAAGCTTACCAAACAATTTGCGTTTAGCTTCAGGAGAATTTCGTTGATATTGGAACGGACCCATATAGTCCACACCAGTTAAAGCAAATGGGCGTATAGGAGAAGAGCGAAAAGAGTGCAGATCGCTCATTAATTGAGTTTTGATTTTAGGTTTCGCTTTGAAACAAGGAATGCACTTGTGAATTACAGAAGAAACTTCATGAATTCCATTTATAATCCAGTACTTTTCCCTTAAGAGGCAAAGCAGAGTGCGTGTACCAACATGAAGATTACGGTAATGAAAGTCACGTATAATTAAGGAAGTTACGTGATGTTTGGAAGGCAAAATAACGGGATGCTTTTTGTCCTCAGAGAGCAAAGATTGCGAAAGTCTTCCACCTACCCTGAGTAACCCATGGTCATCAAGGAACGGGGCCAAAGCACGAAGACGACTGGATTTGGGAAGATCCCTTTTAGAAGAAAGTAAAGACAATTCAGAAGAAAAGGCTTCTTGCTGTGTCAGTTGTAAAACCTTAATGGTAGCGAGAATCAATTCATGATTGGTAAGATGTGGTTTAGGGAGAAGAGGTTGGTCAACCACAAGATATTTCCATCTAAGGGGATAGGCGACAATTCGTAGTAATTTATGAAAAGAAGAATAGCGGGACAACAAGGGATGAGAAGCGTTGGATACAAGACACGAAGCAATAGATAGAGGTACTTTAGCGTCAGGCAAGTTGGAGTTTGTAGCTGGGGGTTTAGAAGGCCATGAAGAAGAGTCTTCGATTAGCCACGAAGGCCCATGCCAGTATAATGGGGAAGCTGCCAATTGAGAGGGTAAACAACCACGAGAGATAATATCGGCTGGATTATCAGCACCGGGCACATGCCTCCATTGACATCCAGAAGAAAGAGTTTGAATTTTGGAAACTCTGTTTGCAACAAAAGTTTGCCAATGAGAGGGGCTCTTGGCGATCCACGAAAGGGTGATCATGGAATCGCTCCAGAGATAGATTTGCGAGAATTCGACTTTTAATACTTCCCGTAACTTCTTAACAAGTTCGGCAGCCATGAGAGGAGCGTACAATTCAAGCCTAGGCAAAGTAATAGCTTTAAGAGGAGCGACTTTCGATTTGGCACAAACAAGGTTGGAAACTGAAGATCCATAGAATGAACCGTGATAAACTAAATATGCGCAGCAACCATAAGCTTTTTCGGAACTATCCGCGAACACATGAAGGAAAAAGGGTGTATTAGAATGAGAGCTAATTAAATTCCTGGGAATTTCAATGAGGGAAAGATCCAACAAATTACTGCGAAACGAGAGCCAGCGATTAAGAAAAGAAAGAGGGACAGTATCATCCCATTCACACTTAAGCGACCACAGTTCTTGCATGAAGAGTTTGGCTATAACGATGACTGGGGCAAGGAATTGAAGTGGATCAAAAATTTTTGCAATTTCAGAGAGAATTTGTCTTTTTGTATTAGGAAGCTCTTCTGCGAGCGAAACTTTATAGATAAGAGTGTCAGTGCTAGTGCACCAGTGAACTCCTAGGGTTTTTATAGATTCGGAGTTTCCACAAATTTCGACAGAAGAAGGATCTACTTCTTCGATGGGAAACTGAGCGAGAAACTCAGGGGAGTTGGAGTTCCACTTATGGAGTGGGAAACCTCCATTCCTTAACAATGCCTGAAGTTCTTAAGACACAAAAGAAGCTTCCTCTAAAGAGGGGAAGGACTGCAAGTAATCGTCAACATAAAATGATGTTGTTAGTGCTTCAGAGGCTTTGGGGTTAAATAAATGACCATCTTGTTAGGCTAGCAAGTGTAGGGATCGGATAGCAAGGAAAGCAGAGGGTTTTAAGCCATAAGAAACCGTTTTCAAGCGAAATACCTTAATGGGCTTACTGATTTCATCACGCCACAAGATTCTTTGAAGATCTCGTTGTTCTGGTTGAATTAACACTTGACGGTACATCTGTTTTATGTCGGCTATGACAGCTATGGGAAATAATCGAAAGTTTAAGAGTATAGCAGATAGATCTGATTGAATGGCAGGACCAGAATAAAGAGTGTCATTAAGGCTGTTGCCATTAACGTCGGGTGATGAACCTTTGAAAACAACTCGAATTTTATCTTTTACAAGAGGGTTTTTCCACACGGGATGATGATTTAAATAAACCGTTTCAATTGGGGGGTGTAATTCATCATCAGATTTGTTAACAACTTCCATATGATCTAAGCTTTCATACTCATCCATGAAATCAGTATACTGTTGTTTAACAAGAGGTTCCTTCTTGAATTTGCTCTCGATAGCGAAGAGAGCTTTTCGAGCTTTAGGCTGAGAGTTGATAAGTTTAGGAGGATTATGTAATCTTGGCATTTGAACGACGAACCGGCCATCAGAAGAACGAGTGGTGGTGTTCAAAAAAAGTTGCTCACAGAATTCATTTTCTGAAGAGGTTACATTAGGAGAATCAACATTTTCAAGCCTCCAGAACTGTTCCAGGTCAGTATTGGAGAAGTAACATTGCGATACGGGTTGAGGAGAATAATGGGGAAGTTGACCGGTGACGATCCATCCAAAATTAGTGTCTCTGGCGACCACGTTTGAGGATAACTTACGAACCTGTTTACGTAGGCAATTCCAGAAAACATTGGCACTAAAGAGTATGTCAATAGGGTTCTGCATATTGAAAAAAGGATCGGCTAGCCTTAAATGCGAGGGAATGTTTAACCCTGAAATATCCACAGAGTGACTTGGAGTGTCTTCTCCAATGCTATTGAGAATTAGACAATTAAGTTTAAGAAAGTTGTTTCTATGACAAGTATCTCTTATAGTTAGCTTTGAGAATTGTAAAGCTTGCGATTTTGAGCTGTTGATGCCCGACACGTTGATAGAAGTGTGGTTTACAGGTAGACCTAGTTTTCTAATCAAGGAATTAGACACAAAATCATGAATTGCCGCTGCGTCTAGAAGACCGCGTGCACGGACCCAGTTGCCAAAGTTATCCTGAACTTCGATTTGAACAGTAGACAACAATACTTGAGCACTGCGAATGGACTTGGCATTTTGAATATACGATGAAGCATTAGAACTGTTAGCACTATCATTTTTCGGAGAAGTAGATGCTGTCGATGACCTTGCCTGATCATGACGATGTAGCAAAGTATGATGAGCCTTTTCACAATGGTAGCAAAGTCTTGTGGACTTACAATTTGAAGCAGAATGCGTGGGCGCTAGGCAGTTGAAACAATGTTTGTTTTGAGCGACTAATTTTCGTCTGTCGTCGACTGACATTTCTTTAAAAGATTTGCAGAGGTATAGGGCATGGGGATCTTTACAAAGTATGCACTTTACAGGTTCGTTTAAACTTTTGCGAGGTTCGCTTTGCGTGTTTAAAACAATAGAGCTAGCAACACGACGTTCACTAGACCTAGTTGGGTAACCAGTAGTGTTTGATTTAAATTTGGATGAGCTGGACCCGGGTTTTTGGTTATTGGACGCTGAGCGTTCACTTTTGGGTTTGATGGACATTAATTCGAATTTGGAACTAGGAGATGAAGGTTCACTTTGATTAGCTAGAGCGGTTAAAAGTTGGCATCTAGCGTTTATGAAAGTAACTAAATGCTCGTAAGTGTAGTCGTCTTCTTTAGAAAGTTCAATTTCCCAAGCTTTGAGGGTAGCAGCATCAACTTTAGAAACCACTAAATGTATTAGGAAAGTATCCCAATAATTAGTAGGTTGATCTAATTGGGACAAAGCCTTAACGTGAAGTTGTGTAGTGTCAACTAGAGTACGTAAACTAGTGACGTCATTGTGCTGTGACGCAGGTAGATTGAATAGAGCCTTTATATGGCGCTGAATACGTAACCGTAAATTTCCATATCTTTCCTTTAATAAGTTAAAGGCAATGGGGTAATTTTCGGCACGCAGAGGAAGTGCTTCGACCAACTGCAAAGCTTGACCTCGGAGGATAGATCTCAAATAATGAAACTTGTAAATGACTTGAATGTCTTCATTGTCATGAACAAGGGAGCAAAATAATTCATAGAAAGAATCCCAAGCAGATTCATCTCCAGAAAAATGGGGTAAATCAATTTCCGGTAAAGTTGGTTTGGGCTTGTGAGTGCCCTCACGGAAAGAAGTTTGTGGTTCGTGAAGGGAACCAAGAACAGAAGCGTCCTTTTTCTGCTCCTCTTCGAGTTGGCGTATTATTTTGAAAGCAGAACCTATGCCTTCGTAATATAGGTTTTCTACTTCGACACGATCTTCTGTTTGATTGAGCATGCAAGTTTCTATTTCAGTTTGAATGTTACAGTAGTTTTCATAAGAACGTTCAAAATCCTTTACACGATGTTTCAACAAGTCTAATTGCGCTTCTGAGGGATCTAATTCTTTTATGTACCTTCTGAATCGGGTAATTTGCCCTTTATAGGATGCTCGTTTAGAAGTAAGTTTTTCATCCTTATCCTTATCAGTGGGAGCCATATTAAAGAAGGTAGATGAAAATGTAACTCACGAAACTGTGGAACCTTGGAAATGCTGTCAAGCTGGCAGCAGCGAATGAGTAGAAAGAACGGGACACGCCAAAGGAGACAGGAGTGGCCTCTTTCCCCTTCACAGGCTTTGCAAGATGTGGTTATAGCTGAAAGATTCAAAGCAGATATTAATAATTTGCCAAGTATTGTCAAACGACACTTTTTTAAAAAGGAAAAATGGAAAATGGACTCTCCCGGGTTTCTGGGACCAAACTTTTGGTAGTTTATTGGCTAAGGAATAACCCACCCACCAAGGGAAGATGATAAAAATAAAGGGAAGTAGGTTTTGGATTGGAGAAAAAGGATAGAAAAATAGGAGGAGAGTCCCACAAGAGTTGTAAATTTAACTTTAAATACCTTTAGAGGCAGTTGCCACTGGAAATTAACTCTCTGATACCTAAAGTAGGTACAAGCTTGGTCGAAGCTAACGGGAACCGCAGCTGAGACTTGGGCGATTTGCAGGAGAGAGGCTGTAGTGTATTTCCTCCCAAGCATGTATAAGACTACTATGGGGAAAGGTGATGGTCTGGCAAAACTAAGAGCAACAAATTTATTGTAAAGTTTTTCAAAGAAATTCGTTTTGCGAAATAATTCGAAGAATGCCAATGATTTAAATCGAGTTTGGTATTTCCAATTTTCGAAATTATAGAGTTCCTGAGAAAAGCGACCCAGTGCTTCCAGGAAGGAAAGTGATAAAAGATTATAACCTGGGGAGTAATTTTGTTGAATAAGCCAATGGTTGCATTTAGAAATGGCTAAACTTTTACTCGGCGAGGAGCCGGCTAAAAGTTTAGACAAAAAGAAACACTTATTTTTTGGAAAACTGACCATAAGTTTTCGGAGAGGATCTCCACAAGCAGGTAGCTGGCGTAGCGAGCTTTACTTGCCTTACTGGCCAATTAGAATTAGCTATTAAAGCTAAAAGGATCTTTAGTGAGGTTACTACTAAGAGTTCTTGCTCAAATGCAACGAGTGGTGAATGCCCTATGAATGGTTTTAATGGCATCAAGTATGGAGAGCCAAGGAGGACAGGATCTTGCTTACCCGTTGTATTAGAAAAATGAAAAAGCAAAAAAGAAACTCTTAATTTATTTAACAAATTAGAGGAAGTTGATATCTTTAACAATTAAATATGTTTCAATCTTATTAACAATTTGGGGTCGCAGACCTCCGACAACATTTAGAAATTGCTCCAGGCAAATAATAATTCTTAAGGTTTTAAACCTGGTACTAAAATCTTTGTAAGATTTTAAAAAGGCAATGAAATGATTAAAGTTTAAACATTAAATTGAGTACAAGGAGTGTACTATAAGAAATTTCTGAAAGAATATTCTAGAGAGTATAACAACTTCGAAAATATGAATAAGGAAAACATAAAGAATAAAATAGAAGTTCCTACAACTTCTTATATTTAAACAGAATTACTATATGAGAATTATACAAAAGAGGGCAGGTCACTTACTGTGAAATCTGAAGAGATAATCAAAAAGAAGGTTCTCGACCTCCTATATTTTAGATAGGAATCACGAGCCAAATGGGGCAGTTTCCATTTAGTGAGACCTAAAAATAACTCACACAAGAGTTGAAAGAATTGTTTTCCCTGATTTGAAGGGAGAAACAATGTAAGTTTGAAACGTGTATAAAACACGTAATTATACAGCAATTACTTAATGATAAACAAGCAAAATGGAAGGGCACTTCATAGAGTGACACCTTATTGAAACAGACCTAAATTTAAAAGTTTATTACGGATTGTTAGTAAGAGGTTAGGAAAGAGAAATAGGGGATTGAGGAAAAATGTTCATGGCCTCATTTAAATATAAACGGACGATCGCGACGCGGTAGAAAAGTTGAGCAAGCACTGGTTTTCACTATAGTTGGTTGAAATATATGAAAAGTTCACTGTGGAAACACAAAGTTTATGGGAAAGAAAGTTATTGCAATGATAACTGGTTTCGCTAGGTAGGCGAGAGTCTATTTCTTGAGAAAGTTGTAAATTACAATTAAATGCGCCATAGAAAATTCCAGCGGTGGACGAAAATTCACTATTGTAGTAATTTAGAAGTAAGATTCTTCAATTTTAAATAGCATTCTCACAAATAAGTGAGAAATACATGACGGCAGGACTTGCAGATAAAGTAAAAGATCTGGAAGGTTCCAGAAAGATCTTAGTAGAAAAATGGGGCTAATGTAAATCCAACGGAGGAACTAGCTTGGTGAATTATAGACAGCGGGTATTAGATAATATCCCACGTAGCGAGAGGATTTCTCATTTAAATAGCTTAAGAAAAGCTCTTTTCTAGTAAGGTTGGTTTGTACGAACCAAAGCTCAACATGGCAAATCCCACGAAGAATGATTTTTGCCCCAAAATAAATAATCTCACACTGTCTATAAAAGTATCGTTAAAAGCACGTGAAAGTTAAATCCATGAAGATGAGGTTAAAACTTTAAGATGGTACTTATCTTGATTTCATGTTGAAGGCGAAGTTGCGTATGACGATAACTACTTTGCCAACATGGCGTAGAAGAGAGTATGCCTCTTGGTTTGAGGAGGCTGGCTCGGGAGGAGCCTTAACTGATCGAGTCAACTGCCGACTGAGAAGTGAGACCTGCTCGACGGAGCACGGAGGGTCCAAGGAAGGGAAAAAGAGTGGGGGGTAGGAAACAAAAGGAGAACATATAAACATAACCAACTTATCAAAAATAAATGTTCTTCTTGATGAATGGTCTTCAAGGAGTTGATAGTAGGCGATGCTAGCGCAGCATGGTGAGTAAAGAAGTAGACGTAGTTCTCTTGCTCATGGAGATAATAGCTGGCGATGGCAGCAAAATCTGGTGGCCAGATGGAGAAGGACTTCGTCTTGCGCGAGGAAGAGTTGAAGAGCTTCAGAGATTCGCTGCTAGATGACGCTAGGTGAGTCACAGAGAATATATATCTAGAACAGACTCATGAAGACATAAGAGACAAGAACCAAAGAGAAAATAGAAGATCACTGTTGGTGTTTGACACAGAGGAAGGAAAGAACATGCAAAAGCATTCAAAATTGTAATCTCTCGTACCGTGTATTCCAAGAATACACCACTAAGAGCCCTAGGTGTGTTTCAAATAAAAGAGGTGGATTATCCACACGGGGAATTGTTACGACAAATCTAGCCTCTGAATTGCGTTTGATTGTTTCGCGAAACAGTTTTTCACAAATTTCATTTTCAACTGAGGAAGGTGAAACTGAATCTATAGTTTCGATTTTCCAAAATCTTTCTAAGTTGTAATCGAGACTTGCATTGACAAAATGACATTGTGAGAAATTTTGAAACGACTTACGAGGGACTTGACCCGTTACTGACCAACCTAGCTTGTAATGATGAACAAACACTCCTGGTGATATTTTGACCTTAGAGCTAAGGAGACATTGCCAAAATATTTGGGCACTGAGAAGTATGTCTACTGGAGCGCTCGTATTAAATGTTGGACCTGCCAACTGAATGTTATGAGGAAATTGTCAATTCCTAATTTCAAAAGAAGTACTAGGGGTATTACTGCCAATAGTATCAATGGCAAGACAATTCAAATGAAATGTTTTGTTACAATTAACAGCATCTTTGATATGAATACGAAAAAATGCAAAGATTTAACATTGCTATTGTTAATACCGGTAACCTGAATTAATGTTGGTGCCTTAGGAAGACCAAGTTTCTTAATGAGACGCTCACTTATGAACTAATGGGTGGCGGCATAATCCAATAAGGCACGTGCTACCAACCATCCACCAGAGGAATCTTGAACATTTAATAACACGGTCGATAGTAGCACCTGGGAACTACGAATAGAGCTAGAGCTCTGAGTATAAGATTGCGCATTGGCCCTTGGGGATGTATCTTTGGAACTTCCAGGGGAAGGAGTCTGACGTGGCTTTTCAAACCTATGAAGCAAGGTGTGATGTTGAGCCTTGAAATGGGAACAAGTATTTTTAGATAAGCAATCAGGCACCATATGACTAGCTGACAGGCAGTTGTAGCAATATCTTTTTGAGCTATTAATTTGCGTCTTTCGTCGGTAGAAAGAGCTTTAAAGACAACGCAGGAATATAACCTGTGAGGCGCTTAACAGAGAATACAATCTGTTGAATTATGTTGAACAGTAAAGACAGCAGATTTGTTTACTTTAGAACCGACTGGCTTGACAATATTAGATTTGTTATCTGCACTTCCTGACGTATGACAGGCTACGGCTGACAAAACCTGACATCTATTATTTATAAACGTAAGCAGTGAATCATAGGTATATGAAGTTTCATTTGTTATTTCCCTCTCCCATACCTTTAAGGTTGCTGGGTCAAATTTAGAAGTAACCAAATGAACTAAGAATAGATCCCAATGCTCGACCGGTTGATTCTACCGTACCAATGCTCTGACGTGTAGTTGGACCGTGTCACTTAAGGCTCGCAGTGTTGACAAATTGTCAGGACGCAAGGCAAGAAGGTTGAATAAGGCTTGAATATGCCTTTGTATACATAATCTTTCGTTGCCATAACGGCCTTTAAGAAGCTCTATAGCAATGTTATAGTTTTCTCCTGTTAAGGGGAGTTCTCTTATAAGTTGAGGGGGTGGGCCCTGCAAGTTGATTTTAAGTAATTGAATTTCTGAATTTCTGTAAGTGTGGCATTATCATGTACTAATGAACTGAACAATTCAAAGAATGATTGGCACATCTCCGCCTTTCCTGAAAAATGCGGAATTTCGATTCTAGGTAGCAATGGTTTGACACTATTCCCATTGTCGCTAATTCTTCCTTGAGTTTCCTCTACCTTCAACGCCAGGGTCAAAGTTCTAACTAATGCCACAGCCTGAGCGTGTGTATCAAAGTAATTACTCTCTACTTCTTCCCTATCCGACTGATGTTCCGGACTTTTGATTTCAATTTCAAGTTGCACGAGATCATATTTCTCGTACGCCTGTTCATAAGCTTTTAAGGCGACACTCCTGAGATAAACTCATCTTTTTTACCTAATGCATGGATTTTCACGAAACTTTGTGGGAATGTCACCCAAACAAAAGTAGAGATATCACAAACATTTGTTTCATATACATTTAATAGTTTTCCAATTTTTTTTTTAAATTTTTAATTCCATTTTTTTTCATAAATTTCAAATAACATGTTAATGGAAATTTGGAATTAAGTAGATAATATTTTTTTTAAACAATACTTATCGATTTTTCTGTAAATAATTTACATAATGAGATATTATGGTACTAAATTTGTGTATTTTTTTTGTTCAAAAATTTTGGACTTTTAAATCCCTACTACTGGGAAGAATTCTGCAATCAAGAATTCCATACGCAGGTTTCCTAATATAGCTGTGATACATATACCATACAAATTTTGTTACATTTGGCAGAATATTATGGGAGAAAATGGGATTTAAATGTAAAATTTCAATTAGCGAGAAAATTAAAGCAAAGTTCAAGTGATGTTATCTTCCTACCTCATGCATGGATTTTGACGAAACTTTGTGTGAATGTTACCTAAACAAAAGTAGATATATCACAAACATTTGTTTCATATACAATTAATAGTTTTTCCAAAAAAAAAAATTTTTTTGGAATTTTTAATTCCATTTTTTCATAGATTTCAAATGACATGTTAATGGAAATTTGGAATTAGGTAGATAATACTTCTTTAAAAAACACTACGTATCGATTTTTCTGTAAATAATTTATATAATGAGATATTATAGTACTAAATTTGTGTAATGTTTTGTTCAAAAGTTTTGGACTTTTAAATCCCTACTACTGGGAAGAATTCTGCAATCAAGAATTCCATACGCAGGTTTCCTAATATAGCTGTGATACATATACCATACAAATGTTGTTACATTTGGCAGAATATTATGGGAGAAAAATGGGATTTAAATGTAAAATTACAATTGGCGGGAAAATTAAAGCAACGTTCAATTGACGTTATCTTCCTGATCCATTACCTATAAGCCACCAGAATCGTATGTTTTACCTTCCTTTTGTTTCATATCAGCTTCTTTACGAATTTTGGTAGTTCTGGAAGATTGTCTAGTATCTTGATGCACAACTACAAGAGGTTACTTGCGCACGAACTTCAGAAAAGTAAACAGACAGACTACCGCCACAGAACTCGCAAGAAAGAAGAAACATACAAGAATAACAAAACTTATAGTTGTCGGCATTATTGTAGTGACATCTGGAATACCAATACAAGCATACAATGTTGCTCAATGACAGTAGAGTCAAGTACTGAAATATTAGTCCTTTGCAGGCTTCATTCAGAAACATGGTAGATCTTACAGCTCGATTCTGTAGAAATATATGCGGGAGAGTGGCTGTTGGCCCATCCCCGGGATGCGTAATTGCAGAAAACAGGGATATATATTTTATTGATTTGATTGAATGAAAACATGACAATGACATCATAAATAATCCATCAAGCAGTTCAGCAGATGCCATGCCAATTTCTGCTGTGTGCAGACTGAAAAACAAAGCATTATTAAGTTGATAAATTGTTTGAATTCAACGGAATAACTTTGTGACAAGAAAGAAGAAACCCAATCCTTTCAATTTCAGTCATAAAAAAAATTCACCAAACTGAACAAAATATCGACTTTTATCTCCGGAGTGTCGCCTTAAACGCTGAGATATAATATCAAGGTTTTGTTCATCTTTAGGTAGAGTAGCTAAATATTTTTGAAACCGGGTGAGTTGACCCTTGTAGGCAGCCCGGGAGTTTAACAGCTTGTCATCTATAATTATTGGCATGGCTGGAAAGTTGGAATAACTCACTCACCAAACTGCCTGCAGCGCCAGACTGAGACCCGCTCTCCGGAAAGAAGACAGTTGTACAGTATGCTGGGATTGTTCCTGCCTTCCCGCAGATCTCCTGCGCTAGCCACGGTATACTGAAATGTGTAAGACAAATGTTAGATTGCACAAGTTTTTTTTAAGAATAGGAATTGTGGTCTCAGAATGAAAGTTCTGAGTTCGATCCGGGTTTGAGATACCATGGAAAGGGATGACTGGATAGCACCCCAACTGGGAAATAGAAGAGGATTAGGTTTCGGGCACACAGTGGAATTTTAAATAGAGCGACGAGGAAGAGACCAAACATTGATAGCTAAAGTTAATACATTTATTTGATTTTTGAATCAATAACAAATATTTTCATTTGAATAATAATTAAAAGAAGGTAATTAAAAATGTATTGTTTCTCCAGGAAACTCAGAATAAACTTTGACTATAAATTATGAATTACTAAAAAATAAATAAATAGCAGGCGATTAAAAAGTATTTTCAAGAAAAAGATCCAAAAAACAAGCAAGAAGCAAGAAAAAGGCTTGGCGTTGAACAAATATATTAAACAAGTGAATGAAGTTGGCGTTACCAATGATTTGATACTCTATACCGAGTATTTGGCCCGCAGGGAGTGGGTCGTAAAATCCAAACAAAGGCTTCCTCTAAGAAGTCTCGGTATGCCTTCCGAGAAAGATAGAATGTGGCTCCTTTGGCGAAGTGTACCCCGCAGTAACAGATCTCTTGGTAGTGATCTGTCTGGCGGGTTACAAGCAGTTACAATTTCTCATCGCCGAATTGTAGTGAGCTGGCGGGCTGACGGAGTTACTGAGATGAAGGTCGTTGACCCATGCCTCGCCTAGCACGACAGAGTCCAAGCGATGAAGCATGCCACTTGGAGAGATTCCAGCTACATGATGTTTACTAACAGTGCCGACCCAAGAAGGGCCTTGTTGTGGTCAGGCAGGCAGCCGTGGTCAGGCGTTGACCGATGCAGGCTGATGTAGACACAGATTGCAGTACGGCGATGCTGAGAATATATAGTGGTAATGACGACAGCGCGCCGAACGTTCCAGAAGGAAGGAGGGGTGTCAAACAGCCAATCAACGCACAGCCCCAAGCACATTGCGAGGGTTGCCGCTGAGGTAAGCACAGTACTTCATGAGAAGTGTGACGGTATGGTGCGACTAGAAAAACACTTCAGAAAAAAGGTGAGTTGACAAGAATAAAAAAGAACAACAATTCAAATGAAACATAAGTTAAATAAATAAATAAACAGAACACCGCGTTCATACTGCAATTATAACGAAATAAAATAATAGGGCAGAATAATTGAACGTGTGATTCAAACCGTACGGGAAACATAGCCTTCAAAAAACATTCGCAAAAACGAACAAGTGTTGTTCTTATAGTAGGAATACACACCGTTAAGCCTTAGGGATCCATTAGAATCGCCAGCAACCTACATAAAACTACGACAAGGTAAAATAAGCTTCTAATAATAATGTTAAATAATTGTTATAAACAAACTGCTAAATAATGACTGTAAATTAACCTTGGTCTGCGCGATTGCACGAGCAGGTCGCCGATTCTATTTGGATGTGTCACATTTCCATCGGGAGATGACTTTATGACTTTTGAAACATGATTTTGTGACGACGGTACCCGTTAGGACCATCAGTTCTCAACTGGTGGCACGCGACGCTCAAGCGACCTAAGTCGTGATTTTGATCACGCAATTGCCAACATTATTGCAAATTTAGATGGCCCAAGGATGCAAACAGCATTCTTGCGATTACGTAGGTGATTAATAAGAGACTTTATAATAGCTGTGTTCTTTTATTTATTGAGTGTGATGTAACATAACCACCTATTGTACCCTTAGCCAGTAAGATGTGTGTTTAATATTTTTTTTCTACTGGTTGTCACATAGCTTTTGTCATAATTGTTTGCTTACTAACGTAGTCATTCGCCGTATGTTTTGTTATTGTAATGTCAGAAATTAGTTAGCTTTATTAATCAATTAAATGTACATTTCGGAGTGGTACTGTACCCGAAAATCCGGAAAGTAGCCTGTTGGAATATCCATTGCCCCAGCTGGATTGCCTATTCCTAACAGCACCGGCCAATTACTACATTAGAAATCACTCCGAACATGGCCTTAAGGGATTTACATACAGCAGTTACAAGAATATTGTGGATCAACAACAAACTACACGGGGCACACCTACCTTTACTTACCTTGTCTGGGGCTGGGAATTCAGCTTCGCCTACAATACATCCACAATACTCTACTCCTAATATTTAAAATGAATCACACGCCAACACCGATAGATTACGAACTGAATACATTTATTAACAATGGTAAACTAACCTATATAAACAAAATAACAATAAACTAATCAAATAACAAAATAAAAATAAAAACACGCAATCATTCACACTTCCTTTCTACTACACATCTTATTACAATGACGTGTAAAAATATCAGCATAAAAGCCCTGGTAGGTATGGACCTACACTACGTAATAAAAACGTTTAAGGAAGGCTCTTACATTCATGGCATTCCTGGGAACGGGTTACCTTCACTAGCCCACGTCTGGAAACGTACGTGCACTAGCCTGGCTTTATCAATGAATCACCAGCACCACGCTGCATTCAGAACTAAATACAATTTTATAGAAGGCTGTGAGTCTTCACCTGTTCATATTATGTCACACCGCTCTCCAAACCTAACGGTGAATCATTCTAGCTAGCCTACACTGAGACTGCTTTTGTGTGTATTTAAAATACACGTAAAATTAACATTTAGATCTTACAAACATGCTCATAACTTCTATGTTTCTTTAACAATCATTCTGAAAAATTTTATACACTCTTTCATTCGCACCCCGAAATTGTTCTAGACCAAACCGGTTCAAAAATTACTCTTAACAGTGGAAATCATTCACACCAAAAACATCCGGTCATAAAACACACGCTATTCCAAAACAATCGATTAGTAAATCCTACTAAATTATTTAACTAATTAAATCATTTTCGAAAAAAATATTTACGTATAATTTGTTCATAATAATATATACTATTTAGTGTTGCTAACACGTTACTTTCGAGATTCTGGCTTCTCTGTTACAATACAATTCTCAATTTATTATATACACTGGTTTTCCACATAACCATTCTCTAAGATTCCGTAGTTTTGATATACTGCTGACACATCGTCTTATATAGGTTTCATTACATTGTCGGTCTAATACAATCGTCTGATTAAGGTTAACTGTACGCAATTACATAACTTCGGGTTTGATAAAATATAACAATTGTATCATTGACGTGAGTAGACAATCTTTCTCTAGTTGTATTTCCGCTAAAAACCCTTCTGTCAACACAGCTAAGACGTTATTTCACATGAACTGGACTACTTGTATACAATGACTCTTATCATGATCCATGCCTTCCTATCAAAGAACAATAATACTTTGACTTTCCTTCAAATGCGGAACCTCCTCCGCATGAGCACTCTTCATAGCTCTACAAATCCTCATATAACAGTATATATGGCATAAACAATTATCATCCACTATGTTAAACAATAACCAAAAAGGATTAATTGTTATTAACATTTCTTCTGTAGGAACTTCTCTCAAATTAAGGCATGACCCTCAGTATCATTCCACATGACTACTGGTCTACAATTATACATGCTTAAGTTCTTCAAACGAAACTTCCAATTATAATGAACGATATTAGACAGTCGTGATTGACCTCCTAACGTTTACTCCGCAACAAGATAATTAACTGTTAACTCTTCTGTCGCTAATACATGTAATAAAAATAATACTCCTGTCTCATCTCACTTATCAGGCTTTAAATTATTTATCGTTGAAATATCAGGTCCACATAATGACGTGATATTACACAAATAGTGTCAAATAAATCACATGTTATTTATAGTGTCAAATAGAATTCAATCTTGACCGGGATAAACTAGCTTTGAATTCCTAGCCAAAGATTTGAATAATCTTCTATCAAAAGGTATTTCCTCTAACATATTAAATGAACAAAGCTCTCAGCTTTACAAATAATAAAAGGGTTTGTCAACGTCGTAATGTTTTTCCACTCTACACAAAGAATGTTTATAGGGATTAAGACTTCGGTCTTATCAAACGACTAGTATTTCTTAGATCGTCGACAGTTTATGTAAAATAATGATATAACAATATCATTCGATGTTTTCTCTGTTCTTGAAGTTACATGTAGTTACATTAAAGTGCTCAAATTAAATTAATAAGAATTTAATTTGAAGCTATGACACAATTTTTTTATTGTCAGTTCCACAACTGATCCGTAGAATAAAACTGAAAAGTAGATGAAAGGCAATCATCTCCTAAATAATCTTGAAGCTTAAAAATCTTAACACACATCTGAAGTGTAAAATACATGAGAATACTGAAATACATGAAATGTGAAAATATGGAGTAAGATCGTTGGCTCAGGAAGTCACTAATTAAGCTCTATACTAAAAATCAGAGACACTGCTACCTTATTTGGAAGAAAACTTGAAGATCTATGTAAGTATTCCCACAATACTTTAGATGTTACCTCAGTTCAAGATACTGAGATGGATCTGCATTCGAACCTCGGATCTGCGACCTCAGAGATAGGAAACGTCCCTCTCTGGAATTCACCAACATTCGCCTGGGCTCGAACGACATCCTTCTGGCAAATTCTTCTGTGGTTGCTTGGCTACCCTAGCATCTTGACAAATCTCTTCTGTAGAATCTTCATTCTCCGTCGCAAATATGTATCAGCCTCATCATTGGAATAATTTATAGAAATATTCATATGAATGGTGAATGAAATATTTCTATTGCTAATTGATGTTACATTAGTGTTCGTAGACTGACGAAAAAGTACAAGATGGACCGTACACTACCTCTGTATTCAAGAATACGTCGTCTAAAGACGTTCCATCGTTGTATCATAACTTCTGTTATCGAATATGTATCTGGCGCATGACTATTTAGTTCATCATATCAACAATGTAAATTATGTTGAATGAAAACACTTGAAGAATAATGATAGCCATTCTGTTAATGTTTATATACTGCGCCAAGGTTAAAAGTTCTCCGCTACTGTTCACTTGAACTGAGTTCGCCAACTTCACGTTGCAATCTAAAATGATATTCAGCCTTATTTCCAACACATTTGAAAATCTGACTTAACAGGCTTATATTGTCGAAACGGTGAATTTTAGAACGCTCGACTTTCAACAGAATGTAATATGCGACCTGTTCTTTACATATATTTACTTAGTTGAACTCAAATCTCAATAATATAAGAGATATACTAATTTCAATGTTCCACACAAATTCACATAGAATGAAAGTGCGGTAATCTCCTACGTTCTACCTAGCTATCCTCGCGTCTCCACAAGTCGACAGTCGTCGCTCTCGGACAAAGCTTTGGGATCTCCGTTAACCCAGTAAAAGCACTTCATCACTCTTCAAAGACTGCTGGAATAAGGACCTCGATCCTTGGATCTCCCCCACCAAGTCGAAATTTTGGCGGCCATATCACTCTCCCACCATAAATTTTGCGCCTAGATTACTAATGCTTATTACTGCGTAGATTAAACGATCTGCGGTTTTTAAAGTTTCAGATATAATTTCTTTTAATATTCTTTTCATTACCAAATAAGAAAATCTTCTTCTAAGGGCCTAAATGCATAATTTCATCAAATTATGTAGTTAAAGTTAATCCCGTCTTCAATAAGACCTATTCTCATTGGCTCTGGGCTGGGATCCAATAGCATAATTTATAACAATATTTATAATATTAATTTCCAAACTCACTGTTGGTATGCCAATTTTAGCCTTCTAGAAGCGTCTATTGTGCAATATATCACGTGATCGAGCTCTCCCACGGCCTCGAGCTTGTAACACTACCCTCCTGTGTCACACTTCCAGAATTTATATTTGCTGGTTAAATTTTATTAT
This sequence comes from Meconema thalassinum, assembly GCA_946902985.2. Classification (NCBI taxonomy): domain Eukaryota; kingdom Metazoa; phylum Arthropoda; class Insecta; order Orthoptera; family Tettigoniidae; genus Meconema; species Meconema thalassinum. Next base: position 638,236,535 of record OX336389.2, read on the forward strand.
GGGGACAGAAAATACTCTCATTTTGTCCCAAAATAATTCAATTTCCGGGGGCAGTACCGCCATAAATTCTTTAGCCTGATTTATTTTTAACTTAACTTCGTTTTTCATAAGTAGCCCGTTTCATCTGTGTAGGGTGTACTTTTAATGCCACTACCCTTGCTTCGTTGTTTTTGCTTTCTTGTAATTAGATCTTTCGCGAGGGGTTTCAACTTCAATCAGTTTAGGGTATTTAACCCCTTATTTTCCTTTTTTATTAGCTTGCGGGATTAGTCCGGAATAAACCCTCCGAACTAGGGGTATGTGTTCGGATGATGAGTTGTAAGGGAAGTCGTTGCGGTTAGTGGCAACCCTAACAGCTCGACTGACGGGCTCATACACCTGCATTTAAAATGGCGCCCAACTAGAATTGCCGATTTTGGACAAGGTAGCCATCAGCACCTGTCATTTTCTTTTAAGGGGATGGAAATCCTATATAAAGGCTAGCTGACTGGACTGGAACGAATTCTAGAAGGTCGTACTGCTGTTCAGCATGCGGTGTGGCATTCCTGTGATCTAAGATCACGAAGGTGAAGTTTTTTTTAAGCTTATGGCTTTTAGTGCCGGGAGTGTCCGAGGACATGTTCGGCTCGCCAGTTTTGTAGCTGCTTCGAGACGGACACCCAATGGGTGAGCTACAAGTACCGTTGGGGAGGGAAGGAGGGAAGTTGGAATGTAAGGACGAGGAGTTGGAAGGTAGCGGCTGTTGCCTATAGTTAGGGACCAACCCCGGCATTTGCCTGGAAGGAAGATGGGAAACCACAGAAGACCATCTTCAAGGTTGCCGGCGGGGGGATTCGAACCTCCTCGCCTCCCGGATGTGAGCGACTGCCATCAGTCATGCCGTAAATACCCCGGCTAACTCACCCGGTGAAGGTGAAGTGTAAGTAGATTATTAAACTTAGATTAGGATGTTTCTTTTCTTACACTTCATCTTGAGTAAATCTACTACTTTGCTTTGCTCCTGTGTGGATGGTTGTAAATGTAGAATCACTTAGATGTGTACTCCAGCTCTACTCGCGTAGTTTATTGAAAGAAAAGAAACTTTCTACCACAGTATTTCCCTGCCTAGATGTAAGCTCTTCTATTGGATATTTCCCTCTATTTCTCACATTACGCATTGTTATGGATGAGGCGATGGTTTGTCGCTTTGAGGAGATGTTAGTGGGTGTTAACGCTAACTTGCAACAGATTAGGGAGGACATGGAAAATAATACCGCCTCTCTTAGAGGCGACCTCGGGAATGTTAGAGGCGAATTAGAAAATAACACTGCCGCTCTTAGAGGTGACCTCAATGAGGGACTTGATACTGTGAAAGGTGATTTAGAAACCAACACTGCCTCTCTTAGAGGGGATGTTAATAATGTTAATGTTGGATTAGCCAATGTCAGGGCCGTTGTTAATAATGTTAGGGCCGAAATGTAAGCGAACCGAGAGGAGGTCAATAATACTATCACGCCAGGCTTAGCTAATGATAGGGCTGACGCCATGCGACACAGACAAGATGCGAAAACTAGGTTAGATGCGTTAAATGATGACATTTACCGTGCTAGAGTGCAGATACAAACTCGTATTACTGAACTGGACTAGACCATTGAAAGAAGAGCGCGGGATAACACGACGTGACTGGAAGCCACCATGACAAGAATTCAAGTCGATATGAGAGCCGATCTCGACCATACTAGAGAAGAGTTGGGAGGTCGTGTTACTCACGTCGAGGGATTCATACAACAATTTAAGAGGGAGATGGCAACTGTAAGCGCAGGACTGACGTTGATGTGAGGAGCCGCATTCGCCGTCCACACAAACGTTAAGGCCATCGGAGCTGAAGTCATGCAGCTCAGACAGGAGATGTCCGTCACAAATAAGGGTGTTACTGACTTGAACCTCACAATTAGCGAACTCCGAGAAACTGTTGATAGTAACAAGGAGGAGATCAGCCCAGATATAATGCTACTGAGGGGAGACTTCAATGAACACACACATGTCGTCAAAACCGAAGTTGCTAAAGTTAGAGACGAGGTGTTGGAGTTAAGAGGAGAAGTTGCTGTCTTCAAAGACGATGTCTACCAGGTGAAAGAAGATGTCGAAGCCATGCAGAGACGTTTAGAGAAAGCTGCACAAGATGAACGACAAAAAATAAGCGCGAATGTACGTCTCAGGTACGCGAACTTGATCAATGCTTACGTGGGAAGATTGAGCGGATTGAATTCCTGGTAAAAGAACTAAGTCGTCAGAAGGAAGAAGCGACTGTCCCAGAATGGGAAGACTTGGATAGAAGGATCAACAATTTAAGGAATCCAACGACTACGCAGGAGAATACTGCGAATCAACGTAAGGCGACAGATGGAATGGTGCCTTATAGCCACATGAACTTGCCTCAGTTCATGAATGTCGAACAATCGAATGACAAGCCGACAATGAAACCACCGATACTGCCTCAATATAGTATGCAGCAGTCCTACACACCAACGCCGACGGCGCAGGCTAACTACAAAACAACGCCGACAGCGCAGGCCAATTACACAGAGACGCCGAACAGTTTAGGCACCACTCTAAACTGTAATGCTCAGTCGTTCAGACCTCAATTCTCTTCAAATAGGCAAAGCAATGTAATGATTATTCGTTCACGAGAAGAAGAGCCAGAGAAATTCACGGGAACTGGAAGTGGTGTTACTCCCGTAGAATTCCTCACTAACGTCGAAAGCTATCTCAGGGATACCATGGTTACTCCAGAGAGGGAGCTGAGAGTAATTGAGCGTTTGCTGGATGGACAAGCAAGTACATGGTACAGGGCCTTCCGATAATCGTTCAGTGGATATCAGGAGTTTAAGGAAGCGCTCCTGAGGACGTACTGGTTCAGCGACGTCCAACAAACTATCAGAGCAGAGAGGTACACCAAGAGGTACAGCTCCAACTTACCCACTCGCTATGAGAACTACTTCGCTTCACAGCTCGCGAAACTAAGATGTCTTAAACCTCCGTTGTCCGAGGAGGATTTAATCAACACGATTGTCTGGCAATACCCTGATGATGTACAGAAAGTACTGATCGCCGCGGGAGCGAAGACTTTCTGGGAGTGTGACCAGATTTTACGGAGACTGGACTCCAGCGCTGAACAGTTCACACCCCATAAGCCGACGAGGGGCGAACCTCGACACATCAATCTCACGACTGTCGATAAGGTTTCGCAGACCCCGAAACCGACACAGCAGAATACCAGCAACAACAACAACAAAAACAACAGTAGACAGTATCAGACTAGTAACGCCAATTATAATCGACGCCAATGGAGTGGAACGCCATACTCCAGAGAAAACCGTCCAGGGAACCGATTCAACCCCAGGGACAATGGCAACCAGAGATATGAAAATTAGGACCGCCGAGGGAATTGAGGGACACCTCGAGATCAACAGTCTGGTGGAATGAGACGTGATTACCGTTATAGTGGGGGATATCGAAAAAATCGTGACCCCAGGTACCAGCACGACAGGGACTGGCGTGGAAGAGCAAATGCCAGCCAGGAATACATCCGACAACTTAGGACGCCGAGTGAAGAGGTGGACCAGGGCCGAACGCCGAGGGATGATAATGAAATTCCAGAGGAGGTGACCGATCCCAACCAACTTGGCACCTCCACAGAGGAAAAACGTCGAAAAAGCAATAGAGTACTATCCGCAAGGTATCAGAGTAATTGCCTATATCCTACTCTGGGAACCAGTGCAGGAAGACCTATTGGACGAACGACGAACGATTTTGAGATGACCCGTTTGCCAATGATATCGGCTGAGAGTAATGGATGTCCTGTTACCATCTGGTGTATTCTTGGAATACACGGTACGAGAGAATATAAAGTTTAATGCTCTTTTCTTGTTCATTTCTTCCTTTTTTATCAAACACCAACAGTGATCTTCTATTTTCTCTTTGTTGGTCATGTCTCTTATGTTCCTTGTGAGTCTGTTCTAGATATATATCTTCCATGACCCACCTAGCGTCATCTAGCAGCGAATCTCAGAAGCTCCTCAATTCTTCCTGGTGCAAGAGGACTTCCTTATCCATCTGGCCACCAGTTCTCGTTGCCATCACCAGCTATTATCTCCGTGATCAAATGAACTTCGTCCACTCTTTCACCCACCAGGCTGTGCTAGTATCGCCTGCTATCAACTCTTTGAAGACCATTTCCTCAAGAGAATTTAAGTTTACAATATTGGTCATGCTTATATGTATTCCTTTTGTCTCCTACCCCCACTATTTTCCCTTCCTTGGACCCTCCGCACTTCGCTGAGTGGGTCTCACTTGTAAGTCGGCAGTTGACTTGGTCAGTCAAGGCTCAACCAGAGCCAGTCTCCTCAAACCAAGAGGCACTCTCTACATTCTACGCCATGTTGGCACATTAGGTATCCGTCAAAGGGAACTTCATCTTCGCCATGCAACAAAGATAAGTACAGACTTAAGGTTTTAACCTCATCTTCATCGGTTTTAATTCTACATACATCAATGATTATTTTATAGGCAGTGTGAGATTACTTATTTGGGGCAAAAATCATCCTTCGCGGGATTTGCTATGTTGGGCTTTTGTCTGTCTAAGCCAACCTTAATAAAACGTAGCTTTTCTTAAGCTATTTAAATGAGAAATCTTCTCACCACATGGGATATTATCTAATATCCGCTGTCTATAAAATACCAAGCTAGTTCCTCCGCTGGATTAACTTTGGCTCCATTCTTCTATTAGGATCGTTCTGGAACCTTCCAGATCCTGTACTTTATCTACAAGTCTTGCCATCATGTACTTTTCACTCACTTGTGAGAATACTATTGAAAATTTAAGAATCTTCCTTCTGAATTAAAGTTCAATAGCTAATTTTCTTCCACCGTTGGAATGTTCTACGGCGCATTTAATTGTAATACACAACTTTCTCAAGCAATAGACTTTCGCCTATCTAGTGCTACCACTTCTTTTTCATCATTGCAATAACTTTCTTTGCCATAAATTTTCGTGTTACTAAAGTGAACTTTTCATCCATTTAACAGACTATAGTGATAACTAGTGCTTGTTCAACTTTTCTACCGCGTCGCGATCGTCCGTTTACCTTAAATAAGGCCATGAACATTGATCCTAAATCCCAATTGATCTTTCCTAAACCTTCTACTAACAAACCATATTAATAAAATTGTTACTCTAGATCATTTTCAATGAGGTGTCACTCTAACCAAGTGCCCTTCCATCTTGCTTGTTTATCATCAATTAATTTCTGCATAACCACGTGTTTTATACACGGTTCAAGTTTACATTATTTCTCCCTTATAATCAGGGAAAACAATTCTTTCAACTCATGAGTGAGTTATTTCTAGGTCTAACGAAAGGGAAACTGCCCCATTTGTCTCGTGATTCCTACTTGAACATAGGAAGTCTAGAACCTTCCTTTTGACTTTCTGTTCAGGTTTCACAGTAAGTGACCTGCTCTATTTTGCATAGCTATCATAAAAGTAATTCTGCATAAATATAAGAAGTTATAGGAACTTCTTTTTCATTCTACCTTTTCTCTTTCTTTGTTATTTTGAAGTTGTAACTTTTTCTAAGATAGGTACGCAGAGATTTCTTATAGTACACACCTTGTACTCTATTTATTGTTAAACTTTAATCAACTTAATTGTCTTTAAATTTTGAATTTTTATCTTCGCTATTTTAAATCCTTGCTAGGATTTTATAAAGGTTTGAAACCTAATAAATTGTTAATTGCCTGGCGCAAACGTTTAATGTTTTCTGAGGTATGTGACCCCTAAATTGTTAACCAAATTGAAAATATATATTTGTTAAAGTTATCAACTTCTTTTGCCTTGTTAAATAAATTAAATATTTGTTTTTGGATTTATCATTTCGCAAATACTACAGTTAGGCAAGATCCTGGCTTTCCTAACTCTTCCTAGGTTCATGCCCTCGTTAATACGCAATAAATCTGTTACTATTTGTCTTGTCAGACCATCACCCTTCCCCATAGTAGGCATATGCATGCTTGAGAGGGAATACACTAAAGCCACTCTCTTGCAAACCGCCCAAGTCTTAGCTGCGTTTCCCGTCAGCTTCGACCAGGTCCTTACCCACTTTAGGTATCAGAGAGCGGATTTGCAGTGGCAACCGCCTCTGAGTGCATTTAAAGTTAAATTTATAACTTTTGTGGGACTCTCCTCCTATTTTTCTATCCTTTTTCTCCAGTCCGAAACCCACCTCCTTTTCTTTATCATCTTCCCTTGGTGGTTAGGTTATTCCTCAGCCAATAATCTACCCAAAAATTGGTACCAGAAACCCGGGAGAGTCCATTTGCTATTTCTATTCTTTGTCAAGTGTCATTTGACAATACCTTACAATTTATTAATATCTGCTTTGAATCTTTCAGCTATAACTACATCATGCAAAGCCTGTGAAGGGGAAAGAGGCCGCTCCTGTCTCCCATGGTGTGTCCCTTTCTTTCAACTTATTGGCTGCTGCCAGCCTGACAGCATTTCCGAGTTTCCACAGTTTCGTAAGTTGTATTTTAATCTATTTACTTTGTCATGGCTCCTACTGAAAAAGATGAAACTCTCATTGCTAGACGTTCTTCCTATAAAGGGCAACTCACCAGATTCAGAAATTTCATCAACAAAATAAATCCCGCCGAGTGTGATTTAGACATCTTGACACAACGCCTTAAGTTGTACGAACGGTCCTATGATTATTACGATCAAACTCAAACCGAGATTGAATCCGCTTGCCCAGAACTTCAATCGGATCGGGACGAGGTCGAACCCTTGTACTTTGAAGGGATTGCCAAGGCCCACCAACTGATCCGCAGTATCTCAGAACCGAACACTATGGTCATCAATCCGGCCCAGTTCGCACCCGCTTCAGTTCACAAGGATAAACCGAAACCGTTACTTCCGAAGATAAGCCTACCTCACTTCTCAGGCCAGGAAGGTGAATGGTATTCTTTTTATGAACTTTACTGCTCCCTAATTCATGAAAATACTGACATTCTCGACATTCATAAATTCTACTTCTTGCGTACGTCCTTGGAAGGCGAGGCCTTGGCCTTGGTGGAGTCACTTCCTTTAAGCGCAGATAACTACTGCATCGCCTTTAATCTCCTTAAAGAGAGATATAGCAATTTACGTTTGAGTGTTGCTCGCCACATCCGCTGTCTGTTCAACCTGCTAGCAGTCAAACCTAATGACGTCACCTCTTTAAGAGACCTGTTAGACTCTATTCAATTGCACGTGAGAGCATTATATCAACTCAAGCAACCAGCCCAAACTTGGGACACAATTCTTATTCATCTAACTACATCAAGATTCGATTTTTCGACATTAAAGGCTTGGGAGATCGAACTCACTCGGAACGAGGAACATTCGTTTGAACACCTCATCTCGTTTCTCAACAGCCGGTGCCAAGTCCTTACAGCACTCTCATTTCAGTGCGAAAATGTCGAAACGAGTCATAAGTGTCACATTTTTGAGAAAAAACTTGTCTCTTCAAATGGTCATCAGCCCCCATCTGTCGAGAACAAGCAAACCCGTTCTGCTTCTTTCAACCATCCAAGAGAACATATCAGGCCGCTCAACAAATTTTTAAAATGCATGCTCTACAAAAAGTTGCACACTTTGTACTTGTGCAAATCCTTTAAAGAATTGTCTGTCGAAGATCGAAGGAAGTTTGTCTTCAATAGTAAACATTGCTTCAACTGCTTGTCACCTAAGCATTCTTCTTCAAACTGTACGTCTTCCAACCTCTGTTTCCATTGTAAAAACCGCACCATTCTTTATTGCACGTTCATGATAAATCGAGGTCACCAGTACCCGCTTCTTCAAACTCCATGCAGAGCAGCTCCGAACAAACTAATGCTTCTTCCTGCATTTCTAACGCCGAAACTTCTCACAGTGCGCAAGTCCTTTTGTCCACTGTACAATTCGAAATCCAAGATAAATTTGGAAATTGGTTTCGAACCCGCGGTCTTCTCGATTCCGCTTCAACTCACATCTTTGTTTCGCAATCGTTAATTAAAAAACTAGGTCTTCCGTCATCGCCTACTTCTATCAATGTATCCGGCATTGACAATTTGAAAACTCAAGCCTTGCAGTCTTCAAAATTGAAAATCAGAGACGTTTGCCAAAGAAACACCAATCTTAACTTAAACTGTCTCATTCTTACCGGTATTGGCAAGGACACTCCTAGCAGCTATATTAATACTTCCTGTTTAAAGATTCCTTCGCACTTAAGGTTAGCTGATCCTCAGTTTAATGCTCAAGGTCCCATTGATGTACTTTTCAGTGCCAATGTTTTCTGGAATTGCCTTCGCAAACAAACACGTAGGCTATCTTCAACCGTGGTCGCCAGAGACACCGATTTTGGTTGGGTTATTACTGGTGAAATCCAACATCCCAGTCTTCAAACCAAATCGCAATGTCATTTTGTTACAGCTGACATAAATCCCATTTCTGAAAAAGAGAACGCTCATGTTTCTGATCTCGATACTTTTGAAAAACACTTGCCGAAACTATGTCTTATCGTAAACAACTACGCCACCTTTGTAAGTTGTTTAAATGGATTTGCCTTCTTCCCGCATAAAATGGCAATTCAAGTTCGCCTCGCCTTGTGTTACTTAGTTTACTTTCTCATGTCATTTTTTATAGCAGGTAATTGCTTAAACTCTCTATCGAAAACTATCTTCCCCTTGTGTAAAACCATGGCTATCAGTCACCATCATTTCGCTCTAAGCTATGTTTCACTTCTTTCGCTATTTAGTAGGATGGCCACGGCCGGCTCCTTCCCCCTTCCTCACAATTGGAAGCCGCTTTTGAAACCGCTTGAAAATCTGAATTCTCTAGCATCTAGAATAACTATTCTTACGCATAAACTCTTTCTCAATGTCCCAGCTTCTCTTCTTTTTTCGGAAGAATTAAGCTTTCTTCTGTCGAAAATTGTCGGATTCCGTGATCCTCAAAATTATGCAAAATTGATTTCCTACTTTATTTCATATGTCTCTAAATTGGTTTTTCTCGTCCAAGCCACGAATGACTGCATGTCGTGTCACTTGCTCCGCTTTAAGTCTCAGCTGATTTCACTTGTGTTGTTTGTTTATTTTGAACTGCTTGTTTTTCAATCTTGTTTGTATACAAGCTCGGATAACGCCAAGCTGTCGTTTATTTCCTGTATGCTTGCCAAAGGTCAGAGCAAGTTTCCCTTATCTCAACTCTGGCTGACTGCCAACCATTGTCTTGCGAGTTGCTCCCGTAATCTCGGAAGCCGCTCACCTCATTACCAAAATAAATTTGTTCCGCTCAAGGACTCTCTCAGCTATTTATATTCCTTATCTCGCTGTACTATGTGGGTCAAGGTCGTGTTTGCCTGTCTCTCCCACTTGCTTACGCTCGTATCCTACAACTGCTTCGATTCTTGTTTCATAACATCGTTGCGTATTTTTCACGCACTCATGTATTGCTCCTTGCTTACATATTTTGCAATCTTATTGTTCACTGATGAACAAACTTGTTTTTTCTTGTCGTTACATTCGATGTGTTTTTGTATTTATACTTGTTATGTCACGTTTCTCGCTGACTTAAGTATTTTTCTGATTAACCCTTTTGATACTTATTATAACTTCAGGTTATTGTTTATGGCTACTAGATTGTTGTTACCTATGGCGTTCTTGCCTCCTACTCTCATAGTTCCTTTGTTTATTTGGGGGGCGTGGTGGCTCAGCGGTCTAGCTGTGTGCCTCTCACCAAGGTGGTCCGGGTTCGATTCCCGGTGAATGCATGTGAGATTTTCGAAGTGAAATGCCATGTCCTGTGGTTCGGATTCCACGTAAAAAAGGAGGTCCCGTGGCTCATGATCTCGAGATTAACGGTCACGTTAAACTACAAACTTCCTTTTTTGTTTATTTGGTATATTCTTATCCTTAATAGATGTACTTGTTTCTATACGCTTTGTTTAAACTTGTTAATTCTTCTTTCTCATCTTATCGCAATCTTTACTAGAGCTATACTTCTCGCAGCTTCTAGCTATTTTGTGATTGAAGGTGTTGTTAATTCTCGTTCTTTAACTCCGCTTTCCAATGACCCTGATGACCTACTTCCACTCACACCTGGTCACTTCCTTATCGGCACTTTTCTTTCTGCCCCTCCTCCTCTTCCCAATTCTTACAGGGATTCTAATCTACCCATTGTTTGGCGTAAACTTGAAGCCCTCCGCAATTCCTTTTGGAAGAGGTGGAACTTGGAATATTTAACTTCCCTGCAACGGAGACAAAAGTGGTTTCTTTCCAGTCCCGACATTAAAGTAGGGGACTTGGTCTTGGTTAGGGATGTTTCTCCTCCCTTGGTCTGGATTTCTGGTAGAGTGACCGAGTGTTATCCTGGAAGAGATGGGAGAGTCAGGGTGGTCAGAGTCTTGACCACTAATGGTCCGATCACAAGACCTCTGTCTTTGATCGCTCCATTACCTTTAAATGTTTAACTGCTTATTTGTTCTCTGTTGGTGTTTGACCCTCCCAGCTTGGTGTATTCTTGGAATACACGGTACGAGAAAATATAAAGTTTAATGCTATTTTCTTGTTCATTTCTCCCTTTTTTTATCAAACACCAACAGTGATCTTCTATTTTCTCTTTGTTGGTCATGTCTCTTATGTTCATTGTGAGTCTGTTCTAGATATATATCTTCCATGACCCACCTAGCGTCATCTAGCAGCGAATCTCAGAAGCTCCTCAATTCTTCCTGGTGCAAGAGGACTTCCTTATCCATCTGGCCACCAGTTCTCGTTGCCATCGCCAGCTATTATCTCCGTGATCAAGAGAACTTCGTCTACTCTTTCACCCACCAGGCTGTGCTAGTATCGCCTGCTATCTACTCTTTGAAGACCATTTCCTCAAGAGAAATTAAGTTTACAATATTGGTCATGCTTATATGTATTCCATTTGTCTCCTACCCCCACTATTTTCCCTTCCTTGGACCCTCCGCGCTTCGCTGAGTGGGTCTCACTTGTAAGTCGGCAGTTGACTTGGTCAGTCAAGGCTCAACCAGAGCCAGTCTCCTCAAACCAAGAGGCACTCTCTACATTCTACGCCATGTTGGCACATTAGGTATCCGTCAAAAGGAACTTTATCTTCGCCATGCAACAAAGATAAGTACAGACTTAAGGTTTTAACCTCATCTTCATCGGTTTTAATTCTACATACTTCAATGATTATTTTATAGGCAGTGTGAGATTACTTATTTGGGGCAAAAATCATCCTTCGCGGGATTTGCTATGTTGGGCTTTTGTCTGTCTAAGCCAACCTTAATAAAAAGTAGCTTTTCTTAAGCTATTTAAATGAGAAATCTTCTCACCACGTGGGATATTATCTAATACCCGCTGTCTATAAAATACCAAGCTAGTTCCTCCGCTGGATTAACTTTGGCTCCATTCTTCTATTAGGATCGTTCTGGAACCTTCCAGATCCTGTACTTTATCTACAAGTCTTGCCATCATGTACTTTTCACTCACTTGTGAGAATACTATTGAAAATTGAAGAATCTTCCTTCTGAAATAAAGTTCAATAGCTAATTTTCTTCCACCGTTGGAATGTTCTATGGCGCATTTAATTGTAATACACAACTTTCTCAAGCAATAGACTTTCGCCTATCTAGTGCTACCACTTCTTTTTCGTCATTGCAATAACTTTCTTTGCCATAAACTTTCGTGTTACTAAAGTGAACTTTTCATCCATTTAACAGACTATAGTGATAACTAGTGCTTGTTCAACTTTTCTACCGCGTCGCGATCGTCCGTTTACCTTAAATAAGGCCATGAACATTGATCCTAAATCCCAATTGATCTTTCCTAAACCTTCTACTAACAAACCATATTAATAAAATTGTTACTCTAGATCATTTTCAATGAGGTGTCACTCTAACGAAGTGCCCTTCCATCTTGCTTGTTTATCATCAATTAATTTCTGCATAACCACGTGTTTTATACACGGTTCAAGTTTACATTGTTTCTCCCTTATAATCAGGGAAAACAATTCTTTCAACTCATGAGTGAGTTATTTCTAGGTCTAACGAAAGGGAAACTGCCCCATTTGTCTCGTGATTCCTACTTGAACATAGGAAGTCTAGAACCTTCCTTTTGACTTTCTGTTCAGGTTTCACAGTAAGTGACCTGCTCTATTTTGCATAGCTATCATAAAAGTAATTCTGCATAAATATAAGAAGTTATAGGAACTTCTTTTTCATTCTACCTTTTCTCTTTCTTTGTTATTTTGAAGTTGTAACTTTTTCTAAGATAGGTACGCAGAGATTTCTTATAGTACACACCTTGTACTCTATTTATTGTTAAACTTTAATCAACTTAATTGTCTTTAAATTTTGAATTTTTATCTTCGCTATTTTAAATCCTTGCTAGGATTTTATAAAGGTTTGAAACCTAATAAATTGTTAATTGCCTGGCGCAAACGTTTAATGTTTTCTGAGGTCTGTGACCCCAAAATTGTTAACCAAATTGAAAATATATATTTGTTAAAGTTATCAACTTCTTTTGCCTTGTTAAATAAATTAAATATTTGTTTTTGGATTTATCATTTCGCAAATACTACAGTTAGGCAAGATCCTGGCTTTCCTAACTCTTCCTAGGTTCATGCCCTCGTTAATACGCAATAAATCTGTTACTATTTGTCTTGTCAGACCATCACCCTTCCCCATAGTAGGCATATGCATGCTTGAGAGGGAATACACTAAAGCCACTCTCTTGCAAACCGCCCAAGTCTTAGCTGCGTTTCCCGTCAGCTTCGACCAGGTCCTTACCCACTTTAGGTATCAGAGAGCGGATTTGCAGTGGCAACCGCCTCTGAGTGCATTAAAAGTTAAATTTATAACTTTTGTGGGACTCTCCTCCTATTTTTCTATCCTTTTTCTCCAGTCTGAAACCCACCTCCTTTTCCTTATCATATTCCCTTGGTGGTTAGGTTATTCCTCAGCCAATAATCTACCCACCATCCTGGTTGATACTGGAGCCATGATCAGTGTGATCTCATCTGACCTACACGCCACGTTGAAGGCATGGTATAACCTCTCCGAATTGCCTGTGTCCACTGTAAGAGTAAGAGGAATCATTTCAGACCGTACTGTCAAGTTCATGGTACAGGTTCCATGCACGTTGCGCATAGCAAACCAGGAGTACTTGCACCAGTTTCTTGTATTAAAAGACCTTGGATATTAGGCCATACTTGCTGCAGATTTCATGCGATTGCATGATGGCATTCTCGACATGGGTCGATATACCGTGGAGTTTTCTCCCAAATAACCCATTGCCATGAATTTCCTAGAGGACGAACCAGATTCGAATCCTGAAATCTACGTTATCGACACCTGGATTACTAAACGGAACGCACCAGAACAGGGAGCACCTGTGGATACGCCACCTCTGTCTCATGCTACGAAGAAGAAGCTGGATGATTTGCTAGAAGAATACAAGGATATTTTTGGAACGACACCAGGAGAGATCCCTGATTTTGAGTATGACCTGGTCCTGTTAGACGATTCTCCATTCCAGAAGAAGATCTACCCAGTTGCAGAAAAGCACCGTCCAGAAGTGGCCAGGAAACTCCAAGAAATGGAAGAAGCTGGGACAATAAAGAAAGCGCCAATATCTTACTTGAAACCTATCACACCTGTGGTGAAGGTTGATGGAACCTTAAGGCTTTGTCTCGGTGCAAGGGCCTTAAATGAACGCCTGGCGCCTGAGCACGACCGACCGCCGAAAATTAGAGACATCCTGCGTAAATTCAAAGGGAAGAGGTATCTGACTTCCCTGGATTTTGGTTCAGTCGTACTACCATATCCGACTGTCCGACCACACGCAGAAATACACTGGATTTATTAATTACCAGACCACTTATATCTTCAGGGAATTGCCTTTCGGCGTGAAAAACGCAGGAGCAGCATTAATACGCGCTCAGGAAGCGAAGCTGACGCCTGAATTGAAAGGAAAAGTCGTATGCTATGTTGACGGCATAATCATAGCGTCGGAAACCGAGGAGGAACACCTTGCTACTCTTCGACTCGTTTTCGAGAACCTCAGACAGGCAAATTTTAAGGTCAAGTTTGACAAGTGCCATTTTTTCAAGTCTGAAATAATATTTGTGGGACACATTATCAGTGGTCTAGGATACCGACCGAACCCGGTGATGATACAAAGATAGCCGCATTCTCGACTCCAACCCGTGCGAAGCACGTGAGACAATTTCTGGGAATACTTCAGTTTTTTGCTGCATACTGTCCAAAGTATTCGGAGACAGTAGCACCACTGCAGGGCCTACTAAAGAAGAACTGCAGATGGGCTTGGAACGAAGCGTGCAATGAAGCATTTCTTAAGGCCAAGAAAATGCTGGCCGAATCAATTTCTTTGGAATACCCTGATTATTCCAGGAACTTCATCCTAGAGACGGATGCTTCTTCAATAGGCATTGGTGCAATTTTATTGCAAGAAGATGAGTTGAAAAATCGTCACTATATCGCATTTCTTAGCATATGATTAAGGCCATACGAATCACACTAATTCACCATTGAAATCGAAGCCTTAGCTATAGTTTATGCCCTGGAATACTGGCGCAAACTTATTTGGGGACACGAGATCGTGGTGAGGACTGACCATCACGCGCTGACTTTCATAACCCGATCAAGACTGGCAAGCGACAGGATCACCAGATAGGCGTTATTTCTCCAGCTGTTTGATCTGACAATGGAGCACCGCCCAGGCAAAGAGAATGTGTTGGCCGACATTCTCAGCCGTAATCCTGAAGCATCGATCAATGCCATTGACATCAAAGGAGACTGCGAGGACCACCTCCGCTGACTACGACACTTACCTGAAAGTCAGAGGCGCGAAGAGGAACTAAGGAAGATCATACGATTTTTGGAAAACCGGATGGATGCCCAGGATCCAGATTACGCCAGAATTGCCGCAATAGCTGAGGATTATCTGATTTACCAGGGTGTCTTGTACAAATTTGTGGATGCTGAACACACCCAAATTCGTGCTGTCATTCCTAGTAGGTACGAGAAGTCTGTAATCCTCATGGTTCATTTGTCCATTGGCCATGGAGGAACATATCAAACCCTAGCTACCATCCGAGTAGCTTTCAGGTGATAAGGGATGAGTACTTCAGTGAGAGAGTGTATACGTGCTTGAGACGCATGCCAGCGGAACAAGTACACGTCACACTTGCTCAAGGAACTACCTCGACCTATCTCGCCTACACAACCCAGAGAGCTGTATGCACAAGACCTTTATGGACCGATTCCGAAGTCACGTCGTGGGAATCGATTTGTAGTCGTGGCCATTGATGTGTTTACGAAGTTCACCATGCTCCATCCAGTGCAAAAGGCAACAGTTCACCAGATTATCCAGAGGATTAAACGTCAAGTGATACCGGAGGCGGGGAAACCACAATTTCTCCTCACCGACCACGAATCATAGTTTACCTCTGCTGAGTTTGCCGCTGCTATGAATGAACTAGAGATTGGACATCTGTTATCTTCGATAAGACACCCTGAATGTAATCCAGCGGATTGCGTAATGGATACTATCGCAAAATTCTGCCGTCTTTATTGCCAGGAAGCACACTGGAGATGGACAGAAGTCTTTATTCTTATGGCACAATGCATACATTCTACAGTGTGTGAGAGCACAGGCCAGATACCGATGGTACTGCACTTAAATCAAGCGCCTGTCAGGCTGTGGAATCGTGTTATTACAACTCCACCAAGCATTCAACCTTCACTCGCAAGCAGGATATTAGCTGCGAGGAATAAGATAGATAGGCAAGCTGCCAAACGACTCCGAAGAATGAGGTACAAGAAGTATAGAGATCCACTTGTCGCCGGAGACCTTCTACTCATCAGGCGTCCAGGGATAACTAATCCACATGAGAGAGTATATGGGAAATTTATATCCTAGTCGTGTATCTGAAGCCCTAAATAATGGGAGTTATGTCATTGAGGACATTAGAACTGGCGAGCGTATGGGAACTTTCAACGCCGCAAACCTAAAAAAATCACCAAGCTTAGATTGACATTAGCGTAAATAAAAATGCATCCCTACATTTTTATTTATACCTACAGGGGAGTTTATGAGCCCGCCTGAGCTCATGGCACGGTGATATTTATGGAAATGTTAAGGAACATGCCTTGCTTGGACATTGTACGCGACCTGGTCGAGCGCGCGGCATGCAATTGGAAATGGATGATGTCTTGACTTTGGACATGCACCCTATAATTTTTTCTGAGCACCAACTACTGCACTTTTTGATCTTAAAAGTCTCAGATTATCCCATTAATTAATTCTGAGTAAAGTACACATTTCGATGTCTACGAGTTTTTGTTAAAAGGTAAAGGATATTTACACCGCCGATTGGCGGCAGGAAGTCGACTGTCAACGACTTACGTGACAAGCCCGCACGCTGCATGTGAGCGCTATGACCGAGGACTACCTGTTGTAAAGCCGTCCAGAGATGACGTGCTATCATTACTGTCCGTCATAAGAGACGCAGAATTACAAGTCCACCTAATGGTGATGATTATTCAGTGTATCCGACGAAACGTCGAGTGAACAGTATTATTTCGCACGAGTGTGCTGTGCTTCGCTGCGAGAAAAAGTATTCTTTATTTGTGTGTGAAAATGGAATTATTTTCGTCCACGAGACGATCACCACGATATTCCGCCCACGAGGTGATGTGAAAATCAGTGAACATCTACTATAAACTACGAGTGAATTAAAATTGCTAAAGAAAATTCATTTCAATGATAAATCCACCAAACGCATGTGTGAAGTGCCGAATTTTCAGTCAATTTTTGGTGAATATTTTTTATATAAATGTAACACCACATTTCTTCAAGTTGACCCATGATTTCATGTCCACGAGGGTGTTAAAATACTGCACATTTATCATGATCTGTAAACCATCCATGTGTGAACAAGTGCTAAGTATTATCGTATTCTACGATGCACTTAGGCATTACTTTTTACGCCAGACCATAGTGATGTTTTTGGATGATAACCACTATTAGAATCTGTGATTGCGTACACCACGTGTCGAATAGATTCTGTGAAGCAGACAGTGAAAGGGCCATTTATAATCAGTCTGCAAATTAAAGCCAGTGATTTGATTTTATACTGTGCTAAATTATTTAAAATCTGTGGAACACGTGTGATTTCAACCACGATGTTATATCTCTACGCTGACCACGTGTACGCTGTTCTAACACTGATTACCGTCAGTGCCATGGAGTAGAACCCCATCATCGTGAGAGGAATATCTAAGTAGGAGACTACATCGCCATGGCAGGAGTATCGAACATCTATTTCGAGGGACATGGAGCCAAAACCTTAATCAACCCAATGGCTGACCACGAGGAGGAGATCTTGCTCGAGAGACCCACTGGAAACTTTAGAAGACTGTAACGAGGGAGATTCCATGCAAGGAGCCCATTCTATAAAGTAGGACAACCGTCCAGGTCTCTAAACCACCTCGAATACCAAGGAATTACCATGAGGTGTCAGTAATGTGAGTTCTCTCTTTCTTCTCTCTTGTACGGGTTAGCCGTGGTAGAAGTAGATGTAGTAATTAACCGAACGCGTGACAATCAGTCGGGCAAGTTTTATAGTTAGATTTGTCTTTTCTTTTACAGTTGACTTAGACACTATGTTTCCATAGTGCACTTTGGAAGTGTCACAGGACGTTAAGTCTTGTACTTTGGATAGACATGGCCATAAACTACTTGGGTTTAGTTTGGTCGACCCTTCATGTTGGCCAGATAATTTTTCAGGAGTGGACAACCGCTCTTCTGTCATTTTCATTATGACCCATTTTTGCTACACGTCCATTGAGGCCACTGTTTATTTCTATTTTATTTTGTTGCTCTATTTTTGAGCGTATCAGTTAATGATCGACTGTTATCATTACCCTTATAATGTGAATTAAGTTGTGTATTATTCATGTGAGCTCAGATGCCACATAAGTTCAAGTTGGAACAGAACGGGCAATTTGCTAAAATTATGTTACTCAAGCATTGAACCCCTGATACTATCGTATCGTTTCAGACATCTTAACAGTTTGTACGATTGCCTAGATTCATTAAGTTTTGTTTAGTGTCGAGTCCATAGCTTTTGTCATAAATGTTTGCTTACTACGGTAGTCATTCGCCGTATGTTTTGTTATTGTAATGTCAGGAATTAGCTAGCTTCATTAATCGATAAAATGTAAATTTGGGAGTGGTACTGTACCCGTATATTCGAGAGGTGGTTTCTCAGATATCCGAAGCACCGATGGATTTGTAGACCCTGACTGCTCCGGCTTAAATACTAGTCAAGAATCCACTCCGACATGACCCTCAAGAATATACGTTGCGGGAAATACGATGAAACTGTGAATTTCATATATGCACTTGGCTCAAAATAGAGCACCTACCTTGAGTTCTCGGGTATCTCGTGGTCAGCCTCTGGACCTAAAATGGGTTTCACAGTTGCATCTCCTTATATATAAAGTAAATCAAAACGACGCGACGTCTAACAAAATTAAACAATTTAATAACAAAAGGTAAACTATATCTAAACATTCATACACTTAGTAAAACACACACCCATTCTCACCTCTTCACATCTTCGCCACTGACAATCCTGTGTTCCACGAACACTGTGACAAAATTATGGGGGCGGCCTAAGCGTATATAACAAGCTAAAACAATTAAAACCCCCGCGCGTTTCACATCCTATGGCACGCTCCGCTGGACACACGGATCCGTGCAGCGCGCGACTCAAGCCACATGACAGATTATATAATCCAGCCCGTTACAATCACCAATACCGGCTGATTCATTCATTGACTCTGTTGGCAAGCAACATGACGACTCATTTATGTGGCGGTGCCCTGGCCTTGGCTGGATAAACGAGTTCTGAAGAAGACCCTCGCTTACGTCCCTTCACCGAGAATGCACACTTCTGCCACCAAAAACACCGTTATAAAAATCTGATTTACGCCAGACAAAAATGCAAATCCTCCATACACCCTACATGTTAACAACATGAAACTTCCACACACTATTCCTTTCACTCTCTCGCGTTGTGATACCCCAACGGAGTTGTCTTCATACACACTGAACAATAAACAAACCACATTCAACCACATCGACTTTCATACGCTATCCACTATGCTAAAACATCAAATAACTTCCTAAACTTAACACGTTATACCCTAGATTGAAGAGTAATGGAAGTTAATAACGAATGAAATTGAAATACATTCAATAGCATGAGCTATTATCTAGATAAAAGTGTAATGTCTATTTACACTCGAGCATAAGCTCCGATCTCACATTAATGCCAATTGCAATTTAATGGGATCCTCACAATTCTCCATAACTTCAGAAATACTACCACTTGTACTCAATTCCGGTCTGTCGTCAAAATAAGCCAAATATATTCGACCAGCAAAGATTAAACATACGTATTTACATACTTGGTTTTAATGAAAGTTAATAAGAGTAAAACGTAACAGATTTCAATATCAAATTTCCCGTCTAAATTTCAGCTGTGACCCTATTATCTTCACTTATCCAAAGTCGTGTATGAAATAAAAGGAGTTCTACTCACTCACACCTCATGCCTTGCCAAAAATAGCCTTGCCCATGCAATGACTGTCTTATAATGCGGAAACTCCTTCGCTAAAAGCCTCTTGTATGCCAAACTGCACACGGAATTACAAACCTATTAACCAATATCAAAAGGTTACCATCTTCACTTCCTAAAAACTGGCATTCCTTAAAAAGGGCATAATTCCTCAGCGTTGTCAAACCAACCGCTGGTGTAACAAACAATAACATCAGTTGTTAATCCATTAATGTATACATGTCATCGACCTTTGGACTAAGCGTGAAAGACCTCCTCACAATTACTTTAAAAACGTTACTAGGATATATCTAAACTCTTGCGTATGCATTTAATAAAAATACTGTACTGCCACTCCATACTTCTGATTTCACTTTCACAGATGAAGGAATATCATGTCTACAATGTGACATTATATTACCCATCGTGAATACATAATCTCAAAAATTATTTGTATGTGTTCGATAAGGACCAATCTCGACGAGGTAATCAAACTAGAACTTCCCTAACGTCGGATGATAAAGATCTTCCAAGAAGATTCTATTCTCAAATTATTTTAACTGACTGAAAGATCATAGCTTTCTTCAATAAAACATACAGTTAGTCATATTCGAGTTAACTCCATTCTGAACGAATGTCCATGAGTTCTAACGATAATCATCGTTTCCTCGTTAAATGTTTCTCTTCAATACGATGCTAAGATCGCTACGATACTGTGATATTTCACAATATATCACCATTTCTTTCTTCTCTCTTGATGTCATTTCACGACGAATAAGAAACCCAAATTAAACTAATAAATTAATTTAATTAGTAACATAGACGAAAATGTCTATAATCTGAATTCAAAATGAATTCATAAACGTCGAGAGTAAATTACTGTTCCTTAAAGGAAATGATAAAAATACTAATTCCTCAAACAAGTTAAGATCTGAGTTCAGAAACTGGATTGCAAACAAACAATGCTAAAAACGTCGGAAGACGATCACTACAAATGATCTCGATGAATAAAATGTCTATACATGGAATTCATAAATATTGTGTCGAAATATGGATAAATGAATTGGTCTAGAATGCCACTATAATGCTCTAACTACAAGTTTAATGAACACAACTACCTTGTCTGGGAGTCTAGAAGTTCAAATAGAGTATTGAAAAATATTCAGTTGTTACGTCCTTCAAGGATCCGGGTTGGATCCTAGTTCATCTCCAAGAACTCACGACCTCAGGAAAGGAACGAATTCCCCTACTGGAAAACAGCAAGCTCCGATCGGGATCGAACTGCTGACCGCCAACCTTCATCTTTTTTGTGACCGGGTATACCCTGGACCCCTTCATAATCTTCATGTCTATTCCACTCCGTCATGGTACAGTTTCATCAAAACAACGAGAAGTGTCGAATGTTCAGCTTCACGTTCCGAAATAAATTCGAAAAGGAAGTCGTGGACCTCACTCGTATACTGAATATCCATGGAGATGGAGTATTAATATCGTTCTGTAGCCGCTGGTGTTAATATCGAGCTCATGTTTGACGATAATTCACTAGAATGTGGTTGTACATAACGTCTCATATTTGCTCGTAATGTAGACAGTCATGAACAAACTCCTCTAACGAAGCTCCATCGTTGACTATATTGCTTCTATCTGCTTGTATTTCTGGCGCACATACTAATTTAGTCCATAATCGTCATCATATTATAAGACTTAATCATGTTCTTCTGTTGAGAATACACCGTCATCATACTGGTGTTACCATAAAGTTCTTCACTAGCAATGCTAACAATCACTGTTACTCACGTGAATCTGTGCATTCGCTGTAGTCTTCTCGAACATAAGTGTTTTATAGCGCTGGATTCAAACACTTTCCTAACTCTTCACAAAATGTTTATATCTCCCAAAATATTCTTCCGAATTCGATAAGAGTTCGTAATATACTTCACAAGATTGTGTGCTATAATCTGTATTAGAAATAATGTATCTGAATTTGATCAGTTCGAAGTTATTGTGGCATTTATATTCCTCGCAACTTCACTCACTTTACTGGCGCAGCGATCTCCTATTCCTAGCCTCGCGATACCGCGTCTCCACGAGTCGACCTTTCACAGACTCAGTGATGCACTCAGGACTCCTATCTCTTCCGATAAAACACGTCTGATCAGTTCAAACTTCAGATGAACAAGAGCCTCGATGCTTGGCGTCTCCCCTCCAAGTCACCGATTCTGGCCGCCTTTTTCGTTCCCTCGAAAATTTGAGCGGGCTGTAGCAAATTGCTTAGTCCTTCGAATTGCGACCTGCTGTCGACTTATAAAATATCCCCAATATTTTATTATAATTTTCTTCCCTTTGCCTTTACATAAATTCACTCTCATCGGGCTTAAATGTGATAAACATCCATAAAATTTAGTTGCTGGAACTCCCGTCTCCTCTAAAACTTCTTGTTATTGGCTGTAGGCTCATATCCAATCGGATAATTTATAACAATGTTTAAACAATTCCTGGGATGGTTCGCTGTTGCTAGGCCGATTCTAGGCTTCTCGAACCTTCCATTGCGCAATATTATCACGTGACGGAAATTCCCTCCAGCTCGACGTCGCCACGAAACTGGTTTTTGCCAACTTCCAGCCTCGATATTGCTGGGTTAAATTTTATCATGGGCTTCGAAAAATATTCCCAATTTCATCCCAATTAATTCATTTTACGGGGGCATTCCTCCCTCATCTCAAATTAAAAATAGTTGCAAAATTGTTTTTAATCACTTCGAATCAGGATCTTAGACATATCACTGAACTCGAAAATGAATTATAATTTTAGCCTACTTTCTTAAAATATTTTTTAAAGTTCTTTGCATTGTACTTTCCCAAAATGACATTGTTCTCTTCATCATACAGCTCATAACAGTTATTTCCATAGACAGTTTCTATGCGGAACGGGCCAATAATGATAACTCCGAACTTCGGGTATATCTTCCTGCCTACGTCCACTTTTACTGGACGACGCAATAATACCTTGTTTACTCCTTCTAAGAGCTTGCTAAATCTCTTCCCTTCAACTCTTTTCATGCGCTTATTGGCCGCCTTCTGGAGCTTTTCCTTCGCTCTATCTATCCTTTCCTGTCTTCCTATATCAGGATCTTGTGGAATGAAATTTAATGTGTTGTCCCACGGTCTTTCTGGCTTCCTTCCTAAATGTAAGACCGTTGGAACTTCTGCCGTGTTCTCTTGAACTGTGGAGTTCAAACATTCTTAAATGATAGGCACATACTTAACCCACATGGGGTGATCTTTAGGGCAGAAAATGCGACAGAATTTACTAAATTCAGCCATATATCTCTCACTGGAATTTGATTCAGGATAACGCACGCTGGAAAATATGTGTCTTATCCCTAAACTTTCCATATCTGCTTCAAATTCTGCCGAAGTGTACTGGGCTCCGTGATCAGTTAATAAGTACTCTGGTCTTCCAGCCTTCCGAAAAACAGAATTTTCCAACCTGCTCACTACATTTTTTGTGTTTGCTTTCTGCATTGGGTCCATCGTAACAAATTTGGAGAAGACATCCACTGTTACTAACAAGAACTGGTTCTCTTGGTAGCCCTTAAGACAGGGGCCGAAAATATCCGCCGCCATCAACTCATGCGATCTAGAAGATATCAAGGGCCTTGGTTTACCTTTTAACAACTCAGATGTGAATTTCCCTCTTTGACATTCATCGCATGATCTAATTATCCTCGCAATAGCAGATCTCATGTTGGTCCAGGTAAATCTCTCTTTGAGTGTACTGAGAGTGTTATCTAAACCCCCGTGTCCTATGGAGTGATGTGCTAACCACACTAATTTCGAGATCAAATTATGGGGCACAACTATGCGTAGTCTTGCATGCTCAGCGTCAATATACTTGCATACTAGATCACCGCTCAAAACAAATTGGCGCGACTGTCTTTGGGTTGCTATATAATCATCGTCAGCTATGCCCATGAAACCTTTTAAGAACCTGTATCTCTTCTGTGATACACCGATTCGGGCTAATCTCTTAACGGTTTCTAGATCTTCTTGCTCCAATTGTACATGGTTAATCTGCACATTTTTGATCGGGTTTCTCGATAATGCATCAGCCAGTAAGTTATCTTTCCCTGGCTGGTGGACAATAGTTGTGTTAAATTGTTGAGTGAATAGGGCCCATCGTGTTAACCTATCACTAGACATATCAGTTTGAAGCATAAACTGTAATGCCTTGTGGTCGGTCACGATAATGATCTGATGACCGATCAGGATCTTCTTCCATGCCTTGAGAGCTGTGACAAAGGCTAACGCCTCCAGTTCCGTTTTAAAGTAATTCTCCTCATGTCGTTTCAACTTTCTACCAGTGAAAGCGATATAGTGCTTTCCTCCATCCTTATCCTTCTGGTACAGAACAGCACTTATACCTACGCGGGAGGCATCGGATTTGATATAAAATATACGGTCAAAATCCGGATATTCCAACTTGACATTCTGCCTCAACATATCCTTCGCGTTTTCAAAGGCCTCGTTGGTGGCACTCGTCCACTTCCAACGATTGTTTTTCTTTAGTAACTCATAAAGAGGTGCCATGATCTCAGAGAATTTTGGACAGTGACTGCTTATAAACTGGCAAGCTCCCACGAACTCGCGTACTTGCTTGACCTTGGTGGACTTAGGGAATCTAATAATAGCCTCTACTTTCTCATGGTTTGGGTGGTAACCTTCCTGATCGATGGTGTGACCAAGAAAATTGATTTTCTCGTGCATGAAGCGACACTTTTCAAAGTTCACTTTGATATTCGCTTCCCTGAATTTCTCAAAAAGTTTACGTAAATGCACCATGTGTTCCTTAACATCAGGGGATGATATGATCAAATAATCGATGTAGCATATCACGTTTTTCTTGACCTCGTCAGTAAGCTTAACGTCAAGGGCTCTGATTAGCGCTGGACCGCTATTTACTATACCAAAAGGTAGCCTCTGAAAACCCCCAGGAAGTCTGGTCGAAGAGAAAACCGGTGTACTGTTTACTCTTCTCCTCAAGCTCAATCTGATAAAAGGACGCTGTGAGATCTTAAACGGAGAAACATGCCTTTCCTTTGAATTTCCTCAGGAGATCACGAATTTTCGGAGGCCTGTCTGCCTCGGGAAGAATTTTCAAGTTGATGGAACGTGCCTTGAGACATAGGCGTAGCTCTCCGTTATTCTTCTTCACTACAGTAATGGGGTTGACATATGAAGACGCCTGTTTTCTAATAATACCATCCGCTTTCATCTTTTTGATTAACCCTCGTACTTATTCATAGTATTTCTCTGGAATGGGGTATATCCTCTTCTGATAGGGGGTTTCGTCAGTCAATCTTATCTTCTACTTATAATCTTCGATTAACCCACGTTTGTCGTCAAAAACGTCCTTAATTCCATAATTAATCCTTCAAATTCCTCTTGAATCTCTTCAAATCTTTCGGCTTTGAGGGTAGGCCTCTCTTTAGCATTCTCTACCTCCTCAATGACGTTAGTTAAAATATCTTCCCTATAATCCATATCTGGACTGTTATTCAGTTCCTGTTTTTCTAACTTTTCTGTGTTAATCATCCCTTCACTAAATTTAATAATTCTATTCTTCATATCAATAATAGCTCCCACCTTCGTGATAAAATCGATACCAAGCACGATGTCAAAATTTATCTTGTCCACCACGATGAAAATATTTTCGTAAACACGTGTATTTATTTCAATAATCAGCAAAACTTGAATTTTACACTTCACAGCTTTATCTTGAAAAAAATGCCACGCACTTGCACAGCAGATGCGGACAAAGCAGTCTTCTTGTCACTACCCAATAATGTCTGGTAACACTCGTGAGATATTCTAGACATAATGGCTCCCGTGTCCATCAAAGGCTTGCAGGTCTGATCACCGATATTTACACAAATGATTGGTAATTCAAATGGCCTTTCCTCTCTTACAATCTCATGTTCTAACCATAAATACTCGTCTGTCACTTCGTATACTTAATTAATTAAAATCTGGTACAGTGTAGTAGTATTTCTCTCTCCATCTAGTTCCTTTTGGAAAATGAAGTTTTTTTTTGTTCCTGAGCGTCATTTTCACGGATTCCTTGCTGGCTAGTACCGAGTTTAGGATCCACGCTCAAGCTTGAACTACTTCCATTTCCACCTTCCTTTTCCCTTAATTCCTTCAGAAATTGCTTTCCTTCTTGATGACATTCGTCATAATTCTCTTTAGTCATTACATCGTTTCTCTGTGGTCTATCTTGATTCTGGCCCTGATTATTGCGTTTGTTTCTACCAATATAATTGTTGTTGTGCCTATAATTATTATTATTATTATGGAAGAATGGCCTGTTTGCCATATCTTGATGAATGCAGTACATTTGAATTTTTCTGTTGGCACAGGCTTGAGTAAAATGTGGCCTTTCACCGATATCTCAGCCTCACTCATGGCTGTGATTATATGGAAGCTACTGAGGTATGGGTAGTGCTTAGTAATGACATTCAGGGCACAGTCAGTGCCTGTGGATGCTGTGAGGATGCTCTGACTCAGTGAGGAAAGCAATGGCAAACTACCTCACTCCTTATCTTGCCTAGTACGCCTCAATATAGCGCTGCCTTGGTTTTTTGTGGGCAGTACTTTTTGAGGATCCAACCAGCCTTCGGGCTGACTATGTAACAGATTATGGAAGAAACCGCTCCTACGATTTTCTTGATAGTTTCCACGTCCTTGTTGTTGTTGATAGGGACGGCAACCACGGAATCTCCTATACCTAGGTTCCGGTCTCCTATCCCTGAAATAAGCATTTCTCTCTGATCCCAAGTTTCCCTTCTCCTGCACTTTAGGGCTTTCTGTATGCTGTGTTTGATCTTTGAACACAGTATTGATCTCCTTATAGTCCTGACGTTGGTTTCTAGCTACGACATTGGGCGTTGCACTAGAATAATCCAATTTCCGAAGAAGTTCGTCCATGCCGGCTAAGTCACTAATTCCTGACGAAATTATCAGCCTTCTCACCTCATCTGGCAGCATTCTGGCAATAGCATCTATCAGTTGTGCCGTAGATAGTGGGGGTTGTAAAAAACGTAGTCGGTCGAGCTGTGTCGTAAAGAAGTCAGCGTAGCGCGTCAGTAAAGTACCCGAATACTTCCTGGAATATACTTACGCGCGCAAACTGTTCTGTGCTTCAATTGACCAATAGCGCTTCATTAGAGCTTCAGCGAACTCTTCAAAGTCCACGAATGTGCACCTGAAGGCCCTGAACCACTCAAGGGGTCCCTCACCTAAATAGCGCTCCACTATCCTCATTTCACGTTCACGAGGAATGTGAGCTTCCGCAAAGTAATCACGGATATTCCTGATATACTCTATTGGGGTGTAAGAAGCGAGGTTAGTAAACTTACGAGGCTTGTCCTCAAAGTTGCGTATTACCGTCACGTTTCTCTGTTGAGAATCTTGGAAACTGGGACGATATTTTCTCCTTTCTCTTTCGGGTTCTCTACTTCTATCTTTGAGTCCCTCATTGTATCTGAATACTCTCTCTTCTGACCTCACTTCTCTATCTCCTGTCTCCATACTGGGTCTTCTATGACGACTTTTATAGTCCTCGACTTCTATCTTCTCCTTATCTTCTATCTCCGTAATCATTTCATTCACCTGCTTCTCTACTTCCTTCTTCAAGTCCTCCTTATAGACTTCAAGATCTGCAATGTCTCCTAAGCTCAGACCTTGCAATCTCCTGCTAATGTATTCTTCGATACTGGTAGATCTTCCCTCCTTGATCTCATTCACGACTGTGACTACTGTATCTATCCGCTCGTCTAAACGTTTACTACGAGATACTAAGAATTCCGTTAAAGTTTTGTTCGCCTCGGTCGATTGATTCTTATCGTCAACTTGTCTTTGTAGCAATTGATCTATACGCTTTCCTAGATCTGTCCTGACACTTATAACATCACGGTTTATCTGTAATTGCGTACTGGCAAGTTTACTCTCAATTTTACCTTGTATTAACTTAATATGTTCCGTGCTTGACTTATCCCATTCATCTTTTCCAGATGACTACGTTCGCCTTTAACATTTCGGCTATATCAACTTCTATGTCATCCTTTAAGATCTTATTATGGTCTATCACCTGATTACGCAGAGTCTCAACGTTAGTTTTCAACTCGGCTAATGAAATAATAGTTTTAAGGGAATCGTCCACAAATTGCGTTCTTAAAGCACCTATACCATCAGAACATTGTTACTTGGATTCCTCTACTTCCCTTCTTATTTTGTTTATGTCCCCTTGGACCTTATTGACATCAGCAAACATAGAATTTACTTCTGACTGAACCTTGCTAATATCACTCTGTACACTAGTTATATCTGTTTGGACATTGTTAACATCTATCTGCATATTAATAACATTTTCCTGAACCTTGTCTACCTTGGTTTGGACATGGGACACATCGGACCTTACATTGGCAACCTAAGATTTAACAATAGCAACGTCATCTCTAACAAGAGCAACATCACCTCTAACGAGAGCCACATCAGAATGAACACCCTCAACTCTGGTTTGTACATTGGCAACAATGGTCTGTACACTAGCAACATCATCACGAAAACTACTGACATCATCCTTCAATTCAGTGGAGCTGGTCTGCAAACCCTGTAAAGAACTTTGCATACCCTGGATATCTCTCTTAAAACATTCCTCGACACCGCTGACCACTGAAAAGTAGCAAGATCTGCCTCGCGTTCTTTTTTTAGCTGCTCTCGATCCTGCTTCCCCTCATACAACTTTCTCTATAAATCAATGGCATTTACCTTCAGATCCTCCTTAATCTGATTTTCAACACTATCTAATTTCTCTTTCATATTACTGTCCATTTTAGATTGAGAATCTTTCAAACTTTTCTGCATGTTCTCCAACAAGCTCTCCTTCATAACGTACATCATCTTCCGGACATCATCTGTCGCCATCGTTGCCATTACAACAATATGAATAATACAAAGTGCTATAGGAATACAAACAAATAGAGCAATATAACAACACTTTAGAGCATCCTTTCAATCCATGTATTTGGGCATCTTATCGTATCGCCTTAATATTAACGTAATATTATGTTACCAGACACCCTACTTCTAAAATACCAGACCCTAAAGAGCGTTCGCGTGAGATTTATTTTAAATATACTACCATAAAGAACATTTACATTTACTGTCATTAAACAAGTTAGATTTATATTAACATGGCTATCAATAACCATGAGCCGGTCAAAATGAAAATAGATTCAGATCATAGGTCATTTCAAAAATTTTACCTATTACTCCTTTCTCAGGCTATCCATTAGATCTGATCTTTATTTGAGTGCAATTTCGTTAAAAACAAAGCAAATTACCTATATAACTACGCTCTAGCTCATCACAGATGATATGGATAGTTAATCCCATAAACTCAAAAATTAAGTTCTCATCTGGATAGCTTCTAAATGGCTTCACGAAGCTATTTTCGTGGCCAAAAAGTCTAGGGTGCCATCTTTCCATTGTACCCGTATATTCGAGCGGCAGTCTGTCAGATATCCGAAACACCGCTGGATTTGTAGACCCTGACTGCTCCGGCTTAAATACTAGTCAAGAATCCACTCCAACATGACCCTCAAGAATATACGTAGCGGGAAATACGATGAAACTGCGAATTATATATATGCACTTGGCTCAAAGTAGAGCACTATCTTGCGTTCTCGGGGATCTCGTGGTCAGCCTCTGGACCTAAAATGGGTTTCACAGTTGCATCTCCTTATATGTAAAATAAATCAAAACGACGCGGCGTCTAACAAAACTAAAAAATTTAATAACAAAAGGTGAACTATATCTTAACATTCATACACTTAATAAAACACACACCACTTCTCACCTTTTCACATCTTCGCCACTGACAATCCTGTGTTCCACGAACACTGTGACAAAATTATGAGGGCGGCCTAAGCCAATATAACAAGCTAAAACAATTAAAACACCCGCGTGTTTCACATTCCTATGGCACGCTCCGCTGGACACCTGGGTCCTTGCAGCGCGTGACTCAAGCCACGTGACAGATTATATAATCCAGCTCGTTACAATCTCCAATACCGGCTGATTCATTCATTGACTCTGTTGGCAAGCAACATGTCGACTCATTTATGTGGTGGTGCCCTGGCCTTGGCTGGAAAAACGAGTTATGAAGAAGACCCTCGCTTACCTCCCTTGACCGAGAATGTACACTTCTGCCACCAACAAACAACGTTATAAAAATCTGATTTACGCCAGACAAAAACGCAAATCCTCCATACATGCTACATGTTAACAAAATGAAACTTCCACACATTATTCCTTTCACTCTCTCGCGTTGTGATACCCTAACAGAGTTGTCTTCATACGCACTGAACAATAAACAATCCGCATTCAACCACATCGACTTTCATACGCTATCCACTATGCTATAACATCAAATAACTTCCAAAACCTAACACGTTATACCCTCGATTGAAAAGTAATGAAAGTTAATAACGAATAAAATTGAAATACATTCAATAACATGAGCTATTATCAAGATAAAAATGTAATGTCTATTTACACTCGAGCATAAGCTCCGATCTCGCATTAATGCCAATTGCAATTTAATGGGATCCTCACAATTCTCCATAACTTCAGAAATACTACCACATGTACTCAATTCTGGTCTGTCGTCAAAATAAGTCAAATATATTCGACTAGCAAAGGTTATACATACGTATTTACATACTTGGGTTTAATAAAAGTTAATGAGAGTAAAACGTAACAGACTTCAATATCCAATTTCCCGTCTAAATTTCAGCTGTGACCCTGTTATCTTCACTTATCCAAAGTCGGGTATGAAATAAAAGGAGTTCTACTCACTCACTCCTTATGCCTTGCCAAAAATAGCCTTGCCCAAGCAATGACTGTCTTATAATGCGGAAACTCCTTCGCTAAAAGCCTCTTGTATGCCAAACTGCACACGGAATTACAAACCTATTAACCAATATCAAAAGGTTATCATCTTCGCTTCCTAAAAACTGGCATTCCTTAAAAAGCGCCTAATTCCTCAGCGTTGTCAATCTAACCGCTGGCATAACAAACAATAACATCAGTTGTTAATCCATTAATCTCTACATGTCAAAGACCTTTGGACTAATCGTGAAAGACCTCCTCACAATTAATTTAAAAACGTTACTAGTATATATCTAAACTGTTGCGAATACATTTAATAAAAATACTGTACTGCCACTCCATACTTCTGGGTTCACTTTCACAGATGAAGGAATATCATGTCTACAATGTGACATTATATTACCCATCTTGAATACATAATCTTAAAAATTATTTGTGTGTGTTCGATATGGATCAATCTCAACGAGGTAATCAAACTAGAACTTCCCTAACGTCGGATGATAAAGATCTTCCAAGAAGATTCTATTCTCAAATTATTTTAACTGACTGAAAGATCATAGTTTTCTTCAATAAAATATACAGCTAGTCATATTCGTGTTATCTCCATTCTGAAAGAATGTCTATGAGTTCTAACGATAATCGTCGTATCCACGTTAAATGTTTCTCTCCAATACGATGCTAAGATCGTTATGATGCTGTGATATTTCACAATATATCACCATTTCTTTCTTCTCTCTTGATGTTACTTCACGACTAATAAGAAACCCAAATTAAACTAATAAATTAATTTAATTGGTAACATAGACGAAAATGTCTTTTACCTGAATTCTAAATGAATTCATAAACGTCGAGAGTAAATTACTCTTCCTTAAAGGAAATGACAAAAATACTCATTCCTCAAACAAGTTAAGATCTCAGTTCAGAAACTGGATTGCAACGAAACAATGCTAAAAACGTCGAATGACGATCACTACAAATGATCTCGAAGAATAACATGTCTATACATGGATTACATAAATATTGTGTCGAAATATGAATAAAGGAATTGCTCTAGAATGCCACTATAATGCTCTAACTATAAGTTTAATGAACACAGCTAACTTGTCTGGGAGTCTAGAAGTTCAAATAGAATATTGTAAAATACTCAGTTGTTACGTCCTTCAAGGATCCGGGTTGGATCCTAGTTCGTCTCCAAGATCTCACGACCTCAGGAAATGAACGAATTCCCCTACTGGAAAACAGCAAGCTCCGACCGGGATCGAACTGCGGACCGCCAACCATCATCATCTTTGTGACCGGGTATACCCTGGACCTCTTGATAATCTTCATGTCACTTCTCACTCCGGCGTGGTACAGTTTCATCAAAATAACGAGAAGTGTTGAAAGTTCAGCTTCACGTTCCGAAATAAATTCGAAAAGGAAGTCGTGGACCTCACTCGTATATTGAATATTCATGGAGATGGAGTATGAATATCGTTCTGTAGTCGCTGTTGTTAATATCGAGCTCATGTTTGACGATAATGGTTGTACATAGCGTCTCATGTTTGCTCGTAAAGTAGACAGTCATGACCAAACTCCTCTAACGAAGCTCCATCGTTGACTATATTGCTTCTATCTGCTTGTATTCATAGCGCACATACTAATTTAGTTCATAATCGTAATCATATTATAAAAATTAATCATGTTCTTCTGTTGAGAATACACCGTCATCATACTGGTGCTACCATAAAGTTCTTCACTAGCAATGCTAACAATCACTGTTACTCAAGTGAATCTGTGCATTCGCTGTAGTCTTCTCAAACAAAAGTGTTTTATAGCGCTGGATTCAGACACTTTCCTAACGCTTCACAAAATGTTTATATCTCCCTAAATATTCTTCCGAATTCGATAAGAGTTCGTAATATACTTCACAAGATTGTATGCTATAATCTGTATTAGAATTAATGTTTCTGAATTTGATCAGTTCGAAGTTATTGTGGCATTTATATTCCTCGCAATTTCACTCACTTTACTGGTGCGGCAATCTCCTACTCCTAGCCTCATGATACCGCGTCTCCACGAGTCGACCTTTCACAGACTCGGTGATGCACGCGGGACTCCTATCTCTCTCGATAATACACGTCTGATCAGTTCAAACTTCAGATGAACAAGAGCCTCGAGGCTTGGCGTCTCCCCTCCAAGTCACCAATTCTGGCTGCCATTTTCGTTCCCTCGAAAATTTGAGCGGGCTCTAGAAAATTGCTTATTCGTTCGAATTGCGACCTGCTGTCGACTTATAAAATATCTCCAATATTTTATTATAATTTTCTTCACTTTGCCATTACATAAATTCACTCTCATCGGGCTTAAATGTGATAAATATCCATAAAATTTAGTTGCTGGAACTCCCGTCTCCTCTCAAACTTCTTCTTATTGGCTGTAGGCTCATATCCAATCGGATAATTTATAACAATGTTTAAACAATTCCTGGGATGGTTCGCTGTTGCTAGGCCGATTCTAGGCTTCTCGAACCTTCCATTGCGCAATATAATCACGTGACGGAAATTCTCTCCTTCTCGACGTCGCCACGAGACTGGTTTCTGCCAACTTCCAGCCTCGATATTGCTTGGTTAAATTTTATCATGGGCTTCGTAAAATATTCCCATTTTCATCCCAAATAATTCATTTTACGGGGGGCAGTACCACCATAAATTCTTTAGCTTGATTTATTGTTAACATATCTTCGTTTTTCATAAGTAGCCCGTTTCATCTGTATAGGGTGTACTTTTCGTGCCACTACACTAGCTTTGTTGTTTTTGCTTTCTTGTAATTAGATCTTTCGCGAGGGTTTTCAACTTCAATCAGTTTAGGATATTTAACCCTTTATTTTTCTTTGTTTTTTAGCTTGCGGGATTAGCCCGGAATAAACCCTCCGAACTAAGCTAGGTGTTTTTTACTATTTTTTAAATACATTTTACTCGAAGTTACATAAGCCTGGATGTTATTCTTTTATAGTTAAGTGTTTCTTGCGGTGTACTTCTTGTGTCAACATGACACATACCTTGTCTGCCCAGATCATCCCGGGATCTTGCATTTTCGTGCTCACTGGCATCTCAAGGGAAAACGTTCCCAATCGGACGATGAACTAAAGGACACCGTACAGGATTGTTTCCTTTCACAACCACATCCAATCCTCTTCGGCATATGTGTTCGGATGATGAGTTGTCAGGGAAGTCATTGCCGTTAGTGGCAACCCTTACAGCTCGTCTGACGGGCTCAATATCAGTAACCCCATGACTGTACAAGGTCGAAATCATCACTTTTCATAATAAATTCAGTGTTTCAAAATGCAGAATTATTATTATTATTAATATTATAAAAATATGAAAATTATAATTTAATTATTGAGTTGTAATAGTGTCAACTAGAGCTCTTATGGTGTCATTAATTCTGCTGCCTCGTGAAAATATAGGGCAAGACTCTCTATATGGTTAATTTGATTTATACGTAAAAAATATCGTAATGTGAGGATCCACCTCATCTTCAAATTTAAGCATAAAATTCAGCAACGATGATATGACGGGTGTTCAAATAAAAGGGTACGAAACGATACTGCGGGTAAAATTTTTTCGTTACTCAAAGGTTTTCACCACATGCCTGTGCACATGTGTCCCATTGATTCACCAGCCGCAGGATTCCCTGATACCAGAAGTCTTGTGGTTGTGACAGGAAACAATCTTGTACGGTGTCCTTTAGTTCATCGTCCGATTGGAAACGTTTTCCCTTGAGATGGTATTTTAACGGACCAAACAGATGGAAGTCGCAGGGTGACAAGTCCGGGTTGTAGGGCAGCTGTTAAAGTTGATCCCACTTTAAGGTGGCCAATACACCTTGAGTGACGTTAGAGACGTGTGGGCGAGCGTTATCATGGAACAGAAGCAATCCTTTCGTGAGCAGTCCAGGCCGTTTGTTCTTCATGGACTTGCGTAGGCTACAGAGTGACGCACAATACACGTCACTGTTAATGGTTCGTCCGTGCTCTAGGATTCCGATAAGTAGGGGACCTTAGACGTCGAAAAAGACGGTTAGCATCACCTTGCCTGCTGAGGGCGCAGCTTTGAATTTCTTAGGGGAAGGTGATGACGCATGCTTTCATTGCATGCTGTCCCTCTTTTTCTCTGGCTCGTAGTGATGGCACCAGCTTTCGTCAGCGGCGTCGATCCGCACCAGGAAAACGGGGCCTTCATGATACCGGAACAGGTGTTGCAGTGCCAGCCCCTTACGCAGTTCCTTTTGAGGTTCTCGGAGCTGCTTTGGAACCCACTGAGAGCACACTTTACTGTAACCTAACCTGTCGTGCACAATTGTCCACACTGTCCCAACGCTGACCCCCACAGTGTTTGCCAACATTCGCATGGTGACACGCCGATCACTTCTCACCAGGTCGTTCACTTTAGCGATGTTTTCAGCAGAGATTACCGTGTTTGCCTGACCTGGTCTCAGATCATCACTCAAACACTCCCGGCCTCCACGAAAGCGGGCTCTCCACTTTCTCACTGTTTTGGCGGACACACAGTCTTCTCCATATACAGCCACCATCCGGCGATATATATCGGCTGGTTTAGACCCTTCTGCAGTCAGAAATCTGATGAAACCTCACTGCTCCTCACTTGTCGAACTGTGCAATGTGAACGCCATCACTGCTGCTGCTCCAACTTCAACTGGACGGGACGGAACGTCCAACTGTCAGCTTCTCTCAGCGTTAAACCCTTATTTATTTCCACATCGTTCAAAGAGCTAGCCAT
Source organism: Meconema thalassinum (assembly GCA_946902985.2). Taxonomy (NCBI): domain Eukaryota; kingdom Metazoa; phylum Arthropoda; class Insecta; order Orthoptera; family Tettigoniidae; genus Meconema; species Meconema thalassinum. The sequence continues at coordinate 638,271,981 of OX336389.2, forward strand.
ATTATCACCACGTATCCCAATTAGCTTCGAGTAAGTATGTAAACAAACATAGTTTCAAAAGATGACACGTGATTACAAGAGCATGTTCAAAGAATACTTATTATGAACCCAGTTATTCACGGAATACAATCATATCGATATCCAGAGAGAGATTAAATCCTACTTTGACTTGTTTACAACAGTGATAGCTCTGCTTGGACAGAAGTAGTAGCCAAATAATAACAGATCTACGCCCGTGGCATTCTTTAGCAGAAGCGCCCTTGCCCGATATATCGCCCCCTGGAACTATTAAAAATTAAATTAATTGGTATTCTGCCCGAAGGCAGGTCCGAGCCACCGAAGAGGCTACCCCCAGCCGGAGTTTACTTGCGGTAGGGTGGCCAGGGCCTTTCCGCTCCTCCATATGTTGGCCAACAGCGCGCTGTGCCTAGAACCGGCATACCATCCAAGTTCTGACTGCGCCCAATGTTGCTTAACTGCGGAGTTCTCATGGGACCCGGTGTTTCAACACGGCTAGGCCGTTGGCGGCCCTGGAACTATAAGGGTTAAAATACAAAATACAATCAGAATATGAATACAAAACATAAAGTAATTGTCAACGTCGAGCTAAAGACCCGAACACTGACTGCCAGCAGGGGCGCATATAGAGTTTTGTTTGGGAGGGTGGAGGAACAGGGAGTTTGGTGGCATGGAATAGTTTCCAAAGAAATAGGGGGTCAGGGTTCCTTCCCGGGAAAGTTTTGTTTGATTTGGTGTAAAATGATGAGATTTAAGTCTATATGCCATCACATTTTCAACCAATTTGTTGTGATGTTTTATGTTTGTTTAATGTCAAACACAACAAGACAATTTCATATTACTATTTATTAATACAGTCATATTGTTTACTGTGCCCGATAATCTGGCTTTGGATTGGGTGGCCCGACACACAATCCTCACTCAGAATTCGGTACAACTCGAAAAGAAAAAACACCTTAAATGTCCGAAAAAAAATGTCGGGAACGAGATTCAAGCAATCCCGGGGGTCTTTAGAAAGATAGGGTACAACTGGCGTAAAATCTCAAAGTTGATCCGGTGGACACACAAGTATTACAAATAACAAGAATGACATAAACTCCGCTGTTAAAATAAAACTCATCCAACATTTATTACAGAACCACCCCACGAAATACATAAAATCAAACACAGAAACCTACCTTCGCTTGGAGACTTCTCGAAATTACTCTTGAAGTGCAAATAAATTAATGACGCAGAAGAAAAATTCAAATTAATGATGACAAAAATCTCTGGGCGTCCAAAACGTTGGATACAAAATGACGTACGGAAATCAGAGCTATATTACTCTAATATTACGACCATTAATTCAAAATGTTATGTCACCTCTCGGTTGAATAGTCCATGAATGTGCAGGTGCAAAATATGAGAAAATATTCAAAGGAAAATGTATTGCCTCATTCGATCTCCATCTAACTAAATGTAATAACCAAAACAAAAATTATATTTATATATGGATGTCACTAGCGTTAAATAATTCATTTACAAAATTTTAATTCATGGATTAAACACATTCATTATTATTTTCACTGGTTTCCGTTCAGCTGTGACTCATTCAGAAAATGACTGGTTGTTGGCTGTTACATTTATTACTTTACAATGTAAAATCTTTATGATTTCAGATTATTTTATTTATATTTTTGTTAATCACTGCGTGCTCTTCACACATTTATAAATACACCATAAATATTTAAATGGATGGCCTCTGCCTATCTGTATTTTTCAACTGACAATTGCCTCACAATTTCATATTCTTTTGCCTATCGCGTAACATTAAACATAATCATTTATTTTATTCACCTCACTATAGTGAGAATATATAGTTTCATAATAACTTAGTTTTAAACAACCATTCTATTTTACCAATGCCGTTTCATTATTCATACAACCTTGTATCAGTTACCTACCAAATGCATCTACTCATCTTAGCATGTAAATGAAAACCTCAGTGACGTGTGAGTGTTTAGTTTAAATATCATGATGGTCGCACAAAAAGTGGCCCCTTAAGTGTAAATGTCCCCCCCCCCGTAATTTAAGCATGTTCAAACCATAAATTGGCATGAAGGTTGCACCATTTCAAAGAACACAGCAACGTAACACGCTGAAAAATCAATGTACTCAGATTATATTTTAAAGCATCCATTTATTTCATTTTAAATCCTAAATATGACTGTAATGATCTCTCAAAAGAAAAAAATAAATTTACTATCCTAATAATCATGGCATGTTATCGCATTTTATTTTGATTAAATTTCATTTCGATTATACGCCCCTCTGCTCAAATCTCAGTAACCACTACCCAGTAACCGCTACTTATGAATTAACATGGTTTTCAGTACCTTCCGGCCGCCTCGGTCCTGGTTCCGCTGACACGTTTCCTGGGGGTTTGGTTCCTCATTCTTCTGATTGAACATCCTCCCCTCGCCCTGGATCCAGCTCGTCACCCTCAGGATATCTATGGTCCTGGCTCGCCTTGGTTTCCACTTCATCATAACAGCTTCCACATTTCTAGATCTAGCCGGACATCTCTTCGCTCGTAAAGTTCTGGTCACAACACTCACACTGGTCTGTACTGATAGCCTTTATGGCCGTCCAATATATCGCTGCAATCTTCATGTCGAATATGCCAAGTAATAACAACTTATGGCCGTGATAATATTCTATAACAACACTGATTATATCGTACGCATTTACACCAGCATGTACTCATAAGAAATTACGTTCGTCCTTGGTCTTGAATGTCGCTCTATATTTGGACTACATCCAGTTTATCTCCCATAGTTCATTGACCTTGGTGACTGTCACTTGTCTGCTTGTCAAACAAATGCACATCGCTTCGTTCATATGTTCTATGCGTAAATTATATAGCGCTCGGCACATGCAGTCCCGTACCTCGTAAAAGCTTAAGACACCACGTGTGTTTGCTCACACTTCGCTGTACTAATGACTAGTATTTCACAACGTAGTGGATTATGATCTGCGTTATAATATCGCCTTGCCACATTTGGCTTTAATGTTAGGTAATACAGAGCTGTTCATGTAAGAAATAATACTGACTCTTTCAGCTACGTTTCACATTAAAAAAACTATCGGAATACCGCACTGGTTCCAAGTTTCCACGGTACGACTGCCTCTACACACTTGTTTGTAACTTCGGCGCACGGCGATACGAAAGGAAGTGAAGTGCCTCTCCGATGTGACCTTCCCACCTAGACTTTTCCTGGAGCTCATCAGCGCCCTCCACCCTTCTGGAACCTTCGCCTAGTCATGCAGTCGACTATGTCCATGATGTAAAAGCATCAACCTCATGTTACTTCCTTCCTCCTGCTATGCGATGTTGCCAGAGCCCTCAAAACCCTGCGATATCGGCGATATTACGTTAATTTAGATAGGAAGAATGAACATTACTGTTTAGATTTGGGGCACGTGACCTCGCTCTTCCACCGCTTAAAACCTCAATAACTGATTTGAATCACAACGTACAATATAGACTAATATAAAGTCAAGGCTTCTTGAAGCATTACCAAATTGGTTTATAACTTCATCGTCAGTGATTTGCATGTCTCTGAGAATAGATAACAATGCTAGACCGATGAGTCTGTTTTAGGAAGTAGAATTTCTTTAAGTAAGTTTTCAACCTACTCAAACTCCAACTCTGTTCGGTGGTAGCTACAGAAACAGGCAAAATTGCCAAAATTTTGATAAGGGGATACAAGTTAGGGGGAAAAACCTTTTGCCTTCTTGTGGATGTGCATCTTGGGCTAGTTTGAGCTAGTGCCTACTTTTTCAAAACCTCGGATACGGTCCGAGATAAATTTTCTTGTACGGAGTAGGTCTAGATGTACATCTGGACCTCTCCCCATATGACTCGTTTGGAAAGGAGTCTCATGGCGGCTGAAGTGGCTCCCAGTCTCATGGAACTTCGGACTAAACGGGCTCAGTACGAAATAAAAATATGTTTATAAAAATTTCCGTAGCTACCTTCTTGAATTTTTCAAAACAATTCAATTACAGGCGGTATAAAACCTCAACGTTCCGCCCCATAAAACAATGATCATCGCTATCAATAGAACTATATTAGACGCCAATGCAGTGATCTCTAAATATATAGATATATACTATGCCAATTGTCACTGTGCACTGATGATTAAGTCACTCAAAAGAAGCATTTTAGTAGGGTATTTGAAGTTTGCGTGGCTGCCAACTTGGTTTTGCCCATATAATGTTACATATTTTAGGCAGTCACATTGTGAAATTACTTTATAATCATCTATCACTTCAGCCTGATTGCTGCAACAGTTTTGGAGATTTTGACTAACGGTGATATATTTCTCGCGGCGCCATCTGGAATTGGTGAACGTTATTGAAATTCGAAATGCACTGTCGGGGTCAGACGGTCTAATAGTAATGTACCCGATACCTAGTTGAGGCTATCGGCTACGCCAGCTGACATTAAGCCGTATTTGAAATTTATGGGAAAAGTTGTAAAGATAGCGCTCAAATCGAGTCGAGAAGAATGTTAGGAAATGACGTAGAAGGCCAAGGATCAAGAAGGCACTGCCAGTCAAGCAGATGGAATTATGGAAGGAATATCGAAGTTTTATTAAGATCTATATGGAACAGTATATTTAATCATCTCAGAAGAGAAGAAATGCCAAGCATTATATATGATAATAACTTGAAGAAAGACAGATAATCCCTTAAGTTATTGTGTAACTTAATAGCCGAGATGATGGTGGTCGAGATTATACTTGTGACGCATGACCCCAGAAGGTGGGGGAGCATCACGTGACAGCGCCAGGTAGGAGCTGGTCAACGCAGTCTAGACACATCAGTCGAGTTCAGTCAGCAGGGCTGAGTAGAACACATGCTCAGAGAGTACGACAAGTTGAGCGGTGCACAGCACTTGTTACGTAAAGTGAAAGCGACAGTATTACTTCACCAAGCAGAGAGCAGAAAGTAGGTCAGTGAGCCAAGGCAAGCAACGCACGGTAGGCGGCATGAGGACCGGTTACGAGGCAAGCTGTACGGGCCGTGTAAGCAGGGGAAAAGCCGGGGTCAGAACAGCATTATAATACGAGATTGAGAACTTTATTTCGAGCTGCATTTTGTAACGCAGATCAGCACAGCGAAGCGGCATGGCGAGGCCGGCTTTAAGCGTAGATCATTCTGGAACAGTGCAGTATAGCCGAGTGTGCTAGTTCCGACTTTTATACGCAGGCAACATTAAAGAAGCTGAACTTCATTTCAACATTCAGTTACAACATTGAGTTGGGACTTGTATTCAGTAATAGAATTGTGCAGGCAGATAGTTATAATATACTGCAATTGTGAACTTCAAATGAACTTAGATATTCAAATGACATTACGACTATGCATTTCATAACGGAACATGTAGAGCGACCATGGGGTCAAACCAACATTAACGCTTTTAAGCAAACGAAATGTTACAAGTATATGCACTTATGAACATTGGCACGTGCATTAATACAATTCCGTTTCATGAATTATTATAAAATATCGAGTACGAACACAGCTACAGGGTGTTTCAAAAACTTATACACTCTCATAAATAAAATTTATTTTCTGCAAGTGAGACTTAACCGCTGTGGAGATTGAACTTTTAACAAGCGAACCGAACATTGTATGGGACAGTGGCGTAACACAGAAGAAGAATATGTGGTACGCTACGTTCATGAACTTTTACGTAAGAATTTGGACAGTATCCATAATGGATAACATGCAGTTCATCATGTCGGAGTAAACGAAGACAGAGACGCGATGGCACCACGGAGCGATGGATTCGGTTCCTGAAGAAGAGGAGGTCGAACAGCTGATTCACTTGGGATATGAAGGCAATCGTTATTGCGTGGGTGATACGATATTCACGTCGATCTTTCGAGAAATTTATTACACACGAGGATAATCGACGATCTTTGAAATATATTAACAGCTGATATGAGAAGGTACTGTAAGAGTTATGACTTTCTGATATGATTTTTCCATGAGCACTGGGCATACTTGTATATATTTCTAGTAGGAGTTCGACGATTATTCAGACATGGCTTAGACATTATTTGCTCCAAATTTTACTAGAATATGGCGTTACCATATGATATGGCAGGCACCATTATACGAAATTCTCACCATTGGTTGGCTTTATTAAGCAGATGTTTGGTCTTTTAGACATTTTCCAGTAAGGATAGTTTTCTTGGATAGTTATTTTTTGTGGCGAGTATTTCGAACTCGTGGTCTGCAATTGGATTATTTAAATTACTTCGTCAGTTCATTGCATACTAGCGAGTGTGTATTATTCACCAGTAGGGATTTTTCCATTGGATTGTTTGGAGATATTAAGATGTTATTCACTCAAGTGAATGAATATCGCTTTTATGTGACAACTAGATACTTGTTGATTCCAATCTGGTACATTCACTCATTAGACGACGAGTGGGGCCTTTCGCTTTAGGCGATTGCGTGGTGGTACACATCTTTACCCATCGTTCAGGGCATTATCATGTTAGACAACGGGGCAAAGCCTTTCGTATTTATACGATTGCGTGGTGGTACTCATCTTTACTTGCCATTGAGGAACTCATTTATATCATCCGAGTGTACTTGAGATTGTAAGAGGATCAAACAAGAAACTACTAGTCACATATCAGTCGAATTTTGTTAAATAAATTAAAAATAAATGTCAGCAGGGTTACATTTTGTAATTCTTGTTTGCCAATCCAATATTTTGTTGCTATACTCTCTTGAGAGTACTTTCAGTTTAACAGCTCTTACAGCTGATGCTTTTGATAATTTTTATGATTGAGTTTAATACCTTGGAGAAGGATTTAAAGTAATTGAATCTTGTAAGATGAATCATTAATGGTCAGATTTATTTTGAGGCAGATCAGTATTGCATATTTTGATGTGAGAGATTATAGCACATTGGTGTTTTTCTGTGAAGTGAATTATGAGAATTTTAAGAGAATTTATGCTATTTGAAAACAAATCTTGAATTTGATTTCGATTACTAAGGTAATATTTTTCCTAATTGTTTAATAAGTGTCTAGATGTGATCAGATTAATTACAGTTATTGGAGATTGTGTGCGTTGATAATTTGAAGCCAGTTATGTATTTTTGTAGATCATGCAACGTGGTTAAGTGAAGTTTGTGATAGGCATTTTGTGGAAGTTGCCAAGTGGAAGTTGCAATATTGCTAATGTGTTTTGAAGCAGACATGAGGTTGTCGAACCCAGTCTAGCATAATTTTTGAGATTCATGCTGTGCGCTGAATATTTATGGAGTTTTGTGGAATAATTGTGGTATTCAAATGTGATATTTGATAAAGTGAGAATATATAATGAAGTTTTGGATAGTGAGATCCAACGTGAATTTATGAAGGCAATAATATTTTTTGGCATGATAATTGAATACGAGATATAACTTGGAAGTGATAAAATTGTAAGACAACATTCTATAACCCATATTAAATAATTTCTTAGGAAATTAAACAAATAAATAATGTTGATAATACAAGATTTTCTGATAATAATAATTAATGAAATAATAATCTGAAGTTTAAGCATATTAATGATCTGACCTAATGAAATAAAAATCAGAATGACAAGATGAAATAATAAAAATTTAAATAACCAAATGAATAAAATTTAGATAAATTGATAAATTAAATTTTGGAATAGATCAATGAATTAAATAAATGGATGAATTAAAGATTGAATAAATAAGCTGATTTAAATAAATTATTAGATGATTAAATAGATGATGAATAACTGAATCAGAAGGTGATAATTAATTAAAGAAGCTGATGATTGATAAATTTAAATGGATTTAAATAAATTTAATTTGAATGATTTGAAGAATTGCAATTTGAGTTGATGAACTAAACAATTTATATTGATGATTTAAGATGATTTAATCTGAAGGAGATGATGAAATGAGATTGTGTGAATAATTAGAGAGTATAAAGAATTGATGATTGTAATATTCATTTAAATGATTTGATGATAATGAATTAATTATTCTGACTTGAATATATTGAATTTTGAGATGAGAACTAAAGTGAGAAATATTTAATTTTGATGATGATGATGATTATAACCAATGAGTAGTGGATTTTCTGTGATTCACAAACAAGCAATTATTAATGACAGTGTAAATAGTGTAAATTAATTATTCGATGTTTAGGAGCATTTTACTAACATATTCAGCATTTGAATAATGCCATGCAAGCCATAAATTATGTGATATTTAAATATGTGATTAGAATATATGTGTTTAGACAGATTAATTAATATTTTTACATCCACATTCATGATGTTAATTCAAAGAGAAGTTAGGTCTCAGTTATCACGAATGTCAGTGACGCAAAGACATAGTGCTACGGTGATCCTGAGAACCCAAGAGAACTTTAGAAATTTTTCCTATTTTATGTGGATTAAATACAATTTGAGTAGAATAGAGATGGTTCGATTTTCTGGACAATGACAATTTAACGTTGGCATTCGACCATGCTCTCAGGTAGGATGAGTGTTTAATATGTCTGTCTGACTATCAAAGTTGAATAAATTTGTTTTTATCTTAGTTGTGATCTGATGATGATGTGATTTTCCTATTTCTTTCCTTGTCTTAATTAAGGCTTAACCAGGAAGGATGTGGTTTGCTAGGGATTCAGTTGATGGCGCCCATTTATATTTGCATTTTTTTAAATTAAATTTAAACCCGTAACGACCCTGGAGATACTTTATCTCGTGTTACCCTCTGCTTTTGTGATATTTCAACTGAATTTCCGACACATTCCTTATTTGACTAGGTGTTCATTTAACTCCGCTCTGTCCTGGAAATCCAGGAATGCGATGTAATAGCAGATGGGACATCGCATCCCCAGGATGAACGGGTACAGTAAGTCTTTACAAAGTTTCATTGAAATTGCTCCAGCCAATCAAAATATATTGGGGACACGTGCACAAACGCGCACACACATACCGTCAAAAGGTGATCGCAAAAGCCTATATTTCATGTAATAACAAGTTGATCAGTAAAGGACATTTAGCCTACTTTCTCTGAACTGCATAAGTTTAGTTATAACTCTTTGTCCTTAACAATTGAACATTAGAAAAGTTTGCCTCTCGACCATCTCGAATGTATGGAATCGTTTATCGTGCGCTTTCTGCAAAGAAAGCCTTATATTTGAGACTACTTATTTGCTTCATTTCGTAATAGGAACTGTAATAAAAATGGATTGCCGATATAAATGTCTTATATATCCAAGATGGCGGTTGCGTGTTATCTGCAAAATAAAAGTCTGATGACTAATTCAAGCGAAGTATCATATCAGTTTCACCACTCTCACGAAGTTTCGTGTTAATTGCGCAATTGGTTCCAAGCTTATTGATTTTGAAGTTTTAATAGTATGCTCAGCTACCATCTTGAATATATGGCGGGAGTGATTCTTTGTCTTTGCATTACAAATCCCATACATGGTTCTACTTAAATGCTATTTTGAGATATTGCATCTCTGAAACATTTGGAGTTATTTCTTTGAATATTTTATGTTTAAATATGGTCGCTGCGCGTTTAATTCAGTGATTTTCCTAAGATTGTTGGTAGTGAGGTCTGTTATATAGTACTCCTATTTTACTAAATTTCACGTTAATTCTGCTATTATATCGTCAGTTAAATATATTCAAGCCTTAAGAATACGTCCAGGTGCCAGTGTGAACGTATGGAGTCGCTGTTCATTTTACTTGCTCATAAGAAGCCACATACAAGGTCTACATTACTGCTGTATTTCGCTGTTGTAACTTAAAAATACTTCGGGCTCTTCATTATCATATTCTACATTGTCAAGATGGCCGCCACTTGATGTATTCAGTGTGTTATTCTTATCAATTATTTCAGCAATGACACGTATACGGTACTTTTTTCTTACTATGTTTCGCTTTAATTGCTCAATTATATTATCAATGATTTACTGTTACGTTTTAATATTACTCCCAGCCACCATCTTGCAAATTTTGAGTGGATCTTATTTTGTTTTAGGTATACGGTACTCCATATACGATTTTCTGTTATTGTAGTTCCAAGTCATAGACAGTCATTTTTTTTTAATTAAATTATGAAATTTCAGAATTCCCCCTGCGTGCTGTGTTCAGTGTGATAAGTGAATCACTACCACTACTGACGCTTTTTAGATAATACTTCTCATTTACCAAGATTCACTTTAATTGTGCAATCACATACTGGCAGACTAATTATTTGTATTATTAATAGTACGACTGGCCGCCATCATGGATCTACGGAGTCACTATTGTTTCGCTTCGGGCACATGACGCGACTTATACGACGGTTCTATTTTATTGCTAAATTTCGATAATATAGTTCTAGGACACCAAATAATATTAATTTACTTTGAAATTTCAAGAGGCCACTGTGTGCTATATTCAGTGTGATAAACGTTTTACTAACATAAGTGAGAGCTCTTATTTGATACTCACCCCTTGGCAAGATTCGTCTTAATTACCCAAATTAATTCTGAGTTGTTGTTTTTAATGTTTAATAGTTCGCACAGCCACCATTTTGAATGTACCGAGGGAGTGTTCTTTTGCCTTGGCCATACAAAACCACATATAAACAATCCCTTAAAAAGTTACTTATTTTTATATTTGATAATTATAAGATGGCGGCTGCGTGTAATGTTCGCTGTCAGTCATAACGTTGGTAGCAGAGTGTCCTTCAAAACTATCTGAATGCCAAGTACTGAGAACCTCGATTCATTGGATCGTACGTTATGGAGTATAAAGCTTGCATGATTTGCACGGCATGATATGTACAGCATGTTTGTATATGATTTCAAGACGACCACTGCGCACTATAGTTGGAATGATATTAATATGAATTACGGTAAGAAGGTCTTATGTATGGTACTACTCTCGCTATACGTTTTGCGTTAAATGTTGAACCCTTTTATCCTCTGTTGGATAAATGATTCTGTTTTATTTCTCCAATTAATAAATATTTCACCAGTATCATGAAAGTAGCCAGACGGAGATGAGGAAATTTCAAGCATTGGTTGGAGACAGCAGGGACATACCTGAAGCAGATTGACAATAGGCTAAATACTTTAGCTGTGAAAGGAAATAGCATAGCGATGTGTCAGAAAGGACAGGTGTGGGCCGCCTCAAATAGAAGCGACGCGCAGTGAGACATGCGGCTGGTATGTTCATTGTAATATTCGCGCCTAGAAGAAATATGATGCAGTAATGTGAGTGGCTGATGAGCAGGCTGGACACTCCTACGACGCCAAGATCTGCTATAAACCGCCAAATTACAGAAAATGTGAGAACCAATGAGAGAAGAATGCCTAGTTAACGCGGCAGGTCTAGCGTGGGCACGCTCGGCTAGCATTCACGCGGGAAATCGCCTAGACAAAATCTCTACGATCGATTCTAGGATTAATGAGCATATTCTTGACCTGTGCAATGTTACGAGTTCAGTGATATCTATTTCATGCCTGTACCACAATTATTTCGAGAAATTTTTACATAAATTCCCCCCCCCCCCCATCGAGACCTAGGGCCAGTTCTTTTATAAGTGGCATGAAGAGCCAAGACATGAACTTCTATTCTGTGCGTCTACGGACGTGGACTTCTATTCTGTGCGTCTACGGACGTGGACTTCTATTCTGTGCGTCTACGGACGTAGACTTCTATTCTGTTCGTCTGAGGACGTAGACTATTATTTTGTGTGTCGTGGACACTGGTTGACTTTTATTTGGTGTGTCGTGGACACTAGTCAGTTATTACTTTGCGTGTCATGAGAACACAGAAATTATTGTAAAGTGTTAAATTCAGTGATAGATAGTCACAGTACTATATTGTAGGGGCAGTATCGTCGATAATTCGCCAACGAACTGTGACAGGGAAAGTAGTACCTGAACAGCGAATTTAGTAGTCAGATATCAAGTGTATAATAATCTAATTTTTGAAGCAGCGCCAGAGATGACACCGACGACTACAGAGGAAGTTTGGAATTCTCAACTCTCCGTCCAGATGGCTGAGATGAGATAGAACCATTCAGTTGGGAAATGGCAGCAGACGTTCTTTGACGGGTGACTACAAGAGAGATGAGTAAAAAATAATATTCTTTATTATTTGATAAATTAACTTATGGTTTATGGGACATATTTTTGTAAATACATTGCTTGTGTGATTAACGTAGTATACTTAGTTTTGGTCTGACACACTTTTGTATGGAAGCAGCTCGCACGAATGTAGTAAGTGGAAGGTTCTTGTTTTTGTATTGTGTTAACTAACGTAGCTATGTGAACGGCCGTGTTTGCATATGTTACGCAATGCGGTTAAAAAACGTCTCTCGGAGATCTGTTGTGTTTCAGAAGTAGGACTGAATTAATGTAATTATACAGTAGACTGGAGGGTAATTAAAATTGTTTAAGATTTATTATTGATCAGATTCAGTGTGACTATTGCCGATTGGAGCAATGTAATTTGTGGCGAAGAGTAATCAGCTCTATCGTAGGTTTTAAATATTGTGTTTAATGTTTGTGAGCACCTATTTAGCAGACCTGTGTGAAAGGCGTCATGTCAGTTCCAGATGTGTGTATGTGTGTATTTTTTGTGGTATTACAAGCGGGAATTTCAGCTTAGACTGATTTCCGTCAGCTTGGTACCCGGTCCATATTGTATCCTTGCGAGGGCAATTGTGGATATGTGATTATGTCTGACCATATATTGAGTTGGATGAGATTTTTTGTTGCTGTTGATTCCGTGAGGTAACGGAACAGCTGGTCGGCTATTTATATACACTGGACTGGGACACGACAAGTATTTGAGAAAAGGGGGGAGATGTTTCACAAGGCTGTCTGAACGTGCAAAGCATGGTCATTAGTGAGGAGTGCTCGTTGGCTCTCTAATTACTTGAATTACAGATAAGAACTGATCAATGGTAAAAATTGCTGAAATAAATGGGAGTTGCCTACGAATCACGATAATCTCCGAAGCGTTACCTTAACATGCAGTTTCGTTCATAAAAAGTAATCTTAGCCGGTCAGGCTTTTATTGTTGTTGGTTTATTCCAGGTTTATTTTCATTTCAGTGACCCGTGAGTCACGTGTAATGCTGTCTTTCCTTGTGTGTATTGAGCAATTGGCCAGTTGGTAGCTCATGTTGTTAAGTGCGTCATCGCGCTAATGAGGATCTCAGTGAGATTCCTGTAAATAATAGATTTGTAGTGTGTGTGTCAGTCATTAGAGTTTTTAAGGGTTTTTATTAATGTCATGCCCATATCCATAAACGTTGATTTACGTGATGATTGTTCGTGAGCACCGTGGCTGTTAACCCGTTGTGAACGAACGGTCATCCAAGTACTCATTTTCTCGTAGTTAGTCATCACGCGCACATAAAACTCAAATGCAAGGTAGTGGAACTAGGATCCACATTTTATTATAAAGGGGAAGATCCGTTTGACTCCTCAAAGTGTTAGATATTCCTGTCAGGGAATGATTCAGGGAATGATTCAGGGAGGATATGTTTTTATTATTGTTTGTTTATTTTTTATGCACAATTAGTTATTAAATCTTGTTATTATCTTACGTCTTGTCTCCTTACTTTCTTAATTACAGTTTTTATCCTATGACCCTTGCCTCAGTAAAGCATGTTGTTTGGCGGACGTAAACATCACACTATGAACTGAGCGCGACCCCTTGATCAAGATTCTTGCATAAAACACTGCTATTCTGAAGGGTTCATAGGGATAAAACTGGCGCGGCCAAGCGTGGGGCCATTCACTGTGGTGTAACGGCGGAGATTACACATGTCAATAGTGGCGTATTTGAGTAAAACTGACATGCCGCAAGTGCAGGCAGATATGACAGTATTTAATCACCGGGAAGTGATATTTTATTAAAAGTAATTGAGGCGAAGTGGATACCGCCAAATGTGAGTAGGTAATATAAGCCGAAGCTGGGGCAGGGGCTAATGGGCAAGATGGCCGCCGCGCGCAATCACTCTATGTTATTCTTATGGAGGGGTCAGTCAGAGCTGGGGCAGGGGCTAATGGGCAAGATGGCCGCCATGTCCTGAGACCATGGATGATGTCACAGGGGGAGTTCGGCCGTGTAGTTTCTAAATGGAATATTTATTATTATTATTATTATTATTATTATTAGGTAATTATTAATTGATCATGTATAATCAAGACCAGCCTTATATTGTCAACCACTTGGTGTAGTGACTAGCATTCTTGGAGGTCATTCCTGAGGTTCGAATCCTGGCCTGCCAAGAAATTTAATTTCTGGTCTCAGGAGTGGAACGGAGTACACTCAGCCTTGTGAGGCAAAACTGACAGGAGCTGGCTTTTGATTCATACCTCAACAATTCTGCCTAACCCAACTTTACCTAACCTAACCTAACCTAACCTAACCTAACATAACCTAACTTGAAAGTGAGAGCAAAAATGTAAGAGCAAATGTAAGAGCACACATAATAAACTAAGTTATAACCTAACCTAATTTCACTTAACCTAACCTCACCTAACCTATCCTAACCTAACCTAACGTAACCTACCTAATTTAAAATTGCAAACGGAAAAAAATTAGCAAAAAGTATGAGAAAAAAAGTGAGAGCAAATGTAAGAGCACAAATAATAAACTTAGTTATAACCTAACCACACCTAACCAAACCTAACCTAACCTAACATAACCAAACTTAAAAGTAAGAGCAAAAATGTAAGAGCAAATAAGAGAGCACAAATAATAAACTTATTTATAACCTAACCTAACCTAACCTAACATAACCAAACTTCAAAGTGAGAGCAAAAATGTAAGAGCAAATAAGAGAGCACAAATAATAAACTTAGTTATAACCTAACCTAACCTAACCCACAGAAACCTCATTTAAAGATTTTAGATTTTATATTTTAACATTTTAGATTTTTGATTTTTTTCATTTTACATTTTTTAGATTTTACATTTCACATTTTTGATTTTTTGTATTTTAGATGATAGTTTTCTTTTTTTAGATTTTACATTTTAAATTTAAGATTTTTTGATTTTAGATTTTACATTTTCCGAAAAGAGTAAACTACAAGGCTACATACCTAACCTCACCAAACCTAACTTTACCAAACCTAACTTAAGCTAATCCAAAGGCTAATGCACATACACAAAGTATATAAGGGTGCAAGCAACTATCCTCATGCTAGTTTTATAGGTTACTGTACAACATGATAACTACCCCAACCGTTTTTTTTTAATTTTTTTGTTTACACATATGAAAATTTTCCAATTTCCCACTTTCAGTTTTTTTTAATGTTAGTTTTAAGTTTTTCAATTTCATAACAAGGAAACATGGATTTTGCATTATGTTGTTTACACATTTACCAATTCACAATTTCCCATTTACAGTTCTTAAAATGTCAGTTTAAAGTTTTTCAATTTCATGATATAGAAACATGGATTTCCCAATTTGTTGTTTACACATTTGTCAATTTACCAAATTCCAATTTACAGTTTTTAAAATTTCAGTTTAATGTTTTTTTCTATTTTGTCAATATGGAAACATGGATTTTCCAATTTGTGTTTTACATGTTCATTTTGCATTAGGAGTGGAGAGAGGTGGGTAGTAATTAAAAAATGTACAAGCAGTGTCCATACTATATTTTTTATTTTAAATACATGTACACTATTTACACATAACACATTTTATATATATTCTTTTTTGTTATAAATTGTACAGTTGTTTTTATTTTGTTTTCTATTTTATTTATTTTTAGATTATGAATACTAGTTTTTTTAATTTTTGTAGTGCTATTGTTTTATTTCCTAAATTGTTTTGTTTTATGTATTTGCTAGTTGCAGGCAGAAGATTTTGATATTCATAACTTAACTCTTTAAGCATAGTCAATGATTGAGTAATGACCATAGGCATGTGTACCTATACCATCAGCATCAATCACTCTTTTATCATCACCAGGACACAAAGCAATTTTGTTTAGTCTTATAGATGATATGTCATGTTGTTTAGAAGCGATAATGTTCATTGGTATTCTTTTTACATTGTTGTTCATGACACAATCCTTATAATCTTGAAAGCTTATACAATTTTTGACAACACCTTTGCTAATACCTTTAATCTTTTTGATTTCTTTACCATTTATGTCTAATGCGTACATTTTAGCTCTAAGTCCAACAAATGCTTTTATAATTTGTCCACAAGCCTCGTCTTTAAATTTCCCCAACGTTTTCTTGTTTGATGTAGAGTAACATATGTGATTAGTAGGATAATCTGATGTGTCCAGGTGTTCTAGGAAATCCAACTTGTCTTGATATACATCTGGGGTGTTAACCAAATAAATGAACGAGTCGGTATCCATATACATGAGTTTAAGATTGTTCATTCCATAATAGGGTAGCAGGACATCATAGTGGTGGGAATACATTAGAGTTTTTGAAATATCCAGTATACACATTCCAATATATATAGGCTTATTGAATACAATGTTACGTTTAACCATGTGGAAAGCAGCTAGGTTAGGACCATAAATTGTTCTGTCGATGAATGTTGGTTTAGCTATTAGCTTTTCTGCCTGTTTGCTGTCAGTCACAAGACGTATGTCTATTCTTTTACGAATATTTTCCATTGTTTTCCCAAAAATGGCATTGTTGAATAATTTGTACAGATTTTTCTCAAAATCATTTTTGGCTTGTTTTCGAAGGTTGTTATTAAAATCAACGTATGCCTTTAACCAAGGTCTTTGTTTAAACTTTAACACACGATGAATTTTTATCAATTTTATTCCATGATCTAAAGCCTGCTTTAATGCCATGTAGTGAACAACATATCGCCTTCGATTTCCAAGATGAGGAATTAGTTTTTTCAGAGACGAATCCTTAGGTTGTGTACACTCTGGTAGGAAAGGTAAATCGTTGTGTAGATCATGAAGGTCAGATGGGTAATCAACATCAACGTCTAGAATGTACCCCACAGGATCGTCTTTCTTTAGTTTTTCTAGATCAACAGTATCTGGAGAAACCCACTGAAATCCACCATCAGGAAGGGAGTGACACATAGCCCACCCGTATTGGTTGTTGGCATCATCATAGGTAATAAACTGCGATGGTTTCTCAGAATCATAGGTTTCCATGTATTTATTGTTAGCTTCAGCATACCGATGAGACACCTGGCATATGCCTCCACGTATTCCAGACTCGATTAAAAGAATCTGATCGTAATCCTGTAGCAATTCCAGTTCAATGCCTGTGTAAAGGAGAATTGCCTCGAAACTTAAACCAGGCGAAGTAAAAAAGTGTGCAGCATCCACTCGGTGTGTTTCTAGTGTTTTGTTTCTAAAGGTTTCAAAGCTGTCTGCAAGAAGGAGTACATCTGAAGTTAGGTAGAGGTCACTATATTCCCCTAGAGTTTTAATGTTGAACTGATTCCAGACACTTTTGGCATGTTCATAGTCTTCTTGACTAACATCTTTTTGACTTAATTTGTTAAAGAATGCCTCTTTTGGAGGTAAACACGTTTCACTTAACTTTTCCCATGAGTCAATGTAGTCATAACAAAATACCCCTTTACGAGTCATGAGCATTGCATTTTCTTTTCCAAAGTACTTGTCTGTTTCAGGGTATGATGTTAAGTTGGAAACTAAGTTTTCCAAACTACTCGGCATTAACCGAAACGTATCCACAAATCTAAGCTTAACATTTCCTACATATTTGGTAAAGGAAATGTACTTTTCTTTGGAGTTAGCGATAACATTCACTCTCTCAGTAGTACATCCCAATTGCTTTACAATGAAATTTGCGTCGTAGCCACTCATATTATGTAGAAACACAGGAACGGGGTTTCGTGTTTTACACCTCAAATTACAGTTATTGTGAGCACTTCCACGGTATTCCCCTGTAATATGGCAGTGGTCTCGAACTTTCCAGTCCTGTTGGGTAAATGGTTTTTGACACAAATAACAGGTTTCAGAACATTGGAACTCTGCTTCTTGAGCCTGAGTTAAGGCCTTTGGAACATTTAAGCTGTAAAGTCGATCAATTTCATTAGCTATTGAGATCAAACAGTCCATAAACTTTCCTGCAGCGTCAGGTCCACGATAAATAACAGGTTGGCTTGAAAGGTTTGTCTTTATGTGTTCCACAGCAGGTGAGGGTTTAACGTATATACCAAAGCTCATAGGAACATGACTCTGGTATGGCACTGTATAACTTGCTTTAGGATTGGGTAAACATGTTTGATAGGGTAAGAGTATACTTTCAAAATCTGCATAGATAACGTAAGGTATTCTCAGCATTTTTTCAACATTTAAGAATTTGACAATGGGGTTTTTAATAGGCATTTCAACCCTAGCAATGTCATGCTGGACACACAAAGCTCTATGTTCTTTCAATTTTTCCATTCCTTGTTGACCATATCGATTATCAAAGTGTGTAAAACACCGTTTACACGTATATATTTTATGTTCATAGCGGGTAATCTGATGTCTTACTAGTTTATCAAAATCTTTGATAAAGACGTAGTGGTTCTGGCCGGATGATGAACTTAGCAGAAGGAGGTCACGATGGTCTTGCATCTCTTGATCCACAACCTTTAGAGGGAACAGTTTATTGTTTTGTTCCAATCCAAATACATTAATGGATATATCGTTGGCTTTTTCAAATTTGGGAATGTCAACTAGCGATGTAGGAAACGATATTACAGAAAAATCATACTTGTTGTCCAGGTCCTTGTATTTACTAATGCGATGAGCATTCTTTTTGACCAGTTTTGCTAAAATGGCATACATAAAACACTTTTCATCATTCAAATTTTCAGGATAAATGCAGGCTTTTCTTGCTTGTATAGCTGCTGGTAATGGAATATATGTGCTTCCACGCAAGGGATTGTACTTATTTATTTTCAATCGTACTCCTTCCACTGCTAACAAAGCCCAATTACTGCCTTTTAGCTCAGATTCTTCCATTTCCGTAGTTAACTTTGTAAATTGTGTTTCCAAGAAACTACTTAAGTCCGTTTCCAAAAATAGGGCCTGATTTCGTGTTTTAAATGCACGATCTGTAATGTCATTGGTAGATGTATGAATGAATCTACATTCAGCCACAAGATTAACTTTTATCGACTTGTGCATTGCTAGTTCTTTCTGCATAGCTTGTATTATTTGCTGTTTGGACTCTTTAAGGTATGAATTTAAATCCTTGCACGTATCGCAACGAATGAAATAGGATTTAAGTCGACCTTCAAAAGATGTCTCATATTCAATAAGTCCATTTTTGTCAGGGACCAATGACAGTAGGTAATGTTTTGTAGGCTCTGCCTTTTGTCTTTTAGCTGCCGACACAACATTACAACATTCTTCATGACGACGTCCATTGTAGGCATTGTTGAATGTACTACCACAGGTCTTGCACTCATGAAATTCACCACACGATACTTCATGTCGCTTCCTATGATAGTCTCGAAGAAAAGTCTTTCCACACTCTTTACACATATAGCTAGGAATGGCTTCTTCCATTATGAATGTTGATTTCTGCAAACAGCTGCTTACTGCGTATCACAGGGCTAGAGGTTGGTCAGTGAGACGGTCTTTCACGATGTGAACACCGTGAGAGGTAGTAGTCAACTGGTGATATTCTTGTGAAGGGTCCACTAATATACCCCTAGTCTAGACCAACAGCTCTTTACAGCGTATGACAAGGCTAAAGACTGGTTGCTTCAACGGTCTTTCACAATGTAAACACTGTGACAGGTAGTAGTCAACTGATTATATACTTGCTAAGGGTTCTCTAATATACAATAGTCGAGACCAACAGCTACTTACTGAGTAGTACAAGGCTGTACAATAGTTGTTTTGACAGTCTTCCACGATGTGGTCACTGTGAATGGTAGTAGTCAACTAATGATATTCTTGATAAGGGTCCTCTAATGTACCCCTGGTTAAGGGTAACAGCTGTTCACTGCTTATGACAAGGCTAAAGACTGGTTGCTTCAACGGTCTTTCACAATGTAAACACTGTGACAGGTAGTAGTCATCTGAAAATATTCTTATGGCCTACTCAAGGTTATCAGGTACTTACTGCATATCAAAAGGCTGTACACTCATGTGTGTTAGGCACTCTTTCTTGCTAAGGACCCCAATATTCCCTACACAAGGCTATACATGTTAGTTCTAAACACTTAGTGGTTAATTGTATATTCAATTTTTGTACAAAGCATATACGAGCACGTTTTTATGAGGTAAAACTTTACCAAATAGTCAAATGCGACACGCAAAGTATGTTGCCGCTATCTAGCGGTGACTATGAGAACTACTTGACCGACCAGCATGCTACCTAGCGCTCCATTTCAATACTCGCTCACTGAACGAACAGTATGCTATCTAGCGGTCGATATCAATACTCACTCAATTACCAGCCTGCTACCTATCGGTCAATATAACAACTCACTCAACTACCAGCATGCTACATGGCTTTTTTGGTCAGTTTTTTGTTGGCTTTTTGTTGGCTTTTGTTGGCTTTTTGTTGGCTTTTTGTTGGCTTTTGTTGGCTTTTGTATTAGCTCTTTTATATTTGCTCTTGTTTGTTGGGGCTTATTTGGTCTTGGAAAGTATGTCAGTCCTTTTTTATGGCTGCATATTGCTTACAGCCATGATTGTAAGCAGCAATAACAACAACAACAACAATACACAAAATTTATAAAAAAAAACAAAGTACTCAAAGGTTTATCAATGACTCTCAACTCTTACACTTACCTCTATCCCATGCCTAGTCAAAAGAAATAGTGTATTTTTCAAATTTTTCAAAAAATATTTGGAAAGTAGGCTATGTCATTAATCTAAAAATCCTAAAAAGACATATGTTAACTCCAACACCTACCTCTATACCACTCTCAGTCCAAAAAATAGTGTATTTTTCAAATTTTCCAAAACATATTTCCGAAATGGGTTATATTTCCAAAATTTAAAAGTTTACAAAAACGTTTGTTTGACATAAACGAATGGCCTTTGTCCCCTCTACCGTCGTACCAAGTCCCAGGTCTCTAGGACAACAAACATAAAAATTTGAAAATGGGCTTATATTTCCAAAATTAGGAATTTTACAAAAACGTTTTTCTGACATAAATCAATGGTCATTACCCCCTCTACCCCCCCACACTAAGTCTCATGTCTTTAGAACAACAAAAATTAAATTTTGAAAATGGGCTTATATTTCCAAAATTAGGAATTCTACAAAAAAGTTTGTCTAACGTAAATCAATTGTCTTTACCCCCTCTATCCCCACACTAAGTCTCATGTCTCTAGAACAACAAAAAATAAAATTTTGAAAATGGGCTTATATTTCCAAAATTAGGAATTTTACAAAAACGTTTGTCTGACGTAAATCAGTGGTCATTACCCCCTCTATCCCCATAATAAGTCTCAGGGCTCTAGGTCAACAAAAATAAAATTTTGAAAATGGGCTATATTTCCAAAATTAGGAATTCTATAAAAAAGTTTGTCTAACGTAAATCAATTGTCTTTACCCCCTCTATTCCCATACCAAGTCTCAGGTCTCTAGGTCAACAAAAATAAAATTTTGAAAAAATGGTCACTATTTTGGAAACTAGGAATTCTACGAAAAAGTTTGTTTAACATAAATGAAAGGTCTCTATCCCCTCTACCTGTAAACCAAGTCCCAGGTCTGTAGGACAAAAAATGAAAATAGTTCAACTGGGAAAGTAGGCGATTTTTCATAAAACCAAAAATTCTAAAAAGTGTTCTATGGGCTGAAAAGAATGGCCTCAATGTCTTTTATTTTTATAATAAAACTTTTTTTTTTTTACATTTTTTTGAAAAAAGTTCAATTTTGAAATTTTTATATTTTGGAAACTAAAGAGTTAAAAAAAAATTTGTTTGACATAAATGACTGGCCCTGACCCCATCTACCACCAAAATAAATTTCAAGTCGCTAGGACAAAAAAATAACAGTAGTGGTGTGGTGGTGCTTCTAACTCCCCCCACCACCTCTCTCTCAGAAGTCACATTTCGGGGCGGGGCCAGAAGCACCACCACACCACTACTGTTATTTTTTGTCCTAGCGACTTGAAATTTATTTTGGTGGTAGATGGGGTCAGGGCCAGTCATTTATGTCAAACAAAATTTTTTGTTAACTCTTTAGTTTCCAAAATATAAAAATTTCAAAATTGAACTTTTTTCAAAAGAATGTAAAAAATAAAAAAGTTTTATTATAAAAAATAAAAGACATTGAGGCCATTCTTTTCAGCCCATAGAACACTTTTTAGAATTTTTGGTTTTATGAAAAATCGCCTACTTTCCCAGTTGAACTATTTTCATTTTTTGTCCTACAGACCTGGGACTTGGTTTACAGGTAGAGGGGATAGAGACCTTTCATTTATGTTAAACAAACTTTTTCGTAGAATTCCTAGTTTCCAAAATAGTGACCATTTTTTCAAAATTTTATTTTTGTTGACCTAGAGACCTGAGACTTGGTATGGGAATAGAGGGGGTAAAGACAATTGATTTACGTTAGACAAACTTTTTTATAGAATTCCTAATTTTGGAAATATAGCCCATTTTCAAAATTTTATTTTTGTTGACCTAGAGACCTGAGACTTGGTATGGGGATAGAGGGGGTAATGACCACTGATTTACGTCAGACAAACGTTTTTGTAAAATTCCTAATTTTGGAAATATAAGCCCATTTTCAAAATTTTATTTTTTGTTGTTCTAGAGACATGAGACTTAGTGTGGGGATAGAGGGGGTAAAGACAATTGATTTACGTTAGACAAACTTTTTTGTAGAATTCCTAATTTTGGAAATATAAGCCCATTTTCAAAATTTAATTTTTGTTGTTCTAAAGACATGAGACTTAGTGTGGGGGGGGGGGGGGGTAGAGGGGGTAATGACCATTGATTTATGTCAGACAAACGTTTTTGTAAAATTCCTAATTTTGGAAATATAAGCCCATTTTCAAATTTTTATGTTTGTTGTCCTAGAGACCTGGGACTTGGTACGACGGTAGAGGGGACAAAGGCCATTCGTTTATGTCAAACAAACGTTTTTGTAAACTTTTAAATTTTGGAAATATAACCCATTTCGGAAATATGTTTTGGAAAATTTGAAAAATACACTATTTTTTGGACTGAGAGTGGTATAGAGGTAGGTGTTGGAGTTAACATATGTCTTTTTAGGATTTTTAGATTAATGACATAGCCTACTTTCCAAATATTTTTTGAAAAATTTGAAAAATACACTATTTCTTTTGACTAGGCATGGGATAGAGGTAAGTGTAAGAGTTGAGAGTCATTGATAAACCTTTGAGTACTTTTTTTTTTATAAATTTTGTGTATTGTTGTTGTTGTTGTTATTGCTGCTTACAATCATGGCTGTAAGCAATATGCAGCCATAAAAAAGGACTGACATACTTTCCAAGACCATATAAGCCCCAACAAACAAGAGCAAATATAAAAGAGCTAATACAAAAGCCAACAAAAGCCAACAAAAAGCCAACAAAAGCCAACAAAAGCCAACAAAAAGCCAACAAAAGCCAACAAAAAGCCAACAAAAAACTGACCAAAAAAGCCATGTAGCATGCTGGTAGTCGAGTGAGTTGTTATATTGACCGATAGGTAGCAGGCTGGTAATTGAGTGAGTATTGATATCGACCGCTAGATAGCATACTGTTCGTTCAGTGAGCGAGTATTGAAATGGAGCGCTAGGTAGCATGCTGGTCGGTCAAGTAGTTCTCATAGTCACCGCTAGATAGCGGCAACATACTTTGCGTGTCGCATTTGACTATTTGGTAAAGTTTTACCTCATAAAAACGTGCTCGTATATGCTTTGTACAAAAATTGAATATACAATTAACCACTAAGTGTTTAGAACTAACATGTATAGCCTTGTGTAGGGAATATTGGGGTCCTTAGCAAGAAAGAGTGCCTAACACACATGAGTGTACAGCCTTTTGATATGCAGTAAGTACCTGATAACCTTGAGTAGGCCATAAGAATATTTTCAGATGACTACTACCTGTCACAGTGTTTACATTGTGAAAGACCGTTGAAGCAACCAGTCTTTAGCCTTGTCATAAGCAGTGAACAGCTGTTACCCTTAACCAGGGGTACATTAGAGGACCCTTATCAAGAATATCATTAGTTGACTACTACCATTCACAGTGACCACATCGTGAAAGACTGTCAAAACAACTATTGTACAGCCTTGTACTACTCAGTAAGTAGCTGTTGGTCTCGACTATTGTATATTAGAGAACCCTTAGCAAGTATATAATCAGTTGACTACTACCTGTCACAGTGTTTACATTGTGAAAGACCGTTGAAGCAACCAGTCTTTAGCCTTGTCATACGCTGTAAAGAGCTGTTGGTCTAGACTAGGGGTATATTAGTGGACCCTTCACAAGAATATCACCAGTTGACTACTACCTCTCACGGTGTTCACATCGTGAAAGACCGTCTCACTGACCAACCTCTAGCCCTGTGATACGCAGTAAGCAGCTGTTTGCAGAAATCAACATTCATAATGGAAGAAGCCATTCCTAGCTATATGTGTAAAGAGTGTGGAAAGACTTTTCTTCGAGACTATCATAGGAAGCGACATGAAGTATCGTGTGGTGAATTTCATGAGTGCAAGACCTGTGGTAGTACATTCAACAATGCCTACAATGGACGTCGTCATGAAGAATGTTGTAATGTTGTGTCGGCAGCTAAAAGACAAAAGGCAGAGCCTACAAAACATTACCTACTGTCATTGGTCCCTGACAAAAATGGACTTATTGAATATGAGACATCTTTTGAAGGTCGACTTAAATCCTATTTCATTCGTTGCGATACGTGCAAGGATTTAAATTCATACCTTAAAGAGTCCAAACAGCAAATAATACAAGCTATGCAGAAAGAACTAGCAATGCACAAGTCGATAAAAGTTAATCTTGTGGCTGAATGTAGATTCATTCATACATCTACCAATGACATTACAGATCGTGCATTTAAAACACGAAATCAGGCCCTATTTTTGGAAACGGACTTAAGTAGTTTCTTGGAAACACAATTTACAAAGTTAACTACGGAAATGGAAGAATCTGAGCTAAAAGGCAGTAATTGGGCTTTGTTAGCAGTGGAAGGAGTACGATTGAAAATAAATAAGTACAATCCCCTGCGTGGAAGCACATATATTCCATTACCAGCAGCTATACAAGCAAGAAAAGCCTGCATTAATCCTGAAAATTTGAATGATGAAAAGTGTTTTATGTATGCCATTTTAGCAAAACTGGTTAAAAAGAATGCTCATCGCATTAGTAAATACAAGGACCTGGACAACAAGTATGATTTTTCTGTAATATCGTTTCCTACATCGCTAGTTGACATTCCCAAATTTGAAAAAGCCAACGATATATCCATTAATGTATTTGGATTGGAACAAAACAATAAACTGTTCCCTCTAAAGGTTGTGGATCAAGAGATGCAAGACCATCGTGACCTCCTTCTGCTAAGTTCATCATCCGGCCAGAACCACTACGTCTTTATCAAAGATTTTGATAAACTAGTAAGACATCAGATTACCCGCTATGAACATAAAATATATACGTGTAAACGGTGTTTTACACACTTTGATAATCGATATGGTCAACAAGGAATGGAAAAATTGAAAGAACATAGAGCTTTGTGTGTCCAGCATGACATTGCTAGGGTTGAAATGCCTATTAAAAACCCCATTGTCAAATTCTTAAATGTTGAAAAAATGCTGAGAATACCTTACGTTATCTATGCAGATTTTGAAAGTATACTCTTACCCTATCAAACATGTTTACCCAATCCTAAAGCAAGTTATACAGTGCCATACCAGAGTCATGTTCCTATGAGCTTTGGTATATACGTTAAACCCTCACCTGCTGTGGAACACATAAAGACAAACCTTTCAAGCCAACCTGTTATTTATCGTGGACCTGACGCTGCAGGAAAGTTTATGGACTGTTTGATCTCAATAGCTAATGAAATTGATCGACTTTACAGCTTAAATGTTCCAAAGGCCTTAACTCAGGCTCAAGAAGCAGAGTTCCAATGTTCTGAAACCTGTTATTTGTGTCAAAAACCATTTACCCAACAGGACTGGAAAGTTCGAGACCACTGCCATATTACAGGGGAATACCGTGGAAGTGCTCACAATAACTGTAATTTGAGGTGTAAAACACGAAACCCCGTTCCTGTGTTTCTACATAATATGAGTGGCTACGACGCAAATTTCATTGTAAAGCAATTGGGATGTACTACTGAGAGAGTGAATGTTATCGCTAACTCCAAAGAAAAGTACATTTCCTTTACCAAATATGTAGGAAATGTTAAGCTTAGATTTGTGGATACGTTTCGGTTAATGCCGAGTAGTTTGGAAAACTTAGTTTCCAACTTAACATCATACCCTGAAACAGACAAGTACTTTGGAAAAGAAAATGCAATGCTCATGACTCGTAAAGGGGTATTTTGTTATGACTACATTGACTCATGGGAAAAGTTAAGTGAAACGTGTTTACCTCCAAAAGAGGCATTCTTTAACAAATTAAGTCAAAAAGATGTTAGTCAAGAAGACTATGAACATGCCAAAAGTGTCTGGAATCAGTTCAACATTAAAACTCTAGGGGAATATAGTGACCTCTACCTAACTTCAGATGTACTCCTTCTTGCAGACAGCTTTGAAACCTTTAGAAACAAAACACTAGAAACACACCGAGTGGATGCTGCACACTTTTTTACTTCGCCTGGTTTAAGTTTCGAGGCAATGCTCCTTTACACAGGCATTGAACTGGAATTGCTACAGGATTACGATCAGATTCTTTTAATCGAGTCTGGAATACTTGGAGGCATATGCCAGGTGTCTCATCGGTATGCTGAAGCTAACAATAAATACATGGAAACCTATGATTCTGAGAAACCATCGCAGTTTATTACCTATGATGATGCCAACAACCAATACGGGTGGGCTATGTGTCACTCCCTTCCTTATGGTGGATTTCAGTGGGTTTCTCCAGATACTGTTGATCTAGAAAAACTAAAGAAAGACGATCCTGTGGGATACATTCTAGACGTTGATGTTGATTACCCATCTGACCTTCATGATCTACACAACGATTTACCTTTCCTACCAGAGTGTACACAACCTAAGGATTCGTCTCTGAAAAAACTAATTCCTCATCTTGGAAATCGAAGGCGATATGTTGTTCACTACATGGCATTAAAACAGGCTTTAGATCATGGAATAAAATTGATAAAAATTCATCGTGTGTTAAAGTTTAAACAAAGACCTTGGTTAAAGGCATACGTTGATTTTAATAACAACCTTCGAAAACAAGCCAAAAATGATTTTGAGAAAAATCTGTACAAATTATTCAACAATGCCATTTTTGGGGAAACAATGGAAAATATTCGTAAAAGAATAGACATACGTCTTGTGACTGACAGCAAACAGGCAGAAAAGCTAATAGCTAAACCAACATTCATCGACAGAACAATTTATGGTCCTAACCTAGCTGCTTTCCACATGGTTAAACGTAACATTGTATTCAATAAGCCTATATATATTGGAATGTGTATACTGGATATTTCAAAAACTCTAATGTATTCCCACCACTATGATGTCCTGCTACCCTATTATGGAATGAACAATCTTAAACTCATGTATATGGATACCGACTCGTTCATTTATTTGGTTAACACCCCAGATGTATATCAAGACAAGTTGGATTTCCTAGAACACCTGGACACATCAGATTATCCTACTAATCACATATGTTACTCTACATCAAACAAGAAAACGTTGGGGAAATTTAAAGACGAGGCTTGTGGACAAATTATAAAAGCATTTGTTGGACTTAGAGCTAAAATGTACGCATTAGACATAAATGGTAAAGAAATCAAAAAGATTAAAGGTATTAGCAAAGGTGTTGTCAAAAATTGTATAAGCTTTCAAGATTATAAGGATTGTGTCATGAACAACAATGTAAAAAGAATACCAATGAACATTATCGCTTCTAAACAACATGACATATCATCTATAAGACTAAACAAAATTGCTTTGTGTCCTGGTGATGATAAAAGAGTGATTGATGCTGATGGTATAGGTACACATGCCTATGGTCATTACTCAATCATTGACTATGCTTAAAGAGTTAAGTTATGAATATCAAAATCTTCTGCCTGCAACTAGCAAATACATAAAACAAAACAATTTAGGAAATAAAACAATAGCACTACAAAAATTAAAAAAACTAGTATTCATAATCTAAAAATAAATAAAATAGAAAACAAAATAAAAACAACTGTACAATTTATAACAAAAAAGAATATATATAAAATGTGTTATGTGTAAATAGTGTACATGTATTTAAAATAAAAAATATAGTATGGACACTGCTTGTACATTTTTTAATTACTACCCACCTCTCTCCACTCCTAATGCAAAATGAACATGTAAAACACAAATTGGAAAATCCATGTTTCCATATTGACAAAATAGAAAAAAACATTAAACTGAAATTTTAAAAACTGTAAATTGGAATTTGGTAAATTGACAAATGTGTAAACAACAAATTGGGAAATCCATGTTTCTATATCATGAAATTGAAAAACTTTAAACTGACATTTTAAGAACTGTAAATGGGAAATTGTGAATTGGTAAATGTGTAAACAACATAATGCAAAATCCATGTTTCCTTGTTATGAAATTGAAAAACTTAAAACTAACATTAAAAAAAACTGAAAATGGGAAATTGGAAAATTTTCATATGTGTAAACAAAAAAATGAAAAAAAAACGGTTGGGGTAGTTATCATGTTGTACAGTAACCTATAAAACTAGCATAAGGATAGTTGCTTGTACCCTTATATACTTTGTGTATGTGCATTAGCCTTTGGATTAGCTTAAGTTAGGTTTGGTAAAGTTAGGTTTGGTGAGGTTAGGTATGTAGCCTTGTAGTTTACTCTTTTCGGAAAATGTAAAATCTAAAATCAAAAAATCTTAAATTTAAAATGTAAAATCTAAAAAAAAACTATCATCTAAAATACAAAAAATCAAAAATGTGAAATGTAAAATCTAAAAAATGTAAAATGAAAAAAATCAAAAATCTAAAATGTTAAAATATAAAATCTAAAATCTTTAAATGAGATTTCTGTGGGTTAGGTTAGGTTAGGTTATAACTAAGTTTATTATTTGTGCTCTCTTATTTGCTCTTACATTTTTGCTCTCACTTTGAAGTTTGGTTATGTTAGGTTAGATTAGGTTAGGTTATAAATAAGTTTATTATTTGTGCTCTCTTATTTGCTCTTACTTTTTTGCTCTTACTTTTAAGTTTGGTTATGTTAGGTTAGGTTAGGTTAGGTTTGGTTAGGTGTGGTTAGGTTATAACTAAGTTTATTATTTGTGCTCTTACATTTGCTCTCACTTTTTTTCTCATACTTTTTGCTAATTTTTTTTCGCTTGCAATTTTAAATTAGGTAGGTTACGTTAGGTTAGGTTAGGATAGGTTAGGTGAGGTTAGGTTAAGTGAAATTAGGTTAGGTTATAACTTAGTTGATTATGTTTGCTCTTACATTTGCTCTTACATTTTTGCTCTCACTTTCAAGTTAGGTTATGTTAGGTTAGGTTAGGTAAAGTTGGGTTAGGCAGAATTGTTGAGGTATGAATCAAAAGCCAGCTCCTGTCAGTTTTGCCTCACGAGGCTGAGTGTACTCCGTTCCACTCCTGAGACCAGAAATTAAATTTCTTGGCAGAGCCAGGATTCGAACCTCAGGAATGACCTCCAAGAATGCTTTTCACTACACCAAGTGGTTGACAATATAAGGCTGGTCTTGATTATACATGATCAATTAATAATTACCTAATAATAATAATAATAATAATAATAAATATTCCATTTAGAAACTACACGGCCGAACTCCCCCTGTGACATCATCCATGGTCTCAGGACATGGCGGTCATCTTGCCCATTAGCCCCTGCCCCAGCTCTGACTGACCCCTCCATAAGAATAACATAGAGTGATTGCGCGCGGCGGCCAACTTGCCCATTAGCCCCTGCCCCAGCTTCGGCTTATATTACCTACTAATGTGTAAAAAAATAAATTAAAATCAGGAGTTTGCAAAGTAAAATACGGTTCACGTTTTTGTCTTTTAAATTAAAGTAAAATTAATATGTGATACCGGGCGCCCAATGATAAAATTAAAACTAGATTCGATTAGAAAGTCAAACTCATGGAAATATGAGGAGGCTGTAGCCTAAAATGACAATTAATACTTTGTTCATTAGTCAGTGTTAATATCAGATCAGGATGACAATTTAATGACTAAATATGTGCTTGGGTTTAAAATTAAATTGAGTAAAACTAGAACCACTCAGAGATGCATGTGACTAGTGGGAATAAATGTAAAAATAAATGAACTGAGTTGGATAAAGAAAGTAAATTTGCATTGGATTTTATGTGTGTGTCAAGGGGCATTGCTTTATGCCATTTCCCTAATGTCAAATATAAATTGTGTATTATGGCAACGGTGGAGCAGATCCAGGAGATCATTGAGAGTGCGGCGCGGAGAACACAGGAATTGTTGGATACTAAATTGGCGGAACAAGCGTATCGCTAAACACGAATGTAGTTAGTGGAAGGTTCTTGTTTTTGTATTGTGTTAACTAACGTAGCTATGTGAACGGCCGTGTTTGCATATGTTATGCAATGCGGTTAAAAACGTCTCTCGGAGATCTGTTGTGTTTCAGAAGTAGGACTGAATTAATGCAATTATACAGTAGATTGGAGGGTAATTAAAATTGTTTAAGATTTATTATTGATCAGATTCAGTGTGACTATTGCCGATTGGAGCAATGTAATTTGTGACGAAGAGTAATCAGCTCTATCGTAGGTTTTAAATATTGTGTTAAATGTTTGTGAGCACCTATTCAGCAGACCTATGTGAAAAGCGTCATGTCAGTCCCAGATGTGTGTATGTGTGTATTTTTGTGGTATTACAAGCGGGAATTTCAGCTGAGACTGATTTCTGTCAGCTTGGTACCCGGTCCATATTGTATCCTTGCGAGGGCAATTGTGGATGTGTGATTATGTCTGACCATATGTTGAGTTGGATGAGATTTTTGTTGCTGTTGATTCGGTGAGGTAACGGAACAGCTGGTCGGCTATTTATATACACTGGACTGGGACACGACAAGTATTTGAGAAAAGGGGGGAGATGTTTCACAAGGCTGTCTGAACGTGCAAAGCATGGTCATTAGTGAGGAGTGCTCGTTGGCTCCCTAATTACTTGAATTTCTGATAAGAACTGATCAATGGTAAAAATTGTTGAAAAAAATGGGAGTTGCCTACGAATCACGATAATCTCCGAAGCGTTACCTTAACATGCAGTTTCGTTCATATAAAGTAATCTTAGCCTGTCAGGCTTTTGTTGTTGTTGGTTTATTCCAGGTTTATTTTCATTTCAGTGACCCGTGAGTCACGTGTAATGCTGTCTTTCCTTGTGTGTATTGAGCAATTGGCCAGTTGGTAGCTCATGTTGTTAAGTGCGTCTTCGCGCTAATGAGGAACTCAGAGATTCCTGTAAATAATAGATTTGTAGGGTGTGTGTCAGCACTAGAGTTTTTAAGGGGTTTTATTAATGTCATGCCCATATCCATAAACGTTGATTTACGTGATGATTGTTCGTGAGCACCGTGGCTGTTAACCCGTTGTGAACGATCGATCATCCAAGTACTCATTTTCTCGTAGTTAGTCATCACGCGCACATAAAACTCAAATGCAAGGTAGTGGAACTAGGATCCACAATTTTATTATAAAGGGGGAGATCCATCTGACTCCTCAAAGTGTTAGATATTCCTGTCAGGGAAAAATTCAGGGAGGATATATTTTATTTATTGTTTGTTTATTTTTTTTTATGCACAATTAGTTATTAAATCTTGTTATTATCTTACGTCTTGTCTCCTTACTTTCTTAATTACAGTTTTTATCCTATGACCCTTGCCTCAGTAAAGCATGTTGTTTGGCGGACGTAAACACCACACTATGAACTGAGCGCGACCCCTTGATCAAGATTCTTACATAAAACACTGCTATTCTGAAGGGTTCAATGTGTTATTACATCGTGGGTTAATGATGTTCAAGTTTGAAGAATACGACCAGCCGCCATCGTATAAATATTGTCCCCGTTACGTCACGGACGACCCCACACCCGGAGCGTGATTTATACGCGATCGGGTACGTCACACCATTCAAACGTGCCGCGCATCATCTTTTATGAGTAGTGTCAATTGGACAGTTCTCCTGCATCCCCTACTTTCATATAAACTTTGCCGATATCTCCCGAACGCATCATCGGATTTTAACGAAGTGTTGTTGGCGTTAGGATGACGTCCTCTTTGCTGTGAATGTGTGTTGGTATTTTTTTTTTGAAAATTATTGATTTTGAAATTGGAACTATTTTGGAAACGGTGAAGATGAGAAAAAAGTTTGTATGACGTTAATGAAAGATGGCTATGCCCTCTAGGTGGACAGCAAGTTTGAAGTGTGTTGGAGGAAAAAAAAGATAGCCTACTTTCTGGCGAACATTGGCGATAATTGTCGAACGGATGGTCGGATTTTAAGGAATGAGGTATTGTTAAATGTGTTATTACATCGTGGGTTAATGATGTTCAAGTTTGAAGAATACGACCAGCCGCCATCGTATACGTATTGTCCCCGTTACGTCACGGACGACCCCACACCCGGAGCGTGATTTATACGCGATCGGGTACGTTGGGGTGACGTCCTCTTTGCTAAGAATGTGTGTTGATATTAAAAAAATGAAAATTCTTGGTTTTGAATTTTGGAAACGGTGAAGATAAGAAAAAACGTTTGTTTGACGTTAATGAAAGGTGGCTATGCCCTCTAGGCGGAAACCAAGTTTCAAGTCTGTAGAGCAAAAGAAAATGAAATTTGAAAAATGGTAGTTGTCAATTGGAGAGACCTGCGCCACAGCCTACCTTCCTACGAACTTTGTCGATATCTCCCGAACGCATGATCGCATTTTAACGAACAAGGTGTTGTTGGCGTTGGGGTGACGTCCTTTTTGCAAAGAATGTGTGTCGGTATTTTTTGTAATTTTTTGAAAATTATTGTTTTTGGATTGGCGCTATTTTGGAAACGGTGAATTTTGCAAAAAGGTTGTTTGACGTTAATGAAAAGTGGCTATGCCCTCTAGGTGGACAGCAAGTTTCAAGGGTGTAGGAGGAAAAATAAATGATAGTCTGCATTCTGGCAAACATTGGCGATAATTGGCGAATGGATGGTCGGATTTTAACGAATGAGGTATTGTTGGCGTTGGGGTGACGTCCTCTTTGCTAAGAATGTGAGTTGGTATTTTTTTAATCTGAAAATTCTTGTTTTTGGATTTTTGATTATTTTGGAAACGGTGAATTTTGTGAAAAAGTTTGTTTGACGTTAATGAATGGTGTCTATACCCTCTAGGTGGACAGCAAGTTTCAAGTGTGCAGGCCAAAAGAAAATGAATATTGAAAAATTGTGTCTATTTTGGAAACGGTGAACTTGACAAAAAGGTTGTTTGTGATTAATGGTTGGTATTTACTCCCTCTACCCGCACCATAAATGTAAAGTCGCTAGGTGAAAAACATATGCACGTTTTTACAGTTATCTTGCAAGTCGCGTGTGTGCTTGAATACGCTTGGCTATGTTGGGAAAAGGTTAGGTGGTGGGGGGGAGGAGTAGGGTTGAGTGAGGGATCGTTTAGATGGTATTTTTCCCGCTCTATTTGATGGTGAGGTTATTTTTCAAAATGGGCAAAATTGGGAAACGCAATTTGTGGTAAACGAGTGATAATGACGTCTATCATGTTATTTTTTTTGTATCGTCGTTTGTAAGTAGTCGGGCTTTTTAAATGATTATTTATAGATTAGTTATTGCAATCTATAAATTATATAATTATATAATTAAAGAACCCAAAAACTAATAGGTCATTCGCTATTTAGTATCTCGCTAACCAATAATGGGATTTAAACATATGGGGTGTCGTAGGACTCGTGGTGAACCCCCCTTTCCTATGGACGAGTTATGACCACCCCAAAATAAAAACTACCCTTTGCCGGGGGTGAAGTAGTGTTTTTTTTTATGCATGCACACTTAGAGGGAGCTTTTGTAAGAGAGCGGGCTGTTTAAATGATTATTTATAGATGAGTATTTTTTAATATTTATTAAGAACGAAAAAAACTAATAGGCCATCCGCTTTTTTAGTATCTTGCTAACCAATAATTGGATTTAAACATATGGGGTGTCGTAGGACTCGTGGTGAACCCCCTTTTCTATGGACAAGGTATGTCTGCCCCAAAATAAAAACTACCCTTACCCGGGGGTGAAGTAGTGTTTATTTTTTTGTATGCATGCACACTTGGAGAGGGCTTTTGTCAGTGAGCGGGCTTTTTAGATGATTATTTATAGATGAGTTTTTTAATATTTATTAATAACCAAACAAACTAATAGGTCATCCGCTTTTTAGTATCTCGCTAACCGATAATGCGATTTGAACATATGGCGTGTCGTATGTCTCGTGGTGAACCTCCCCCCTTTTCTATGGACAAGGTATGTCTACCCCAAAATAATATCTACCCTCACCCGGGGGTGAAGTAGGGATTATTTTTGTGTATGCATGCGCACTTGGAGTGGGCTTTTGTAAGAGAGCGGGCTTTATAAATGATTATTTATAGATGATTTTTTTTAATATTTATTAAGAACCAAAAAACTAATAGGTCATCTACTCTTTAGTATCTCGCTAACCAATAATCGGACTTAAATATATGGGGTGTCGTAGGACTCGTGGTGAACTCCCCATTTCTAAGGACGTGGTATATCCACCCCCAAATAAAAACTACCCTTACTCGGGGGTGAAATAGTAATTTTTTGTATGCATGTGCACTTGGAGTGGGCTTTTGTAAGGGAGCGGGCTTTATAAATGATTATATATTGATGAGTTTTTTAATTATTTATTAACAACAACAAAAAAGTAATAGGTTATCCGCTTTTTTAGTATTTCGCTAACCAATAATCGGATTTGAACATATGGGGTGTCACAGGAATCGTGGTGAACTCCTCTTTTCTATGGACGAGGTATGTCCACCCCAAAATAAAAAACTACCCTTACCCAGGGGTAAATAATAATTTTTTGTATGTATGCACACCGATGGTTTTGTGAAAGGACCTAACTCCACTTTTGTTAATGTTTTCTGATCCCCTGATGGTATTTTGTCATAGGCAGCATCCTAGCCCTTGGTGTGACGCCCCATTTTTGAATGTATGATTCATTTTTTGTCAAAAGGGCCTAACTACACATTTTTGTTAATATCTCGCAAACCAATCATGCTAGGGACTTGATTGAGGGGTCCTAGCACTTGGGGCGACGTCCCACTTTGGGGGGTGAAACTACCCCCCAAAATTGAAAAATCAATATCTTGGACACTAGGAACCCTAAAATTAGGCATGATCGCTTTAAAAATAGGTGATAACATAGGCTTTTATCTCGATTGGTCATTTCACCCCTAAAACAGTAAATAGTCATGTTATGGGAAAAAAAGTGTTAAACACATAAAAATGATAAATGAACCTAAGATCCTTTGTGTTTGATGAAAAATGCAGGGGGGGGGGGGTGAAAACTACCCCAAATTGGAAAATTCAAACCTTGGAAACTATGATCCGTAAAAATAGAAAATAGTGATTTTACAGGCGGGGGGGGGGAGGTGTTAATCGTGTAAAAATGATAATTGAACTTCAGATCTTTTTGTTTTTTCATGAAAAATAGAAGGAAGGTGAAAAATCTATATCTTGCAAACGAAGAACCCTAAAATTAGGCGTGATAGTTCAAAAAATACCTGATGACATATGCTTTTACCTTGATAGGTTATTTGACGCCTAAAACAGCAAATAGTCATGTTACAGGAGAAGAGGTATTAAACACCTCAAAAGCATATGCGTTTTGTGAAACCATGCCTTAATTGACGTGTATATCGAGGATGATGGCTTGCTAATTATTATATTCATTTTAATTTTATTATTATTACTATTATTATTATTATTATTATTATTATTATTATTTTATTATTATTATTATTATTATTATTAGGTAATTATGGATTAATGTGTGTATAGGTTACTAACAAGTAGGCTAATAGTAAATATTTGTGTGAGTCGTTGAAGAAGTCAGGAAGGTCAACCCTTTGGCATGGCCCATGAATTGACCCAAACGTTTTACCTGTCAAGACTCAGTGTATCCTGTTCCAGCCCTTAGACCGGAGAAAAAATGTCTTGGTAGAGCGCTGAAATCGAACCTGGACCTCTGTCATGACTGATAAGTTATAATAATATTATAATAAATAATGGATTTTATAAAGAGAGAGAGAGATACACGGTTTAATGCTTTCGCTAGCTCCAGTCTGCAAACTTACACTAGCTTGCTGAACTAGTGAGAGTTGTTGATAAGAGCAGTGCAGTGTTGTCAGATTTCTTGTTTGGCTGATTCTGCAACTTGAGTTTAAACATGTCAAAGCTTAGCTACATTACTTAGCATCTTTTATAACCCGGCTCCACGCAGCATAACTGCAATTGAAATAAAGACCATGATGATGATGATGATGATAATTATAATGATGATGATGATGAGGATGATGATAATGATTGTTGTTTTAAGAGGGGTTTCACATGTAGGTTATCGGCCCTTAATGGTTTGGGTGATGCTTAAGATGAAAGTAAAATGTAAACTAAAACTAAAACTAACTACACACTAATAGACCAGGAAATGAAATCGATGAAAAAAGGACAATAAGGCAAATAAAGGAATAAAAAATGCTCTCAAGAATGTGGATTGAGGGATTTGAAAGGAAAGAGTGCCATAAACGACAGACCACAGAAGTAATGGATAAAGAGAGGAAAACTGAACCCAGCTCAGGAATCCCTTGATGTCGCCAACTTCCAAAATAATCAGCCGTAAGCCCCTGAGGGTGTAGCCATATCCAGGGTGCACTACAAGTGGTGGGGCTACATACACCCTACCCTCTTGAGGGAGGGAGGTTGAGCAAAAGGCAGTAAATAACATCAAAATAAAAAACAAGGCTGACCCCTCGCTGAAGCAGGTTATTAGAAAATAAATGAGACAAGGATCAATTAAGTCGGAAAAGGAAGAGACTCCCTAAGCCTTGGTTACCCTAATAATGTCGGAGTCGGTAGAGAACAAGAGTTGAGCAAGTGTGGTCGACAGGAAAGAAGACAGAGAGGAGCCTAGCACAAGTCAGTAGAAGCAATGACAGACTCAGCTGGGACTCCGTGGTCGTCAACCTACATGATACTACTAGATATGACTTCCAGGGGTGGAATTAAAGACCTCTTTTGTTTTATATCACTGGCATTAATGACGGTAACACATGGCATACCATTATAATGCGATACTGGTCCTAGGGTATGCAAAATTGTATTTGATACAAAATTGTATTAGATACGCAGCTGATAATAGTGTGCATGACCATTATTATTTTTCCTAAGTACAGTACATGGGACTGATGACCATGATTTCCAAGCCCCTAAGTAGGACAAAAACAAATTATTTTCATTTTCCAATGAGTTGGGGTGAGGTGAGGTGAGTTTTCTATACACCAAACTGATGTGGTTTCCCACTTCTACTCCAGGCAAATGTACATTTAATATTGAAATGGTATGCAACTGTCCAATGCTAGAACCTGATTAGCGGCTTTTAAAACTGGAATGGAATGGAGTACACTTCCCACAAAACTAACAATAGAAGTGTTCGATCCCCCACAACAGCCATTCTTAAAGTCAATATAAATGGCTATGCACTTCAGGTCATGACGGTCTTCTGTCCAAACCTATCCCTTGGTGGTGAAAGGCACACTCTAATACAACCATAATAGTGACAGGTTATCTGTTAAATACCTAACTATCTCCAGATTTACCTTGAATTTTTTGTAAAATCCAATAAATTTTCCGCAAATTGAACAAATGACACAAAATTCTACCAAAATCCAATAAATGACTACCAGATTTCTTGAAATTCCAGTGATTTACCTAAGAATGGTTTAAATTACCTGAAATTGATATAAATTTTCGTGAATATATTTGAAAATTCACTAAAATTTTACCAAACTTACCCAAAATGGGCTAAAAACCTTGAAATTTAGCCTCTTTTTGGAAATTCAGTAGATGTACTCGAAAATTACATAATATTGCCCTGACATGTATGCTTTTATTGTTGTTGTTGTTGATTCGTTTACCACACGCCCAGCAGACAAATACCTGAACATGACTTTCTCTTAGGCTAGGATCTCCACATTGGTCGTGATAGTTGAGTTTGATCTTCCATAAACTCGTCTCTGAGGTGGGTGTCAGAAAAGGCATCCAGCTGTAAAAACCACACCCTGACATAGACTTTAATAACCTCTTACGTTTAGCTTCCTAACACTAACGACATTGAATGATTGAACGGTTTCCGTTTCACAATTCCTGTCTATACTTTCCTCTTCAAGGTTGCTAAAATGCAATTAAATTTAATAAATACCTTAAGATGGTTTGATTTCATTAATGATATGGTGTTGATGATTGATATATACGTTCAGACTAATTTTTTAGGTCTTGACTGGCCTTGCAATAAAAATTGACTAACCAAACATGAGTTACCTATCAGGGAAACATTTTGGCCACTATATTGGTTATTGACCAGTCAGTACAGTTCTAGTAATAAGACAGAAATTCAACACAAACAATGAGTGCGCGCGGTGGCTGAAATTGATACGTACTGTCGGTTATGTAGCTATGTGGAATGTATATGACATATGGTTTACTTTGAGGTTTGGAGATCTCATTAAAGATATTCCTACAATAAATGATCTTAAAATGGTCATTCTTTGGTGTAAAAATATGTATCATATGATATTTAATGAAAACAATTATGAATTATTAAATTTTTATACGTTTACTGTATTCTTATTTAATGTACGCACTCGAGGCACTATCGACCAAAATACAGCAATATCTGGAATGTATATTGCATACTTGAAGGTTTGGTGCTCCCATTAAAGGTATTCGTACAATATATTTTTTTAAGTTGTCGTTTTATGGCGTGAAAATATTTAATATATGATATTTGCTAACAGTATTTACCACTGGAATTATTTTACAAGTAGTTATTTTAATGACCAACAGAGTTGACTGTTAAGAAGGAGGAATGTAGGATAACATGTAACATGTTATACATGATATGTGACAACTGTAACGCTTGTGAGTTTTAGGATGCCTTTATCCCTATATTAATCACCCAGTTTACAAGACTCATAACTGTAATGTTACGGAAAAATCAAAACAAAACAAAAATCTTCATTGAAAAAAAAGTGGTTGAGCAAATATACACTTAACATGCAAAAAAATACAGGAAATACATATATAAACTAGTGTATGTTAATTATTTTAATTCATATATATATATATATATTTACAATAGGTATACACACACAGAATACTACTCTTTTTGTTTATGTTTGCTTGTTATAGTTTTTAAAATATAACACTTGTTGAAAATTTATTTTTAGGGGATGGGGGTGTTGCTACGTTGACCCATTACACAATAATACCGGCTTAACGAAGTTAATCTTTTATTATTAATAGCTCTTCCTGATAAGCAATTTGACCAGCATGTTTACAGGCATGTAAGCGCTGTAGACGTTCGACTAATATATTAGGATCGTTCCATTTGCTATTTTTTAAGAATGGTTTCAAAAGCTCGGGAACAGTTCATCATTATGACCTTTATTATCCTCATTATTATAATCAACTTCATAATGATCATCATCATCATCATTGTGATCATTAGCATCATAATTCCCACCTGTGTCCACAGTCTGTTCAATGGTTTGTGTTGCCTTTGATAGTGTTGAAAGCTTCTTTTTAGATGTGCTAGAGTGCTTTAACAGTGTGATATTATTATCACTATTACCATTCTTTTCACCTTCCCCCACCAACTTCTTGATGGGGTATGTTGTCTCTGATAGAGTTGAGGGCTTTTGAGATGTGGGTGTGTGTCTGAATATGGGTTTTACAGGAGGTGTTAAAGGTTTATCATTT
Organism: Meconema thalassinum; assembly: GCA_946902985.2. Taxonomy (NCBI): domain Eukaryota; kingdom Metazoa; phylum Arthropoda; class Insecta; order Orthoptera; family Tettigoniidae; genus Meconema; species Meconema thalassinum. The sequence continues at coordinate 638,312,231 of OX336389.2, forward strand.
ACAACTCGCTAGCAGCATGAGTGCGTTGTAGTGTATTAAACTTGAGGTTAATATTATCTTGAGCAGCACTATCTTTTTCTTGGACTTGGTTTTTTGCTTTGGTTTGGGTTTTCCTTACATTTAGACTAGCATGATTAAGTTTGCAATCATGATTGTTTGAAGAAAGTATGTCCAATTCTTTTGTTTTAAGCATTCCTCGACACTGTTTCGATCGTTTCTTTGAACAGCGGCAAATAACAGTTCCATTTTTATTGCTTCGTTTCACAATATATGAATATCCATTTTTGTATGCATAAGGTTTACCATACCTAGTCACTGATACTTCCATATAAACTGTCAAGCATAAACTAATCTCTAGTAAAGACAACTTGGTAATAACAACAATAGTTTAATGTGGGAGCGTATATAGATGCAAAAAGTGGGAGCAAAGGTAGGGGTAAAAAGTGGGAGCAAATGTGGGAGCCAAAACTGTGAGCAAAATGTGGGAGCAAATGTGGGATCAAATGTGGGAGCAAAGCAAATATAAAAAGTGGCAGCAAATATTCTTCAAATATGTCAAAAAAATTGCCAGCAAAAGTAAATACACATGTCACATACAAACGTCTTTTGAGTGTCGTCTTAAATCCTTACACGTTTCACAACGTATAAAATGGGATTTAAGACGCGACTGAAAGCACGTTTCATATTCATTAAGTCCGTTATTATCAGGAACCATTTTCTGCCAACAGGTGCTTACTGCATATGGCAAGGCTTTACACTTTTGGATTAGTCAGTCTTTCTTGCTAAGGATCCTCTATATACCCTAGACAAGGCTATACGTTTTAAATCTGAACACTTAGTGTTAATTGTATATTAAAATTATATGCACAGGTTATACAAGCACGTTTTGCATGCAGTCAAACTTTGTAAGATAGTTACATACAACACGCAAAGTATGTTTCCGCTACCTAGCGGTGGATATGAGCACTCACTGGTGATATTCGACGTGAGCTGATTTGCTCACATATTTGCCCCCCATATTTGCTCCCACTTTTGCTCCCGTATTGGCTCCCATGTTTGTTCCCACATTTGCTCCCACATTTGCTCCCATATTGGCTCCCATATTTTCTACCACTTTTGCTCCCATATTGACTCCCATATTGGCTCCCACATTTGCTCCAACTTTTTTGCTCCCACGTTTTCTTACATATTAATGCCAACTCTTATAACCAAAAGCAGCAGCAACATGTAAATGGAATAATATTTCTCATAATGTTCAAAACAAAAGTCCTGAGGTCTTGGGTTTGAATTCCCAACTATGGTTGTCAGCCAATTAGTTACACTACAGGAAACTTTTATTTTTTGTGTTGTGTTGCATGATAACTTCCCATCTGGCGGTGTAGTGGCTAGTATACTTGCGTGTTATCCCTGAGGTCTTGGGTTCCAACTCAATTATGTCCAGAATTTAATTTTGATCTGAGAGTTGAAAGGTTAGGTTAGGTGAAGTTAGGTTAGGTGAAGTTATGATAGGTTAGTTTAGGTAAAGTTGGGCTAAGTTAGGTTAGGTGAAGTTAGGTTAGGTTAGTTTAGGTGAAGTTGGGTTAGGTTAGGTTAGGTTAGGTTAGGTGAAGTTAGGACAGGTTAGGTGAAGTTAGGTTAAGTGAGGTTAGGTTATGTTAGGTGAAGTTGGGTTAGGTTAGGTCAGGTTAGGTGAAGTTGGGTTAGGTTAGGTGAAGTTGGGTTGGGTTAGGTTAGGTTAGATTAGGTTAGGTGAAGTTAGGTTAGGTTAGGTTAGGTTATGACAAAGTTTGTTATGTCTAGTTGTTTTAGAAAAACACCACTATTGCTCTCGTATTTGCTTCCATATTTTTTTGAACTTTAAACTCTCTTGACATGTGTATTTACTTTTGCTGGCATATTTGTTGACATATTTGTTAGCATATTTGCTGCGACGTTTTATATTTGCTTTGCTCCCACATTTGATCCCATATTTGCTCCCACTTTTTGCTCGCAGTCTTTGCTCCCACATTTGCTCCCGATTTTTATCCCCAACTTTGCTCCCACTTTTTGCATCTATATATGCTCCCACATTAAACTATTGTTGTTACTACCAAGCTGTCCTTAATAGAGATTAGTTTATGATTGACAGTTGATATGGAAGTATCAGTGACTAGGTATGGTAAGACTTATGCCTACTATAAAGGATATTCACATATTGTGAAACGAAGCAATAAAATGGAACGGTTATTTGGCGCTGTTCAAAGCAACGATCGATACAGTGTCGAGGAATGCTTAAAACAAAGGAATTGGACATACTTTCTTCAAACAATCATGATTGTTAACTTAATCATGCTAGTATAGATGTAAGGAAAACCCAAACCAAAGCAAAAAACCAAGTCCAAGAAAAAGATAGTTCTGCTCAAGATAATATTAAACTCCAGTTTAATACACTACAACGCACTCATGCTGTTAGCGAGTTGTTTAATGAGAAACCTTTAACACCTCCTGTAAAACCCATGTTCAGACACACACCCACATCTCAAAAGCCCTCAACTCTATCAGAGACAACATACCCCATCAAGAAGTTGGTGGGGAAAGTGAAAAGAATGGTAATAGTGATAATAATATCACACTGTTAAAGCACTCTAGCACATCTAAAAAGAAGCTTTCAACACTATCAAAGGCAACTCAAACCAATGAACAGACTGTGGACACAGGTGGGAATTATGATGCTAATGATCACAATGATGATGATGATGATTATTATGAAGTTGATTATAATAATAAGGATGATAAAGGTCATAATGATGAACTGCTTCCCGAGTTTTTGAAACCATTCATAAAAAAGAGCAAATGGAACGGTTAGTCGATCGTCTACAGCTCTTACATGCCTGTAAACATGCTGGTCATATTGCTTATCAGGAAGAGATATTAATAATAGAAGATGAACTTCGTAAAGCTGGTATTATTGTGTAATGGGTCAACGTAGCAATTCCCCCATCCCCTAAAAATAATTTTCAACAAGTGTTATATTTAAAAACTATAACAAGCAAACTTAAACAAAAAGAGTTGTATTCTGTGTGTGTATACCTATTGTAAATATATATATATATATATATATATATGAATTAAAATAATTAACATACACTAGTTTATATATATATATATATATATATATATATATATATCCTGTATTTTTTGTATGTGAAGTGTATATTTGCACAACCACTTTTTTTTCAATGCAGATTTTTGTTTTGTTTTGATTTTTCGGTAACATTACAGTTATGAGTTTTGTAAACTGGGTGATTAATATAGGGATAAAGGCATCTTAAAAATCACAAACCTTACAGTTGTCACATATCATGTACAACATGTTACATGTTATCCTACATTCCACCTACTTAACAGTCAACTCTGTTGGTCATTAAAATAACTACCTGTAAAATAATTCCAGTGGTAAATCCTGTTAGCAAATATCATATATTAAATATTTTCACGCCATAAAACGACACTTAAAAATCATTTACTGTACGAATTCTTTTAATGGGATCACCAAACCTTCAAGTATGCAATATACATTCCTGATAGTGCTGTATTTTGGCCGATAGTGCCTCGAGTGCTTACATTAAATAAGAATAAAGTAAAGGTAAAACATTTAATAATTCATAATTGTTTTCATTAAATATCATATAATACATATTTTCACACCAAACAATGACCATTTGAAGATCATTTATTGTAGGAATATCTTTAATGGGATCTCCAAACCTCAAAGTAAACCATATGTCATATACATTCCACATAGCTACATATCCGTCAGTACGTATCAACCTCGGCCACCACGCGCGCTCATTGTTTGTGTTGAATTTCTGTCTTATTACTAGAACTGTACTGACTGGTCAATAACCAACATAGTGGCCAAAATGTTTCCCTGATAGGCAACTCATGCTTGGTTAGTCAATTTTTATTGCAAGGCCAGTCAAGACCTAAAAAATTAGTCTTAACGTATATATCAATCATCAACACAATATAATTAATGAAATGAAACAATCTTAAGGTATTTATTAAATTTAATTGCATTTTAGCAACCTTGAAGAGGAAAGTATAGACAGGAATTGTGAAACGGAAACCGTTCAATCATTCAATGTCGTTAGTGTTAGGAAGCTAAACGTAAGAGGTTATTAAAGTCTATGTCAGGGTGTGATTTTTACAACTGGATGCCTTTTATGACACCCACCCCAGAGACGAGTTTATGGAAGATGAAATTCAACCATCACGTCCAATGTGCAGGTCCTAGCCTAAGAGAAAGTCATGTTCAGGTATTTGTCTGCAGGGAGTGTGGTAAACGAAACAACAACAACAATAAAAGCATACATGTAAAGGCAATAGTATGGAATTTTCGAGTACATCTAGTGAATTTCCAAAAAATGGCTAAATTTCATGGTTTGTAGCCCACTTTGGGTATGTTTGGTAAAATTTTAGTTAATTTTCATATATATTCAGGTCAATTTATATCAATTTCAGGTAGTTTAAACCATTCTTAGGTAAATCAATGGAATTTCAATAAATCTGGTAATCATTTCTTGGATTTTGCTAGAATTTTGTGCCATTTGTTCAATTTGCGGAACATTTAGTGGATTATACAAACAATTCATGGTAAATCTGGAGATAGTTAGGTATTTAACAGATAACCTGTCACTATTATGGTTGTATTAGAGTGTGCCTTTCACCGCCAAGGGATAGGATTGGACAGAAGACCGTCAGGACCTGAAGTGTATAGCCATTTATATTGACTTTAAGAATGGCTGTTGTGGGGGATCGAACACTCCTATTGTTAGTTTTGGGGGAAGTGTACTCCATTCCATTCCATTTTTAAAAGCCACTAATCTGGTCCTAGCATTGGACAGTTGCAAACCATCTCACTATTCTTAACATTAAATGTACATTTGTCTGGAGTAGAAGAGGGAAACCACATCAGTTTGGTGTATGGAAAACTCACCTCGCCTCACCCCAACTCATTGGAAAATGAAAATAATTTGTTTTTGTCCTACTTAGGGGCTTGGAAATCATGGTCATCAGTCCCATGTACTGTACTTAGGAAAAATAATAATGGTCATGCACACTATAATTAGCTGACTATCTAGTACAATTTTGCATACCCTAGGACCAGTATCGCATTATAATGGTATGCCATGTGTTACCGTCATTAATGCCAGTGATATAAAACAAAAGAGGTCATTAATTCCACCCCTGGGAGTCATATCTAGTAGTATCATGTAGGTTGACGACCACGGAGTCCCAGCTGAGTCCGTCATTGCTTCTACTGACTTGTGCTAGGCTCCACTCTGTCTTCTTTCCTGTCGACCACACTTGCTCAACTCTTGTTCTCTACCGACTCCGACATTATTAGGGTATCCAAGCCTTAGGGAGTCTCTTCCTTTTCCGACATAATTGATCCTTGTCTCATTTATTTACTAATAACCTATTTCTGCGAGGTGTCAGCCTTGTTTTTTATTTTGATGTTTTTTACTGCCTTTTGCTCAACACCCCCCCCCCTCTCTCAAGAAGGTAGGGTGTATGTAGTCCCACCACTTGTGGTGCACCCTGGATATGGCTACACCCTTATGGGCTAACGGCTGATCAGTTTGGATGTTGGCGACCCCAAGGGATTCCTCAGCTGGGGTCTAGTTTTCCTCCTTTTATCCATTACATCTGTGGCAGACCCTCTCCTCTTTCACTTTCATATGTACCGTTTAGTGCTCTCTTTCCTTTCAAGTCCCTCAATCCACATTCTTGAGAGCATTTTGTGTTCCTTTATTTGCCTTATTGTCCTTTTCTCATCGATTTCGTTTCCTAGTCTATTAGTGTGTAGTTAGATTTAGTTATAGTTTACATTTTATTTTCATCTAAACCATCACCCAAACCATTGCCGATAACCTACATCTTAAACCCCCTTTAAGACAACAATCATTATCTTTATATCAATTGCAGTTATGCTGCGTGGAGCCAGGTAATAAAAGGGGCTAAGTAATGTAGCTAAGCAATGACATGTGCGGCTCCGTTTAAACTCAAGTTTCAGAATCAGCCAAACAAGAAATCTGACAAAACTGCACTGCTCTTATCAACAACTCTTACTAGTTCTGCAAGCTAGTGTATGTTTGCAGACTGGAGCTAGTGAAAGCATTAAAGCGTGTGTGTGTCTCTCTCTCTCTTTATAAAATCCATTATTTATTATAATATTGTTATAACTTAGCAGTCATGACAGAGGTACAGGTTCGATTTCAGCGCTCTACCGAGACATTTTATCTCCGGTCCAAGGGCTGGAACAGGATACAATGAGTCTTGACAGGTAAAACTTTTGGGTCAATTCATGGGCCATGCCAAAGGGTTGACCTTCCTGACTTCTTCAACAACTCACACAAAAGTTTACTATTAGCCTACTGGTTAGTTACCTATACACACATTAATCCATAATTACCTAATAATAATAATAATAATAAAAATAATAATAATAATAATTAGCAAGCCATCATCCCCGATACACACGTCCATTAAAGCATGGTTTCATAAAACGCATATGCTTTTGAGGTGTTTAATACCACTTCCCCTGTAACATGACTATTTCCTCTTTTAGAGGTCAAATAACCTATCAAGGTAAAAGCATATGTCATCAGGTATTTTTTGAACTATCACACCTAATTTTAGGGTTCCTCGTTTGCAAGATATAGATTTTTTCAAATTGGGGGTAGTTTTAACCCTCCTTCTATTTTTCACGAAAAAAAGATCTCAGGATCAATTATCATTTTTACACGTTTAACACCTCCCCCCCACTGTAAAATCACTATTTTCTGTTTCAGGGGATGAAATGATCTATCCAGGTAAAAGCCTATGTCATGACCAATTTTTTAAGCCATTACACCTAATTTTACGGATCATAGTTTCCAAGGTATCAATTTTTCAACTTGGGGGTAGTTTTCAACCCCCCCCCCCCCCACTGCTATTTTTCATCAAAAACAAAAGATCTTAGGTTCATTTATCATTTTTAAGTGTTTAACACGTTTTTTTCATAACATGACTATTTACTGTTTTGGGGGCGTAATGACCAATCGAGGTAAAAGTCTATGTTATCACCTATTTTAAAACTATCATGCCTAATTTTAGGGTTCTTAGTTTCCAAGATATTGATTTTTCAATTTTGGGGGTAGTTTCACCCCCCAAAGGGGGACGTCGTTCCAAGTGCTAGGACCCCTCATACATGACCCTAGCATGATTGGTTTGCGAGATTTTAACAAAAGTGTAGTTAGGCCCTTTTTACAAAAATGAATCATACATTCAAAAACGGGGCGTCACCCCAAAGGCTAGGATGCTGCCTATGGCAAAATCTCATCTGGGGTTCAGAAAATATTAAGAAAAGTATAGTTAGGTTCTTTTGACAAAAGCCGTCGGTGTGCATACATACAAAAAATTATTATTTTCCCCTGGGTATGGGTAGTTTTTTATTTTGGGGTGGACATACCTCGTCCATAGAAAAGGGGAGTTCACCACGAGTCAGTGCTATCGGCTCTCCAAACTACAGCATCGCCAAGCATCTCTCCATCATTCTACAACCGCACATCGGTAAAACTGAGACTTACGTCAGGGATTCCGGCCATTTTATTGAGAAATTGCAGAACATACTGTGCCCGATTAGACCGGAGTCCGCACGACCACACATGCATTTTACCAATAATCAGTCAGCACGAGAGTCAAAATATCCCGGAGCGCCAGATGGGTTAAAGCAAATCCCAAAAACGACATCAAATGAAAAAAAAAGCTTTACTGATTTTTGGCTCAATGCAACAATAAGGATAGAAGGAGATTCAATTGGGTATAACACATCCTGTAAAATTATCTCAGTTTATTTTGAATTTAAAATTGACTGCAAAGATGCTCAAAGCAGCATCACTCACGTGTGGCGACCCACACTCCTATTTACACAATATACAGAAATTTCCCAAACACATTTGACAATTATTTTTTGGAAACACAAGTCTGATTGTCAGTCCTGTAGACTGTGTTCCAAAATTATTTATGATTAAATCCAGTTCAAATTTAATTGTCTCTACTGGAAATATCGTAGTTCACTGTTTGAATTTTTACATAATATTAACACTCGTAGAATTAATGTTCATAGAATTTTAACTTTCACTTATTTTTCCAGTTTCAAAAAAATATATTGTCGAAAAATATTATTTCTCAATCAACACAAATTATTTACACATATTAATAACATCTGAAAAGTATTTGACCTTGAGCATAGCATCGAAGAACTGTGCGAAGCACAACAAAAATTAATTGTTCTTCTGACATTAAACATTTCGAGAAGTGACTCGATTATGAACTTCAAGTTCCTCACAAAATATATGATTTCTGAATCATCAACTTGATCAATAAATGGTTGAACCATTCAACTATTTGATTTTCCACTTGGAATCATTATTAAGAAAAATATTTATATTCATGGCCATTTTAGTAATTTTCACAACTTGCAATTCTTCGACAGAATGCGGAAATAAGAATTGTAGCTTCATAATAAATTCATTTAGTTCATGGCACTAGGATTGAAAATATCCTTCAAATTATTCGTGGTTAAAGAATTATTTTTAATTGGCAGTGGCCCATTCTATTATTTGTGTAAGAACACAATATTACAACAACGGCAAAGGTCTTCCTCTGAAGAAGAATAAACTACTATCATGACAAATCCGGGTTCTAGCAAAATCAAAGTCTAAATGGAATCCGTAAACAAGGTTGAAATAAGAACTGATGGTTTCAAGAAATAACCTTCGGGTCATTCATACGACGAAATGTGTAGTTCCAATACTCCTTCTATAAACCTGAGCCATCGAACCTGCTATTTGATTGATGCTCGAAACAACCTCCTCATTCCTGCGACTTAAACATGCGCACCTGGGAATGGCATTTCAACTACTCCACACATATAAATTTTTTTCCCCAAAATTTATACAATAAATCAAGCCTCTGCTTGTTATCAACACTGGAAGATTAATAAACTTACAAGTTTATTTTATTTTACCATTCAGTTCAACCCGTGAATTTACCATACTTATGAAAATCTCTATTTCACTTTCGAGTGTATTTACGTCATGATTTTATATAAATACAAGAATATCCTATTTGATACAAATATCATTTGCTTCCCGTTTCATGCCTCTCCGTGTTATCTGAAAAATATACTTTGCTCAATGCAAATATCAACTGTTCAACCAGAACTGAAATGTTGGTTGAATGCGGGCTTGCGCTAACCACTCTCCTTCGGAAAATCTCCTGTTCCAGACTAGAAATGATTAAACTACTTCATAGGCTCTCTCTCAATACATGTGATTATTATAAAATATAATATCCAAGAATTATTTAGAAAAATTATAAAAATTATTATTATTATTATTAGTGGATTATTATTATTATTAGTTATATTATTTTAAATATGTTTAATTATTATCTCATTATGTGAGAATCCACATGTTCGAAACTTCGAATATGGAAAAAATATCCATTCCTCAACAAAAATAATTATTAACTTTTACAGTTACATCGGCTGATTACCGTGATTTCCCAAAAATATGAAATATTCAAATAAATGCTCGAAATGCTCGGTCATCGATCCTAAACGGTTCGGTGTGCTGAAAATACTCAGAATAACTCTAATATGGCTTGCGTAAATCATTGCAAGATTTAAATACGAAGAAAAATAAATGTGTTGGTCATCTGCCGAAAAATAGTTTGTTCCAATTAGCTAGGCATAATATAATTCAAATGTGGCTTACATTTCTTGATGGTCTTGAAGCGTAGTAAACCTGGTCTGTACCAGATTTATCCATAGACATGCCCTATCGGACAAGCACGTATAATCCTTGTATCAGCCGCCATTATATACCCACAATCCGTCTAGTAAGACATAGTGGTAGTATCTCTTGACGTTTGAATTAACTGTTGTTCCATTTTAATATGGGCTTGTATCAAAGCCATAACAGTTTGTTTAAATGGGGTCAGATCTAAGTGATCTATTCTTAGATATGTCAGTTGTAACATAACTCACGGTAATCTTATCAATACAAGAAGACACTGACAGTCTAACCAATCAACGGCTGTTCTGAAGATCGTTCCCTGGGCATGGCTTCTCGCCATCTACCATGCGCTAAGCAACCTGTAGTTTCCCTTGCGTAGACTAATGAACACCACCGTGATCGACTCGTCTTCAGTGTACTGATAGATCGAGTGGTTAACAAGTTACCAATATGAAACCTGACTGAAATGGACTAAACATCCAAGTATTAGGTTATTACTGGACTGTGACAAAGTACTAATTCTAGACAAAGTCTAGCATATGTCCATGTAGAAACATAAATATTTCCACTAATGTCTGTAGAAAAAAAAATTCAATCACCTCAGTGATTCTTCTCGCCGGAAACTTACTAAGTTCCACTTCGTAGCGCAGCACTTTTGTGACTATCACAACTTTGAAAATTATTTCTGCGTAGATCCGGCAACCATGTGCCTTGGCTCAGCGTAGCAGCAACTTGCTCGGCAAGTGCTTGTGTTGGAATGAGCTATCGATGCCTCGGCCGGCCGGCTTTTATTCAAAACTGTCAGGGTCACGCCGCATCAGCTGAAATCTGGAAATCCTCATATCTCTGGTATCCCTGGTCCGATTTACTTGATACTAATTGCATTCTCTTTCATTTGGCCGTGCCAGTAATCTGATCCAAGTCTCAAGTCTCTACTCCATGGTTAACTATTTAATCAATAAATAGCCTCGACCTCTGCTATTACTCGCTACGTCACTTGACATGCAAGTATCGGTATATTCTTTCCAATTGCTTCGAGAAGCAATGGAGCGCGATATTCAAATATCTCAACTTTCAAAAGCGGCTGTAGCCTTTCCCTTGATATCTAGGTGTCTGAATCTTGGAATACCCATTCCTTGAGTTGGGCACATCCACCCCACACCTAGCAAAAAATAAAAATTGAAAAATTTTTATTTTTCCTATCTACACATTAAATTATCTGGTTCTTGAATAATAAATCTTCAAATTCGATGCATTATAAGTTGCCACGATGTTACCAGTTCGTGTATTGGCGACTTCATAGCTTCCATTGTTGTTTACTTCCACAATATTCAAAATATTTAATTTCACCAGGTTTAATATCGAAAATATCGTGATACTCTTCCAAAATTTTCCCTAGCTCTGGGGACTCCTTCTCAGTGTAGACTTCTCTTCCTTCAGCTTCATGAAAAATCAGAGATCATTGAGCATCTCCCTCGATGTCTTCCTCTTCTTTTCCCTTGAAGTTAATCTCTTCGGTATTCTTGAATTTGATCGTCTCTGTCTTCATGTCTATCACTGCTTGATATTTCTGAATGAAATCCGCTCCCAATATCATGTCAAAAGCCATGTCCTTCATTACTACAAACACATGTCGGAAATCATGTCCTCCAATAGTAATACATAAGTATAATTGGGTTTTACACAGAGATATTTTGTTGGGTATTATTCCTTGTATCTTAATTCCTGATACTGGAATTTCCTCTAAATTCTCTTTGAGCTTCCACAGAATATAAAGCTTCTCACTCACAAGACAAAGCATAGCCCCAGTATCAATCAAAGTATCGACAGGCATACCGAATACTTCGCATGATATGATTGGCATTCTAATTCTTGTACCCATTTCTTTCCGTTCGTCATTCTGTTGAATTAAGTCATCATCCTCTGCTTGCCATTTAATAATTCTGGAAGTGAAAGTGTTCAAAATTCTATCTTCTACTGTGAATTCGAAGTTTTTTTTTTCGTTACCATTCCCCCGGGATTGTTGTGTTCCCGATGGACCTGGTTCATTGGGCCTCTGCTCCAAAAACTGCAAGTTATCTTGGTGTCTTGCTTCCAAGTTTTTCCTCGTCTCCTTGTTGAACTCTTCATTGGACTGACGAGTATCCACATTCCCTCTGTTATTGTAGTTGTTTCTACCATAGTATCTTCTTTCCTGGTACCTTCCTTGATTATCCCGTGGCCTTCTCCATCGAGTATTGTATCGATTTCCACCATCCGGTCTCGCATAAGGCTTGTAACTGTATCTGTTACTGTACTGATTCCATCCTCTCTTATTTGAATCTTCCCTCGGCGTTTTCTCTTCTCGCCCCTCTCGAATCTCTCGAGGTGTTTGAGAATAACTATCGGCCATAACAGCGTACACAGCGTTGTTATTCTTTCCTCCCTTCTGATGGAAGAATTGAGCGTTCGTATGATCCAGCTCTGTAATACTTCGTCAGATTGTTCCATATTATAGATATCAGCAGCGATCAAAGTCCTTTGGACGTCTGCTGGAAACTGACGTATCAATGCAGTAATCAATTTGTTATCTGGCATCGGCGGATCTAAATGTTAAAGTTAGGAAGCTGCCCAGAAAAGTACGTTGAGTATCGAGTAGGTTGTGACGTCGAGAATCTCTTCGAATATAACTCTGCTCTGACTTGCTGTTGGGTTTCCGGGGACCAAAACTTTTTCAATAGCCCACGAGAAAACTCCTCAAAAGTGGTTAGAGTGGATCTAAAGGCTCTAAACCAAAGAAGTGCAGGACCTTCCAAAAACTTCCCTATCACTCGGATCTGTCTTTCTTTAGGGATCTTGGAATCTTTCAGGTAATCCCCTGCTTCTCTCAAAAATTCCACGGGTGTCACAGAACCTCGCCCTGAAAATTTAGAAGGCTTATCTTCTACATTCTTAAATACAGTTATGGGGTTGGATTGAAATACTGTCCTGACCTCATCCTGTCTTTGACTATCCGTTTCTCTAGCTGCTCCTAGATTTATATGTATCTGTTCCTTTCCCCTTACACTTGACATTTTCAACAGATGGTCAGACTGTTTCTCGTCCTTGATTTGAGTTTTCATAGCCTCAAGTTCCTTCTGGTTTTCTTCTGCCATTTTTTTTAATTGCTTCAGTTTCTTTACAATTCTCCTTAACATCAATGGATATCTGGTTCATAACAGCCTCATGACTTTTCAATGACCCTGTCATATCTGATATGTCCTTCTGAGTTGCTTGGATATCTTTGGAAATTACTTGAATATGGGATGACAAAGATTCTCTAATCTCCTTGATTCCCTCTTGATTCTCCAGCTTGAGTGTGTCTTTAATTTCATTGACAACTTTGGTTTTAATTTCAGTTTGCAATTCATTAATCACACCTTCTCTTATTTCTCCCATTACAAGTTCTTTGAATTGTTCTGTCAACCGTTGAACAACTAGAATTCCCATCTCATTACTCTCCTTCTTCACTCTGACTTCTAGGTTGATCATGTCTTCACCAACTTTCCTAAGACCATGTTCTATCCTATCAGCTAAGCTTTGGGATCGAAGATCGGCATCGCGAAATTTATCGTCCATTAAACTTGCGTTAGTAGCTAATGAAGTTTCGAGTTCATGTGTTTTTTCGCATAATTTATTCATTTTACTCTCAAGTGTCATTTTCAAAATTTCGGAATTCTCTTTAAATTTACTTTCCATTGAATTAAATTTACTATTTAAACTTTCTTACAAATTACCTTTTAAAGAATCGGAACTTTCTTTAAGTTTATTTTCTAAAGAATCAGAATTTTCTTTAAGTTTATTTTCTAAAGAATCAGAACTTTCTTTAAGTTTATTTTCTAAAGAATCAGAATTTTCTTTAAGTTTATCGTTTAAATTTTCTTTAAGTTTATTTTCTAAAGAATCAGAATTTTCTTTAAGTTTTTCATCTAAACTTTCTTTCAAGTTATCTTTTAACCTGCTTTCTAAAGAATCAGAATTTTCTTTAAGTTTATCGTTTAAACTTTCTTTAAGTTTATCAGAATTTTCTTTAAGTTTCCTTTCCAAAGCCTCAGTATTTTCTTTCATAATGGCTGCTACACGCAGTCCAGCCTCTTTTGAACTCTCCTCCAAACTCCTCATCATCCTCATCATTTCTTCCATAATTTTCAATTATTATTCAAAACTTAGGGGTATACAATATTGGCAAACACAAGCTTATAACTAGAACAAGAAATATGAATAGCTAATTGGAACACTCTAATAAAATGAGATTTGTCCTAATGTCGACGTGATGGAAAAACAAAATTCTCTACTTTTACGAATTACATTTACCACAATATCACAAGAAAAATATGCAAGTTCTCAAATATCCTCCACCTGGATTCTAATAATGTGTATGTCCAGTCATCGAACGTTTACTACTGAATTTACTTGACGCCCTAATGGTTAAGCCATTATCAAAAATAATCAAACCCATTCTAATTATTAACCAAGATAAATGTTTAATTTTCCCCACTAATTGGGTTTCCTACTAATTTATTCATCCAAACCAGACATCTCTCAACTCCCAAAATATTTATAGAAAAAAAAAATATCACAATTTAAATCGGCATGCGATTGACCATGTCTAACTCGAGACCCACGTTCGAAGCCATTTCTCTCTCTATCTTATTTTATGTGCCCGTTTAGACCGGAGTCCGCACGACCACGCATGCATTTTACCAATAATCAGTCAGCACGAGAGTCAAAATATCCCGGAGCGCCAGATGGGTTAAAGCAAATCGCAAAAACGACATCAAATGAAAAAAAAGCTTTACTGATTTTTGGCTCAATGCAACAATAAGGATAGGAGGAGATTCAATTGGGTATAACACATCCTGTAAAATTATCTCAGTTTATTTTGAATTTAAAATTGACTGCAAAGATGCTCAAAGCAGCATCACTCACGTGTGGCGACCCACACTCCTATTTACACAATATACAGAAATTTCCCAAACACATTTGACAATTATTTTTTGGAAACACAAGTCTGATTGTCAGTCCTGTAGACTGTGTTCCAAAATTATTTATGATTAAATCCAGTTCAAATTTAATTGTCTCTACTGGAAATATCGTAGTTCACTGTTTGAATTTGTACATAATATTAACACTCGTAGAATAAATGTTCATAGAATTTTAACTTTCACTTATTTTTCCAGTTTCAAAAAAATATATTTTCGAAAAATATTATTTCTCAATCAACACAAATTATTTACACATATTAATAACATCTGAAAAGTATTTGACCTTGAGCATAGCATCGAAGAACTGTGCGAAGCACAACAAAAATTAATTGTTCTTCTGACATTAAACATTTCGAGAAGTGACTCGATTATGAACTTCAAGTTCCTCACAAAATATATGATTTCTGAATCATCAACTTGATCAATAAATGATTGAACCATTCAACTATTTGATTTTCCACTTGGAATCATTATTAAGAAAAATATTTATATTCATGGCCATTTTAGTAATTTTCACAACTTGCAATTCTTCGACAGAATGCGGAAATAAGAATTGTAGCTTCATAATAAATTCATTTAGTTCATGGCACTAGGATTGAAAATATCCTTCAAATTATTCGTGGTTAAAGAATTATTTTTAATTGGCAGTGGCCCATTCTATTATTTGTGTAAGAACACAATATTACAACAACAACGGCAAAGGTCTTCCTCTGAAGAAGAATACTACTATCATGACAAATCCGGGTTCTAGCAAAATCAAAGTCTAAATGGAATCCGTAAACAAGGTTGAAATAAGAACTGATGGTTTCAAGAAATAACCTTCGGGTCATTCATACGACGAAATGTGTAGTTCCAATACTCCTTCTATAAACCTGAGCCATCGAACCTGCTATTTGATTGATGCTCGAAACAACCTCCTCATTCCTGCGACTTAAACATGCGCACCTGGGAATGGCATTTCAACTACTCCACACATATAAATTTTCTTCCCAAAATTTATACAATAAATCAAGCCTCTGCTTGTTATCAACACTGGAAGATTAATAAACTTACAAGTTTATTTTATTTTACCATTCAGTTCAACCCGTGAATTTACCATACTTATGAAAATCTCTATTTCACTTTCGAGTGTATTTACGTCATGATTTTATATAAATACAAGAATATCCTATTTGATACAAATATCATTTGCTTCCCGTTTCATGCCTCTCCGTGTTATCTGAAAAATATACTTTGCTCATTGCAAATATCAACTGTTCAACCAGAACTGAAATGTTGGTTGAATGCGGGCTTGCGCTAACCACTCTCCTTCGGAAAATCTCCTGTTCCAGACTAGAAATGATTAAACTACTTCATAGGCTCTCTCTCAATACATGTGATTATTATAAAATATAATATCCAAGAATTATTTAGAAAAATTATAAAAATTATTATTATTATTATTAGTGGATTATTATTATTATTAGTTATATTATTTTAAATATGTTTAATTATTATCTCATTATGTGAGAATCCACATGTTCGAACCTTCGAATATGGAAAAAATATCCATTCCTCAACAAAATTAATTATTAACTTTTACAGTTACATCGGCTGATTACCGTGATTTCCCAAAAATATGAAATATTCAAATAAATGCTCGAAATGCTCAGTCATCGATCCTAAACGGTTCTGAGTGCTGAAAATACTCAGAATAACTCTAATATGTCTTGCGTAAATCATTGCAAGATTTAAATACGAAGAAAAATAAATGTGTTGGTCATCTGCCGAAAAATAGTTTGTTCCAATTAGCTAGGCATAATATAATTCAAATGTGGCTTACATTTCTTGATGGTCTTGAAGCGTAGTAAACCTGGTCTGTACCAGATTTATCCATAGACATGCCCTATCGGACAAGCACGTATAATCCTTGTATCAGCCGCCATTATATACCCACAATCCGTCTAGTAAGACATAGTGGTAGTATCTCTTGACGTTTGAATTAACTGTTGTTCCATTTTAATATGGGCTTCTATCAATGCCATAACAGTTTGTTTAAATGGGGTCAGATCTAAGTGATCTATT
This sequence comes from Meconema thalassinum, assembly GCA_946902985.2. Classification (NCBI taxonomy): domain Eukaryota; kingdom Metazoa; phylum Arthropoda; class Insecta; order Orthoptera; family Tettigoniidae; genus Meconema; species Meconema thalassinum. The sequence continues at coordinate 638,329,125 of OX336389.2, forward strand.
CTTAGATATGTCAGTTGTAACATAACTCACGGTAATCTTATCAATACAAGAAGACACTGACAGTCTAACCAATCAACGGCTGTTCTGAAGATCGTTCCCTGGGCATGGCTTCTCGCCATCTACCATGCGCTAAGCAACCTGTAGTTTCCCTTGCGTAGGCTAATGAACACCACCGTGATCGACTGGTCTTCAGTGTACTGATAGATCGAAGTGGTTAACAAGTTACCAATATGAAAACTGACTGAAATGGACTAAACATCCAAGTATTAGGTTATTACTGGACTGTGACAAAGTACTAATTCTAGACAAAGTCTAGCATATGTCCATGTAGAAACATAAATATTTCCACTAATGTCTGTAGAAAAAAAAATCAATCACCTCAGTGATTCTCCTCGCCGGAAACTTACTAAGTTCCACTTCGTAGCGCAGCACTTTTGTGACTATCACAACTTTGAAAATTATTTCTGCGTAGATCCGGCAACCATGTGCCTTGGCTCAGCGTAGCAGCAACTTGCTCGGCAAGTGCTTGTGTTGGAATGAGCTATCGATACCTCGGCCGGCCGGCTTTTATTCAAAACTGTCAGGGTCACGCCGCATCAGCTGAAATCTGGAAATCCTCATATCTCTGGTATCCCTGGTCCGATTTACTTTTATACTAATTGCATTCTCTTTCATTTGGCCGTGCCAGTAATCTGATCCAAGTCTCAAGTCTCTACTCAATGGTTAACTATTTAATCAATAAATAGCCTCGACCTCTGCTATTACTCGCTACGTCACTTGACATGCAAGTATCGGTATATTCTTTCCAATTGCTTCGAGAAGCAATGGAGCGCGATATTCAAATATCTCAACTTTCAAAAGCGGCTGTAGCCTTTCCCTTGATATCTAGGTGTCTGAATCTTGGAATACCCATTCCTAGAGTTGGGCACAATACGTATTGAACCTGAAGACCACCTAGTCAGCTTTGACGTAGTATCCCTCTTCACGAAGGTGCCTATGAAAGAATCCATAAACGAGATTGCCGAGCTCTTCACGGAAGACATCACTGACTTGTTTCGCCACTGCCTCGCAACGAGCTACTTCCTATGGCGCTAGAACTTCTACGAGCAAATAGAGGGAGTTGCCATGGGTATCCCACTAAGCCCTGTGATTGCGAACTTCTACATGGAATAGTTCGAGCAGTTGGCGATCGAGACTGCACCCCTCAAACCGAAAGTAAGGCTACGTTATGTTGACGATACCTTCGTAGTCTGGAGCCACGGAGAGGAAGAGCTGGAACGTTTCCTGGACCACCTTAACAGCCTCAACACCAGCATAAAATTTACAATGGAGAAGGAGAAAGACAACTGCCTGGCCTTTCTTGACGTGCTAATCACCTGCGCTTGGGGCACACCGTATACCGGAAAGCCACACACACCGACTGGTATCTACACAAGATATCCAATCACCACCCCCGACAGAAACACGGAGTTATTAAAGCATTGGTAGACCGTGCTAGGAGAATCTATGAGCCATCCAACCTCAACCAAGAGCTGAAACATATAAAGAGGGCCCTATGCGCCAACGGATACAGCAATAAGGAGATTGAGCGAGCCTCTCATCCCAGGCGCCGGAGCACGAGGAAAGATTGTGAGGAAACTCCGGTGGCCACCGCATTCTTGCCGTACGTGAAGAAGGTGACGGACAGGATAGGCAAATTACTGAAAACCTATGGGGTGAAGACGGTTTATAAACCCACCGCCAAAATCCGAGACTTGCTGCGATCCGCTAAAAACAAGCGCCACCCACACTCCACTGCAGGTGTCTACAGAATCCCGTGTTCCAATGGGAAGGTGAACATAGGAACGACGAAGAGGAGCGTGACCACCAGACTCAAGGAACATAATAGACACAGCCGCCTGGGTCAAACTGAGCAATCGTCAGTCGCTGAGCATTCTCTCTTGCTCGGTCACGATGTACAGAACGGGGACACGGAGATACTCTCCACGACCACACACTACCACGCCAGGCTGCAACGGGAAGCCATAGAAATCTTCAAACACCCCGACAATTTCAATCGAAAGGAAGAAATTGAACGTGTGCGTAATACATGGATCCCGGCCCTTAGGAACACCAAGGCCAAGAAATCACTCACACGTCAAACTGAAGAACCTTCCTGCTACAGCCCGGCAGTCGCCCTGGGAACACCTGACCCGCACAAGCTCGGTCGCCAAAGCCGGAGCACGCACCGCACCCCGCAACATGTACGTGAGACCAGACGATCTAGCCGGAATGCGAAGAGAACGCTCGGCTCACCATGCTAATTTGAAGATCCAAAACTACCTTCCAGCCGTTAGTCCATCGCCAAGATCCACCCAACCAACAGTCATATTCAAACAACAATACCCCACTACAAACCGTTACCCATTATTTCAAGCCTCTTCATCATTCCACTGCTGACCAAGGAAAGGAGCGGAACCCTTGATAATGCCGGACGCAGTTTCCGGTGATAAGTCGGGAGATATCCTGTCTAGACCACGGCCTACAAGCCCGAAAAACTTGTACTTAATTATGTATGATGTTGATTATAATATGCCATGATGCATGTAGGAGAATGTTAGTGGATGTTGTAATATTATTGTTAACACACGTGCACCAGGTATTTGCCAGGAGGTTTGCCCCTATGTATTACGTCATACCACATATTATCCCATCACAGATTGTAAATAAGCTATCCTATCCTAGGATAGCCTACTAGATATTGTTATCGATCACCACGATAGTCTGTCATTAATATTAGGCTTTTATGTCCAATAATTTATTAATTAATTGCATATCACATAATGTGGCAATATTTATGAAGCTAATGATGTATTAATTAATTGAATACCGCATGGTGTGGCAATATTCTTGAAGCCAATAATTAAGTATTTAATTGAATATCACATGGTGCGGCAATATTTATGAAGCCAATAATTTTAAATTAATTGAATATCACATGGTCTGGTAATACTTATGGAGCCAATAATTTATTAATTAACTAGCAACCCAACCCGGCTTCGCCCGGGAACAGTTATGAATGCATTACGTGATAAGCGCTATTTTTTTCAGTGTCAATGAACAACGGCCAATATCAGTTTTACGTCTCGGCATGATGGGTTAAAATCACTGACTGGACTATTAATTATATTATCATGGAGATGCATGTGCAACAAATTCTTGTCAGACGTAATTTTAGAATGGCGAGGTGCATGAAACACAAATCCCCCTTCCGTCCAATCTAAACATGACTGTGAATTTTGCGGAACGAAAAGTTCACAGGCGAAATGAAGAAAAGCCGAGTTGCACTTCCAGGGAAACTCCAAACACAACCACTCTTCTCTAAAGTTCTTAACTCAACCCGACTCGACAGTTTGCTGCTGGCTGTTTCTGGGGGCAATAAGCTCGTCCACTAGCTAAGCTGTAATTGGGGTGATAGACTCGCCCCTATCTAGCTCGTAAACTGTCGCCTCAGTAACTGAATGGAGATTGTTGGAAGAAATGAAAACGTAAAACACTTATAGTAGGCGATGTATTGAAGATAGAGATTTGCTCTCCCGGGCTTTTTTGTAGAACTTTTCATGCTGAACAATCCTTATACTCATTGTATATATATATATTTAACGGTTTGCCCAGCGTAAGCTTAAAAACCGCATGGACGCCAGTGTTTTTTTCGCCCTTCTCACTGAAATCGTTAGCGCTTGACCTCCTTTGGTCATAAATAAATTATTTTCTACAGAATCCTTCCTCGAGATATCCTTTACACAATGGTGAAAACCGCATCAAAATCCATTCAGTGGTTCTCGAGATTACGCGTGACATCCAAGAATCGGGGACTTTGTTTTATACTAAGTAGAGATTATACGCCTATCAGTATAATTTAATATAATATAATCCCCCTTCCGTCCAATCTTAAATTGACTGTGAATTTTGCGGAAGGAAAAGTTCACAGGCGAAATGAGAGTTGCACTTCCAGGGAATGGCAAGATGAATGAAACTCAAATCCCCCTTCCGTCCAATCTTAATTTGACTGTGTTTCACAGGCGAAATGAAGAAAACCCGAGTTGTCCTTCCAGAGAAACTCCAAACACAATCACCCTTCTCAGAAGTCCTAACTCAACACGACTCAACGGTTTGCTGCTGGCTGTATCTGGGGCAATAGGTTCGCCCACTAGCTAGGCTGTAACAGGGATGATAGACCCGCCCTTAGCTAGCTCGTAAACTGTCGCCTCAGTAGTTGAATGGACATGGTTGGAAGATATTAACACGTAAAAACCCTTATAGTGGGCGATGTATTGAAGATAGTCATATGCTCTCGGGGACTCTTTGTAGAACTTGTCATGCTGAACAATTCTTACACTCATAGTATTTAGATATTTTTAACGGTTTGCCCAGCTTAAGCTTACAAAGCGCTCGGACGCCAGTTTTTTTTTCGACTTTTCCACTGAAATCGTTACTGCTCAGCTTCGATTAATCATAAATAAATTATATGCTACACAAATCATCCTCGAGATATCCTTTACAGAATGGTGAAATTCGCATCAAAATCCATCCAGTGGTTCCCGAGTTTACCCGTAACATCCAAGAATCGGGGACTTTGTATTATACTAAGTAGAGATTGAATATCACATGGTGTGGCAATATTTATGAAGCCAATAATTTGTAAATTAATTGAATGTCGCATAGTCTGATAATATTTATGGAGCCAATAATTTATTAAATAATTGAATATCACACAATGTGGCAATATTAATGAAGCCAATAATTTATTAATTTATTGAATTTCACATGGCGTGGCAATATTTATGAAGCAAAAAATATTTATCAATTGAATATAATATGGTCTGGTAATATTTATGAAGCCAATAATTTATTAATTCATTGAATATCACATGATGTGACAATATTTATGAAGCTAATAATTTATTAATTAATTGAATATCACATGGTATGGCAATAATTGTGAAGCTATTAATTTATTAACTAATTCACTATCACATGGTGTGGCAATAATTGTGAACCCAGTAATTTAATTAATTGATTATCACATGGTCCTGTAATATTTATGAAACCTACAATGTATTAGTTTGTTGAATATCACGTCATACACTTGGTTTTGTCAATGAAGCTTTGTATTTCAGTACGTTTGGAATGTCCCATCATAGACCTGGCCTAGGTAGAATTAACCCGTATGTCCTATGGTGGACAATAAAGTAAACCTCTATGTCCAATGGTAGACCATGAAGTAAGCCTGTAGGTCCAATGGTGGACCATGAAGTAAGCCTGTATGTCCAATAGTGGACAATAAAGTAAACCTGTATTTCCAATGGTGGACCATGAAGTAAGCCTGCATATCCAATGGTGGACAACAAAGTAAACCTGTATGTCCAATGGTGGGAATTAAAGTAAACCTGTATGTCCAATGGTGGACCATGAAGTAAGCTTGCATATCCAATGGTGGACAATAAAGTAAACCTGTATGTCCAATGGTGGGCAATAAAGTAAACCTGTATGTCTAATGGTGGCCAAGGTTAGTGTCATGTTGTTACATAATATTATTTTGGTTTCTAAGAGTCCTGTTTAGTGGAACACAGTTTGTTTTGTTGATTATTTTTGTTGGTTGATGTGGTCTTGGAGACACTTGGATAGATCTCGAGATTGGAGAGATCATGTTTGTGATTGTGTTGTTAGTGGTTAAGTGTTCTTAATGGTGGAGGTACATTTTAAGTATTTGAATTCGTTTTATATATACCTTCCCGATTTTGTTCCGGGGCCAGTTTTCTCGAACCAGATTCATCCCCCCCTCCCCCTACCCGAGTGTATTTAGGCGCCTCGTGCGAGGGAACTGGTTTCCGGGATGCATTCTTCCTGGGGTCACTTCACGGGTCTGGGACGGACCGACGGGAGGCTGGAGGCGATCCGTGTGAGTCCTAGGGCAGTGAACGGCCACAGAATGGAATCACTTTTCTTTTCACTTGGTAATAGGAAGCCACGTACTAGGTTCTACATTGCTGCGAACTTCCGTTGTTGCATCTTAAAAGAACTTTGAGTTATTCACTATCATATTCTATGTTTTCAAGATTGCCACCGCACGTTGTATTCAGTGTATTATTCATATGGTACGTGTTTAGTAAACCTGTATGGACGTTTTATTTGCGAAATTACATCCTGAGCGATTCACTGTAATTTTGATTTGAGCGTACGGTGCTCCATATAAGTTTATACCTTATCACGAATGTAATATTACGCAATGTAACATATTTGTACTGACCAAGTCTAGAACCTACAATCTTGGTGTAAAATACTGTATTCTGGACGTTTTCAACTACCAAACGTCATTCTCGACACGCCTAAGCTTAAACTCCCTCTTTAAGCACACCCTGTCTGATAATGTCTTGAACACATTAATGCCGGCCTTGGTTGTTTGAAGGTACAGAGTAAATGCTAATCCAGTAACATTTTTCCTCCGTTATGTTGTTGCTCGTTTCTTACGTGGGGTGAATTCTAGTGGTGTAAAGCGAGAGGAATTCTCCAAGCATATGTGTTCGTTTAGATTATTAGGGTTGTTTATTTTAGCTCAGTGTATCTCAGTTGCTTCCTTTATGTCGATGGTTCTTTCTTTTGGTTCATGATGTATGATTTTTAAGTCTGTTTCTATGTTGGTGAATCTGTGTCCTGCGTCATGCATATATTCGCATACGGCCGAGTGTGTCCCGTATTTTATCGCATTTCTGTGTTCTCTGTATCTCGTGACCATTCTTCTACCAGTTTGGGCCATGCAATTTGGTTGACATTCTGTGTTATTGAGTATACCCCTGACTTTGTGTGTTGATGCTCACCGGTTGTATTGTTTGTAGTGAATGCTCTATTAATGCCTTGTTTCTTAAATAAATTGGTGATTTTGTATTTATGCACGTTCACGTAATTGAACCCCCCAAATTTGGTCTCATTATTGAGTTATGTTGTTGTTGTGGCTGGCTACAATTTGATCTGTTTTTCTAGGCGGAAAATTATTTTCTTTATCTATTTGCTTGATCATTCTGATTTCCTTATTGTAGTTATCTTTTGACATTGATATATTTAATGCCCTGTGTATCATTGAATTGAAGCTTGTGCGTACTAAGTTGCTTTGAGTGATTTCCAATTACATGCAATTTTTGTGTATGTTTATAGAAGATTAAAAATGAGAGTTCGATAGTTATGTCGATATAATTTACACTGGCGGAAAAACATCACAACACCAAGAAGGGGTTGTGGTAGATTAACGAACGTTGGTAGACGTGTTTATACATCTGAAAGATGACGTTGATTCAAATTTCCCGAAAATCACATTAGCGTGATGTTGCACATCATGTTTGCTTTAAATACGGGCTGTACTGTGCGAGAGCATTAGTTACCTGTGAGATTGGACGGAGTGACTGTGACTGAGTCAAGAATGCCTTTACGACGACGAAGAGGCCGGTATCAACAGCTCACTGCATTTGAACGAGGCGGTGTAATTGGGCTACGCGAAAGTGGATTCTCCTTCCGCACTATTGCAGAACGACTTGGCAGGAATGTCTCCACTGTCCATGCGTGCTGGCAGCAGTGGTACGAGAAGGTACGGTCGTAAGAAAACCAGGCTCCGGACGTCCCCTTGGCACCACCGAGAGGGAGGACCGCCATATTCGGCGTGTGGTTTTGGCGGATCGGGCTGAGTCTGCAGCAGCAATTGGATCGGCAGTTGGCACCACAGTGACGCAATGATCTGTTCGAAATCGGTTACTTGTAGGACAGCTCCGAGCCAGACACCCTGTGGCGTTCATTCCACTTACCCCAATCCACCGCCGTCTGCGACTTCAGTGTCAAGCGAGACCTAATTGGAGGATGGAGTGGAGGTCCGTTGTGTTTTCCGATGAAAGCCGGTTCTGCCTTGATGCCAGTGATGGCCGTGTGTTGGTTAGAAGGAGGCCAGATTAGCGCCTGCGCCAGTGGCGTTGACACACTGGGCCTACACCGGGCTTTCTGGTCTGGGAGTAATTTCCTATGACAGCAGGAGCACGCTCGTTGTTATCCCACACACCCTGACTACAGATGAGTACGACCGTCTGGTGATTCGACCTGCTGTGCTCCCATTCATGAACAGCTTTCCCTAGGGTGTTTTACAACAGGATAGCGCACGCCCCCATGCCACTGTAGTAACCCAACGTGCTCTGCAGAGTGTCGGCATGTTGCCTTGACCTGCTAGATCTCCCGATTTGTCCCCAATCGAGCACGTATGGGGAATCGTTGGACGACAACTCTAGCGTCATCCACAACCGGCATCAACCGTCCCTGTACTGACCGACCAAGTGCTGCAGGCATGGAAATCCATCCCACAAGCTGACATCCAGCATCTGTACGACACAATGCATGCACCTTTTCATGCCCGCATTCAATAGTCAGGCGATTGCACCGGTTATTAATGGACCATCATGGCACATTTGCGATGGCTTTTCTCGCGCGGACATTAACCTGTAGTCTTGTACCTTTCATCAATTAAATATGTTACCTTGATAAATATATTGTCAACATTTCCGTACTCTGCATTCCTTATTTCATGTTTTTTCCGCCAGTGTATTTTCCGGTCGGTTTGGGTTCTTTATTAAATTTAATGGAGTGTTGTAGACTATTGATTGCTTGGAGTACGGTGTCTTCATTTGTTAAATCTGTGTCGTAGACACATATTACATCATCTACGTATCTTTTCCATTGCTCTATTTCTTTTGTCGAGGTATTTTCTAAGAACTCATTTTCCAATGCGCTTAGGAAATTGTCGACTATTAGCCCACATGGCGGTGACCCCATTGGTGAGCCCTCTGTTTGCGCGTATATTTTATGTTTTTATTCTAGAAATAAAGTTGCTGATGGGAGCAGAACTAGATTCGAAATAAGAATGTACTTTGAATGTATTCGAATCTTGCTCCTTATTTGTCACCAATGATAGCCTAAGCGGGATGTTGGTTTTTCAACGAAATAGAATATCCTGGATACTCTTAGTGCTTTCGTCACCTGATTTTCTAAGAATCTGACATTTCCTTTCAGTTGTTGTTCATGACGCTTACAATTGTGATGGATTTACTTTTATTATATAGATATTTTGTCTGCAAGTATCTCTTGTGTTTCATAGGCTTCGAGCTGTCATTGGCAATCTCTAAGCATAGTGGTATTTCATGATTATTTAAAAGAATGCTGGTAAAGCCTAATTTCATATATTCGTTTTGATATTTACTCACTTCGAATCTGAGTATAGAATTAACGTTGCTAATGTGAGCATAAGTAGATGCGGAATAACAATGTACTTTCATTAACCCTTATATTGCCAGGGCGTCTCTTATAAAAATACTAGCAGAAGTACCCGCTCTTCGAACGGTCTTCGATATTAATAACCAGACGTTATCATTTGAGCTACTGTTGCAATGGTTAGGGGCTTGTCATTCCTTCATAAGTTTATCTGAACGAAGTTAGTTTTCTGTATATATCGCAGACACTGTTAATTTAAGGGCCATAAAATGCGGTTTTCGGAGACCCATTAAAGACTCCCTAGTTTTGTGTCACACATTGAGAAGCGCAACATATGCTTTGGTTGTCGTTCTAGGAAAAATTTTATTTTTCGCCTATTTTAGCATGTATTTTGAAAAGTTGTTCCTTATACCATCCTTCTATGAGAAGTACGTTGAAGAGTATTCTAAATGATTGGTGTATTGACCCATGGTTACAATACCTTATTTTACGATGCTCCAAGCACCCGAACATGAATTATAGGCGTTCATAAACATAAATATATATATCAACCACACAGTATCAAACAAAATCATCTTTACGACGAACCCATATGTCGACAAAAATATGATTACTTAAAATGTGCTCTCAAACTAAATTCACCTGACGTGTACTTCCTGACGTGAAAATAATATTGAAAACCTCGTAAACGAAACGCAATGTCAAATTAAAACAGACCCTCACCGTTATGGAAAGTCCCCATTCCCAGGAAGATCCCCTTAATAATTTATAAAGGAATGTGGTGCAAGAAAATTCGGGAGTTTTAGCCTCCAATGGCCCAAATTCTCAAAAGCTGCAAAAAACACTATTCCAATCCAGGAATTGTTTAAAATAATGTTGCTGTTTGGAGATAAAATAGACCTTCTTTACAACATATCGCATATCAAACGTGTAAGTCACGTGTAAAAATTCTAGGGTACCCCTTGACCCCCTTAATCGCTTTGTTGAATTTTACAGTCTATGATTGATTCCACGATAACATTAAAGCCATTTGCAAACTTTCACAGAAATGTAATAAATTGAGTGGCATTGCTTCTTGCAGAAATAGAAGTTGGATGTCACCTGTTGTGATACTGTAGTCATGGTTACCGGCTTGCATTGCTTCATTAGTTTCTTCTTGTTCTTCTTCTTTCGGATGGGCCAGCTAAGGACCACGACGTTCAACTTTTCAGATTGGCGAGTGACTTGATGTTTGCCCAATATTCGCGCATTCTCTGGCTATGTTTCTCCTTTCTCTCTTTTGTCCAGAAAATGCCGGTTTTCTTACAGGGTGGTCTGTCCTAAAAACTCTTCTGTTTAAGTATCTTTCTGAGATGTGATCGGCTTCTAATATCACTTTTCATTATCTTTAGTTCTTGGATATCCTTGTTAACTACTGTTAGCGACGGTGTCAAGCTCTTTCTATTCCCCCAGTAGTTGAGAAGCCGGTTGGTTAGTCCTGTTGGGTTCATCCATGAGACATGTCCGTAGAAAGCCAGACGTCTCTTCCTGGCCACATCTGTGATTTTCTCAGTATATCTATATAGCCCCTGATTTGGTGTTCTTCTGTACTCATCTATTTATTAGTTTATTAAATGAAATTAGTTTTCTGGGAATATCTCAGAAACGCGGTTTTAGAGCCTTAAAACGTAGTAGCCTCCGAGCCACCGAGGGGCTGAAAATGAGTTTTGTCTCGTTTTTTTACGCCCATTTCAGCATGTATTTTATGGGGGTAGGCCCCCTTTTATGAGAGGTACGGAGAAGAGTTACATCAATGATTAGTGTGGTGCCTCTGATGAATATCTGTATCAAATTTTACGTTGATCCACCCAGCCGTTCTCAAGTTATAAGGACTCAAAATTGTCCACAGACACACAGACAAACAGACAGACAAAAATTTTATTTTTGCGCGCATCCGTCATAAAATAGTCTGAAACGCGCAAATAACGCAAATTTCCGTGGAAATTCAGAAAAAACAGACAAACTTTCATTTTTATATATAGAGAGATTTCTAGTCAAGCTGTGCTGTCAGTGTGAAAACCAAGACAATGTGGGAATTATTCTCTGTCCGTATATCGATGTGTTTAAGTTTCGTGAATAACTGGATTCATAATAATATTCTGCTGACTACCCACACGTGTGATCTTTTCAAACTGTATTTGTTTACGTTCTTACTCGGAGCTAATTAGGATTGTCTAAGTGGCGATAAAAATGGATAACTCTTTGAAAGGAGAAATAATTAAGATTTTAACGCTGAGTGAAATGCTTGAGAGTGAATTTTCGGCTGATGACGACTTTAAAAATGTGCATTTCAAATTTAAAAAAAAATGAAAAAGTATTTTTAATGAAAGAAATTAAACACAGTTTTATTTAATTAACATCTCATACGTTTAATATATATATTTACCTGCTAGGGCAAAGTATCAACATATTTTCTTTAAAAAATAGGAAGAAGATATTATTTTGGAAAATAACCAGTAATTTCACTAAACTAAGCTTGGCATATTTAACATAACCACTCATAATAGCTTGGCATCAATAGGGTTAAACTTTAATCTTGTTCCTTATTATGATTGAATACTTTCGGAGGAGGGCATGCACTGAACAATCACCTACATGGGATCGCTTTTCACTACTATCAATCAGCCACTTATCCATGGACATGACGACATTTTGTTCACTTAATTTTAAATTGGATCCATTACTTATACTGAATCTGCAAAGGAATTCATCTGTTTACTCACTGTCTTTGAACCGACTGCAAAGGCCTGGTTGAAAGGGGACTCCTTTCTTGTTGTGTTGCAACGAAGTTGCATTCGTGTTGGAACGTGGCTTATTGTTGTAAGTGGTTATTAGACCACGTTCGGTATGAAGATACCGATGTGAGTGGCAGGTTCGGATGTGAAGGGATGCTGTGTGAACAATGTCACTCACACCTTTTTTCAGAGTTTCTGCTGGCAGGATTTACTAATCAGTTCTTCTGAAATAAGACAACGATAGTATGAGTATATTATTCTTGAAGGGCGGTGAGAGAGCTCGTCCTACTTAGGTTCATGGATAGGAGAATCGGAAGATAGCAAAATTTGTTCACGAAGTTTGTTACCAGTCCCAAAGGTCCTGGGTTCTTTTCCCGAATCGGCCAAGAAACTCTAATTCTGGGTGGTGGTTTGGAACGGCGTTCATTTATCGTCGTAAGGATAATTGACTATAGGTGGGTTCGTCTCCCACCTCAACTATCTTAGAAATGGATTGTCGTGCTCTTTAACAAATGTCGTAATGGTATCTAACCGAAAGCAACGAATCCTTCCTTCCCAATCCCAACCCAATTACAAGTGCACACACTTGTACAGATATCACAATAACACTGGTTATCATATAGATTACGCACACCGAGCACTCTAGACTAACGACCACTACACCATAAGCTTCTGCATGAAGCAACGCATACAACGTTATCTCTAGACTCTGAAGACGAGTGGATTCGAACACACCTATCGACCGTCCGAACGTTCTAATAGTCGGCCTCCTTCCAACTCCTTGTCCTATTTCATTCTTCTTCATTCATTACATCTGCCATAGACTTCTCAGTGATGATTCACGCTTGGAATACCGTGCGAGTCTAAACAGTGACATACATACTTATCTCGGTTCAACCCTGACGCCATAGAAAAGGGAATAATTAGGGGTAGATATTCATTATTATTTTTATTATTATTATTTTATTATTATTATTATTTCATTACCATGTATTATAACTCTTACATGGTATTTTTGATCTGAGGTTTGAAAGGCGAATGCCATGCAAATAACGCCCGGAGAGACAGCTAGTAATGGGATGCACTCTTACCTGCAATGCCAAGCATAGTTTGGCAGCCAATCGCTGATAGGCGTTAGATTGCTCGATTTATGTAAGCTCCTCAGACTTAACTACACTTGTTCTGGCTCGATGATACGCTTCTGCATCCTCTTATAAGATTAAAATCTTTTCTGCGTGTTTTACTTCCGACTTTCGTCTGGTGTTCTCTCTGTTCAGTGTCTACACCAGACCCTCTTCGCCCTCCCGACAGCGAGGAGAGGACCGACTGAGATCGGATTTGTAATTGAAATGAGTCGTCACTACACGTTTTAAAAGTATTAAGACTTCCTCCTTGCCGCTCCTCTCAAGCGATAGGGTGGAGACCTTCTCTAGTTAGGATCACTCCTTTAGTAATGTAGCAAGATGTGAAGTTTTACATGTTCATGGAAGACATTTTGTATCACTGTCACTTCCTTAATGATCGGAAGTGAATTCCCTTTACAATTCACAATATACCATTCAGTAAAGAGCGTCGTTGTTGCTTTATTTGAGAGGTTTGAACATCGAGGTCATGTAGCCCCGTTTTGTTGGGTGTTTGAGGAATGTTCTGATAATCTGTGTTATTGTGGTGAATGTTTTAATGTGTGTATTGGTAGTTTAGGTGATAGTTTGGAATGAGGCAGCCGTGGCCTTAAGTTAGGATCCATCACGGCGTTTGGCTGGAGTCGAAGTGGGAAACCATTTCCCACATGGCGGAGGTGGGAATTGAATCCACCTATTTTCAAGAAGCTGAGTGCACCCCATTCCAGCCCTCAGACCAGAATTGAATTTCTTGCTAGAGCCGGTAATCGAACCGGGACCTCCGGGGCGATAACCAAGAATGCTAGCTGCTAGTGGAGAACTAATCGTCCTATCTCATATGTCTGAGATACCCGATCTATCCCAGAACATATAATATAAAATTGCGTCCCGTGGTGTAGACGTTCTCATTAAATAGCGCACCACGGCAGCAAGGGAAGCTGCATGAAGTCTGGACATCGCAGTTCTTCCTCATGAGGCTCGGTTTACCCCGTTCCAGCCTTCCGATTAGAATACTTCCGGACCTCGAGAGTGACAGCCACGAGTGATAGCCACTGCGCCACGAGGTGGTCTTAATAATAATTATTAGTTATATTATTATTATTATTTTTATTATTAATATTATTATTATCAATTTAATACAATAACTTCTAGCTTATATTTATTTAGTGTAGTCATGGTTTAAGGTGTAGTCACGTCATAGTTCGTGAACCATGGGTAACGGATGAGAGGCCTGTAAAGTGGTCTTGACAGTCGGGATACCAATTACTACGGATTAGGAGTGGGCATCTTGGACATACTCTGAGTCATGGCCCTTCGTGTGCTCAGGTGGCTAGGACTACCGAACTCACTTGTTTTTTTTCCCTGAGGTGAAACTCATGGGGCCCAGGGACTCTTAGGAAACGAACAGACAATCGAACTGGTATTCGATTGTGTGCTATGAATATCGAGGGTGGTTATGGAAGGAAGAAACTGGAGCTAGCTGAATCAACAAGTAAGATGGGATTGGATATTCTAGGGATTAGTTAAGTTCAGATAAAGGGAAATAGGGAGGAGGAAATAGGAGATTATAAGGAGTACTTGTCAGGTGTAAAACGAGGGAGTGGGGTTGAATGTCAAGAGAGCGTTAGAGCGTAACGTAGTTCCTGTGAGGTGCGTAAATACGGTAACAATGTGTATTGATTTGAAAATGTCAGGAAATAGGGTCAGAATTGTTTCAGTGTATACTCCATGTAAAGGGGCGGATCCAGACGGAGAACAGGGAGATTTTATAAGGAACTGAGTGATATGATAGTGAGAGTTAACAATAAAGATACTGTAGTATTGATGGAGGATTTCATTGCTAGGACAGGAAATAGAACTGAGGTGTATGGGAAGGTGATGGGTAAGTGGGCTGAGGATAGAGAAGCCAACACCAATGGGAAATATTTACTGGGCATCTATGCTAGCATGGGGTTATCTGTTGCGAACTCAATCTCGACGTATAAGGAGATTCACATATACACTTGGGTGGGAAGAGGAACCTGGTCAAAATATACTATATATTTACTAATTATAAATTCAGGAAATTGACAGGGAATTGGAGGGCATTCAAGGGCTTTTTTGATGAAACAGACCACAAACTGATCTGCTGTGAATTAAGCATAGTTTGATCTAAAGTGCAGAAACTAAGGGTTGGTTGCAGACGGATTAGGGTTGAAACTCTCCAGAATAAGGAACTTAGATAGGAATACATGGACATGATTGATGAGAAATACCAAAGAGTAGATGGTAAATAATTCCAAGTCTTAGAAAGGGAATGATCGGGATACAGGGACGCAGCTCTAGAAGTATCAAAGGAATGCCTTAGGATAACAATGTGTAAAAACAGGGAAAAGCGCAAATCCTGGTGGAATGATATAGTGAAGTCTGCCTGTAAAAGTAATAAGGGCTTACAAAAAATGGTTCCAAACAAGGAATCCGGCAGCCAAAGAGGTTATGGTAGTGGAATGAGACAGAACCAAATAAATAATATTAGAATCCAAAAGTTCAGTATGTTTAGTATGCGCCAAGTTATGGGAGGAATTTGGAGATAAATTAGACACGTTATGTCAAGCGGCAGGAAAGTCTTTCTCGAGTGTTATAAAGAAACTTAGAAATTGTGGAAAGAGGGAAATGAGCAGTGTTCTGGATAATTCAGGGGAACCCATTGTAGATATCAAGGAAGCACTGGGAATATGGCTGGAATACTTAAAAAACTTGTTAAATGTAAATGCAAACTTATCTGGCAATGTGGAATATTTGGAGATTATGTTGTTTTTGTTGTTGATTCATTTAGTCCCGTGTACTTGGGTATGTGGTGAACTTGTCTGATAACCTGTGTTATTTGATGGCTGTATTGGTGAGTGTGGCTGTACTTCAGATGAGGATTGGGAAGGAGACGGTCGTGGCCTTAATTTAGGATCCATCACGGCATTCACCTGGAGTAGAAATGGAAAACCACGGGAAACCACTTCCAGGATGGCTGATGTAGGAATCGAAACCCCCTCTTCTCAGTTTTGCCTCACGAGGCTGAGTGTACTCCGTTCCAGCCCTTAGACCAGAATTAAATTTCTTGGCAGAGCCGGGAATCGAACCCGGGCCTCCACTGTGATAGCCAAGAGTGCTAGCCACTACGCAACGAGGTGGAATTTCAGATTGTGCAGGAGGAGAATTAGGACAGAAACAGTATCACAGTTGAGGAAGGTGTGAGGGTGGTTAATAAACTATAATGTCACAATTGAAATTCGGACAGAAATTGTAAAGTATAGTGGGAAAGAAGGGCTGAAATGGCTTCATAGTACAATCGAATTGACATGGGTTTTAGGAAATATACCATACGACTAGAGAAAAGCAGTAATCGCCCAAATTTATAAGAAAGGTAACAGGATATATTGCAATAACTATAGAGTCATTTCTGTGATGAGAGTTCCAGGCAAAGTGTATTCAGGCATTGTAGAAAAAAGACTTCAATCATTGGCTGAGAGTAAGATGCATGAAAACCTGTGTGGCTTTAGACCACAGCGAGGAGGTCATGATCAAATGTTTAGTATGTGCCAAGTTATTGAGAATACTATGAGAGGAATAGTCAGTTATTGGTTTTACGTCCCGATGGAAACCAGGTAAGCAGTCTGGCCTACACCAATGACCTAATTGTAATGACAGACTCCGTCGAAAGTCTACAAGCCAACATGTTACAACTTGAAAAGAAATGTGTTGAATATGGTATGCCGATCAGCATTTCAAAGAAGAGGATAAGATAAGCAGATGTAGATCTAGGAGGCGATGGCTAGATTCGGTGTTATACGATTTCAATGTGAGAGGGGTAGAGGAGCTCGCAGTGCTACAGTAACTGCTAATGGGGGATCATGGAGTCGACTTGTTCGCAATCAGAAGCTTGTAGACTAGACTGGACGCTGAAAGGCAAAACAGTCTCAATATACTGTAAGTTATATGTACTTTTCATAAATCACAGGTGTCACACAAATGACTTTCCCTAAAATGAACTACTGTATCTCGTCACAGAAAGATTGGGCCTCTACGGGAATGTCCAGTAATGTGAGTTAATTAATATCCATGTGCATTATTTTTCTAGCGTGGTGATAGTGATGGTTGTTGTTTTAATGAGCAAAACATTGAGATAATATGTCCCAAATGTCTAGTGTAATCGTTTTGGAATATACCGCACCCGTTTAGCACGGGGGCCTTTTAGGATAGGACTCTTTCCTGGGATTGGGCTCAATCCACCACTTATTATTTAAAATTATCCTAGGTTCGTTTCTGAGATCATAGGAGCTGACTACTAGCAACACACATGGATAGTTTTAACAGGTTTATTCACTAATGCAGTACAATATATTATATAAAAGGATGAAATATAAATACCCTCAAACTTGGGATTGGACAATAAAATCCCATAGACGTTAAAAAATAAACATGATATCAAAAGATCAGAATAACGACGACCTGAAGTCACTAATGACAGCAAACTTTCCATCCGAAACGAACATTATTGGCAATGAATTTAAATCGCAATGCACAAATTAACAGTTAATCAAAATTATCAATGTTCAATATCATTTTTCGGCTGTAATCCGACTAAACTTACCTTATTTTTCGGTGTAGTATTGAAGCAGTAAAGAGTAACCATTTGCTAGGTTCATGTGCAGCCAGCACAGATGCCTGGAACCTGGACCCGTGTTATGTTCCCAATGGTTCAGAACTAGATAAATATCACTATTACTACTATAACTCATATGCTTCTAACCTGACACATTATCAAAATTTGCGTGATAAAATATGATTGTATGCTTGTACAGTATATTCAGAAATATTCGCGTTACAAGAATATCTCAATAAGCACTGCATGTACTTCACAAAACTGTCACCAATGTGGCAACCCTAAGAACATGGGTCCACCACAAATCTAATGTCAATCTAGAATAACGTATCATCTACACTAACCCATCGGCAGTCGCTCCGAGGTAAACAAAACTATCTAAATCCAAACAAGTCTAACAAACATCAACATAGCGACATGAACATACTATACATGAGCCAAGGCTCGAACCCATGTAACCCTAACGACAAACCTAAGATCAAAAATAAACAATTACACACACCAACAAGTGTAGAACAACATATACCCTTTAGATCACTTGACCAAAATTACTTGACCAGTGTCTAAACTTCATATATATCTAACCAAAATAAACAACTTCAAATACAACTGTTGATCACGCGTTTCAACATTTTTAAAATGACATAAAATGACCGTGAAAGATATATAATCTACTGCTTTTGTCTGGGTCAGTGATTTCAAAAAACAAACTCATACATAACGTGAGCAAATTCGTTCCAAGACTGAATTAAGAATGTGGAGCAAATGTGTCAGTAATTCTATATTTTTCGTCAAAGTATGCCCTTGGCTACGCTCCAGAATCGAAGATCGGGTACCTTTGTCCCACTGGAAGAATAAAGCGCACATTCCAACATGGTGCCACTTGAATCCGTTCAACTTACTCAATCATGGTCTATGGAGTGAATTAATCAATCATCTCGACGGAAATAGACACATGGTGACCATGCCCACCGAAAACACAATACTGACACATCACCAATAACCAGGGCGTGGTGGCGCAGCGGTCAAGGTGGACCAGGATCGATTCCCGGACAATGCGTGTGATATTTTCGAAATGAATTGCCATGTCCTGTGGTTCGGATTCCATGTAAAAAGGAGGTCCCGTGGCTCATGCTCACGAGATTAACGGTCACGTAAATCTACAAGCATCCATCCATCTCCAATAACCGTCCTCTGGGAGGGATCTAGGCAACCATCCCGACAAAATAAATCAGCAGCCAAATCAGCATACAAGATCACCAATTGATCACTACTGCTGCACATATTACCTCTATCACTGCCCGATGTCTCAAATGCTTGAAAATAGCTGGCAGACCTAACTGACCTGGTCGCCTCACAAAGTAACATTTTAACTTGGGAAGCAATGGGATCTGATAACCGCCGTTTCCTCGCTAAGATCTCTAAATCTCACACTGGTATAACAAACTTTTCTGATACGGGCAACTAGTATAATGTCGGTACTCGACCATAACCTTCCCTTCATACTATACCGTAAATAAATAACTAATCGATTGGCTGCGTGGCTCAGCAGTAACGCTCTCGCTTGCTTTTCCCAAGGTTACATGATCGAATCCTGGTGCAGTCAACTGGCATTTGAAGGTGCACAAATGCAAGGAAGCCGTGTCAGTAGATTAACTGGCACGTTAAAAATCCCCTTCGGGGCAAAGTTCCGACACCCCGGCGTCTCTAAAAACCACTGTAGTTAAAGGGACGTAAAACTAATAGCATTATTATTATTATTATTATTATTCAAATATTTACTAGGTAATCTCCCTTCTTGCACGCATGCAAGTGAATAAAATCAAACAATAAATGAGGGGTTAAACGAAAATGTCAGGGGCAGATGACCTCGCTGTTTTTCTCCTTAAAACATCAAAAACTAACTAAATTACATTACATCTACGCGGTAATACGTCATCTTATTTACATTTAAAGGCACGCCCTATGAAATCTATACTAATTGACAAAAACAAAATCTAATCCTCAACTTAACCTAAATTATAAATACAAAACGTTGCCCTGGCCGAACTAAACAACTAACATGAAAGAATATAGATGGCTGTATTCATCACTTCAGCTCCAACATCAACGTTGAATCATCGTAGTTCCATTGCCTTGCCCAACCTGAATTTATTCCATGGAGAATAAAGGCTTCATCTAGGCTCGAAACCGAATTCCGTCTTCCTTGGTGGCCATATTGCACCGGTTTGTTAGCCGAAATCAGTTGTGAGTTATAAACATTATATTTGGTCGCAAATTTGTAGTGGGAAGTTTTTCCTCTCAACGTTAAAGAGTGCCTGTCATAAAAGTTCAAAAGTTATCAGGGACAGTGTATAAAGGATCGTTTAGGTAGCTGCAGAAATTCACGTAGCTACAGAACATCGTCTTTATTTTACTCAAACCCAATTTGCTTTCGATAGCTTTAGCTGTTTAGGAGTTGATAGTGGGGGACGGACATACAGACAGAAGGGCAGAAGAGGACAGACAAATACTTACATCTTCCCAGGAGATCTCATAAGTCTACTTTTTCTTCGTCTTTAGCCTATTTTCATTTATGGAAAAAATAGGCTTATGAGATCACCTTTTGTCCGTTTGCATGTGTAACTTATGTGTGTGTGCGTATGTGTGTGTGTGTCCCCCTAATGAAATCCAAACGGCCAAAGCGATTTCAATGAAACTAGGTAAGTGCATACTACTATCCCACCCGACCTCGACCATGACTTTCAAATTTCAATACGTTTCCCCAATCCAACATGGCGGCCCCACGAATTATATCACTGCCATTCTATATCTCCGCAACAGTAACAGATATCACCCTAATATTTTGTACGGTGATAAAGAGTACTACTAGAATTTCATCCATGTGACGTTCATAAATCTGTTCAGTACAAAACGAACATGGCAGTGAAGCGAAGTTGAAACATTTAAATTGACTCTTCTCGCAATTTAACCATTCAAGCACATTAAAACATGGTACAGCAAATCTTCATACACATTTTAATGAAATGACATCTAATTTAGGTCAATTGTTTGCATAACCTCAAGATGGTGGCTGTCCGAAATTTTTTAATTAAGTTTTCATTTCTTGTGTCCTAATCATGCGATCAAATTGAAAGCTTGAATAATGAATCTACGCAATAATCTTCATCTAATGGTACATAACTCTGTGGCCTACATATAAAACAATCCAAAATGACGACCATCCGAAATATTTAGACGGTTCTCAATATCTACGAATCTATTACAGCAATGAAACTGACATTTTGCATGCTGATAGAGGCTACTATCTAAGTTTACGTATGGGGCTTTTAATAACCTGGTGATAACAAAACCAAATGGCGGCCAAGCGAAGTTTGAACATTTATATAGAATGTACTCGCGATTTAATCATCTGAGCGCAATGAAAATTGCTACGGTGAATTTTCATATAAAATGTAATCTACTGGCATACAATTAAACTCATCTGTTTTGGTAACCCCAAGATGGCGGCTGTGAAAAATTTTTAAATTAAGTTTTCATTTCTTGTGTCCTAATCATGCGATTGAAGTGAACGTTTACATAATGAACCTAGGCAATAATCTTCATCTAATGGTGCATAACTCTATGGCTAACACATATAATAATCCAACATGGTGACCATCCGAAATATATAGGCGGTTCTCATTATCTACGAATCTATTATAGCGGTCAAAGTGACATGTTGTGTGTTGATAGAGGCTATTAACTTAGGTTCATCTGTGGTTGATTCAATAACCCGATGAGCACAAGACCAACGTGGTGGTGAAGCAAAATTTTAATATTTAAATGGATTCTTCTCGCGAATCATCATACGAACGCTGTGGAACTTGGCACGGTATATCTTCATACGAGCCTTAATAATACTGACGTCTAATTTAATGGACTTTTATGAGAACTTAAAAATGGCAGCTGTTTTTTTTTAATATCTCGCTTTCATTTCTCGTGTCCTAAGTAAGACCAGTAGGATATATGAAATTGGCTATTTAGTTCTTAACGGATTTACCTGTTGCAAAATATGATAGGTAGGCTAGAAATAAGCGTTTCTTATTTACAATATTTTACATGGAAGTGTAAATGGCTCCTTTCGATGCCTTGTTAATATGAATTCAGTCGCCTAAAGTGTCGGTTAAAACACTCTGGCTTTCTACATTGGATAGATTTCACTTTACTTCATTAATATGCTGTCCATAAAACAGATGGGACTTGTAGCCATCCATGATGTAAAGTAATCCCAGCGTGGTCTAAAGTAGCACTTTCAATTTTCAAAAGAGCAGCAGCAATTCGTTTTGCATACTTGGATCAAAGTATATAAGTATCATTAGCTGGAATAGTGTATAGGACTGTGGCGTTACAATGTGTCTCACGCAGCTTTTAACATGGTGGGCTTACAGCGGAAATTCTAGTGGTATAGGTTACCTACTGAAGTGATCTTCCAAGGAGAAGAGAAGTGGAGATTATATTGAAGTGCATTTCCCCATTACAAATAAAATGTGTAGCTATTTTGTAGAAGGGATAAAGTTCAAAAGTAGCAGATGGTCCAGATGGAATTCATTATTGAACTAGATATAGAGACGTGTAACAACACTCGACTCACTCGCAGGAGAGTCAAGCTGAAACACACTTCACTTTAATTCCAAGCACACTGATGACTACAAAATGTTTCACTTAATCACTGGGCGTTAAATGTAGCCAGTATAGGTTTGGTCCTTGCTGCAAAGTTTAACCTACTAGCCAACTCGGTAGTTATTATCATTCACAATTTAAATATGTTCACCGTATCTTGCAATTTTATAGGTGCTGGCGGTTTTATATTGGTCAAATTTGCCACATGACAAAGTAAAGAAGTAAAGTCCCCATTAAAAACGAAGCTTAGATTTTTAGCCTACTTTTCACATTTTGCAAAGATCACTTGGCAGATGTTTGTCCGTTTGTCTGTCTGTCCCTCTGTCTGTGTGTGTTTCCCCCCTCCCTGTCAACTCCTAAACGGCTGAAGCTATCAAAACTAACTTTGGTATGAGTAAAGATATATACCAGATCATCTACCACACGTATTTGCGAATGATGTCAGTGCTACCAACTGCTGGAAAATCACAATTGAAATTTGAGTTCTATCTTGGATATCTCAGGGAGTATGCATGGCTACTGTTCCATAATTGGCACACATATACAGTAGATAATGATATTTCAGATTAATATTCAGCAGATGATAGATGACAGTACCGCCAACATGATATTGCGCGTGCTGTCCAATCTTTAAATGCATGTAACTTCCCTACTATCAATTGGATTTCAACCTAATTTCGTATGTCTTTTGTGTACCTTAAAGATGTGACTATGCGTATTTTTAAATCGCCAGGGTTGCCAACTGTTCATAAATGCTCTCTTTAATATATTATCCTAATCTCAATACATCAGTAAGTATGCAAGCCAACAGTTCTAAACTTTGCATACTTTTAATACATACTATGTCAGATTGATTTTGAGTAACCAATATACGACAGTGCTGCCAACATGATTCTACGCGTGCTGAAAGGTTCAATGTTTAACTGCACAAAACCTCCATACTGACGAATTGATTTCATCTTTATATTGTGTGTGCAGTGCACGGTTTAGGACAATATCAGTGCTTAATACAAGTGTCAGCAGGGATATCAACTGTGTATAATAACCTCAAATCTTATGATCTTTAGCTTCAACATCTCGGAATATGTGAACAGAACAAACTTCAAAGTGTAAGTCCAAGATGTTTTAGACATATTTAGAGTAAATCGCCAATGTTAGTACTACCAACAAGGTTCTATGCTAGGGTATAGGATCAATGTTCAACTGCATGTTACTTCCATACTAACAAATGAATTTCAACCGGTATTTTGTATGTGTAATGTGTGCCTCAAGAGATATATTTCGGGATATTTTTGGTGTCATCAGAGTTTCCAACCGTTTATAAATACTCTCCCTTATTTTGAACACTAGTCTCAATGTACGCAAGTAAACAGTTCAAAATTTCGCACATGTGTATACACGATAATTGTCCTTATTAATTTTGACCATGCCCTACTTGACAGTGTTGCCAACATAATTCTACGCGTCCTGATTGGTTCAATGTTTAACTGCATCTGGCTTCTATAATATAGTATGTACAGTATAACTAGCCAATTATATATATTTGTGCGCATCTTCAGAGGCAGCAGACCTACCAACTATCTAATAACTCTCTCGGAGTATTTGAGCAGTAGACAATCAGTATCCATGGAAGGAAACTAGATCAAACAAACTATAGTGCTATATTAGGCTACAATATGTCAGGTATATTTCAAGTAAATCATAAATGCCAGTATTAGGAACATAATTTCGTACATATAGTTCAATCATTGATATGAATCTTAAATTAGAAGAAATGTAGGCTCTCTTGTTAGTCATGGAACTACTTGTGCTTCTTGCGTAATTATGAACGCTAAACATTGTGTGTATGAATGACAATACCATGGAAGGTTGTGGAACACTGCGTATAAACATATATCATTTAACATTACAAGAATGTTAAAAAACAAGCACTACTACAAATAATAATGGCATTGCTTTACGTCCTTAACTACTGACGATTTTACTACTACTACTACTACAACTACTGTATTCCTTCATGCATCGTATGAAATATGCACGAAGCACGGACAGAGCGTTTAAACAAGGCCCCACCTCGAAAACTTGTCGATTCACACTCACACTTGGTGACATTTGGAACAACAATCACTGGCGTTATTTCTGAGAGTGAGTGTACGAAAGTGTGTACTTAAGTCATTGTAAAATGGTCAATGCACATCACAGTAGTAGTGCGAAACGTTGGCTACCTTATAAGTATGTAAAGTTTTGAAGCCCTTGCTTCAGTGTTGCCTATACAAACTGTTAGTTGTAACCTTTCAGTCGGTTAACACGAATTTGCCCAATTAATTGGGCGGGTACAATGTATATCAGGTGAATCAGCTGCCCCTAATAATATTGTTTTATGCAGCCGAACTAACGTGTGTTATCAGGAAGGTCGATATTTCTCTACTAGCATCCCGTATGGAACTAATGCACTGCAAGCATATCCTGCAAACGATACTGAACACTATCCTGGATGTAACCACAGACCATTCGAATAATACGATCGAGGGAAAATCAATAGTGTTGTGTATCCTTTGTGGGATATGCTTGCAGTGCATTAGTATCATAAGGGATGCATACAGACAAATCGACCTTCCTGATAACACACGTTAGTTGGGCTGCATAAAACTATATTATAAGGGGTCGCTGATTCACCCGGTATAATATTTAAACAACAGTCCTGGAAAATATTTACATGTTCAGTTTATGATCACTATTATAAATGAGGCAATGCGTATGACGCGATGCAACATTCCATAAGCCAATAACAATGTTAATTGCCCAAAAGGTTTCAAAGTTTGCTGATAATATCGTCTGAAATATATAATTTTCTAGACCCGGTGTCCTGCATGCAACAACCACAAAAGCATACGTCACCTGCAGTGGGAGTGAGAGCGTCTATTAGAATAACCATAGCCTATTGTGAGATCAGTTACCTACTTTCCCCGAGGAACGATTGAAAATAGTGCCCTAGTTCACGTGGAAGGAGACTACGAGAATTCAACACCCGCCCCTGAAAGCAACAATGACCATGTGATACATTAAAGACCGAAGTGTGGCTGCTATTAATTACAAGTGGGTGTTGTAAATCAAATCAGACTGCGATGAGATATATGTTGCAATAGTGCCAGTTCATTTCAGAAATGTAATGAATATTGGAACACAAATATACACAATGGTCATTATATGGCTGCCGACACCTGCCCTGTAGCTTGGTGGACAGAGGCGCATATACAATTATATTGCAATGAATTATTAATTCACAACGATCTGGTGATAACATTAAAAACAGTCATGTCGTTTGCATGATTGCGTTCTTAATGGTCGTAAGTGACACCAGCAGTTTTTACTATTTTGGGTAGAGTTGCTTTTTTACTCAATTTCCTCTGCTTTAATTAATGTTAATAATCGATGATAATGACATTTTGATGACTATAATTGCAGGGATATTTACAATGGAACGTTCCAAACTTTACACATTATAAAACTCATTAATTGTAGCAGGACGGATAAAGCTAACCAGCAGTGTTAATAATGTATAGCGCACCTCTTGAGGTACAGTAGCACGCAAGACGTTCATGTTCCATTCTCATTTAAAATGTAATCACTTAACATACTTACACTTACTTGATTAAATGCGAGGTGAGAATCATCTTCTTTACCACCCTAGCACTAGCGAGTCCAGTTCAGACAGCTCCGTCCGTATCATCTGGAGTCGCATGGTTCGAATTCCAGCAGTGGACGGTGTGGCTCATGCCTTGTTCTTCGACACTTATTCCAGAAAGATACTACAATAGAACGGTTCTTGATTTCAGAAGCTCACCCCACAGATGGCTATAGTTGGGTTCCTGGGTCTGCCAAAAAGGATTAGGCTACTATTCTGGTATAAGGGTTACATGAAGTAAATTTTGTAACTATAGGTTCATTTTTAACCTACTTTTGATTTTTGCAAAAAATGAAAGTAGACTTATGACATCAAAATAGGGCCAAATATTGTGTGTCTGTCTGTGTGTCGGTGAGTGTGTGTGTACTCTGTATGTGAGTTCCCACCTGTCAATTCAAACATGGTCAAACCGAATTGAACCAAATTTGGTACAGAGGTAGCACTAGCAAAGGACACCTCAGTGTCATATTTTATATCGCCGCCATCTTGACGGAAACGTAATGGCGGCCACCCAAATATTCAAAGCTTAAATCAAATCACGACTAACCTAATCATTTGATCCCTACCAAATTTTGCAACAACATACCTTTACGGGGGAAGCGTCTTTTGACCAAACTACAAGTTTATTGGCCCAATAGTTTGCAGATGGCGTCTATTTATGTGTGAAAATTGATTCCCCCTATCAATTCAAACACGGTGAAACCAAATTGAACGAAATTTGGTACAGAGGTAGCACCAGCAAAGGGCACCTCAGTGTAATTTTTTTATATCGCTGCCATCTTGACGGAAACGTAATGGTGGCCACCCAAATGTTCAACATAAATCAAATCACGATGAACCTAATCATCTGATCTCTACCAAATGTTATAACAATATACCTTTATTTGGGAAACGTCTTTTGACCAAATGACAAGGTCATCAACACAATAGTTTGCAGACGGTGGCCATGTATGTGTGCAAGTCGATTCCCACTATCAATTCAAACACGGTGAAACCAAATTGAACGAAATTTGGTACAGAGATAGCACTAGCAATGGGCACTCCAGTGTCATGCTTTATATCGCCGCCATCTTGACGTAAACGTAATGGCGGCCACCCAAATGTTCAAAGCTTAAATCAAATTACGACTAACATGATTATCTAATCTCTATCAAATTTTGCAACAACATACCTATTTGTGCGAAGCGTCTTTTGCCCAACTTACTAGGTCATCAGCCCTATAGTTTGCAGATGGCGGCCATGTATGCGTGCATTTGATTCCCCCTATCAATTCAAACACGGTGAAACCGAATTGAATGAAATTTGGTACAGAGGTAGAGCTAGCAAAGGGCACTTCAGTGTCATGTTTTATATCGCCTCCATCTTGACGGAAACTTAATGGCGGCCACCCAAAAGTTCAAAGATTAAATCAAATTACGACTAACCTAATCATCTGATCTCTACCACATGTTAAAACAATATATCTTTATATGGGAAGCGTATTTTGCCCAACTTACAAGGTCATCAGCCCTATAGTTTGCAGATGGCGGCCATGTATGTGTGCAAATTGATTCCCCCTATCAATTCAAACACAGTGAAACCAAATTGATTGAAATTTGGTACAGAGGTAGAACTAGCAAAGGGCACTTCAGTGTCATATTTTATATCGCCGCCATCTTGACGGAAACGTAATGGCGGCCACCCAAATGTTCAAAGCTTAAATCAAATTACGACTAACCTAATCATTTGAACTCTACCAAATATTGAAACAACATACATTTATGTGAGAAGAGTCTTGTGACCAAATTACAAGGTCATCAGCCTAATAGTTTGTAGATGGCGGGCATGTATGTGTGCAAATCGATTCCCCCTATCAATTCAAACACGATGAAACCGAATTGAACGAAATTTGGTACAGAGGTAGCACTAGCAAGGGACAATTCAGTATCATGTTGTATATCGCCGTCATCATAATAGAAAAGAGATGGTTCCCACTCGAATGTTCCGAGCTTTAAGCAAATTACGACTAACCTAATCATCCGATCTCTACCGAATTTTTCAACAATATACCTTGATGTGGGATGCGTTTTTACCCAAACTACAAGGTCATCAGCCAAATAGTGTCAAGATGGTGGGTGTATGAATCACCGCTGATCCCTTGGAGTTGGGTTAGAGCGCCTGCCTCTCACTCGGAGGCCCCAGATTCGAATCCCAGTTCCTTTAGGGATTTTAGAAACTGACGTGATGGCTGGAACGGGGTGCACTAAGACTCGTGAGGACAATTGAGTAGCTGTCTGACAGTGAGGCAGCAACCCGATCACGAAAACCAAGATTAACGGCCGAGGGGACCCGATGCGCTTATCACGTATCACCCCAATATCTGCAGGCCAATTGGCTGGGCAGCGGTCGCCTGGTAGGCCTAGGCCTTTCATGGGCTGTAGTGCCAGGGGTTATTATTTATTATGTATGAATCATGCAAGTATTATAGCCTAACCGTAACTTACGATTCAACAAGGCCTGGCCTCAACAATTCAGCTTATCGTACATAGAGAGGTTTAATCTGTCCTCAAAGTGGTGACCGGTAAGATATTAGCATATCATAATAGAATATGTAACCGTAGAAGTGACTAACAGGCCAGGCATACCGTGCCATATCGTTGTTGGCCCGTGCCGTCCCATTGTCGAAATGGCCGCTATTTTTGCTCGTAAATACATACATTTCCGTAACCTCCTAAGTTTATTTCCTTTTAAGAATGTACTGAACAACATCACACACATTTAGTATCAAATGGTTTACAGAAACGCCAGAAGACGCTAATGAATTCGTTGATTTCAACAAAAAATGTGATACAATTATACTAAACCAGTTGCTTATCGAGTATTATCGTAGCGCATCCGTGGCGTAATGGTAGCGACTTGGGCTCATCGTCTGGGGGATCGTGGATCAAATCCCTGCAGGTTCAAATTTCCTTACATTGTTTTGTCTTTTTTGTATTTATTGATTTATAACTACTCACGCGTTATAATTTTGAGCATATAGTGTGTATTTGCAATCGAAAATATTATACAGGGTGTCATTTATGTACTTGAGTACCCATAAGGGCCGTGTAGGGGAATGCGCATAGGATCAATTTGAGATAGGGAACCAGGGGTCGGAATGGCCTCCTAACCCCAGAAATCAGGTTTGTTTCAGACCCTCCGCCCCTGTAAAGTAGGGAAGCGGGCCATGTGTTACTCTGAGGTCAGACACTCTTTCGCTCTCAACGGTCTTGGCGCGACCACCGCTCAAAGCTGCGTTAGCCGAGAGCTGCATTTCTCTTGCCAATTGATAGTTCCGTCGTCTTTAACCACTACAGAAACACACGTAACTCGTTGATACTAATAATCAAAAGGCAATTAATTTACAGAACCAACGATGGTTTTAAAAATCAGCACATAATAAACACGCACTTTGACTACCCCCCCCCCCCCCCCTCCCCTCTAAAAATAAAGAAAAATAAAAAAATAAGGCCTCGACGCTATCCTATCGGCTAATGCAGCGTTGAGCGGTGGTCGCGCCAAGACCGTTGACAGCGAAAGAGTGCCTGACCCCAGAGTAACACATGGCGCGCTTCCCTACTTTACAGGGGCATAGGGCATGAAACAAAGCTGTTTTCTGGGGTTAGAAGGCCATTCCCACCCCAGGTTCCCTATCTCAAATTGATCCTATACCCAACCCCTACACGCCCCTTAAGGGTACTCAAGTACATAAATGACACCCTGTATATATACTCAAAACACCAAATATTTCAACACTCGAAAACAGCGATTAATATTCGTTGACTTTGATTCGCGGTAGAGACTATTGTTGTTGTTTTTGATGTTGATTCTTTAGGGTTTTGCGGCTTCATGGTCTTGTAGCCCCGTTTCCTTGAGTGTTTGTAGAAGTTGTCTTAAAACCTGTGTCGCTGTGATGTCTGTAGGCTTACTAGTATATGTACTTTTATACGAGGAAGGATTTGGGTTGAAAGCTGTTGTTGTTATTGTTTCATTTGAGATGCATGGACATCATGGTCATTTAGCCTCGTGCACTTGGGTGAGTGTTGAATTTTGTCTGATAACCCGTGTTATTGTTATGGATGTATTAGTGTGTGTATACACTGTATAATTGAGGTGAGGATTCAATCAATCAACGTTTAATATCCGTATAGTACGTTGTATATCAACAATCTACTACAACCAGCATTCATTTATACTCCTTGAAAAGGACAAAGAGTTATAACTATACCCATGCATTTAGGAGAAAGTAGGCTATTTGTTCATTACTGAACATCTTGTTTTACTTCAATTTTATTTATGTTGTCAAATGTTATATCAAAATGTAATGTATTTAAAGTTTCGGAATATCAGTGTTTTGTAAAAATAAAAAATATAAAAGTTTGTGGTTTGCATTACTTATTTGTGTTAATATGTCTTTGGCGTACGGTAAAACTAATAGGTACTGTAGGTTGCTTAAGTACAATATGTGTAGCCTATATGTACAGTATACAATAGTTTAGAGAAAAGTATATTAATACATAATAACGAATTAATAAGTAGGTATCTTGTAGCCTATTAAAGACATATAGAATAGTGGCAAAAAGAATAGGATCTTGAAGAAATGTATGCCATTATAGGGTCCCTACATGTTTAGTTATATCATATAATTATGTACTGCAATATAATAAATTGTATATTGCATTATAGCAGTAACCTATACAGTATAAATAATATAATTAAATATAACACATATATAATAGCCTATATTATATATCTACTGTATGTGTAACAGGGAAATTAGGTATTTATTAATTATAAACATTTATCTATTTTACACAAAATAGTGAGGTACGTAAGGAACATCATAGAAAAGCAAAAAAATAAAAAAATAGCCATTCGTTAAATGTTTACAGGGCAACTAAGTTAACATTTTTGGAATTCAATTAAGGTTTAAACTTACGTGTGGTCAATTATGTGTGTTCAGATATCGACTTTGGCAACAAGACTCCTTCCAAGGAACACTCAGCTCCTAAGCACGAACTCACAACTACTAACACAGCACGGACTCTATTAGATAGGTGAACAGTTGATAATAATAATAATAATAATAATAACAAGTAGTTCCGTGAAGAACTAAATAGCCTATTTTCATACATCCTACTTTTGTTAGTTGCCTCTATCAACATACACAATTTCAGTTTGATATCTGTAATAGATTCGTAGATATTGAGAACCGTCTAAATATTTCGGATGGGCGCCATGTTGGATATTTATATATTTAGGCCATAGAGTTATGTACTATTAGATAAAGAGTATTGTGTAGGTTTATCATTCAAACGTCAATCGCATGATTAGGACACAATAAATTAAAACGTGAATACTTAATTTTAAAATTTCTTCAGGTTATGTAAACAATTGAACCAAATTAGATATCAGATCAATACAATGTGTATAAACATTTGCTGTACCATATTTCACTGCGCTCAGATGGTAAAATCACGAGAAAAGTATATTTTAATATTTCAAATTCGCTTGGCCACCATGTTCGCTTTGTACTTAACAGGTTTTCGAAAGTTACATAAGTAAACTTCTAGCAGTGCCCTTTATCACCGTACAAAAGTTCAGGCTAATATCAATAATAGTTTCGGAGATAGAGAAAGACGGTGAAATATTTCGCACAGCCACCATGTTGGATTAGTGCAACGTAATAAAATTTAAAGGACACGGTTGGGGTCGAACAATCTAATACTATGTCATTACTGAGTTTCATTGAAATCGCTCCAGCCGTTTTGATTTTATTAGGGACACACACACATATGCACACATATACACACGGACAAAAGGTGATCTCGTAAGTCAATTTTTTCATAAATGAAAATAGGCTAAAAATAACTATCTCCACTCAAACATGATTCTATCTTCGTATTCATTCTACTTCCATGGAACTCCATGATTTCAGGCCTTAACAAAAACGTTTATACAGTATTTAGTACGTCTTCAAAATATTCCTTTCATTTGTCCTGTGCTTCCCTAGGATTCATAATGAATTCATCTGACTTAACCAAAAAAAAAGGCTGTACATTTCCATTTTCTTTTCATTTATCCATTAACTATGACGCTTCAAACAGACTTTATTTCTACTTGACCTCCGTAACGTTCCCATTGTTTGTTTGTTTTTTCAAATTTTCCCCTCAATTTTCTTTCGAACTTTCGTTGCCTACGGTACTTTCCTCAGTGGATCAGTGGTAGTGTGTCCGCTTCATGAACCCAATACCACGGGTTCGATTCCCAGCCAAGTAAGACAAATTTTTGAACTGTGGAAACATCGTGCGATGTTGGCTCGTGAAAGATCTCATGTATCGCATATTGTTATAGCAAATTGAAATTAATTCAATCTCAGCCACAGTTTGCCCAAAATACTTCTGGTTTCAATACTAGGTGGCACTGAAAATCAGAATGTCCAAATTGGCGAGCAAATCGCCTTGATGGCTACACCAGGTTATTATTATTATCATTATTGTTACGTGCAAGAGCCCGACCCAACGATTTCAAACATGTATCTTCCCTGGATGTGAATTCACGACCTTTGAATCGACCGCCTGCTGATTTGATTCCGATTTTGAAAACGAGATGGCAGCTGCTGTCGGACTTCGTCGCTGCTAGCCGTGGTTCCTTCTTCACCACTAGAGTGTGTTGGTTGTGCCTTATAAACTAATCCTATTCGTGTCATATTTGATGGCTATTTATTATATTCTACGTCATGAAACAAGGACTGTGTATTCATGATACCACCAAATTAATTACTTAATTATCACAGTGTTGATTGATGTGTCAATCTGTGATTGGACTATTTCCAAATATCTAGCATGCAGCGCGCCTGGCTTCCTTGTCGGCGCCATGTTGTTGTCATCTGTGACTTGATATACTGTATTGGACTGAGTGGTCGTGAATTTGATTGTCTATTGAGGCGGGGGCCAGTGGCCCTCGCCTCACCAAGAAATGGTATTAAATTACAAAATATGTGAACCGCAGTGGGTAGGAAGTGAAATCGTCACCCCTGAAGCAAGGTCTACAATTTATTTTCGCCGGAATGAAGAAAACTTGTAAATGTTTGGTGTCCGTGGTTGCATGTGCCAGCCGGAGCCATGTGGGCAGTTTTCATTATTTAAAATTATTTATTAGTGTTATGTTTGTTTTATCTTTAGTGTCTCTGGAAAAAGGATTATTTAAGGTATGTTAAAAGGTTTTTTAATTTTATTTGTGTGCATTCACGAGTATGTTTTATTATTCTTTTTTTATCTGGCGTCATGGCCTAATTGTATTCACTAATTAGGTGAAAATTTGTTTGTAATTCTGGGGACACGTTTCTAGTTTTTTTTACTTATTTATTTATTTATTTAATGCTCTCTAGGGGTATTTTCCTTTAATTGCGTAATTCACTTTCTTCTCGTAGGTCAGAGGTTAGCCTATATTTTGGTCTTTAGTTTTTTTGGTGTTTGATCCGTGGCTTCCTTTTTCTGTTTCTTTGTGTGTGCGTATTATTGATAAAAGGTTTTTTTTCTTTTATTTGTCATTCCTCTCTGGCGGAGCTTCTATTTTAAAAGGTAATTGTTTACCGTAAATCGGCTAGACATGCAGTCGTCTGTTTTTGTGGCCATGTTTGTTTTTGTTTTGCCGAAATGCATTCTGGTCTTGGAGTGCAGTCTCTTGGCGCCGACCGCGAAACTCAAACGTGTTGTGGTGTTAACTTAATATGTTTTTTTATTAATCTTGTTGGTTTAACTTTGTGTTTTTGGTGAATGTTCCTGTGTTTTTCTCCGTCATGCAAATTATGGATTTATTTTCTGATCCAATTTTATTTTATTAATTTAATTTTAAATTTCTTGTTTTGCATCATGGCCTTGGTCTCTGCATGTCCGGTCGGTATTGCGTCCTACTAAATTATTAAGCCCGTTCTCATTTAATTATGCCTGTATTTTCTTTTTTTTAATCTTTGGGCTTTAACATTTTAATTTTAATTTAATTCTTTTCATTTGTTTGCTTTGCAAGAAAGCATGTTAAGCGGTCTCTTGCCTTCCTTGTAAATTATGCTGGCGGATGCATGTTCTGTTTTCTGGTGGAGGTGTTCTTCTAAACTTTAACAATTAAATTTTTATTTTAAATTTTTAAGCAACTGTTGTGGCATTATTTCGTCGGCAGCAGTTCTGTTGGTTATTGGGGGGTGTCTGTAGAATAGCCTGTGCGTTGTCCCCTTCTCCACCTTCCTTCCACCCCTTTGGAGTTTTTCTATTGGGGCATGTCCTCTGGAGGTGATTTTGCTGTGGAAGCGATGCGGACCTCTGAATAAACGGTAAGTTTATAAGTGACCCAGGTGTCATTTTGGTAGCAGACCGAGCTCGAGTTCGCTTCCGTAACTATCCCCTCCTCAATACCCGCAGGCTCGTTTTATGGACCATTCTGATGCTGATGGAGCGGTTGTTGATGGGATCTGTCATAGCAGTGCACTTGATGTTATGTAAAGCTAATCCTTGTCGTTTGTTTAATTTCATGTTTGCCTCTGAATATCCATGTGATGAGATGTAAATGTCCTGTTCAAAGCGAGGTGTTTGCTGCTGTATGTTATCCTGTTTGTATACAACATCCTCACTGAAGAAGAAGCTCGGTAAGTGGCTGGCATGTGTTCTTGGCATGGGAAATGTGGAATTGGTAATATTCTGATAGCCTACATGCTACGAGTGAAGGCATCCTGGAGCCCTGTCTGAAGTTGTTCGCCATGTGTTTTGTGGCAATTTTTGTAATTTAGCTTCCTGTTCTCGAGCCAAGCAGGCGGTGACGTATGCAGTTCTGGGCAGCATTGTGCATGATCCTGTATTATATGGTGGCTGTGTTCCGAGTGTCAGCCTAATCTATGGTGTTGGTAATTGGTAGTTATGGTAGTGTTGTGAAAGTGTAAACTGTCCTCGTAATTCCAAAAAATTGTTTCCTTCTATATTGTCTGTCTGCATTCTGTGTTTTTTTTAAATGGCCGACAATAATAGTGTTTTCGATTTAATTGACTTAAGAGATAACCTTGAGAATTTGGAGAGTTCTTCTGGGGTTGTACGTGAATCACCTCTGTTTACTAGGTCTGAGGTTTTGGGATCGATTTCTAGTAGTGGTTTGCCTGCCCCTCTATTGTCTGGCTCTGGCTCGTCCATTCCACTTAACCCTGCATACGGTCATTCTTCTCATGTTAGGTCACCTAATGATTTCCTGGGTCCTGCCGACCCATTGCATCCCAGTTCTTTCTCTAGCAATGTAAATACTTTGTCTCCTGTAGAGGGTGTGCGAGGGAGCTACCCTGGTAACAATGTCACTTTTCCAAATGCTACATACTCGCCTACCGTTAATTATGGGTCGATTCCTCATCCTATTTCTGGTTTCTTATCTAAGTTAAAGAGTTTCAACCTAGATGACGTTACCCAAGTGGTACTATTTTTAAGGCAAGTGGTCGAATTGGGTAACCATGCCTCAATTTTTGGGATGTCGGAAATTCAGATTTTTCAACTTTTGTATCCTGTTGCATCCGGTATGCTGCGCGATAAGCTGATTGAAGCTATCCACCTCCTCATGTCCTTAGCCATGTTCATTAGGGAAGTGTTGTGGTTTTTTGTCCCTGCGAGTGCCCTTAGTGCTCTCGAGCAAAGGTTTTTATATCGTGTCCAAAGGTTGGACGAGTCACTTAGCGACTATGTCAGTGACATTAAGGTGTATGCCCAGGTATTTGCATCCCCGTTAACTGAACGACAGTTGGTGTCATCGATTGTAAATGGGTTTTCGCCTCAATATAGGTCATACATGACTATGTATACCAGGCCTTCGTCATTTGTCGAGCTGAAACAGGTCGTTATAGAGGCTATGGCTGTGAAACATGCAGATTCCCTTCGTGTAGCTAATGTTCCTCCTCCTTCCTTGATGTCTCGTCCCCCTCCTTCCTTGATGTCTCGTCCCCCGCCTAAGGTTATGTTCCACCCAAGACCCAATATTAAGTGCCACACGTGCGGTGGCGTGGGACATGTTAAGAAGGTGTGTCCGAGTAACCAGGTTGCGTATCGCCAATGACGAAATGTTGTGGAGACCAATTCGGATGTTACTTCTAAGGATATTTCTGTGCATGAGAGTTTGGGAAAACCCTGTGAAGTTTCTGGTCGCCCTACTAATAAAAATCTTGGTAACTCTTTGAAAACTAAATCTTCAATTGCTAATTCTGCTTATGTCGCTGACCTACCTAACCTGTCGGTGAGCAATGTCATGGCAAGTCAGCCTAATTCTAAACATAATGTGAAACCTGTAGTGCGGGTGTCCTCGTCATCTACTTGTAATCGTTTTAGAGTGAGTAATGATTTTGGAATTGCTCCTGTGGCTAAAGGAATATCCCCGATTATTGAAATTTGTGTTAATGACGAGCCCGTTTCTGCATTGCTTGATTCTGGTAGTGTCGCATCCTTTATAAGCGAGGACTGGTTTTTATCTATGAAGAGTGTTTGCAAATTACCTGAGTTAGAGCCTAACAATGAATCTTTTATTTCGGCAAATTGTTCAAACTTAAATATTTTGGGTAGTATGACAGTCAAAATCCATATTCTAAATTTTTCTTGGAAGTTTAAATTTTTTGTTGCCAGAAGTCTTTCTTGTTCTGTGGTCATTGGAGCTAATTTCATGTCACACGTTGGTATGCTTCTTGATTTTGGTGCTCGCAACTTATGGTTTAAGTTTAATCCGCAAAGTAAATTATCGTTCAACCCGGTTTTATCTTCTCCTGCTGTCAATTCTGTTAGTCAACCTATGACTATTGAGGATCTCGATCTAGAAAATTTAACGAGTCTTCAAAAGGATGCCATTAAGAGGTTATGTCAGGAGTATAGCGATGTATTTACTGACAAGTTGGATGTAACCCATTTGATGGAGTACAAGATTGAGCTAACCGATTCTGTGCCGGTGCGTTCCAGCCCGTATCGCCTTGCCCCGCCCAAGATGGCTGAACTTCGTAAGATTATCGATAAGATGTTGGAAGAAGGTGTAATCCAACCTTCTATCTCTGCCTACTCATCCCCTGTATTTCTTGTGCCAAAACCTAACGGTGGTTTTCGGCCGGTGGTCGACTATAGGGCTCTTAATCAAAAGGTTGTTTTACAATCAATTCCTTTGCCGGACCTTCATACTTGTTTTAGTTGGTTTCGCAACGCGAAGGTGTTCACGATCCTCGATTCAAATTCTTCTTACTTCCAAATTCCCCTCTCTCCAGAATCCAGGCATGTTACTGCTTTTTCCACTGACTGGAACCTGTTTGAGTATGCCCGTGTCCCGTTTGGCCTATCCACCGGAGCCGCTGTGTTGTGCAGACTTCTGGACAAGGTGTTTTCAGAAATTAAATTCAAGTTTGTGTACCACTACCTTGACGATGTGGTGATCTATTCTGAGTCCTTCGAGGAACACGTTGATCATCTGAAAGTTGTACTTGATCGGTTGCGTGACGCTGGCCTTACCGTCAAATTGTCCAAGGTTTCCTTTGCCAAGCCCAAAATTTCCTTCTTGGGTCATATTGTTTCCGCGTCAGGTATCTCCGTGGACCAATCTCGTACTCAGGCCATCAGAGATTTTAAACCACCCAAGAACGCCAAGGGTGTTGCTCGTTATATTGGTATGGTGAACTTCTTCCGTAAGTTCATCAGTAACTTTGCTGACCGTGCTGCTCCTCTAAATCAATTACGCAAAAAGGCTGTGAAGTTTAAGTGGGGGCCCTCTCAGCAGGCAGCCTTCGAAGATCTTAAGCTTGCGCTCTCTAACGCCCCTGTGTTAGCCATTCCGGATTTTGGGAAGCAGTTCATTGTACAGACTGATGCGTCTGGTCGTGGTGTTGGTTGTGTCCTACTGCAAGAGTCTGATCTGGGTAGGCAACCCATTGCATACGCTTCTCGTACCTTATCGGACGCAGAGAGGAAGTATTCCATATACGAACATGAGGGTTTAGCTGTGTTGTTCGCTGTGGAAAAATTCCGTATGTATCTTGAGCACACTAAGTTTCTCCTTGAGACCGATAACCAAGCCTTGAGCAGGGTTTTAGGGAAACCCCGTAGAACTGGTAGGATTGCCAGATGGGCAACTAGGATTCTGTCATTCCAGTTCACTGTCCACCATATTCGTGGGTCCGAAAATGCGGTAGCAGATTCATTAAGCCGCATGTATGAAGAAACAGCCGAAGACGATATTCAGGGATGTGAATCCGTAAACCTTGTATCACCCGTAAGTTATGTCAATGTCGTTCTCAGCAATTCCCCTGTGCTTTTTGAAGATGTGAGGAGATTCCAGAAAGAAGATCCCTCCTTATCTAGCCTAATTGAGCGAATCAATTCTGGTGAAGTGATCAAGCCCTACTCT
Source organism: Meconema thalassinum (assembly GCA_946902985.2). Taxonomy (NCBI): domain Eukaryota; kingdom Metazoa; phylum Arthropoda; class Insecta; order Orthoptera; family Tettigoniidae; genus Meconema; species Meconema thalassinum. Next base: position 638,367,696 of record OX336389.2, read on the forward strand.
CTAAAGGACGGTGTATTGTGTTGCTCGTCTCGTCATGACCGTCTACCTAAAATTGTGCTCCCGTCGGTCCTCATTCCTGAAATCTTTCGTTACTATCACGAATCTCCTATTGGTGGTCACCTAGGAGTATTCAAGACCCGAGCTAAAATCAGACAGTTTTTAATTTGGCAAAGTATGGATGGCGACATCAGGAGGCTCATTAGAAATTGTGCTGCATGTAGTATTAGCAAACCTCCGGTTTCTACTAAGGTTGGCCTGTTATCATCTGAACCGGCATCTAGACCCATGGAGAGGCTTTTTTATCGATCATGTTGGGCCGTTCCCTCGCTCTGGTCGGGGAGACCAATTTGCGCTTGTTTGCACTGACGGTTTCTCCCGGTTTAGTTGGATTTTCCCCACCAGACAGGCTACGACCAGTTCCGTCATAAAGTGTCTTAATTCCATCTTTTCATCTTTTGGGCCATGTCAGTACCTGGTGTCAGATAATGCCAAGTGCTTTGTATCTCATCAGTTCCGTCAATTCTTATTTGATTATGCTATTTCGCATGTAACCACCACTCCCTATTTTCCTAACCCGTCTCTCGCTGAGCGAGTCAATCGTAATCTCCGTTCTGCTCTGATTGCTTTCCACCACGACGACCATTCCAAGTGGGATTCTAATTTGCATTGGCTCAATTTTGCTGTCAACACCGCCGTGCATGAGAGCACGCAAGCCACCCCTTTTTCGTTAATGTTTTCGTTTATGGCTAATTCTCCGTTGTCTAATCTGTGGAACCTGCACGATCTCCTTCCAGACAGTTTCACGCCCGAGGATATGAGGGCGAAATTCGACAAGGCTAGAGAGAATATTAAGGTATCACATGACCAACTTGCCAAGCGACACAATGCCTGTCGCAAGCCAACTGATTTGGAAATTGGTGATGTTGTGTTCGTTCGCAATTTCGAGCCCAAGGGCGTCAGTAATCTAGTTTCAAGCAAGTTGACCCCTCGTTTTAAAGGCCCGTGTTATGTAGAGGCATTCCTGACTCCCGTTACTCTGCTTATTAGAAACCCTAAGGCCAACAAAATTTCCAGAGTGCATCTGTCGCACATTAGGCGAGATGGAGAGGTTTCTAATGAGGAAATGCTACCATAAATTTTGTAAACCGATTTTGTATAATGAAGAGTATCCCTAACCTTCATTGAGGCCTTCAGGCATCTGTTCCTTCTGGAATTTTGAACTGGATATGAAAACTCTGCTGGGATACAAACTGTAACTGTTGGGTAATTCCCATTGTTATGGTATATTGTAAAATTGAAACTAAATTTTGATGTTTTCATTGAAGATGCTAGCATGTAAGTTGGACTCAGTGGGAGACCTAACCCATGTAATCTTGAAAGGTACTTCTAGTCTGTAAAAAGGTAAACTTGTTAATGAACTTTTGTAAGCACGGATCTAGGGCATGGTCAGAAATATTTTCTTCATATAAATTCAACATTGTTTCTCTTTTGTAAAATGTAGTAAGAAATTGTAATTTCTGTAAACTTTTTTGAAATAAGATTTACTTCTGTTTTGTAAATGGCTGCCCACGCGTCGCATGATATCTGGCACATTGCTTCCACCTACTTCGTTTAAAGCGAACTACATTGGACTTACTGAAAAATTTACCTAACGTGTCTCGGACTATGAAAGCACTGCTGGTGCTGATGTTCTGCGTTTCTGAAGACTTCTGGACACAGTGAAGCGGTTAACTAAGTTGTTTGCGAGGTGATCAATTATCCCTTCACTGATAATCTGACCCTGCACTCTTCCTAACCAAAACGATGCGGTTCCGTCCATCAATTGGAGATAACTGTTGAACATTATCTTCTGGATACATGCTTGGTGAATCGACTAGTTAAGGAGTACAGCCTATGCCTAGGCATATTCGTGAACGGTGTTCAAGCTTAAGGGAGGGAGACTGTTGCGTGCAAGAGCCCGTCCCAACGTTTTCAAACATGTATCTTCCCTGGATGTGAATTCACGACCTTTGAATCGACCGCCTGCTGAATTGATTCCGATTTTGATCACGAGATGGCAGCTGCTGTCGGACTTCGGCGCTGCTAGCCGTGGTTCCTTCTTCACCACTAGAGTGTGTTGGTTGTGCCTTATAAACTAATCCTATTCGTGTCATATTTGAAGGCTATTTATTGTATTCTACGTCATGAAACAAGGACTGTGTATTCATGATACCACCAAATTAATTACTTAATTATCACATTGTTGATTGATGTGTCAATCTGTGATTGGACTATTTCCAAATATCTAGCATGCAGCGCGCCTGGCTTCCTTGTCGGCGCCATGTTGTTGTCATCTGTGACTTGATATACTGTATTGGACTGAGTGGTCGTGAATTTGATTGTCTATTGAGGCGGGGGCCAGTGGCCCTCGCCTCACCAAGAAATGGTATTAAATTACAAAATATGTGAACCGCAGTGGGTAGGAAGTGAAATCGTCACCCCTGAAGCAAGGTCTACAATTTATTTTCGCCGGAATGGAGAAAACTTGTAAATATTTGGTGTCCGTGGTTGCATGTGCCAGCCGGAGCCATGTGGGCAGTTTTCATTATTTAAAATTATTTATTAGTGTTATGTTTGTTTTATCTTTAGTGTCTCTGGAAAAAGGATTATCTAAGGTATGTTAAAAGGTTTTTAAATTTTATTTGTGTGCATTCACGAGTATGTTTTATTATTCTTTTTTTTATCTGGCGTCATGGCCTAATTGTATTCACTAATTAGGTGAAAATTTGTTTGTAATTCTGGGGACACGTTTCTAGTTTTTTTAACTTATTTATTTATTTATTTATTTATTTATTTAATGCTCTCTAGGGGTATTTTCCTTTAATTGCGTAATTCACTTTCTTCTCGTAGGTCAGAGGTTGGCCTATATTTTGGTCTTTAGATTTTTTGGTGTTTGATCCGTGGCTTCCTTTTTCTGTTTCTTTGTGTGTGCGTATTATTGATAAAAGTTTTTTTTTCTTTTATTTGTCATTCCTCTCTGGCGGAGCTTCTATTTTAAAAGGTAATTGTTTACCGTAAATCGGCTAGACATGCAGTCGTCTGTTTTTGTGGCCATGTTTGTTTTTGTTTTGCCGAAATGCATTCTGGTCTTGGAGTGCAGTCTCTTGGCGCCGACCGCGAAACTCAAATGTGTTGTGGTGTTAACTTAATATGTTTTTTTATTAATCTTGTTGGTTTAACTTTGTGTTTTTGGTGAATGTTCCTGTGTTTTTCTCCGTCATGCAAATTATGGATTTATTTTCTGATCCAATTTTATTTTATTAATTTAATTTTAAATTTCTTGTTTTGCATCATGGCCTTGGTCTCTGCATGTCCGGTCGGTATTGCGTCCTACTAAATTATCAAGCCCGTTCTCATTTAATTATGCCTGTATTTTCTTTTTTTAAATCTTTGGGCTTTAACATTTTAATTTTAATTTAATTCTTTTCATTTGTTTGCTTTGCAAGCAAGCATGTTAAGCGGTCTCTTGCCTTCCTTGTAAATTATGCTGGCGGATGCATGTTCTGTTTTCTGGTGGAGGTGTTCTTCTAAACTTTAACAATTAAATTTTTATTTTAAATTTTTAAGCAACTGTTGTGGCATTATTTCGTCGGCAGCAGTTCTGTTGGTTATTGGGGGGTGTCTGTAGAATAGCCTGTGCGTTGTCCCCTTCTCCACCTTCCTTCCACCCCTTTGGAGTTTTCTATTGGAGCATGTCTTCTGGAGGTGATTTTGCTGTGGAAGCGATGCGGACCTCTGAATAAACGGTAAGTAGGCCCATCCACCCTGGCCATCCACGTGTCAATTATTATTATTATCATTATAATTGTTATTACTATATCCCAGTGTTTACGTGTTGCTCCCCATCTGCAAGATTTGTTACTTGGAGACATTCTTTGAACTCTTATATGTTTCCTTGAGTCTGTCATTTCACTAACATTTCCCTATTTTATACGTATATCATTGTTCCAAAACCATTGCTATTTCTAGTACTGCATCATTGTGTCCCAACCATTATGTTCCAGTGTCCTGTGATTCAGTGGAATTCCTCACTCAACATTTCCATATGTTTGTGTCTAACTTCCATATGCCATTCCAAATTCATGGAAACGTGTTTGCCATCTCTTGATGAATGCAGTACATTTGCATTTGTTTGTTGGTTCAGGCTATAGTAAAATGTGGCTTTTCACCGCTGTCTCAGTCTTACTAATGGCTGTGATTATATGGAAGCTACTGAGGTACGGGTGGTGCTTAGTAATGACATTCAGGTCACAGTCAGTACCTGTGAAGGTTTCTACTCATAGGGTTAGTACTGCTGTTCTGACTCAGCGAGGAAAGCAATGGCAAACTACCTCACTCCTCATCTCGCCTAGTACGCCTCACTATAGCGCTTCCTTGGGTTTTGAGGGTATCTACCCACATAGCCTAACGGCGGTACTTTTTTGAGAATCCAACCAGCCTTTGGGCTGACTACCTAACATATGGACAGGGAACACATACAAACCTCACGTTCTCCAATCTGCTTTAGATCTAACGATACCGAATATTACTCACTGCAGGTCAGTTTGTATTGCGATCCATCGAATGACCTCTTAATAGTCTCTCGCGTCTGACAGATTTCTTGAACTGAGAATTTGCAAAAGCTAATCCCATGCTACCACTGAAATCCAGTGAACTTTTCCCAATACTGCTCGCATCCAAATCCTCCTCATCTCACTTATAATACCCATATGTCCTGCTACCTGACCAAGCATTCAAATCGCCTATCAGCAGTGGCATGGTTTCCAAGTTACCATTATTGCTAGCAGCATGTCATGACCCGTTTGCTTGGGTGTGACAAGGTAGTTTTCCAAAGGTCAGTCTAGCGGCAATGTTGGTCTTTGGAAGTATGGATAATGAGTCCTGCAAAAGCCATTAACAGAAGCGTAAAATAACAAGTTCTGAAACCGAAACCGTTCAAACTTACTGTGAAGCCTGTGTAAATATATTTTGAAAGAGCAAAATACTTTGCTTTGCTGCATAAGAAGGCGGCAATCAGTGAAATCGAACTCAGCCCCATCGCTAGCGTGCTGTGAGCAGATTTCAAGCCGATTGCGGATGGGTAGGCAACCCATTTTACAGTTCCGTGTTGAACCAGAACACGCTGTGCATTACGTCATGATGTTTGTCATGATGAAGAATGAATAGGTACTGACGAAAGTAACGTAGTAGCCTAATGTTATTGATATTATTGAGAGTGTTGATACGGTCCTGTCTTATCACTAATTTACGTAGCAAAGTGTAGAGAGTAACCTACTTTTATGTATCATAGTTTCAAGATGGCGGCTTCGAGCAATGTGCATTCTCATATAGGCTACTCATCACGTTGGTAACAGATAATCTTCATATAAAACTATCCGAATGCCAAGTACTGTGAACATTGATTCATTGGATCATACGTATTTTGTTTTTTGTTATTTTTGTATCACTATTATCCTCCAAGATCGGCTTCACGCACGGACTCTGCGAGGTATCATTCCCCTACCGGACAGTGTCTTGTAGCTGGACACACTTTGTCAGCCGACACAACTGGGGATAGTGATAGTCCGATCGCCGAGGCAACCGCTAACTTGGGTCTAATTAAGGAAGGCTTACGGAAGGGAATTTGGAAGGAAGTCAGCTGTGGAGCCGTTGAAAGGAGTCGTCCCGGCATTTGACTGGAGGTGAAAATGGGGAACCATGGAGAACCATTTTCAGGATGGCTGTGGAACATGCATTATGGGTTTTAATTCTTGCATGATTCGCACAGCCGCCATCTTGAAATTATTTGCTGATGGCCTTGTAGTTTAGTTGTATGACACTTCCCACACGAAGGTGTGTACATCCAAACTTTGGTGGTGATCGGATGATTAGTTTAATTGTAATTTAAGTTAAGCGTTGAACATTTGGGTGGCCGCCATTTTGTTTTCGGTAAGTTGGTGGGATTAATAACAATGAAACTGAGGTGTTCTTTGCTAGTGCTACCACTGTACGGAATTTGATTCAATTCAGTTTCGTCATGTTTGAATTGAAAGGGGGGGGGGACGCAAGCATTCTATGCCCGTTTGAGGAGATCATCTGATTACCACCAACCGTGCATGACTTCCCAGATGACCTCTTCCACCGAACACATACCGACGAAGAGGATAGGAGTGCAAACCAAAAGGGCTCGCCTGCTGTGAGACTCCCCTGTCCCAAGGATCAAGTTCCCAACATGATTTACAAAGTCAAAGACAACCTGGTAATACACCCCCCCCCCCAAAAAAAAATAAACTACGAAATTAAAGTAGTCCAGGCTTATGTAAAGATCGTTGGAAATGTTTATTGATAAAATCCAACCCCTAACCTAGGATCCGAGGGCATTAAATCGGCTAATCCGCTATCTAATCAAATACAAACAAAGAAAGAAAACTAACCCCTAAACTATAAAATTAAACCCTCGTGATCAGCTCTAATTACAATCAAGAAAATCTACCCAAACTGGGGAAATTGTTACAAAGCCCTAATTACCTTTACAATGGAAAAGGTAGCGATGTCCTAGGAAGAATCATCGTGCCATAAATAAATAGTCAAACATGACTGCAAAAATCTAAATGATGCTAAAACCATCCCGCATTTACATTTAATATTTATCTGTCCAAATTAAACCTTGAATTACAGATACATCGGATCCAAACGTCCGTGTATAAATTAAACAAAACTAGTATAACAGTCATTTCATTACAATCATACACATAACAAGGAATTGTACAATAATACTATTTCGAAATAGAGACTGTCTCTTCCATCCGTCATCTAAAGTGTATGTGAATTCAGACAAGGCATGCTTTTAAAGCATATCAAAACAAACATAAGATACACGGCCCACTAGTTGACCACCTTCAGTCAGCAAATTGATTCCTGTCAAGTCTAACCATGTATTTCTCTAAAGTTCCCTTCCAGGGTTATCCTGTCTCAAGCACGTTGTATTGGTCCAAGTAAAAACAATCATGATCCAAGTTAAACAGTTGATTACGATTTAATTGATGTTTTAACCCACGTCGGTTTCATAATAATTATCTTTCATGATTTAGGTTTCTGATTATTACTATCATTGTTTAAGAGTGTCTTACGTATTGAATGACCAACTATGCAAGGCTAATGGACTGAAAACTTAACACAACAGAATGCACGTGGCATCTGTTTGTCAACAATAACACAAGTTATAAATCATAGTCGTAAGTCTTCTACAGTTCTTTACAGATGCATGATGCGAATAATCATAGCAATCTTGGGAACTAAGCGGCTCCAGTATCATAGAAATATGATCTAGTCCACAATAACACATTTCCAGGTGGGCAAGCAATGCTCCACCTGATTACCATTCTCAAAATATCTAAACGTGTCCTCCAAGGGATCACGAAAAGAATTCATCTCATCAGCCATCCCTATGAATCTGCCGGCATAATAAATGAACGGGAAACCACCCCATAGATCAACGTGTCAAAACACGGAAAACATTCAATCATCTTAGTGAGAAAATTAGCCTTCAAAATAAGCAAAAGTGCGGCTACATTCCTTAAGAGTTACACTGATAGTATAAAAATTTAAGGTAAAGATCCTTCATCTATTCGCTTACAACACTTGCGAATTCAATTAAATATTGGGAATGTAACTTCTTAATCACCCTGTACTCAAACAATACCAATGATACGATTGCACGTTCCAACCGAGCTCCAAGAACGGCTCGATAAAAATAATCTCATTAGCAGAAACAAGAGAGTACAGTCGTGTGTCAATTGTCTCACCTGAGAATCCAGATCGCTGCGCTGCAAGTAACAGTAAAATAACCTTGAGCATCGCTAGCTTTCATTCTCACGAAACTCGAATATTATTCATCACGCTTCACTGGGTATCAAAGTCTATTAGAATCATGTATGAAAACTAGTGTAATGCACTCCAAAAATGTCTATTGTTCTCATCTCTTACACATTATAATACAATGTCATTACTATCTGGACAACAAGGCCTCGTAAGTCGCCTTGAAGAATGAAGTTTAAACATAGGCTGGGTCACAGCTTGGCAAAGCGTAGCAACAGAAAGATGTGTCAATTTGCAAAGACTTTAAAAAAGATACTCAACTGTGTCACAAAACAAATTCTCCGAACATAACGTGCGCAGTGCACTCAAAGTAACTAAATGTTCCTAACGACACCATTCTCCTGGCTTATTATTGTAAATGATACGATTTAACGTTGAATAGTCGGTTTACGAGTGCTTTGACCACAGTCACTCCCATTCTCTGACATGATTCACCTAGAATCTAGGTTCTAAGACCTTCAAAATGTATTTACATGAAAATGGTAGACACGTAACCCTTACAGCATCGAACTGATACGACCGACTATCAGTGGTGTATTCATATCTTTAAATAATGGGATCTCAACGTTACCAAAAATGAATAATAATACTTTGAGCTGGTTACATCAAATAAATCATTGCTCCTTCTAAGCTGATGTCCATTCTGTGGACCAGACAAAATTATAACATGAAATTGCACCCCACTTGGTGGCTAACCCTAGGCATAAGCATTCTACCAAAAATGTGGAAGCTTATGAAAAGTGAAAAGTATGCCGTCAGCGGCGTCTACAAGAAAATACAAAACCTACCTAAATGACTGTTAAATCTAAACGGTTGACTACAACTAATCCACCCCCGAAACCATAAGCAAATACAAGTAGAAATTAACGAAAACTCACGGCACCATGTTTCTCAAACGGAAACATCCCCGGCTTCAATTTAATGGGTAAATCCTTATGTTCCCAGTGTGTAGTAGTATTTTCCTTGGCCATGGTTTTTGTAATTCTCGTATCGGCTTCCATATTGCTGGTGTTAGATGATCAATGGCTCCTTCATTAGGATATTTACTTCATCATCTCGTTCCTCGTGATACAGGTGTAAATTAGCATATCGTCTCAGACAAACATTCTTGACGTTCTTGTTGAAATGGTGAATAAGTTAGAAAAACACTGCTTTTATCACTGATGATAATTTATGTAGCAACACTGGCTTTAAACTGTGCAGGTTTTAGAAAATAATTGGCCATGTGCCAGCTTCACTGAAGCAATCATTCACAGATTCTATTGCACATGTTCTAACTCAATCACTTGAATATTTGGGTGAGATTCGCCTTTGCACGGCGTATTTCTCTGACATTAGCACAACTTTTACAGCAATCAATACTGTTGAATAGTGCTATAGTTTTACACTAGGACGAATTTTCACGACCCACATTTCACCATGTGGTGTCGCCTTACACATGTACTGGTTGTACAAAAAATCACTAAATCACTCGTTTATATAAATATAACCTTATCGTGATTATTATTACGTCGAGCACAATTTCACAAGCACTGCGGTGCTGATAAACTTTAGGATGCATTATCAATCCTTTGATGAGACTTGCTTAGTCTTCTAACAACCAAAATGTTCCTCGGTCATTCGACCGGACTTATTAGAATACACTTCCGTGCGGCTCAGGCGCTCATGGGATTGTCCTTCCTTCCTGCATGGCGTGTTCCGGCTTCGAATACCGCCGAAGTCAGTTAGCAACTACTTCCATCTTCCTCGCGTTTCTGCGATGCAAATACCTTCAAATTACTCGAAATATTACCATGCTGACGTTGCTAAAAACGCCGAATTACGGATAATGATATTTCTCAAAGATGCACATCGTAGATAAACATCTGCGATCATGATTAATTCTTCTCAAGCTTCCAAACGAAGACAAAAATTCTCCTGAAGCTGATACAAGCTTCCGGAGTGCGTCCAGTGATTCATGGATGGAGTATTCCATGTTATAACAAACAAGAAGTTCCGTGACGAACTAAAGAGCCTACTTTTTTAGAATTTAAGATTCATGCCAATGATTAATCTACATGGATCTATCTAGAATAATGAAGAAATTAAGTTGGTAATATCGAAATTTCTAATTGGTTCGAAATACTGTATACCTGGCTTAATGTAGCCTAATAGAGAACTACATTTAGCAGCCCTGGTGACCGAACATATTCTTAGTTCCATCTCTTAAGGTACAGAATACAAAATTAGGTTGAAGTCCAATGGACAGCATGGACGTTAGATGCAGTTAAACATTGGATCTAACAGCGCGCGTAAAATCATGTTGGTAACAATGGCATACATGTATTGGTCAGAAATAATCTGAAATAAAATGATCTATTGTTTTGTCAATTTTGAATGAAATCCATTGGTTAGTCTAGAAGTTACATGCATTTTAAAATTGGACCTACCAGCAGGCTTCGAATCATGTTGGCAGCACTGGCGTAGGCCTATATCAGTTACTCCAAATTAATCTAGAATGCCAGGTACTATACGTGTGCAAAGTTTAGAGCTATTGGCCTGTATACTTACTGATATATTGATATTAGGGTAACAAAAATAGATACAGTATTTATTACCAGTTGACAGGCCTGGTTACTCTTAAGAATCGGTATAGTCATATCTGTTACTGTACACATAGCACACACGAAATTTGGTTGAAATCCAAATGATAGTATAGAAGTTACATGTATTTAAAGTTGGACCTCTCAGCAGGCTTAGAATCATGTTGGTAGCACCGACGTATATAAATTGCTCCAAATTAATGTAGAATGTCAGGTACTATACGTGTGCATAGCTTAAAGCTGTCGGCTTGTATACTTTCTGATATATGGGTATTTGGACAAAAAATAGAGCATGTATTAACAGTTGGCAGCCCTGCTGGCTCTTAAGAATACGCTCAGTCATATCTGTTTATGTACACACAGCACATACGAAATTTGGTTGAAATTCAATTGATAGTGTAGATGTTATATGCATTTAAAATTTGGACCTATCAGCAGGCTTATAATCATTTTGGCAACACTGCCATGTATGGCCTCCTGGAAATTAAACTGCAATATATTTATCTATACGTATGCCAATTTTGAAATAGCTCCCTTCCAAGATATCCAACATGGAGCTCAAATTTCAATTGCGATTTTTCAGCAGTTTTTGGCACTGACATCATTTCCTAATATGGTCGTGAGATATTCAGGTATAGATCTTTACTCCTACCAAATTTTGTTTTGATTGCTGCAGCCGTTTAGGAAATGATAGGGGGGGACACACACACATCCAGACAGACAGACAGAACGACAGACAGACAGAAGGACAGACACACATTTGCCCGATCTCATAAGACTACTTTTTCCTCATTTTTGCAAAATGTGAAAATTAGGCTAAAAATCATCACCAGCATGAGCTCAGGCGGGCTCATTTGCCCCTCCGTGGTTTTAAATAAAAATGCAGGACAGGCATTCTTATTTACTGAGGCAATCTGATCATTCCTGGTGATATTTTTTTAAACTGGCTGCATTATCTTCAATATCCAAACATATCCAGACATCCCTCTTCTTCATCTGAGTCGATTCCAATCTGGTAAAGGTCAGCTCCATCGGAGTCTGAGTCATCCTAATAGTCAGAATTTTCTGAATCAAATTCATCCTTCTCTGGAATCAAAGGTCCAAAGATGTGGTAGTCCCCTCTTTTCCTTCTCAGCAAACGCTGATCTCTGGCAGCATTATGTCTTTCTAACATCATCCTGAAGTCTTCGAGATTCATTGGCTTAATCTCCTCGATCTCGTTCACTTCTGCCACAACAGTATCGCTGTCTTCTTCCTTCTCAGGTTTCTCCCTCGACGTTGAAACTGAATCTGCTTCCTCGGGCTCTTTAACTGATTCTAAAATCAGCTGGTTCTCGGTCTTTATTACTTCCTTGAAAAGTTTATTCAGGTCTCCTGACTCTGGGTCTGAGTAATCATCCGAATCAAGTCCTTCTTCTTCTTCCTCTTCCAAATTCCATATTTCCTCCAGATGATCTTCATCCCTTCTCTTCAGGCATTCATTCCTTTCCAAATCCATTCTGGATGTGATTTCTTTGAACTTCTCCTCAGACATGCAGGGTTCAGTCTCGAGTTGATGAACTTCTTCAGCGACTGTGAAACAGTTCCCTTCCGGAGATTCATCCCTTGAAGTCGGATATTCCTTGCTCGTTTCCTGTCTTATTTGGAGTTCTCGAGCGCTCGTCCTCGCCAATCACGGTCTGGTTCAGCATCTCGATAACAAATTACGCGATTGTGGCGATCTGGATCGGTTCTGCATTCTTCCTGGATGCTTTCCATATTTTCTTCATCCTCGGTTTCCAGGATCTTGATTTCATCGTAGATGTCCTCTCTCTTCTTCTCGTTGAGGTTCATAGGAATGGCATCATAAGGCTTGAATCTGATGGTATCTTCCCCCATCTCAATCACGCCTTCATAAGCGCATGAAATCTGCACCTAATATCCCTTCATGTTTCAAGTTCTTCAGGACAAGGAACTCGTGTCTATAAATGTGACCTCCAATTTCCAGGCTACAGAAAATTTGTACCGTACGTCTGATCGCTCGATCTGGTATTATACCTCTTACTTTTATCGTTGAAGCTGGTATCTCATGCAGCTTCTCGTCCTTCATCTTCAAAATAGCATGAAAATCAGATGATAGGACGCTCAACATCGCTCCCGTGTCAACCAATAAAGAGATAGGGTGATTGTTTTTCATAACTGCTATCAGTGGTAGTTGGGTTGGTCGTACGTCAGTCGTTGTTCGCCTATCATACAGGAGGTCCTTTTGGAGTGGTTCTGTACCCGATACCTAGTTGAGGCTATCGGCTACGCCAGCTGACATTGAGCCGTATTTGAGATTTATGGGAAAAGTTGTAAAAATAGCGCTCAAATCGAGTCGAGAAGAATGTTAGGAAATGACGTAGAAGGCCAAGGATCAAGAAGGCACTGCCAGTCAGGTAGATGGAATTATGGGAGGAATATTGAAGTTTTATTAAGATCTTTCTGGAACATAGTATTTAATCATCTCAAAAGAGAAGAAGTGTCAAGCAATATATATGGTAATAACTTGAAGAAAGACAGATAATCCCTTAAGTTATTGTATAACCTAATAGCCGAGATGATGGTGGTCGAGATTATACTTATGACGCACGACCGCAGAAGGTGGGGGAGCATCACGTGACAGCGCCAGGTAGGAGCTGGTCAACGGAGTTTAGAGACATCAGTCGAGTTCAGTCGTCAGGGCTGAGTAGAACACATGCGCAGAGCGTACGGCAAAGTTGAGCGGTGCACAGCACTTTTTACGTGGCGTGAAAGCGACAGTATTACTTAACCAAGCGGAGAGCGGAAGTAGGTCAGTGAGCCAAGGTGAGCAACGCACGGTAGACGGCGAGAGGACCGGTTCCGAGGCAAGCTGTGCGGGCCGTGTAAGCAGGAGAAAAGCCGGGGTCAGAACAGCATTGTAATACGAGATTGGAAACTTTATTTCGAGCTGCTGTTTGTAACGCAGAACAGTATAGCGAAGCGGCATGGCAAGGCCGGCTTTAAGCGTAGATCATTCTGGAACAGTGCAGTAGAACCGAACGTGCTAGTTCCGACTTTTATACGCAGGCAATATTAAAGAAGCTGAACTTCATTTCAACATTCAGTTACAACATTGAGTTGGGACTTGTATTCAGTAATAGAATTGTGCAGGCAGATAGTTATAATATACTGCAATAATGAACTTAGATATTCAAATGACATTACGACAATGCATTTCATAACGGAACATGTAGAGCGACCATGGGGTCCAGCTAACATTAACGCTTTCAAGCAAACGGCATGTTACGATTATATGCACTTATGAACATTGGCACGTGCATTAATAGAATTCTTTTTCATGAATTATCATAAAATATCGAGTACGAACACAGCTACAGGGTGTTTCAAAAACTTATACACTCTCATAAATAAAATTTATTTTCAGCAAGTGAGACTTAACCGCTGTGGAGATTGAACTTTTAACAAGCAAACCGAACATTATACGGGACAGTGGCGTAACTTAGAAGAGGAATATGGGGTACGCTGCTTTTATGAACTTTTACGTAAGGATTTGGACAGTATCCACTATGGATAAGATGCAGTTCATCATGTCGGAGTAAACGAAGACAGAGACGCGATGGCACCATGAAGCGATGGATTCGATTCCTGAAGAAGAGGAGGTCTAACAGCTGATTCACTTGGGATATGGAGGCAATCGTTATTGCGTGGGTGAAACGATATTCACGTCGATCTTTCGAGAAATTTATTACACACGAGGATAATCGACGATCTTTGAAATATAATAACAGCTGATATGAGAAGGTACTGTAAGAGTTATGACTTTCTGATATGATATTTTCATGAACACTGGGCATACTTGTATATATTTCTAGAAGGAGTTATACGATTATTTAGACATGGCTTAAACATTATTTGCTCCAAAATTTGCTAGAATATGGCGTTACCATATGATATGGCAGGCACCATTATACGAAATTCTCACCATTGGTTGGCTTTATTAAGCAGATGTTTGGTCTTTTAGACATTTTCCAGTAAGGATAGTTTTTCTTGGATAGTTATTTTTTTCTGTGGCGAGTATTTCGAACTCGTGATCTGCAATTGGATTATTTTTATTACTTCGTCAGTTCATTGCATACTAGCGAGTGTGTATTATTCATCAGTAGGGATTTTTTTCCATTGGATTGTTTGGAGATATTAAGATGTTATTCACTCAAGTGAATGAATATCGCTTTTATATGACAGCTAGAGACTTGTTGATTCCAATCTGGTACATTCACTCATTAGACGACGAGATGGGGCCTTTCGTATTTATACGATTGCGTGGTGGTACACATCTTTACCCATCGTTCAGGGCATTATCATGTTAGACGACGGGGCAAGGCCTTTCGTATTTATACGATTGTGTGGTGGATACTCATCTTACTTGCCATTGAGGAACTCATTTTTATCATCCGAGTGTACTTGAGATTGTAAGAGGATCAAACAAGAAACTACTAGTCACATATCAGTCGAATTTTGTTAAATAAATTAAAAATAAATGTCAGCAGGGTTACATTTTGTAATTCTTGTTTGCCAATCCAATATTTTGTTGCTATACTCTCTTGAGAGTACTTTCAGTTTAACAGCTCTTACAGCTGATGCTTTTGATAATTTTATGGTTGAGTTTGATACCTTTGAGAAGGATTTAAAGTAATTGAATCTTGTAAGATGAATCATTAATGGTCAGATTTATTTTAAGGCAGATCAATATTGCATATTTTGATGTGAGAGATTATAGCACATTGGTGTTTTTCTGTGAAGTGAATTTATGAGAATTTTGAGAGAATTTATGCTATTTGAAAGCAGATCTTGAATTTGATTACGATTACTAAGGTAATATTTTTCCTAATTGTTTAAGAAGTTGTCTAGATGTGATCAGATTAATTACAGTTATTGGATATTGTGTGCGTTGATAATTTGAAGCCAGTTATGTATTTTGTAGATCATGCAACGTGATTAAGTGAAGTTTGTGATAGGCATTTTGTGGAAGTTGTCAAGAGGAAGTTGCAATATTGCTAATGTATTTTGAAGCAGACATGAGGTTGTCGAACCCAGTCTAGCATAATTTTTGATATTCATGCTGTGCGCTGAATATTTATGGAGTTTCGTGGAATAATTGTGGTATTCAAATGTGATATTTGATAAAGTGAGAATATATAATGAAGTTGTGGATAGTGAGATCCAACCTGAATTTGTGAAGGCAATAATATTTTTTGGCATGATAATTAAATACGAGATATAACTTGGAAGTGATAAAACTGTAAGACAACATTCTATAACCCATATTAAACAATTTGTTAGGAAATTAATCAAATAAATAAAGTTGATAATACAAGATTTTCTGATAATGATAATTAATGAAATAATAATCTGAAGTTTAAGCATATAAATGATCTGACCTAATGAAATAAAAATCAGAATGACTAGATGAAATAATAAAAATCTAAATAACCAGATGAATAAAATTTAAATAAGTTGATAAATTAAATTTTAGAATAAATTAATGAATTAAATAAATGTATGAATTAAAGATTGAATAAATAATCTGATTTAAATAAATTAATAGATGATTAAATAGATGATGAATAACTGAATTAGAAGGTGATAATTAATTAAAGAAGCTGATGATTAATAAATTTAATTGAGAATGATTTGAAGAATTGCAATTTGAGTTGATGAATTAAACAATTTATATTGATGATTTAAGATGATTTAATCTGAAGGAGATGATGAAAGGAGAGTGTGTGAATAATTAGAGAGCATAAAGAATTGATGATTATAATATTCATTTAAATGATTTGATGATAATGAATTAATTATTCTGACATGAATATATTGAATTTTGAGATGAGAACTAATGTGAGAAATATTTAATTTTGATGATGATGATGATGATGATTATAACCAATGAGTAGTGGATTTTCTGTGATTCACAAACAAGCAATTATTAATGACAGTGTAAATAGTGTAAATTAATTATTCGATGTTTAGGAGCATTTTACTAACATTCAGTATTTGAATAATGCCATGCAAGCCATAAATTATGTGATATTTAAAATATGTGTTTATAATATTTGTGTTTAGAAAGATTAATATTATTTTTACATCCACATTCATGATGTTAATTAAAAAGAAGTTAGGTCTCAGTTATCACGAATGTCAGTGACGCAAAGACATAGTGCTACGGTGATCCTGAGAACCCAAGAGAACTTTAGAAATTTTTCCTATTTTATGTGGATTAAATACACTTTGAGTAGAATAGAGGTGGTTCGATTTTCTGGACAATGACAATTTAACGTTGGCATTCGACCATGCTCTCAGGTAGGATGAGTGTTTAATATGTATGTCTGACTATCAAGTTGAATAAATTTGTTTTTATCTTAGTTGTGATCTGATGGTGATGTGATTTTCCTTTTTCTTTCCTTGTCTTAATTAAGGCTTAACCAGGAAGGATGTGGTTTGCTAGGGATTCAGTTGATGGCGCCCATTTATATTTGCATTTTTTTAATTAAATTTAAGCCCGTAACGACCCAGGAGATACTTTATCTCGTGTTACCCTCTGCTTTTGAAATATTTCAACTGAATTTCCGACACATTCCTTATTTGACTAGAGGTTCATTTAACTCCGCTCTGTCCTGGAAATCCAGGAATGCGATGTAATAGCAGATGGGTCATCGCATCCCCAGGACGAACGGGTACAGTTCCCAGAGTAAGATGACAGCCGTTACTCTGGTACCTGTCTCCTCATTCCTCACTGCGTATTTGGCGGTTTTTTCCTTTACCCGTTGAGGTACTCGGGTTTTCATGATCCGAGGGTACTTCATTCGGAATTTCTCGTCTTTCCCTCGGTGATCAAGCTCGTTCTCTCTCTTCAGTATCCCGAAGTTGACGAATATATTCCCTGCTTTCCTGGGCACGTCCCCGCCAATCGCGTTCAGTCCCGTATCGTGGATCACGATCTCTCCTATAACCGCCGGAGTAGCGATAGTCTCTCCTCAGGCGATTCCCATAGTTTTGACGTCCATCTTGGTTCTGATTTTGTTGTCGTCTCTCATTATTATTGCGCTGGTCATTCAGCTCTCTTCCTGATTGACGTCTCCAATATGGCTATCTGTTTACCTGACGATTTTGGTCATATGGTGGTCTGTTCCATGACCTTCTGTCTGGTCCACCTTCCCGACGTTCGTACTGATTATTAATCACTGGTTTCGGTGTGTAAGTCTGGCTCACTTTATCCACCGTGGTCAGATTAAGATTCTTCACCTCAGTCCTCTGTTCTCCCCTGGATCTAGGTGATGTGAACTGCTCGTTACTGCTGTCTAACCTTCGCAGAACTTGGTCACACTGTGTGTACGTTGTGGCGTCAGCCGCAATTTACACGCGCTGGACGTCACTTGGGTATTGGCGTATAATGGTTTGTATCAAGTCTGCTTCACCCAATGCGGGTTGCAGACAACGAAGCTTGGCCAATTGCGAGGCGAAGTAGTTCGCATAACGCGTGGGCTGTGCAGAGCTGTATCTGTATCACTTTGTATACATTTCAGTTCTGATGCCTAGGTGTATCTTGCTGGACCAATATGTCCGTAATAGGGCTTCTCTGTAGTCTCTAAATCCCGTGGAAGAATAACGAAACGCCCTAAACCAGGTACAGGCTTGACCTTCATGCAAGCGTTCCACGATTCTCAGTTCACGCTCATGTGTTACAAATGTGTCTCTTAGATAATTTTCCACATTATTTAGGAATTCGACCGGAGTAATTCCGCTTCCTTTGCCGGAAAAACGGTCTGGTTGTTCCTCCCTCGACCTGATGATCATTACATTCGGATTGTGACCCTGTCTCATCGGTGAAAACTCTGGAGCGTTATAGTTCAAATAACTAGGTTGCTCAAATGGTGTAGTGTAACATGGACCTAGTGTTGACGAGACATTCGTCGCTGTGGCAGGTACCGGAATATTACTGATAGTTCCTGGTACTCAAAATGGATTCGTACCCTGAGTGGAAGTTAGTACAGTTGTACTTGACCATGGGTATGACCTGCTCGGTTGCTCGTAAGTAGTTACAGGAAAAACCGGAGCAGTCATCATCCTCGGTGTGTTCATGGAGGTGGTAGGAACATTTTGCTTAGGAGTAGAGAAGGAAATAGTCCTAGCTTGTGTCTCTAGTTTTTCTAGCAATCTGCGTTCTACTTGTTCGAGATCTTCGCTATTAGTTGTGTTGCTCGTGGCTGACAGATGAGTCATTTGCAACTCCAGACGTTCGAGTTTCCCTCGAAGACATTCGTCCACCTCCTGGATGGTCTTCTTGTACTCCCTCGAACTTCTACTAATCGTCCCTCCATTAGTGTTTGATGTTGTGTGATACAGCTATCAATGGTGGTTTAGTGTCCTGTGAATTGGTCTTTAACTCCCACGAATTCTTCCCTAACTTCTGCAAACTGTACCTCGACTCTTGAAACGTCATCCCTAACTTCCTTAACAGTAGTTTCAATGGTCGTCTTGTGCTCTGTCAGACGGCTCTCGATTGTAGGCTTATGGTTATTCATGTCTTCCTTGACGCTAATGATTTCCCTTGTCAATTCTGCCTGATTAGCGTGCAGTTGATGAGTAAGATCTTCTACGTTTAGTGTTAAAGTAGTTACAAGCTGTGTACTACTGGTCAGCTCATCACGAAAACGTACCATGTCCTTCGCGATGGTTTTCACGTTCCAATGAACGGCTATAGCTACGCCTATCATCACGCGCATGCTTGTGCTAACCAATCCTACTTCTCTTCTGATCCCATCATGAAAAGTCTGATTCTCGTCCCATCTTCCCTCGATGGCTGCTACTCTAAGGCCTAGTTGCTCTTTAATCGTGGCAATCTGCAATTGCAACTCACTCTTGGCTTCTAATAATTTCTGACTATTTTCTTCAATGCTTTCTTCTAACGCCTCTAACCGTGTTTTCGTTTCCTTTCTACCCGTGGCTAAGTCAGTGCGAAGATCAGCTAACCCCTTAAGTAAATTAGCATTAGCCTGCGCACGATTGGTTACTAGACCCCTCCTAAGGTCAGCTAAAGATTGGGTGTTAACAACCAAAGTGGCGTTAGCACCATCAATCGCACCTCTTCATCACTAAGAGAAGTATTTAAACTTGCTATATCAGCTGTGAGATCACCCCTAACAGTATCTATCGAGGCATTAATAGCGGCTACATTATCACTAAGGGAGGTATTTAAACTTGCTATATCTACTGTGAGATCTTCCCTAACAGTATCTATCGAGGCATTAATAGCGGCTACATTATTAGTCACGTCACCCCTCAAGGTGGCTACATTAGTAGTCATATCTCCTCTTAAGGTGGCTACATTTTCATTTATGGAGGCATTAAGGGTGGCTTCATTAGTAGTCATATCACCCCTTATTAATCTAGTATTTTCATTAAAGTCGCCCTTAACAGTATCTAGGGAGGCATTAATAGTGGCGAAGTTAGCATTCATGTTTCTCAGCATCCCGTCGAACAGGACCGTAAATCTCTCCTCATCCATAACGTTAATACAAATTTGAGATGTAGGTGGAGTCATCTTACATCTAACTAACTACAAAAATGGAAATGGTCCGGGGCAGAAAGTTGGTTTTTATCAAAAAAACGCCCACGACTACTGCTGGAATTTCGAAGACAACAAATTCTACATTTACTTTAACAACAACAGTCAAACAAGCAAAGAAACAAGTTACATTTACTCACGACGAAATACTGGAAAAATATAAGTCCTATCCTGAATTTTAAATATAGTTGTACTTCGCCCATGGTCTGACATCTTAAAAGAAAGCATTGTGACCTATTGCAATGCTGGACGACGTCTAGAGTTCGTCCCAGTCCAGACAAATTGTCAATAACCAATAAAATATCATCCTCTTCAAAACGGCATGAAGCTGATGGCCTTCAAGTCCCTAAAAATCGGCCACTTGTTTGAGCGCCAAAAGGATGGATATAAGTGTTATATGCCCGTTTGAAGAGATCATCTGGTTACCACCAACCGTGCATGGCCTCCCAGATGACCTCTTCCACCGAACACATACCGACGAAGAGGATAGGAGTGCAAACCAAAAGGGCTCGCCTGCTGTGAGACTCCCCTGTCCCAAGAATCAGGTTCCCATCATGATTTGCAAAGTCAAAGACAACCTGGTAGAACACCCCCCCCCCCCCAAAAAAAAAAACTACGAAAGAAAAGTAGTCCAGTCTTAAGTAATGATCGTTGGAAATGTTTATTGATAAAATCCACCCCCTAACCTAGGATCCGAGGGCATTAAATTGGCTAATCCGCTATCTAATCAAATACCAACAAAGAAAGAAATCTAACCCCTAAACTATAAAATTAAACCCTCGTGATCAGCTCTAATTACAATCAAGAAAATCTAGCTAAACTGGGGAAAATGGTACAAAGCCCTAATTAAATTTACAATGGAAAAGGTAACGATGTCCTAGGAAGAATCAGCGTGCCATAAATAAATAGTCAAACATGACTGCAAAAATCTACATGACGCTAAAACCATCCCGCATTTACGTTTTATATTTATCTGTCTAAATTAAACCTTGAATTACAGAAATATCGGATCCAACCGTCCGTGTATAAATTAAACAAAAGTAGTATAACAGTCATTTCATTACAATCATACACATAACAAAGAATTGTAAAATAATACTGCAAAAATAAACAACAGTAGGATTCACATAGGGAAAATACACTGAAATAAAACAAAAAACACAATAATTCTTGTTATTACCCTACCTACTTCGAAATAGAGACTGTCTGTTCCATCCGTCATCTAAAGTGTATGTGAATTCAGACAAGGCATGCTTTTAAAGCATGTCAAAACAAACATATGATAAACGGCCCACTAGTTGACTATCTTCAGTCAGCAAACTGATTCCTGTCAAGTCTAACCATGTCTCATGCACGTTGCATTGGTCCAAGTGAAAACAATCATGATCAAAGTTAAACAGTTGATTACGATTTAATTGAAGTTTTAACCCACGTCGGTTTAATAATAATTATCTTTCATGATTCAGGTTCCTGATTATTACTATCATTGTTTAAGAGTGTCTTACTTATTGAATGACCAACTATGCAAGGCTAATGGAGGGAAAACTTACAACAGAATGCACGAGGCATCTGTTTGTCAACAATAACACAAGTTATAAATCATAGTCGTAAGTCTTCTACAGATCCTTACAAGATGCATGATCCGAATAATCATAGCAATCTTGGGCACTAAGCGGCTCCAGTATCATAGAAATATGATCTAGTCCACAATAACACATTTCCAGATGGGCAAGCAATGCTCCATCTAATTACCATTCTCAAAATATCTAAACGTGTCCTCCACGAGATCACGAAAATAATTTATCTCATCAGTCATCCCTATGAATCTGCTGGCATAATAAATGAACGGGAAACCACCCCTTAGATCAACGTGTCAAAACACGGAAAACAATCATTCACCTTAAGTGAGAAAATAAGCCTTCAAAATAAGCAAAAGTGTGGCTCCATTCTTGAAGAGTTACTCTGATAGTATAAAAATATAAGGTAAAGATCCTTCATCTATTCGCTTACAACACTTGCGAATTCAATTAAATATTGGGAATGTAACTTCTTAATCACCTTGTACTCAAACAATAACAATGATACGATTGGACATTCCAACCGGGCTCCAAGAACGGCGCGATAAAAATAATCTGACTAGCAGAAACCAAAGAGTACTGTCGTGTGTCAATTGTCTCGCCTGAGGATCCAGTTCGCAGCTCTGCAGGTAACAGTAAAATAACCTTGAGCATCGCTAGCTGTCATTCTCACGAAACTCGAATATTATTCATCACGCTTCACCTCGTATCAAAGTCTATCAGAATCATGTATGAAAACTGGTGTAATGCACTCGAAAAATGTATATTGTTCTCATCTCTTACACATTATAATACAATGTCATTACTATCTGGACAACAAGGCTTCGTAAGTCGCCTTGAAAAATGAAGTTTAAACATAGGCTGGGTCACAGCTTGGCAAAGCGTAGCAAAAGAAAGATTTGTCACTATGCAAAGACTTTAAAAAAGATACTCCACTGTGTCACAAAAACAAATTCTCCAAAAATAAGGTGCACAGTGCACTCAAAGTAACTAAATGATCCTAGCAACACCATTCTCCTGGCTTATTATTGTAAATGATACGATTTAACGTTGAATGGTCGGTTTACGAGTGCTTTGACCACAGTCACTCCTATTCTCTGACATGATTCGCCATGAATCTAGGTTCTAAGACCTTCAAAATGTATTTACATGAAAATGGTAGATGCGTAACCTTTACAGCATCGAACTGATACGGCCGACTAACACTGGCGTATTCATATCTTTAAATAATGGGGTCTCAAAGTTACCAAAAATGAATAATACTACTTTGAGCTGGTTACATCAAATAAATCATTGCTCCTTCTAAGTTGATGTCCATTCTGTGGACTATACAAAATTATAACATGTAATTGCACCCCTCAGAGGTGGTTAACTCTAGGCATAAGCTTTCCACGAAAAATGTGGAAGCTTATGAAAAGTGAAAAGTATGACGTTAGCGGCGTCTACAAGAAAATACAAAACCTACCTAAATGACTGTTATATCTAAACGGTTGACTACAACTAATCCACCCCCGAAACCATAAGCAAATACAAGTAGAAATTAACGAAAACCCACGGCACCATGTTTCTCAAACGGAAAACTCCCAGGCTTCAATTTAGTGGGTAAATCCTTATGTTCCCAGTCTGTAGTAGTATTTTCCTCAGCCATGATTGGCGTAATTCTCGTAATGGCTTCCATATTGCTGGTGTTAGATGATCAATGGCTCCTCCATTAGGATATTTACTTCATCATCTCGTTCCTCGTGGTACAGGTGTAAATTAGCATATCGTCACAGTCAAACATTCTTGACGTTCTTGTTGAAATGGTGAATAAGTTAGAAAACACTGCTTTTATCACTGTTGATAATTAACCTAGCAACACTGGCTTTAAACTGTGCAGGCTTTTGAAAATATTTGGCCATGTGCCTGCTTCACTGAAGCTATCATTCACAGATTCTATTGCACATGTGAAAAGTATGACGTCATGACAATCACTTGAATATTTTGGTGAGATTCGCCTTTGCACGGCGTATTTCTCTGACATTAGCACAACTTTTACAGCAATCAATACTGTTGAATAGTGCTATAGTTTTACACTTGGACGTATTTTCACGTCCCACATTTCACCATGTGGTGTCACCTTACACATGTACTGGACGTACACAAAAAATCACTTTATCACTCGTTTTTATAAATATCACCTTATCGTGATTATTATTCCGTCGAACACAATTTCACAAGCACTGCGGTGCTGATAAACTTTAGGATGCTTTATCAATCCTTTGATGAGACTTGCTGAGTCTTCTAGCAACCAAAATGTTCCTCGGTCACTCGACCAGACTTATTAGAATACACTTCCATGCGGCTCAAGTGCACATGGAATTGTCCTTCCTTCCTGCACGGCGTGTTCCGGCTTCGAATACCGTCGAAGTCAGTTAGCAACTACTTCCTTCTTCCTCGCGTTTCTGCGATGCAAATACCTTCAAATTACTCAAAATATTACCATGTTGACGTTGCTAAAAATGCAGAATTATGGATAATGATATTTCTCAAAGATGCATATCGTAGATAAACATCGGCGATCATGATTAATTCTTCTCAAGCTTCCAAACGAAGTCAAAAATTCTCCTGAAGCTGATACAAGCTTCCGGAGTGCGTTCAGTGATTCATGGTTGGAGTATTCCATGTTATTACAAAAAATCATCACCAGCATGAGCTCAGGCGGGCTCAATACATGCATGCATACACAGAGAGACAGACGCACGATCATTTGGCCCGTGTAAATCTCATAAGTCTACTTCCATTATTTACAAAAATTGAAAGTCGTCTAAAACAGGATGGTCCGCAGATACCACAAGGGAAGGCATGGAGCCAACAAGTTGCCGAACACATTTGGCAGTGATTGTCACCGTCGCATTCTGCAATGTCCGGCAGTGAATGCTTCTTGATATATGGATCATAGAATTTGTCCCATAAATTCCCACAATCGGTCCAAGGAGTATATATCTGGGGATTGAGGGGTTATCTCTTTGGATAAGTAAAACCGGTGTGATATTGCATTATCAAGTTGTCCACCATAAGGGTGCACGAACGACATTGTAGGAGTGGAGGTGATCACTGAGAAGGCCCACTTCAGTGTGTGCTCCAGACGGATGAGGTGACTAATGTAGGCCAGGCTAGGATGCATGCATTGCCGGACCCATTCTAGAATCAACCGTGCTCGACACAACAAACTATTGTACAATACTGTTCTGATATTCCTGGGACCATTGCAGTCACTGAGCTCATGGAACACGAGTGAACCTTCGGCTCTCAAATCCCACAGAGGGCTAGAGTTGACAGGCAATCCTTTCAGAAACGTGTCGTGATAGACTATGGTAGAGTAGCCCGTCTTTTGATCATTTCCAATTGGAACAGCCAACGTAACATCTGTTCATCAAATTGGTGTGGGCGTCCCTTTTGCCAACTTGCGTGCCTAGAAATGTAATTATTGCAATACTAAATTTACATTCATTGCACCTTTGACCAGTAGTGAAATTGTGACGTAAGAATACACTCCGTCTTGCCGAGCTTGTGAAAGCGACCATTGGCGTCAGCAGTCCTACAACAGCGAGCGAGGCGGTAAAGTTTAGTAACGGTTTGAGCGTTGTGCGTAATAGCTGGAGTACATTCGGATATACTTATTCATGTGAACAACTCCTGTCGTGCATAATATCTACAAAACTTAACATAGGGTCCAATTTGGAAAACGTTCCTCGCTTAAGTATCAGTGCATCAATGGCCCCTGAACTAGTGGTGGAGAAAGGGAATAATAAAGCTAGAACACTTGGTGGACTTGGGCATTTAATGTCTCATTTGTTTGTATGTCATGTTTATTGTAGTAAAAAGATATATGTTAAAGTATATATTGTTCTCTGTCAAGTTTTAAAGCCATTCTTTCAGTGTTTCCTATACAAACAGTCAGTTGTAACTCTTCAGTCGGTCAACACGAATTTGCCCAATGAGAGGGTGGGGTATGATCCATATTTTATGTAAATAACAGTTCTGTAATAACACACTTGTAATTTTTCCAGGAGTGTTTACATATTACATGCATTGAACCCCGCCCAACCATTGGGCAAATTCGTGTTGACAGACTGAAGGGTTACAACTGACAGTGTACTGTCCCCGTTTATTAGTTGTATTTATTGATTGTTATGAGTTATGACGTCAAAATACTGCAACGAATGACAGGCATGCTTGGAGATTGCCAATTGAAACAATGGGGAGCAGTAACACAGAGGAAGAAGAGTGTGAATGGAATTCAAGATCGAGAAAGCAGTGGATTTGTACGTGAATATCTTCAGATTGAATATGTATAAAATGCTGATTATTATCTAAATAAAGTATTACATTTTCTACAGTACTGTTATAGACTATACTTTCACATTTATGCAAGTATTGGAGACATTCTCTGGTGTGAAGGGAGCGGTGTGATTGGCGGAGCGTGTTGGAAGTCGGAAAGACTGCTATAGAACATCTACAACCTACCGAGTGCCATGACCTGTATTTGAGTGTGATAGGCCATGTGGGCTAAGATTTGTTATGAACGCAGTATTACATTGTGAAAACGTGAAAATATTAACAATTTGATTTGTGTGGATACGATCATGAAGTGTGAATAGTATCGGAAGTACGATTACGCATATATTCGCAGATTTATAAGACGAGAAGACCACGAGGTCCGTTGAATGATCTTAATTGTGTCACGAAGTGTAGAAATAGGACAAAAACAAAATAGTACATTAGAAATTGATAGAAGTGCTTGGCAGCAGCGAAAGTAATTTAATGTTAAATCTGCCAACCAGTAAATTCAGCGCAATGTAAAGATCAAGCATGGCTAAGATGTTGTCATTGTCAACGTTATGGAGATTATGGAATTCTAAATACCCATGTTGGAGGATATAAGATTACAGAGCTTAACCACATGGATTTTTGACCCTCGAATTGATGATGATGGAGTTGATGCAAAGAGTGGACTCCCACATGCACAACTCACCATGGAAACGTAGGGAATGAATAGATGTTAATGATGATGATTTGATTTCTTTCTTAGTAATTAGACTTATTTTTGCTGACTGTTTTATTGTAGAAAATTGTATGTGAATGACTAGTCAAGTTTTCACTTGAGATGTAGGAGCACGTGCCATCAGAAGGAAGGGTATTATTTTAAAGTAATTCAAAGATGAAAACAGAATCAAAGAGCTACACTATATTTTTGCGACTGCAGGTATTATGACTGGCAAATTTGTTGAAGGTCGGAGAGCCTGCAGTGTTTTGTTTTAAAATAAAACCGGTGCAAATGCTATGAGGGGAGAGATACTATCGAAGACGGCGTGGCGTGATTGTGAAGGCCGTGCATATAACTGACCCATGATAAATTATTTTTTTAGCAAGCTGTGATTTCTCTCGAGAGAAATGAGATACTCCATGTTCGACGATGTCGAAATGAAAAATATTATATGTCAGAAATCTGTATCATAATGAGGGTCATTATAACACTATTTGTCATTATGAAACAGTTTCTCCCACCAATCAGTGCTCAAAAACAGTTGCCTGACCAATTAGGTAAGGATAGCATCGCACCTACGCTGACTTCCACGGCCTTCAATTTTAAATTTCAGTGCGTGGCTAGTGTCATAGTGGTGTATTTGAGGAGGCCATGGTTCCATGCGTCCCATGCACTCTGTTCAGTACCTAAAACTGGCGAAATCTCGATAGATATTTAAGAATATTTATGTTCGAACATAAAATAATTAAAATTATCGTCGATCATAAACAGCCGTATGCAACTCGCCTATAATGGTAATTAAAACATTCGTATGGAAATTATAAAAATCGCTTTGCTCGTTTAATAAACATACTCGTGTCTTAATTATTGCCATTATAGGCTCATTGCATAATGTACTATTATGATTCTTATTAAGGAAGGCAATGTAGGATGCCGGGCAGTCATTATGTCCATTATAGTTGTTGGTTGGCCGTGATAGTTGAAATTTGAGCGCACATGAAAGAGAATGTGGACCATGATTGCTATGAGTTGGTCAGTGGAGAGCCGCTTAAGTAATTGTTACTGGTGAAATAAATAATGATAGGTGTTGAGTTGTGAATCGGTTATTCACGGACACGAGTTGTATTTGTTATAGCGCGATGAACAATTGATTGATGAATTTGAGCTGACATCATGGCACAGTGGGTGATTGTTGATAATAATAATAATAATAATAATAATATTAATAATAATAATAATAATAATTAAGCAAGGCTAAACACTCCGGGAATAAAATCATAAACATTGCACATAAAATAATAAATTATGTTAATAATATTTTTTTATATGACAAATAAAATTGAGCATCGTGGATAAATAAAAAGCTCTTGCATAAAATAAAATCAACATAAAAGATCAGTTGGCTTATAATAATAAATCCTTAGCTAATAATACGAAGTTATGACTAGACTGGATTAAGATGTGGGACAAATCGGTTTGTGAGACTGCTTTGGAGAATTTTTTGGCAGATGTGTGAGATTATTGTAAGCCTCCGTGGCTTAGGCGGCAGCACGCCGGCCTCTCACCGCTGGGTCCGTGGTTCAAATCCCGGTCACTCCATGTGAGATCTGTGCTGGACAAAACGGAGGCAGACGGGGTTTTCTCCGGGTACTCCGGTTTTCCCTGTCAAAATTTCATTCCAGCAACACTCTCCACTATCATTTCATTTCATCTGTCATTCATTTAATCATTGCCCCAGAGGAGTGCGTCAGGCCTCGGCAGCCGGCACAGTCCATATCCTCGCCGCTAGATGGGGGCTTCATTCATTCCAACCCTGACCCGGTCGGAGACTGGAAGCAGGCTGTGGATTTTCATTGTGTGAGATTATTGTGATGCGGGATAGAAAAACAAGACTTACGATGAGAAGTCGATGAAATCGATCGTGTGTGCTTGTAAATTATATTTTGTAATTCTTGTACAGCCAAAGTTGAATAGTTTTGTTTCGAATTTTTGATTGTAGGGCCTAGAGAATGTTAATGAACTAGTAAAATTAAACGTTAAATGTTGGAGGTGGCACTACCATAACTCAGTTTATTATTATTCCTGTAAACTAGGAGCAGTAGAACTAGAATTATCGTTAATTTACATTTGTAGTGCTTAGACCTGTGCCATCGTCCTTTTTTTGCCATTTTTCTTGTAGGATAGGACTCTTGAGGGGATTCGTTAGGACAAAAACGTAGGATGTCAATTTATTCCAGGGGGTTTGGCTTGTTAAGCTTCTCACATTATTCCCCAATAGCAAAGTAGGTTATGGATCTTTGGCACGGAAATAAATGTCATAGGACAATCATTATCTTTATCTTACGTAGGGCTTCGTTTAAGTACCGTAGGTTATTTCGAGATTTTCCTTCAGTTTAGGATGTGTCACTCTGGCTTACCCCCAATCCGATACGACCCGAGTTTTATAGCCTCCTGCTGGGACTATCTCAAGTGCATAGTGTGATAGCGAAGGAACCTCAGCCCCCAACCTAGTGGCATCTCGGAGAAAGTGGGCTCAGTATCTATTAGACCTACTTATAGCCTACAATAAATAAAATAAATAGGTGTTTTCAGTATTCTTCACAAAAAAGATTTTGATATCGAAATTTAATATTTTACAGTCGGTCCTCTCAGTTTAGTGCAGACAGTGACGAAAGTAGCTGCTCGCATCCGGACCGCATACCACTCAAGCAGCTAAGTTCACAATCCACGCAAATTTGAAGGTCAACCACCACGTTCAGTGTCTTAACAAACATTACACATAACTAACAATTATTGACTAGTTCTGTTAGTTTAACTACTAGTGCAACTAAATAAGTGCAGGCTACATATTGTAAATACTATCACCATACTTACAGACATAGATTTAATATCCTAAGTGTAATGTATCTGATGATGATTGCTTGACGATCGAAACTGATCATCCAAGTGTATTTATTAATCTCGTGAATATTTTTCTGGATTGAGGAGCCACCCATCACATTTGGGTACAATCAAGTCGACCTACTGAAAAACATTAAATTTCGATTACTACGCATCACTGAACAAGTAGTTCCGTGGAAAAATAAAGAGCCTATTTTCATAATATCCTACTGGTCTTACTTAGGACACGAGGAAAAAAAACGAGATCTTTAAAAAATTGCACAGCCGCCATTTTTAAGTTCTCATAAAATTCCATTAAATTAGACGTAGTATATTAAGGCGTGTTTGAAATATCGGATGAAAAGTCGAGAGAAAAATTCCTTTCAAATATTTAAATTTCGCGTCACCGCCATGTTGTTTTTGTGCTCACCAGGTTATTGAATGACCCATAGGTGAACTTATGTTAATGACCTCTATCAACATACCAAATTTCAGTTTGATTGATGTAATACATTCGTCGATATTAAGAACCGTCTAAATGTATCGGATGGTCACCATGATGGATTGTTATATGTGTAGGCCATAGAGTTATGTACCATTAGATGAAGATTATTGCGTAGGTTCATTGTTGATACGTTCACTTCGATCTCATGATTAGGACACAAGAAATAAAAACTTAATTTTAAAATTTCGCAGAACTTACTGACCTGCTTACTTACTTAAAATATACGGTACTCTTGGGAATGACGTCTGATAGCACTGATCCTACTGACTATTGCCATGGAATTTGAAACCCCTAAACTCATCACGATCTCCGCTATTGTAAGGTTTCATCGGGTCTTTTTCCTGTACCTTCATGCGTGAGTCTTCTGGTAGCGGCTACATCTCTAAATCCAATCTTATAAGTCTTTATTAAAGCCATGGAGACGTTCAAAGTCAAATAATCTATAACATGTAGTCATGCTCACTTGTCAGCTACTTTGATGACCATGAGGGTATTGCAGTGCTATTTTTTAGTTGTGTTCCAAAGAATGAGTACAGTGCACAATTTCAAATTTGTCTAGTATTCCTACGACGTTTGGCCGTTCAGGGTGCATAGAGTATAACTAAGTTATCCGCGATAGTGACGCAGAATGTGGGTCGTAATTTGTTATGTACATGTTCATCTAGGGCTCAGCTTCAAAGCATTAAACTATTATTTATCTACTCTATACGATTGTATACATGGTGGGAGGTAACTCTTGTATGGAAAAACAACTGGTAATGGATCTTGTCACAAGTTACATGTCTGTAGCTTGCACCATTTCTGAGGCATTGCAGTACCGCTTTAATGTCTCGAAACGCATCATTGTAGCAAAGTATCTGTAAAACTGCTTTTCGGGTCTTTGTCCTGTGCCTTCGTGCTTTTAGCCGTAAATTATTAACGTAACCTTACGTGGTACCACCACTGACAGAACATGTCTGGCAACGCAACAATGTAAACTCGGGCCTGACACGCTCATAATTCTGGTGATTGGAGTCATCGTGAGGAAGAGAGGAGATGGCAGTGACGCAAAGTTGACATCCCCGGATGACTAAAGCGTGGACTGTGGCCACACAAGTAGCTGGACTCTCAGCATGTTCCCTGCACTTGCTACCGTATTGACAGTAGTCACAAAGCTACTGCGCATCAATTAATAGAACACTCTTTTCTCGTGAACAGTGCAAGCGACAGACGTAACTTGCGACATTGCAATACACAATCTATTGCCAGTCTTATTTCCATGTATGGGTTACCTTCCACCCTGTATACCGTACTGATCTTAGAGCAAAATTACGCTGACTAGAGTACATATACAATTTTATCAGGAAGGAAGCTTTTAGTTTTACGTGACCGTTAATCATGCGATCATGACCCACGGGACCTCCTTTTTACGAGGAATCCTAAACACAGGACATGGCATTTCACTTCGAAAATCTCACATGCATTGACAGGGAATCGAACCTGGTCCACCTTGGTGAGAGGCCAACAGCTACCCCCGCTCCGCCACCACGCCCCATATACAATTTTGTAAGCTCCCAAAGTTAAACATCCAAATCGTATGTTTACTATCTCTGAAGTTCCATATGGTGGACTTTAATCACCCTTGCAGTGATCTTTCTTATTGTATTGGTTACTCCGCCCATTATTCAATTTTAGGAAAACACATTTCCCGTAAGTTTATTATGCTCGTGATCTTCGTCCTATTCTGGTAGAAATATTGGAAGTCACACTGTATATATTTCCACTTGTGTCAACCTCCAGCTGAACGCTGCACCGTTGTATACTTTCCTGATGAATGATGGTGCTGATTGTTGTTTTAAGGGGTGGAACATCAGGTCATCTTCCCTTATCTGTCTAAACTTAAGTCTAAACTATTGATCGAAATTATATATTTGAAAATAAATCAATCATCAATTGCTCGGCCGCTTCTAAAGCAACGCCCTGCCGATGCAATCATAATCCTCTGCCATCAGCTGTATGCTTCATCTCATGGCAGGAAACATACAGAAGATTTTACATCGCATCCTTGAGCGTAATCCTTGGTCCTCCTCGTTCTCGTCCTCTCTTCAATTAAATTATTCGAGATGTCACATGATACACGGTATACCCCTGTCTTGAGAGACACTTCAGCAACTCCCTCTTTCCACGTATTCGAATCAGGACCCCTTCATTCATTCTGTTTACCATCTTCTCTTGAACCACATTTAAAATGCTTCAATTCTCATTATTATCATATTGTAGAATCAATAACAGTTAAGGCAGTGAACCGTATTTGCTTTTAAGATTCCCGCACGTACATTTTTCTCCAACTTTTCCCACCCTATATTTTACTGTATGTTCATCTTTTTGAGGCAGGGTGAAGGTACATAGCATATCCTATGAACATATAGTAAATGTTCACAAAATGTCAAGGAAATATATCCAGTAATTTTCTGAGAATGGAACCTCCCAGTCGTACTGCTTCCATGCCTTCATGAAACGAGGAAAATTATACATTTCTTGAAATTCAGATAAACTACATTCAAAATTGCCCTAAGTTCCCATGTATATCATTGTTATAATTAAACATATATTTATTTATTTATTTATTTATTTAAACCAAGTCTACTTGTTAATTGTCACTTTAACTCAGAGAGTCATATCGTGACATACAGACAATAAACACATAGATAACATAAATTTACAGTATGGCGTTAGATAATTAAACCAAATGTCCATTCGGCATTTCATAGCTTCCTTGTTATTTCAAAACTTAATAATGTTTTGCAGTAGTTATCTTCATTCACAATATAACTGGGCAACTTTTCTGATGGAAACTGCACAAAGATCTTTCTTAATCATAAATGTGGACACAGTGTTCTTCATTTTTTGACAGTTCTCCATGGGAGACACCTCACAGAAAGAATTACTTTTATTTCCCTATCGAGCCCTTACTGACTGTAAGAGTCTGGTAAGTTTTGTGGTAAGGAAAAAAAAACCCATCAAACTCACAGGCAAAATCTACAGACAGCAATATGTGGCTGTACGGTAGTAATCGTATAGGCTACCTAGTTAATACAGATAGGCTCTCCTAGGCTTTAACAAGATTTATAGCTTAGGAAGCCATCTCCTGTACTTGAATGCTTAATTTACATGCATCTTTGTTCTGAATCTCATCCAACGCTTTCTTATTCCACATTGCCCTGATGGTATTAAAATATTTTGCTAATTGACCTGCTTTCCCCCATTCCCTTTTTAGTAATTTAATTAAAGTGTGATACTCATTTTCATTTTCTATTCTGTTTAGATCTGCTTTGTCTACAAACTTTGCTCTTATCATTTTAATTTCCTTGCATTCCCTGATCAGGTGCGCCGCACCCATAACCTTCCCACAAAACAGGCAAATGTCCTCTTTTCCTACTTCTCTCAACGCTTTGTTCTTATACACCCCCATTAACCACCAAATTATCCCTCTCATTTCTCTTTTCATTAGGCATTGAGGCTTTATGCTCATAAAGTTCCTTATTTCGCAGAACTCCGTTAAGGTTCTCCTACTGGTGCACTCTTCCCTTAGCACCTGCAACTCTACGTCATTAACCCTTCTGCACACTTTTTTACACACCCTACCTTCCTCTCTTTGTAAATCCCATAGATAACCCATTCCTAATCTTTCCAGTACACTTCTTACCCCATCCACCCAGTAGCCCTCTTGCTGATGCTTCATTTGGTGCAGGTAGGCTACCTTAAGCATTTCCCCCCCCCCCCCCCCCTCCACCTGCTTTTAAACGAATCCAAGACTTTATGATATGTTGTCTAATGCTTACATCCTCACACAACATTCTCGCTCCACAATTCGCCGTGCAACTAGGTAGCCCCAAAATTATCTTGGCAAACCTACTTACAATACTGTCCAGGGTTTTCGTTCCTTCCTCTAAACCCCATACTTCCACTCCATAGAGTGCTCTTGAAACGATGAGTGCGTTGAACACATTCTTATACACTTTGTAGTCAAGATTCGGTAACCTACGCTCTAACACTTTAACATTCGCCAATGCCGCTAGCCCTTTCGATTTTGCCCTTTTAATTTGTTCGGTCCATTTACCATTACTCGCCATTATCGTCCCTAGATACTCAAGTTTTTTCACCGTCTCTAACTGAGACCCATACATGACCCACTTTTCATTCTTAGCCAGTTTAACTCCCTTTTTGCAGACCATAACTTTGGTCTTACTCGGGTTAATTTTTAAGTTCCAGTCCTCACAGTATCTCACAATCTCGTCAATACTATATTGCATATTATAGGGTGTTAGAGCAAGCAGAAGGATGTCATCAGCGAAAGCTAGGCCCGGGATATCATAATTGTCCAAGCAAGGGTTGGACCGTTGCTCAAAGCCCTTTGACTCGAAAATATCGTTGATAAATAGCAAAAAAAGCACCGGGGATAATTTGCATCCCTGTTTTAGTCCTATATTAGACGTTATCTCTCCTACAATTACATCATCTTTAGTTTTAATTGCACATTTCACTTCGGAATACACATTCTCAATTGCTCGTATCATTTTATGTGACACCCCGATTTTTCCCAGTTTAGCCATGACAGCTCCCCTGCTCACTGAATCAAACGCCTTCTCCAAATCAATAGCTGTGATATACAGCTTACCTCTTTTCCTTCTTATGTACTTGTCCATCACCGTTTTAACCATCATTATATTGTCACTGGTCCTCATTCCTTTTCTGAACCCTGTCTGGAGTCTCGAGAACACCGAACAGCCCTCTGCCCATGCTATTAAACGCTTGGATAAGACCCCGGTGTACATTTTGCTCAAATTATCAAGCAAAGTTATGCCTCTATAGTTGCCTGGGTCTAGTTTGTCCCCACGCTTCTTATATATTGGACAAATTATCCCCTCCTGCCACGCCCTTGGAAATCTACCTCCTTCAAAGATTTTGTTAAAGATTTTTACCAAGCTGTCCATCATGAACCTATTGCTACTCAACTCTTGCCAAAATTCATTTGTTATCCCCGAAATAGCACCTGACTTCCCTCCTTTACTTTTTGTCATTACTTCCTTAATTTCCTCTATCGATATGACTTGGTCCAGCATAGGCAGAGTGGCCTCCAGCCCCCTCGGGACGCCAAACTCATCCCTCTTCCTCCAATTATCTTCAGCATTTAACAGATTCTCATAATATGCAATCCATATTTCATCACTAATAGAGCTCCCCCCACCACTTCTGCTCCCCCTACAGTAAGACTTTATCCTGCTCCACACTTTGCTACAGTCGTTAGCTTTAGAATCCTTATTTAGTGCTGTTGCTTCCTTACCCTGCCATTCATCTTTCATTTTACTGAGCAGTTCCCTATATTCTTTCCTTAGACGACAAATTCTACTCTCATCGTATCATCCCCTCCTCTCTTGTATAACTTCAGTGCCCTAATAACTTCGGTTTTCTTCCTTCTACAAGATTCATCGTACCATCCTTTAATTCTCCCTAATTTTCCCCTAGCCTTCACGCGCATTTTCCGCCCGGCCATCATAATTGCATTCTCAATCATACGTATTACCCCTTCAATTTCATCATTACTGATCATTAAACTTATTCCTACCTTTATCAGCTCAAAATTTTCTCCCTGGAAGTAGTTCTGGAACTCTCTGCAGTTTTCCTCCCTCCATCTGAATCTATTCACTTTTCTCTCTATAGCTTTAACTTGTGGGTTCCCTTTTGATTTTGTCACCGCTCCCTGCACGTTGACGACAATTGGTAGGTGGTGTGATTCCCCCCATTCTTCAACAGTGAACCTCTTAATTAGGGCTAGTGCTCCTCTGGAACATATTGCTAAATCTATTACACTTCCTCCAATCTCTGTTATATACGTCAGGTTTCCTTCTTCATCCCCCACACAGACACCATTTAATATATATAGCTCTTCTGCACCACATAGTTCCAAAATCTTTTCTCCGTTCTTGTTACATTCCTTGTCTTTGCTGTGCCTATCCCCACATACGGCCTCGGCAACCCCCTTGCTGTAAAGGGGCTTTCTGTCTGCAACCCTCGCATTGAAGTCCCCTAAAAGCACAATCTCTGCCTCTTCATATATATTTTGAATTCTGTTTATTTCAATAGCTAACTCATCGAAAAAGCTTTCTCTTGCATACGGGGAATTCTCCGGAGGGTTGTAGACAAAGCCGAAACATACCGTTCCTTTCCCCCTCCCCCTAATATCTGCTTTTACCCACACTACTTCTTCCAGTTCTGAACTAATAAATTCTGATAATTCCCTCACCTCTTCTTTAATTAAAACAACAATTCCCCCTGGGAACCTACCGGTGCGAGCTTTCCTAATCTTAGGTTTTGTATATATATTGAAGCCATCTAATTTAACCACGCAACCTACAGGGAGCCAACTCTCAACAAATCCTACAATCTGCATATCTTCTATTAGGGTCAAAACTACATCGTTGCCTCTCTTATTTAAAAAACCCTCTATATTTACGCTAGCAATATTCCAGTTTAGTTATTTTTTACCCCTACCCTCCTCGCTGGCGGTAGCTCTACTTCTAGTAACTCTAGCTTTCTCTAACTCTAGTATACTGCCACCTGGAGAAGAAATGACCTCCTTCTCCACATTAAACTGCTCTGTCAAGGTTTTCTTGCCCCAAAGTTATTTTAGACTAGTAACTCGTTGTTTGCCAGTCTCACCTTTCTGCAAACCACGCACTTGTCCTGTGTTCCTGGCGCTGACGTTAGTCGTTCCTGCTCGCGCCACTTCCGTGTTGGACTTGGAGGTCGATGCTCTCTGTTGAATCATCACCGCACTTTCCTCTGAACCGACAACTGCTTCCACCTGGCTGCTAGGTCTAACTGTCTCCTGTTGTTGTTGCTTCTCCATATCCTGGAGTTGTGCCACTGTCCAAATCCGATCCCAGTTGTTGCCGCTAACCGCCAGTCTATTACCTTTTACATAAGCCTTGAGACCAGAGCTCCTTGCCTTCCTTAAATGAAACTGCAAGGTCCGTTGCTCGCTTGCCTCTTCTTTACTCATTTCTCTCCTTACCCATATCCTCTCCCCTTTCAGGTTCTTTGTGTTCGCCAGAATTCTGTGAGCCATCAGCGAAGAAACGAATGACACTTTCACAGGCCTCGTGCCCCTTCCTCGCCATATCCTGGTCACATTGTCAATCTCTGAGACTCCAATGTTTATCCGCATGCCTTCACTAATCACTCGGAGCACCTTGGATGTTAGATCCTCGGTGCTTTCCTTGGCATCTTCCTTTATTCCGTAAATGAAGACGTTTTTCTTTCTCTCATCCAGCTTGGTCTTCCTTAATTCATTTACCTCCACCTCTAATATCTTCACCTTTTCTCTCAGGTCTTTTATCTCTCTACTATTCTCGGCCAGCCTTTCTGTCACTATTCCCATCTCTTCTCTTATACATGTCTTCATCTCCTTGAATTCCTTACATTGCTCACGAAGAATGTCCCGGATCTGGTCATTTTGTGACACTTCCTTTACAATTTCCCTTATTTTTTCCATTTCTTGCCATCCCAGCTGACCAGGCCCTGGGTTTGACTCCACTCCTCCAATTAATAGTAGCGTCGCCACAACCAGCGCTACCATCCCCATCGCCAAAACCCCCATCTGTTCAGTGACGTTGCCCACTATCACCTTCCCGACACCGAAATCGCACTTCACTCTAGCCTGCCAGCGGCCGATGACCGCCCGGTACTGCTGAATAGCGATTCCCATTCTTCCTTACACTTCACTGCACGTCTGTTCACCTTGCTTGCTTGGTTGAAACTGTTTTGAATTAAACATATACATATGTTTGGTGCTCTTGTAAGTAAAGTTTAACTACTTATTCGTTTCCTTTCTTATCAAATTATAGGCCTACTTACAATGTAATTTTCCTTTACCTTAATTTCACATTTCGAAAACTAATTCGTCATTACTTAGTTATAGCTCTGACTGGTGCATTAATGTGGTGGAGAAGAACGGAAACCACGCTGTATGGCCTGTCCCATGCAATGTTGTTGCGCCGCTATATCTGCACTTAAAGGAGTCAAGGCTAATGATTTACTTGGCGTTGACAGCCGCCCCTGAGAGGATGGTGGTGAATGTTGTTTTACGGGGTGGAATATCGAAGTCATCTGCTTCATCCTACTGACAAGAGAACCTCTCGCTCCTGCTGAATCGTTTAATACATGTTGTTCAGGTCGTAGCTGTGATGGTATTTCACTCCCAAATTCATTTAAGTCAGGAATGGTCGAAGATTGGTCGCCAAGTTTTCATTTCTCCCCTGACTAATAGCGCTACTACAACCACTTCTTCCAGCATGTACCGTAAGCTCCCCCATTGCAGAGAGCCTTCTGGGGAAGTAACTCTAGTAGTGCTTTTAGTCAAAGGGCATATGAGATCTCAGCACTATCATCCACTTGGCCTGCTT
The DNA here is from genome assembly GCA_946902985.2 of Meconema thalassinum. Taxonomy (NCBI): domain Eukaryota; kingdom Metazoa; phylum Arthropoda; class Insecta; order Orthoptera; family Tettigoniidae; genus Meconema; species Meconema thalassinum. The sequence continues at coordinate 638,406,237 of OX336389.2, forward strand.
CAAGTCTCGTGTGCGTGTTGTATCATTTTAACAGGGAATGGTCCAAATGAATTTGGCGATGAAATACCTTGTGTTCTGACTGACTAACGGAAGGTGTGCTGTCGTGACGTCTCCTCTGAGATGTGCAATAGTACCAGCTAATGTACCCAAGACACCAGCGTGACAGTAAATATACCAACTGGCTCTGGCAGCCTTCTTCTGCCCTTAAAGACAGTCTAAGTGTTCTACAATATTAAGTTATTCATTAATATCCATGCAATCATTAATTTTCATTACAAATGGTTATGCCTTTCAGCGTTCAGTCTAGCTTGCAAGCCTCTGTGAGTCAAAGAAGCACCTCTTTGATTCCCTAATAACAGTTAGCACTGTCAACTCTTCTTTTCTACGTCTCTCAACTTGAGATCGTTCAAAATAGAGGCTAACCAATGCCTCCTGGGCCCGCCATTGCTTCCCTTACCATCTAAAACTGAGTTCATTAGCTTCCCAGGTAATCATTCTCCCTCCCTTACCATCTAAAACTGAGTTCATTAGCTTCCCAGGTAATCATTCTCCCTCCATTCACATCATATGGCCCTACCATTCAAGCCAGTTCATTCAAATAGCAGCTGGCTGCGTGGCTCAGCGGTAACGTTCTCGTCTGCTGAGCTCAAGCTTGCAGGATCGAATCCTGGTGCAGTAGGCTGGCATTTGAGGGTGCGCAAATGCGAGGGAGCCGTTTCAGTAGATTTACTGGCACGTTAAAGTTCCCCTTCGGGGCGAAAATCCGGCACCTCGGCGTCTCTAAAAGCCACGTAATAGGGACGTAAAACCAATAACATTATTATTATTATTATTATTATTACTCAACTAGCCTCATCTACGAGTTCATTCCTAACTTGCCATTTATATCTGCATAACGACTAACCGTCTGCCATTAATCCCGTATGGTTGTCCCAGCAATCATTCATAGTTGCTGCCTCCTGCTAATGAATGATGGATTCTAAACCCATTCACTCGCTTGCAATATGAGTAGAAAGCTGTCTGCGCATGCGGAAATATGAACAAATGTCGAAGTGCGTAGTGTGATCCGGTTTATGCGTATTGTAACAAGGGATGAAACGTGAGCATCATGTAACACCAAAGACGAGGCCAGTATCTATTTCCTGGAAACACCCCTCATGGCCCCATCACAAGTAAAACCGAACTGTTCCATCCGCAAAGAAAGTTATGACAACAATATTTTGGGGCTTCAAGGGCGAGCTTCTAGTTTATTTCCTCATCAGACAAGTAACAGGAAATTTCCCAACAACTCTGACATTCTAACTACCCAAGTACTTTTTCAGCATGGCTTCAGGGACTGGACGTAGTTTTCTTCCATGCCGGTATCGATGCTTTGATGTACCACTTTAAAAGAATGGAGAACATGTCCAATGGTAGTCCTCATCAGTGTTCTACTCCTGTCTCTCCCTACATCTGCCTGTGAAATGAAGTTTCTCTGTGTGACCTCTTGTTACCTCAATTTTCGAAGCTCCTTTCTTTAGGCTATAAATATTGATACACAAGACTTTAACAGGCAAGTTCACACGGTGAATGTGTGGTCATTTGTTGGACCCTCCACAGTCAGACAGGGAAATTCGGTAAGTTAACACTGAACATATGGGGTTAGTTAAGTGTTAGTTAAAAACAAGTGACTGATGACCATACAAAGTATTGACACGAGTACAGGAAGAGCCGCAAATCAGCTAAGTATACAAAACCACAGTGACAAATCAGTTACATTTAAGTGTTTCACCTAAGTAACCAACTGCAAACGTAAATGAGAAATTTTAAGAGTAACCGTTAATAGCAAAACAGTCTAGTACGCAATCACTTCAATAGCACGCTTACGATAGAAGTTAACAATTCAAATGGGGTTTCACACTTATACACATAAAAGGTACAAACAAATAACGCAACAGTATAGAAGAGTTATTTACTAACAGAGAAAAATTGGCTAAAATCCGATACGTTACAAAGTTTAATTAAAGCTCTCTGTAGCTTAATAATGCAAATACTTGTGTACAGACTGTGTTATATTCATATCCACTGAACCTAAATTATGCCTAAGTCAGCCATATCTCATTATGTTTGCTTGACGAACCAAGCAAGTCATCCAATTTAGCCCCTCATTTATGTGAGATGGTTTTTAGCCTATTGTCATTTATCCATGTGTGTGTGTGTGTGTGTGTGTGTGTGTGTGTGTGCGTATATCTCTGTGTGTGTATCCCTAATAAAATCTGTATGGCTGGAGCGATTTCAATGAAACTCGGTAAGGTCATAGTACTATTTTGTCCGACCTCGACCGTGCCCTTCAAATTGTATTACGTCTCACCAGTTCAACATGGCGGCAGTTAGAAATATTTCACCGGCATTCGCAACTACTGCTCATATGGGGTCATATTTTGGGGTATGTTGCCAGATGTACTAAGCACGTTTAGGATACAAAAGACGGCGATTAGAATTATGGCAAATGTATACTCTAGAGAATCATGTAGACCTCTGTTTAAAGATTTAAACATTCTCCCACTGCCCTGCACATATATCTTTGAAAGTATTATGTTTAAAAAGAATTAATGAATAAAGATGTTTTTCTTAAAACAAACAATGATGTTCATAGGCATAACACAAGACAAAATCAAAACATTCATATTTCACACACACAAGCATATATCAAAAAGGAACTTTTCACACTGGAGTTAAATTATACAATAAACTACCCCAGTATATAAAACTGGCCCCTAAAATAAAAACCTTTGATAGAATGTTGAAAGCTTATCTGCAGTGCCATTGTTTTTACTCTGTAGTTGAATATCTTAGCGTATAGGAGCGATGAAATCTAGAATTATATTTTACTTTTCTATTTTCATTGTAATACCTAGCTGTATGTTGTTGTATTTATATAATTAAGTTTTCATATTATGATAATAGAGTGAGGTGTAAATAGTTGTGCAATAAGATTGTATCTATTAAGATCTGTTATTATAATAAGTTATAGATAGTTATAACATTAGTAATACTGTATATACCTTTTAGTTCATTTATTTTATAGATGTAAATTCTGACGTGTCCTATACCAAAAAAGTATTGAATACATGTATTTGATCAAATGGAATTAATAAAATTCTACCTATCTATCTATCAACCTGAAGTTGTGTAGAGTGATAGAGGGCGCTACTAGAAGTTTACCTATGTAACTTTCAAAAACCTACCAAGTACAATATGAATATGGCTTGCAAAGCGAATTTGAAATATTTAAATAGACTTACCTCACGATTTACTCATCCGAGCACAGTGAAACTTGGTGCAGCAAATGCTTATACATATTGCAATGCCCTGACATCTACTATCCTGCCAGGGGATTGTTACCGCTAGACGTGGAGCGTGGCGGTTGTGTATACATTACGTCATCTCGTCTCGTAATGGCTGCAGCGAGCTGTTGCTGGGCAAGAGAGGAACGCATGTACAGTCAAACAATGAGAACACACCGCACAGCGCATGACCCAGCATGAATCATGCACACAAATGGCATGCGATGAGGTTTCGCAGGCGACGACTGCACGTCTATCGCAGGCGAGTGGCTGGGCGGAGCGCATTAGTTCCGATTTCCGCCATCGGTAACAATTCGCTGGTAGGGTAATAACTTAGTTCAATTGTTTACATAACCCTAAGACAGCGACTGTGCGAAATTTTAAAATTAAGTTTTTATTTCTTGGGTCCTAATCATGCGATCAAAATCAACGTTTGAATAATGAACCTACGCAATAATCTTCATCTAATAGTAGGCTATATATTTCTATAGGCTCCGTCCGTATTCTGGAGTGCTGTTGTAAGCGGACGTTCAAATAAGCTGCTACATGCCGCGATCAGCTGAGTATTAATGTACATCGAAAACGTGCGAGCATTTATTATATTATTTTATTGAAGTCATATAAGTCATATTTCAGTGTTGCCTAATTCTATTAAAGAAAGCCTTCTAGTCGGTCAACACAAATTGTGCCCAATTACATTGGGCGGGATATCAGTATGTATAAACACTTACGTGAAAAAGCAAGTTATTATTACAAACTAACACGTTTTTATGTACACAATGTGTTACCTACTTAATTGGATGGCATGTGTCGGAAATCAAGCGTTCATCTCCAGATCCTGTTCACTTAGGCTTAATTAGAACATGATATTTATGAAATACACTTAAACACACACATATATATGGTATAAAATGATTATATTACATAAGTTGGTTAAAACGCGTCAAACCTATTTACAGACAGTATAATTCTCTTCTATGGATGTTGCGTTATTATTATTATTATTATTTGTATTATTAACGTGGTTTAGGTATGTAGCCTGTGAAATATTGAATCTTGATGTAAATAATTTCAGTAGTGATGTAGTCTACACTATTTTGTTATTATGGTCTAAGTCAACCGTTCCTATTTAAACTAGTGACCTAATTGTATTGTTGGTAGGTCAAGCCTAGGCTTAAACACTACCGGAGGGAAGATGATATGAAATAGGAAAGGCCTTGGGAACAGAAACAAAATTTTGGAAAAAAGGAAGCGAAACCTAAAAAAAAAAAACAGTTTTCTTTGTAATAAAAAATTGTATCAAATAGTTGGGGAATCAAGGCTGGTGAGTGCACGATGGAAAATCAAATTCCAGTCTTAAAAATTGAATAGTTAAAGGGGCATTGTTCAAAGAAGTTTTGACTATGGAAACACTCCTAAAAATTTGATCAATGAAACGAATAAAGAGAACACAGTCTTGCTTACGCACAGAGCAACCAAGAGTGTGTACAACCAAGTACTTATAAACAAGTATAGTGATGCGAGCAAAGCTAGCTGAGATTGCCGGCCAGCAGGCGCTAAGTGCACTGTCCCTCCCGAGCAGGAATTCAGGTATTATGTGGGAACACAGTTCAATGGCGAAAAATGTCACCAAGAGGAAATTGAGTTATTTCTTTTCCTTGCTAAGAGGAAATGTTTTAAACAAAAGTTTGGTGCTTTTCAGTCGGTCAACACGAATGTACCCAAAAGAGATGGGTTATACCCTAAACCTGAAAAAATACATGAGATTAATAAATACACTAGGATGACCAGTTTCGATCGTCAAGCGATCATCATCAGATACATCACACATCGGCTATAAAATTTATGTTTGAAAATACAGGTGAAAATTATCCACAATATGTACAATTATTTAGTTGCAGTATTGGTAAAGCAACTTGTCGGTGTAAAAGGAAGGAAGGAAGCTTGTAGCTTAACGTGACCGTTAATCTCTCGATCATGAGCCACGGGACCTCCTTTTTACGTGGAATCCGAACCACAGGGCATGGCATTTCACATCGAAAATCTCACATGCATTGACCGGGAATCGAACCCGGTCCGCCTTGGTGAGAGGCCAACATCTTGACCGCTGCGCCACCACGCCCCAACTTGTCGGTGTATGCTAGTTGTAGTATATATTGTACCCAATGGGACACGGCAGATTGGCATCGAACTCGGGTCTTATCAGAGAAGACCAGGCCCATGATTCTGCCTAGAACCGAACCATTGATCTCTGAGGGGGAACAGATATAGGGAACCCGAGGAGCAATGAGTTATAATGGCATATAATAATAATAGCATGATTTCACGGCTAGAATGTGAATATCATAGCTGTTTAAGGTGAATAATTGTAAGAAAGTGCAGGCATATGTACGTTTTGGAAGCCTGGACGCATGAAAACCAACCAGCTTGACACTTGACTAATCGCAGCCAGCAGAGGGGCGTGTTTTAGTGACGCCGAAGGAACTCATTTCGTCTGGACCACAGGGACAGCTCGAGATTAATGACTCTGGGGTTCACCAGTGGACAAGGCTTGAGACCGGAGAAGGGGTAGTTGCCCACAGAAATTAATTGATTGCAGCCAATTGGAGCATTGAAATGAAGTAAGATTTACACCCAGGTGAATATATTCTAGGAGAGATAATTTAGGAGTGGTTTCACGCCTAAATGAAAGCCTATATCTCTAAATGAGCCTCTGAACATACTGCCTACGCGCAGGAGGATTGATTTGGAGACCAGCACGAGGGGAAGTATCCGGGGAGCGTCATGACGCTATGGAAGAAGGCAATTAATTGTAATTAATTGGCCGAAGCGATCGCTTGCACGCGAGTGATTTTGGGAACTCCACACCTAGACAAACGAGGATTATACGTCACTTTGTCTGGAAATGCATTATTTCAAGAAAGGATTCGGTCCCGAATGTCCAGTGGACTACGTTTTACGAGAAACCTTTATATAGGGGGAGCAGCGCAGAGGAGTCAGTTCATCTCCAGTTCTTCTTGACTCAACACGTAAACTAAAACGCTGCCAGATCACGCTAGAAAGTGCGCGAATTTGTTAAAGTATCGACGCTCAAGTATACTGGGAGAACAATGGAAGCGCATCATACAGCTTCTTAATAGTAATTATGAATTATGTAAGATTTAATATACAGCAGATATTTATCCAATATCATACGCAAGTATAAATTCGCTACAGCGTAGGGATAATTCGGGATGTTTTTGGACAGCGAACGTACCAGGAGGTATTGTCATAGTTAAAAATGACACATTATTATCAGGATCACTACAATTATGGGAGCCTGGAAGGCAGCACAAATAATCATGACAGTGAACTGAACAGGATTGCAGTAGAGATGATATGTATTGAAGATGACGGGAATCGAACGCACGCACACGCAAGATAGACTTTCACGGAGACCAGCGGTTGTCGTAGCTGCATCGCATCTCTGAGGTCAGGCGTAAGGAGGAGTCCAATTAAGGATCCACATGTGAAATAGTGCGGGAAGTGTATACAAGTTTTATTACAGTGATTTTAAAAGTGTTTATGTGTGTGGTAAAATAATATGTATTGTGTTAAAGTGAGAAAAGCCAGTGATAAAAATATGTTTATCATATTTGAAGTGTATAATATCAGTTGTCGTGTGTTAACTACTATGATGGCTTAAACCAAGCATCATGGCAGGTTCGTGGCTGGCGTGCTAGAATAACCCAGCAAAAATGAAAAGTGAGTACAAATTTAAAATGTTAATATAATTAAATAGTTCACCATACAACGAAGCATCACTTTAAGACTAAGATGTAACAGTCATTTATGTACGAGCTTTCACCACTCGTATTTTGGTAAAATATGGCTTGGAGGGTGATTTGCTTACGGCTATTTGGGCCTAAGATAGTGATGAAAGTAACGGTAACGTTAAATATTAATAATAATAATAATAATCCGGCGTCGGTAACAGTAATAAGTAAAGTAATAGGCGTGTCAAGCCTAGCGTACGGTCAAATTGTGTCATGTTTAACGTAAAGATACTGTATTTTTTTAAACAGTAAGAAAGTAACGTGAAGTATATCAAGATATGAGAGTTTTTCAGTGTCGTTGAATTGTTGAATGTATAATTAATATGGTAAATTCTACAGGGTTGTATTTGAGAACCATTAAGGTACTGTAAGCCAGTAAATTTATACTTGGTTTAGGAGCTACTTAAAGCTTTGGCTTAAGAGTAATTGCAGAGAGGCGTGAGCGCTTTAATAATTAAGTCATCTATGAGAAGTATTGTTTGAGCCGCATACACCGAGCAAGTAACGTAGAATCAAGTGATTTACGTCAATAAGTTGCGGGGACCATTCAAACATAGCATGCACGTTAGGTGAAAAGTTGGCTAATCTACGAGACAGTATTGCCTTGGTGCATACTTGTATTATTCGCAGCGAAGTGGACGGAGTCTGTCTGTATCCACCGCTTGCAGGAATTGCACCACGAGGGATAACTCTTCGAGACCCTGCGTGAGCCCATGTATTAATTGATCTGCCCTGTGAGGTAAGAATCATGTTCGTCGTTAGGAAACGCAGAGTTCCTTATTATTATTAAGCAGCTGCTCCGATGATAAAACTTGGATACTCTATCGAGATGCGCGCCGAAGCCACTAGTATCGCCACAGGACGGCAAGGCTATTACAGGATCCATCCCCTGCCATGAATGTTAATTAGGAGCCGATTTGAGCCCATTACACTATAAAAGTAGGTGTTAAATAATTAGAATGACTAAATTACTAGGGACTACACTCAGGGTACCTCCATTGTTCTGCACTTGTAAACAAACGTGACCTTGCTAGCAGCCATATGGGGTGGTAGCAGGCCACGAGGATGGCGGCCATCTTGCTCGGCCAGCTGGAACTAATTTTATTGCCCGCTTGGAGAGGAGGTCTGGTGACCTGATCCCTTTATTTTAGAAGCATAGTGGGACACTGAAGAATCTCGATATTTCGAAATGTAATTAAGATATAATTGTTGTGATGATGCCAATTGAATTAAATGATGTGTTTCAACACACATATCATGTTGGATCACTGTGATCGGATAATATTTGGCCCAGTTATTCTCTGAGGAGGAACGCTTCACCAAATATAAATAGGCATCTTTTTAAAGTGCATTTCCCCAGTTCACACTGATTTATGCAGACGGGTAGGTGATTTCAATGACATGACACGTTTGTAACGATAATATTTCGACCAGACCCAGAAAATCGTTGTATGGTGAAGCTATAAATATTTCTATCCATGTGTATTTTGGAAGGGAAAACGTACCACTTTAGCGTTCAAATTGATGGGAAAAGAGAATACGATTCAAGCGACGCAACACTAGTTAATTAAAGCATAAGATAATGAATTTATGCTAATGAAAGTAAATGCCCCGTGAAAACGGATAAAATGTTTAATTATTGCATAATTAATGTCATTTAAAGATATTGTGACTATTGTGTTGTGATACTCCAGTTTATGTTAAATTGTGCCACGTGAAGAACACTATGGACACTCGTAGATGTCTGAGAGTATCAATGATAGGATTCTAGAAATAGATTTGAGTGCAGTGAAGCACTAATTTAAGAAGAGACTCACAAATAACCTTGATTTTTCGTTGTGGGAAGTAAATGTAAAATATCCTTTGTTTGTATTTTTGTTGTATAGCCATGATTTTATCATTAAATATTTTATTTAGGAATATGTTGTTTCTTTCATGTAGAGTAGTTACCTGACAGACTCAAATCCTGAACATGTGGTCGTATGGTGGGCAAAAGACCGTGAGTTAGCTGGGATACAAACACATGTTCCATATGAATGACAATTGGGTACAAGGAGGAGATGTTATTGTACTAGGATTGAGTCACAGGTACTACTAAAAGTCGGCCAAGATATTAATGGTAGAAGCAAGAACAGCAGAAAAATTAGGATATATTAGGAAAAGGCCGCGTCCCATTTGTTAATAAGCCTCCTCGTCAAATAAATGTTGATAATCCTCCATAAGACATGCTTAAATGTAACTTGTTAGCGTTGAGCACCCACCTACTTATAAACACCATAAAAGCACGTCCTCCTCTTTACATTATCATGGCGGCCCGGGTGGGGCATTCGGCAATAAAAACCAATCCCTGGACAGTTTTACTAATAATTCAGAATATGGCCGATGTCTTACAATGGGGCAACCATTGATAACCAGACTTCTCATATTTATCATGGCCCAGGCAACGTGGGGCGGTATTAATTCATTATGGAATCGCCTGCATCAGTGCAATATAAGCGATCTTGGCATTGCGCAACCTGGCCACGGATATCTTTACTCTCATATTTATCATGGCGCCCAGATACGTGGGACTTATGGGATTCAGAAAACCCCATAATAATAGCATGGTTTTCATGGGGAAAACCATAATAGTATTTTTTCCTCAAACTATGTTTGAGCGATTGTGAGTCTTTTTTGATGATACTCAGACATTAGACACTGTTGTCAGATGGGTACGAGGGTCTAAACCCATTCCATTGGTGGTTATAGCACTGTGTAATATGTTGTTGTTGTTGTCGCGATATCGGAATTTTTTTCCCAATAAAACGCGCCAGCATGCTCAGCTGCGGCCTGTCTGAATCTCAAAATAAGAAATACAGGATGGCTGGAACTGAGGGGGTACTCAAGTGAATCGCGGAGTTAAAAGAACATTTTGATGCTACTCATGCCAAGAGTAGGGAAGAGGCTAAAGCATTTCAAGATGAAATAGCAGGTAGATTGGCTACAATAAATACTCAATTAGAGACCAATCAAACTGAAATGAGCCAGATGTTGGCTACAGTAAATACTCAGTTAGAGAATAATCAAACTGAAATGAACTAGATTAGAGGCTAATCAAACTGAAATAAACACTAGATTAGAGACCAATCAGTTAGAGGTCAGTCAAAGATTAGATTATGTTAAAGAATCTATTAAGCAAGAGGTAACTAAGAATATTGTTAGCGTGGTTTCAGAGATGCAAGCTAATAACGACAAACGCTTTGAGTCAATAGAGCTAAAACTAGAGAATAACCTGCAAGCGTGCAGAGAATCACAACGCGAGATTAATGATAGCTTAACCAGTATGTCCGTAGAGCTTAAAGACATTCAAAATCAGAATGAAGCGAATACTAAACGTTAGCAAGAGCAATTTAATACGTTCACTCAGACCGTGGATCAAAGGCTCGAAGACAGCGACGGAAAATGGAATAAGCGGATGGCAGGCTACGCGAAAGCTGTAGACGAAGCCTTAAGGAAGCAGGATCAGAATATCCTTGACCAGTGCAAGGAGATCAGTGAAGTAAAAACTTCTGCTCAAGGGAATAAGGAAATAATATCAAACATGGAAAGGCAGGTTGGAAAGGTTCAAAAAGAGTTAGAACAAACTCAAAACGATCTAGCAGTCATTCATAAAAGGCAGGATGAGGACCAGGGAGAAATTACAAAAATAAGGACTGAAATCTCCCATATGCATGGTCACATACAGAAAGAAGTTACAGGCTTACGGGAAGAATTGGAACTTCGAGAGGGCTTGAAGACTGAAGCCAGCGATAAAACGCTTGCCGAGGTAAGACAGAATCTAGCGGGGGAAATTTCCCATATGAAAGAAAGCCTTAAGGATGACAAGGAGAAAGTATTTTCTATGGCAGAGAAAAACCGGGATCGCTTGGAAAAAATAGAACGAGAGGTATTAGCTCGTTTAGAAAGGGCAGAAAACAGGCACAGCCAAATAGAAACTAGAATGATCGCACAGGAGGAATCCATATTGCGAAATCCGAGATCTAGTGAAGGAAGCATAGATGAAAATAGGAGAAATAAATGGGCAGAAATAGAGATACAGCCCACTCCAAAGAATACAGCCATGCCAAGTGACAGCCCGTATACCACGCCTGGTATACCTATTGCTATGTCCACACCGCATGAAAATGCTATACAAAATCAAATAGTCACTGTTGTGAGGGCTAGTGACGAGAAACCGAAGAAATATTCTGGGAGTAATTCAAACATGACACCCAAATACTGGCTTAAAGAGGTTTCCGAGTATTTGAATGACGCGAAGGTACCGCCAGAGCGAAGATTAAGAGCTATCGAAAAACTGACTGAAGGCGAGTGCGCCTTATGGTTTAGAAGTTTTCGGTACACGTTTGACACCGTTGACGAATTTCGCCAGGCATTTTTAAGCAGGTACTGGAACGCAAATATACAACAGAATCTCAGATTGGACTTGTACCCCAGACGCTATAGTACAAATAATCCAACGAAGTATGCTGAGTTCTTCATAGCTCAATTGTGCCGTTTCCGTGAACTTGATGAAGGGCCTAGAGAGTCAGATCTGTGTATAGCGACAGCCAAGCAGTTACCATATGAAGTACAACGTCTATTAATATCGGCAAACGCAAAGACAGCGACTGACATGGAGGAAGTGCTGAGGCAACTCGATCTCACCACAGCGCAGCACACAAGGCAAAGTCGGAACACAGAACAAGTCCACATGACTACTACACCTACTGAATCGACTAGGGTGCAGACTAAAAGTAAGTCTACTAACACCGAAACGGAGAAATCAGACTGGCAACGCGAAGAACGAGAAAACCAGAATTGGAGGCCAGCATACAGAGGAAGATCGAACCGCGGATACCGAGGAAGGAAAGCCTGGAATCAGCGCGACACGAGAGACCAGCAGCCTGATAACAGAAGAAATTACGGCCGAAATGGGAATAACCGTGAATGGAGATCCCAAGAACAGGGTCGCGGGTTCGATGAAGAAGCGGAAGAACGCTATCACGCATCACTAAGATATATGGAAGAGCGTGGAGACGACAATAGAAAATCGCAAGTGCATTGGGACGAAGCGATTAAGAATAGAAGGTCACCCGACATCTACAAGAATGATGATGGAGCCAAGAGTCTGGAACTTCAGCAGTACGAAGACAGACAGAAGAACTCCACAAAGAATGGAGCAATGGAATAAAAACACCAAAATTAAATGACCAAATAGGAGAGATAAATGCAGGATGGAATGCAGTGAATGTGGTTAACTGGATTGCCAAATCTGAGGAACTTATTGAAGACCAGGATGAAGGGACGGTCAATGTGAGAAGGGAACTACCCATTATAATTGTAAACATCGCAGGCATGAAGATAAGAAGTCTTCTAGATACAGGCTCAACGGTATGTCTAATAACCCAGGCGTTATATAATGAAATCCAAAGTAAAATCCACGTATTGAAAATACCTATTTCAAGCGTGAAGGTAAAAGGCGTGATACCAGATAAAGTAATGATATGCAGGTACCAAGTCTTTTTAGATTTACAGATAGGGAACTCTACATTCTCACAAAGCTTCCTACTTGTGAATAAGCTGCCTTTTAACGTTATTATTGGTATGGATTTCATAAGAGAATATAAGGGCATAATAGATCTCTCGCAAGACATTGTTATGTTTCGCGCAAGTGAGGTAAAGGAAGATTTAGAGCTCTCATTAAAACACAATGAAACGAGACCAGAAGAGTACGTATGGCATACATACGGAGATATGACTGGGGATGCAGTATTGACAACAGAAGACATCGAGGGAGAGTTGGCAACACTGGCCGCAGACATTGAAAAGGACCTCGAACCACAATTTGAAGAATGCCTGGGAGAAAAGATAGAGGAAGATAAAATTGGTCCAGAACATAAGCAAATGTTAAGGGAACTGCTATTTGAATACAAAGGAGTCTTCGATTCGAGACCTGGCCGGATCAAGAATTTCCAATATGCGTTCCAAGTTAGTGACTGGACACCATTCAGACAAAAGCCGTATCCTGTAGCCGAAAAACATTATTTAAAGGTCAAGGAAGCTATACAGGAGAAGCTAGAGGCAGGCGTCATTGTAAAGACGGCCACACCTTATGTTAGCCCACTGGTAGTTGTACCTAAACAGGACGGAAGTGTAAGGGTATGCCTGGACCTGCGAAATTTGAATTCCAAGGTCATACCAGAATTTGACCAAGTGCCGCCCATCAAGGAGGTCCTTAGGAGGTTCAAAGGAAAGACTGTTTTCTCAAATCTTGACCTGACAGCAAGTTTTCACCATCTAGCACTAGAGGAGAAAACAAGCTTATTAACTGGGTTTATATTCTATCAGCATACATATTCATTCGTGCGTCTCCCATTTGGCCTGAAAACAGCGGGTTCAGCGTTAATACGAGCGCTTGATCGAAACCTGTCTGAAGAAGTAAAAGCAACAACCATATGCTATGTAGATGATATACTACTGACATCTGAAACAGTCGAAGAACACATCAGAGATCTACGCAAGCTGTTGGATGACCTATGTCAGGCTAACTTTAAGGTCAATATAAAGAAATCTAACTTTGGTCAGAGAGAAGTTAAATTCCTAGGCCACGTAATAGATTCGCAAGGAGTTAGGCATAATCCGGGAAAATTGGAGGTCATTGAACATTTCCCGAGACCAACGAAGGTGAAGAACGTCAGGCAATATCTAGGCGTTATTGGATTCTTTTCAAGCCATTGCCCGAAGTATACCGAGACCGTAGCACCACTCCAAGATTTACTGAAGAATGGGGGAAGGTGGCGATGGACAGAAAAATGCGAGGAAGCCTTCGTGAAATCTAAACAGATGCTTTTAGATTATGTTAAATTGGGATATCCAGACTACACCCAGAAATTTATTATCCAGACTGACGCATCACTTATAGGCATTGGGGCGATGCTCTACCTGGAAAATGTGGGCAAGCGAGAGGAGAAAACTTATATTGCATTCATAAGCAGAAGGTTGAAACCTAATGAAAAGAACTATACGGTCACGGAGATCGAATTACTCGCAATACTGTATGCCTTACAGTATTGGTGAAAACTGATTTATGGGTTCAGAATTGTATTGAGAACGTACCATAAAGCCCTAACATTGCTGTTGAAAACTGACTTGTCGAGTCAAAGACTGACGAGGTGGTCATTGTATATACAGCAATTTCAAATGGAAATCGAGTATTGCCCGGGGAAGGACAATATCATACCTGACTTGCTAAGCAGATACCCGACAGCTGATGAAGAGGAAGCACTAGCTATCGACATAGAAGATAGAGACCAGAAGACCTTAGATGATCTAAGGAACATCACCGTTTTTCAACGTGAAGATCCCAGGATACGGTTGATGATTAATTACTCCGAGGGAAAGCTTGTCAGAGGAACCCCGATGTATGTTGAAGTCGAGGCACTACCAACGGAGTATCTATGGTTTAACCAGATGCTGCACAAATGGAGCGATACAGACCACACTCGACCCAGGATTGTTATACCACCAGCATTGCAGAGAAGGCTAGTATGGTTAGCACACAGAGCTTTTGGCCACCCTGGCGTAGACCAAACTGTTGCCCTGCTGAAAGAAGCATTTATTTGGCCAAAACTTAGTGATACAGTCAGGAATACAATCAGGACATGCGATATTTGCCAACGAGTAAAGCCTAACTCGTATTTAATGAGGCAAAAACCGATACCACTCTTGCCAGAGAAGCCATGTCAGCTTCTGGCACTGGATAATTTCGGGCCGCTTCCGAGAGCTAGAAGAGGAAATAGGCACATCCTAGTTGCACTAGACGTGTTTTCTAAAATGGTAGTCCTGTGTCCAATTCAGAAAACCAGTACGAAACAGGTACTTAAGAGGCTGAAGGAAAGAATCATTCCTATACTAGGGAAGCCGGAGAACATATTATCTGATCATGGGAGCTGTTTTACCAGCGTAGAATTTCGCAGAGAGTTGGAAAATCTGGGAATAAGACAGATTTTGTCCACATTTCGACATCCAGAATCGAATTCCGCTGAAAGAGTGATGAGGGAACTGCAAAAGTACATGAAGATATACTGCTCTACAGAAAACTGGAAATGGATAGATGTACTAGAGATTATTGAGTATTGTATAAACAATACAGGGCATGAAGCGACAGGAGAAGTGCCCATGAGCCTACATCTTGATAGAAGACCGGAGAGGCCATGGAATAATGTCATTCGGACACCTGTAGATGCACAGCCTGGACGCGAGTTGAGGATCCAGAGAACATTCGAGTATCTCAAGAAACAAGCGGACAGACGGCAGCGAAGAAATAGGAGGAAACGCTACCACAGACCACTACTCGTAGGAGAATACGTCTTATTGAAGAAACCCGCTAGTTCAGATCCAGAGAGCAGGAAATACAAAAAGTTTCAACATAACTATCACGGACCCTACCTGATTATAAGGGACTTGCAAAATAATGCCTACCGAATCAAAGATGAAGAAACCGGTAGAGAAGTTGTAGTAAATGCAGATAATTTAAAGTTATATAGTCCACCAGAGGATTATGAAACAAGAGAAGAGCAATCCATGCACACCCAAATGGACAGGGAGAGAGTCCTGAGAAAAACACGCACCAGGAAGAAAGAAAGCGAGGCGACCAGCTCGCAGACCCAGGCGAGACGAGGGCTGAATGCAGCTGTCAGTTAAAAGTATTTTACGACCAGTTGTGCGAGGCCGCTGCAGAGCTCCAAGGAATGAATGAACAACTAAGGAAGCAGAACAAGAGAATACGATGGCAGACATAGTGGAGTGGGGAAACGAGACATCCCATTGCCCGAGAGCACTGACTGCTTAAAGTAAACATTGTATCGAGTCAATGCCATCTGGAGGCCCGAAAGAATTCACTTGTAAAATGAATTTTTCGAGCTTAGCGAGGGAAAGGTGTACCCAATGGGACACGGCAGATTGGCATCGAACTCGGGTCTTATCAGAGAAGACCAGGCCCATGATTCTGCCTAGAACCGAACCATTGATCTCTGAGGGGGAACAGCTATAGGGAACCCGAAGAGCAATGAGTTATAATGGCATATAATAATAATAGCATGATTTCACGGCTAGAATGTGAATATCATAGCTGTTTAAGGTGAATAATTGTAAGAAAGTGCAGGCATATGTACGTTTTGGAAGCCTGGACGCATGAAAACCAACCAGCTTGACACTTGACTAATCGCAGCCAGCAGAGGGGCGTGTTTTAGTGACGCCGAAGGAACTCATTTCGTCTGGACCACAGGGACAGCTCGAGATTAAAGACTCTGGGATTCACCCGCGGACAAGGCTTAAGACCGGAGAAGGGGTAGTTGCCCACAGAAATTAATTGATTGCAGCGAATTGGAGCATTGAAATGAAGTAAGATTTACACCCAGGTGAATATATTCTAGGAGAGATAATTTAGGAGTGGTTTCACGCCTAAATGAAAGCCTATATCTCTAAATGAGCCTCTGAACATACTGCCTACGCGCAGGAGGATTGATTTAGAGACCAGCACGAGGGGAAGTACCCGGGGAGCGTCATGACGCTATGGAAGAAGGCAATTAATTGTAATTAATTGGCCGAAGCGATCGCTTGCACGCGAGTGATTTTGGAACCTCCACACCTAGACAAACGAGGATTATATGTCACTTTGTCTGGAAATGCATTATTTCAAGAAAGGAGTCGGTCCAGAATGTCCAGTGGACTACGTTTTACGAGAAACCTTTATATAGGGGGAGCAGCGCAGAGGAGTCAGTTCATCTCCAGTTCTTCTTGACTCAACACGTAAACTAAAACGCTGCCAGATCACGCAAGAAATTGCGCGAATTTGTTAAAGTATCGACGCTCAAGTTTATTGGGAGAACAATGGAAGCGCATCATACAGCTTCTTAATAGTAATTATGAATCATTTAAGATTTAATCTACAGCAGATATTTATCCAATATCATACGCAAGTATAAATTCGCTACAGCGTAGGGATAATTCAGGATGTTTTTGGACAGCGAACGTACCAGGAGGTATTGTCATAGTTAAAAATGACACATTATTACCAGGATCACTACAATTATGGGAGCCTGGAAGGCAGCACAAATAAACATGACAGTGAACTGAACAGGATTGCAGTAGAGATGATATGTATTGAAGGTGACGGGAATCGAACGCACGCACACGCAAGATAGACTTTAACGGACACCAGCGGTTGCCGTAGCTGCATCGCATCTCTGAGTTCAGGCGTTAGGAGGAGTCCAATTAAGGATCCACATGTGAAATAGTGCGGGAAGTGTATATAAGTTTTATTACAGTGATTTTTAAAGTGTTTATGTGTATGGTAAAATAATATGTATTGTGTTAAAGTGAGAAAAGCCAGTGATAAAAATATGATTACCATATTAGAAGTGTACAATATCAGTTGTCGTGTGTTAACTACTATGATGGCTTAAACCAAGCATCATGGCAGGTTCGTGGCTGGCGTGCTGGAATAACCCAGAAAAAATGAAAAGTGAGTACAAATTTGAAATGTTAATATAATTAAATAATTCACCATACAACGAAGCATCACTTTAAGACTAAGATGTAACAGTCATTTATGTACGAGCTTTCACCACTCGTATTTTGGTAAAATATGGCTTGGAGGGTGATTTGCGTACGGCTATTTGGACCTAAGATAGTGATGAAAGTAACGGTAACGTTAAATATTATTAATAATAATAATCCGGGGTCGGTAACAGTAATAAGTAAAGTAATAGGCGTGTCAAGCCTAGCGTACGTGCAAATTGTGTCATGTTTAACGTAAAGATACTTTATTTTTGTAAACAGTAAGAAAGTAACGTAAAGTATATCGAGATATGAGAGTTTTTCAGTGTCGTTGAATTGTTGAATGTATAATTAATATGGTAAATTCTACAGGGTTGTATTTGAGAACTATTAAGGTAATGTAAGCCAGTAAATTTATACTTGGTTTAGGAGCTACTTAAAGCTTTGGCTTAAGAGTAAATGCAGAGAGGCGTGAGTGCTTTAATAATTGAGTCATCTATGAGAAGTATTGTTTGAGCCGCATACAACGAGCAAGTAACATAGAATCAAGTTATTTACGTCAATAAGTTGCGGGGACCATTCAAACATAGCTTGCACGTTAGGTGAAAAGTTGGCTAATCTACGAGACAGTATTGCCTTGGTGCATACTTGTATTATTCGCAGCGAAGTGGACGGAGTCTGTCTGTATCCAACGCTTGCAGGAATTGCGCCACGAGGGTTAACTCTTCGAGACCCTGAGTGAGCCAATGTATTAATTGATCTGCCCTGAGAGGTAAGAATCATGTTCGTCCTTAGGAATCGCAGATGTCTTTATTATTATTAAGCAGCTGTTCCGATGAGAAAAATTGGATAATCTATCGAGATGCGCGCCGAAGCCACTAGTATCGCCACAGGACGTCAAGGCTATTACAGGATCCATCCCCTGCCATGAATGTTAATTAGGAGCCGATTTGAGCCCATTACACTATAAAAGTAGGTGTTAAATAATTAGAATGACTCAATTACTAGGGACTACACTCAGGGTACCACCATTGTTCTGCACTTGTAAACAAACGTGACCTTGCTAGCAGCCATATGGGGTGGTAGCAGGCCACGAGCATGGCGGCCATCTTACTCGGCCAGCTGGAACTAATTTTATTGCCCGCTTGGAGAGGAGGTCTGGTGACCTGATCCCTTTATTTTAGAAGCATAGTGGGACACTGAAGAATCTCGATATTTCGAAATGTAATTAAGATATGATTGTTGTGATGATGCCAATTGAATTAAATGATGTGTTTCAACACACATACCATGTTGGATCACTGTGATCGGATAATATTTGGCCCAGTTATTCTCTGAGGAGGAACGCTGCACCAAATATAAATAGGCATCTTTTTAAAGTTCATTTTGCCCTGTTCACACTAATTTATGCAGACGGGTAGGTGATTTCAATGACATGACACGTTTGTAACGATAATATTTCGACCAGACCCAGAAAATCGTTGTATGGTGAAGCTATAAACATTTCTATCCATGTGTATTTTGGAAGGGAAAACGTACCACTTTAGCGTTCAAATTGATGGGAAAAGAGAATACGATTCACGCGACGCAACACTTGTTAATTAAAGCATAAGATAATGAATTTATGCTAATGAAAGTAAATGCCCCGTGAAAACGGATAAAATGTTTAATTATTGCATAATTAATGTCATTTAAAGATATTGTGACTATTTTGTTGTGATACTCCAGTTTATGTTAAATTGTGCCACGTGAAGAACACTATGGACACTCGTAGATGTCTGAGAGTATCAATGATAGGATGCTAGAAATAGATTTGAGTGCAGTGAAGCACTAATTTAAGAAGAGACTCACAAATAACCTTGATTTTTCGTTGTGGGAAGTAAATATAAAATATCCTTTGTTTGTATTTTTGTTGTATAGCCATGATATTTAACATTAAATGTTTTATTTAGGAATATGTTGTTTCTTTCATGTAGAGTAGTTACCTGACAGACTCAAATCCTGAACATGTGGTCGTATGGTGCGCAGGAACGTCCCATACCTCGAAAGACCGTGAGTTAGCTGGGATACGAACACATGTTCCATATGATGACAATTGGGTACAATATGATGTTTGGTTAAATGCTAAAATGGTGTTAGAAAACCGGAAATTTTCTGTTTGGAGTGACTTTATGGTTGTAAAAAGACAACTATGGTTGTACTGTATAGTACAGGCTAATATTTAACTGGTTGGATGTCTTCCGCGCTGTAGTTGCGAGCAGCATCAACTTCACTCTTGCACCAGTGATGGTCGACTTAATTGGAATGTTATCTCACTGAACTGGCTTTACCTTCCCCCGCCCCGTATTCCTATGTGCTGTCTGTAGTCAGTGCAGGTGTAGTTGTGGCGTGTTGCCAAGTCTAGATAAGATGTATGTTATTGAATTCAGGAAGATCTTCAACTATTTAAGACCGTGGATCAGTCCTCGTCACGCCTAAGGTAGAAGACCTATACAAGCGCTGCCGGTCTTTGAGGACGACCCGGCACCTTTAATACTGCCGCGAATGCCGGCCTAGGTTTATTGAAGAAAAAAGTACATCGTACTCCTGATCCAGATAACATTTACCTATTAAAATATCCCTATCCCTCCCCCCCCCCCCCCTTTATATAGCTTGGCTCTGTATCGCTAAGTTGTATCTTGTTTCCTACTGGGTGTGTTCTTAGCAGAGGAAAGAGGCGTGAGCTGTCCATGAAAGTGTGTTCAATTAGATTGCTGGGATTGTTTCTTTTGGCTAGATGTATCTCGATTGCTTCCTTTATGTCAAGAGCTCTGCCTTTCGATTCGTGATGAGTTATTTTTAGGTCCGTTTCAATGTTAGTGAAACTGTGACCGCGTCACACATGTGTTCACATACGGCTGAATGTGTTCCGTATTTTATCGCATTCCTATGTTCATTATAAAGTGTATCTACTCGTCTCCCACACTGTCCGATGTAATTAGCTTGACAACCTGTATCTTGACACGTAATAGAATATACCTCTGACTTTGAATATGGGTCTTGTTTATTTAGATTACTAATTTGCAGATGCCTACCTGTTGTGTTGTTCGTTGTGAATGCCTTGCTTTTTGTATAGATTGAGGATTTTTATGTGTTCGCATTCACATAGTTGAAGCGCGCGAAAGGAAAGGTTTTAGGAAGCATTCTGAAATGCTGGAAGGGTTTGAATTAACAGGGATAGTTTTATTCCCCCCACCCCCTCGTCAATGGATCCCTAAGAGGGGGACCGATTGCACTCAATGTAGACAGAGCTAGAAAGCCCTCTGAGCTTTTAGTAAGAATATTGTAACTAGTAGAAGTTACTCGATAGACACAATTGTTTTGTTTAAGTTTGACTAAATTTTATCCAGCAGAGTGCAGATTAGAAGTTTAGAATGGGTAAGAAATACAAACATAACTTTAGGAAAAACTACAGTCCATAGTTAAATTATAGCAGAAGACAAAAATCGCCTCGAGTATGAAGCTGGCTGAGCAAGCTATACTCGCCTTTAATAATTTACAAGAATTAACTTAAGTAAACTTTATGTGCAATATTAGCAGAAGTTTTGCCATAAACACAGCACATGACTTAATTTGTATTAAACTTAGCATTCGGTACTCGTGATTATTTCTTTAAATACAGAAAGTAATGCAAGAAAACATGGGGAAAGGAAGGCCATACCTAACAGCTATTCAAGCAAGAGAAGTAGAGAGAACAATAACGACATTTTTTATTCAATCAAGTGGAGCATTTTGATAACAAGAATTCAGCTCTCAGACCTATTTCTTTGTTTAATCAAGGAAATACCCTACTTAACTTTGTGACTAGAGTGGTCAGTATAAAGCTTAACAAGATTAACAAGAAACTTGTCAAAATGTATAGATATTTGGTTAGATTGGTTAAGTAGTGAACCAATTCTTTATTAGAATGCCTTTATAGTAAAGCGAAAAGAGCTTTAGACAAATAATTTTAAATTCCTGGGATCAGCAGGAGTAAAAAGAAGAGAAAAAGATTACATGGTGGATTTATAACCACTAAGATTATTTATACAGAATTGAAATATATGATAAGTTCAAATTGGGAGGGAGTCTACTAATAGACAAAGCGTCATAGGGAACGAACTACAAGAAAAAAAACATTAAAGTTATTCTATATTGTTAGTAGTAGGATAATGGAAATGGGGGAAATGGGGAATTAAAGTCTGGCCAATTTTATTGTTTCGAACGGAACGAGACGTGGAAGATAGTCACACGAACACCTTTCGTAGCACTAACAATTTGGTTGAACATTGGTGGATTGTCACTATTGCAGTTTATAGTTCAATTTTAGTTGGAAATGAAAGTAATTGAAAGTTATTAAGTTTGAGGGTTTTGCCGTTGTAATAGTTCACTGTACAGAGAATATTGCAAATTAGACGTTTCTTGAGTTGTAAATAAAGTTGAATGGAACCAACAGAGAATCCTTGATGAAATTTGAAATTGGTTAGCTTGAATTTCAAATCCTGTAAAAATCCCTCGACGGAAGCAAAGTTATTTTCAAAGTGCCAAAATCTAGAATGATTTCCACGTGGGGAGGAAAATAATCCCCCATTTTTATAAAGATAATTTTAGAAAGTTTTCAGGAACATGAAATGGCGAGCTTGATTAAACTTAAGCGAAACAATATGATTTCCCTCGTAGGAGGCTTTTAGCAAGTTGTACCTGTTAGCAAAAGTCCATGTTTAGCAGGAAATGTTTATTTTAAACATTTTAAATTAAAATTGACGAAAGCCCCATAAAATTTGTTGTAAAACAGTTTAAATGAGTACTTATCTTTGCATTGTAGTTGATGATTAACGACCAGCCGTTAAAAGTTATTTAAAACATGGCGACTTATTGAAGATTAACACATGGTTAAAGAAGGTGAGCTCCTCCTAAAAAGAGGGCCGAACTGTCACACCGAAGCACACGAAGAAGAGTGGTTGAGGAAATTCAAACGCTCAGCGAACCGGAGCAGAGAGGGGAAAGGTGGGAGAAACAAGAGTAGGGATACAGTGTAGGCAACATACAAAAAACAAATTATACATACTACAGTTTCGATACAATAGAGTAGTAATCTTCATGGAGATTGTAGAGATCAACAATGATGCCATCTACTTGAAAGTTGTAGAACTTGCAGTTGTAGTTATTGAAATGTCTGGGATCAAAGGCTTCAACGAGTTGCCGCATGGAGAGCTGTGGAGGAATCTTACAAAGAAATTGCACATCTGAAACAGACTTTAAAATCATATAATAATATGCACAGAGATAAAAAAAGAGATCAAGATCGTCTCCATTGGTGTTTACGAAAAAGGGAAGCTAAAGAAAGAATGAAAATAAAGGAAGAAAAATCAAAGAGTAGTGATTATTAAAGTGTATGTTCCAAAGAATATACCAAGCTGGGGCCGAAACACCAACAGAGAGGAGAATTCGGGTTTTAAGAATCGAGCGGCAAAGGTAATAGCATTGATATATGTCTTACAATAAGGCCATTGGCTCTGAGAACCTTCACAACTCGAATTCTTTTATCAAGACCAGGATAACAATCGGTCACCCTGCCCTAGATGCATACCAGAGGGGTGGGGAGTGTCCCTGATGAGGACCAGGTCTCCCACCTTGATATTGGGATTAGAGAGAATCCCCTTCTGTCTCCTTTGAAGCGAAGTTAAGTATTCCAAACTCCACCTTTTCCAAAAGGAGTTACGCAGTGCCTTAATTTTACGCTTGAAAATCGACAAGGGCGAATCTGTATGGGAATTGAGCAAGGGGGAGAAGCGGAAAGGGAACTACCAATGAGGAAATGGCCGGGAGTTCAAGGAAGCAAATCATCAGGATGATTTGCAAGTTGGGTCAAAGGGCGAGTATTAACAACACCTTCTATTAGAATAGATAGCGAATTAAATTCTTCATGGGTCAGAATGCGATTACCCAAAATATTTTTAGATGACGTTTGATTAGCTTAACGCTGGATTCCCACCTTCCTCCGTGATGAGGGGAGTAAGGAGGTATAAATTGCCATTTGAAACCTTTAGAATAAGAAAAGTTGGAAATTTGTTTCAATGCAGGAGAAGAAGTAAGAACTTTCTTTCATAAGGAAGCTGCACCTTGAAAGGTGGAGGCATTGTCATAGAATATTTCTGAGGGAACTCCACGCCGAGCAGTGAAGCGAGAAACAGCAGAAAGGAAGTACGAAGTAGAAGCATTAGTTACTAGTTCTAAGTGGATCGCACCAGTAACCATGCAGGCAAAAAGAGATACCTAGAGTTTTCCAAACAATTTACGGTTAGCTTCAGGGAGTTACGCTGTAACTGGAAAGGAACCATATAATCAACGCCAGTTAAAGCGACAGTGAAATTCACGTATAATTAAGGAAATTACGTGACGTTTAGAAGGCAAAATGACAGGATGTTTCTGTCTTCGGAGAGTGAGGCGTGAGAAAGCTTCCCGCCTACTCTCGATAGCCGATTTTTATCAAGAAAGGGAGCGTGGTCGCAAAGACGACTAAAATAAAAATATCTTTCTCATCTGAGAGTAAAGATAATTCTGTAGGTAAAGCTTCTTTCTGCGTGAGTTGTAAAACCTTAGTAGTGGCAAGAATTAGTTCATGGTTAGTTTTAATGCGATTTAGAAAGAACGGGTTCATCAAAGACAAGATACTTCCACCTGAAAAGATAAGCAAAAACCCGGATGAGTTTATAAAAAAAGGGAATAACGAGTCAACAAAGGAAATGAGACGCTAGTGACGAGGCAAAAATCTTTTGCTTTTACTACTTTGTCAGGCAAGTTAGACATTGTAGATGGAGGTTTAGAAGGCCAGCAAGAAGAATCCTTAACTAACCATCAGGGACCGTGGCAGTCAAGATCAGATACGGCTAACTGAGACGGTGAGTAACCGCGTGAGATAATATCAGCGGGATTATCAGCGCTGGGAACGTGCCTCCATTGACATCCTGACGAAAGAGTTTGTATTTTGGCAACTCTATTGGCGACAAAGGTTTGCCAGTGAGTAGGAGCTTTAGGGATCCATGAAAGAGTGATCATAGAGTCGCTCCAAAACCAAATTTGAAAAAATTGAATTTTTAAGTGTTTTGTAGTTTTGGGGAACGTTTCGCTGCCATGAGAGCGGCGCCCAATTCAAGCCAAGGTAAAGTAATAGTCTTAAGGGGGGCTACTTCAGATTTAGCACAAATAAGACTTGAACGTGAAGATTCATTTGAAGAAATACAATGAACAAGGTATGCGCAACAACCATAAGCTTTTTCGGAACTGTCGCTAAAGCCATGAAGTACAAGGGGTGTGTAAGACGGAATGTTGATTAGAGTTCTGGGAATTTCAATAAGTGAAAGGTCAAGCAAACTACAACGAAAAGAAAGCCATCTATTAAGAAAAGAAATGGGAACAAACTCATCCCATTCGCACATAAGAGACCATAGTTCTTGCATGAACAATTTGGCGATAACAATGACTGGAGCGAGGAATTCGAGGGGGTTGAAAATCTTAGCTATTTCGGACAAAATTTGCCTTTCAGTATTAGGAAGTTCTTCAGAAAGAGACACCTTATAAATAAGGGTATCAGTGCGAGTGCACCAATGCACTCCTAAAGTTGTAATAGAGTCTGAATCGCCCCAAATTTCGACAGAGGAGGGATCTACTTCTTCAACTGGAAATTGCGCAAATTCGGGTGAGTTTGAATTCCACTTATGGAGTGGAAATCCTCCGTTACTGAGTAATGCTTTTAGTTCGCAAGAGATAAGAGAGGCTTCTTTCAAGGTTTTAAAATATTGCAAATAATCATCAACGTAAAAGGATGTTGTTAAGCTTCTGAAGCTTTAGCATGAAACAAATGACCATCTTGAGAGGCTAACACAAGTAGGGATCGGATAGCAAGGATTGCGGAAGCTTTTAGTCCATAAGTGACGGGTTTTAAACGGAATATTTTTATAGGCTTGCTTATTTCGTTACGCCATAAAATTCGCTGAAGATCCTGTTGCTCAGAGTTAATCAGAACCTGGCGGTACATCTGTTTAATGTCGGCAATAACAGCTATGGGAAACAAACGAAAGTTTAAAAGAATGGTAGACAAGTCTGATTGAATAGCGGGACCAGATTATAGGGTGTCATTAATAGTATTGCCATTAGCGTCGGGTGATGACCCATTGAAAACAACTCGGATTTTGTTTTTAATTAGATGTTTTTCCACACTGGATGGTGGTTCATAAAATCGGTTTCGACTGGAGGGTGTAATTCGTCTTTGGGTTTGATCACAACTTCCATGTGGCCGAGACTTTCGTATTCTTCCATGAATTCAGTGTACTGTTTTTTACAAGAGGTCCTCTTTTAATGGCAAAGAGGACTTTTTGCGCCTTAGGTTGAGAATTGCAAAGTTTCGAAGGGTTAAGCGGTCTAGGCACTTGAACAATAAATCTACCTTCAGGAGTTCGAGTAGTAATAGAGATCAAAAGTTGCTCACAGAATTCATTTTCCGACGAAATTGAACTAGAATTGTTCCAGATCGGTGTTGACAAAATGACATTGAGAAGTGGGCTGAGAAGAATAATGCGGAAGTTGGCCTGTGATTATACAACCAAAATTTGTATCCTAGCAACAACGTTAGAGTACAAGTGACGTATTTGCTTACGTAGACAATTCCAGAAGATATTTGCACTGAAGAGTATATCGATAGCACCTTCAATGTTAAACAGAGGATCGGCAAGCCTCAAGTTAGCAGGAATATTTAAGCAAGTAGTGTCAACAGAGTGACTCGGGGTGTCTTCGCCTATACTGTTAAGAATAAGACAGTTTAGTTTAAGGGGGTTTTTTCTTTGGCAAGAGTATTTTATCTGTAATTTGGAAAAGTGCAAAGCTTGCGTTTTTGAACTATTTATTCCTGATAAGTTAATGGAGGTGGGTGTTACGGGAAGACCAAGTTTTTTAATTAATGAATTTGACACAAAATCATGGGTTGCCGCCGAGTAAAGAAGTCCTCGGGCACGAATCCAGTTACCTGATCTGTCTTGAATTTACACATGAACTGTAGAAAATTTCACCTGAGCACTACGCAAAGACGTGGCGTTTTGAATGTATGATGGCGCATTGGATTTGCTAGTGCCATCACTTATTTATAGGTGGAAGCTGAAGATGCTGATGACCCAGGGTTATCAACACGGTGCATTAATGAATGATGTGCTGTTTTGCAATGATAGCAAAGCCTAGCGGATGTACAATTTGAAGCGGAGTGTCTTGGTTAAAAACAATTAAAGCAGAATTGACGTTGCGACACCAATTTCCTTCTGTCATCGACGGATAGCTTTTTAAAGGAATCACAAAGGTATAGAGCGTGAGCATCTGGACATAGTATACATTTTGAAGGATTATTGCGATTTTTTTGGGATTCACCTTGGCTGTTTAATGCGAGAGAACTGGGCTGACGTTCTTCAAAAGACCTAGTTTGGTAACCGGTAACAAAGGTGTTAGACCTAGAAGAGCTAGACCCAGGTTTTTGAGTGCTAGTAGATGCATGTTCGCGTCTAGAGTTAGTAGATGTGTTTTCACTTTTTAGAGTTAGAAGGGGCGGGTTCACTATGATTTGCAAGAGCGTTTAAAAAAAACATATGCTATTTATGAAAGTGACTAGATGATTATAGGAATAATCTTCGTCATGGGCAAGTTCGATTTCCCACGCCTTCAAAGTGGCGGAATCAAATTTAGAAGTGACTAGGTCTGTAGGTTGTTCTAATTGATTTAGTGCCTTTACAGGTAATTTGGTTGTATCATTGAGGGTACGCATACTATTGACCTCATTGTGACGTAAGGGGGCAGGTTAAATAAGGAATTCATGTGAGGCTGGACACGTAAGTGTACATTACCATATCTTTCTTTGAGCAGATTGAAGGCAATGGGGTAGTTTTCGGCACTTAGATGAAGGGCTTTTACTAATTGCAATGCCTGATCGTGAAGAGACGATCGCAAGTAATGAAATTTATGAATTACTAAAATAGCTTCTTTATCGTCAACTAGCGAGCAAAATAGTACATAAAAAGAATCCCAATCGGATTCGTCGCCTGAAAAATGGGGAAGTTCTATTTTAGGAATTAAGGGTCTAGGCCTGAAAGTGCTTTCATTATACGCGGTTTGTTGCGCTTGAGGTGAAATTGGGACAAGAATGTCATTTTTCTGATCTTCAGTGAGTTTGCGAATTAACGCATAGGCTGCACCAAGGCCTTCATAATATACAGTTTCAACCTATACCATGTCTGCCTCCTGATCCAACATGGATATTTCGATTTCTGCTTGAACTGCTTGAAATTTATCATATGCCCGTTCGTATTTTTAAGAGGTGTTGAATTATGTCTAAATTAGACTCGTCGAGAGATAAATCTCTAAGAAAAATTTTGAACCGGGTGAGTTGCCCTTTGTAAGAGGCACGCTTGGCGATGAGTAGGTAATCTTTTTCTTTTTTTCTTTTCTTTTCTTTTTTCTTTTCCTTTTCTTTATCAGTGGGTGCCATAATGCAAATTAAAAGCCGGAGTACAACTTACGCCTCTGAAGAAAGGTGATAATGCTGTCAAGTTGGCAGCGGAAAAAATATTGGAAGGTGCTGTATGCTGTAGGAGTTTGCAGAAGCGACTCCTCTCTCCTCCCAAATAGTTCACCAGCTTTGTGCAGTTTAAGTTATAGCGGAAAATTTCAAGTAACGATTAGTAATTTGCAAAATATTGACAAATTGGATTCGCAGAGTTTCGGCATCAAATTTTGGTAGGTCAAGCCTAGGCTTAAACACTACCGGAGGGAAGAAGGAAAGGAAATGAAAAAGGAAAGGGCTGGGGAACAGAAAAAAAAAATGGAAAAAAGGAAGCGAACCCAAAAAAAACTTTCATTTCTTTTTCGTAATAAAAACTAGTATCAAATAGTTGGGGTATCAAAGCTGGTGAGTGCAAGATGGAAAAGCAAATTCCAGTCTTAAAAATTGAATAGTCAATGTGGCATTTTTCAAAGAAGATTTGATTATGTAAAAACCACAAAGAACTTGATAAATGAAACTAATGAAGAGATGATAGTCTTGCTTACGCATAGAACAATCAAGAGTGTGTATAACCAAGCACTTATAAACAAGTATAGTGATGCGAAGAAAGCTAGCTGAGACTGCCGGGCAGCAGGCGCTAAGTGCACTGTCCCTCCCGAGCAGGAATTCAGGTATTATGTGGGAAAACAGTACACTGGCGAAAAAATGTAACCAAGAGAAAAATTGAGTTATTTATTTTCCTTGCTAAGAGGAACTGTTTTGGGAAGCATTCTGAAATGCTGGAAGGATTTGAATTAACAGGGATAGTTTTATTCCCCGCCGAGGATGGATCGCTAAGAGGGGGACCGATTGCACTCAATGTAGACAAAGCTATAAAGTCCTCTGAGCTGTTAGTAAGAATATTGTAACTAGTAGAAGTTACTCGAAAGAAACAATTGTTGTGTTTAAGTTTGACTAAACTTTTATCCAGCAGAGTGCCGATTAGAAGTTTAGAAACGGTAAGATAAACAAATCTAACTTTAGGCAAAACTACAATTCATAGGTAAATTATAGGACAAGGTAAAAAATCGCCTCGAGTAGAAATCTGGTTGAGCAGGCTATACTTGCCTTTAATAATTTACAAGAAATAACTCGAGTAAACTATAATTGCAATATTAGCAGAAGTTTTGCCATAAACACAACAAATTATTAAATTTGTATTAAACTTAGCATTCAGTACTCGTGATTATTTCTTTAAATACAGAAAGTAATGCAAGACAAAATGGGGAAAGGAAGGCCATACCTAACAGCTCTTCGAGCAAGAGAAGTAGAGAGAACAATAACAACATTTTTTATTCAATCAAGTGAAGCATTTTGAGAACAAGAATTCAGGTCTCAGACCTATTTCTTTGTTTAAAGAAGGATTAGCCTTACTGAACTTTGTGACTATAGTGGTAAGTATGAATCGTAACAAGATTAACAAGAAAATTTACAAAATTTACACATATTTTGTTAGATTGGTTACGTAGTGAACCAATTCTTTATTAGAATGCCTTCATATCAAGCGAAAAGAGCTTTAAACAAATTATTTTTTATTCCTGGACACAGCAGGAGAAAAATGAAGAGAAAAAAGGTTAAAAGGTGGATTTATAACCACTAAGATTATTTATACAGAATTGAAATATATAATAAGTTCAAATTGGGAGGGAGTCTACTAATAGACAAAACCTCATAGGAATTCAAGTACAAGAAAAAAATATTTAAGTTATTCTAAATTGTTAGTAGTAGGATAATGGAAATGGAGGAAATGGGGAATTAAAGTATGGCCTTTCGTAGCACTAACAATTTGGTTGAGCATTGGTGGATTGTCACTATTGCAGTTTATAGTTCAATTTGAGTTGGAAATGAAAGCAATTGAAAGTTATTATGTTTGAGGGGTTTGCCGATGTAATAGTTCACTGTACAGAGTATATTGAAACATTAGAAGTTTCTAGAGTTGTAAAGAAAGTTGAATGGGGCAAACAGAAAATCCTTGGTGAAATTTGAAATTGGTTTGGTTCAATTTCAAATCCTGTAAAAATCCCTCGACGGAAGCAAAGTTATTTTCAAAGTGCGAAAATCTAGAATGAATCCCACGTGGAGAGGAAAAAATTTCCCTTTTTATACAGTTAATTCTAGAAAGTTTCCAGGAACATGAAATGGCGACCTTGATTAAGCTTAAGCGAAGCAATATGATTTCCCTCGTAAGAGGCTTTTAGAAAGTTGTATCTGTTTGCAAAAGTTCATGTTTAGCAGGAAATGTTTGTTTTAAACATTTTAAATTAAAATTGACCAAAGCCCCATATTTTTTTTTGTAAAACAATTTAGATGAGTACTTATCTTTGCATTGTAGTTGATGATTCACGTCCAGCCGATAAAAGTTATTTAAAACATGGCGACTTATTGAAGATTAACACATGGTTAAAGAAGGAGAGCTCATCCTCAGAAGAGGGCCTAACTGGCACACCGAAGCACACAAAGAAGAGTGGTCGAGGAAATTCAAACGCTCAGAGAACCGGAGCAGAGAGGGTAAAGGAGGGGGAAACAAAAGTAGAGATACAGTGTAGGCAACATACAAAAATCAAATTATACATAATACAGTTTCAATACAATGGATTTGAAATCTTCATGGAGTTTGTAGAGATCGACAATGATGCCATCTACTTCTAAGTTGTAGAACTTGCAGTTGTAGCTCTTGAAATGACTGGAATCAAAGGCTTTAACGAGTTGCCGCATGGAGTGTTGTGGAGGAATCTTACAAAGAAATTGCACATATGAAACAGACTTTCAGAACATATAAGAATATGCACAGAGATAACAGAGAACAAGAATGTCTCCGTTGGTGTTTACGAAGAAGGGAAGCTGAAGAAAGAACGAAATAAAGGAAGAAAAATCAAAGAGTAGTGATTATTAAAGCTAACATAAAGTGTATGCTCCAAAGAATATACCAATTGTAATATATCACGTGGCGCATATACCAATGATACACTGCACTAAATGGAGTTAAAATTATGCCAACTTAACTGGTTTTGGAAGCTGATCCTTGCAATGTCCGTCCTTGATGCACACGCTCACTGGACGGATGCTCCTGGAAAGTGCTAGACTTATGCTTGTCACCTTGTCGCCAGTGGTGCGCTCTGGTTGCCATTTCCAAGTACTAATCTTTAACGTTGCGTCTAAGTGCGCCCCCACGCCATTGTCGTTGCAACTTATGACCATTACTTTTTTTTGTTTTTTGTCTGTTTCATGGCCGGCAATGACCTATCCGCATGAATGTATGCAAATTTGAGAAAGACGATACCAGCTATTAACGACCAATCTCTTCCCCTCCTCGCATGAACTAATGATTCATCAGAGCGCTGCAGCTAGTTTTTAATAACAACATGTTTTTTCATGTTAGTGTATATAAATACTTATATCCCGCCCAATGTAATTGGGCACAATTTGTGTTGAACAACTAGAAAGCTTTCTTTAATAAATCCATTATTTTATACAGTTACGATGTCAAAATGTTGAGTAGTATTGTTGGTTGCAATAATAGGTATTGTAACACACAGAACAATGTAATATTCTTCATAGTTTCCCTTCAAGAACTCACAAAATTGATTTGAAAACCCGGTGGATAATGACGGTGAATCGTAAGCAGTAAGTTCAAATTGTGCATTTGGGATTAAATTAGCCTATCTCTAACTAGGTGTGTTGATGTTAAAAAGTTAGTTTGGACTTTGAAGAAACGTTTGAGCACACGAATACTATAGTTCATTGCTTTCGAAAACAAGTTAACCTACGGGTGAAAATACGCTTGCGTAGTCCTACTTAGGCCAAATGGCTTCTGAAACCAAATTATTTTAAAAGCTCATCAGCTCGGCTTCCTAACAAAACATTTAGATCTTTAGATTTTTCGAGGGATCTTGGGACATCAGCTTCTCTGGTACTTATTTTTGAGTTTCATGAATACCTGGAAGTGTTGCATTAATTCATGTCTAATTTCATTTTGTATTTATTATAAATTGTTACACCACGACATTACTCCCTTAAAATCTCGGAAATTGTCCAAAACACTTCCTCGGGCTTTGATGTTTAAAGTTAGTATGGATTTTCAGCAAACGCTTTTGTTCACAGAAACTACAGGAAGACAAGTTAACCTATGGGTGAAAATACATTTGCTTACTTGCGCCGAACTGCTTCTGAAACCCTATTTTAAAAGCTCATCGGCCCGGCCCCCTATCATAACTTTTAGATGTTTAGCTTATTCTCAGGAGCTTGGGGACATCAGCTTCTCTGCTACCTAGTTTTAAGTTCCTGGGATACGTGGATGTGTCTATCACGTCTATTTTCATTTTTGTGTTTATTAGACATCGTAACACCACACATTACCTCCTTAATATCTCTGAAATTTTCGTCAACTCATCCTCGGGGTTTATATCAAAAGTTAGTTTGTACATCCAGGAAACGTTTGAGTTCACAAAAACTATAGGTCATCCCTATGGAAAAAGGGTTAATCTACTGTTGAAACAAATGCTTGCTTACACCGTTCTTCCCCAAAGCCGCCATTTCAAATTCCTCCAACTCAGACCCCTTGAAAAAAGTTTGAATATTTTAGACTCTTATAGCGATCTTGTGTGTATCAGCTTCACTGGTACTAAGTTTCATGTCTCGAGGATGTGTGGAAATCCCTCATTGATTCATGATTATTTTCAGAATTTACCTACACACCTAGGCCATGGTAATATAGTCGAGCTCATAAATTTGGCCACTCATAGCGCGGCGGAGCATTTCTCACCCCAACGCACGGAGCCTATGGCCTACATATATAAAGCTCTAACATGGCGACCATCTGAAATATTTAGACGATTCTCAATATCTACTAATCTTTGACAGCAATCAAACTGAAACTTTGTATGTTGATAAATGCTATGAAGATAAGATCACCTATGGGACCTTCAATAATCTGGTGAGCACAAATCCAACATGGCGGTGATGCGAAATTTAAATATTTAAATGGACGTTTTTCGTGATTTAACCATCCGAGCGCAGTGAAATGTGGTACGGTAAATGCTTATACAAATGTTAATCTATTACCATATAATATATTTCAATTGTTTTCATAACCACAAGATGGTGGCTGTGCGAAATTTTAAAATCTTATTTTTATTTCTTGTGTCCTAACCATGCGATTGAAGTTTGAATAATACACCTACAAAATATTCTTCATGTAACAGTACATAACTCTATGGCCTACATATATAAAACTCCAACAGGGCGACCATCCGAAATATTTAGACGATTCTTAATACCTACGAATCTATTACAGCAATCAAACTGAAATTTTCTATGTTGAAAGGGATAGTTGTCATAAGTTGGATATATGAGAATGTGCTATTTAGTTCTTCATGGAACTACTTATTATTTTGTGCAATAACAGTTCATGTAATTTATTTCAGATGTTTGGAAAATAATTGTAACTCCCCGCCCAATCTAATTCGACACACGCGTGTTGACCGACTGGAAAGCTTCTACTAGTAGATTACTAAGCAAACTATCTCAATTATTGCACCTTTTATCTTTTGTCGAGCACTGAACTGTCTAACTGCAATGGTAATATTCTGTGGGAGGCCACGCTGTGCAAACTTTCCCACGGATGTAGTGTGTTGCGGTGTAAAAGGGATTTGTAAGGCGTTTCCAATAAGGTTCCGCACAGTTTGGTTATGTGATCTCTGCTAAAGAACCCGTTCCTTGCTAGTGAGATAGCCTCACTGCGATTGTAGAGAGGGGAAGTGTGCAGCTGCATGAAAGGGAAATGTACAAGTGCAAGGGCTCCTCACGTGAGCGAAGTTTCTGGAAACTCTGGCATAGCCGAATGCCATAGGTAACAATTAGTTCCATGAAGAACTAGCAGAGCCGTTTTCCCTGCAGTATATTCTACTGGTCCTTTCAGTCTCAAAACTCCCCCAGGAATTAAATAGACTTTCATTGTAGTGGACTAAATAGAGTAGTTGGTGGTTTATGACATACATTATGATAGAATACAGGGCAACAAATTCAAACTCATGATACAGTATCCAAGCTTTACAATCATTTTATGCAATATACATAAATATAAAATTTGAAGATAAATTGAAGATATCAAAATGGTCTTGTTGCTGTGTCAGAGCTCGCTAAGTTTTAAGCGAGCAGCTTACATTGATCAAGGTGGACCTAACTCACATCAACACATCTTTAGAACTGGAAAACATATGTCCAATGTCACATGATGAAGCGCCATCTACAATACATGAACACAACTCCAAAGAATTGTGTACCAGAATATTACGTTTATCGCACAGATTCATTTTAATAACTTTCCCAGTGGCCGATAAAACAGAATATTAGTAAGTGATGGTCTTTTTTGAAACTGACACGCACATCATCAATAAGGTAAGTTACTAACTCTAGAGCATTGGGGTAAATGACCTCGATGTTGCACCATTTAAAATAACAATCATCACCACTATCTTACTAAATTGCGTAAGATATTCTACAAATGTTAATACCGGTTAATTATGACTCCTCTCATAGATTATTAAAGAAAGCTTTCCAGTCGGTAAACACAAATTGTGTTCAATTTCAAGGCAGGAAAACAAGAATGTATACACCCTACCCTGGATGAAATAATACATAAGATATTTAACACAAAATAACAAGCTCTTATGCACATAAATGGGGGGTGGTACTTAATTCAATGACATGTTACGAACGTCAAGCGATCATCAACAGATCCTGCTCACTTCAGTTTAGAGAATGTACGATGTTTATGTATTACACTTATGCATATATATTGAGCCCCTAAGGCTCATGCCCGGTGATACTGTAATTTCTTCGGAATGCACATTGCGATCAGCACCGGCCAGGATGAGTCGTCATGACATCGAACCCGGCCCACTTAAGAGATGGTCAACACTCCCATTTTCTATACAACGAGGTTTCATTTTCGCCGTCAAATATCGAGCAAACACAATTATTGAACTGGATGTGTATGGCGACACTCACTTGGATTAATTACTGTTTTTTACTGGTCATAAACAGTTATTTTACATCGCAGATATGCGAAGACAGACATCAGTCACTACACGACCAGAGTTGTACTTCCAAACCCTGTATTTATCTTCTCGGAGACGTCACAACTATGAGTTTTGTACTCCTAAATGGAGGCACGTTTATTGTAAGTGCCAAATCTTAATATAAAATTGCATGGTGAAATGGTGTAGAATAATAGAAGAGTTCAGCGTGTCTATTAGAACGTGCAGTTGCACGCTTTGTGTGCAACTATGCACAAAACTGAGCAACTGTGCAGAAAACTGTGAGTAAGGTGATCTTTTTGCCATTATTGGATTTGTGACAGTAGTCGGACTTGACCACATTGTACCACGAGGTGAGCACAAATGCTATTATTATCCAGTGAGTCGTTATGATCTGTTTATGCTCAGTGGCATCATTTTTATACTGAATTTTCGAGTAGTTTTGAAACCAAGAGAACCATTGATTACTGTGATTGTGGACGATTTGTTAAAGTCATAACTTCTGGGAGCAGACACCACCCGCGTGTCAGTAGAGTCCGTGGCAGGCACTCATGGCAAATTTTCATTTGTCTGCACATGTGTCAAGTCAGTGGTTGATTTTAAAGTATTAAATTCAACCATTGAAAAGACGCCCCGAATGAACACGGGTAGGTGATTTCTACCTGTATGGAAGAAGTGGAGATGAAGGAGTAAAAACCACCCAAGGTGAGGGAGCGGCCAAAATTACAATCCACATAATGAAGAGACGAAGGCGTTGGGTTATCGTGGAGCCGAGGTTTGAGCTCTGGCTTGGCTATATGGCCATAGCTCGAAGGTACAGATTATTCCAGAACGCTGATAATGTGCGTCTTTAATACAAATTCCAAAATGTCAAGGGTTCAATTTCATGTCGACTTAGGAAAATGCCGCACTGCAATAGCAACCAGCCTAGGTAGGACTGTGTTATATTATTTAAGATGTTTTCCAAATGTACCATTTCCACATTTACTATTGAATTAACGCTCAGAAATATGACGACGAGCGCCACGGGTACGCTCAAACAACCTGTATTAGGAGGAGATATTCTTAGACTCCTGCACACTCTTTATTGAAGATAGTTTTCCTCCTACGATGCAACAGATCTGCAATTTAAAGGCTTGTAGTTATTGTACAGAACATACTAGTCGTATCATTTGACAGATGTAAGGGCTACACTGTCGCTTATGAAATGGAATATTTAGTGAGCTCTGAAGCCACTACCTTTGATTTTGAGTGCTTTAGAATATGTGCCCAGGGAGCACACTGTTTGTTAAAAAATATTCCAAGAATACCTGAGTGAACGGTACATGGTTCAGTGACAGAGAGCACAGACGGCATTGTAGCTGCTGATGCTAGGCAATGCACTCGAGTGGAGTGAAATATCTTTCGTTTTGTTTTCTATGGCAATAACTTTTATTTCAACGAGTGTGGCAGGGATTCTCTCTGCAGTTGAGTTATTGTGACATTAGGTGTGTATTGTACGAGGCATGAGCTCACAGATACGACTGTAGTAATTTTGTATAGCTCATGGTATTCAACGTAAACTGCGAAGTGAGGTTACATGGCAAAGTGATTGTGCCTGGCTACGTTAGACAGGGAATACAACGGTCGCCAGCTGTGAGCGAGATACTTGTTTCCTCCCAGCATGCAACATAAATGAAACTTCAAATGACAGTGAACTAAACATTTACGAATATAAGCTTCCCATGAGTAATTTTGATAAGAAGGTGAGGTCGCTAATAAGCATTATTTTGGTTATAATATGAGACAATCACGTCATATTTCGGGCTATGTTTAGCCGTTTTGACACACATTTTTTGTGAGCCTTTCGAATGTTAGAGTTAGATCCAAGATATCCCTTCCATTTATTATGAGTTTATCAGACCAGACCATGTATAAAATTAGTAATTATGCTATTGTTGTGTCTTTCGAGACGATTAATTGATGGGATGGACGTTGGTCACACACATTATTGATGGTATTACCTGTGATGGAGTTTGCCTTTTCAACTCATCAGTCGAAGGTTTAGCGAGCCTGGAGAGCCGCACGTTTCCGCTAAATTTAGCGACTGTTATTGTGTTAAGTTTGAGGTATGTTTTCACGTTGAATGGACATCCACATGGCAGTGTTTATGCTGTTGTTGTCGAGTATCACCATGGTCATTAGGGATATTAAACCGCATAGAAAGGGATTAAAACTGAAATGAAATTGAAATTAAATCATGAACGTAATAATTATTCTATTTTTAAACGAACCACCAAATAAGATGCTGAATGAATCTAAACTTGAGATGATATTTTTTATTGAATGACCGACACAATGGAACATCTGACATTTATGAACGATGATTTAGACCTCGCTGACACTACTTGAGACTACGACGTTGCTAATGCCACTGAAATCCTGTAAGGCCTGGGCATTTGGTGACTAAATGACTTAAGTCACTGTTTAACTGTGCTGTCACCACCCTAAATTCATGCACATAGGTGACGATCGGACGCAAACAGCGAACTGATTAGCGTAGGCTGGAGTGCGTATAATTCATGTGTGTTAATTTTAGATTGCAATATATTCTACCTTGTATCCTGTGGGTATTAGATTAATTTCTCTTTTTTATAGTGCTTGGTTCCTATTTAGCTTTGATTTTTCTTGTCACAGATGCATCTGGAAGTAATGCAAATTAGAAATTAACTAACTATTCAACATAAAATTAAATGTTAGAAGTGACACCAACGTAACATAGCTTATATTTATTGGTGTATTAAACGTAAAGTATACTCTAGTTGCTGTAGGTCGATTAATATTCTTTCTTTGCTGTAAATTCACTGGATGTGACTATTCGTATTCTTAATTACGTTTTTATTTATGTAGGGAACATCTTACGTGACACATTGTTAGCTTGATTGCTGTTTATTGATTTTTGTGTAAGAAGGAATTTCGTGGGGGTTTAATTAAATTCAGTTTAAGGGAATCATTATTTATTGCTTTTTAGACTTGCGGACTAGCTAAGATTCTTAACCCTCCGAGGTAGGATATGGGTTTGTGATTTTAAAATAAATTATTAACGAGTTTTACCTAAATGTGGACTATTCATTTCTAGCTTTATGTTTTTGTGGGGTGTGTTTCCTCGGGCTTGTCTAAGACTTTTTCTCCTCAGTTACCTGATACGCCCTGAGCTATAATTCTCGTGCTGGAGCTAGTCTGAGGATGCACCCGATCCTCTCAGTGCGTGGGTTCGGAGGATAAGGAAGTCAGAAAGGACATATGTGGCAGATGTTCCCCTGGCGACCTTATCTGACGGGCACAATATATATACAATATTTAGGTAACAAAAGTCTGTAAAACTTGTGTAACGTGTCAATCTTATTTACAGCTATTTATAGCTCATTCTGTTTGAAGCACTTCTATAGCTGGTGCATTATTAATAACAAAGTTTATGTATGTTAACCTGTGATCTATTAATTCTTATTGTGTCGGACTTCAGGAATGATGTTGTCTAGACTATTTTGTTATTTTGATTCTAATTCAACCGTTCCTATTTAAACTGGTGGCCTGTTGTTATGAGGTGATATTTTCAATGTGGCGAATACACTTATAATACAAAGAACTAGACTTGAATAAGGTTATGTAAACTTGACTGGTATTTGAATGCTGAATCGTATACGGCGTCCGTTCTCACTCACTGCTCACTGGTTGCTGTGAGCACTTTTAACTTCCTTTTTGTAAATTGTAGCGCCATCTACTTTTTATTCTGTGGACTGTGTTACTAAACGGTACGTCGAAGCAGTGTCCGCGCCATCTGTTGTTGTTTCTTAAAACCTTTCTTGGTTTAATTAGCTTGTGTCTTGAGCCGGTAATGTCCTAACCAGTGATGATGTATGCTAATGGTTCAGGACGATCTCAACTATTAACTGCTAATCTCTTCCCTGCCTCGCATAAACTGATGAGCCTTCTGTAAGCGCAACAGGTCTATTAGGGCGTCTTGAACTCGTTCACCCTGCCTAACTTAAGCCTTGGTTTATTGATAATATGGTACCGCGTACATCCGCTTCGCATTTTCCTTTGATATTTTTATTATCCCGCATTGTTATTCATTGTCTGGCTTCTTTCGTTTAGTTGTTTTATTTTTATTGGCAGGAGTATTGCTAATAGTGTGAATAGGGGTAAGCTATCCAACCATGTGTGTTCATTTAGATTATCTGGGTTGTTTTCTTTAGCTCAATGAATTTATGTGGCTTCTTTTATGTCAAGTCCCCTACCATTTGTTTCGTAGTGTATGATTCTTCGGTCTGTTTATATATTTGTGAAGCTATGTCCGGCGTCATACATGTTGTGTACGTAATTTGCCTGACACACTGTTTCTAATTTTGAGTATGGGTTTTGTTTATTTAAATTGCTATTATGAAGATGCATACCAAGTGTGTTGTTTGTTCTGAATATTATTTTCATTCCTTGATATGTTGAAATGATTGGTGATTTTGTCGAGTTTGCGTTCACGAAATTGAAACGCGCGAACTTGCTCACATTACTGATTGGCGTTTGTACTACACTATATTTTGTCCTATGTCTTCATATTATTTGATCTATCTTATTGGGTGTGAAGTTGTTTTCTTTATCTATTTGTTTTATGGGTTTAATTTCGTTGCTGTAATTTTATTTTGTCCTGGTTATGCTTAAGACCCTGTGTGTCATCGATTTCAAACCCACTTTTTTATATTCGCTTGGGCGCTGTTCT
Source organism: Meconema thalassinum (assembly GCA_946902985.2). Lineage (NCBI taxonomy): Eukaryota > Metazoa > Arthropoda > Insecta > Orthoptera > Tettigoniidae > Meconema > Meconema thalassinum. The sequence continues at coordinate 638,446,343 of OX336389.2, forward strand.
TCTCCTATTGTTGTATCTGCTCTAAGCCTACGTCCATTGACTTTTTCCCAGTTCTTCATAGAAGGAGACATGAGTATTATTCCTCTTTAATTTGCACTATCCGGAGATGTCAAAATAGTTATTCTTAGCTGATTAATTACCCTGGAAGCTGGAAACGGGTTGGCGTCAGGAAAGGCATCCAGTTGTAAATTAACAAACCAAAACCATACAAATTAACAAATTGTTAATAATTAAAATATGCAACCAACACGTTGCAATCATTCCCAAGATTTTCTTGAGATCCTACGTGAACTTCATTGTTTTCCAGCCATTCCTGTTAGCAAGTTGTAGGCCTCCACGTACGCACTCAAAATAAATTTCAGCTGGCGATACCACATTTAAACTTGGTAGGTCTTATACTCTACTAAAGGGCTATAAATTGGTGTGCAAGACTCCAAATGAGTCAGGGGCATTTCCCCAACTTATTTGACTAAATTTTAAATATATGGCTCCAATTCAATACAAAAAGGAAAATTAGTAATTTTATTTCTCAGATAATTTACATCATGTGTCTTTCTCTACAATCATCAGCCGTTTCTTCTAAGCCACTAGCACACACGATCGCTCCAACTACTTTCTTTCTCCCGCTTAGCGATGCAGTTGTAAGTTACTTGTAAGGAACACTCAACTCGTTCGAAGCCGGAATATGCTCCAGGGTGATATTTAGGTCCGATTTCGAACATTACATTTTTGAGATGTCGGCACTTGGAGGTCTGGCGACTGATCGTGTTCCTTTCTTGCACCTAACGCTCCGTACGCCTTCGATTGAAATCTGCTCTATATATCAGTATGGCCAGACCCGTTTTAATTTCTGAGAAGCACATCATCTCATCAAACCGAACGAAACCACAGTCTCCAACGAGTTTTGTTGCATCTGCTGTGTTGCGGCGGATTGTGGAGAAGTGGCAGGAAAGGTATAGACAGCAGCCCATTCTCTCGTCGTGACATATTCGTGTTCCTTTCTATGGCATCAAAATTCTAGAGCTCTGGACCTCAAACCACTTACTGATGAGTATGTTTCTTTTCTGTGCGATCAAAGACCAAATTATCACCACTGATCAAGCATTTCGTGATCATGTGAAGAAGGGTGGTTCACCAGCAACCAGTGTCCTTCTGCGTGGAAGGTATAGGGAAACTTGTTCAGTGTTGTGACGGAAGCCTGAACAGTGTCGCTGAATATCTGTAGACACCCTCCAACACTCATCTGTATGTTCGTTTCTTGACATCAGTATATGGTTATTTGAACAACCCTAATGGGGAGCTGAATGGGATAAAACAAACATTGCATACAGTTGAACTTTCCGCCTCTTTACCCAGACCCTTAAACATGTACAGTATAATGTATCAATATACATAGACTTGTATAATTACCGAAGTGGACAGTTGAATGGGATGAAATTAATATAGTTTGCGGTTGTACTTTATGTTGCTTATGTCCTTTGACAAAAATGTGAGTTCTTGTTGTTGCTTTCATTCAGGGTTTAGGGATACTGTGGTCTTCAATAATGTGTGTGTCAGTGGTGTCTGTACTACTATAAAGAAGTGTAATTCTTTATAACTAGAGTTCATCGAGGTGTCCTTGGACTTGAATAATAATGTACCATTCCAGCATTTTCCTGGAGTACCGTATTTTGGAAGACTTGGGGGAAAACCCATGCTCAGGATGGACGCTGAAAGGAAAGGCTTTTCGGACTTGAACCACTCAACGTTTGCCTTCGAATCATCCCATGGCACGGAAATTACACGCATGACTTTGGAGGATTGTTCAACAAATTAGAATTATTGCTAACACTTCCTGCAATTGAGCATCCTTTAATTGTACAGATTGGAGTGGTTCTCTTATTCTTTCGTCTACTCTTTCATTACATCCTTAACTATTGCAGGGTATTGATGAGGATGATCTATATGTTAAGCCTCACAAACTGATCAGCCTAGAGCACTGTAAGAATTGTACACTTCGTGCAAACACTCAAAAGAATGAGAAGAGTAACTCGTTGTATGTATCCTACATAATCCCTGACACCACTGTGAAGGTTCCCGTAAAAGCGGGTGTTGGCCGAAACAATTACCAAGAGCTCGTATATTCTGTGTTTGAGTGAGAGTTCAATCGAATAAATAAGAATTGTTCACATGCCGTGATGAGGTCGGGCACCTTCAGTAGCGTACAGTTCGCACCAACGGAAACCTAGCAAACTGCTGCAACATCCCCTTGCCAATACCGTGGTAGTGCCATGGTAGCGTTGGTAACAGCAGAGCGGAATGAGGCTGAACCAACAGAGTATCGAATTTCCTTGGTTCCGCGTATTTTTTCACAGAATTGTCTAACGAAACATTGTAAGCTTAGCATGAATAGAACCCTCTGAGAATGATCATAAGTATCTTCTTGAGAACAATCCTAATTATGTCTTAATATATGGTGTATTAACCTCCCAAGAGGCGAGTGACGCCGTACTTGGCTGGGCCAGCGTTTGTTGTTTATAGCAGCTGGAGACTTGCGGGACGATGAGAGGGACACAGCGATGCCGGAGAGCCGTCTGCGCATAATTCGAGCAGCATTGCGCGCGCGACTTGTGATAGACAGAAGTTATATTGTGAATTGTGAACGGAATAATTATTAATAATGGACGAAATGAGATTGGTGTGTTACTAATTGCTTCGCAACAACACAGCCAAGTTTAACAGGAGCACATCCCACCATGAAGAGGGCAACGATGGTTGAGGCTATTAGAGCTGAGTCATATCCTACCCGCGCGACTGTACCTGTCAACCGAGCAGCCTGAACAAAGAATAGTTCCCACCTCGACCGCCGGCACTCATACCTTGAAAGGTTAATACTCTCGTATTTGGTTTAAGTTTCTGGCCTCCTCTCAGCCTCTTTTTTAAAACAAATATTTTAAATGTTGAGAGATTGATGATTGCATGTGACCATAACGTCATAATATCACATAAATATGGCCACTTATAGATTTTGATGTATGAATCAATATCCAAACAAATGGATTGGTTAAGCATAGACTGATCTACATTCTGATCTACAAACGATAGCATCGTCTTATATTTTAGCAATGGATTTGGAGGTCTCCGGTGAATAAATACTTTCATACGTTACTTGGTGACAACGATTGTAGAATCTTACCCTATTACTTCATAGAGACCAATCCAGTCAGGACCTTTGAACAATACAAACAATATTCTTACAAAACTCTATGGTTTTTATCTCTCATACCTTACGGACAGATGATCTGAAAGTTCTTGCCCCTTAGAGCCACAATCACCACCACCACCTCTCAAAACGCAGAGGAACTTTCTGAGAAAGTAAATAAATTACCTGATAGAATCATCCATCTTCTCAATGGATGAGAGGGATGTGGTTCCGCGCACACCACGCAAACTCTGAGACCAAGCGTCGGACACGTGGATAGTCTAGTGGACAATGAGGCATATTTCCAGAGGCTGACCGTCTCCTTACCTCACCGAATGTGAGATTGCATCACGGTGGTTTGGTGTCATACAACGGTCCTTCTGAGCAATGTTGCGCTCATCGAGAGGAGTACCATAGTCAGGGCCATTGGAACCTACCGCAACGGGCACATCAAAAGCTAACAACAGCAGAGGGAGCGAACCCACTTCCTCAGTCTGCCAGGCGTGCACACTTACGCTGAGACAGTTCTAGCACATTGCTGCACACGTCCCGGTGGTTGTCGACATCCTGCACACAATGTATTGGTATTAATCCCCAACGTTGTGCATGGTACGCTCTCCTGGTATGGTAATATACTGCCGCTACAACCCGATATGGGCACTGTCAATGTGCACGTGTTCCCACGACTTGTGGCGTGCCTGTACGAGCTGAGGAGGCCCAACAAGGGACTTAAACATTTTCCTTGCGAATGATTATGTTTCTTCGATTTTACATACTGAATGAGAATTCGAAACGCACGCCTTCGCGTGTGAGAGTTCTGTGGGATTATATGAGGAATATGAGGATCCTGTGGAAATTCACAAACCCATGATCCACTTGCTCCGTGACCCTCTGGAGAGTTCTGATCTTACATCTCGAGATAAGCAATACTTAGATATATGTAATGAAAAACTTAGGAGAAAAGAAATCATTGCTAAAACAAACAAATAAATACAGAAGGAAGTTATATATAAATTTATATACATGCGTATACACATAAAATCTGGAATACAACTAGTCTCTTATATAATGAAATGCTAAATCTTTGAATATACATGCTCACAAACTCTTCATTTTCCTATTTTAAATCTTGTTTGCATATTGATGATGTGAAAGAGAAAGAGGGCTCAAGAGGAGGGGAAGGGGCGGGGAGCGGCGCGGGAGGGAGGAGGAGGGGGAAGGATACTAAATATTCAGCATTACAGTTCTGCATAAATTCATTTCATTACAGCACCAAATATTGCCTGGCCCCTCATGAATATGTATGAAATCATTATATAAAAGCCCCCTTTTCAATGTATAATTTACTTTATGTGACTCATTCGATTCTCGCTCACATGCGGCAGCACTTTCGCAGCGCGCATGCAACACAAAAATTGCAGTTATACTTACGAATACAGAGAAGGCTAGAGTAAAGCGCACGAATAATAAACACAAATATGATGATTATTGTATTATAACTGCTTTAACAACGTTGGCCAGGGAGTAGAACGGGAAGGTAGGGATGGGATCCGAGGAAAAGAGAGATTAAGGAAGAATAGTTGAGTTTAACAAAGATGGTTATGTTATTATAGAACCGTGTAGACACGCACATCGCTTACGAAACATTTCACCTCAAGTCAGCTTGTATATGTCTTCATTTGTGCCAGGAAAGAAATACGAGTTTTCTCTTGGACAAATAAAATAACATGACTTTCTTCCCATCTAAGATCCTTATGAAAGTCGGCCTTCACTATTCGAAAGGCACAAGCACCTCTGCTAAATAAATATCACATTAATTAACGGATAGCCAGCTGTTTTGCTGAGTTGGTAAGGCACTCGCCTCCTGTTTATAAGATTGCGAAATTAAATTACGGCACCGTTGCTTGGGTTGGTATTTAAGGATGTTTAAATGCTTGAGATCTGTATCACTTGATTTACTGGTAAAACAAAAATTCTCTTCTACGGCTAAATTCGGATGCACTGACGTCTGTATTATTACTATTACTAATTACTATTACTTACTTACTTACTTTCTATCTCACCTACTTACTTACTTACTTACTCTCTATCTCACCTACTTACTTACTTACTCACTTACTTACTTACTTATATACTTACTTACTTACATACATACTATCTTACTTACTTACTTACTTACTTTTTATCTAACCTACTTACTTACTTACATACTTTCATTCTCACCTACTTACTTACTCACTTACTTACTTACTATTTCACCCACTCACTAACTTACTACCTTACTCACTTACATACTTACTTACTATCTCACCCACTCACTTACTTTCTATCTCACCTACTTACTTACTCACTTACTTACTATCTCACCCACTCACTTATTTACTTACTTACTCACTCTCTTACTTACTTACTTACTTACTAACTTACTTACTCACTCACTTACTTACTATCTCACCCACTCTCTTACTTACTCACTCACTTACTTACTATCTCACCCACTTACTTTCTCACTTACTTACTTACTATCTCACCCACATACTTACTTATTCAGTTACTTACTTACTCACTTACTATCTCGCCTACTTACTTACATACTGTACTTACTCACTTGCTTATTTACTATCTCACCCACTTACTTACTTACTTACTTACTTACTATCCCAACCACTTATTTACTCACTCACTTACTTACTTACTTACTTACTTACTTACTTACTATCCCACCCATTTACTTATGCCTACATACTTACTTACTCACTTGCTTAATTACTTACTATCTCACTCACTTAATTACTTGCACACTTAATTACTTACTTACTTACTTACCCGGACTCGATTCCCGGTTCTACCTGGAACGTTTATACTGGTATGAGCGTTGGAACGGGTTACACTCCAACTCCGGAGTAAAATGATGACATTGCTGGGTTCGTGGAGAAGAATAAAAACTAGTAGTTCCGTGAAGAACTAAAGAGCCTATTTTCATAAATCCCACTTACAGTATGATAATTGCCTCCATCAACATGCAAAATTTCAGTTTGATTGCTGTAATAGAATCGTAGATATTAAGAACCGTCTAAATATTTCAGATGGTCGCCATGTCGGATCATTAGACATATAGTTATGTTCTATTAGATGAAGATTATTGCGTAGGTTTATTATTCAAACCTCAATCGTATGATTAGGACAAAAGAAACAAATACTTAATTTTAAAATTCCGCAAAGCCGACATCTCGAGGTTAATAAAACAATTGAACTAAATTAGATGTCAGTGCATTACAATGTGTGTAAATATTTTCTGCGCCATGTTTCCCCCCACTCGGATGGTTAAATCGCGAGAAAAGTCTATTCAAATGTTTCAACTTTGCTTGGCCGCCATGTTCTTTTTGTACTTAACAGGTTTTTGAAAGTCACATAGGTGAAATTCTTGTAGTACCCTTTGCCACCGTACAAAATGTCAGGGTGATATCAGTAATAGTTTCGGAGATATAGAATGCTGGTGAAATATTTCGCACAGCCGCTATGTTGGAATGGTGAGACGTATTAAAATTTGAAGGGCACGGTCGGGGTCGGACGAAATAGTACTATGCCCTTACCAAGTTTCATTGGAATCGCTCTAGCCGTTTAGATATTATAACAGACACACACACACACATATGCACACACACACATACATAAACACACATACATAAGAAAAAAAGAAAGGTTATCTCATAATCCATTTTTTTTTTTCAAAATTGAAAATAGGCTAATAAAATTGAAGCTGGGGCAGATGACCTCGTATTTCCGCCCCTTAAAACCTCAATAACTTACTAAAATTGAAGCTGGTTTGTTGTGTTGTTCCGAAACACTGATAAGTTTGAGTGCATCTCGCGATTAACAAAACAACAATAATTCGAGTATTTCTCTCCTCCTTATACCTCTCGAACCTTAGAGGCAGATGACCTCAATGCTGTGCCCTATTAAGCCACCACCATCTCTCAAAACTCAGACAAACTTGGTACGGAAATAAAAAGCTAATTATGGATAAAAGCGGCCACCTTGGCAAAGGATGTGAGGGATGTGGCTCCACACACAAACCGAGCCAATTGTGAGACCGTGTCGAACACGTGTGTCAGTCTCGTGGACTCCTTTAAAGCCCGTTGACTCACAGCTGTTAACTTAAAAGATATTCAGAGTGGGAGATCAATCAAGACACGACAGTGCGTGAAAAGCTGCTCTAGTATCTTACAGTTCTCATTTTGTTCTGATTGTTTCATTTAGGGGCTTGGATATCGTGGCCATCAGCCCCGTGTATTTCAGGATGTGTTTAATTTGTTTGATAACCTGTGTTATTGTGGTGCCTGTAGTAATGTTTGTACATGTGCTTCAGTCAAAGGACTGATAACGAGGCAGTTGTGGCCTGAAGTGGCAATTCACCGGAGAAGAAATAAGAAACCTCAAGGGTGATTTAGATGGAAATCGAATACAATTCTCGTGAGTTATTTCCACAAGTTTGGGTGTACCCCATCCCAACTCTTTGCAAAACCGATAGTCGAACCCAGGACCTCTGGGAGATGAACCTCAGTACAAACCTCCAGGTGCCCTCATTCAGAATCCACGAGCGGATCTATCACAGTGCTGTTATCTTTCACTCCATAGAAGAGACGAAGAAGTATGCACAACACTATCATCCTAGATGTAGAACAACCCAGGACATGTCAGTGAGGTGTGACATTTGTGAAGGAAGAGCAAGCACTGTATTCAAGCGGAACTACAGGCAAGAGTAAATGACACGGTGCACAGCAATCTAGCTTAAAATGAGGCCCATTTAAGAGTGTTTTACGTAGAATGGGGAACGTTTTGCAAGCAACCAAATGTAGGGATTTTCGTTTTTAGAAAATGTCATGAAGAAATTTTATGTACAAGTGACTTTTGGGCACACACGGGCGCACAGCTACGCGTATTTTTTGGATAAACTAACTCCAACAGATTTTCCTGCCAATTTAAAAACCGTCGAGCCGAATTTCGGTTCCTATTTGCTGTTTTGGCATGTCCAATCATCTAGATCGTTCCTGAACAAGATTTTTCGTATTAGTGGCTCTAATGTTGTATTCAGTTTGTTGATATTACATATGCAGTATAGATTCTAAAAAATCGTATCCACGAATGCAATGGGTAAAGCCCAAATTATAGAAACTTCGTATCTACGACTTTCTGAGTGACATCACTTGTCTTGCCCATGTTACTCGACTTTGGTCAACACACAAAACAAGTTTGAGAGGAAAGACGGCCCAAGACAGCCTTGCGGACTTTCCCGTGAATTATTTAAAAGATAATTTTGGACTCTACAGGAAAGTTCATGTCATCAGTACATACAGTCGTAGGATAAGTTTCAAATATGTGCTCCCCTATAACGCCTTCCGTCTCTTTTGCACACACATTTTATGGGTCGACTATGTCTCGACTAAACATCCTCATTATCATAACGTGATGCGCATCGTGAGAAACCTTGGGAAACCTGTTATTTTTATAGTTCTCGAATGCAATTCCAATTGAGCAAAAAAAAAAGGAACTTTGTTGGAAACCACATACGCCATCTGATTTGGTTGCACCATGAAACATCTGTTAGATAACGTTCACAAAAAATATATTCTGCATCAATTTATTGCACAGGTTTACTTCATGTGCGTATATTGTAAATTCCACCGATTGTATATAGGTATTGTACCAATCGGGTACAGTATCAATATGTGATTTCATTAAATTGGTCCTTTACAAGAGTTTTAAGGAGAAATTTAAAAAAGGTACCGCTCATTCATTACCATTGGTAACATTGTAATTGATTAACCACGTGTTGTTAGATAGTACTTCGTTCCTACAACGTTTGTTCAGAAATGGCTCAGTATTTTTTGAGTTTTACAAGAGTTACGGAAAAATTAGACTACAAATTATTTAACAATTGATAGCACAGCACCCTCCTAAAACTTCATAAATTGTCTATTGGATTTGTGTACTTCGTTCCTATAAACCTTGGTGAAAATTAGGTTAGCGTAAAGCGAGTGTTTGGAGGGTAACTTTCAAGTTTGTACCACTCATACATTTATTAGAGCACAAAATATGCAATTGAATTAAACATGACTTATATTTTCCTCGATCATCATCATCATCATCATTAATTACTTATCACTAATACAAAACTGTGACAGAGATAACTTCCTCTGATCACACTGCATTACATAATATCTGTCACATGCTTTGCCGCAGAGGGCACACACGCACCAGCAATCCGGCTGATGGTACATTTTGTTTGCACACATCCTGAAGTGGAATCCATGCACCGCGAATCTGGTTATCAAGTGTCTCATCTCATAGAAACCCCTCGTCCAATCCCGCGATGTCATCGCATCCGTGATATAAAATTCCTGCCATATGCTTCCTCTCTTTAACTTCATTTCCTGCATTAGTCTCTCATAACCCGATGTAGATGGCATGAGCAGCTGTAATCTGAGGTCTTCAACAAAAGGAGGCTCTTTCGCGAGTTCATACACCAACCGAGAAAGAGTGAATTTCGAAAGACACATTACCCTTTTCAGGTAGGTAGCTTTAACCTTCTCCAACTCTACGAGTTGCTTATACTTAAGGTGATGCCAAATACTTTACAAACCATATGCAACTACAGGAATGATCTTCAGCGAGAAAAGTCTCATCGCTGTCTGTAATGACAGTGTTCGGAGATGTCGTATGTCACTCATGGCCTTTATAGCCGCGTTTGTTCTGTCCTTGATGTGAATAGTGAAGACGTTTCCGTGAGTCTGGAACGTCACCCCCAGATACTTGAAGTGCGTAACACATTCCAGCGGTCTATTTTTGTAGAGAATTGTCGCTCCTCTTACCCCTTTTCTGAAAGTCATTGCAACTGTTTTCCTTTCATTCAGATAGAGTTCATTCTCTTCCGCCCATTCCGCAACTCTGTCAAACGCCTGCTGTAAATCCTTTTCACTGGTTGAAATTAGAGCCATATCGTCTGCGTAAATGTATTTTTACATTTGGGGGTAATATTTCCACCACATCTGCCGTAGCAAGAGCGAAGAGGATGGGGCTTAAGGGATCCCCCTGCAGTACTCCAATTGTCTGCTGTATTTCCTTGGAAGTTGTAACGTTGTCCGAAATAACGATGTAGTTTTCGCTCAACAGGGTCCTAACAAATCTCGCCAAGTAGTTGCCTTCACCAATCATGTTGTCTAATTTACTTACTAGCATTTGTCTCTTGATGGTATCAAAGGCCTTTGCACAGTCCAAGAATACCACATGTAGTTTTTCCCCGGGTGGTTTCAGGGCTTCTTCTATGTCAGCCTGCAGACATTGTATAGCCTGAGTTGCAGATCGTCCCCTCCTAAAACCAAATTGCTCTTCCGGTATCTGAGATTCTATTGCCTTTGTCAAACGAATGCAAACTATATTGCTGAGGAGTTTCAATACTGTCGATTCTAGGGCAATTCCTCTGTACGAGTTAGGGTCCCCACAATCTCCCTTTCCTTTATACAGCATCTTTATTGTCGATTTTCTCCACCTGTGATGGATTGTACCATATCTTATACATGCATTAAAAAGAGCGACTAAGCATCTACTCAGTTCTATTGATGCAAGCTTTAGGTGCTCGTTGTATATGAGGTCAGGCCCACACGCCTTGTTATTCTTTGATTTTCGTATAGCCATCATGACCTCCATGTCCGAGAGCAGCTCTGATTCCTCTAGTAAAATAGGGAAGGGCGGTGATTGAATAGTAGGACGGGTATCCCTGCCTTGTAAAACTACTGTCAGGTGGTCTTCCCAAGTCTCTATTGGAATGTTTCTAGGATATTTTTGTTGCCTAGGGTTCAGCGCCTTATAAGGGTTATCTTCTGCTTCTTCAATTAGTTTCCTTCCTTCCTCCTGGTGGTAGGATTCTTTGGCCGTTTGTAGTATGTCCTTGTACTTCTTCCTCTTGAGCCGATAAACCTTCAGAAGATGTTCTGATGGATCCATGCGAGCTATGTGTAGAGCTTCTAATGCTTCTTTACGGGCCATGGAGCAACTTTCATTAAACCACCTCTTTGCCTTTCTTTCCCTTGAAGCGGCAAACGTGGCTTTTGTGATAAGAGACTCTAACCTGATCGCTGCCGCGTCCAAGTTACCTAACGAAATTAGCTCCATGGACTTACTTATTTCCGACTCACTCAACAAAACTGGATTTAATTTCCGAGACGTACACTGTGGTCTTCCGTACTTCCTGGAATCGGCGGAGAACATTTCGAATGTTGTCAAAACTGGCAAGTGTTTCCTTAGAGTCTCTCCAAGAGTACTCTGCTGAACCGCCTTGATATTAAACTCGTTTGTGAAAACTAGATCTATTACACTGGATCCTTATGGCAGAAGTATGTGGGTCTATTGCTTTCGTTAATGAGGGTGAAACCGGCTTCTTCAAAAAATTCCATGGCATGAGTTGTCTTGAGAGAGTATTTATCTATGCGACAATTCAAGTCGCCGGCCGCAATGACTGTCTCGTTGCAACCTGTTGTTTCCAACGCAAGTGATAATTCCCCAATTATTTCATCTTGGGTCATTTCTGGTTGAAAGTACATGCATATGATTACACATCAACTTGCCTTTATCACAAGGACGTTTTCTGAATCATATATAGTTCTAAATGGCGAAAGTACCGGATTCCCTGATGGTCTCCCTCGTTGTCCCTGTCTCGCTAATCTGTTAATCGTATATGCGTTTCCTGCAGCCCATTCTGTCGTTAGCATCGTTTCCGTTAATATCACTATGCCATAGCGTTCAAACATATAGTCTGGTAGAAAGTTAATTGCATTTCTCAGTCCCCCCACATTCCATAATATAATTCGCAACTGTGTCATTCCCTGCCTGGATCTATTCCAGATCAACCCCTCTGTTGAACTGTCTCTGTCTGGGGGCTCGAAAGGGCCGCACGAAGATTCCTTTTGGCCAAAACTCTGCTTTTTCCACTTGATTTAAGTCTTTAAAGGGAAGTCCTAATTTAAAGGCCTTATCTGTCCCTATAGTTCGTAATTCTTCGCAGCTTGTGGGTTTTTGAATTCCTTTCGTGGAGAAATGATCTTTAAGTGTCTCACTGGTGGTCTGTTGTGATAGTCGTCCCACGTATAGCCAAGCGGTTCTCTGTCCTGCCTGTAAAATGGAATTTGGTGATTCATCCATTCCAATGATGATGTTATTTCTCCTGTCCGATCTGTATCGCCGTCGGCGCACTACTTCAAAACCGGCGTCCTCTTCTCTGTCTTCCCTACTCCTCGTGATTTCGTCCGTGTGGTCTGCATCAGCCCGTATATTGTCTCCCTTCCTCTCCAACTTATCGATGGGTTTCATCACTGTATTTACTGTCTCAATGTTGGTCCCTTTTTCCGTTAGGTCCCCTATGATTTTGGTATGCATGCCTATCGCCTTGGTGTAGCAATTTGGCCTCTGAAGTTGTACCGCCGCAGACCTGTCGTCTTCCACCTGAGATCGGAACTCTTTTCTGATTCCCAATGTATATCCTATGGGTTTCTGAGAGCCCATCTGAACGATACTCAGTGTCTCCTCTGCTACCTGGAACTGTTGATATTTTTTCATGACACTCATGACTTCATAAACGTCCTCCTCTTCTGTGTGCTCCCTACTCCGTGTGATTTCCTCCGTGTGGTCTGCATCAGCCCATATATTGTCTCCCTTCCTGTCCATCTTATCAATGGGTTTTATCACTATATTTATTGTCTCATTGTTGGTACCATTTTCCGTTAGGTCCCCTATCATTTTGGTATGTATGCCTATCGCCTCGGAGTGGCGTCTTGGTCTCTGAAGGTGTGCCGCAGCAGACCTGCCCTCTTCAGCCTGGGATCGGATCTCCTTACTGATTCCCAATGTCTTTCCTATGGGTTCCTGAGAGCCTATCTGAATGATGCTCTGCCTCTCCTCTGCTCCTTGGAACTGTTGATTTTTCCTCATGGCACTCAGTGAGTCCGCTATCACGTCCATTCTTTTATTCATGTCCGCGCGTAGTTTTTCCAATTCCCCGCGCATGGACTTCCCTGCCTTATAGAGCATATAGTCCTGTTCACAGTTATGCCATAGCCATATTAGCTTACACTTCTTTTTATGACTTACTGTTAACACGTCGAATCGCCCTTTTTGAAGTTCGGTGCAAGATAGGTGATGCCATCTTTGGCATGTTCCATCACACTCCACAGCTGCAACAGTGGATTGGACTACCCGCTCACATATGGGGCAGATATCCATTTGGGCACTGTGATCGGCACGTAGCGTGCTTACTTCTGGCAAGATGGTCAGCTGTTTGTAACTAGATCGTATGATCTCTGTGGCGCTTGCTACAGAGCTAAACTAAAAATGCAATAATACGCTTCCTTGTCGCTACGTGTCTTTAGTGTCACGATATATTTGACTATATTATTCCTCTAAACTCAGATGACTTTGGATATATTACGCTGTTATTCTGCAGCGTGTAATTCCTTGTTGAGAGGCAATACTCATTGGTATCTAGTGAGCAGTTATTCCGTGGTGGACAATTTCTTTACCAATATATATACAAATCACTAATAATTGAGCACTATCTTCTAACAGATCAACTTATGTTAATAGCCACCTTCATACAAACATTTACATCAATCATATCCACTTATTCCGACCTTATTCACAGTAACACTTTCACAAGAACATTCGATTATCACAGCTAATTCACATGCTTATTCATCGCCGCCGCCATTTACAATACCACTTATAACTAACGGTTGACAGCACTAAACCGATCAAAACTACAGCTTTGAAAAACATGTCCGTGGTGCGTCATTTGTTCGCCGTAAGTCTGGTGTATTTTGGGTAAATCTAGTGTCAGATATTCAGAGATAACTGTGAAATCGGTTGGCAGCGTTGGAGGTGTCTACTTTTTTCGTACAGATTTTGGTCAAAATTGTGTTAGTCGTTTGTGAGTTTTTTAGGGGTAACTGCGATGTTGGCATCATCTGTTAGCCTACTTTAAAGTAGACTTATGAGTTCTACATGGGACAAAGGTGTATGTGTGTATGTCTGTCCTACCCCCCCCCCCTCCCCCCTCACCTATCAATTCAAACATGACGGAACCGAATTGAACCAAATTTGGTAAAGAGGTAGCACTAGCAAAGGGCACCTCAGTGTTGTGTTTTATATCACCGCTATTTTAACCAAAACAAAATAGCGTACACCAAAATGTTGAACGCTCATAATCCATAACTTATGATCCATAGAATCAATATATTCAGTAATTGGAATTCAGACAGTCATATTGTCAATGTGACATCTACATGAAACTGTATGTTATGCGAAGATACTATCTTGAAATTATAAAGTATAATAATGAATAACTCTCTGCACTTAAGAGCTACTGTAATGAAAATTAGTGGCAAGGTAGTACTGTATTTGTGGCTTTGTATGACCATGGCAAAAGAACAGACGGCGGCTGTGCGATCTATTAGTATATTAAAATTGACAACTCCAAATGATTGGGAAATTGAGACGAATCTTGCCAACAGATGATCATCATATTAGATCTCTCACATGCGTTAGTCAGACGATTATCAAACTGAACATAGCGCACAAGGCAATCTTGAAATTTAAAAATAAATTAAAAACTTTCGGTATCCTCGAGCTATAAAAACGAAATTTAGTAATAAAATTGAACCTTATAAGTCGCTTATACCAGTGACTCCATAGATTCAGGATAGCGGCAATGCGTTTTATTAAAGTATACAGATTACAAACTAGCAATGTTATTGCACAATTAATGCGAAACTTGGTAAAAGAGAAGACGCATTGTATATGAGGCGTCAGTAGCAACGGTGATAAATTTATCACACTGAATATAGGGCGCAATGGCCATCCTGAAGTGTCAAAATTTAAGAATAAATAACTGTCAATGTTTTACAACTGCAATTACGAAAATTAGTGGTAAGGTAGAAATAAACCTATAAGGAGTAGGCCTATTGTATGTTCAAAGGAAAATCAAAGCGACATTAATTGGCAAGGTGGCTTCCAGGCTTAATATTAAAACGTAATGTGAATCATTCAGAATATAAATGCACAATTGAAGTGAAACTTAGCAACAAAGAAGTACTATGTAAGTGACCTTGATGAAATAAGTCATAGGAATAACACACCAAATACAACGTGAGGCAGCCGTCTTGAAAATATAGAATATGATAATGAATAACTCAAAATATTTTAAAGATACAACAACGAAACATTCCAGTAATGTAGAATTTATTAAGTGTATTCCTATGACCAAGTCAAAAGATCAGCGGCTCTACACGTTCATGATGGCGGCTGGGCGTATTTTTAAAACTCGACAATCATTTATTCACCATATAATAATACAATTATTGCGAAATTTAGTGAGAGAGGAGTACCGTACAGAATACCTCGCTACCATTATTCATGGTAATATGACACTGAATTTAGCGCGCAGCGGCCATTTTGTAATTATAAAATACACAACCGACTAATTCTGTGAATTTTGGAGATGCAATACCTCAAATTAGCATTAATGTAGAACCATATATGGGATTTGTATGCCAAGGGCAAAATAACACCCCAGCCATATATTCAAGTTAAAACTTCAAAATCCATCATTCAGGATCCAATTGCGCAATTAACACGACATTTTGTAAGAGGGGAAAACCTAATAAGATACCTCGCTTGCAATAATCATATGATTATCACACTGCATACTGCACGTAGCTGCCATCTTCAATATATAAGACATTAATATCGACAATCCACTATTTATTACAGTTACAATGACGAAACGCAGCAAATACGAAGTCTCATATAAAAGGCTTTTCCTGCAGACGGCTCAAGATAAACGATACAATACATTCCATGATTTTCTAATATTTCAATCAATTCATCTGGATGAAAGAGCGGTGTTACAATGAAACTTAGTAAACGGGGAGTCCTATGTAGGATACAACAGTTAACGTTCATCAGAAGAACATTCAATTATACTCTCTGTTAAGAACAATGAATCATAACTATACCCATACATTTAGGAGAAAGTAGGATAAATGTTCATTATTTAATAACTTGTTTTTAGTAAATGTAAACACTGTAATCTCATAAACATATAGGCCAACATCGATTGTTAGTGATGCATAATGTGGTGGAACAAATTTTGGTCAAAAATGAGTAGTTTGAGAGTACTTCAGTGTTAACTGTGAGGTTGTTCCCTCCTATTATCGGTAGTCGCTAACACTGGAGCCACATAGAAGTATATAAATAACATACGAGTGGTGCATACTTCGTTCATATTCTCGGTAAAATCGGGTTGAATATTTTTGCGAGTTTTTCAAGGGTAACACTGGAAAAGATTAGATCATGCAAATCGTGTGTTATGTAGGGGGCACAGTTTTGTTAAAATTGGATAGGCCGTTTGCAAATACTTCAAGTATAACCGTATAGTTGGTGTCACCGGGTGTAACGAGTGATGTTAACAAAAACTGTTGATGTCAAATGTCCGGAGGCTATGCTAAGGATGTAATGATCGGAGCAGCCGTTCGGAAAGTTATCAGATGGGCATAAGTTAGACAAACTGACAGACACACACAGCTCCACATTATCTTAATTTCTACCAATTTTCTGGGGAAATTAGGCTAAGAACAAGTGAGGAAACACCAGTCATTCAGAGTTTTAGAAATTATGTCTATTTCATCCCTGCGTACTTTAGGTGTGTGTTTGCATATATTATATAGATAGAGAGAGATAATTTATTTGATAACCAGTGTTATTAAGGTATCTGTAGTAGTGTATATGTATTTCTTTTATTGTGAACAGGATTAGAAAGGAGGCGGCCGTGACCTTAAGTTGGGAACCATCTCGGCATTTGCCTGGCGTAGGAGTGGAAAAACCAAATACCATTTCCAGGATGGCTGAGCTGAGAATCGAATCCAGCTCTTCTCAATTTTGCTTCACGACGTTGAGTGTACCCCGTTCCAGCCCACAAACCAGAATTTAATTCCTTGGCAGAGCCGGGAATTGTACCCGGACCTCCGAAGCAACAGCCAATAAGTCCAGCCTACACCACGAGGCGGTCTGCATATATATGACGTAGACATTTAACCACCCTATTAGTACTAAATATCATTGCATAAAAAGAACAGACCCAGATATAAATTTATATTTTTTGAAATAGGCACTGAGTTCGTTATGTAACATCCTGTTAATAATATGTCCAACTGACCATAATTTCCAAAATATTAAATGTTAACATTGCGAGGTTGTGCACACCGATAGAATTTCACTAACCACAAACTAATACGCTATATGTCGAGAAAGCAGTATGTACCTAGTTGAGATCGATAGAAACATGTTTCAGTCGCCAGATAATGGAGTTGTATTAAGACTGTGGCTCATGAACGTCAGGAGGGTTGGGACTGGCAAGAGAACACGCTACACTAATCGTTTTATGGCACATTATATTTTTGTTAGCCAAGCGAGTATGTGTTGTTGTACATGGAGCTCCCTCTCCCCACAGCATATCATGTAGTTACGTTTGCCAATTGTGGGAACTATAATTGTATGATAATTGTGTATATCTGTCTGTGTGAGTGAACGCGAGACCGGATTAGAGTTGCACGACCTGACATCATCCACACGCTCATCGACGTAAATTATAATCTAACTTGTCTTGGCTCCCCGGGATGTTATTATGATTATTATCATAATAATAATAATAATTATTATTATTATTTTAATCGCTTACTCTCCAAGCTCGGCTTCTTCCACGGACTCTGCGAGGGATCATTCCCCTACCGACACAGACACAAGGACAGTGTCTTTGAGTTGGACACACTTTTAATTAGATACAACTGGGGATGATGACAGGCCGATCGCTAACTTGAGTCTAATGAAAAAATGTCAGGGAAGGGAGTAGGAAGGAAGTTGGCAGTGTGCCTGTTGAAAGGAACCGTCCTGGTATGTGCCTTGGGCTGAAAATGGGAAACCACGAAAAACCATTTTCAGGATGACCGATGTGGGGTTCGAACCCGAGCTCTCCCGATAGCAGTGAGGTACGAGGCAGACCGTTAGCGCTCATGGCCACTGCGGCCACTATTATTATTATTATTATTATTATTATTATTATTATTGATGAAGATGACTGCTACAGTCGTGCGTTCGATCCCTGCTCAGTTGAATGGAATTCAAGTATCTAAATGAAACAGACTTCTATCAGTAGAATTATCGGCACGTTAAAGATTCCGACCATAGTAAGATTCTGTCTCCTCAAGGTCCCAAAATTCATATCAGTTATCAGAGAGACGTTGACCAAATAGTTATTATGCGCCAAGTGCTTAAGAAATACCTCGAGAAAGAGGAAGTTTTTCTTATTGGAAACGGTTTTGGAGAACATCCTCTCCTTTCCTAGGCGAGAGTCCCTCAGCTTGTAGCCCAAGATTATGAGATATGTTGCCCGGGGGTGGATTTTAAGAAAAATCCCTATCAAAATGTTGATTATATAAATGAAAACCAACAACTAATAATAATAATAATAATAATAATAATAATAATAATAATAATAATAATGATAATAATAATGAACTGTGTAAAATATACTGGGACACTGGTATTGTGACAGATAAAACAATAGATCACAATCGACCAGACATCATAGTAGTAAATAAGGCTGATGGCACTACATTCATAATAGACATAGCAGTCCCCAACGACACCAACATCGAACGTAAACACAATGAAAAAATCTCCAAGTATAGACAGCTTGCAGAAGAAATCAAGAGGATATGGAAGATGAACTGCGTCCGGATAGTGCCTGTAATCTTGTCAGTCAACGGCCTCATACCTCACACACTCCACAAGAGTCTGAAAGAATTGGATCTTCCACCGACCATCTACAAGAGTATGCAGCATTCGGTCCTATTGTCCACATGCAATATTGTGCGATCCTTCCTTGCTAATGAATGAGTGATAATGAACTCTTATATTTTGTATATACATGATATGTATTATAGTTTGTATTATAGTTTGTATGTATTGTTATAAAGCACTTGGTTTAACCCGTGCTTTAGAATAACCCATGTTTGTAATGGTGAATTGAATAAATGATAATAATAATGTGATTGGTTTTACGTCCCATTTAATTACTGCGGTTTTTAGAGACTCTGGGGTGTTGGAATTTTGCCCCGAAGAGGATCCTTAACGTGCCAGTAAATCTACTGACACGACTCCCTCGCATTTGCGCACCGTCAAATGCCAACTGACTACGCCAGGTTTCAATCCTGCAACTTTGGACACAGCAGGCAAGAATTTTACCGTACGCCACGCAGCCAATCACCAATAACTAAGAATGATTTCTCATGAGATACAGTAGCCTATATGACTTAATAAATTGCTTTAAAATTTTTCTCACCAGTAGAGAACTGTCAATTTCTGGAATGCAATCGTCCGCAAACTCGAAAGCAGGAAACCATCGTGACGATTGCAGCGATAGGGAACGGGTATGAAGTGGGCAACCATCATGACCATATGTAGATTTTGATGAAGGGTAATAAAAGAGGGATGAAGTGAACTACAATGTGATTACTTTTCCCGTGATGTTTCGTCAGTGTTGAAGTGCACGGCTACATGAATGTGTTGAGACCCATCAACCTATGCCAACTTGAATAGACTGGAACTTAATTACCTGTAAAACAACGAGACAAAACATGCCTTTAAAGCACTGTATTGCAGACTTCTTTATAAGCAGTGGCGGATCTAGGCCTTGCGGGGCCCTGGGCGATATGATAGGTTGGGGCCCACAACAATGGGGAATTAAAAATTATCAAATCAAATGGAAAATTTGTATATTAAGGCTTTCATGGCCCGGATTATATAAATAATTCATGTTTTTTGGACTAATGCCGTGGGTATTTAGATTAGAACCATACGTTTCGGAGAAACCTTGCCTCCTTTTTCAATGGAATCAAACAATGTGGCCAAAGAAAGTATATCAACGAGATTACAAAAAATTACAAAAAATATAGATAAATTCCTTGGTTCGTCACCAGAGAGTAGCTGCCAGAAATTACTGTATGGACCATGGTATAACGGAGGACAGAGTAGTAAGGGGAAGGTAAAGGGGGCGGGGTGAAAATATAGAGACTCCTCGAAGAATGAGGATGTCCAAAAGAAAAGGGGGGGAGGGTTAGATGGATATAAGGAAACATATACAAAAGGGAAGTGTATCTGAACGATACATAACGTCATATAGGCAACGGCGAAAAAACAGATGGAAACTCCTCCAGTGACGAACAAAGGTGATCAAATCCAGGCTCTGTAGCCATAGAGGAAAAAAGTACAATTTGAAATAGGTGAAGAACAGAGAGACTGAGAGGAACTATCTTCCTATATCCTTAATAACTGGTAGCCAAGTGTCACTCAGCTGATATCCAGTGTCTCTGTTAAAATTATTGGGATTTTTACGAATTTCAACTGCCTCCCTTATAATTCTAGACCAGTTGTGCTTAACAAGGGCAAGCCCATGAGCATCCTTGAAACATACATCGTGTCCTGAAGACAGGGCATGTTCAGATATAGCTGATTTGTCAGGTTGGTTTAGACGGATGTTCCTTTGATGCTCTTTGATGCGAGTTGCAATGGACCGTTTTGTTTGTCCAATGTAGACTTTTCCGCAAGTACAAGGGACTTCATACACCCAAGGTTGTAGTATTGGGGACAATTTATCTTTGTTTAATGCTAAACGTTGTCCTATTTTCGTCATAGTGCCGAAAACTGTTTTTATCTTGTGCTTGCGGAGAATCTTAGCAACGCGGTCAGTGGTGTTGTGAATATAAGGGAGGTAAGCAGTTCCCCTCACGTCGAAGCTCTGAGAAGGTTGTCTATCCCTCCTTCTATGATGTAGGGACCTATATATAGTGGATTAATTATAGCCATTACCCTTAAACATGGTTTGTAACGCATGTAACTCTTCCTGAAGAGTTGATGCCTCACAAATACGTTCCGCTCTTTTGGCTAGAGTTGTTATAATTCCTTGTTTTTGTGCTGGGTGGTGGTGGGAGTCTGCATGTAAATAACGGTTAGTGTGAGTTGGCTTACGGTAGACGCAGTGCCCCATGGAGCCATCCGCCTTCCTCCTCACAAGAACATCCAAAAAAGGTAAGCATCCGCCCGACTCAAGCTCCATTGTGAAGTGGATTGAAGGATGCAGCTGATTTAGGTGGTTCAGAAAGTGGTTCAGTTTCTCAGAACCCTCCTCCCACACCACGAACGTATCATCCACATACCTCCACCAAATCTCAGGTTTGAAAGACGCCGAAGATATAGCCTCCCCCTCAAAATGATCCATGAAAAAATTTGCCACGACAGGCGACAGTGGACTTCCCATGGCCACACCATCAGTCTGCTCGTAAAATTTACCATCCCACAAAAAATAACTGGAACACAAGCAGTGGTGGAATAATCGGGCAATGTCCTCGGGATACAAATCCTTGATGAGGGACATGACCGAGTCCGCCGGCACTCTGGTGAACAAGGACTCTACATCAAAACTCACCAAAATAGCATTTGGTTGAACGGCGATGGTTGACAATTTTTCGACGAAATGGATTGAATCCCTAATAATTTTAACAGAGACACTGGATATCAGCTAAGTGACACTTGGCTACCAGTTCTTAAGGATCTAGGAAAATAGTTCCTCTGAGTCTCTCTGTTCTTCACCTATTTCAAATTGTACTTTATTCCTCTATGGCTACAGAGCCTGGATTTGATCTCCTTTGTTCGTCACAGGAGGAGTTTCCATCTGTTTTTTCGCCGTTGCCTGTATGACGTTAGGTATCGTTCAGATACACTTCCCGTTTGTTTATGTTTCCTTATATCCATCTAACCCTCCCACATCCCCCCCTCCCCCTTTTCTTTTGGACATCCTCATTCTTCGAGGAGTCTCTCTATTTTCACCCCGCCCCCTTTACCTTCTCTTTACTACTCTGTCCGCCGTTCTACCATGGTACATACAGTAATTTCTGGCAGCTGCTCTCTGGTGACGAACCGAGGAATTTATCTATATTTTTTGTATTTTTTTGTCATCTCATTGATATACTTTCTTTGGCCACATTGTTTGATTCCATTGAAAAAGGAGGCAAGGTTTCTCCGAAACGTATGGTTCTAATCTAAATACCCACGGCATTAGCTCAAAAAACATGAATTATTTAAATGGAAAATAGTTTTTCAATAATAATAATAAAATAAAGAATAGTTACAATATTTTGAATACACTACAGTACATTTTTTTAACAATATAATTTTATATCATATGGCCTCTGTGCCGGGTGCAAGCTTTGTTAATTGACGCTCAGAGGGCAACCTGCATGTCGAATTTTATCGCTCCTTGAAGCGCTATGAAAGTCAAAGAGGTTAGATATCTAAGCTCCTTGACCCTATAGCGCTTTGTAGTAGAGAAATGAGGAACTTTGTGTAGGCGGAAAATCCCGAGATTACTTTTGCCATTATGAACATGGCCTACTGAATTCAAATGGGTTCCTTAACATGCCAACATCGTATGACATGCGTGTCGTGATTTTTGTCACCTGTCAATAATCACTTACCACAGCCAGGAGTGAACCTGCGAGCTTGGGGTTGGCAGTCCGACACGATAACCACTCACCCACCGTGGCAAGCTTTTAACAATATGAAAGAAACTTTTAAGTCAGCTTGAAGATAATTATGTAAACTATGAAATCTACAAATATTATTTTGCGACTTTTTTCCGGCTGAAGTCTTCTATTATTTCACTGAAATCTAAACTTGCTGTCAACTCGTTTTCTATTGAGAGTATAGCTAGGGATGACAAACGATATTGTGACATTGTGCTTCTTAAATATGTCTTGATGAGCTTGAGTTTGGAGAAGCTCCTTTCTGCAGATGCTACTGTGACTGGAGTTGTAGCAATTATCCGAAGTGCAATGAACACATTTGGGAGGACATCTACAAGCTGTTTTGAATAATGTACTTGAGTATCGCAAGTTTATCATCTCGTTCTCCATAGTAGACAATTGACACAACATTTCCAGTTCTTCACAATGTTCTACTCAATTGGTACCTCACGGCCTTTACTGACTCAATTCTGCACTCCCACCTCGTCTCAAGAAAGAGGTTTAAGAGTAATATCAACATGTGACTCAAGAATATTCCATCGTCCACTTGAGCCTGAAAAACATATGTAAAGCCTTTGTAAAAAGCCGAAGAGAGTTTGGGCTTGGGCACATGATGAAGCAGCGTCTCCCAAAACTAGATTCCAGCTGTGACTGTTGCAAGGTACAAAGAATGCTAAATGATTTAAATTGAGAAGCCGTTTTTGTACACCATTTTTTTCCCCACGCATGTTGGCTCCGTTATCGTAGCCCTGTCCTCTGTAGTTGGCCAATGTCCTTTAATTGATTAATTGTATAGTCGGCCAACTTTTCGCCCGTAGTTTTCTCTACAGCTACAAATCCTAAAAACTATTCTTCGATTTCGGCTGTTTCTTTGTTTACTATTCTTAGGAGGATTGAAAACTATTATATTCGCGCAATATCTCGACTGCAATCAAGAATTATTGCAACATATTTATTTTGCTGTTTAGTTTGAATAATTTTTGATTTAATGTGGTTGCCCATTAATTCGATAAATTCATTCTGAATCGTCTTACTCAGGTAATGAGTTTTTGTAAGACCCGTCCCATCCATAACTTGGCGCATCTGCTCTTGAAGTGTACGGTCAAACCGAGCAATTAGCTTCATCAAATCCAAAAAGTTGCCGCTAGATTTTGAATTTAAGAAACTTTCTTCCATGTCCTCTAAAAGCCAAATTGTGTACAGATAGAAGCTGAACGATGGCCAACAATCTCTCCAAAATGTCTTTCCACCGCTGTTGTTCACTTTGAGCCTGGGTTTTTGCACCGATAGTATTTCCTTAGGTACAGCCACTTCACCATGCATTCTTTGTGCAATTTATCCTTTTCGTGAGATGTTAGTTTATCAGAAGATCACAGTCACTGCTTAACTTAAGGAAGAAAATAGAAAACAATCCTCACCTCCCTATTCATTCTGATATAGCAGATTCTCCAACCAAACGACTGAAATCCAGACACCCTTCTTGGTGTACTGCAAAGAATCTACAGGACACCTCCATTAATGTATCGAACGCCTGGAGGGAACAATGGCATCTGCAATCCTCGTTACCAAATCGTCACATCATTAAGAACCCCTGCAAGTGTCCTGATGGATTTTCCCTTCCCAGACGACAGTGGAGGACGCTAAACCGTATTAGGACCGGCCAAGGTAAATGTGGAGCCACTCTCTTCAAATGGGGATGGAAGGCATCACCTCAGTGTGACTGCGGAGAAGAGGAACAGACAGTGGACCACATAACATTCGAGTGTCCTTTACGTGCATACAGAGGCTCTATAGAAGACTTACACTGTGTCTCAAACGAAGCCCTTCTCTGGCTCTCAACTTTTAACATGGAACTCTAGTTATGGACTTGAGATGGTAGTTGTACTGTATATATTGTACATAATATTGTATTCATCATACGCTAATAAATAAGTTTATCAGATAAATATTTCCAGTCATTCAGGCCTTCAGACGATCCAAGGGCGCCGTAGAGTTTAAGGTTAGAGTTAGGGAACAAGCGACATGCAAAACAGTAAACTGAGTTTTTTGACTCTGAATAAACTAGCCATCGCCTATCTTGTTTTGCACCATTAGTTAGTATTTTTGTATAATGGACGTCTTTAAAGTGTATTCCAGTTTCATTTACGAGATAAGAATTTATTTTGATTTTCACAGGTCCTTTTTCAACAATTCTTGTAAATTCGGATTCACTCAATTTTTCTGGCCACAGGAAGGAGTCACTGACATTTAGATTAGTTGTAATGGGCAAATTGACATCTCCGACGTCGGCAGATTCCTTGTGTACGTCACTGTCATCATTGTTGCTATTAAGATTGCTGATTCAGAATACACTTTTTTGCTTCTCGCAGGAACCTGGCCACTGGGACTTGCCACACCTTCACCAAAAAACTCACAACTCACATTAAATTGACACTCAATAGACCCAGAAGGGGAAGATAGAGATTTTGAGTCCTGACAAAGTTGATTATTTCCGGAGATCTCGGTAGTTTTAAAATATTTACTTAATGATCCACTTAGTCTCTGTTCTTCTTTACGTTTAACACTTATTTTCCATCTAGAACTTCCAGAATCATACTTCCTTCCAAAGCCACGGTCGCGGGAAAAATATGAATTATAAATTAGTTTGAAAAGTATAATTAATTAAATTATTTTTTTCCATGGCGCGGGGCCCCCTCGACAACGGGGCCCTGGGCGGTCGCCCCCTTCGCCCACCCCTAGATCCGCCCCTGTTTATAAGCCTAGGAGCTCTCCACTTCGGATAACACGTATAATGTCAATGATACTTGTCGACTTGTACATCCATTCGCTGAAACTTGGACATGTTTCTCCATTTGTTAATGAGATCATAATTTCCCCGCTATAGGTGCAAAAGATTTTAACTTAAACCAAATGACGAGGCTTACGTTGATAAATTGAAAATCCACAGCTTGCTTCCAGTCGACCGACCGGGTCAGGGATGGTATGAATGAATCCCTCATCTAGCGGCGAGGATATGAACTGTGCCAGCTTCTGAAGCCTGTCGCACTCCTCTGAGACAATGATTCAATGAATGACAGATGAAATGAAATGATAGTGGAGAGTGTTGCTGGAATGAAATTTTGACAGGTAAAACCGGAGTACCCGGAGAAAAACCTGTCTGCCTCCGCCTTGTCCAGCACCGATCTCACATGGAGTGGTCGGGATTTTAACCGCGAACCCAGCGGTGAGAGGCCGGCGTGCTGCCGCCAAAGCCGTGGAGGCTGTAGACAAGGCTTACGTTGATAATTTAAAGACATTTTTGGGTGAATATTATTGTTGGTCACGTAAATTGACCTGGCCCGATAACCCAGATGTTAGGCCCCTTGTTGCAATTACCATCTTCATCGTATTATCTTAAATTTTCCAATTTTAGGCAGGAATATTAAACCTTAGAATACAGTCTTATTTCTTTATTATTTTCTATGTCTGCTATTTTAGCTCACTCTGCTCCGTTCAGTGTATCTTCTGAACCAACCAGTGAAACATGACAAAAGCCTAATTGAGCGTGAATTCCAGTTTTCAAGTATCACCGTGCATTTTCTTTAATTGTGGGAATGTGTCTAGAAATGGAAACATTTATAAGAAATGTTAATGAAATGGTTACTACCTATGCTAATGCTGAGTTCGAAGAACTTTTTGTACTGACTAGTATGTCTAAGAGAGTTAAAAGTGAAAAAGTACAGTTTTGTTTTATTTGTTGTAGCAATGTAACATCAGTGACGTGTGCTATGAAGTATTATCAAATTGATACATGAAACTACGACAGAAACCAGAACAGTGAGTTATAAAGAAGGTAGGTTAAAACAGTCAAGTAACAAGATCTCTCACGGGTGATATATTCACCCTCATATTCGAATATTTCGCATTAGTCGATGCGGATCACAGCTGCGCGCACAGAAACATGGTCCAACGTGTAAGTGCGCAGTGTTATACGGTATCCAGGTATTGCAACAGAAGATGAAAAGTAGATGCACCAATCGACACAGCGCGCTTCCACGTTATGGAAACGCTTCTGTGCCCACTTCACAAGACAATCTGAACAGCTCCATCCACGAAGAAAGTTAGAACGATGGTCTTTTGAGACCGAAAATGCGCGTTTCTTGCTATTTTTTCCACGATGAGAGACACAGTGAATGCTCGCAATCTGCGATCTTTATTCTTGCGATAAGCAGTAGTAGGCCCTATGCAAGAAATCGAATATTTGCTGCCTACACTTTTTTGGTCGGTACGCAGAAATGTACATTCTTTTTGACCTCATTCAGACTATCCTCAAGTTTGAGGGTCTGTAAAATGAGTTGTCGTTGTTAATGTTAATTCATGTTAGGGGCTTGTGATATCTACGTCATCGGACCCCGTGTATTTGGGTGTGGCTTAACCATAGATGACCATAATAGTGGGTGTAACTGTATTAGGGACGGGATTGAGGTAGGTGCCTCGGGAATTGACTTAATGTACTGTGCCTAAAAGAGGAGATTGTCGGGGCTCCATCAACCGGGAATGGCATTCCAGACAATCCCATCCTTCGAACAAACATACTGAGAGAGTCGGATTTACTTCTTTTAGGGCAAGCCGGCAAGAGGTCCACTTCCCAAGGGATCGGGTCTACACGGGGTAATGTTATAGACGTCCAAAGAAGCACACCCACAAAACACAAAGCTAGTAAATAATAACATCCAGGCTTAAGTAAAATTGGAAGAAAATATTTATTCAAAAATCAAACCCCTATCCTACTATCGCAGGGATTGAGTTCGGCTAATCCGCAAAGCTAATAATAAACAAACTAATTGAAGCTAAGTTAGCCCTCTCGAAAAGTCCTACTTACAGAAAAGAAAGCAACAACAAAGCTTGGAATGTGGTACATAAAGAAACCCTGAATGATGATACAGGCAAGGATGATGAATCCTGACCGAAATATCATGGAACAACAACGACAAACATGACAGCAAAACTAAGTTATGTTTGTACTGCCCCCGGAAATTGAATTATTTTGGGACAAATTGAGAGTATTTTTCGTCCCCATGATAAAATTTAACCAGCAAATATAATTTCTGGAAGTGTGACACAGGAGGGTAGTGTTACGGGCTCGAGGCTGTGGGAGAGCCCGATCACGTGATATATTGCACAATAGACGCTTCTAGAAGGCTACAATTGGCATAGCAACAGCGAGTTTGGAAATTAATATTATAAATATTGTTATAAATTATGCTATTGGATCCCAGCCCAGAGCCAATGAGAAGAGGTCTTATTGAAGACGGGATCAACTTCAAGTACATAATGTGATGAAATTATGCATTTAGGCCCTTAGAAGAAGATTTTCTTATTTGGTAATGAAGAGAATATTAAAAGAAATTATGTCTGATATTTTAAAAACCGCGGATCGGATAATCTACGCAGTAATAAGCATTAGTAATCTACGCGCTAAAAATATGGTGGGAGTTTGATATGGCCGCCAAAATTTCGACTTGGAGGGTAGATCCAAGGATCGAGGTTCTTATTCCAGCAGTCTTTGAAGAGTGAGGAAGTGTTTTTACTGGGTTAACGGAGATCCCAAAGCTTTGTCCGAGTGCGACGACTGTCGACTTGTGGAGACGCTAGGATAGCTAGGTGGAGCCTAGGAGATTACCGCACTTCCATTGCATGTGAATTTGTGAGGAACATTGAAATAATTATATCTCTTATATAATTGAGATCTGAATTTAACTAAGCGAATATATATAAAGAACAGGTTGAATACTATATTCTGTGAAAAGTCGAGTGTTTTAAAACTTACCATTTCGACAATATAAGCCTGTTAAAACAGATTTTCAAATGTGTTGGAAATAAAGCTGAATATCATTTTAGATTGCAACGTGAAGTTGGCAAACGCAGTTCAAGTGAACAGTAGCGAAGAACTTGTAACATTGGCGCAACACATAAACATTAACAGAATGACTATCATTATTCTTCAAGTGTCTTCATTCAACATAATTAACATTGTTGATATGATGAACTAAATAGTCATGCGCCAGAGACATATTCGATAACAGGAGTCCAGATACAACGATGGAACTTCGTTAGACAACATATTCTTGAATACAGACGTAGTGTACATTTTCGTCAGTCTACGAACACTAATGTAACATCAATTAGCAATGGAAATATTTCATTCACCATTTATATGAATATTTCTATACATTATATTCCAATGATGAGGCTGATACATATTTACGACGGAGAATGAAGATTCTACAAAAGAGATTTGTCAAGATGCTAGGGGTAGCCCAGCAACACAGAAGAATTTGCCATAAGGATGTCGTTCGAGCCCAGGCGAATGTTGGTGAATTCCAGAGAGGGACGTTTCCTATCTCTGAGGTCGCAGATCCGAGGTTCGAATGCAGATCCATCTCAGTATCATGAACTGAGGAAACATCTAAAGTATTGTGGGAATACTTACATAGATCTTCAAGTTTTCGTCCAAAGAAGGTAGCAGTGACTCTCATTTTTAGTATAGAGCTTGATTAGTGACATCCTGAGCCAACGATCTAACTCCATATTTCCATATTTTCGCATTTCATGTATTTCAGTGTTTTCATGTATTTTACACTTCAGATGTGTGTTAAGATTTTTAAGCTTCAAGATTATTTAGGAGATGATTGCCTTTCATCTATTTCTCAATTTTATTCTACGGACCAGTTGTGGAACTGACATTAAAATTTTGTTTGAGGAATCATATTGCCTCATAGAAGACTAGTCGTTTCGACTCTCGAAATTTAATAATTTGATTTATACCAAGTATTCTGACATTGTGTCATAGCTTCAAATTAAATTCTTATTAATTTAATTTGAGCACTTCAATGTAACGACATCAAACTTCAAGATCAGAAGAAACATCGAATGATATTGTTATATCATTATTGTACATAAGCTGTCGACGATCTAAGAAATACTAGTCGTTTCATAAGACCGAAGTCTTTATCCCTATAAACATTCTTTGTGTAGAGTGGGAAAACGTTACGACATTATCAAACCTTTTTATTATTTGTAAAGTTGAGAGCTTTGTTCATTTAATATGTTAGAGGTAATACCTTTTGGCTAGGAATTCAAACCTAGTTTATCCCGGTCAAGATTGAAGCCTATTTGACACTGTGAATAACATGTGTGTTAGTTTACACTATTTGTGTAACATCACGTCATTTGTGGACCTGATATTACAACGATAAACAATTTAAAGATTGATCAGTGAGATGAGACAGGAGTATTATTTTATTACATGTATTTGCGACAGACGAGTTAACAGTTAATTATCTTGTTGTGGAGTAAACTTTAGGAGGTTAATCACGACTGTCTAATATCGTTCATCACAATTGGAAGTTTCGTTTGAAGAACTTAAGCATGTATAATTGTAGTCCAGTAGTCATATGGAATGATACTGATGGTCATGCCATTATTTGAGAGAAGTTCCTACAGAAGATACGTTAATAACAATTAATCCTTTTTGGTTATTGTTTAACATAGTGGATGATAATTGTTTATGCCATATATACTGTTATATGAGGATTTGTACAGCTATGAAGTGCTCATGCGAGGGAGTTCTGCATTTTAAGGGAAGTCAAAATATTATTGTTCTTTGATAAGAAGGCATGGATCATGATAAGTGCCGTTGTATACAAGTAGTCCAGTTCATGTAAAGTAACGACTTCGCTGTGTTGACAGGAGGGTTCTAACGGAAATACAACTAGAGAAAGATTGTCTACTTATGTTAATAATACAATTATTATATTTTATTAAACCCGAAATTATGTAATTACGTACAGCTAACCTTAATTAGTCGACTGTATTATACCGACAATGTAATGAAACCTATATAAGACGATGTGTAAGCAGTATATCAACCCTACGGAACGTTATAGTTTGATTATGTGGAAAACCAGTGTATATAATTAGTTGAGAATCGTATTGTAACCGAGAAGCCAGAATCTCGAAAGTAACGTGTTAGCAACACTAAATTAATGTATATTATGATGAACATATTACATGTAAATAATTTTTTGGAAATTATTTAATTAGTTAAATAATTTAGTAGGATTTATTAATCAATTGTTTTGAAATAGCGTGTGTTTTATGAGCGGATGTTTTTGGTATGAATGATTGCACACTGTTAAGAGTAATTGTGGAACCGAATTGGTCATGAACAATTGCGGGATGCGAATGAAAGAGTGTATACAAATTTTTAGGATGATTGTTTAAGAAACATAGAAGTTATGTGCATTTTTGTAAGATCTAAATGTTAATTTTACGTGTTTGATAAACGGACTCATAACCAGTCTCAATGTGGGCTGGCTAGAATGATTCACCGTTAGAGTTGGAGAGGGATGTCATAATGAACAAGTGGACACTCGCCGCCTTTTATAAATTGTAAAACAGTTCCGAGTGCAGCGTGGTGCGAGGGTTTCATTGATGAAACAAGCTAGCGCACGCGTTCTACAAACGTATGCTAGTGAATGAAACCATGTGTCAGGAATGCCACGAATGTAAGAGCCTTCATTAAACGGTTTTCTTTTCACGCAGTGCAGGCCTAAAACAAGCCAAGATTGTTATGCTCATAATTTTTTTTTGCACAGCATTGTAGTAAGATGTGGAGTAGAAAGGAAATGTGAATTATTACGTGTTTTTATTTTAATTTGATTGTTAAATTAGTTTATTGTTATTTTGTTTATACTAGGTTAGTTTACACCATTGTTAATAAATTTTATTCAGTTCGTTATTTTGTTGTTGTTGGCGTGTGATTCATTTTAAATATAAGGAGCGGAGTATTGTGGATGTATTGTAGGCGAAGCTGAATTCCCAGTCCCCGAGCAGTTAAGTAAAGGTAAGTGCCCCGTGTAGTTGGTTGTTGATCCACAATATTCTTGTAACTGCTGTATGTTAATCCCTAAAGACCGTATTGGAAGCGATTTCTAATGTAGTAAATTGCCGGTGCTGTTAGAAATAGGCAATCCAGCTGGGGCAATGGATATTCCAACAGGCTCCTTTCCGGATTTTCGGGTACAGAAGGAATGGCGCCCTATGAACTTTGGGGCTACGAAATTAGCTTCGTAGTGCCTCTAAAGGAAGTTGGTTTGAACATTTCTAGTGAAAGAAATAATTACCAGACTTGTGGGATGTCTTATCCATTTCGGATGGATGTGAGTGTAATTATATACGCTTATTTTAAAATTGATATTAGGAAGGTTACACTCAGATAAAGATCAGATCTTAGAAACCTGAGAGAGGTGTAGTAGGTAGTCAGTTTCGAAAAACGACCTACGATCTGAATATTTACTTTTTTTTCACCGGTACATGGCGATTGCTAAGGTCATGTTAAAAATAATGCTAACTTGTTTTAATGATTGTAATAGTAGAATTTTCTTTGTGGTAGTATATTTAAAGTGAGTCACAGGAGAACGAACATTATGAGTAAGTTTATTCAACATAGGGTGTACTTGAAGTTAATGCTAAGGTAATTTTAAGTTACTTTTAGACATTAAGGTGCTCAAAAATATATATGAGTTGGACGTTGCTCAGATGTTGTTATTTTTCTCTGTTGACGTTTATGTCTGTACAGCATTATATAAAGGTTTATTGCAATGGCAAGCGAGGATGTGAAGAGAATGTTGGAGGAGATGCAACAGAATTTGAAGGAGCAACTGCAGAGCAGTTTGAAAACTGTTGAAGGAAAATTTCAGGAAGCGAAGCAGGACCTAGAACAACTGAAACGTGAACGAAAGGAGGACCTTGACACAGTGATTGTTAAAGTTGTTGATTCTATTACAGATAAAGTCGCTGAAAGTGTCAAAGAGAGTTTCAAAACTGAAATTCAAGAAGTTCAGACTTCTTTAGAGGGTTTACATACTTGTGCCTCTAAAATGGTTGCAAATGTCACGCGTTTACAGGCCAGCTCAAAGCAGATTCAGGATGATGTAAGGGTGTACGGACAGAAGTCGGTACAGTCCAATCCAAAGTAGACATAGTACCGTCCGATGTTATTAATGTTAGGTCAGATGTATCCACTGTCCAAAGAAAGTCGATACAGTCCAATTCAAAGTAGATACAGTCCAAGTAGAGGTATCCAATGTCCAATCTAAAGTAGATACAGTCCAAGCCGATGTCACTAATGTTCAGGTTGACATAAACAATATGCAGTCAGATGTCACTGGTGTACAGTCTGACATAGGTAAAATACAAACAGAAGTCAATACGGTATTTGCAGATGTAACAAAAGTCTAAGTTAATCAATTTGATATCCTCTGCCTCTCAGAAACATGGTTGTCAGACTTCGTGTCATGTGGGGAACTTCCGTTTTCGTCTGAATTCAATGTGTTTCGGCGCGATAGGGCTTCAAGGGGTGGTGGAGTTGCAATCTCAGTTCATAACAAATTAAAGGCAAAACATCGGCAAGATGGCGGCAAGTGATAGACCTCGTGTTTCAGTGGCTCTGACATATTACTGTGTTTTAGTGGTGTTTTGCCTGTTCAAGTGTGCTATATGGTGTGCAGATGTGTCGGAAGTCGTTTCCGAGCGTAGTGATGTGTCGTGTGATCGGGAAGTTCGGTGGTGCTGAGCAGAGAGGCACTTTATATTCTCTACCGCGGCGGCTTGTGGTCTCCCAGTTCTGCGCCATGCCCCCGCCACACCTCATGGACCGGTACAGCGTTGCCGTGCTTCCTCCAGAGCGGTTTGCTTGACACTGCTACTGTTATCAGGTGACATACATCTAAACCCAGGCCCCCTTAACCTCTACTATAAAAACGCACAGAGCATCAAAAACAAACTAACAGACTGTTTAGCAAATGTAACGGAAGTTAATCAATTTGATATCCTCTGCCTCTCAGAAACATGGTTGTCAGACTTCGTGTCATGTGGGGAACTTCCGTTTTCGTCTGAATTCAATGTGTTTCGGCGCGATAGGGCTTCAAGGGGTGGTGGAGTTGCAATCGCAGTTCATAACAAATTAAAGGCAAAACATCGGCCTGATTTAGAAACTTCCTGTGAAATAATATGGGTTGAGATTAATATCCCAAAAAGGAAGAATTTACTCGTAGGCTGTTTCTACCGTCCACCTACCAGCAAAATTGACACCTTAGAAGAATGTTTCAACTCTACTGTTCTTGCCCTCAACCAAGAAAGTGAAATAGTGTTGGTAGGTGATTTTAACTCCCATATCTCCTGGACATCAATAGACAACGGTACCATACACTCTCCCCCAATAGATACTTTCATCTTATCAAATTTTATAAACGGTCTACATCTGAAACAGTTCAACCTGCACCCAACAAGGATATCCGAAACACTGGACCTCATATTTTCAACCCTACGTAATGTCACTGTGACCGTTGGAAGAAATATCCTGAACACCGATCATAGTTCAATAGAAGCTACCCTCCCCGTCCCAGCCAGCAGACATAAAAACTGCCCACCCGCCGAGAAGAAAGCTTTCTCTCTTTGGAGAAAAGTCGACTGGCAAGCTGTCAATCAGGATTTACAATCTCTGCCCTGGTGCCTCCTAACAGCTGAGAGAGACGTAAATAGCGCTGTGACCTTGTTTGAGGATTTACTCTACTCGGCTATTAAACAACACGTTCCTTTCTCCCTACCCAAATCCAACAAATATCCGCACTGGCTTAGTCAAAACACCAAACTTCTTCTCCAAAATAAAACTCGTGCATGGTCGCTCTGGAAATCAGTTCCTAATCCTCATACACGCAATGTATTTATTCACCTACGGAAAATATCAAGAGTTCATATGACAGAAGATTACAACCGCTACATTTCTTCCATAACAGGAAATCTCAAGAATAACCCGAAGAAGTTCTGGACACTTATATCATCCCGTAGAAAGACTCCTAGAATTCCACTTAACCTAAACCTCCATAATGAAGAAATCCCATTTGAATCGAGGTTCACACATTTCAATGAATATTTTCACTCAACCTTTTCAGTTCCCGTACCAATCCCCAGTCCCCCTCAACTTACTAGTGTCTGTTCTGATTCATTGTCTCAAATTTCAACGACCCCCGATGAAATCCAAAATATTTTAAAAAGTCTGCCCACAAACCGATCTACTGGACCATCAGACATAAGCCCTATATTCCTGAAAAACACCTCTGCATTTCTCAGCATCCCCTTGTCCATAATACTCAACTGGTGCATGACTTCCGGTACTTTTCCTGACTCATGGAAGAGAGCTGATGTCACATCTGTCTTTAAATCAGGCAGCAAGCACGAAATTTCCTCGTACAGACCTATATCTATCGTCCCTATACTCTCCTCAGTCTTCGAAAGAATAATACATTGCCATCTCCTCACTTTCACCAAACCATACCTCTCAGAAGAACAACATGGCTTCGTCCCTGGAAAATCATGTTTAAAAAATCTGACTGTTCTGAACCATCACATAATTTCTGCATTAGATCAAAAATCTCAGCTAGATGTAATCTACGTTGACCTGGCCAAAGCATTTGATTCCGTGAACCATTTCCTTCTCCTCTACAAATTTGCTTCACGATACAACGTACATGGATCCTTCCTATCCCTAATACAAAGCTTCCTGTCCAATAGGCAACAACGGGTAGTGCTTCCAGGGTCTGTATCATCCTGGCTCCCAGTCTTATCAGGAGTAACTCAGGGCAGTATCCTGGGACCCCTTCTCTTCGTGCTGTATATGGATGATATAAACACATGCGTGCAAAATTCTCCGTGTTCCCTTCTTCTGTACGCTGATGACCTCAAGATATTCAGAGAAATTTCCAGTTCCGACGACCACGCTGAGCTCCAGGAAGCAGTGAATGCATGTACTGATTGGTTCAACAAATGGAGGTTATCTCCAAATCCCAAAAAGTGCTTCAAAGTTTCTTTTTCACTACTGAAATCTGGAAATCAAGCGGACTATAAAATATGTGGAAATAAATTGGATACGGTTTCTCAGGTAAGAGATTCAGGTATTATTCACGATGATAAATTGACATTCTCTCCCCACATTGACCATACCAAATCTCGCGCAATGCGCAGTCTCGGCATTCTATACAGATTCACAGAAATTAAAGACCTCACTGCACTTAAATTATACTTCACCACATATGTTCTCCCTATCCTAGATTTCTCTTCCCCAATTTTGTCTACTTCGGCTATAACCAATATTTCTAAATTGAACAATGTCTTTAGTTTCTTCATATCAATTGTCAAAGATCGCAATCCTTCGCTAAGGCAGTTTGCCAAATCCGACATTCTAAATCAGCTCAATATACTCGACCTGAGAAGCCGCTTACAATTTACTGACCTGTGTTTCCTACATAAAGTTATGAATGGTTACACAAAATGTAACATGCTCTTAAGCTACTTCACACTCCATGTTCCCTCCCGTTCAACACGTCAGAACCATTTACACCATATACCCCGCCCACGACTTGAAGTACAGAAGCGCTCTATATTCCACCGTCTACCTACCCTTAGTAACTCCTTTCCAAATATTGACATATTCTCTCCCTATAGAACATTCAAACATAACATTAGAAGATCCCTTTCATCCTCGATTCCTACCCCCTCACCCTCCTAATCACCCACTACCCCAATCACTCCCTGCATTTTTCCCGAGACTTGTCCCTTGCTGCCATCACTGCCATTGTTATTGTTAATACTATTTGAAATTGTTAAAATATTAGTGTAAAATGACCTATCATGGTTGTATCTAATAATTATTAAATAAATAAAAAAATAAAAAAATAAAAAAGTGGACTTTATAAGATTAAACAAGAGGTAGAGGCTTCTAAAGAATTGTGTACACAGAATATAACTGCTTTAACGACACGTTTTGTAAACTATGCGTTAAAAACTACAGCTTCTCTGGCCGAATTAAAAGGTAACGTAGAAACTTTACGAACGCAGGTCATTGATCATAATAAAATTCTTAAGGCAGATATTGAGGAGGACATAGCTGAAATGTTAAAAGCTTATGTAGTTGTCTGGAAAGACGAGTGGAACAAATCCAGTGGGGAACATGTTAAGCAAATCCAAGATAACATAGAAAAGAAATTAGCCAGTACTCAAGTAGAATTTAATCGACAGGTTATTGAAGTAAGAAAGGATTTAGGTAAAAGGATTGATACGCACACTGAAAAGCAAGTAGAAGATAGAACTCAATCTTGTCAGGATGTGCAAGCTTTGAAAGAATCGTTAGAGAGTAAGACTATAACGATAGATGAACGATTAAACAAGGTTGTCACTAACGTTAATGCAATGAGTGAGGAGAAAACTAATGAACTAGAAGAATACGTATCCAAGAAATTACAAAATCTTAATCTAGGAGATGTTGCCGAACTTGAGACGTATAAGGAAGATTTAAAGACTGAAGTAGGCCAACAGCTGAAGAGGATTATCACTGAGATGGAAGAAAATGATAGGGAGAAGATAGATTTCGACGATTCGAGGAATCAGACTAGAAGAAGTAGCCTAAAAGTCGAAGAAAGGGATGTCTGGCCGGAAGAAAGATTATTCAGGTTTACGGAAGGTTTAGAAGAGAGGAGTAAAGAGCCCACAAATTTACAATAGAGATTTTCGACCAAATCTTTAGGATTCATATCCGAGAAACGTGATGGCCACAAGGAACTTTGAAGACAAACCGCGTAAGTTCAGCAACCTAGATAGTTTCACACCGATAGAGTACATTAGAAATCTCAAAGATTACTTTATCGAAGCGCATATTCCAAGAGAGGGAGAAATGAAGATCGTCGAACGCTATCTGTCAGATGGGCCCCTTCAATGGTTTCGTGCCTTCAGATATACCTTCATGAACTTCGATGAATTCGCAGAAGCACTAATAAACCGTTTCTGGTCTATTGACGCTCAAAATTCCCTACGCGCAGAAGTATACTCATGAAATTATTCAGGAACTCTTCCCACACGCTACGCAGACTTCTTCACGAGTCAGTTAGCCAGACTCAGATTTCTTCAACCCCCGTTATCTACAGCTCAGTTGATAGACGCGTTAGTCAGGATGCTCCCTGTTGAAGTCAGACGTCTAATTATCTCGTCAGGAATCAACGATCTAGCAAGCATGGACGAATTGCTCAGAAAACTCGATTACACGAAACCGATGCCAAACGTTGTTGCGAACAACCAAAGGCAAGAATACAATGACATTAACACAGTATATCTTGACCAAACACAACAGTCAGACAATCCGAAAGAACCAGAAAAGGGAAATATTGGTCCTGAAAGAATAATTAATTCCGTGATCGTAGACCGGAACCCAGATACAGGAGATTCCGTGGAGGTCGTCCATATCAGCAACAGCAAGGACGTAGTAACGACAATAGCAATGGCAACCGTAGAAATGGTTATTATCACAATAATAATAACTGCAGATACAATAATAATGGTTATTATAGCAGGAATAACAATAGGAATAACCAAAACTATAATCGTAACAGAAACTCCCAAGATGAAATAATTACGAAGGAGAAGTATGATGAACGTCATAAGGAAGGAAAAGTGTATCTCAAGGAGTTGAGAAACAATGAGAATGGTAATGGAAGAGAAAATAAAAGCTTGATTATAGATCCCGGTCCATCTACTAGTCAGAAGGGGAACCATGAGAATGAGCCTCAAGGACAAAAAAAAAACAATTTTGAAACGGAATTAGAGGAGACAGGATATACTGCTACACAAAACCAGATTATGATAAACGAAATCTATGAGGTGACAGACGAAGACCTACTCTTCGAGAAAGAGATTGTTAGAGAAGAAAGACCATTCGAGTTACCGATTATATGTGTTAATGTTGATGGTCAAATATACAAGTCATTAATGGATACTGGTGCCATTAGGTCTATCATATCGGATGATTGTTATCAAAGATTATCTAAGTACAAAAAGATGACAGTTTTACCCGCATCTGCGGTTAAAGTGCGTGGTATTTTTCAAGACAAAGCGGTAAAATGCAAAATCCAATTTTCATTAAACTTTGAGATAAATCGAAGCACATATGATCACATTTTCATTGTGGTGAGCAAAATCAATTTTGATATCGTGCTAGGCATTGACTTCATTACTAAAGTTGGAGCAGTAATTGATATGAAAAACCGAGTCATAAAATTTAGTGAAGGGTTAATAAACACAGAAGAGTTAGAAGAACAGGATTCGAATGACAGTCTAGATAAAGATCCTAGGGAGGAAATTATTAACAACATTATTGAAGAGGTAGAAAATGGAAGAGAAATGCCTACTCTCCAAGCATATGGGTTTGTCGAAATTCAGGATGAATTTGAGGAATTAATAATGGAGTTTAAAGACATTTTTGATGATAAGCCTGGATTGATAAAGGACTACAAATATAAGATTAGGCTTACAGATGATACTCCGTATTAGAAGAGGATTTACCCGATACCAGAAAAGTACTATGAAGAAGTACGAGGGATAATCAAGAAAATGGAAGCTGATGGAATTATAAAGAAGCAGGCGTCGTCTTACATCAACTCTATAACAGTAGTCAAGAAAAATAATGGTCAATTACGCCTATGTCTCGACGCCAGAACCATTATCTTAAAGATTTTGCCCGAGGCTGACCGACCGCCTAAAATACGACATTTGCTCAGAAAGTTCAAAGGAAAAGCCTGTTTTAGCGTCCTAGATTTAACTTCTTCGTTTTATCAGAATGAGCTTGAAGAAGAAAGCAGACAGTACACAGGGTTTCTGTTTGACCAGACGTCCTGGGTTTTCTAGAGAATTCCCTTTGGCATGGTCAACAGTGGTCCAGCCCTGATTAGAGCCCTTGATAACAAACTCACCGATGAAGTTAAAAGGAACGTGCTTTGTTATATAGATGATTTAATCATATCTTCACCAAATGTCCAGGAACATCCTATACACTTGCATAAGCTTTTTGGAAACCTGAGAGACGTAAATATAAAGGTAAACTTCGATAAGTGCCATTTCATGAAAGAAGAAATTAATTTTCTCGGACACACCATTGCCCAGCATGGTTTTCAGCCGAACTTGCAGAAAGTGGAAGCTATTATGAGATTCCCAAATCCCACCAAGGTCAAACAAGTGCGAGAATTTGTAGCTGCGTGCCAATTCATTAGCAGTCATTGTCCAAAGTATTCAGAGATTATGGCACCTCTCTATGACTTGCTAAAGAAAAATAACCGTTGGAAGTGGAGTAGTACCGCCGACGACGCGTTTGAGAACGCTAAGGAAATGTTGAAAAACAACGTGAAATTTGAATATCCGGATTTCGAACGAATATTCTACATAGAATCCGATGCTTCACGTGTAGGCATTAGTGCAGTCTTATACCAAAAGGACGAAGAAGCAAATAAGCACTACATTGCGTTCACCGGATGAAAGCATAAGAAACCCGAAGAGAACTACTTCACGACAGAACTTGAGGCGTTAGCTTTCGCGACAGCTCTTCAAGGGTAGAAGGAGATATTAATCGGACACCAGATTATAATTATCACCGATCATAAGGCACTCCAATTTATGCTTCAAACCGATATGTCGAGTGATAGATTAACTCGATGGGCCCTTTTCACTCAACAGTTTAATGCTACAATAGTCCACCAGCCAGGGAAGGACAATTTGTTGGCTGACGCAGTATCACGTAATCCAGTTAGAAATTTGCAGATTAACCATGTACAATTGGAGGAAGAAGATTAAGAAACCGTTAGGAGATTAGCCCGAATCGGTGTGTCACAGAAGAGACACGCTCCAATTAGGAAAATGTACAGGTTCCTTAAGGGTAACATGGACACAGCAAACCTAGATTATGCTGCTAATCAAAGGCGATCACGACACTTTGTATTGAGCGGAGATCTCGTGTGTAAATACGCAGACTCCGAGCACACTAAGACTTGCATAGTCGTGCCACTAATCTTGTCACAAAGTTAGTGTGGTTGGCACACCATTCCATCGGACATGGAGGTTTAGATAAAACCCTCAGTACTCCTAAAGAGAGGTTTATCTGGACCAACATGAGATCCACTATAGCGAAGATTATAAGATCTTGTGATAAATGCCAGAGAGGAAAATTCGCATCAGAATTGTTGAAAGGAAGACCCATAGCTATGATACCTTCTAAACCACGTGAGCTGATGGCCACGGACATTTTTGGTCCTTGTCCGAAGGGATATCAGGGTAATCATTTCCTGATAGTGACTGTTGATGTTTTCAATAAATTCGTTACCATGAATCCTATGCAAAAAGCCAATACCAGAAATGTTGTGAGCAGGTTAGGGAATGCTGTGTTTCCGAAGGCTGGGAAACCAGAATATCTCTTATCGGACCATGGAGCGCAGTTCACTTCAGCCGAATTCGCAGCAGACATGGAAAGGTTGGGAATTAAGCACATCTTTTCAAGCGTGCAATACCCAGAGTCAAATTCAAGCGAACGCAATATGGCGGAATTTAGCAAATTCTGCAGAATTTTCTGCCCAAATGATCACCCCAGTTGGGTAAAATACCTGCCAATGGTTGAGGATTGTTTGAACTCCACAGTTCAAGAAAGCACGGCAGAAGTTCCAATGATTCTTCACTTAGGAAGGAATCCAGAAAGGCCATGGGTCAATGTATTTGATTTCATTCCCAGAGATCCTGATCTAGGAAGACGAGCAAGGATCGATAAGGCAAAAAAAAAGACTTCAGAAAGCAGCGGAGAAGCGCTTGAAACGAGTTGCAGGAAAACGTTTCGGTACGCCGTAGGAAATTAGAAATATGGTTTTATTGCGCATACCAGTGAAAGCGGACGTGAGCAAAAAGATATACCCCAAGTTCGGAGTTATCTTTATTGGCCCGTTTCGTATAACTAATGCTTATGGGAATAACTGTTATGAGTTGTTTGATGATGAAAATAACGTTATTCTAGGAAAATTCAACGCTAAGAATTTAAAAAAGTATCATAAGAAAATAGGCTAAGATAATTCAATATTCGAGTTCAAGTGACATATCAAAAGTCTTGAATTGGAATGATTACAAACAATTTGAAACTGTTTTTAACTTGAGATGAAGGAGAAATGCCCCCGAAAATTGAATTATTCTGGGACAAAATGAGAGTATTTTCCGTCCCCATGATAAAATTTAACCAGCAAATATAAATTCTGGAAGTGTGACACAGGAGGGTAGTGTTACAAGCTCGAGGCCGTGGGAGAGCCCGATCACGTGACATACTGCACTATAGACGCTTCTAGAAGGCTGAAATTGGCATAGCAACAGTGAGATTGGAAATTAATATTATAAATATTGTTACAAATTATGCTATTGGATCCCAGACCAGAGCCAATGAGAAGAGGTCTTATTGAAGATGGGATCAACTTCAACTACATCATTTGGTGAAATTATGCTTTTAGGCCCTTAGAAGAAGATTTTCTTATTTGGTAATGAAGAAAATAGTAAAAGAAATTATGTCTGATACTTTAAAAACTGCAGATCGGTTAATCTACGCAGTAATAAGCATTAGTAATCTACGCGCTAAAATTATGGTGGGAGATTGATATATTTCGACTTGGAGGGGGAGATCCAAGGATCGAGGTTCTTATTCCAGCAGATTTTGAAGAGTGAGGAAGCTTTTTCCGAGTGCGACGACTGTCGACTTGTGGAGACGCTAGGATAGCTAGGTAGAACGTTGGAGATTACCGCACTTCCATTTTAAGTGAAGTTGTGAGGAACATTGAAATTAGTATATCTTTATATATATATAATTCTTCGACACGTGTGTATGTGACTGAACTCCTCCTAAACGACTGAACAGGTTTTGATGGAATTTGGTATGTATATTAGGGTGGGTCCATGAATGGTTTAGATTCACAATCTGACCCGGTAGGTGGAATGAACACAATTTTAGAACCACAATTTACACACAATTTTAGAACCACAATATACAGTCAAAAACAGTCGTCATGGAAACCACTAGCCTTGGCCTTCGTGAAAGCTGAAGTCTTTGGACGGTTTGTCTCTGCACGTTAGAGCCACTTGGTAGCAACCTGTGCAACTACCGCCATTACATACACTCCGCCCGTGGCGAAAAGTTGTGTTTTATACCAAAGGTGGCAGTGATGTCGAATTCTACTGTTTGTATCTGCACGTTGGAACGTTTCAAAGTCACGTTTGCGTTCATATACCGTTCATCCGACTGCCATGAAACTTGGGCGATATGTTGAGTGAGCTCCAGGGAAGGTGTTTGGCTTAGTAAATCCATTTTACAATAGATAGCGCACGAATAGATTCAACAAATGAGCGACGACGCGCGAAGCGTTTCAAAAAGGTCCCGTATGCGTTCAAATACCATTCGTCCGATAGCGATGAAACTTGGATGAGATGTTGTGTACACTCCAGGGAAGGCTCCTGGCTTAGTAAATCAATTTCATATTAGGTAGCGCACGACTAGATTCAACAAATGGGTGACGATGCGTGAAGCGTTTCAACAAAATCCCGTATAAGTTTATATTCCATTCATAGATTGATGAAACTTTGATGAGTTGTTGTGTACACTTAAGTAAAGGCTTCTAACTTAGTGATCCATTTCACAGGAGGTTGCGCACGAGTAGATTCAACAAATGAGCGGCGACGTGCGAAGCGTTTCAACAAAGTCCCGTATGCGTTCAAATACCATTCGTCCGATAGCGATGAAACTTGGGTGAGATGTTGTGTACACTTACGTGACGGTTTCTAACTTAGTAAATCCATTTTACAATAGGTAGCTCACGAGTAGATTCAACAAATGAGCAACGACGCGCGAACTTTTAATCAAAGTCCCGTATGCGTTCATATACCATTCATCCGATTGCAATGAAACTTGGGTGAGATGTTGTGTACACTTACGTGAGGGTTTCTAACTTAGTAAATACATTTTACAGGAGGTTTCGCACGAGTAGATTCAACAAATGAGCGACGACGCACCAAGCGTTTCAATAAGGTCCCGTATGCGTTCAAATACCATTCGTCCGATTACGATGAAACTTGGGTGAGATGTTGCGTACACTCTACGGAAGGTTTCTGGCTTAATAAATCCATTTAACTATAGGTAGTGCACGAGTAGATTCAACAAATGTGTGACGGCACGCGAATCATTTCAACATAGTACCGTATGCGGCCATATACCATTTATCAGATTGCGATTAATCTTTGGTGAATTGTTGTGTACACTCCAGGAAATGTTTCTGTCTTAGTAAATCCAGTTTTTAATAAGTAGCGCACGAGTAGATTCAACAAATGGGCAATGGCGCGCGAATCGTTTCCACAATGTCCCGTATGCGGTCATATATCATTCATCCGATTGCGATCAAACCTTGGTGAATCATTGAGTACACGCCAGAGAAGGTTTCAGGCTTAGTAAATCTATTTTACAATAGGTAGCGCATGA
This sequence comes from Meconema thalassinum, assembly GCA_946902985.2. Taxonomy (NCBI): domain Eukaryota; kingdom Metazoa; phylum Arthropoda; class Insecta; order Orthoptera; family Tettigoniidae; genus Meconema; species Meconema thalassinum. The sequence continues at coordinate 638,490,618 of OX336389.2, forward strand.
GTAGATTCAACAAATGAGTGACGGCACGCGAATCGTTTAAAGAAAATCACGTATGCGTTCATATGTCATTCATCCGATTCCGATGAAACTTTGATGAGTTGTTGTGTACACGCCAGGGAAGGTGTTCAACTTGGTAAATCCATTCTACAATATTGGTAGCGCACGATTAGATGTAACAAATGATTGACGACGCGCGAAGCGTTCCAACAAAATCCTGTATGCGTTCATATACTATTCATCGATTGCGATGAAACTATGATGAGTTGTTGTGTACACTTACGTGAAGCTTTCTAACTTAGTAAATCCATTTCACAGTTGGTAGAGCACGAGTAGATTCAACAAATGAGTGACAGCGCACGAATCATTAAAACCAAATCCCGTATGCGTTAAATGCCATTTATCCGTTTGCGATGAAACTTTGGAGAGTTGTGGTGTACGCTCCAACGAATGTTTCTAAATTAGTTAATTCAATTCACGATAGTTTAGAGGCAGTTAACAGAAATTGAAAAAAATATTGTGTATCCAAAAGCACTTCAAGAAACAAAGTTACAACACTTTCTTTGATTGGCAAGACAGCGTCTGCCGGGTCAGCTTGTCTCTTATATAATTGAGATTTGAGTTCAACTAAGTGAATATATATAAAGAACATTCTGCTGAAAGTCGAGCGTTCTAAAATTTACCGTTTCAACAATATAAGCCTGTTAAGACAGATTTCCATATGTGTTGGAAATAAAGCTGAATATCATTTTAGATTGCAACGTGAAGTTGGCGAACGCAGTTCAAGTGAACAGCAGCGAAGAACTTTTAACATTGGCGCAGCAAATAAACATCATAATGACTATCATTATTCTTCAAGTGGTTTCATTCAACATAATTAACATTATGGATATGATGAACTAAATAGTCATGCGCCAGAGACATATTCGATAACAGAAGTTAAGATACAACGATGGAACTTAGACGACGTATTCTTTTTTTACGTAGTGTACGGTCCTTCTTGTACATTTTCGTCAGTCTACGAACACTAATGTAACATCAATTAACAATAGAAATATTTCATTCACCATTTATATGAATATGTCTATAAATTATTTTCCAATGATGAGGCTGATACATATTTGCGATGGAGAATGAAGATTCTACCGAAGAGATTTGTCAAGATGCTAGGGTAAGCCCAGCAATAACAGAAGAATTTGCCAGAAGGATGTCGTTCGAGCCCATGCGAATGTTGGTGAATTCCGGAGAGCGATGTTTCCTATCTCTGAGGTCGCAGATCCGAGGCTCGAATGCAGATCCATCTCAGTATCTTGAACTGAGGAAACATCTAAAGTATTGTGTGAATACTTACACAGATCTTCAAGTTTTCGTCAAAATAAGGTAGCAGTGTCTCTTATTTTTAGTATAGAGCTTGATTAGTGACATCCTGAGCCAACGTTCTTACTCCATATTTTCACATTTCATGTATTTCAGTGTTCTCATGTATTTTACACTTCCGATGTGTGCTAAGATTTTTATGCTTCAAGATAATTTAGGAGATGATTGCCATTCATCTATAATTTTCAATTTTATTCTACGGATCAGTTTTTGGACTGACATTAAAAATTTTGGTTAAGGAATCATATTGCCTTATAGTAGACTTGTCGTTTCGACTCTCGAATCTTCTTAATTTATTTAAACCAAGTATTCTGACATTGTGTCGTTGTTTCAAATTAAATTGTTTTTTAAATTTAATTTGAGCACATTAATGTAACAACATCAAACTTCAAGAACAGAAGAAACATCGAATGATATTGTTATATTGTAGGGTACCTGAGAGGGTAGCCTCTACAAAGTATTAATCTAAGGGTTGAAATAAATGTGTTTAGGGGGAAAGCTTGGCAATTACGTGTAAGAGATGGTGATTAGCTAATGGCTTGGGATCGTCAGTACGATCTGAAAGGAGAACTCCCCAATGTACTGCTTGGCGGGGTAGTTCAGGGTGTGAGTGTGGAAGGAAGGGTGGTTTACTTAGTGCTCTGTGCGCGATATCGGCGCTAAGCGGTCTGATGTGAATCGTAAGCAGGCGAGCTGGGAGCGAGCCTGCTGGTGTCAGCGCTGTGGCTGTGACGCTCTGCTGACGTCTCCAAGCAATTAAATAACAGTGCTAATACTAGATCCTACCTAGCGGGGAAGCTAAGAGGGTAGGATCTTATCAACTAATTAAACAAATGAAAAGACCAGTGGCTTCTACTATGTTTGAGTTTAATGAATACTTCGGATTTGAAGTACTCCTGTAATTAGCAGAGCAGTTAATAAAATAAATAATTATCACAATCCAAGCACAGGGGGATGGGAGTGTAATTGATTGTGTGTGTAGTGATCGCTTAAGTCACTTACCCTTCGGCTTCCAGCAGCGATTCGGCACGCAGGTAACACTGAGACAGACTGATCCGGAGGCATGACCTCGCGGAGTTTTTATTGGAGCGTCGCGCTGCGTTTGTGGAATTTGCACATTTCTCCCATGTCATAGCCCTTCCTGGGGTCGTTGGGCTTGGACACGAGGCTACCTGAGTTCATTGAGGCAATAATTTGTTAGATGTGTAATTATGTAGATGTATTCGTTGGTTCTTAAAGTAGGAATGTGGCATTAGGTTTTCCAGGGGTGTTAGTGTTAGGGGATGATGGTGGCGTACCCTAGGGGTACAAAAAACCCCTTTGTGGAGTTAGTTATCGTCCTCGATAACTGGACGAAGACAAGGGGGTGGTTATTGGAAAATAGGGCTTCTTCTTCTTACTTTTATATCTTCTTTCTTCTATTGTTCTCTTCTGGTATTTTCGTCCGGAAATGTGTTGGTGGCGTCGTCGGGGGTGTGTGTAGCCTCGTGGTAGATAAAGTGTAGAAGGGTGAGTTATGGGGCAGATAGAGAATGTGCATTAGAGAAGTGAGCGTCGACGGTTGGGGATTCGCAGAAGGGCCTTGTAGAGTGTGTGCCTCCGGGTAGTGTCCAGCGATCATGTGTAGGTTGGTAAGGTAAGGGGAACAATATTTCATTACAACGTGGTATCAAAAATGCAAACAGTGGGGTGTGAAGCTTAAAATATAGACAATGTCAACAGTCATCCTGACGATAATACAAGTATACTCTCGTGATACAACATGTATCCCTATTACAAATTAAAACAAACATAAAAAATACAGTCATAATTAAATCATAAATAGGTAAATCATGAAATACCTTCATAATTAAATCATAAATAGGTAAATCATGAAATACAATCATAATTAAAATCATGAACCTCGGCAAGGCATCCGAAGGGGTGCATGGATACAACGAGACGAAAAAAAACATCCTAGGGGTGGGGGGAGGTTTTACAATGAATATACCCGTGGAGCGGATGAAAAACTGCCCTCGTGTGCCCTGCACGTGTATAAAAGAGATAGGGTGGAGAGAAAGAAACAATGAAATGTCGCAGGGTGTAATTTAAGGGCATATATGTGTAAATTGTTTATTTTGTGGGGAAGAAATGCGACATTTGCACAACTGGGAGTTTAAAAGTACGGAAAGGAAAAACAATGTGTACTCTTTCATTGACAATAATATCAAACTCTGTCAACTACAACAATATCATAACAAAACCATGTCCTCTGAATTACATCATCATCAAACTCTCTCAACTTACAACAATATCATAACAAAACCATATCCTCTGAACTATAACATCATCAAACTCTCTCAACTTACAACAATATCATAATAAAACCATATCCTCTGAACTATAACATCATCAAACTCTCTCAACTTACAACAATATCATAATAAAACCATATCCTCTGAACTATAACATCATCAAACTCTCTCAACTTACAACACTATCATAATAAAACCATATCCTCTCAACTACAACAATATTCTGAGTGCACTCTTAATTAATATGTACCTGAATTATCCTTTGGTACCTGCAGGTCGCGTATCTATATATCTACGATATGACTCGCTCCCTGTGGGAAAGCGAAGTCATCTTGGCAGCACAACTCGTCCTTCACAAAAATAGGCGCGAGTTGTGTGGCCGTAGTGCACCTCTCATTGCAGGTGGAAAATATTCTTCGTTAATCCGACCTCCAGTGGGGGGATATCCCACAGGTATATCTCCACCGTGGTTCGGATTTTCACCTGGAAACGTATATCATGTGTGTGGGGGGGGGGAATCGTGTATGGGCCGTGTGAGTGTGAAATTTGGGGAGGGAATCTTGTGTATAGAAAGACACATACATGAGTGGTTATATCATGTCGCCACCTGTTGGGACCAAAATACAAATAATATCAAAATAGAGGGTGTCCACCCTCGGCATCTACGCGGTGAACCTGTGGATGTAAACAAAAATATATTTATTATGAAAATATATCATGCGCATACACTGTATTTGGGTAACTCGGCGAGTGCCCCAAAATGGAGCTACCCCGATGCATATGTGCAACTTAAGCACCACTGGGTGCGCTGTGTCGGGAGTTGGTGTCTCAGGTTTGCAACCTGTGCTGAAAAATCAAGACACAAATATATATCTATAAGATATCCTTAAAATTAATTCTGGCCATTCTCAAAATACGCATATCGCATCGTATCTCGGAAAATTGCTTCTAGAGATATAACGGATGATTTGCATATATACATCCGTACAAGTTACTCTGGACCATAGTAACAATATGCTACTATGCATATGGGCACATCGCAAAACGTATCGCCTCGTCAAGGCAATACAAAAATAGTCCTCCATTATGTCTTCTTACTTGATAAACTTCTTTCTTCTGTTTTGATACATTTCTTTCTTCTTTCTTCTTTATTCGTTATTCGTTCTACGGGGGCATGAACAGAGGGGAACTTCGGTGTTACATACCTCGGCCCGGGAAATAATATCCTCTTTTTTCTTGGTGATTTGTTATACGGGGGCATGAGCAGAGGAGAACATCGGTGCTACATACCTCGGCCCGGGAAATTATATCCTCTTCTTTCTTGATGATTTGTTCTACGAGGGCATGAGCAGAGGAGAACATCGATGCTACATACTTTGGCCCGGGAAATTATATCCTCTTCTTTCTTCACCTGTGTGTGACAACCAGGTCTCTAGCTCCGCGCATGGAGCCGAAATTACTTAACCTTACATGCGAACTAACGTCAAGTCAAGTGGGTCGTCTTTGGGTGGAGGGTCCATCCTGCCCGATGCGGGGGTAGTCAATCCCCTCACCGAACTATCAAGCCTCCATCCGTATGTATAGTTTAGACAACGTTAGGTCATAAAAATGGGTATAACGGGCCCCGCGCTGCGGGTACAGGCTAGGTACATCCTCGAGCGCGAGCGCTTGCCCACCCTAACACGTCACCGCTATGACCTCCCGTCGTTCGTCAACGTTTAAGTCACGTCATGTCATTTTAAGGGCTATGCTTGCCCTTTATCCCAGTCAAAACTTACCATTTCCTATTTTCCCCAGGAAAATAGAGTCACATCCATCACAGTGCACCTTCGTGCACAAACCATAAAAAGAATGTGTCAAGCGGTACTGTGTTTGTGTGGGGTATTATAGTTATACGGGGGGACTGTGGTGGCACAGTGCACTTTCATTGCGCCTGGCTTTCAGATATCTAGCTAATTTCAGCTGCGTATTATCCCCTCTCACATGTTAGTGGGTAAGTCAAGGATTTGGAAGGGTGTTTCCGTGTTATTGGGAAGCTATAAGCATGTTAGATTTCGTAGGTAACGGGTAAATGGATGGTGAGTTAGGGCCAAGGAATCGGGAAATGTTAAATGGAAGGATCGCTCGACCGGTGCGGGTGAGGATCTTATTGGGTTAGGAACTGGGAGTTCAGTGTGGTTGTTAGATACCGTACTGAAGGAAGTAGGGTGACATATATTCTCTAAAGTCGCATGCAGGGTAAAAATTCTGGGTTAAAAATAAAACAATTCATGCACTGATGTTTGCGGTTGATGCCTGGGACGCTAAGCTGTTAGCTTTATAATTCCGAATGTTGACTAACATTGAGCCATGAGCGAAAAAGCATATCGTGCACCCTGGCAATTGCATGATTACCAAGTGCCGTGCATTAATAGGGAACAGGTGTAAAAACGTGTAATTGTAGAGTATTAACAATGTGTGATGGGATGGAGAAGTGCTATGAAGCTTGGATGAATTAGTTGTGATTTATGGCATCTGTGGCCATACCAATAATAGACTGCTGTCTGCACTCGTACGATATATAATGTATACTTACATACTAAATCCTAAAACTGGTCATCTGGTATGATTAAATAACTAAATCCCTTATCCTAGGGATTCTGTCTTATATATATATCCTAAAGTAGGCTGCACCTTTGTGCACGGGATGTGTGGACTAAGTCCGTCCTGTAGGGGGGGAATAATTGTTTTAAAAATATCCTACCCGCCATGCGGAAATGTGGGGGGATCCACAAGTGTGTAATGCCATTTTAGTATTGGGGGCACGGTATAGATGAATGCCAACCATGTGTTAATTGGTGCTATAAATTCCAATAGACGTGGTGTTCCAACGGGAGAATTCAAGAGGGTGTAAAATGCGTGTGGCGGGAATATTATTGCGCCACCGCTCTAGATAAGTTTGCTCGTCCGAGCCTGGAAGGGAATATCTTGCCCAAGATCGCTGTGCCGCGAATAAAATAAAATAAAACCTCCTAAGTGGGAAGTATATCCATTTATCTGTAGTGTCACGGGGAAGTGCCCGTGTCTGCCTATGTCGGAGGGCGGTGTCTATATAAGGGTGTCTTCGAGGGCAAGTGTTTACTGAAGCCCGATGAAAGATAAAATAAGGTGTATCTGTGTAATGAGGCGCTGCGAGTATAGCACCGTTAACAATGGCTCCTTGCCGTGAAATATGCTGGCGCGGTGTTAAGTAGTGAGGGATGAAAGGGCTGAGTGTAAATAAAAATGTTTGGCTACCCTGGTATGTATGGTATAGTCCGAGAATAGTATGTTTCGACTGCACTCTCATTTGAATTCAGCGCGCGAGTGTGCGATTGGCGAGTACAAATAATGGCTGCTTGCGGCTGACTTGTCACGTGGGAGGTTTGACTTGAGATAAGGTGTGTGTACGTAAGGTTTCATGTATCGGCTACCGTGAGGCGGAACCTACGGTGCTTATTGGCTAGCGTACTGCTGTGGATCATGTTTATCGGCGCGCTACGCTGATTGGACCTGAGCGCTAGGATTGAGTTTAGAGCATGGCGGTTTGTTGCCATACAGTGAATGAATTGTCAAACCCACGTGGTGGGCCTTGACTGGGATGTTTGTCAAGTACGCATTGTCGCATGCTAGACATCCTGTGTAGGATATAAACTTAATATAAGTCAGTGACGTCTCGTCTGCGTATTGGGAAACAAAGCATGTCCCTCCGGTGGGGAACAATGTTGGGATGACGCTGTCATCATATCGTATTCAAATGGGGCAAATGATATATAAAAAATTATACTGGGTTTCTTGTACCTAATTTACGGAGTGTACTAGAGTGTAGTGTGCATGTATGGAAGCATATGGCGACTCCATGTGGATGTCAAAATGCTGGGTGTCAATCTGTAGAAAATGTGTTGCCGTGGTGTAATTCCACTCACTTCGGGAAAATGCAAAATGATATATATAAAAAAATACTTAGTTTCTTGTACCTAATTTACGGAGTGTACTAGACTGTACTGTGAATGTGTGGAAGCATATGGCGATTCCATGTGGATGTAAAAATGCTGGGTGTCACCCTGTAGAAAAAGTGTTGCCGTGGTTTAATTCCACTCACTTCGGGAAAATGCAAAATGATATATGAAAAAAATACTTGGTTTCTTGTACCTAATGTACAGAGTGTACTAGAGTGTACTGTGAATGTAAGGAAGCATATGGCGATTCAATGTGGATGTAACAATGCTGGGTGTCACTCTGTAGAAAAGTGTTTCCGTGGTTTACTCCCACTCACTTCGGGAAAATGAAAAAATAATGCGGGGCGCAGTAATATGTATATCCAGAGCGAATATTGTATTCCGCAAATGTCGGAATGTCCGTGGAGTAGCAAAAATGGGCTACATTTACCGGGCATCCTTCGGTATGGAAGGGGGAGCTGTATGTTGTAGTCCCATAACGCAATGTGTTGGTGTGGAGATGATGTATTCCTATTGCGTATCACATGTTTGCGGACTCAAGTGGATATTTAATGTTTATATAAAATAAAATCATTGGGCCTTTGTTAACCGCGTCCTATAAAATTTGGCAGCTCTATGCCCATGGTCGATACTTATTCTGTATCGTGGACCTAGGAGGGTAGAAGTTAATTTACCCTTGGCATAACTCGCCCAGGCTCACTTTAGGACAACTATGGACCATTGACGTAGTGGCTGCCTGAATTATCTATGCGCTCATGGCTGATACGCATCCTAAAGTATTGACCTAGGAGGGTAGAAGTTAATTTACCTTTGGCATAACTCGCCTAGGTTTACTTTAGGACATTTATGGGCCATGGCGTCAATGTGACGCTGATGGACATATAGTGATATGTACCACGTCGTGTTACGCTGCCTCAAAACGAAAATACGAAATTTTCATGTGGCCAACATATGACTTTGACGATAAGTGTGTATCTACTGGGTAGATATTAATTAAAGGGGATCTATATAAGGACTTGTGGTCCCATTGGAGCCTTGTGGCTTGCTTAAGTTATTCCGTTAAGTGATTATTGACTATAATTTCGTCGCATGGCAGACGATGATCAACAGTTCATAATTCGGCATCGGGATGATAAAAATGGACCCCTGAGCGGCCAGTAAAGAGGTATAGCCCCACACAAGTGGATCATTCACCACAAGGCCTAGCCTCGCAGACTAAGGATGAATGATAGAATTTAAATCTTAAATGTAGTCCCTAATTCGTTGGCTAAGTATGATGACGCTTCATTGGAGAACTGTTTTTCCTGTCTGTCCCTGTGACGGTATGGTGTGGTTAATACCACCGTTGAATTACAGGAAAAGTTAAAGATCCCCTGTGAGGAGAAAGAAAAAAATAAGTATATAAAATGGAGGGTATAAGATCTGCAATAGGGCCGGATGTGGCCGCCTATGATTGGCTTCCCTGCTCCTCGTAAGCCGAGATGCTGTGTGCGCAATCCTCGCTTACGGCATTGTGTATGGAGCGCGCATCACTGTCTATGAGCAGTTTGTAGTACTGAGTGTGAGAAGTGATTGAGATGTATTAAAGAATGTAGCCTGGATTACAGTGTATGGGAAATGTAATCTACGTAAGTATAAGTTATCCTTATTCAAAGTGTCTCCTAATTGTTTGTTCAGATGACCTATAGAGTATAATGCTCGGACGGTATGATAACCTGTGCAATTGTATCAAATTCTGCTTGCCGTAGTGGTAGTAACCAACCTGTGTATTAGTGAGATTGTGTGCGGAATTATATCGAATGTCACTGCACTATGTCATTAGTGTTAATACCCTTTGGCCTGTAGGGAAGGCCGCTAACCTGTGTTATTGTACGAATACATCTTTGCAGTTGCGGAAGGCCGCTAACCTGTGTTATTTTACGACTATGTCTGTGCCTTTGCGAAAGGCCGCTAATCTGTGTAATTGTACGAATATTTCGTTGCATTAGCGAAAGGCCGCTAACCTGTGTTATTGTAGATGCTAGGCCACTGTATGTGCGTAATGCTGCTAACCTGTGCCATTGCGGTGCCCACGCAATGAATTTTAAACCGCGTATGGTAACTTATGTATGGCCGGAGTATGGTATAAATCTTATCAAAATATTATGGTAATAAGCGAAAGTGCTTTTAAAGAAAGGCACGATCTCTTCTGAGATGGATGTGCTTTCGCGAGTTGTGAACCCGTGGGCTTGTGCCGATAGAATGTCTGCGCGTCCTACTCTCTCTTGTAATAACTCTATTGTATACCTATCGCCATAAACTAAGAAGTATCTGTGGTGATACAGTAGTGTGTTAATAATCGTGATACTAAGGACATGTAATCTTCAATCGGTCAACTCACGGGTGTATAGACCATTCTGATTTCTGAAATGTCATAAGTATAAAGGTATCATGTGGAAGGGTTTTTATGTCCTGTTTCCTACAGTAAAGGATTGAATCTATTGTCGGGCAACGAAAGGACCTGGATTGTGTGTAAAAATGTTCGTTGTTCATGCTCCTCGTCTAACTAAAATGTGATTAGTATTGTATGTGTAGGCACTGACTATAAGTAAGTCTTGCCGCGTTCTTACGCGTGGCCTTCATGTGAATGTACTAGAGCACGCCTGGCTGTGCAAGCATGGTCGTTGACACGTGTTGCGCCAGGCCTGTTTGTCGGTATGGATATGCTACTTGCTGACTCAATGCGCTGTGCTGGCAAAGTGTATCCGGTGGGGTCTAATTGACCTATGTTATCAGCTGCTATAGAGACATGTGTTACATTGTTCCGACCTTTCTTAAACTAGTGTGTGCGAACAGAATTCATTATCATAGAAAGACATGAGACATAATAAATATAACATGGTACACATTATTATATTGGTTATAACTAAACATGCAATCTTATAATTAGGACTCGTGTCTATGCACTGTGGGGAACTGTCGGTGACCGATAGTCGTGAGCATGGCTACCAGAAGCCATAGCGCATAGGGCGTTTGTTCGACTCGTCAGGTACTGGGTTTAATATATGTGTGGTAGAAATATATTTTAACGCCTTATACTGGTGACCTAACGTCTGTGTCTCGTGGCTCTGGGGACTGGGTAAACGTGGAGATACGTGGCTCTGCTGCAGGCACAGCGTGCCTCGACATGTCTTACCCTCTATTTATGCATAATTGGTGGGTTTTAGAATAAAAATTGACTTTGGATACTCGTTATGTGTATTCCAATGCTAAACCATAAGTCGTCTCTTATTGTGAGGCGTATCTCCTCTGCCCACGGATAGCTAAAGCAACTTTAGCGCCTGGGATCCACTCAGGGGCTTTATCCTGTTGACAGGGCGTTTGTAAGAGTGTGATTTTGGGCTTGAGCCGGTGTGGCTCTACTGGGGGTATACATGGTATATGCCTGTACGCTAGTACGGCTTTTCGGCGTGCCTTAGGACTGTTTCTGGCCGGAATAGGCGCTAAGGTCCTAGGGTATAATGGAAGCATGGGGATGGAAATGATATTATGTGGCGGGGGAAATGTATTTACGTGTGCACCGTTGCCAATGGCGGGCTGCGGATGTGGCATGGCCACGGCGGTCCCCTTCCTAATAGGAGTGGGCTGTAGGGGAATGGTCCTGTTGGCCATTCTTGGTGAAATATCTGTACAAACCGCTTCCACTGGGGTAGGTTGATGTGTTAACCATGCAAACGAAAGAAAGTGTGCTTGGAGCTGACGGAAATGTCGCCATAATTCGGCGTGTTGCAGGGTAATTTCCCTGACCTGTGCCGCCATTCAAGGGTGGGCAGTGTTCACCCTCATGTGTGATAGGGGGCCATGGAACTGCATGGAGTGAACTATTTGGTTATGGGGGCGCAAGTATGTGTAGCGGTGGGTTAATGTGCATCGCGCTCCCGTATGTGGCAAAAAGGAAATATCCCTGCTGTCCGTAATTACTAAGAGGATTGAGCTTGGTACGCGTCTCTGAATTGGGCGCTCAGTCGCCTATATTCGGCAACGAGCTGTGTATGATGACTACGCAGTAGCGCATACTGCTTTCGAATTCATTGAAGGGTTGGGTTTAGAGTGATTGGATCGTGAACCACACTGATGCGGTGGTGGATCCTGTATGTTTTAGTGTGTTTAAGATATAAAGCGCCATGAATAGTGTGCAAGTGTCGATGGGCTTTAATAAGTAACGCTTTCCGCGCTTCATTGGGGGTGCGGAAATATCTTACCTGCGCGGCGCTAACCCTCGCCTGTATTGCCTGGTTCCGCCATTGCACATTGCGCATTCGGCGCTGGCGGCTTCGTAATAGAAAAAAGAACAGTACGGAGTCCCTATTTGTGTGCCTATGGTGCACCCTCCCTTGTGTATTGGGTGCTTCGGCAAGAGGTGCCATGGTGCAAAAGTATCTATCAACTGGTTGTAAACTGTCAAGGGGATCGTAAAAGGCTAGTGTAAAATAATTGTTCCTATTTTTGCAATGATAGGGATTCCTACGGGCTATCTAAGCTGGTGGGGTAGTATTATACCTAAATGAGTGTAACCTCCACTCTATTCTATGGGGGTAGTGAATGAAATATTATTATTGCAAAGCTATATAAGGTACTGGGGACCGAACTGGGTGGGCAACTAAATAATGTGACTTCTATTAATTATATGGTGTGGGCGTAGCGAATTTGGGGGTCGTGAATGGCTTATTGCTAGTTAAGGGTGGCGTTAAGTAATGTAATCCCTATTAGGGCGGGCCTGGGTGGGTACAAAAATATTAATGGATCCTTACTTCAAAAAAAATATCCCAATTTTGGGTGGCGTTCGCTTGGCTAGTAAGAGGTTAAGTTTAGGGATCTTTTCCGCAGAAATATGTTGTATGTACTCCTTTAGGCGTTGTCTTATGACAACGTCGCGGTACCTAGTGCATCCACCATTTGTAGGGTACCTGAGAGGGTAGCCTCTACAAAGTATTAATCTAAGGTTTTAAATAAATGTGTTTAGGGGGGAAGCTTGGCAATTACGTGTAAGAGGTGGTGATTAGCTAGTGGCTTGGGATCGTCAGTACGATCTGAAAGGAGAACTCCCCAATGTACTGCTTGGCGAGGTAGTTCAGGGTGTGAGTGTGGAAGGATGGGTGGTTTACTTAGTGCTCTGAGGGCGATATCGGCGCTAAGCGGTCTGATGTGAATCGTAAGCAGGCGAGCTGGGAGCGAGCCTGCTGGTGTCAGCGCTGTGGCTGTGACGATCTGCTGACGTCTCCAAGCAATTAAATAACAGTGCTAATACTAGATCCTACCTAGCGGGGAAGCTAAGAGGGTAGGATCTTATCAACTAATTAAACAAATGAAAAGACCAGTGGCTTCTACTATGTTTGAGTTTAATGAGAACTTCGGATTTGAAGTACTCCTGTAATTAGCACAGCATTTAATAAAATAAATAATTATCACAATCCAAGCACAGGGGGACGGGAGTGTAATTGAATGTGTGTGTAGTGATCGCTTAAGACACTTACCCTTCGGCTTCCAGCAGCGATTCGGCACGCAGGTAACACTGAGACAGACTGATCCGGAGGCATGACCTCCCAGAGTTTTTATAGGAGCGTCACGCTGCGTTTGCGGAATTTGCACATCTCTCCCAAGTCATAGCCCTTCCTGGGGTTGTTGGGCTTGGACACGAGGCTACCTGAGTTCATTGAGGCAATAATTTGTTAGATGTGTAATTATGTAGATGTATTCGTTGGTTCTTGAAGTAGGTATGTGGCATTTTGTTTTCCGGGGGTCTTAGTGTTAGGGGATGATGGTGGCGTACCCTAGAGGTACAACAATATCATTATTGTACATAAACTTTCGACGATCTAGGAAATACTAGTCGTTTGATAACACCCAAGTCTTTATCCCTGTAAACATTCTTTGTGTAGAGTGGAAAAACATTACGACATTGACAAACCTTTTTATTATTTGTAAAGCTGAGAGCTTTGTTCATTTAATATGTTAGAGGAAATACCTTTTTATAGAAGATTATTCAAATCTTTGGCTAGGAATTCAAAGCTAGTTTATCCCCGTCAAGATTGAATTCTATTTGACACTATAAATAACAAGTGTGTTATTTTACACTATTTGTGTAATATCACGTCATTATGTAGACCTGATATTACAACGATATACAGTTTAAAGATTGATAAGTGAGATGAGACAGGAGTATTATTTTATTACATGTATTTGCGACAGATGAATTAACAATCAATTATATTTTTGTGGAGTAAACTTTAGGAGGTCAATCACGACAGTCTGATATCGTTCTTTACGATTGGAAGTTTCGTTTGAAGAACTTAAGTATGTGTAATTGTAGATCAGTAGTCATGTGAAACGATACTGAGGGTCATGCCATTATTTGAGAAAATCTCCTACAGAAGAAATGTTAATAACAATTAATCCGTTTTTGTTTATTGTTTAACATAGTGGATGATAATTGTTTATGCCATATATACTGTTATATGAGGATTTGTAGAGCTATGGAGCCCTCTTGAGATGGAAGTTCCGCATTTTAAAGGAAGTCAAAGTATTATTGTTCTTTGAGAAGAAGGCATTGCATCATTATAAGAGTCATTGTATACAAGTAGTCCAGTTCATGTGAAGTAACGTTTTAGCTGTGTTGACAGAAGTGTTTTAGCTGAAATACAATTAGAGAACGATTGTCTACTCATGTCAATGATACCATTATTATATTTTATTAAACCCGAAGTTATGTAATTACGTACAGTTAACCTTTATCAGCCGACTGTATTAGACCGACAATGTTATGAAACCTATATAAGACGATGTGTGAGCAATATATGGAAACTACGGAGTGTTAGGAAATGATTATGTGGAAAAACAGTGTAAATAATTAATTGAGAGTTGTATTGTAACCGAGAATCAAGAATCTCGAAAGTAACGTGTTAGCAACGTTAAATAGTGTCTATTATTATGAACAAATTACATGTAAATATTTTTCGGAAAATTATTTAATTAGTTAAATAATTTTGGTAGGATTAATTAATCGAATGTTTTGGAATAGCGTGTGCTTTGTGAGCGGATGATTTTGTATGAATGATTGCCCATTGCTAAGAGTAATTGTTGAACCGAATTGGTCCAGAACAATTTCGGGGTGCGAATGAAGGATTGTATGCAAATTTCAGAATGATTGTTGAAGGAACATAGAAGTTATGAGCATTTTTATAAGATGTGAACGTAGATTTTATACGAGTATTTGAAACACACACAAGGCAGTCTCAATGCAGGCCAGCCTAGAATGATTCACCGTTAGGAGAGCGGTGTGACATAATGTGAACAGTTGGCGATTCACAGCCTTGTATAAATTGTAAAGGGTTCGGAGCGCAGCGTGGTGCTAGCGTTCATTGATAAAGCAAGCTAATGCACGTGCGTTTTCAGACGCCTGCCAATGAAGGTAACCTATTCCCAGGAATGCCACGAATGTAAGAGCATCCCTTAAACGTTTTTCTTTTTACGTAGTGTAGGCCTAAACCTGCCAAGGCTTTTATGCTGATATTTTTACACAGCAATCTAGTAAGATGTGTAGTAGAAAAGAAGTGTGAATGATTGTATGGTTTTATTTCTTTTTGTTGTTAGGTTAGTTTATTGTTATTTTGTTTATATTAGGTTAGTTTACTATTGTTAATAAATGTATTCAGTTCGTTATCTGTCGCTGTTGACGTGTGATTCATTTTAAATATAAGGATTAGAGTATTGTGGATGTAATGTAGGCGCAGCTGAGTTTCCAGTTCCCGAGAACGTAAGTAAAGGTAAGTGTGCTCCGTGTAGTTTGTTGTTTATCCACAATATTCTCGTAACTGCTGTATGTGAATCCCTAAAGACCATGTTGGAGCAATTTCTAATGTAGTAATTGGCCTGTGCTGTTAGAAATAGGCGATGCAGTTGGGGCAATGGATATTCCAATAGGCTACTTTCCAGATTTACGGGTATAGTACCTGACGTAAGGCCACGGCCGTCTCCTTCCCTCTTCCTTGCCTATTCTTCCCAATCTTCCCTTCCCTTCTTATCCCTCATAAGGCCCCTGTTCGCTTTGCAGGTGAGGCCACCTGGGCGAGGTACTCGTCCCACCTCCCCAGTTGAATCCCCAAACTCAAAGTTTCAAGCACCAATACACTGCCCTGGAAGCGAGTCTGAGGGAAAAGGTAAAGGCCAACCCCGGAGGGTAAAACGACTATGTAAAGAAAGAATTTTCCACCGTTGGATAGCATTGAACCCTGGATCTTCAATGCAGCAAGCGGTCGCGATGCCACTCGCACACCCTTCCAACGGTTTCTGGAGCATTTTGTTGCTCTTCTACTACGCGCGTAGTTAAATATCCAATTATTACAGTTCCATCTTAAATAATGATTGGAATGAATTCATTCAGTACCTGGCATGTTCTCAAATTTACTTACAGCAAGTTTCACGACCGCTTTGCGTTAATAATGCGAATCAATTGCAAATATTACTCTCAAACGAAAACCCTCCTCCATGTTTTATTTCTTACAACTTGGCACACGATACTCTAGTGTGTGATACACTTCAATCATAAAAGCAGGTGTGATGACGAGGATGAACAGAATCATAAAGGATTTTGTATCAGCGATCACGACAGCTTCCTTGCCAGCGAGTGTCACGTAATTCGGTCTTAAAGGTTCCCACTCAGTACCGGTATTATCAAGACTTGTGATTCTTTTACAGGGAAGAGACCTGGCCTTGAGTGCGCTTGGTGGGGGATGATACTGGCCATGTGGCAAATTATGATACCGATCGGAGCTAGAGCAAATTTGCCCGGCACTACCCAGCCCGTCCAGTGTCGTTCTAATCTAACGCGCCCGCGTTCTGGACTCACAAAGACCACCGAAGCCCACCGCACTGGACGGGCCGTGCCGACAGGCAGACTAACCATCACAACGCGTGCACAATAAAATGCTTGCCTTACACTTCTATTCAGAATTGATGGCAATACGATTGTCACTAAGCTAATTGTATAGTTCAAACTGGCTAATCTCAATTTGAAATTCATCGATAGTTGTTGATTGATTTAGGGGCTTTGCGACATCATGGTCACGTAGCCCCACGTACTGTATGTAGGTGTGTAATGTCTGATAACCTGTGTTACTGTGATGGATGTTTTAGTGTGTGCCTTTGTAATTCAGATGAAGATTGGGAAGGAGGCGGCCGTGGCCTTAAGTTAGGAACCATGCCGCCAGTTGCCTGGAGTAGAAGTTAAATAACAAATCGGGAATTAAGTACCGAGTTTAACCAGAATTAACAAATATTACTTTCGTCAAACGAATTTAGATATTTATTTGAAGTTATTAGCCATTGGACAAACCAAAATTTGAACATATATATTACGTCATTCTGAATACAGTATTACGTCATTCTAAATATTGATTTTATCAGACAGGTGTGTCACTATTAGGAAATTGTGCCAATGGTACGAAGAATAATAATATCTCTACTTAGTATAAATTAATGTCCCCGATTCTTGGATGTTCCGAGTAACCTCGAGAACCACTGGATGGATTTTGATGCGGGTTTCTTCATTCTGTAAAGGATTTCGCAAGCAAGGGTTATGTAGAAAATAATTTTTTGTGTCCAAAGGGAATCGAGCTGTAACGATTTCAGTGGAAAATTCGAAAATAATAACTACCGTCCGTGTGCCTTTTATGCTTACGCTGGGTAAACCGTTAAAAATATCTATAAATTATACTAAGAGTGTAAGAATTTTTGAGCATGAAAACTTCTAAAAAAGGATCCCGGACAGGATATCTCTATCTTCAATACATCGCCCACTGTATGTGTTTTTACGTTTTCATTTATTCCAACATTCTCCATTCAATTACTAGCTTCCGTGGTAGCTAGCGAGTGAGCCTATCACCCCAGTTACAACCGGCAGCACATTGTCGAATCGTGTCGAGTATATGTACCCATATTCTTTAGTGTCGAGCAAAGGTGTCGAGTTAAGACTTCACAGAAGAGTGGATGTGTTTGGAGTTTCCCTGGAAGTTCAGTTCGGCTTTTCTACATTTCGCCTCTAAACTTTTTGTTCCGCAGAATACACAGTAAAGTTTTGTTGTACGGAAGGGAGATTTGTGTTTCATGTACTTCGCCATTCTTAAATTACGTCTGACAAGAATTCGTTGCACATGCCATCTCCATGATGATATAATTAATAGTCCAGTCAGCAAGTTTCCTGGAAAGAACTAAGCTTAAAACAGGCATGAAGTGGATAGAAGAAAGGAAGCAACAACATCAAGAATTCATGCGACAGTACCTTTGAAGGAGGTTTATTACTCACAGATGATGGACTATATTAGAAAACGTCATGTTGAACATGGCCCTTCGGAGACAACTGGTGATACGTTCTACTTGCCTCACCATTTAGTTTAAAAGTGTAAATCTGGGGAAAAGAAATGGAGGATTGTGTTTGATGAATCTTCTCGTCAAGAAGGTAGCCCGTCCCTTAACGAGGCCCTCGAAATGGGGTCAAATTTACTGCCTGAGATACTTTCTGTTCTCCTCAGATTCAGAAGCTACCCGGTAGCCATCATTGGTGAAGTCTCTCATGCATTCTTACAACTTGTAGTCGATTCCATAGATGGAGACTTGGCCAGATTCTTCTGGTACGATGTGATTGACAAAGGCGGGGGATGTACGGAACAAGAGATGAAGTCGTAATATACTGTTTTGCTCGCGTTCCTTTCGGTCTAACTTGCAGTCCATTTTTACTTTCAGGGACATTAAGGCTGTGCTACTGGTTCTGCTGTCAATTGCTGGACAAGAGATAGCAGCACTGCTAACTCTCGCCTGCAACAGCCAGTGCACTACACTTCCCCTACTCCCCTCCACTAAGCCTCATTCGCGCACTTTGCACAACACCCTCCCCTCCACCGTTGTATACCTCGGTTCCGAGTCACACAGATCTGCTTTCCGAGTCGTACGCTTATTTTCAGCCTTGTGCCTTGCCATCGTCCAGCCGAATAAGAGAGGCCGGCGTGTTACTGTATGATTATAAGAATTACAACTCAAAATAAGTGTTTCTATGGATCATAAACAATTTTATTGTGCGTTGACAAAACTTCAAAACTGTCTCTATGAAATGTAAAACATTAAAAAATAATAAAAAAACGACAATAATGTACCGACTCAACAGAAGGTGATTTATATAAACAAAACGGCTGTTCATTCAGTAATGAAATTCAAAGTTTACGTATGCAAAATTTTATAAGTATAATAAATGTTTAACATTCTGTAAACCAAAAACACACTTATAGTATTATGAGCAAATATACAATTTATTGCTATAAATGTAAACTTCTTGTTCTGTGTGATGGTGTCCGATTGCTTCCTCTTATTTCGTTTGTTGGTATCTGCGGCCTTATTTAGTCGTTGAACCTCTAGCACAAAGGAGGGACCTTGGATTTTTATGCCTCGTGCCTCGAACAACTCAACTGACTAAAAGTTTTGACAAAATGCATTCCTTATAAAATCGTACCAGTTTTCGAAGCATTTTTGTTTGCCATAACAATCCATCCTTTTCTATCCTTTCAACGAAGATTTCTCCATTCTTAGTATATACTACAAAATTGCACCTTTTTCTCCTGTTGATATTCAATCGACTTTGAATCTGGAGGAAGTAGTTGTGGCTTCGCTTCAATTGCAATTTTACTCCTGGCATTGTTTTTAGTCACCTCTTCTCTGAAATACGATTCAGTGACGGAGGCAAGGTATTTGATTTCTACAACGCCTTTGCAAGCAACCAAACCATCACGACTGGCTCATAAGAATGAATGTCTTGACCCAAGAAGAATCCACTCTCGGTGACAATATTGCCAGTACTGTGTTAATACATTTCCACAACAGCGTCCTTATTTCTCTTCCAAATGTGACGGCAACTGAGGTGAAATTTTTATCCTACATTTCACATTTTGCAAAAATGAGGAAAAAGTAGACTTATGAGATCGATCCTGGCAAATGTGTGTCTGTCTGTCTGTGTGTCTCCCCGCTATCAACTCCTAATCGGCTGCAGCAATCGAAACCAAATTAGATATGATTAAAGACCTATGCCAGAATATCTCAAGCCCATATTTGAAAATGATGTCAGTGCTACCAATTGCTGAAAAACCACAATTGAAATTTGAGCTCCATGATAGATATCTTGGAAAGTATGCATAGGAGCTATTTCATAATTGGCACACATATAGATAATAATAATTCAGTTTAATTTCAAGGAGGCCATGTATGGCAGTGTTGCCAAAATGATTCTAAGCCTGCTGATAGGTCCAATTTTTAATGCATATAACTTCTGCACTATCAATTGCATTTCAACCAAATTTCGTATGTACTATGTGTACTGTAGGTAAACGAATATAACGGAGCATATTCTTAAGAGCCACCAGGGCTGCCAACTGTTATTAAATTCTCTCTCTATTTATTTTATCCAAATACCAATATATCAGAAAGTATGCAAGCCGACAGCCTTAAACTATGCACACGCTAGAATAATTTGATGTAACTAATATACTTCAGTTCTACCAACATGATTCTAAGCCTGCTGATAGGACCAATGTTTAATTACATGTAACTTCTATACTATCAATTGGATTTCAACCAAATTTCATATGTGCTATGTGTACTATAACCGATATGACTATGCGTATGCTCAAGAGCAACCAGGGCTGCCAACTGTTAATAAATGCTGTCTCTATTTTTTACCCTAATATCAATGTATCAGAAAGTATGCAAGCCAACATCTCTAAACTTTGCACACGTATAGTGCCTGACATTCTAGATTAATTTGGAGTAACTAATATACGTCAGTGCTGCCAACATGATTATAAGTCAGCTGATAGGTCCAATCTTGAAATATATGTAACTTCTTTACTAACAAATGGATTTCATCCAAAATTGGCACAATTATTGATCATAATATTTCAGATTATTTCTGACCACACATGCTTGACATTGTTGCCAACATGAATTTAACGCGCGCTGATAGATCCAATGTCCAACTGCATGTAACGTCCTTGCTAGCCATTGGACTTCAACGAAATTGTGTATTCTGTACATTAAGTTATGGAACTAAGAATATATTCAGTCACCAGGGCTGCTAACTGTGGAGCTCTATTAGGTTACACTATACCAAGTATATTTCGAACAAATTAGAAATTTCGATATTACCAACATAATTTCGTCATTGTTCTAGATAGGTTAATATAGATTAATCATTGGCATGAATCTTAAATTTTAAGAAAAGTAGGCTCTTTAGTTCGTCTCGGAACTTCTTGTTAGAATGCGAAATTGGTTTGACAAGATTGTGGCAAGGAGTATGAGGTAAACGTTCAACGAAGGGACCAATCCTGGAAGCTGTCAAGTGATTCACTCTATTGTTCCTCAATTTCAGTGATTCTTTCTAACACTCCATAAAGGCTTTACTGCCACTTGACCTAACTATTCTAATTTATCTCCAAATTCCTTCCGTGATATTTTTTACTCTATTATTTCTTTGGTCCTGTTCGTTTCGATTAAATAAGTAGTTCTCTTCTCCAGGATTACTCGCTAGGAGCCATTTTTGTTAGCCTTCTTTTAATTTCACAAGCAGACATTACTATGTCATTCCATCAGTATTTTCACTTGTTCCTGTCTTTACACACGGTTGTCCCAACACATAGGACTACCTTTGCTACTTATAATACTGCATCCCTGTATCTTGACTAGTCTGTCTAATGTCCTGCAATTCTTTACCATCTACTCTTTGGAATTAATCCATATTATATTTTTGCCTAAGTTCCTTATCCTGGAAATTTTAAACCCTAATCCGTCTGCAAACAGCCCTCACTTTCTGCACTTTAGGTCTAACTATGCTCAGTTCACAGTAGAACAGTTTGTGGTCTGTTTCATTGAAGAAAAAAAACAAAACCGGAATACCCTTCAGTTACTTATCAATTTACCAAATTCAAAGTCAGTAATGATATAGTCTATTACTCACCTGGTTCCTCTACCCTCCCTTGTGTATCTGTGAATCTCCTTATGCTTCGAGAATGAGTTCGCCACAGACAACATCATGCTAGCACAGAAGTCCAATAAACATTTTCCATTGGTGTTTGCTTCCCTATCCTCACTCCACTTACCCATAAACTTTTCATACTCCTCAATTCCTTTTATATGCTAGCATTGCAAACCCCCATTAGTACTACACTACCCTTACTGTTAACTCTCACTACTACATCACTCAGTGCCTTATAAAGACTATTTCATCCTGATTCGTCCCTTCACATGGAGTGTACACTGAAACAGTCCTGACCGATTTCCTGACATTTCCAAATCTATCCACATTAATCGTTCATTTACGTACGTACCGGTACCTTACATAAATTATGCGAAGCTCCAAGGTTTTCTGGACATACAGCCTTACTCCCCACTTTGTCCTGCATCGTTTTACACCTGACAGGTGTACCTTGGATCTCCTCTCTCCCTTTCTGAACTTTACTAATCCCTAGAATATTCAATCCCATCCTACTTGCTGACTCAGTTAGCTCTGCTTTCCTCTTTCCATAACCACCCTCGATATTAAAAGCACCCTATCGAATACCAGTTCGATTGCCTGTTCGTTTCCAAGGAGTCCCTAATCTATCAGATGAGAGTGGGACTCCATCTCTCCCATAGGTTCGAGGCTTAATCAAGACCTTTTTGGCAAGTTTAGAGATTACAATTGAAGCGAGTTGCTAGCATAACTTACGCAGGGCCCCTGAGTTTCACTCCAGGAAACAAACAAGTAAGTTGTTGATCATAAGGAGGGCCACGACACAAAATATGCCCAAGATACCGACTCCTTTTCGATAGTAACTGGTATCCTGTCAGAACCACTTACCAGACCACTTAGCCATTGCCCATGGTTCACGAACCAGGACGTGACTACACCACAAACCATATAAAAGAACAACAGAATATGTAGCATTTTATGTCCAATCGATTGATGCACTACGGTATTGAATAAAATCGAATCATACATTAAAAGATTGTAGGTATTTATCTAAATTTAACGGGGGAAAAATAAGTACTATGTAACAGTTATTTCACTCATATTTTATTCAGAATAACTAAACATATAGACAGCAAATAAAGGGCTTAAGACCCATCTTTATGGGAACTTATTTCTTCATTTTGACACATAATAATTTCCCTAAGTTTGGCTAGACCATTTTGAAGCAGCCTATGTACAGTATGTTAATTTACTATAAATTTTGAAGGATGGTGTTTTCGTGGCATTGTTGAATAATGTGTGAATATTAAAAAATGATACAGGATATCTTTTGTCGGAATAAACTGCTGCTTTTTCAATCACAAAACACAAACACAGAATTAGGAAACGGGCAAGGGGGCGAGATGTCTTCTTCTAGCACTTTCTCAAGACTAGTCTACTGCAGTCTGACTGGAAGAGTCATCGACTCGGCGCGCATGAGAGATTTTCCTTTGCGTTGCACGGTAAGTAGAATGGAATGCTGCGTAAGGGAAGGAGAACTCAGAATGGGAGGTGCGATGCTGGGTATTAGGGAGGGGGAATGAGGCTCGGTGCTTGTGCCTGCAACTGTTAGTGCGGGTAGCCTATCGTGTAGCCTGCGTAGCTACCGTTTTGTCGATTTGAAAAGTACATACGTCACGGTAATATCAATAAACCGTTTCTTTCATCAAACATTCGAACTGCTCAGAATTAGGGCCTCTACAAATTGAATAAGTTTGAAGTTAATATTGATATTTTTTTAATAAAAAAGGCTATTGAAAGATGATCCTTCTATGAAAAATGTTGAATTTCGAAATACAAATAGTTTACAATGAAGCTACTATTACAAGGGTTATTGCACAGAAATTTCGAAATTCTCCGGTTATTAGTTTTGTCGTGACGTACGTACCTTTAACCCTCAATGTAGACATTTTGAAGCCATGCCCTGAACAAACGAACAGTCCATATTTTACAAAAGTGGCATATAACAAGTCCCAAAGTCCTATATAACAGATTAAGAAGAAAAAATAAAATAAAATCAATATTCTATTTTTCGGCAGCACAGCCTTAAGGAAACTAACCAATACTCATGACTCTGCCTTCTCAAATGTTGCCGCCCTTATTGATTGTAGTACGTACATGGATGGTTTTGTAACCGGCGGTGAAACCGAGAACCAAGTGATCAAACTTTATAATGAACTCACAGGACTGCTAAACACAATTCACATGGCCATGGCGAAATGGGCGGCCAACTCTCAACAACTGAAGTGCATCTGGACGTCCGAAGGTCGGGAACTAGAGACCAATACGCAAGTATTAGAAGTGAAATGGTCACTGAAACTGACACTTTCTTCATAGACGATCATGATATCACCGATAATCTCAAGCAGGAACCTGCTAGTAAGAGACTACTCTTACAAGTTACTTCCCGATTTTATGACCCCTTGGGACTTTTAACACCGGTATCGATTATTGGGAAAATACTGTGCCATGAAACCTGGTGCAGAGGGATTGGATGGGACGAACTCTTACCACATGATACAGGCGTGCGTTGGCATAATTGGATTTCGAGTCTTTCACAGATGTTACAGCTACACATTCCTCGATGCATCGGCATTTCCGAAAGAAGCGACAGTCAAATTCATATCTTCTGCGATGCAAGTGAAAGGGCCTATGGCGCAGTATGTATGTCAGGACCACTCAAGGACAAATTGTTACCGTCCGTTTGGCTTGCAGCAAAAATCGACTCGCCCCCGTGAAAAAGGTCATGCTTCCGAGACTAGAGCTGCTAGCTGCTCTGGTGGGAGCGCGACTTTTAAATTATTTCTGCAAGGCAGCCGACTTGAGCTCTTCAGCAGCGACTTTGTGAACAGATGCTAAAGTGACACTGGGTTTGGTACTGAGTGACCCGAATCGCTGGAAGACATTTGTGTCCAACCGGGTAACTGAAATCCAATCTTACACTACTCCATCTCAATGGCGGTACAGTCAAGGTGGAGAAAACCCAGCAGATCATTTGTTGAGAGGTGTTTCGGTGGAACAGATACAGTCACTTGATGAATGGTGGCATGGGCCTCCTTGGCTACGATCTTCCCGCGTACAACTGCCAGAAGAAACGAAGACCACCTTCAATATCCTTAAAGTTGACATAATTTCACCCCTATTGGATCATTCCAAATAGAGTTCCTACTGGAGGTTACTTCACTGCGTGGATACTTTGTTTCTTGCAACATGTTCGAAGTAAAGAACGGTTCTCTGGGGAGTTTATAGCACCAGAGCTTCAAACCTCACGCGACTATTGGCTTCAAACATTACAAAGGGAGTGTTTACCTACAAAATATTTGGCTCTAAAGAGCGGTGTAGCTCTGCCAATGAATCAAGAATAGCCCGCTTCATCCCATTTCTGGAGAACGGACTCATTCGTCTAGGTGGTCGTCTACAACTTACAGAGTTATCTAGAGAATTACAACACCCGTTGCTCTTGGATAACACCCACAACTTTGTTAAACTAGTCATCAGACAAACGCACATCAGACGTCACCAGCTGGTAGTGCGAATTGGGGTTTCGGACCTACGTACGAAATGTTGAGTGCTCCGAGCCCGACAGGCAGTCTAGAAAGTGTTAAGTGCGTGCCTTCCTTGCAGAATGGCGCAAAATCACTTCGCCCAGGCAGTCGAAGCTCCACAACCCAAATTAAGGGTAAAACCAACGAAATCCTTTGAAGTCAAATGAATTGATTTCGCTGGACCCCTTTATGTGAAGGTGGGGACGACGAGCAAGAAATGTCACATAGCACTCTTTACCTGTGCTACGACCCGCACGTTACACTTGGAATTGTGCTCAGACATGACTGCGGACACGTTCCTCTTGGCACTTCAGAGGTTCGTTAGAAGACGAGGGATACCACACACGATCTACACTGATAACGCTCAGACATTTCACGCAACCAACAGAGAACTCGTGTCAATCTGAACTTCTCCCACGACCCCTTCTGCACATCAGTACTTTGCTCATCACAACATCACCTGGAAATTTATTTCTCCAAGGGCGGCTTGGTGGGGAGGATGGTGGGAGAGGGTGGCAGGCACCACAAGGCGGTGTCTGCGAAAGGTACGGGGAAAATCATTAATCGGCGAGGAATCATTGAACACCACTTTGATAAATATTGAAGCCGCCATTAATTCAAGGCCCATCACCCAAGACGGAGAATATGCACTAACGCCGGCCCACGTTCTGATTGGACAGCACTTCACTACGATACCGACTGGGCTGCGCGGGTGGGGAATAAAAATCTACCCAAAGTGCTGGCTGCGCAACAGAAGGTATTGGATGATTTTTGGAAACGCTGGACGAAGAAGGATATCACGGAATTAGAAATTTCCACGAGGTTCGTCGACCACGGGGAAAAGTTCCGCAATTAAAGGTCGGTGACCTAGCACTTCTCCAGGAAGACAAGACGCCGTGGCACATGTGGGCAAAGGTCCGCATTGAAGAGCTCCGTGGTGGTAGAGCTGCAGTCGTCAGGACGGTGTTTCTTAGCACCCCTACTGGAGCCACAATAACCCGCCCCATTCAGTTGGTCATCCCCCCGTAGGTTCACAAGAGTGGGGAGGATGTGGAGAATTGAGACATTGCAACTCTTAAGAGTGAAGAACTGCAAGGATGCCAACTCTAGTGCTCTATTAGGCTACACTATTTCAGTCATATTTCAATCTAATTAGAAATGTAAGTATTACCAACTTCATTTCGTCATTATTCTAGGTGAGTCTACATTGATTAACAAAGTTGAAAACTTACAGCACAAATCAATATGGATAGAACAAAATAATTCAAAAAGAATAAATGTTGAGGCCAATAGAGCGTCTTGAACCCTGTACCCATCGGATATCGAGTTATAGCGTTACCGCTCGCACGCATTTCCACTTAATACACACACTCACAGCTACGTAACTTAATCCTTGTGGCTAAATGTAGAATGATTTCAGTTAAATCTTAAATACTAACAGGGATGCTTTCAATCAGTGAGTGCCTGGCATGTTTTCAACGTATCTTAATGACTGATTTGCATTAATAATGCCAATCAACTGCAAATATTACTCTCCACAAATTCCCTCCATGTTTGATTCCTTGCAGCTGACCCTGCTGAGCCAATCGAAACACGTCGTACTGGTAGGAATTACGTTACTTATGCCTGTAGCAGAATTTCTGTTATATACAAGCTTTAACGTAACAATCTGTACCATTTCTATTGTGATGGCCAATGCTCGCGGTACCTACAACACATGCTGTATCTACCATAAGCAGGGGGTACTGAACAGTACAGTGTCGAAGCACCTAAGGTTGGATGTTATAGCTATCGTACATTCTACGTGCTCATTTTAGCCTACCATCACATTTTGTAAAAATGAGAATAGAGTAGACTAATGAGATCGATCCGTCTGTCTGTCTGACTGTCTGTCTGTCCCTATCAACTCCTAAACGGCTGCAGTAATCGAAACCAAATTGGGTATAAGTAATGATCTACCTAGGTATACCTGAATATCTCTGGGGCATATTTGAAAATGGTGTCAGTGCTACCAACTGCTGAAAAATCACAATCAAAATTTCAGCTTTATGTTGGATATCTCAGACGTTGTGCATGCGAACTGTTCCAAAATCGGCACACACATAGAAAATAACAATCCAGATTAATTTTCAAAAGCCCATACATGGAAGTGCTGCCAACATGATTCTAAGCCTGTTGATAGGTCCAATTTTTAAATGCATGCAACGTCTATATAGATTAATCATTTGATAGGATCTTGAATTTTAAGAAAAGCAGGCTCTTTAGTTCGTTACGGAACTTCTTGCTTTCTTTGTTATTATTACTATTATTTTTAATTGTGAATAA
This sequence comes from Meconema thalassinum, assembly GCA_946902985.2. Lineage (NCBI taxonomy): Eukaryota > Metazoa > Arthropoda > Insecta > Orthoptera > Tettigoniidae > Meconema > Meconema thalassinum. The sequence continues at coordinate 638,518,195 of OX336389.2, forward strand.
ACATATTATTGTCCTATCAAAATTCTTTCAGGAACATTACAGATATTCATGGCTATGAATAGGGGAGCGGAGAAAACACATAACTCTAATGAGAGAATAGAACAATTTTCCCTACCATTATTCATTATTAAAATCACCCCCGTAGATCCTGTGAATAAAATGAAGTTGAAAACTTACAGCACAAATTAGTGTGGTTACAACTAAATAATTCAAAAAGAATTAAAGGTTTGGGCATTAGAGGGTTTTGAACCCAGGCCCCATTAGTGCTCCATTAGACTACATTATTTCAGGAACATATCAACTTTATTTTATAAATGTTAGTATTACCAACTTAATTTCGTCATTATTCTAGATAGGTCTACCGTATTGAGCCTGATATCACATCTGAGATATGACCTCGATGGCTCATGTGGATTTAGACCTGTATGGATGAACCGAGGACTTCGAAGCAGCAATGTTTTCTCTTTGGGTGTGACCCTCACTTGACGCACCACAAGTTGCGCGCGACTGATATTTAATTTTCATTATTTTATTTGTAGTTTGCATTTATTAATGGATATTTGTACATTATTGGAAGCACGGGAGGATTCCACGATTTTTGTTTATGACTGTAAATAAAGGTATAACCTCGCAGACTATGCAATACACATTTATAGTTGCACCCTTGACTGGGTAGTGCAGTCGACGCTTCCGGCATGTTGCCGAGGACACTCTCATTTCAGGTGAGGTCCTGACCGGGCATGAATTTTTGTCGCTGTTGAAATCTACGGATATTGGAAACAAAAGCCATCATCGCAGCGTGTGGAACGCATAATTAAACGCGGTAAAGCTGCTAACATCGTTTGGAGCATGTATTTGGCTCAAAAGTGTGATATTTATAAATTGGGTGGAAATTCTTGAACACAGGACTTCGTGCGAAGCACATGGCGCGCACCTGAACAGTGAAATTTTGTGGATTAATAATCATCCTTCGTGTAAAATTGTATAATTAATGTTTCTCGAATGGTATAAAAGTGAACTGTACACTGAAGTATTTTTGTGTGAACGGATTATTCAGATATCGGCTGATGACGAGTGTAAGAGATACCACAGTTTTTAGTGTGCCCATTATCACACAAGTGATATTTATAGAGTCTGTGAGCGGATGAATACATGGTCATTTTTGCAATAAACCGCTACCAGTGTAGACTCAGTGTATTTGGAAAGCAAAGCACGATTAATTTAAATTCAGTGAGAACGCCAAATCATGATTGAAATGGAGCTTACACCAATAATCCAACACCACGTGGATGCTATGATCCTTATTCTGATGGAGGCTATTATGGAGTAGATCCCAGTATGGAGGAGTATAGCGATGGTTGATACGCACTGAAGGATGGGAGACGGAATGGCTACACCAACCATGCCATCGCATTTGCCAATAGCACCCGGCGATGAATACACATTGGAAACACTCAAAATGGTCACGTGAGTCCGGCCGTAAGGTCACAATCTTTTTATGTACGGTAACGACGCGGGAGGATTAATTATAGAGGCCTTACGACAGCATATTCTTTAGGTAGGGTACATGTCTTTATTTTCTACAGTTTATTTAGGTTATACCAGCTCGTATCATTTGTGAGAGCCTGAGGGATAAACTCTTGCTACTATTATTGTAAATACGTTTTTCATGGTTAAGGACCAGTGCAGTAAACCAAGCCCAGTTACGTAGTACGGTCATGTGTTATACTGTCACAACTGCATTCCACTGAATACTGTTAGCCCAGTGAGCAGATGTATTCAAGGCCGAAGCCTGGCATGTCATTTCTTTAATCCAATTATTGCGAGCGCGAAGCGCTGTGTTTGTGAATGAGTTTAGAAGGCAGTGAGCCATTGCGCGGCCTACCAGTGCCACATAAACTTGTATCTGACGCTACAGAGACACATGGGAGTGTTCTTTTGTTTTATTATTATATAAGTTGACATTCAGACGACTATGAAGGAATGCTAATGTTAGTCAATATGAGTCTAGCAAGCAGTCGTAGGTTCGACATGAAGTGGACATTTCATTAGGGAGCCCCAGTAATCATTGTAACATATGTTTCGACTGCACAATTGGTTATGTTATAATCGCAGTCCATCCACACTTTGTGTAGATCAGAGAGTAATTTCAAAATCCACAGCTGAATGTATAGCTCAAGAATCCTTGTCCACAGGCTGGAAAATTTTATAAATTTAGTGAAATACCCTTGTAATATTTTTGGAGGTTTACCACAATGGGTGGGTGTTATCCCAGTTGTGATGTACGATTGTGTACTACCTAAGCTAGTAACGTGAACGTTTTTGTCTCGTTATCTGAGCTAACGACCGACGGATCGAGTGTTATTGAGAGCCCCTAAAGAGTGCTGATGAAACTTTGGAATGAGTGTTTTTCTTCCAATTGCTGGAGGTGATGTTGGTTGTCTATTTACACCAAATCTTCACACTTTACGAGTTTAAGATGGTCACTAAACAAATACAGTGAAACTGTTAGGACTGAATGATATTAATTAAATCTTACTCTAATAATCAAGGAACAGGATTTTCTCTCTAAACACAAACCTAAATGAATTAGAAGGCAGTATTATTAAACATGATAAAAACCCTAAACGTAACGAAACTCTGTTGACCAGTGACTAGCTATTGCTCTCCTTCGACTTCTTAGATACAATTCTAGGTATTCCCATTTGAGAGACGACGGTCGGTTAACTACATGCTTAAACATGGTAGTTAACTCGACAATGCAACGTTAGTCGTGATCTACTTAACGCTGTTGCCAACACAATTTTTACTCTCCCATACTCTGATAACCATGCTTCACAAACAGTGGAGCTGCGTGTAGGCAGGTCAGTGGCGCCAATTGCGAAATTTTGAAGGGTTATTTTGTTACATATTTGTGCTGTAAATTAGTTTAGTTTTTTTTTCTCTGTAATGATAGAAACAGAATGTGCTTAGCTCTTATTTTGGAATAAATTTTGGATTAAACGCTTCTCGTTTATATCGTTGCTCAATTAGCTTAAATTACTGTAACGTTAAATGTTAGAGATGGCACCAGCATAGCATCGCCTTTAAACATATTGTGCTGTAAATGTAACGAAATCTTTGCATTGTACGCATGTAAATACCTTTCTTTGCAGTAAATTCATGCCTGTATTATTACTATTATTGCAATCTCCAAAGTAATTGTGTAGGGATAAATTACGTGTCATTCTCTTAGCCTTGCTTGTTGACTTCTTTAATTGTTAGTTGGACTTCGAGAGATATAATTTTAGCACATTTTGAACGGAGATGAATAAATTCAGATTTGGATTAATTAGCACGGACTAGCCATTTTATCTCCTCTCCGAAGTAGGTTAGGGGTCTGCCACTTTTTGAATAAAATGAGTGCGATTTAAATGTAAGCCTGGCCACTTCATTGTATTTTTGAGTTTGTATTCCTCTGGATTGGTACTTTCAATACCTCATCATACCCGACACCCCCGAGTTAAGTTTCCTTGTGCACCCCAGTCCATGAATGCATTCCACCTCATCCTATATGTCTTCTCGTTGGAGGAGGATTCCGCAAGGTTCATTTAAGGCCAATGGCTCCCCGAAATCCTCGTCAGACGGGCACAGTATATAGATTAATTATTGGCTTGAATCTTAAATGTTATAAAAAGTAGGCTCTTTAGTTCGTCAAGGAACTACTTGTTTGTCACCTAGCAGCACTATGAATCAGAATTCATTTATAGCTAACTTTATATTCATATAATAGTAGGAGAATACCGTTATTGAATTTAGGACCTTAGTACGAGGCTAATAACGTTATTCAAACCGGGACCCTTACAACAGAAGACGAAGCTAATAACGTTATTCGAGCTGCGAGGCATGCAGCGTAACACAATGCTATCCGGTCTTGTCAGTAACGTAATTTAAATTTCGGATTGAGTGGTAGGTATTCACGACGTGTTGCAGCATGAATAACGTTATTCGACCTGCGAGGCATGCAGCGTAACACAATGTTATCCGGTCTTGTCAGTAACGTTAATTAAGACATCGGAGTGAATGTGGTACATATGATCGTGTTACAATGCCAATAAGGTTATTCGACATGTATCTCTAGCGATAACTAAAATGCTATCCGGTATTATAATAAAACTAGCGAACCGTGCGAGAACTCTCGCATTATGGGTTGTGTGCACCCCATGTGTACAGACTACCCGCCCGGCGCTAGTGCTAAGTGGGCTGCACGCGATACAGTTCAGGCAGGGGCTATCGTTTGTTTATTTGTTTAAAAGCACTTTATAAACAAATAAATATATTTCCGCTGACTTTTCAAGAAATGCAAGATTTTTCCTGTACTATTGAGACGATTTGGAAGATTTTGGTACAGACCACACCCTCTAAATCCCTCTGGTTTAGGAGCTTGAGCTTATTATATAATAAGATATTTAAAATAACGAAATATATACAGTATCCGTTTATTCGTTCTTCGCGTGAATAACGTTACAATAAACATTCTGTTCTACGTTATTCAATGTATACCGTAACGCCAAACAATTCGTTATTCAAGGCCATTGCGTTAAGTTATGCAGCCCAGAATTATATGGACGACTACTGATGAAGTGTTAAATATTCGCAAAATCCACTGAGTGGGGACTTCAAACATCCAGTCCCTTGTGGGGCGCACAACTGTAACTATACCTCGTTTCACTGATAATAATAATAATAATAATAATAATCCAGCTCTCCTCTCAATAACATATAAATAAACAAGATGTTCAGTAAAGAACATATAGCCTATTTCTCCTAAATGCATGGGTATAGTTAGAACTCTTTGTCCTTTTCAAGGAGTATAATTGAATGTTGGTTATAGTAGCTTCTTGAAATACAACGTTCTATACGGATATTAAACGTTGATTGATTGAATCCTCACCTGAATTATACACAGTTCAAAATAATAAGGGATCATGTTTCGTAACGTCTGGTATGTGAACGTTAATTTTGTAGATGGGGTTCCAATGGTCGTGCAGCATGCCTTGAGACCTTAGCTACTCAGGGTATGTCAATTCGAAGTTATACTCCATCTGTAGGCGTAGCCATGCATTAAACTGTCAGGTGACCCCTCAAAACAAAGTGAATAGAGGTGCGTCCGTGTATTGTTGTGAGGTACACAGACTACTGCGGTCCTTTGAGCACGTTGTATGTAAACCAGCACATGGCATGAGAGACATCGTAACGAGGTTCAAGTCGCAAGGGCTGTCACTTTGATCCAGGAAGGATGAACTATTCGTCGTGTTGCTGTGGATCTCAATGTCTCTCCGTCAGTTATTCAACGCTCGTGGAATCGCCACAATGAGACAGGCCAGTTCACAAGGAGGGTTGTGCAAGGTCGTGGACGCATGACAACGCCACAGGATGACCGATATCAGACCATCTGTGCGTTCAACAACTGCCAGAGAACTGCTAAAAGACCTCAGGAGGGTCACTGGAGTCACGGTGTCCGCCCAGACGGTATGGAACAGGTTAAGAGAAGTGTCCTTACGACCAAGACGCCCTGTTCGAGTCCCCCGTTTCACGTAGCAACATCAAGCAGCTCGCCTTCTGTTTGCCCGTATCCACTTCAACTGGCAACTTCGCCGATGGAGACCTGTGTTGTTCACGGACGAGTCCAGATTTCCCCTGACACAGCGTGATGGACGTTAACGTGTATGGAGACGCCGTGGTGAGCAGTACATGCCAAATGTTGTCCAGGAAGTCGACCGATTCAGGCAAGGTTCTGTGATGGTGTGGGGTGGCATCAGTATTGCTGGCCGTACGGTTGTTGTCGTCATCCATGGTAATCTTACTGCTGCTGGGTACATCGAGCAGATACTGCTACAGTATATGTTGGCTGCTGCACACGGTGTTGGCCCTGAATTCGTACTCATGCATGATAATGTCAGGGTTCATATAGCGCCCATCACCAGAGCTGTCTTGAGAGAACTGGACATTCAAGAGATGGAATGGCCAGCAGTGAGTCCCGACCTTAATCCCATCGAGCATGTGTGGGATAGGCTTGACAGAAGTGTTCGTGGGCGTTCTCTTCCACCACAGACTCTCCAAGACCTCGAACAGGCTCTCATTCAAGAATGGGACCTGATACCGCAACGTGACCTCCGTCGACTTATAGCCTACAGAGCATACCACGTAGGTGCCAAGCTGTGATAAATGCTCGTGGAGGACATACACCATACTGAAGCTCTCCAATTGCGATAAAATCCACTATGGAGTTCTGATTTCACTTTGTTTTCGCCACTATTTGGACATTTCCGTTTGTGTTCAGAAAGTGAACGAGAATCCATCGATATTCTTTTGTATACGTCAACTGTAAAGAATAAAGGCTTAGTTAGTAATATACCTGGGTGTGAGGTATTATTTTGTGGAGCACGGCGTACCTTCAAAAACATGTTCCCCTAATTATTTAACTGTGTATATACACTAATACAGCCATCAAAATAATACAGGTTATCAGACAAAATTCAATACTCACCAATGTACACGGGGCTAAATGACCATGATGTCCATACACCTCAAATGAAAGAACAACAGCTTCCTACATAAATCCTTCCTCGTAGAAAAGTACACACACTAGTAAGCCCACAGACATCACAGTGACATAGGTTATCACACAACTTCTATACACACCCAAGTAAACGGGACTACAAGAACATGATGCCGCAAAACTCCTAAAGAAACAACAACAATAGCCTCTACCGCGGATCAAGTTCAACGAATACTGATCGCTGTATTCGAGTGTTGAAATATGTGGTGTTATAAATAATATTTTCGATTGCAAATACTCACTATATATGCTTAACATTATAACGTGTGAGTAGATATAAATCAATGAATGCCAAAAAAAGGAAGTAATAAATTTGAACCTGCAGGGATTTGATCCACGAATTCCCAGACTATGAGCCCAAATCACTACCATTACGCCACGGATGCGCTACGATAATACTTGATAAACAATTGGTTTAGTATAACTGTATCATATTAAGTGTTGAAATCAACGATTTCATTAGCGTTTTCGGGAGTTTTTATAAACCATTTGATACTAAATATGTATTATTTTGTTCAGTGCATTCCTAAAAGGATATAAACTTAGGAAGTTTCGGAAATATATGTATTTACGAGCAAAAATAGCGGCCATTTTGACAATGGGATGGCTCGGGCCCATGACGATATGGCACGTTAAGCTTGACCTGTTAGTCACTCCTACGGTTACATATTCTATTATAATATGCTAATATCCTACCGGTCACCTCTTTGAGGACAGATTAATCCTCCCTATGTACGATAAGCTGAATTTTATTGTTAAAGGCAGGCCTTGTTGAATCGTAAGTAACGGTTAAGCTATACCACTTGCATGATTCATACATCCACCATCTTCAAAATCTTTGGCTGATGACCTTGTAGTTTGGGTAAAAGACGCTCGCTACATTAAGGTATACTGTTGCAAAGGTTGGTAGAGATCAGATGATTACGTTAGTCGTAATTTGATTTAACCTTTGAACATTTGGGTGGCCGCGATTAGGTCTCCGTCAAGATGGCGGCGATATAGAACAAAAATATGTGGTGCCCTTTGCTAGTGCTACCTCTGTACCAAATTTCGTTCAATTCGGTTTCACCGTGTTCGAATGGATACGGGGAATTTATTTGCACACATACATGGCCGTCATCTGCAAATCATTGGGCTGATGACCTTGTAGTTCTGGTCAAAAGATGCTTCCGACATAAATGTATGTTGTTGCAAAATTTGGTAAAGATCAGATCATTGGATTAGTCGTAATTTGATTTAAGCTTTGAACATTTGGGTGGCCGCCATTACGTTTTCGTGTAAATGGCAGTGATATTAAGCATGACAATGAGTTGACCTTTGCTAGTGCTACCTCTGTACCAAATTCCGTTCAATTCGAATTTATCGTGTTTGAATTGATAGGGGGAATCTATTTGCATACATACATGGCCGCCATCTTCAAACTATTCGGCTGATGACCTTGTAGTTTTGGTCAAGAGATGCTTCCCACATAAATGTATGCTGTTGCAAAACTTGGTAGTGATCAGATGATTAGGTTAGTCGTAATGTGATTTAAACTTTGAACATTTGGGCGACCGCCATCACGTTTCCGTCAAGATGGCGGCGATATAAGACATGACACTGAGATGCTCTTTGCTAGAGCTACCTCTGAACCAAATTTCGTTCAATTCGGTTCCAGCGCGTTTGAATGGATAGATGGGATCGATTTGCACACATGCATGGGCGCCATCTGCAAATTATTGGGTTGATGACCTTGTAGTTTCGTCAAAAGACGCTTCCCACATGCTGGTATTTTGTTGAAACATTCGGTAGAGCTCAGATGATAAGGTTGGTCGTAATTTGATTTAAGCTTTGAACATTTGGGTGGCCGCCATTACGTTTCTGTCAAGATGGCGGTGATATAAAACATGACACTGAAGTGCCCTTTGCTAGTGCTACCTCTGTACCAAATTTCGTTCAATTCGGTTTCACCGTGTTTGAATGGATAGATGGGATCGATTTGCACACATACATGGGCGCCATCTGCAAACTATTGGGTTGATGACCTTGTAGTTTGGTCAAAGGACGGTTCCCGCATAAAGGTATGTTGTTGCAAACTTTGGTAGAGATCAGATGATTAGGTTAGTCGTTATTTGATTTAAGCTTTGATAATTTGGGTGGCCGTCATTGCGTTTCCGTCAAAATGACGGCAATATAAAACATGCTACTGAGGTGCCCTTTGCTAGTGCTACCTCTGTACCAAATTTCGTTCAGTTCGGTTTCTCCGTGTTTGAATTGATAGACGGGGGGAGCAGACATGCAGAGTACACACACACACTCATAGACAGACAGACACACAATTTTTGGCTCTGTGTTGATCTCATGTCTATTTTCATTTTTTGCAAAAATCGATAGTAGGCTAATAAATAATCGGAGTTCGTGGGGGATAAACACCTGTACAATTATAATAACAGCAATACTCATTCACACCCAACTACACCGGTGACCGCATAAATAACAAAACCTGATATCTGGTAAACATTAACATATATTCTAACATAACACATGAAAAACACTCTGCAAGATCCTCGCCGATTACAGACTGACCTAACGTTCCCTATCATATATACAATGGCACACTTTTATGACAAATACTTATGGACTCTGGAAGATGATTTTGACTTGTACAGATGATGGCTGCTGGCTTGAAGACTATATCTACTGATTCTGGGGTTTTGTTCCCATAGAGTCAGTCCTAATTACTTTGGTATTGAAGTGGCTAAATTGTTTCACACACCTAGTACTGTTGAATTCTATTGGTGACTATAGCTTGCCTACTTTCACAATCATACGATTTAATTTGTTGCTCGTTGATTTGAATTTATTAAAGAGCTCTGAATCCGTTTGGTGAATTCCAGAACCTATTCCGCACCTGAATTTACTAACACTTGGCATATTTGACCAGTATTCGCCAATTAGAAAAATATTGTAATGACCCTCGAATATTGGTAATCAGACTCGAAATTCCAGTACCTTATGCTTTTCGAGACAGTAAGTCATTGCTGACCTTTCTGAAACAAGGTAGAATATCCTCAGTTGAAGAGTATCCCGACATGCTGCTAGTATGAAATTCTTAACACAACATCGTGAATGTCCAGATCTACCTCTATTCCCCAAGGATAACCAAACATAACCAGACTTGATCTCCTCCAACTTCTAACTCCAAACATCCTACCAAAATGAATGAGCTCGGTCCCAGACCGATCTTCACCAGACGAAATCTGTCGGAAATCTTCTCAGCCACCGTCAACAGTAATATCAATCACGTCATCCCCTCCCCAGTCCTAGTCCACATGACCAAAATTACGGATGGTGAAATACCAGCCAATTTGAACAATATACACTTATTCATAAACACACCTCCAGTACATAGATGCGAAATATAATCACCCCCTTCGACCTCTGACCTCTAATTCACCTCTCTCACGACCATGGGATTTACCCGCCACCCAGAATACCTCCAACCCAGAAAACTGGTGCAATATGCTTGTCACACAGGACATACTTCAACAAATGTGCGCAATTCCAACAAGCCAAATACATATAATTACAATGTTACATTAAACCCTGACTTGGATCCTGCTATAAATCAACATCTTAAAGCTAAACAAATTGTATGGGAATCAATCATATTGGATAATACACTGTAATAAATTATTATATAACAAATAAAAGCATCAAATAAAAATATATGCTCGATTCATCAGAATCTTAAGTCTCAAAAGTGAGGGTTCGATCCTTTGTGACTTTGGGACGGTCACAGTACGACTAAGAATATTTCAAAGAAAGGGCATATTGGTCATAAACATGCCAAATAAAAACAGAGGTAAAGACAGGAAGGAAACGACGATACTGTCATCAGCTCAGCTGCAGTGATGGGAGGCAAATAGAATGACTGAACATTGACAGTGAATGTGCCGTACTATCAAAGATATGAACGAACAATAAATGTTACAATTAGCAAACACGTACATTTGATCAGTATGATCAGATGGTTGCAAGAACTTTTTTATTATGTCCACCACGTCGCATAGTAACCAGCATTCTTGGCTGTCACCGATGATGGTCTGGGTTCGATTCTCATCTCAGCCAAGAAATGTAATTCTGGTCTGAGGGCTGGAACGGGATACACTCAACCTCATGAGGTTGAACTGAGAAGGGGAGGGTTCGACTCCCACTTCAGCCATGCTAGAAGTTGTTTCCCCTGGTTTCCCAATCTTATTCCAGGCCACAAGGTGGACATATACTGTAAAGAACTACTTGCAACCTTTCGGACATGTCTCTGAAATCGCGATATTCCCCGTGCGGCATTCTTAAAAGGCATCAAGTGTATGTATCTTCTAAATGTAACATTTCTTGGCAGAGGCGGAAATCTAACCCGGACTTCCTGAGTGACAGCCAAGAAAGCTAGCCAATAATTGGTAAATACTCTAGAAACACTGCATAATTTGAGTAACATTGCAATTGAAAGGTCTATATGTATGGCCGTTCATAATTGGGCATACTGTACGGTGAAGGTCAATGATCAGTGGCTAGAAAGAAGAAATACTTCTTCGGTGGCTAATGCAGAATTCAAGAAAATTATTAGAACAAGAACATTCAGGATTCTGGGTACAGTTGACAAAAAATACAAGAGTTACTTTCCCAACCTGCGATATGACAGGGAAAACATCCAGAATGAATCGCAAAATCGTTTTTTGACAAAAGTCAAGTACGCCTATAACCTACTTTTCAACATAATCGCATTAATGATTGATATATTTGTCGTACTGATTCATCACATTTCAAATGCCCTCTGAAAAAGTAGTTGCTGTCTGTCTATTGAGCCAGGTCAGGTTAGTAGGGAGGGTGCGTCTCCGAGTGGATTATGAAGAGGTGATGTGTGATTTTGAGTCATCCAGTGGTTTTCCAAATGAATTCCCTTGCCATTTTTGATAAGTTTTTAACATTGTTTCTTGTAAAATTGGCTATTTGAATAATGTTTAAATAAACTGCGAAGCGATTATGCGGTAGATGATTTGCTTACATAAAACAATGAGAACCATTGAACGTGAATAAACAAGACCAATAATTAATCTCATTTTTCAAATATTGTTATGTCTACTCCTTTGTGTAAACCTCAACTTAGGGGGCGTGGTGGTCAAGATATTTGTCTCTCACCAAGGCAGACCAAGTTCGATTCCCAGTCAACGAATGTGAGAACTTTGAAGTGAAAATCTGTGGTTAGGATTCCACGTAAAAAGAGGTCTCGTGGCTCATAATCGCGAGATTAATGGTCACGTTAAACTACAAGCTACAACATCTGGATGGATTATTCATATTTCAAGAGGGTGTTGCCAATTGTGATGTTCCTGACTCCAAACTTTCTACTGGCGAATTGAATGAATAACATAACTTATCACAAACTGGGTGAAGGTATCCCAAAGGTAGTCACAGTCAGTGGCGTACGCAGGATTTCCTTCTGGGGGGGGGGGGGGGTTCATTCATAGTAATGTCCTATAATAAAAATGACAATTCGAATATAATTCATAAAAAGCAACAACTCAGTTAAAAAAAACACTACCGGACCCAAGCGAGAAATCTCGCATGTTCATAAACCACCCTTCCCCGATAGGTTTATAACGAGAGAATTAATTTCAGCATGTTAGAGCTCCAGTATTTGCAAATCGCACACTTCTAACAAAAATTGATATTTATGAAATTAGAATGGAATTCGTCACTGCTAATGTCATTTGTGTGCTGAGTCCATTGATTTATCTTAGCTGTAACACTCACCAGTTATTCGATATTTTTGAAATTATACGATTTGAGTACTCATTCCTTTGACTTACTGTTTCTGAAATCCATGCAAAATGATAAAGGAAAAACCTCATAATGTTAAAATAACACGAAACAGGCGTCACAGCGTCCAAAATGTGAAGTGAACAGCAAATACGGAGCATATTTTCCTACAGCAACAGTATCGACAAATCTCACACTTCGTACATTTTTAAGTCATTTTTAAAGAAATTATTGATATTTATGAAATTAGAGTGCAATTCGTCACTGCTAATGTCTATTCTCTTTCATTTGAATGCTCATTTGGCACGATCGGTGGCTTGAGAGCGCCAGAGCAGGGATCTATACTAATGAAAGAATATATATATGATGATTCTCTTTGCATGAAAACTATTTTAACTATAATTTTCAGCACTTTAAACAACATTACAAACACAAAAGATTAATAAAAATACGGAAAAGAGTTTAACCCAATATAGATATTGCACTAGATACAAACGGACAAAAAGAAATGTCTAAATTGTCAATCGGGCTTAACCAAAGAATCTGATTAAGTAGAGTTTTTTCCCTGGAATTTGTTGAAGGACTTAGACAAGTCTACTTCAATCGTATATCAAGCCTTCTAGATTTGACAGACAAGTCATTCAGTACTTCCTCAATTGAAACATCAACAGTATCATGAATGAACATCAAAGCTAACCCATTAAGGCGTTCTTCACTTGTTGAATTCCTTAAATAGTTCTTCAAGAATTTTAAGGACGAAAACGATCTTTCACACGAGCAGGTTGTGACAGGTAAGGTAGCCATGATGACAAGCAGGTTATACACAACTGGAAACATGTTCTTATTGCATATTGACAAAGCATCTATAGCACTCTTGGGCTTCTTTTCAATAGATTTCAGAGTTTGTTTCCAGAGAAGTAGCTCGCCTCTAATATTAAGGGGAAGTCCATAAAATTCAGCTACATTTTTTACTTCAGCTATGCTTTGGTTGGATAGTTCATCTTCAGTTGTGGTAACTAGCGTTTGCAATGGCTGAAGAGTTTCTTTATGGGAGACAAATTTATCATCAAGTGATGAAATAGTTTCTTCAAGAAATGGGATGAAAATAACCCGCCTATAATATTCTTCCGGATCGTTAGATGAAACGTTGTTCCTCATCGTTTGTCGAACAACAGTTCGAGGCTGAACTACAGGCACTCCAAATTCTCTGCAGAACTCTAAAACCGAATTATATGCACACAAAAACCTTGCGTCTGCATCTGCCCTCATTTCTTCAAGAGACCTCTTAACATTCATGGAGGCGTTGATTGCTTGACTGAGATCCAAATTTTCAGTTTGAAGGTATTTGCTGAGAGGAAGTGTGATTTCAAATGCTTCATGAAGGACAAATACACTTATCAAGAACTCAAATTTGCTGATAGCGCACAGAAGAAGTTGCGCGTCTGTAGCTGCCTTCTTATCAACCCATGCTGCTATTTTTTCTAATGCCAACAATAACGGTTTCAGAAGTTCAATGAATGAATGAACGAACAGACTCGTGCTTTTCAATCCATCTCGTTGCACATAACTTCTTGAGTTTACTCACTCGGGGTTTCTCTTCCATACTTTCAACTTCATTTGTCAACACAGCCTGCCTCTTTGGTGAAGTACTAAAAAAGGCATAAGCTCTTTCAATTGTACCCATACAGTTCCTAATCTCTGCAACACTACACCCTTCAGAAATTGCCAGGTTTAAACAGTGAGCACTACAGTGAACATACTGGGGTTTGGGAAACTGTTTTCGTACAATGGCCTGAGCACCTCTGTATGATCCACTCATGGCACTAGCTCCATCATAACCTTGGCCTACGAGATATTCTGCATCCAGTCCCACACTTTTCAAACCAGACAATATGCTATTCGCAAGGCCTAACCCAGAAGCATCACTGATAGCAATAAATTGCAGAAACTCCTCATGTACGGAATTATCTTGAACGAAATGGACACATAGTGACATTTGCTGCACACCGCTGATGTATGTGGTCTCGTCAGCAAGAACAGAAAAGTATTTAGCTTTTTTCACCTGATCGACTAACCTTTTCAATATAATGTAATTCAAAGATGAAATAATTTCATTCTGAATCCGTGGGCTTCCGTATGTTGCATTTAAGGATGCTGTCATCAAATGTTCCTTTAGTATTGTATCACCAGCTTCTGCTCGAAACTTGAGAAGAGACCTGAAATTTCCCTCCCCTTTCTTGATAGGCTCATCTAAATTTACAGGTCCCGAATCCCTGTGACCACGGAAAGCAATGCCCATTCGAGCAAGGAAAATCACAGATTTAATTATTGGTATGAGTTTCTCCCTGTTGCATAATATGTTCGATCGAACACCCCTATCCAAGCTTACGTCAACAGCAGGTTTTGTACCTTTGTATATGGCGAGAAAGTCCGCAGCCTTTTTCCGTACATGCCATATAATACTTGGTTTCTTGGTGTTTTTTGAAATCCTCCTTCGCATTTTTCCAGTTCATGTAAGGAAATTTTACTAGTTTACCAGGCGATGAAGATTGTTTCACAACAACTGTGCAAAAGAACTAACAATATTTACTAAAGGCTCCGTTCTTTGAAGGAGAATAAACTAGCCATTTCCACTCTGATAAGCAGTTCAACTGAATTTTCAGATTCCTTGGACCCGATAAAGGGAAATTAAAATTGCTTCCAGGTGTTCAGGCATTTTCCAACAGTTCATTTTTCAAATAATCATCAATCTAAAGAAAAAAGTAAATCACAACATTGAAATAATTAACATGTACCGACACATACGTAGGCCAAGGCCATACAAATACCGGTATAACATAATAGGTAAAGCATCGAAATGCAAATCAGTTACAGGAATAGCGATTATCATGAATCATATTGTAAACACACCTGTTGGCCAGCATAACCTCCTAAGTCTGTTCGATGTATTTGGCCGGTAGCCGGCTTGGTAGTAGCCGATAATTCTTCAAGTTCATTTTCAATTCTTAAAGATGAGCTACTTGCAATGGCAGTGTTGCATGTAACATCTACTCTTGTTTTTTTTTAATAATAAATCGATCCATTACGTATTACAAATAAACTCGGAAAAAAAGTGCGACTCACGATCTGGCAGTTCACAGATATGCACGTTTAAAGCAGCACGAAGCTGCGTTACGATAGTTACCAATCGCACACTTTAACAGTAAAACGACAATTTTGATATTTTGCCTAGTGTAGTTAGTTATTATTGCTTTAAGTGGAAGAACAGCGAGTTCATATGCCCCTCTTGCTCCGTTTAACATGTAGTTTAAGGGTGTTTACCCCAGGCCATAACCAGTAGCTAGCGCCAAAGCTGGAGCTGTCTCGTTGCGAGTTGAGTGGAGGTAATTTACCACGTGAAGAACGTGTTCACATTAAAAATATATTACAAAGGAGTAGCCTAAAGAAGCCTCACTGGCAGCAATTCAAAACATTTTCCAGGTGATAGATGGGACAATATAAGTAGTCATGTAAACTAATGTCTCTGGGGGGTTTAAACCCTAAACCCCCCGTCGGTACGCCACTGGTCACAGTGCAAGATAAATTGGAGTGTGAGCGTGACAAGCAAAGAAAAGAAGAAGGAAAGAAAGTAGAGCGAAGTTTGTTCAATACGTTATCCGATTTTCCACCTCAGTAATCCCTTTACGGATGGTCAAGGAAGAATTGAGTCGAAGAACAACCTGCATATATCACGACTGTAAAAAATTATCAGGAATATTAGATCCTTATAGTAGTTCTTAATCACGTAGACGACAACAGGTGTTCGAAGGCTAAATGGAATGCGTAATTTTAGATTTCTGGAGAGATTTGCTTCAGCAGATCATGGTCGCTCTAGTATGGGTCTGCCCGGGTCAGAGCTATTTCTGCTGGTTAAGAAACGATGTAATCAACAGTAAGACTGACGCGCGCTCTCGGTTGGCGGTATGGCTTTGGAGCAGCAGGACCTGGTCGCTCTAGTCGTGACCACCAAGAGGAAGGCCATAGCGGTCCGCTATGACGCCACGGCCCGTCGATTCATTCTTCACAGTCATCCGAACTCACAAGACCGTCTCACCGCATGACGTACTACGTTCTATTCGGTAAAATCTAGAACAACTATTAATTGAAAGGAGTAACTGTACAGCATTTACAACTGTCTGAAACCTTAACGTTCATAGAGATCATTCGCTCAGCTTCACTGTAGAGACATATTTGTAATGTATTATAGTACCGGTATCTCTAGTACTAACTTACGAAGAGAATAAGTCTAACTAGAACAGGTCTGCTTGAAATATATTTTCATTTATTTTATCAAAAGAGGAATTACGATATAATTATTCTTCACGGCTTGATATATCGGCCATTCGGCAGTAGGAGGTAAACTTAAAAACAGAAAGGTTGTTAATTTTTTTCGTTTTTGAATATTTTTTTAATGGCTCGTCACATACTGTAGACTATATTTAAATTAGTGCGTTCCGTATGCTATTGGTGTTATTAGTGCTAACCACTATAGACCTACTAGGCTATATTGTGCCTTGAGAGGAGGAATGCAATACCTAAGGAAATTTAAAGTTTTGAAGACATTTTTCAATGTTGCCTATGCAACTCTTCAGTCGGTCAACGCAAGTTTGAACTGGGCAGGGATACAATGTAATATTTAAAAAATTCTGAAAAAAAATGTTACAAATTTGGAAACTGAGGAGGTGCCTGGAGAAAAATAAAAACTTATACTGACGTCTTTTTGTCCTCCTCCATTTGATTAACAACATCAGCTACAAGAATGTGGCACATAATTTATATTCTAATTAGAAACTAAATAAATCTTCCATGAATGGAATTATTCCTTCTTTTAAAATCCCCATTCACCTTGCCTTAACTACCGATTTGGAGTTTTCAATGAATATTGTACATTGGTGTTAATTATAAATATCAATATTGTACATTGGTGTTAATTATAAATATCAATTAACTTCAGCAGTATACATATCCTGAGAAAATGTCAGTACAAATAGAAAGAGTAGGCTACTATACTACAATATTAAAAATGAATTGTAAGACAAAATTACAGCTGGAGAAAAACATTTATTAGGCTACTCCAATCAATTGCAGCTTACAGAAAGGGAATGTTTATGAGGACATTTTCAGATTCATTATTATAGAGCACTTATAAATTATTTGAAGCCCATATCACACAAAACTCACTAAAGGAAGCTGTGTGATAGCTATTATAATGTAAATAGCACATTATTTTACCCCTCTATGTTAATTATTATAGCCTCTTCATAACTCCACTACTGCATTCGTTAAAGTTTTAATGGAATTCTAATTCACATGAGTACTCAGTGGAGTAATGTGATCACTTACATCCCAGGAAAGTCCTCGTCATCAAGAATTTTGAAGGGGTGATGGTTGTACAATTAACTACGGTAGTCATAATTAATATTTAGAAATTATTTGAAATCAAATGTCATGAGGGGTCCTTTCAGAGGCTTTCTAATTGTCCATAATCAAGACCCCATAGAAATGAAAAATGAAAATAATAGGGTAAATACCTACACAATGACTATAATATGAACAACATCGAAAAGGGAGCAAGCTAAATCGTCCAGAACATAACCTAAAAGTTAATCATGTAAAACTGAAGTATAAAGGTCACATGAGCCTCCCATTTGGTTACCGAGGCAATAAATTTTAAGGGGAGACGATGGCTGAGTAACAGAGAAGTTTTAAATTGGCATAACTTTTGTAATATTGAACACAGATCAATGAAAATTTGCACAAGCATTCGTACTGAGAAAAGCCTATTGTGTAATGACTTTGTACAGATTTTTGGTTAATATTTGAACTCTTTCAAAAATGATTCCTTATATTTTTTATCGCATCAGTCGGGTACATTTTTTTCAAAAATCCATGCAGATATCGCTTTATAATTTTCCACACACACATTTTAGAGTACAAGGAACTTTGTTTGCTGGAAGAGTTTCTTAGATTTTTCATTAGTTGAATTTTGAAAGGATTATAAAATTTGGATTCATTTTTTATGTACAGAATGTTACTTGGTAAGACCTTAATTTCCAAAATAATTGGCATATCAAAAAATGCTTCCTGTCAATTGTATACCATGTACTTTTCTATATGAGTTTCAATTTTCTCTTTAATTCTGAGAGTAGTTCTGGAGAAATATATACCCACATCCTGAAAATGACAAAACTTAGAAAAACAAGTAAATATAAATGCATGTTAGTTTTTTCAGTGTTTCACGGTCTAAAAGCCTCCATAACTGTACTCTTCCTCTCCTTCCTGATCCTCTACACCTGTTTTGTTGCCCCTCTTTCTTTTGTCTTGTCAACTTGGACTTATTTATGATAGCTGCATCTGCTTTCATGACACGAAGGCTGTCGATTTGTCCTAGCATTTTCTGTGCAAACATGCCTGGTTCAAATCCTAGCTGCTTTAGGACATTGATCCCTTTGTTTCCATCATTGTAGACTGAAGCAGCCTCAAAAGCAGCCATTTTCACCAAATGGCTGGGAACAAATGTTGTCTTTGGACATCTTTTGCAAATAAGAAAATTTAAACTCTCATTAGGATTTTGAGTTTTTCCATGTGTATATTTCTTGAGGAGCTCAGGTGAAGCGTGGGCTCGGTACACTGGCTTAATGGCTAAATTAATAGCTTCAGGAAGGCTGATCTTATGAGTAAAATGTTCACCAGTTACACTTGCTTGCGTGTATTTACACCAAGAATCTGAACTGTTCACTGGATAATGACAATTTTTTTTCGTGAAGCACTGACTAGAATTTGTATGGTTACATTCCTAACCTCAATATTCATTTTGCCTTTCCGAATGCTGTTAACATGCATCTTCTACACTTTCTTGAACACTTAACCATGCCTAGCCATCATTAAACGACTGAATGTATAGTTCAGTCTCTATAAGCATGAAGCAACAAATATTAATCAAACTGAAGTATAAAGGTCACATGAGCCTCCCATATGGTTACCGAGGCAACAAATATTAATCAAACTGAAGTATAAAGGTCACATGAGCCTCCCATATGGTTACTGAGGCAACAAATATTAATCAAACAGAAGTGTCAAGGTCACATGAGCCTCCCATATGGTTACCGAGGCTACAAATATTAATCAAACTGAAGTATAAAGGTCATATGAGCCTCCCATATGGTTACCGAGGCAGCAAATATTAATCAAACTTAAGTATAACGGTCACATGAGCCTCCCATATGGTTACCGAGGCAAAAAATATTAATCAAACTGAAGTATAAAGGTCATGTGAGCCTTCCATATGGTTACCGAGGCAACAAATATTAATAAAGGTCACATGAGCCTCCCGTATGGTTACCGAGGCAATAAATATTAATCAAGCTGAAGTATAAAGGTCATGTGTGCCTCCCATATGGTTACCGAGGAAAGCATTCATCATCTAGAACTGAAAACACCCATGACCAGTAGGCTATATAATCGAGAGGGAAGAAAATATCAACTCAATATAGGATGTTGTATTAATGATTCTCTTAAAACATAAATCTAAGGGTGTGGCAAGCCGGAAATACTCAACTGTTATGTTGTATAACAATGGCATGTAGCATATGAATGGGATAAGGAATCATTAACATTAATATTAAAAATGAATTGTAAGACAAAATTACAGCTGGAGAAAGAAATATATTAGGCCTAGTCCTACTCCAATAAATTACAGCTTACAGGAAGGGAATGTTAATGAGCTCATTTTTCATTATTCTCTTCCAGTATAATAATATTAATAGGTGATATTTTTCTCCCTGTGATATCAGTTGATAGTATGTTGCATTTAATGGCATTTATCACAAAGCACTGAATTGTAAACCTAACACTAAAAAGCCTATTCATATTCGTTTGGGAAGGAAAAAACTGACGCTTTCTTGTAGTTCCAAACACAACAATTATGCGGCATTATCTCACAACTACTACACCGAATGCTCCACTATAATGGTACGGTACTGTGATAACGCAAATATGACAATTAAAACAAAAATCACCACACGAGAAATGTTGAACAAGTAAGACTCCAAGAAGACTCCACTCGACTCTAATGGCTGGCGATCTGAAGCTGTATCCACGTAGCGTGACGTCACTGGAATTTTGTCAGTGAGTGAGTTGGCCTTCTTATCGGTGGTGATCACTTTTGTGATACTTTCAATGTTTAGCTTGGCCCATTTGTCGGTCAAATTGTATTTCTTGTTACCGAGATCCCCGAATGGTAATTATTTCTTTACCAATGTATTAATTGCTTAAACCATATGCATAATCTTGTTATCAATCACTTATTCATAGATATTATAGTTCTCACCTCGAGTGTTTCAGTCGCTCGCTACCTCAAGCGTCCTCACTCCCGACATACAGGACATCTACTGGTTGATCCACTGTCCGCTGAGTAGTGTCGACTGACGTCACCCTGACTTTCGTTCGACCAATGGCAGGTCTTTGTCCAGTCGGGCGATCTCCAGCTTCGAGAGGGTTCCATGATCCCTATTTAAGACGCCACTTGCTGGCGTTCTTCACCACTTCTGATCAACCGCCACTTCTGATTACTTCAACCTGCTGGTCACCGCTACAGCATCTCATGACACCATCGCTAGTCTCTACGCTACCTAGCAGTTACGTCACGAGATCTGCACCATGACGTATTACTCAAGATGGCAAGACTAATTGCCAGCTGTTGTACTCTTCACCTTCACCTTAGATGGGATACTTTGAATCATCTTTCGAAATACTGCTGGATCATCACTTGGAAGCTATAAATGTCATTCCTTCTCAAGAAAAGAAGAGAGAGTTGACATTTTATCAATGGTGCACATATCTCTAGGCCATGTACGCCTCCTTCTAAAGAAACCGTGAGGACTTTTAAATCAACGTGTGCTAGCTGGAACTTTTAAGGAGCTGGCTCTTCAAAGATAAGTTTACTTTTATGAAGAACTTATATCATACCAGTTATTTTACACTCTTAATCATTTTTTATGGTTCTCTCTTTTTATAAAGTGCATCCCTTTTTTTATGTTAAGCTCAACTTCTCTCCAATCAAGCAAGCTTGTTTCATGGACCTTTCTTTAATCTGAGTTTCTGTCATCAGGCCCTCACACTTTGCTACATTTATAATTGTTCATTTCTGTGATAAGCATTGTGGTGTTTGAAGCCATATTTTCAGTGTTGCCTTAGTAAACAAGAGTTTAGTGCTTTTCAGTCGGTCAACACGAATGTACCCAAAAGAGATGGGTTATGCCCTAATCCTGAAATAAATTACATGAGATTAATAAAACACTAGGATGACCAGTTTCGATCGTCATTCGTGTTGACCGACTGAAAAGCACTAAACTCTTGCTGTGATAAGCACTTAAGTGCAATTTGTTTATTGGTTATAAATTTATTATTAGAAATAAAAATTGTTAATGTATTGCTACCTACATTGGTTTTCTAGTCACGTATTTCATGCCCACTACCCCGCACCGCTTCAGTCTAATTTTCTTGACCACAGTAGTTATTTTGTCCAGGCTTTCGCCTGATGCGTTTCGTTCTCCCGTATGGGGAAGTTTTAGGGCAGAACTTATTCTCCATTATTTTGGTGCCTCACCCCCGGGAAACATATCTGTTGCACCCTGGATCCCTATACAAGTTCATATTTTGGATTTTACATTAACAATTTTTGTTCATTGTGTTTCAACACTAATTCGCATTGTACGTTTCAGCTTGAAGCGCATGTTCAGCAGAGGAGGAGAGAAACGTAAGCTAAGCCGGTTTCTTCCGCATCAGACTAAACCTTACTACCTAGCAAGCTGTCATCCTCTGACTTCCAGTACTCGAAGTCACAATATTGACGTGAGTAACAAACAACTTTTGACATGCCTAACCTTGATGAAAAACTCAGCAACGCCAGAGCCTCTTGTAAGGGCAAGCTCACACGGTTTCATACTTTCTTAACGGAGCTCGAACCCCAAGAGCGTAATCTTGACATAATTTCGCAGAGGCTTAAGAATTATGAACAAGCCTTTGAGAAATATGATGAGATACAATGCAGTATAGAAACTCAGCATCCGGACCAGCAAAGTGATAGGTTGGAAGTTGAAAAATTATACTATCAGGGATTTGCTGAAGCTAAACAGCTTATTAGGGCTTTAACTTTAAAGGAAAAACAAGAAGATCAAACTTCTGCAGCATCTTCTACATCTTCTTCACGCATTATATTACCCAAATTAGAAATACCCAAATTCACTGGTAAAGACATAGAATGGGAACCATTTTTTGAATTATTAAATTCTTTAGTACATGAGAATACTTCTATACCAGTAATACAAAAATTTCACTACTTGCGTCTGGCAGTTCAAGGCAACGCACTTAACCTGATTCAAGCACTTTCTTTGACCAGTGATAATTATGAAGTTGCTCTGAATCTTCTTAAGGATAGATATGGGAACATTCGTTTATCTATTCAACGCCATATACAAAGCTTATTCGAGTTACCTAACGTGCAAGCAGATAACAGTTTATCACTTCGTAAGTTGATTGACACTGCAGAGCTACACGTCAGAGCATTGTCCAATTTAAACCAACCTGTAAATCACTGGGATTTATTTCTAGTTCACCTCATTTCTGCAAGATTGGATGCAAATACATTAAAAGCCTGGGAAACAGAACTTTCCCAGAATTTGCAATGCACTTATGAGGCGATTATTAACTTTTTGAAGGCCAGAAGCCAAGTCTTTTCCGCCATAGCTAATCAAAAAACTAGTAGTTCAGATTCAAAAGCCTTCTCAAAAGATAAGGTTAGCAGTTCTAATCAAAGAATTTTAAGATCACAGGCTCTTCCTGTTGATGCTCGGTCACCGAACCAAAAGCAAACGTGCGGTCTGTGTCAGCAATCGCATACTTTATACAATTGTGATGAATTTAAATCTTTATCAGTAGATGAAAGACGAAAGTTCATTACGAACAAAAAACATTGTTTCAACTGTTTGTCAGGAACGCATATGTTAAACAATTGCCGTTCACAAGGTTTATGCTTTCATTGTAGGGCTAGACACCATTCCCTTTTGCACAGACATGAAAGATCACGGTTATCAGGACCAAGCAGTTCCAATACCAAGTCTAATTCTGAGACTTCTCAAAATAGTGCGCAGTCGTATGCTCAAAGTTCTACCTCGCTTGGCAAAGTCCAGGTTTTATTATCTACCGTGCAGGTTCTATTGAAAAATTCTCACGGAAAATGGGTATCTGTCAGGGGATTATTGGACAATGCCGCTACCAACAATTTTATTAATGAATCGTTGGTACAAAAGTTAGGCCTCCCAAAACATCCTACCTCAATAGAGGTTACAGGAATAAACTGCTCTAAATCGCAATCCTTAAGCTTTGCTAAAGTGGATCTGAAGGACTCTAATAATCTTGGTACGCAGTTGCAATTAGATTGTTTGATTATCAAGTCTATAGGCAACAATATTCCTGGCACTTCTTATCCTATTCAAAGTTGGAATATCCCGAATTTTGTCCAGCTAGCTGACCCTCATTTCAACAGAGCTTCGCCCGTAGAGCTTCTTTTCAGCTCAAGCGTATTTTGGCAATGTCTTCATTCCAATAAAGTAAAAATTGCTCCTAATGTCTTCTCCCGCGAAACTGATTTTGGTTGGATTGCTACTGGCCAAATATACCGTAATCCTATTCAAACTGTATCGAATTGTTATTTTGTTGGTACCGATTTGAGTCAAGAGCTAACCAAGTTCTGGGATCTTGAGAATGTTCAGGCTACTTCTTCTTCTTCCTCTTCTAACGAAATTTGTGAAAAGTTATACAAGGAAACCACTGTCCGTACTGCTGAAGGCAGATTTATAGTAACTCTTCCACGTATTCCCAATCCTCCCGCCATTACGGGCTCGCATTCCAGAGCACTTAGGGCACTATTTGCTATTGAAAATCCGTTCAAACAAGATGCTTCTGTCAAAACTCAGTATGCTTCCTTTATGGAGGAATACGAATCATCCAATCACATGGAGGTAATTTCTAAATCAGAAGAAATTGACCATCCTTTAAATGAAATAGTTTATCTAAATCATCACCCGGTATGGAAAAATTCCTTAACACAAGACAATATAAGAGTAGTTTTCAATGGCTCATCACCAGATTCCAATGGAATCTCTTTAAATGATACCCTGCAATGTGGTCCCGCGATTCAAACAGATCTCACCTCTGTTTTGCTTAATTTTCGAAGGTTTCCTATTGCTGTAATCTCAGATATTAAGCAGATGTACCGGCAGATTCTCGTAAATTCTGAGCAGCAAGATCTGCAAAGAATATTGTGGCGCGATGAGAGTTCCAAACCCATAAAGATATTTAGATTGAAGACTGTGACATATGGCCTGAAGCCTTCAGCCTTTCTTGCGATTCGGTCTCTCCACATGTTAGCCGAGCAAGATGGTCATCTGTATCATCCTTTGGCCTCTGAGTCAATAAAAACGGCATTTTATGTCGACGATTTCTTGTGCTCTTTCCCTAATATTTCTGAAGCAGTCCTTGTGTGCGAAGATTTGAAGTCCCTGCTCCTAGGAGGTGGTTTTCCGCTCCATAAATGGACTTCAAATTCTACTGAATTTACATCAAAATTTTCATCAGAGGTCCCAGTTGATGAATTTGTTGCCATTCCTACTGATGAAGCAGCCGTAAAAGCATTGGGTGTTTTTTGGTGTCCTTCTTCTGATACCTTCTCTTATCAGGTACATCTGTCAGAATCTCCCCCTGTAACTAAGAGACAAGTTCTGTCAGAAATCGCAAAGATCTTTGATCCTTTGCAATATATTGCTCCTATAGTTATTGTTGCAAAAATGTTCTTGCAAAAGCTTTGGTCATTAAAATCAGACTGGGATGAAAATATTCCCCTTCCTCTTGTAGAAGAATGGTTAGAGTATCGCAGCAGTTTGCTGGATCTCTCCAAGGTTTCTATACCCCGCCTTTTAATTTCTAATCCCTTATACCAGCAGTATGACCTGCATGTATTTTCTGATAGTTCAGAACGGGCTTATGGCTGTTGTGCATACATAGTAGGACGTTCCTCAGCCACTTTCCCTGGATTTTCTAATTTAGTGTGCGCTAAATCAAAAGTTGCTCCACTTAAAACGGTATCATTGCCGAGATTAGAATTATGCTCTGCTTTAATGGCAACAGAATTAGCTACTAAACTAAATGTCAGTTTAAAGTTAAAATTTTCCCGCACATTTTTTTGGAGCGATTCTTCTATTGTATTAGCTTGGATTTCCAAGCCTTCTTCTCATTGGAATACCTTTGTGGCAAATCGCGTTTCTAAGATTCATGAAGTCTCTCATTCTGAACAATTGAGACATGTTACTAGCCGTGAAAACCCCGCGGATATAATATCACGTGGTTGCACGCCTAAAAAATTGATTTCTTCAGACCTGTACTGGAATGGTCCTCCTTGGCTAAGTCAGGAATCATCTTGCTGGCCTCGCTTAGCTAATCAATTTGCAGAATAAATACCTGATGCCCGTAATGACCCTGTCGCGTCGCATCTTACTTCTACTTCTACTAGCCTTTTTCATAGATACTCTTCATTTGATAAATTGATTCGTGTAGTGTCTTATATCTTCCGATGGAAATATTTAGTAATTGATCAACCTTTGAAGCCTCAACCCTTTCTCTCCAGAGTAGAGTTAGAATTTGCTACTTGCAAGATTTTGTTACTTGTTCAGCAGGAAGTATTTGCTCCTGAAAAGCAAGCTCCTATAAGTGGTAAAGATTTACCCAAGTCTAGCAGGCTTTCACCACTCACTCCTTTTCTAGACCAGGACGGCATAATATGTGTGGGTGGAAGATTAGCTATGTCTAGTTGTGAGGATGGGAAAAAGCATCCCATCATCCTTCCTTCAAAGCATCCTATCACTACCCTTATAATAAAAAAGTTTCATTATAAACACCTTCATGCTGGCACTCGCACCTTGCTCTGTCTAATTCGTGAACTTTACTGGATCATCAATGGCGTTCATGAGGTTTCTTCTGTTGTCAAAAAGTGTATACCTTGCTTTAAGGTTAAACCACGGCCCGCCACGCAGATTATGGGTAATTTACCTCCATTTCGTTCAGAACCTAGTAAGCCCTTCGCTCTTACTGGGATCGATTACGCAGGTCCTTACGTATATCAGACCAATCGCTCTTCATCTAAGCGCAAAATCTTAGGTAAACTTTACATCTCGTTATTTGTATGTTTGGTGACGGGAGCTATCCACCTTGAGTTGGTTACGAACGCTTCTGTATCCTACTTTTTGGCCGCCTTTTCTAGATTTGCTGCTAGACGGGGTGTTCCATCTGAAGTTTTTTCAGATAATGCAAAAATTTTTGTAAGCGCTTCTGATCTCTGGAAAAAAGTGTTAAGCTCCCCTTCTGCTAAAGAAAAAATTTCCAACTTTTCCTATTCTAAAGGTTTCAAATGGCATTTCACCCCGCCTTATGCTCCCCATCATGGGGGCCGTTGGGAGTCCTGCATCAAACTTACTAAATGACAGCTTAAGAAAACTCTTGGTCCTACCATACTTTCTTATGAGGAATTCAACTCTTTAATTATTCAAGTCGAAGGTATTGTAAATTCCAGACCTCTGACCCCTCTTTCAAACGATCCTAAGGATCTTTTACCTTTAACACCCAGTCACTTCCTGATTGGCTGTTCGCTTGCTGCTACTCCGCCTTTGCTGGTTCGACGCTGTGATCCTAACTTACCTATCTTTTGGAGAAAAGTAGAATCTTTGCGCTGTTCTTTTTGGCGCCGATGGAAGTTAGAATATCTCAGCTTGCTAAATAGGCGTGAGAAATGGCGGCTTCCTCAACCAGATGTACGAGTGGGGGACATGGTTCTTCTTCGAGACCCATCTCCGCCTCTCGTGTGGAACCTAGGCAGAGTTATTCACTGCCACTTTGGCCGTGATAAACGCGTCAGAGTTGTTGATGTTTTAACTAGTAAAGGTCTTTATACTAGACCCATCTCTGCTATCTCTGTTTTGCCTTTCGAGTCTTAGTTTCTCCTCGTCTGTTATCCATGTTTTGCTTTGACTGATTCTTTTGTTGTTTTCATTCGGAGTTCTCGGAGCATGATCACTTTTGTGATACTTTCAATGTTTAGCTTGGCCCATTTGTCGGTCAAATTTTATTTCTTGTTACCGAGATCCCCGAATGGTAATTATTTCTTTACCAATGTATTAATTGCTCAAACCATATGCATAATCTTGTTATCAATCACTTATTCATAGATATTATAGTTCTCACCTCGAGTGTTTCAATCGCTCGCTACCTCAAGCGTCCTCACTCCCGACATACAGGACATCTACTGGTTGATCCACTGTCCGCTGAGTAGTGTCGACTGACGTCACCCTGACTTTCGTTCGACCAATGGCAGGTCTTTGTCCAGTCGGGCGATCTCCAGCTTCGAGAGGGTTCCATGATCCCTATTTAAGACGCCACTAGCTGGCGTTCTTCACCACTTCTGATCAATCGCCACTTCTGATTACTTCAACCTGCTGGTCACCGCTACTGCATCTCATGACACCATCGCTAGTCTCTACGCTACCTAGCAGTTACGTCACGAGATCTGCACCATGACGTATTACTCAAGATGGCAAGACTAATTGCCAGCTGTTGTACTCTTCACCTTCACCTTAGATGGGATACTTTGAATCATCTTTCGAAATACTGCTGGATCATCACTTGGAAGCTATAAATGTCATTCCGTCTGAAGAAAAGAAGAGAGAGTTGACATTTTATCAATGGTGCACATATCTGTAGGCCATGTACGCCTCCTTCTAAAGAAACCGTGAGGACTTTTAAATCAACGTGTGCTAGCTGGAACTTTTAAGGAGCTGGCTCTTCAAAGATAAGTTTACTTTTATGAAGAACTTATATCATACCAGTTATTTTACACTCTTAATCATTTTTTATGGTTCTCTCTTTTTATAAAGTGCATCCCTTTTTTTTATGTTAAGCTCAACTTCTCTCCAATCAAGCAAGCTTGTTTCATGGACCTTTCTTTAATCTGGGTTTCTGTCATCAGGCCCTCACACTTTGCTACATTTATAATTGTTCATTTCTCTGATAAGCACTTAAGTGCAATTTGTTTATTGGTTATAAATTTATTATTAGAAATAAAAATTGTTAATGTATTGCTACCTACATTGGTTTTCTAGTCACGTATTTCATGCCCACTACCCCGCACCGCTTCAGTCTAATTTTCTTGACCACAGTAGTTATTTTGTCCAGGCTTTCGCCTGATGCGTTTCGTTCTCCCGTATGGGGAAGTTTTAGGGCAGAACTTATTCTCCAGGTCGTCACGCTCTAGTACGGGTCTGTCAGGGTCAGAGCTATTTCTGCTGGTAAAGGAATGATGTAATCAACATCAAGACTGACGCATGCTCTCGGATGGTGGTACAGTTTTGGATAAGCAGGATCGGGTCGGTCTAAGGTAGGTCTACTCGGATCAGTGCTACCTGCTTGCGGAGGAATGATATAAGCAGCAGTGAGACTGACACGCCATGGTATCACTAGCTCTTTGGTTGTGGAAGGGTCTTCGTTCAGCAGGGCTTGGTCGGTATACCGTCGGTCTACTGGGATTATATGTGGTCTGGTCTGATCAGGTTGTGCCGGGTAACAAAAACCCTCTAGTATTTACAAGGACGTTCAAGTGTTCGATCCGAAAGGAACTTTGTCGAATTTTTAGTCCTTTCGAACTATTATTTGTCTAAATATATCGCACACTTCCCAGACGTTTATGAGGACCATACTTTTGACCATTCAATACTTACTGTATTAGACCTTTGGGTATGCTGAGCACTTTGGCCACAATTAGTCCATAGTGCAGGGAACTTAACTCCTGATCGCAAGCGTGTCAATGCAATGATACTACGTTGCACCCTTCCGAAATGAATGTACTCAAAGAGCATCGTATAACTGGAGAGTTAAAATCAATACTTTCATATTTCAATTAATGTCTTCTATGTCGTATTTTTTATCCTCACAGCTTGGCTTCACCCACGGACTCTGCGAGGAATCATTCCTCTAATGTCGTAAGAACGGTGTTTGGGAGCTGAACTTTTCAGCAGACACAACTGGGGATGGTGACAGGCTGATCGCCCAGGCGACCGCTAACTTGGGCCTAATTAAGGAAGGTTCAGGGAAGGGATTTTGGAAGAAAGTTCGGCCGTGGGGCTGTTGAAAGGAACCGCCCTGGCATTTGTCTAATGGTGAAAATGGGAAACAACGAAAACCATTTTCAGGTCCACCGAGGTGGGATTCGAACCCACGCTCTCCCGATGCCAGCGAGGCACGAGCTATCGCGATAGCGCTCTCGGTCACTGTGGCCGGTTTCTTTGTCGTCCAAATAAAGTGTTGTGTGTTCATGTTCGTGTTCGTGGATAATACCCAACTTCCTATTTAAATACAACAATAGTTTTATTTAATCTCTTTTCCTCCCAGCTCGGCTTCAAATATGGACTCGGCGAAGATTGATTCCTCTATCCCCGCAAGGACGGTGTCTGGGAGATGAGCACACTTTGTCAGCAGATACAACTGGGGATGGTAACAGTCCGATCGTCTCGGGTCTAGTTAAGGAAGGGTAGGGACTTTGGTAGGAAATCGGCCGTGGACCTCTGCTGATGAAAATGGGAAACCATGAAAACCATTATCAAGGCGGCCGAGGTGGGATTCGAATCCACGCTCTCCCGAGGCCAGAGAGGCACAAGGTAGCGCGTTATCGCTCTCGCCACCATGCTGGTTATAGTACTAATACCTCACAAAATCCCACGAACATGAACACGAACACATAAAATTCCATTCGGACGATGTAGAAGGACACTCAAATATATACGTATTGCTTTTAACTTTCCAGTTAAACGATATTATTTGAATAGATTAACTCCAGTAGGTTACAACGTAGTAGTAACATTACGTCTACTTATTGTATTATCAAAAAAGGTCCAACTTCTGGCATGGAGGCGCTTTTATATGCTCAAGGTATGACTATGAAAGAGATAGTAAGTACAGGTTCCAGTTGGTAGACAATGTGCACGGTATTAACGTTCACATGAGTATTGCCGTCGATATTCCTATAATAGGAGTTTGTGACCAAGTGGATCTGATGACTGCATTTTGATTTAGTAGGCTGCGCATTAACAATAACAACCCATAGAGGCGCTGTTTTGTATTCTCAAATTAACTGACGTGACCCGTGTTCCAAACATTGCTTGTCAAAGCCATGTGTAATCTAGTAGGCAACGGTAGCACATGAGTTAGGACGATGTTTATCATTAAAAGCAGGGAAATCAAAGAGTACTACGGCAACCAACGCATATCACAAATGCTGAGTTAGTTCATGTCTATTAAAGAGGTTTCAACGGAGTTATGAACTGACTAATTCAAAATTTCTACCATATCATTTACGATGTTTTTATTTTTACCTGTTCATAATTAACTATTTCTATGTATTATATTGTGTTCAGAGTAGGACTATTAAGAAAATAAAACGAAAATGTTGCATTAGCCGGAACTCGACCCTGAATTATAGTGGACGTTGCTTGCGCCTCGCACACTTGTTTTAAACATTAAATTTATTTTCTTATATAGTGTAACCATTCTGCCCTAGATAAACTATTTTATATTCGTCGGTATCTACTGGGAGTATTCAGTCGGGTGGGATCACGTAATGTAGCATATATTAGCAGTCTATCTGGAGGTTCCAAGGATCTCAAAATAACATTGCACATACTTACGGATAGGATTAACAATATTTAATACTAAGTAAACAATTGTATACCAGACAAATAACATATTTACACATATTAAACCTGCGCCAAACAAGGCATTACATGCTATTCAGCAACACTAGTTTACTTACTGACCCATTATTGACGTTCTTATCCATTCATTCAAACCTCTAACAAAATGAACTTCTGGGTCAACAAAAAATCCTGTCGGATGTCTACTTATCACATTATCAAAAATCTAAGCACAAACTTCACTCGAAATATTTTTACTTTCAGACATTGAACTTCTGTACAAGAAGAGAGAAAATACAAAATTCACTATAATTAATTGAAGCGTATGCGGGAAAAAACGTCTATGTTACATTGTGTGTAAATGGAACATATACGTTTGTTCCCATATACGCTTCAATTGAGTTTGTCCGTGTTATTATTTGATGCTCAGATCACTGGGCCAGCCATTTTAATTTATTTGATGAGTACGGGTATCAATTTAGTTCTGAGAGAGGTATCTGTTTATATGGCTTGATCCCAAAGTAGATAAAAAACTATCTAAAGATCATAATAATTTGCAATACTGTACTGTAATATTACACTCAAAAGACACAGGATATCCCCACGTTGTGAAGCCATTTTTAATTTGGAAATTACAAAAAATATAATAAAAATAAATGCCTCATAAATGACCACATTTGCAATTTTAGGTAAATTGCAAGAATAGGTAATAGAATAAATAAAAATTCAACAACTTGGAAAAAACCTCTTCTTAATCCCCGGGTGATTGCAGAGATCCAGCAAGGATATGGCTCATACATAGGCCTTACGCACACCTCTTTAAAACGTATAAAAGGTAGGAAAGCTAACTACAAGCATCTAACAAAAACGTACAACCCAATTTAAAATAATCCTATATTTTGAAACTTGACAACAAATTACTCTAATTTATTCAACAAAATATAAATATTGACCCTAACAATTAAGCCTGGCATTGATTGACCAATCCCCTAATATGCACAGAGTTCCACATTACCAACGCGTTGTACTTCCTGCCGCGCTCCTGCTCTTGGCAGAGTGTCACCAATCCCTTCCCGCCACTGTGATACAAGAAACGCTGTCGCAGATTGCAAATGATGATCGTAGATGTTAGCACCTCAGTAGAGACACATCCTTTCTTCAAAGACGCATTAGCACAAATCACAGTTATGAGTATTCCGGCATAACAACCAAACTCATACACGAAGCAGTTCATAAAATGGTATAGATAACAATAGTTAAGTACTCTGGCTTAGCAACCATGCCGGTACTCACTTAAAGAACCCAGATACTCAATAATTCAGTCCTCCGACCTAACAGCCACTCGAAACAGTTCCATGAACAGAGCACAATTCAGAAAATAAGTCCTCCGGCCTAACAGACATACAACCACATAACAGTTCCAAAAACTCACCAATTGAGTCATTGAGTTATGCCTGGCACCGTCATATATAGCCAAAGAACTCTTTCCTTCCGCTATAGTCCAGAACATAGTGCCTGAGCCGAAGCCAACCAATCGTGAGTCGGGCTGCAGTCACTGAGCCCCCAGTTTCCGTCTACCAATCATATAGTTCGTCTTCACTCCAGACTCAGAATGATGTCATCCAATCACAGAGAGACACGTTCGCTGGGTGGTACCTGGTTCCAGAAAACGTTGCCTTATCGCTAGAGCGAAGAGTCATGGGACAGTCCTATGCATCATTCAGAATAACCCAGTCTCTGAATTTCCCATCCAGGAATAACACGTTTGCATCAAGGTTTATCCTGCCAGGTTCAATACACACCTTAACACGTGAAATCTGTACAAACTCAATACAAAATGTACTATACAACAATGAAATAAACCAAGCGTCAGAATCTCGTCAAACACAAGTACATATTACCCTCGTAAGATGTGACCTCAAATATATAATAATAATAACAATAATAATAATAATAGTTCTAGTCTACCGCGTCTACTGCGAACGGTCAAATGCAACTGGATTAGTTGCCACACGATAAAATATTGATATACAATTTGTAAATAGAAAATAATAACAATTGCCTAAATCAAATTGTCATGGGTCGGGGCTACATGACCGTGTTGTCGCAGCCCCTAAACTAAGGAACCAACCAACCAAATTGTCATGGGGGACTCATAAACATATTGACTACAATATAATGCGATCAAAGGAAAATCAAATATGAAAACGAATAAATGAACACTAATCAATCTTACATATAATACAATGGAACAGAACCCGAATTTGTTCTTGTTACTATCCGGCTATCAGCAATGAAAAACACTGATCTATATCTTCAAACATCTTTATTATCCTAATTAATTCTCCTCAATACACATACACAAATTATTTAAGCACAAAAATTGTCTATTCATTACCCGAAGGATGCCATGGAACTTTATCTAAATCTTCAATTTATTCAATGATGAACTCTAATACTTCATGTAAGCAGGTTGATTACAGGTACGTCAGTAATTAAATAAATTAACAAAGGAGATTCTAACACGACTGTCTCAAGATCCGTTATCGCCATACAATCAAAAATCAATCTTAAAATCCAAATGAAATCCTGTCATATCACTGCAATCACATTTAATCATTATTATTATTATTATTATTATTATTGTTATTATAATAATAATTATTATTATTATTATTATTATTATTATTATTATTACTGGTGGGTTCAAACAACGGGACGCCATAACATCCATAGCCGTGATCATAAAATCCGTCACATAACTGTGGGCACTAACATATAATCGGCTGGAATCTGCGATAATCGTGTTAACAGCTGAACCTACCATGAACTATGGCTCACCTTCTTCTTTGTACGCTAATAGTTGAGAATGTTATTGGTCTTACGTTCCTTTTAACTACTGCGGCTTTTAGAGACACCGGGGTGCCGGAATTTTGCCCCGAAGGGAATCTTTAACGTGCCAGTAAACCTACTGACACGGCTCCCTCGCATTTGCGCACCCTCAAATGCCAGCTGACTGCGCCAGGATACGAACCTGCAACTTTGGGCCCAGCAAGTGAGAACGTTACCGCTGAGCCACGCAGCCAGCCGTACGCTAATAGTGTGTCACTCTAATCCCGTAAGTGTGCATATTCCCGTTGACTCATTTACCTCCAAGCACTGACCTCGCCTGGGTACGTAGACACATTATAACACTTACCTAAGGGCATAACACTTCCCTGGAATATGTAAAACCTCCGGGCATTGGCCTTGCCTGGGCTGGTAGACACTCTTACTATAAATATATATATCAAAGCCTTCGCGGTTGCACACAATTTCAATATTCGGCAATTAACTAACACACACATATACTGCGTACACTCACCTTCGAGTACATACTTCGCGTGGTCCACCACTGCATTCCCTGAATCAAATGTTGCTTACACAATATGCCTTTCCTCAGAAATCACTGCCTCTATAAAATCATACCTAATTCACTCCAAATCTAGGCATTGATGATCTAAGAGCTGTAATTTGGTTTTACTAGGAAAGGCATGAACGTGATGTAGCGTAAATTATGAATGTTTCAAATATGTATCAGTTTTTGAAATCCGATCGTGCAGATTTATGCAAATGACTTGGCGTCAGTTTCTCCAACTCCCACAATATGGGATTCCCCGTGGTGATGTCCCCTCATTTACCCCATAATTTGCAGAAGACTATGGCTTTGTGGGGTCGTTGCGTAGTTTACTGTATTTTGGGTCAACTTATTAAAACATCTTCTTGCTTGTTAATTATGTGATGAGTCAGATGTTGATGATCTCCTCGCCTAACTTCTATGTAGTCTGGATTCCATTTCACAAAGTGGGCAGAGTCTCTAGCTGATTCTTTCTTTTTAACTGCGTAGAGCCTCTCTCAGACAAAGAGTGGTAGTTCCCCGTATTGACAGTGAATACCCTGTCTGCCTGCTTGAGACACTGTCTTTGCTTGTACCCGTGCGAGCTATAATTTTCTGGCTCTTAAGTAGTCTGTCTTCCCTGGCCTAAACAAAGCCTTCCTAGCTACGTTCTTAGTCTATTATTGTTACAGTGTATTACAGTGTGTATTTCTAAATTGTGTACACGTGCATATACACCGTTACTCACGTAATTTACAACAACCTAACGTACGACGAGATTCAAGCGAATCATTATAATTCACCTAACGATACTATTGTACTAAAATAGTGAATTTACGTTAGTGAAAATCTATATTTGAACACAGTGATCAGGATGTGATGATGGCCACTTGAGGGTCAAAACGCATAATCCTAAATTGCCCAATTTAATTGTCAATAGTAACAAATACTTTCTTTTTCAGGAGTGTATTTATATATGTATATCTTGTACCCCGCCCATTCATTTGGCTCAATCGTGTTGACCAACTGAAAAGCTACAAAAGATCAATACAATTTCTATACACACACATCCTAGTATATGGGGCAGATGACCACGATTCCCAAGCTCCTTAAATGAAACAGCAACAATAATCTTTAAAGAGACATCTACTGCGTTTCTCTTCTCAAACAGGAATTAGGATGCTTGAGGACCGTCACGCGATAGCCGCGTGGTGAGCGATGAAGCAAACGGACGAGTGGGCATAGAGATGACAGCAGCGGCGTGGCCAG
This sequence comes from Meconema thalassinum, assembly GCA_946902985.2. Taxonomy (NCBI): domain Eukaryota; kingdom Metazoa; phylum Arthropoda; class Insecta; order Orthoptera; family Tettigoniidae; genus Meconema; species Meconema thalassinum. Next base: position 638,554,067 of record OX336389.2, read on the forward strand.
CCGGTGCTGGGCCGATTTTCACGCAACAGCCGAATGGAGAAGCCCCGCGTGAACGTCCCAACATTAAAATAAAGCCCTGTAGTATAGTATTGTAACCTCGGTTAAGTTTCATCACTGCTCGCATTTATAGTCGACTGACAAGATGCCCGTCATGAATGGCTTGAACAGGTCTCGACAGGTAGGTGCACAATCTGCTGGCTGAGTACCCGGCTTAGCCTATTGGGGCACTGACTTGGCTGAGCTGTCTCCACATCAACCAGACCATTCCGATGCAGACCTCTGTTCCGAGGTTGCGGAATCAAACCCAAGCACAGTCAGCTGACTTAAATTATGAGACCCATGTCGGCAGATATATTGGCATGTTAACCATCCCTTTCAGGGCATATTTTAGCACATCTGCATGCCTAGAAAGATATTATTATTATTATTATTACTAGCGGACCCGTGCGAGAACTCTCGCATATTCTAATGGGTTGTGTGCGTCCCATGTGTAAAGACTACCCACCCTGCTCTAGTGCTATGCGGGATGTACGCGCGACAGTTCTGCCAGGGGCTATCGTCTCGTTCATTTGTTTAATAGCACTTTATAAACAAAGAAATATATTTCCGTTGACTTTTCAAGAAATGCAAGATTTTTCCTGTGCTATTGAGACGATTTGGAAGATTTTGGTACAAACCACACATTCTAACTCCCTCTGGTTTAGGAGCTTGAGTTTTGTGAAACAGACACCTTAGCGTATTATACAACCTATACCTTATTATACAATAAAGTTCGGTGAATAGTCTTATACAATCAACATAGATGAACAATGCACGACAGTGAGCCTTTTGAACACCATCCCAAAGGACGCCTTCTTGCAAAGTTTCCAGGACATGTATCGCCGATCTCAGCATTGCATAGTTACGGGAGGTGACTATTTCGAAGGACAATAGGGTCACTGATGTGCATTGTTCATTTTTGTTTATCGTATAGGACTATTCACCGAACTTTATTGTCACAGGTTGTATAATAAGTTTATTATTATTATTATTATTATTATTATTACAAATAATTATTTATTTATTTATTTATTATTTATTTATTTTACTACAACTCAGTTGCTGTTTGCGATGTAACCTGCACTTTCACGCAGAATACGAACTATAGCAGCAGTATTTGCTATACGGATAGCCCCACATTAGTCATTAGGAATAGAACGATACAGCCCTTTTGTGAACAGCATCACTCACCTCTGACAGAGGTTAGCAGAACAGTTAGCTAATTAACACTATTATTGAAAGCAAGTAATTTACACTCGGGGCAATACAGTATAATGATGCAAGCTTTGAAGAGAAAGGTTCCCACACAACACAAATGACGTGACGTATGCAGTCGCTCAAATAAAGAACGAGCGCACTGTTGGTAACTGCACTGTGTTTCTTTCTTTCTTTCTTTCTTTCTTTCTTTCTTTCTTGTTAATCACTCCAGAACAGAGCCAAATGTCAAAGGAATGAGTCGAGTTACCATACACTGTATCTCTGACACCGCTGTGAAGGGTCTCGTCTACACCCACCATTCGATCACCTCGTGGTGTAGGGGTTAGTATTTTTGGCTGTCATCCCATCTTTAAGGTTGTATTCCAGGCTCTGCCAATAACCTTAATCTGAAGGTTGGAACGAGGAACCGGTACACTCAACCTCTAGGGGCTGATGGCCTAGATGTTTCACCCCTTAATACAACAATTCCCACCACCAGACTCCCACATCTACTATTCTAGTAGTACTTTTCCTTCTCTCCCATTTTTTTCGCCCGGTAAATGCCGGGATGGTTCCTAACTTACGGCAACATCCACCTTCTTTCTACACTGTCAGTTGTAACTCTTCAGTCGGTCAACAAGTTAGTTATTGTTGTTTTAAGGGGCGAAACTACGAGGCCATCTGCTCCTACAGTCAACAAGAATTTGCCCAATGACTGGGCGGGGTACAATGTATAAAATATGTGAACGACACACCTGGAAAAATTACATGTATTCGTTATGATCACTAGGACTCAGATTTGTAGGTGCTAAAAATCGGGAAAATATTTATTTTTTATGTATTAAAAATACCTGAAATATGTGACGAAAAATTTAAAATATTTAATTATAATTTAGTTTATTAGTGTGAATATAAACACTATGCAGCACTCACGAATTAAATTTATTATATGGCTCACTGACTGCTGAAGCATTACAATACACAACGCGATACATCTTCAGGTTGTCCATCACAAATGACCGACGATTATCGCGAAACTGCGGCAATATGTTTCCTGCCCTTGAGGTGGTGTGTAACTTGAGATCGCTGTTCAGCGTTGATTGCTTTCCCACATGGTTGACAGAACAGAACGCCCCCATCAGAAGTGAAATAACTTGAGTTGTTTTTACTTTAGGCATCGTAGAACTGCCTTACACTTCACAGTGCCAGTAATGAACTGCATGTGAGTGACACTGGTTCCAGTTAGCTGGGGGAGAGGGAGATCTTGCACTTGGTGCAATATGGCTATGGACAAGGAAATCCCCGGCTTCCACAGTGAGTGGCACGGGGCGACAAGTTAAGAATAACGCAGTTGTAAGCTGACATACGCTCTGCATGAAGATTAGATAGCTCACAGGTTCTTCCCCGTTGAAGTAACACAGAACAAAAATGTAATAAACTGGGAATCTAGCCTACTGATCTTCAAAAATATAAATATTATGTATTTCCATGTGCTAATAAGTGAAAAGCAAGAATTTATGTATTTATAGGAAACATTCTTAAAATGTGTATTTATATTGTAAAAGAATTATTTACCTAAAAATCCGAGCCCTAATCATCACTATTATAATGGGGCAATTTTAAGATTACGCGTTTCAACCATCCAGCGGTCATCATCAGATCCTGATCACTGTGTTGAGGTTTAAATGTACAAACAAATATATTATCTCACTACAAATTCTAGTGTGTTTAATTGTTGTTTATAATACGATTCGCAGTTTGAATCTCGTTATAAGGTGTGTTCGTTTTGTTTTAAGGGCTTGCGAATTACGTATGAGTACTGGTATTATGCACGTGTATGCAATTTAGAGCAACACAATATAATAAATAAAATGGAAATAAAATGAGAGCATGCCCTTCAATTCTATTATGTATATGGTTACTTGTCACAGTGGAGTGGAGCGTGATGGCGCAGTGGCTTAGCTACTCGTCTTTCACCCGGACGGCCGGGGTTCGAATCCCGGTGACAGCGGGGTGCAATTTTCGACTGAAAAATCTCGTGGTGTCACGAAGGGCATCCGGCCTTAAATCCCCGGCCGAAATCAAATTGAGCCTGGTCGCCTCCGGCGACCCCAATTAATTGAGAAAAGGTGAAGAAAGTTGTTGTTACTTGTCTCAGTGGATCCGTTGTCGTACAGCTGTTACTCTATCACCTGCGTTCAAAATAGTATACACCTGCATAATACCGGCGCTCATACGTAATTCACAAACCCTTAAAACAAAACAAAATCACCGTATAACGAGATTCAAATTGCGAATCGTAATACAAACACCAATTGAACGCACTACAATTTGTTGTAGTTTGATACTATACATGTAAACCTCAACACAGTGATCAAGATCTGATGATGACCGCTTGAAGATCGAAACGTGTAATCCTAAAATTGCCCCATTCAAATAGTGATCATAACTAATACGTACATGACATCTATTCCATGAGTGTCTTTTACATAGTGTATAGGCCTACATTGTACCCCGCCCAAACAATTGGCAAACTAGTGTTGACCGACTACAGAGTTACAACTGACAGTTTGTATAGGCAACACTGAAAGAATGGCTTCAAAACTTTACATTTCTTTCTACACACAGGCTACTGCAATCATCACAATCAAATAGGTTACTAGTAGTTCTACACACCCATGTACATGGGTCTGTTAACACCGATGTCCAAGCCCCTAAACGAATCAACACCAACAACAAACCCACCGTTGTGATTTGTTCTAAACAGTACTTTGCTATGTTTTCAGAACCGCGGCTTAGCCATGCTCGTTAAATCATCCATCACAGCCGTGGGGGCACCTGAAGCAAGTCCGCAAATCAAAGGTTCGAATTCTGGTGCTGAGAGCTGCTATCCTGAGGGGGTTTTCCCCGCATTTTACCACACTCCGTCCAGGCAAATGCCAGAATAGTACCTTACTTCTAGTATCGGGGTACCTACACCCTGTCCCTGTCCATAATTCAGTTACACATACTACTAAAGTAATCACAAGAATACAGGTTATCAGATTAATTCAACGCCCACCCAACTACATCACACGGGGCTGATGACCAAGATGTTCCAAGCCCCTAAAATGAATTGATAACAATAACAGCTAAATTTTCAACAACAACAGAAATAATCCCCTAAGAGTAGCACATCTTCACTTACAGAAATGCAATCAAATTCTCATTACCTGTGGCTTTCAATGTACGCACTAAACAGTCGAAGCTGTGTTTCTGTATGACACAAAGGAATACCATTCGGCAACCCTAGCAATCAGCTATGCGATGACCAGTAGCCAGTACTCTCCACAATTAAAGTTTACGACCCGTCCTGATCTATCACGACCACAAAGATCGATACTTTCCATATAAATCGGTTTTTCTCCCTCTCTCTCACACACACTCTATTTCATATGACAGAAGCTCATTAAAAGCAGTTTCTCGGACATAAAAGTTCATTAAGGCTCCATTGCATGCATACAATTAGCATTCTTACTACTATATACTTACGTGCATGCACCCCAATCAATCTCATTATGGCAGGAATCGAGGAAACAGGCTGGGTGGGGCCCGCTATTTCAGATTGTATGCGTATTGCTGTACAGTCTTGTCAACAAGCTGGGAGGCAACAAGAAGGTACGAGTATACAAGGGATCATTATTCCCGCCTAGGATGAGGTGAGATGAGTTTCCTGTGACGGTCAGATGCCCTTTCTGACGTCACCCTGTGGCGTAGCCGCATGCGTTAAATCGCTAACCACTGCCACGTGGGCAGCTGCAGCAAATCCGGAGATCTGAGGTTTAAATCCAGGCACTCACAGTGGCTATCCTGGGAGTGGCTTTTCCCCAGGTTTTTCGACACTACCTACAGGCAAATACCGGGATGGTACCTCATTCCAAGTTCCAGGATATCCCATCCCCAATACAGCTACACATACTGCTACAGTCATCAGACAACCTCAGCACACACCCAAGTACATGGGACTGATGACCAAGATGTCCCAAGCCACTTAATATAAATTAACAACAAATCCAGACTCCATCCTCATAACAAGCGTTAATGCGAGATGAATGTAACTGGACAAGAGATGGAAGGAAGCGGCCGTGGCCTCTTAGAAGTAACCGTCCCGGCATTTACCGGGATTTACACGTCTAACTGTTGTTTTATTATGCCATTATTGACTCTGGTGGATGTTTTGTGTTTCTGTAAAGGAATGATGATTTAGTGCTCTCACTACAAAGTGAGGACAACTTTTAGACCAGGGATACGGATCTCTGCATTGAATGGTTTCGACCCGGTTACGGTCCAGACTGGACCACTATTATGCCCACACAGTTCGGTCCAACTGCAGTGAATGCTGTTGGTATGACGTTAGGAGTTGACAAGGGGAGTTCACAGTGTTCCGTAAACAGATTGTATTGGTCTCTCGCAAGGTTAATCTAAATGAATGTCTACCCGCTATTATTCCCATTTCAACGGGATCGAGATTAATTCTGCGTGGCAGATGGTTTTACGACCGAGTGCCCTTTCTAACGCCAACCTTATGAGAGGGGCTAATGAGAGATGAAATTAATGAAGATTAATGAAATTGGGCAGAAGATGGAAGGAAGTGGCCGTGACCTATTCGAAGGTACCGTCCAGGAATTTGCCTGGAGTTGAAAATGGGAAACCGTTTCAAAGGTGTTCGAACCCACGTCTACCGAGTCCGCAGATAGCTTGGCCCCATTGTCGAGCGCTGCGTGTTAGAGCTGTCGCTGCAAGGTTAATTAATCTATATGCGAACACACGATAGGTTTCAAAGGCATCGTAAAAGTTCGCAAACTGCACCTCAAAATCGGTTTAAAAGATACCAATTTTCAAAACTCCATCAAACCGTTCTAGGTAACAAATCCTTTTTGAGCACCAAATGACTGTACTATACTGTTCGGACTTGTGATGAGTACGGCTTTTTAGATGAGAACCTCTATTTTTTAAGTACGGTACTGCTTTGTAGTCGGTGACTTAACATCATTTTGGGCCATGGACAGTACTTCGAATGCAAGAGACTGTATCTGTATTGTTCGGACTCATGTACTGCTATTTGGCAAGTGAAACATTTGAAACCCTGACCAAGATTCCTCACAAATTGTACAAGCCGAAAGGGAATACGTGGTGATTCTCTTCCATCATCTGGTGCGCTACGAGGGAGAAAAGTCATCGTTGGGTAATGTGTAAAAATATGTTTATTTGGAAGAGCTGTTCTTAGTCAAATTTCAGTCTTAAATTTTATATTCACTTTGTCAATTTGTTTTTATGTGGACCTAAAATCATTGCAGTCAAGTTCCAGAATACAAACTTAATTAACATTTTGTAGTACAGTTCTTATTAGTTAGTAACTGTAAGGGGGCATGGTGGCACAGTGGTCAAGCTGTTGGCCTTTCACCAAGGTGGACCGGGTTTGATTCCCGGTCAAAGCATGTGAGATTTTCAAAGTGAAATACCATGTCCTGTGGTTCGGATTCCACGTAAAAAGGAGGTCCCGTGGCTCATGATCGCACGATTAACGGTCACGTAAAACTAAAAGTTTTCCTTTAGGTACCCGTAGTTAGTCTTCCTACCTTTCCACGTTTATAGGAGATTTGGGTAAGACCTTGCACGAGCCAGATCCTTTCACCATTCCGCGTATACACAACTCTTTTGGGTACATTCGTGTTGACCGACTGAAAAGCACCAAACTTTTATTTAGTACTGTCCCCGTTTACCTGGATAGTAGGCTGTCAGATATCCGCCCCCTCAATCGGATTGCCAATTATCAATTGCACCGGCACAGCTACATCAATGAAAATGGCACTGACAGATACTATCGAGATAAGAGCACAGAAGTTCACAGGAAATCATTGTGGAACACACCAAAATAGACGGGGGTTCATACTTACCGTTACTTACCTCTTAATTATCTCGGGGTTTGAGTTGACAACAGGATCACTAAAAGTCTGTTCACACAATAACCTCCACCATGACATTTAAAAATGAGCCAGAACCGAAGACGAGAACTTTGAACTGTACAAAATGCTTTATTTCAAATAAAGGGTATGATTTTACTAACACAACAAAATCAACGTGGCTATCAGTAGCCCAAGTCAATCTGACTACGTCCTCCAGCAGGACTTGCAAAATTATCATACAACATGATATAAAACATTTTAGCTCCCAAGAGCTCCAAATAACGTAATATTATTAACACAATTGGATTGGAAAAGGACGTCAGGGTGTGACATATATAGAGCATTTGGTTTCCTTTTAATAAACAAGAGAATGGTATTTATAGTCGCAAGGCCGGAGTGTGTACGACCTCACTCTGATAACCAGATGTTGGCCCAGCTGCGAGCTAACCTCGAACCTGTTGCATACTGGTTAAATGGACTCCCTTCTCACCTGCTGTGTTACGTAACATACAGCTTGCTCTCTCAAACTTTTATCTGTCTACAAGACAGATCACATTATATTTACGCAAATCTTTCAAGTACTTTGCTCACATCCTATTGGATCATTATGTTAATTCCATAAACTTGTTAAGTTCAATCCAAATGTTTAATTAGCTCTTAAATGTTTATAACAAAATCACATAAATTATTTATAACAATTAGAAATTGTTTATAATGTTTGTCAAAGACAATAAAAATATTATAAGCACGCATTTAACATCACTCTCGTTTCTCATTATTTTCAAAAATATTTACAGCAATTATTTACAATATTAACATTTTAATTGTTTAAAATATTAATTTAATAAATACATTAACCACATGTTCATTCGGTTGGTAATTTTCATAATCGTGTTAAATATAATCGACCAATGAAGGTTAGTTATACATATTAATGTCACAATCTGGTTTAATAAAGGTTTTAATAATGATTTGTGACGGCAACCTTCATTCAAAATCTTATCTCAAATTCTTTCAAAACTCGTGTTAATTCTAACAGTAAATCACTTGATTAATTTTCAACGAACTATTACAATCTTACTCCAGCGGAAAATCCTTCGCTAACAAGATAATGCACAAACTGCATTAAAAATATGCCCAAAATCATCATATATTAATCTATATGGTATTAAACTTCCACATAACTTACAAAACTTCCACAAATAATTCTTTAACATTTATTCCTGTGGGAACTTCCTTCATATTCAAGGGCATTATATCTCAGCGACTTTCAACACGCGCTGCACTAGCGATTATACATTCATAGTTCCACTTAAAAATTTTTATAATCATTAATTGTTTCAAAACTGTTTTTCTATAACCTTCGTGGATTTCATTCATGAACCGAACTGAAGTCAAAACTTGCCAATCACAAACAAATTTAATAGTGAATACGCTTATATACGCCTGTCTGGTCTATCAAATTTTAAGATTAACATCTTAAAAGAAATTGTAGTATGAAAATACTATCTTCAAATAAAGTGCGACTAAAATGCAAAGTAGTCGAATAGAATCCAATTAGACTGGGGAATGCAAACATCGTTCTATAAATCTCTAATTGAGAAAAACTCCTAACACAAGTTCTAGACTTTAATGCATTCAATAATTCATTATTAAAGTTACTCTTTCACAAAAGTGTCTATGATGCAATGTTCATTCATAACTGACGATAAATGTCTGTGTTGCAATCAATACAAATAACGACTAGTATTTCCAAGATCGTCGACAACGTAAGAGATTTTAACGCTCTAAAATCATTTAAATGTTCTTCCTTCTTGGTGATGACAGAAAATTGTTCAAAGTAATTAAACTGGGGTAGAATTACTTTAATAAAATGACACGCTGTCTGAATTTAAATCTGCCATAAAAATCATTAACTTACAGTCAAATCGTGACTACAAAAATATTAATTACTGAAAAATCCAAATATCAGTCTCAACTGATTCAAAATCGTTAACTATGCCCATGACATAACAATGTCTTAATAAATCGTCGAAAAATGCAAAACTCAACAAGGTGTACTGAGAATCAGAATCTCAAACAAGAAAATAGGGCAAAAATACATAAGGATAAAAATATGGGAAAAATGGTTGCTCAAACATCATTAATATACTCAAATACAATAAACGTTCACGACTACCTTATCTGCCGATTGACGTTCCAGAGGAAAATTCCCCAAAGAAGACTGCTGATGGATCCATTTCACCACGTTAAAGCTGAGCTCCATCCTCGAAATAGGAAATAGCACCCTCAGAGAATCGAACTGCTTCCTTCTCCGTGAATCGCTCTGCTCCTCGAAGACGAATAGACATCCTTCCGGCAATAATCTTCTTTGTGAGTCGGGTCCACCCTGACCTCTCTTGAAAAATTCCCTGAAGTTCCAGTAGACAATCGTCATGAAGTTTTGTAGAAATTTCCGAAGAAATTATTCATATTCAGAGTATGAAATTGTTTCTATGGCTGTTCGATGGTATTCAGCCTTTAATTACGAAACATGGGTGTAGATGGTATTCACCGCATGTTCGCTTGTGTGGAATAGCAATTAGCGAAGTTCCATGTCGCTATCTTACTCCGTTGAAGTATGTCCCAATTGCAATAAGCCCTTAGCCTTCCATCTGTTCTTCGGTTGTAGTGTTAGAAGAACAAACTGCCGTATTCAATTGCTCCATTATATTGTATCGTTGTGTAACCAAGCAATCTGAAGTCTTTCTATTCCACTCGCAGCGTCAGCCGTTGCGTTGATTCTGGCTATACAAAAGTGCTTCTCTTGTGGCGAGATAATCACTTTTCTCAGTCGTATAAAACTGCTAATATCTTTCGAACTAATCGGTCGAAATTGTTCAGCTTTTCTCTATAACTGCATGTAGCACTGCACAATACAATTAGCTTATCGGTGACCGCTAACTGTTCGAAGCTAAACTAGTAGAAGCTTTCTAAGGTCCGTTTCAACTTCACCTAGTTTGACTTGGATCTCGTTAATATAGTGGCCTCGCCACACGTTATAAAGACGATTCTTTTCACTGCTGTTCACTTCGACGTCTCACTATAATGAATGTATAAGAAAAGAACTTTCACAAATATACTTCGATGCTCTGAGAATGAAATCTCAGAATGATCAGAGAACGAAAGAGACTCCTCTCTTCTGCGCAAGCCCTTTTATTAACTTCACGAGGGGCGTTTCCATCCCTTCCAAAGCGTGATACTGCGTCATCGTTAGAAGTTCCAGTTTCGTTAATACATGACGGATTTTCAAAATTCAAAAACTGAAAATAAATTTCACCAAAATTCCAAATCAATGCCTTTACTGCAAATGGATTTCCACAATTCTGCATTCCAAAAGTAATAAAAATACCATAGTTTCAGCAATCTCCGTCTTCCTTTAAACTATCGTTGATTGGTTCATGACTCTCCTCCAATAGCATAGTTTCTTCCTCAGCAGAATTCCTCGTTTCCTGCGACTGCGTCGTAAATCTTGGAACATTCTCGACTAAAAACTGACGTCACTGAGAATCTCAGCTCAAGTAGCCTGCTGGCATAACATTTACGTCATCCGTGCTTACGTCATGACTACCCACGTCATAACTATGACAGCCATAACTTTAATTATAATTTCAAATATAGCCACCGTGGTCTCTACATAATTCAATTACGGGGGCATTCTCCTCTCACCACGTTTTAAAAACAGTTGCAAATTGTTTTTAAACTCAGTGTTACAAGTATCTCAACTCTCTTGAACACGAAATTGAATTATTACTGGCTTACTCTAGTATGATATTTCCTCTATGTTCCTTAATCATTATCTCTTCTACTCTGGGTTGTATGTGGTTAATGTATTCCTTCCTCTCTAATTCCTCTTCTGACCAGTATTTCTATTTTCTAAGTTCTGCTGGCTCGTAGAAGGTCCAGGATCGATTACAACATCCTGCCTTTTCTTTTGATTCTCAGCTTCTTTATCCCTTAATTCTTTTAAGTATTGCTGGCTTTCCTTCTCTCTTTGCTGATACTGATCAGGTGTCATAACCTGACTTTGAGTATTCTGGTTTCTATTTTGGTTTTGGTTATTCCTATTATAGTTACGGTTATACCCATTATTGTTGTAATATCTGCCTCTTCCGTTGTAGTTTCCTCGGTTGTAGTTCCAACCTCTTCTCTGTTGATACGGTCGGTAACCTTGTGATCTGTAATTTCTAAACTGATTATTCCTGTGAGGACCTACATTGTCAGTTTTCTCCTGCTCTGGCTTGTCAGTTTGTTGGACTTGGTCCATGTATACCGTATTGATTTCCTTAAACTCCTGCCTTTGACCTTTCTGGACTACGTTAGGCATTGGGCTTGTGTAGTCTAACCTTCTTAGTAATTCATCCATGCTGGATAAATCCCTGATGTTGGACGAAATTATAAGTCTCCTCACCTCAACTGGCAGCATACGAGAAATCGCATCTATTAGTTGCTCCGTGGACAATGGGGGTTGCAAAAATCACAAGCGGGACAACTGACTCGTAAAGAAATCAGCGTACCTCGTTGGAAGAGTACCTGAGTATTTTCTTGAATACACCTCCGCTCTTAACGAATTCTGCGCTTCTATGGACCAAAATCGTTTGATTAAGGCCTCTGCAAACTCGTCAAAGTTACTGAATGTGTATCTAAATGCGCGAAACCATTCAAGGGGTCCTCCAATCAGATATCTCTCTACTATCTTCATCTCTCTCTCTCTCTGGGAATGTGAGCTTCGATGAAATAATCTTTGAGATTCCTTACATACTCTATAGGTGTCAAACTATCAGTGTTACTGAATTTTTGTGGTTTGTCTTCGAAATTCCTAATGACCGTCACGTTCCTCGGATATGAATCCGGATAGTTTTTCCCACTATCTCGATAATTCCACTCAGGTTCCATATTCCTCTCGTCATCCTCCTCTCTGAATCTGGATACACGTTCTTCAGGAGTCACGTCTCTTCCTTCTGGCTCTAGGTTATGTCTTCTAGCATAATTCCTATTCAATTCGCAAGCTAAGCCTTCTGTATCCTTGTCGGTGATTTCTGTTAAGACATTCTTGATAATCTCTTCTTTGTAGTTCTCCATTAAACTAGCCTCTCCTAACTTCAAATTTTTCAGTTTACTCGTCGTTTCATTTACATCCGAGACAACTTTATGCATCTGTTCCTCTAATGTAGATTTTAAAGTTTGCATATCCTGATCTAGTTGTGTTCTATCGTCAACTTGTTTTTCGGATAACGAATTTATCCTGACGCTTAAATCTTTCCTAATCTGTACTACTTCATTGTTAATTTCTATCTGCGTACTGGCAAGTTTTCTTTCAATCCTTTCCTGAATTTGGGTTACATGTTCCCCACTTGACTTATTCCAATCGTCCTTCCATACCGCTACGTTTGCTGTTAACATTTCGGCTATGTCTACTTCGATATCCTCTTTTAATACTCTATTGTGGTCTAATACCTGGGTTCTCATGACCTCTACATCATACTTCAACTCTGCTAAAGACGTTGTTGTTCTAACTGATTCATCGACTAACCTAGTCGCTAATGCAGTTATATTACGCGTACAAAGAGTTTTTGAGTTTTCGATTTCTTCCCTGACTTTATTTACATCAGTTTGGACTTTAGTAATATCTACGAAAACTGTGTTGACCTCTACCTGAATCTTAGTTATGTCACTTTGCACCTCAGTTATATCCGCATGAATATTATTAATGTCTACCTGAACATTGGATACATCAGTTCTAGCTTTCTGAATTTCTTTTTGGACTTCCTCGACCTTGTCTTGGACAGTCGCAACATCGTTTTTGACAACAACTACTTCGGCTCTAGCACAAGAAATATCCCCTCGGACATTAGCTACATCTAGATTTAACATTGTAAGGTCTTTCTGTACCTTAGACACATCAAATTTAACATCATCAACACTTTTATGCACAATAGACACATCTTTATGGACATTAGACACCTCTGTGCGCATGTCCGTTACAGTATTTTCAATTCCTAGGGTATTAATCTGTAAACGCGACATATTCTCCTCTAAATTAGCAGCGCTAGTTTGGATACCCTTCAAATTAGCAGACATATTACTAGCATTCTCCTCCATTCTTGCATTCAAATTACTAGCATTCTCCTCCATTCTTGCATTCAAATTAGCAGACAAATTACTAACATTCTCCTCCATTCTTGCATTCAAATTAGCAGACAAATTACTATTATTCTCCTTCATGCTTTCATTCAGCATCTGCTTCATACTGCGATTCATGTTAGCAGACATCTCCTCTAACATCTTCTTCAAACTTTCATCTGCCATTACAATATTATTCAAAAATGGATTGCTGTAGGGACACACATCAAAAGAGCAAAACAACAACATTTGAGCAACATTTTTCACCATATATAAATTTGATCAATTTTCTGTCTTAAATCTAACTTATAACTACCTTATAATTAATCTTCGACGATACTTCATGTTGAAACAAACTCAAGCACATGTTCAAATTTCTCTGGCTCATTTTAAAATATCCTAACACAAATAATTTACATTTACAATCCAAATAATTTAATTTTATCTTTAATATGACTAAAATGTCATAAGCCGGTCAAATAAAATAAGATTCCAGATTATAGGCGATTTTTCTAAGTTTCCAGCCTATTTAACCTTTCCCAAGTTGTATAAGATCTGATCTTTTCTGAGTGTAATTTTCCTAATACAATACAACATTTAATTCCTATATAATCACACTCTTAAATACTACAATTGGCCTAGACATCTAACAAAGAATCAACCTCTTTATTTGAGTCTCATCGAACCTCACGTTTTAGGTTTGCCACTCTTACTGGCGTTCAACCTGGTAATCCAGTTTTGTTGAATCGAGCCCCAACGTTTTAGGTGCGCCAATCTTTCTGTTGACTCAGCCCCACGCTCTTGGGTCGCCAATCTTTCTGTCCCCGTTTACCTGGATAGTAGGCTGTCAGATATCCGCCCCCTCAATCGGATTGCCAATTATCAATTGCACCGGCACAGCTACATCAATGAAAATGGCACTGACAGATACTATCGAGATAAGAGCACAGAAGTTCACAGGAAATCATTGTGGATCACACCAAAATAGACGGGGGTTCATACTTACCGTTACTTACCTCTTAATTATCTCGGGGTTTGAGTTGACAACAGGATCACTAAAAGTCTGTTCACACAATAACCTCCACCATGACATTTAAAAATGAGCCAGAACCGAAGACGAGAACTTTGAACTGTACAAAATGCTTTATTTCAAATAAAGGGTATGATTTTACTAACACAACAAAATCAACGTGGCTATCAGTAGCCCAAGTCAATCTGACTACGTCCTCCAGCAGGACTTGCAAAATTATCATACAACATGATATAAAACATTTTAGCTCCCAAGAGCTCCAAATAACGTAATATTATTAACACAATTGGATTGGAAAAGGACGTCAGGGTGTGACATATATAGAGCATTTGGTTTCCTTTTAATAAACAAGAGAATGGTATTTATAGTCGCAAGGCCGGAGTGTGTACGACCTCACTCTGATAACCAGATGTTGGCCCAGCTGCGAGCTAACCTCGAACCTGTTGCATACTGGTTAAATGGACTCCCTTCTCACCTGCTGTGTTACGTAACATACAGCTTGCTCTCTCAAACTTTTATCTGTCTACAAGACAGATCACATTATATTTACGCAAATCTTTCAAGTACTTTGCTCACATCCTATTGGATCATTATGTTAATTCCATAAACTTGTTAAGTTCAATCCAAATGTTTAATTAGCTCTTAAATGTTTATAACAAAATCACATAAATTATTTATAACAATTAGAAATTGTTTATAATGTTTGTCAAAGACAATAAAAATATTATAAGCACGCCTTTAACATCACTCTCGTTTCTCATTATTTTCAAAAATATTTACAGCAATTATTTACAATATTAACATTTTAATTGTTTAAAATATTAATTTAATAAATACATTAACCACATGTTCATTCGGTTGGTAATTTTCATAATCGTGTTAAATATAATCGACCAATGAAGGTTAGTTATACATATTAATGTCACAATCTGGTTTAATAAAGGTTTTAATAATGATTTGTGACGGCAACCTTCATTCAAAATCTTATCTCAAATTCTTTCAAAACTCGTGTTAATTCTAACAGTAAATCACTTGATTAATTTTCAACGAACTATTACAATCTTACTCCAGCGGAAAATCCTTCGCTAACAAGATAATGCACAAACTGCATTAAAAATATGCCCAAAATCATCATATATTAATCTATATGGTATTAAACTTCCACATAACTTACAAAACTTCCACAAATAATTCTTTAACATTTATTCCTGTGGGAACTTCCTTCATATTCAAGGGCATTATATCTCAGCGACTTTCAACACGCGCTGCACTAGCGATTATACATTCATAGTTCCACTTAAAAAAATTTATAATCATTAATTGTTTCAAAACTGTTTTTCTATAACCTTCGTGGATTTCATTCATGAACCGAACTGAAGTCAAAACTTGCCAATCACAAACAAATTTAATAGTGAATACGCTTATATACGCCTGTCTGGTCTATCAAATTTTAAGATTAACATCTTAAAAGAAATTGTAGTATGAAAATACTATCTTCAAATAAAGTGCGACTAAAATGCAAAGTAGTCGAATAGAATCCAATTAGACTGGGGAATGCAAACATCGTTCTATAAATCTCTAATTGAGAAAAACTCCTAACACAAGTTCTAGACTTTAATGCATTCAATAATTCATTATTAAAGTTACTCTTTCACAAAAGTGTCTATGATGCAATGTTCATTCATAACTGACGATAAATGTCTGTGTTGCAATCAATACAAATAACGACTAGTATTTCCAAGATCGTCGACAACGTAAGAGATTTTAACGCTCTAAAATCATTTAAATGTTCTTCCTTCTTGATGATGACAGAAAATTGTTCAAAGTAATTAAACTGGGGTAGAATTACTTTAATAAAATGACACGCTGTCTGAATTTAAATCTGCCATAAAAATCATTAACTTACAGTCAAATCGTGACTACAAAAATATTAATTACTGAAAAATCCAAATATCAGTCTCAACTGATTCAAAATCGTTAACTATGCCCATGACATAACAATGTCTTAATAAATCGTCGAAAAATGCAAAACTCAACAAGGTGTACTGAGAATCAGAATCTCAAACAAGAAAATAGGGCAAAAATACATAAGGATAAAAATATGGGAAAAATGGTTGCTCAAACATCATTAATATACTCAAATACAATAAACGTTCACGACTACCTTATCTGCCGATTGACGTTCCAGAGGAAAATTCCCCAAAGAAGACTGCTGATGGATCCATTTCACCACGTTAAAGCTGAGCTCCATCCTCGAAATAGGAAATAGCACCCTCAGAGAATCGAACTGCTTCCTTCTCCGTGAATCGCTCTGCTCCTCGAAGACGAATAGACATCCTTCCGGCAATAATCTTCTTTGTGAGTCGGGTCCACCCTGACCTCTCTTGAAAAATTCCCTGAAGTTCCAGTAGACAATCGTCATGAAGTTTTGTAGAAATTTCCGAAGAAATTATTCATATTCAGAGTATGAAATTGTTTCTATGGCTGTTCGATGGTATTCAGCCTTTAATTACGAAACATGGGTGTAGATGGTATTCACCGCATGTTCGCTTGTGTGGAATAGCAATTAGCGAAGTTCCATGTCGCTATCTTACTCCGTTGAAGTATGTCCCAATTGCAATAAGCCCTTAGCCTTCCATCTGTTCTTCGGTTGTAGTGTTAGAAGAACAAACTGCCGTATTCAATTGCTCCATTATATTGTATCGTTGTGTAACCAAGCAATCTGAAGTCTTTCTATTCCACTCGCAGCGTCAGCCGTTGCGTTGATTCTGGCTATACAAAAGTGCTTCTCTTGTGGCGAGATAATCACTTTTCTCAGTCGTATAAAACTGCTAATATCTTTCGAACTAATCGGTCGAAATTGTTCAGCTTTTCTCTATAACTGCATGTAGCACTGCACAATACAATTAGCTTATCGGTGACCGCTAACTGTTCGAAGCTAAACTTGTAGAAGCTTTCTAAGGTCCGTTTCAACTTCACCTAGTTTGACTTGGATCTCGTTAATATAGTGGCCTCGCCACACGTTATAAAGACGATTCTTTTCACTGCTGTTCACTTCGACGTCTCACTATAATGAATGTATAAGAAAAGAACTTTCACAAATATACTTCGATGCTCTGAGAATGAAATCTCAGAATGATCAGAGAACGAAAGAGACTCCTCTCTTCTGCGCAAGCCCTTTTATTAACTTCACGAGGGGCGTTTCCATCCCTTCCAAAGCGTGATACTGCGTCATCGTTAGAAGTTCCAGTTTCGTTAATACATGACGGATTTTCAAAATTCAAAAACTGAAAATAAATTTCACCAAAATTCCAAATCAATGCCTTTACTGCAAATGGATTTCCACAATTCTGCATTCCAAAAGTAATAAAAATACCATAGTTTCAGCAATCTCCGTCTTCCTTTAAACTATCGTTGATTGGTTCATGCCTCTCCTCCAATAGCATAGTTTCTTCCTCAGCAGAATTCCTCGTTTCCTGCGACTGCGTCGTAAATCTTGGAACATTCT
Organism: Meconema thalassinum; assembly: GCA_946902985.2. NCBI lineage: Eukaryota > Metazoa > Arthropoda > Insecta > Orthoptera > Tettigoniidae > Meconema > Meconema thalassinum. The sequence continues at coordinate 638,571,948 of OX336389.2, forward strand.
CGACTAAAAACTGACGTCACTGAGAATCTCAGCTCAAGTAGCCTGCTGGCATAACATTTACGTCATCCGTGCTTACGTCATGACTACCCACGTCATAACTATGACAGCCATAACTTTAATTATAATTTCAAATATAGCCACCGTGGTCTCTACATAATTCAATTACGGGGGCAGTACCTTACTGACTTAACTACACATCCAGTGAGCCAAATTCAATGACAAGAATAGGGGTCGCCCTGAGAGTCTTGGGAAAGTCCTTTTGGCGAAGAAACAGTACTTTTTGCTTGTCATGTTAAGGTCAAGGGTAATTCCAGCACACCTACAGAAAATGTGGGAAAAGGACACTCAAAGGATGCTCGAACCTCTAATATCCCAATTAAGAGCCAATGTGTAAAGGGGATTGGCCGTAGCTACCAACGTCAGTTTTCCAATTTAAAAATGCACATTGGAATTATAGCACTTTGAAAGCAAATTGTGGATATCTGATAACAAAGACCATAAGAGTAGCAATCTCTTCAAATGCAATATACTTGGTGTGCCACTTGCGAGTCATCGGACGTAGCTGTTGGAAAATGTAAGAGCAATAAGCTACCACAGTGGTTTCCAACTGGCGGCCCGCGAGGCTTGATTTTGTGGCCCGCGAAAGCTTTAAAAAAAATGATAAGTCATGAAATAATATTTTTCATTGCTCGTTTTAAAGTAATATGTATTTCTGAAGGAGGCTTAATGTGGAGATTTGTTGCTGTACAACCATGTAAAATTGCTTAGTGAGGGGAAGTTCCTTGAACGGTTTTTTGCTATTCTTAAGGAAATTCCGGAATTCCTCAAGTTCGTTTCATCAGATACCACAGAACTTCAGGAAGAAATTCAAAGTCTATAATTTTTAAAGGAGCTAGCTTTCCTAACAGACTTAACAAACCACCTTAATACATTAAACCTGAGTCTTCAAGGATGAAATCAGGTTGTATCAGACATGATAGGAATTGTAAATGGATTTCGAAACAAGTTAAAAATATTCAAACTTTCTTTAGGAAAATAGATTTCCCAAGCAATCAAAAATTAACAGTGGAGAAATGCCAGGAAACTACAGATTGTTCATGTTTCAGTAGACACATTCAAGATATCATTGAAGAATTTAACACGCGATTCAAGGGAACTGAAACACTGAAAAGTAGTACACAGTTTTACATGAATCCTTTTGGTGATACAATCAGACCTTCTACTTGAACTGTGTGATCTACAAGCCGATGCGTTTCTATAGAGGAGACAAGAAAAGGGTTTGCATTTCTTTAAGCTGCTATCCAGCGAAAGTACCCAAACTTAAGACGTTTTGGACTAAAAGTTACTTCAATGTTTGGGAGCACGTACATATGTGAAAGTCAATGAAAATCAATACAGAAGTCGACTTGCAGGAATCTTCCTTGCTGCATATTTTGAGATTAGCAACAACTGAGCTGGAAGTGGAATAACTTCATTGGTAGATGGTATGAAATGATGTCGTGCATAACTTAAGTATAGCTATTTACTGTTATGAGTTGTGATTAATCTGCCAAAATGCAGGATGATGGATCTCATACTGGAGCGATTTGTCTGTAATATGTACGAGTTAGAAAGTTTTATAATGTACGTCCAAAACTTGCATCACGCAAGAAATTCTGACCTACAGCGAAAATATTTGTGCGTTAACTTTATTTACTACTATGGGCATTATAATGACGTTCTACTAATGCCACTTCCAGAAACGTAAAGTAGTTCGGAAATAACAGGCAGATCCAGAGTTGGTCAAATGGTAGTATAAGAGGGTCGAAGAACTAGTGTTCCGAATTTCTTCTCGTGTCTGTAAATTCGGAATGAAATGCCATGAAATAAGCGATCGTAAAAATGAACTTTTTTCATTCATTCATTTATTCATTCATTTCGTATCGTCCAACTATGGACATGTGAAACGGATGATTTCAGCGAGACAGATCAACCTCATCATTATGCATACCACCCAAGAAATAATTTTAAGCATGCAAAGGTTTCCAAGAAAAATCGAAGCTGAAAACGGGAGTGTTTTCAACCCAGGAAAGTAAGAAATACCACCGACAACGAATGCGGACCTACTGGGCCCGAAGAATGAGACAGTTGGAATGACTTACCGCTCGATGAATTAGCGTAACTGTCTCTTGCTATCTTTCTCTCTCTAGCGGGTGAGTTAGCCGTGATCGTTACGGCGTGGCTGCAGGCAGTTGCTCACATCCGGGAGGCAAGGTGGTTCGAATCCCCCCGCCGGCAACCTTGAATATGGTTTTCTGTGGTTTCCCATCTTCCTTCCAGGGAAATGCCGGGGTTGGTCTCTAACTATAGGCCACAACCGCTAACTTCCAATTCCTCGTCCTAACATTCGCACTTTCCTCCCCAGACAACACTCCACAAGCGACGGTACTTGTAGCTCACTCCATGGGTGTCCGCATAGAAGCAGCTACAAACTCTGGCGAGCCGAACATATCCTCGGTCACTCCTGGCACTATAATCCATACCCTAAAAAATATGTTATAAAATCTCTCTCCCTCATTCCTCACTACATCTCTCTCCCAGACTATTTTTTTCGTGGAGGGGGGGGGGGCGAAAGTTTTCCGCGTGGCAGCGACCTTATCTAGTGATGCTTCCGACATGCTGTTAGACTACATAGTAGAAGAAACAGAATGGGGGTTTGGAAAAGGAATTGCCCTTTGAGGCTTTGCGCCTGCCCGATTGCAGTAGCAATTTACCAGGCATCATTGGTATTTGAGTAGCATAGGTTGATAGTAAAGGTCAGGTGACGGGCCAGGGAAATATTGCATAGGCAGAAAGGAAAGATTTCCTACACGTAAAACCTGGCATCTTTGTAATAGCACATGCACATACAAGTGGAAGGACATGAGTAGGTATCATGCTTCAGATCCATGTCCGCTTCTTGCCTTTTTGTTTCCGGGAATAAGTGTAACTCGGCATTGCTGGGACTACGGCGGGCCTTTTCAGCTACCAAGCAGAGACACTAATAGTCCGAGGACCTGCGCCATAACCCGTACTCCTTGGCCGGAGAAGGGGGGTGGCTGCCCTCACCTGCAGGAGCAGGAGCCCAGTGGGTAGACGATGGCAACGAGCCGCGTTCCTCTCTGCACATGCCATGGACCGGTAGACGGGGCAACTGTGGTGAGAGGACGGATGGTCGCCCCTGCAGTTGGCGCACACTCCTACCTTTTCAATACTATTAAAATGTACATTAAGCACATTATTTAGACTATTTTTAGCTAGGCTTATCAGGTCACCTTTGTCCGTGTGTGTGTGCGTATATGTGTGTATGTGTCCCCATCCCCCTCCCTAATAAAATCTAAATGGCTAGAGCGATTTCAATGAAACTCGGTAAGGAAATAGTACTATTTTGTACAACCCCGACCGTGCTCTTCAAATTGTATTACGTCTCACCAATATAGCATGGTGGCTGTGGGAAATATTTCACCTGCATTCTATATTTCCGAAACTATTACTGATACCATCCTGAAATGTTGTATGGTAATAAAATTCACTACTAGGAGTTCATCTATGTGACTTTCAAGAACCTGTTGAGTACGAAAAGAACATGGCGGCGAAGCGAAGTTGAAACATTTAAATAGACTTTTCTCTTGATTGAAATATCTGAGCCCAGAAACATGGTACAGCAAATGTTTATACACATTGTAATGCACTGACATCTAATTTAGTTCAATTGTTTACGACTGTGCGCAATTTTATAATCTCGTTCTTTATTTCTTGTGTTCCTAATCATGCGATTGAAGTTTGTATAATAAACCTATGCCATAATCTTCATCTAATAGTAGCCTACATATGAGCCGTTGAAAGCCCAAGTGGTGTAACTCCTCTCGGAATAACGGGCAAGTCTAACCTTTGTGGCTGCCAGACCCAACGCTCACTTCCAATGCTTCACACTCACTGGCCCTGAGCTATGCCTGCTTGCCATAAGGTTTAGACTTTCCTGTAACTCCGAGAGGAGTTACACCACTTGGGCTCTCAACGGCTCATATCTTTATGGACTACATATATCAAAATCCAACATGGTCACCAATCGAAATATTTAGACGATTCTCAATATCTTCGAATCTATTACAGGAATCAAACTGTATTTTTGTATGTTGAAAGTGGCTATTAACATAAGTAGGATATATGAGAATAGGCTACTGTGTTTACTTGTTCACGGAACTACTTGTTTAGTATGTTTTAACCACATCCGTTCTGCTCGCTAGCCAAGTGTACTGAGTGAACCTACGGTGACGTCAATCCCACCGGACGACTGACTGTGTCAGTACCTTCTTCTCCCTGATTAGTTAGGGACCTTGCTGTATCTCAGGGGTCACCAAACTATGGCCCACAGGCCAACACCGGCCCGCGAGCACCACCAATGCGTTCCGCGGTAGCCGGCCGGACTTACCCGGTATCTGGCCCGCCATAGGTTATTTTTGATTGGGCTACATGGTAGAATTTAAAATATAAGTAAATCATACAAATTATAATCAGGTGTTTTTTTAACCACCAATAAAATAGCACAATACAATAACTGGCATATATACTGTATATGAAAATGAACATTTTAACTGTAATTTATTCTTATTCTAAAATCTTAACATATGTGAAATACATAGGTAGGCCCTAATTCACAACTTAAATTATTCATTATTGTTATTATTATTATTATTATTATTATTATTATTATTAGACTACTATGATTAATGTGATTTATGCAGCTATAACTCTCCTCTGACAATTGTTTGCAGTTGTGGAACAAGTTACCTGGTGGAAATGATCAGCAGCGACTTCAAATGCTCACCAGTTAATTTGGATCTTTTTCACACAGATAAGTAAGTAGTGCCGAGAGCACATTTATACAACTGATCAAACTGTGTGAATGGAAGACTTTTATACAATTCCAGCAAGGATGACTTTAAATATATTTCTATTAAAATAACGCTACAATGCAAATCACCCCCGCGCACAGAGCCATACATATCTCAATCGCCAGTCCCAAAACGAGAATTTGCGCGTATTGAAAACTATGGTAGAAACGCTCCATCAAGTTCCAACGTTCGCCTCTAGGTGTCAGTGACAGTGGCATCTGGTAGCCAAAGTTGGAACTACTTGAAATTGAACTTGCTTGGAGACCACGAGCGTTCAATTAAAATACCCTGCTGCGGCCATTGGCTGCAATTCATATACCTAGGTATAATAAATACTACAGTACTGTATGTTGTTATGATGAGCTAGGTAGGTCTTGACCCTTGGGACTTGGTGGAAGAGTCAGTGTGGCCCCGTAGGCTAAAATGTTTGGAGACCTTAGCTCTATCATATCGTTGTCGCCACGCAGACACATAGCCTACCGTACGTCAACCTTCTAGATAGTTCCAACTACTTCTGGCCTATTGTGATATAAGTTTCGCCGACATCAATTTCTCGAACATTCATGTCTACTCTCTGGCCTATATAAGGCAAGCACAGCCAGCAACTCAGCGCATGTCTACAAGATTCAGTGGGACATTACGAGAGCGCAGCTTCCCTCGCGGCAGGTCGGCGTTACAACTAGTCAAGAAATGCGATATTAGTGGAAAATTTTAAAGTCCCCCGTCAGAGTATTTCAATTGGTCTTAAAAAGTGTCGGCTGTCTCTTTTTATATCTGCAAGTTAAGTATTTGAAAACTATCTACGCCAACAACCTTTACACTATCTCCGTATACTTGCACTTCCACAGTGCTTTAATTAAAACATGTTTATTAATGTTTTCTTGTGGGTTCTCCTCGGCAGGCCGTACATTATTTGTATTATACAGTAGTAATTCAGCATGCATTTGGAAAGTACATGTATTTTTAATTGCCGTGAACTTTTGTGCATTTTGTTTTTAATTTTATAATTTTTATATAACTTCATACTATTTACTATTTACGCTCTTTTATTCAGTCCACTTTTCCTTCTTACGTTACTTCGTCCTGAAGTGTTAACGCACTTTATTGACCGACTTTACTGCCAACTCCCTATATTTGCATTACTCCTATATATTCACAAGTTATGAGACAAGATCCCCATGTACTGTTGTAATATGGGTCTGATGACCTCGGAACCTAGTGAACCCTTTACCCTCTGGTGGATAAATGATTCGATGTTTTATTTCTTCAATTAATAAATATTTCCACCAGCATCATGAAAATAGCCAGACGGAGATGAGGAAATTTCAAACAGTGGTTGGAGACAATGGGAACATACCTGCAGCAGTTTGACAAAAGGCTAAATACTTAGGATTGTGAAAAGAAAGACCTAGCAATGATTCAGAAGGACAGGTGGTGGCCACCTCAAAATAGAAGCGACGCGCAGTGAGACACGCTTCTGGTATGTTCATTGTAATATTCGCGCCTAGAATAAATATGATGCAGTAACGTGAGTGGCTGATGAAAATACTAGACACTCCTACGAAGCCAAGGTCTGATAAAAACCGCCAAGTTACAGAAAATATGGAACCAATGAGAGAAGAATGCTTACCAGCGCGGCAAGTCCAGCTCGGGCACGCGATGACTAGCATTAACGCGGGAGATCGCCTAGACAACATCTCTACGATCGATTCTAGGATTAATGGGCATATTCTTGACCTGTGCTATTTTTCGAGTTCAGTGATATTTATTTCATTCCTGTACCACTATTATTTTGAGAAATTTTTATATAATTTCCCCCACTATCAATACCTAGGGCCGGTTCATTTATAAGTGGCGTGAAGAGCCAAGACAGTGATTATTACTTTTGTACGTCTGAGGACGTAGCTTATTACAGTTGTTCGTCTGAGGACGGAAGCTTATTACATTTGTTCGTCTGAGGACGGAGCCTATTACTTTTGTTCGTCTGAGGACGTAAGTTATTATATTTTGTGTGTCGAGGACACAGGTTATTATAAATGTGTTAAATTCAGTGGTAGATAGTCACAGTACTATATATTGTAGGGGCAGTATCTTCGATAATTCGCCAACAGACAGTTCCGGGGAAAGTAGTACCTGAAACGGCGAATTTAGTAGTCAGATATCAAGTGAATAATAATCTAACTTTTTGAATCAGCACGAGAGATGACATCGCTTATCCTGAAGGAAGTCTGGAACTATCAACACTCCGTCCAGATGGCTGAGATGAGCTAAGAAGCATTCAGTTGGGAGATGGCAGCGGATGTCCTTTGACGGGTGACTGGCCGAGGATGAGTACTGAATAATATTCTTATTATCTGATAGATTAACTTATGGTATATGGGACATAATTTGTTTTGTAAATAATTTGCTTGTGTGATTAACGTAGTATATTTAGTTCTGGTCTGACACACCTTTGCATGGAAGCAGCTCGCATATATGTTATTAGTGGAAGGTTCTTGTTTGTTGTTTTAAATAACGTAGCTATGTGGACGACCATGTTTGCATATGTTACGCAATGCGGTTAAAAAACGTCTCTCGGAGATATGTTGTGTTTCAGAAGTAGGACTGAAGTAATATAATATACAATAGAATGGAGGGTAATGAATATTTTTTAAGGTTTATTATTGATCAGATTCAGTGAGATTATTGCCTTTGGAGCAATGTGATTTGTGACGAAGAGCAGTCAGCTCTATCGTAGGTTTTAATATATTTTTTAAATAGTTTGTGAGCATCTATTCAGCCGATCTGTGTGAAAAACGACATGTCATTCCCAGAAGTGTGTGTGTGTGTATTTTGTGGTCATTACAAGCTGGAATTTCAGCGTAGACTGATTTCTGTCAGCTTGGTGCCAGGTCCATATTGTTACCTTGCGAGGGCAATTGTGGATATTTTGATTAATGTCTGACCATATGTTGAGGTGGTTGAGATTTTGTTGCTGTTGATTCCTTGAGATAACGGCACAGCTGGTCAGTTATTTTTACACACTGGAGTTGGGACAATGACAGGTATTTAGGAAGAGGGGAGCTGTTTCACAAGACGGACTGAAGGTTGCAAGCAAGGTCATTAGTGAGGAGCGCTCGTTTGGCTCCGTAATTACTTGAAATACAACATTAAGGACTGATCAATGGTAAAATTGTTTAAATAAATGGGAGTTGCCTACGAATCACGATAATCTCCGAAGCGTTACCTTAACATGCAGTTTTGTTCATATAAAGTAATCTTAGCCGGTCAGGCTTTTGTTGTTATTGGTTTAGTCCATGTTTATTCCATATCAGTGACCCGTGAAGTCAAGTGCGATGCTGTATTTCCTTGTTTGTGGATTGAGCAATTGGCCGGTGTTGGCAGCTCATTTTGTCCAGTGCGTCATCGCGCTAAATGAGGGTCTCGAGAGAGATTCCTGTAAATAGTAGATTTTAGAGTGTGTGTCAGCATTAAATTTAAGGGTTTTTATTAGTGTCATGTTCCATATCCGTAAACGTTGATTTACGACATGATTGTTCGTAAGCATCGTGGCTGTTAACCCGTTGTAAACGAACAGTCATCCAAAGTACTCATTCCTCGTAGTTAGTCATTACGCGTACATAAAATCCAAATTGCAAGTTAGTGGAACTAGGATCCACATTTTAATAAGGGGGAGATCCGTCTGACTCCTCAGCATTGATAGATATTCCTGTCATGGGAAAATTCAGGGAGGATTATTTTTATTATTGTTGTTTATGTTCTTTTTATGCACTATTAGTCATTAAATCATGTTATTATTTTACATCTTGTCACCTTTCTTTCTTAATTATAGTTTTAATCCTATGACCTTTACCTCAGTAGAGCATGTTGTTTGGCGAACGTAAACATCACACTAGGAACTGAGCGCGACCCCTTGATCAAGATTCTTGCATATAAACACTGCTTTTCTGAAGGGTTCATAGGAGATAAAACTGGCGCGGCCAAGCGTGGGGCGGTTCACTGTGGTGCAACGGCAAATATTTTGCACATGTCAATGTAAGCGTAGTTGGGTTTTCAAACTGACGCAACAATGAAAGTGTAATTTTGTTGCTGGTTCGCTGCTGGAACACATTTAAGTGGCGTATTTGAGTAAAACTGACATGCCGCAAGTGCAGGCAGATATGACAGTATTTTAATCACCGTGAAGTGATATTTTATTAAAAGTAAGTGAGGCGAAGGTGATACCGCCAAATGTGTGAAATATAAATTAAAATCAGGAGTTTGTAATGTAAAATACAGTTCACGTTTTTGTCTATTGAATTAAAATAAATTAATATACGTGATACCGGGTGCCCAATGATTAAAGTTAAAACTAGATTTGTTTAGAAAGTCAAACTCATGAAAATGTTAGGAGGCTGGTAGCCTTAAATGACAATTAATACTTTGTTAATTAGTCAGTGTTAATATCAGATCAGGATAACAATTTAATGACTAAATATGTGTTTGGGTTTAAATTAAATTGAGTAAAATTAGAACCACTCAGAGATGCAATCGACTAGTGGGATTAAATGTAAAAATAAATGAACTGAGTAGGGTAAAGAAATTAAATGTGCATTGGATTGTATGTGTGTGTCAAAGGGCATTGCTTTATGCCATTTCCCTAATGTCTCATATAAAGTGTATAAGATGGCAACGGTGGAACAGATTCAAGAAATCATTGAGAGCGCGGCTAGGAGAACACAGGAATTGTTGGACACTAAATTGGCGAAACAAAGTGAATCATTAAACGCTAAATTATCTGAACAAAGTGAATCATTGCGGACACAATTAAACAATAGTAGGCTAGAACAAAGTGAGTCTATAAACAAATTATCCGAGCAGAGTGAATCACTGAAAACTAAACTATCTGAACAAAGTGAATCACTAAACACAAAACTATCTGAACAAAGTGAATCATTGCGGACACAACTAAACAACAGTAGGATTGAACAAAATGAATATCAGGCGGAACAAGCTAGGTTATTATAGAGTGAAATCAACGACACTATAAATTCACAGTTAGAGACGTTAACCGCAGAGATGAAGGATCACACTAATCAACAGATGGTATTGCTGGCCCTAGATGTTAGTAAAAATAATGAAAAACAATTAGACCAGATTAAGAAAATGGAAAGTATTTTTGATCAAAAACTTAGCATTCTGGATGAAACGGTGTTAGCTAAATTAGAGCAAATTGAACTAGCGTGCACTATGAATACAAGGGAGGTCAAGATAGCTCAGGATAAGTTAGAAGGACGATTTATGGAAATGGAAAAGAGCGGCAAAGTCATTCAACAACAATTATCAGCGGTAGATGAAAATATATCCGGCATAATTAAAGACATGGATCGTCTCGAAATAAAATCAGCGGAGCAATGGAAAAGCCTGGAAGCGGATCAGAGTCAATTAAAGAGTACCATCGACGAAAATAGCGCGAGATTGGAAGAAAGGTTGAGCCAGATAGAAAGCAATCAGGATGACACTAAAAGCCAGATTGAGGAAAAAGTAAGCACAATTAAGGAGCAGATAAGGAAAGATTGGCGAAAAATGAATATCGATTCTAAAGAGGAAAGATCAACCATCCTTAAGACAGTAGGCGAAAATCATACTCGTATTCAAGCATTAGAGCAAGAAATTAAGAGTAAGCTTAAAGAGCAAACAGACAGGATCATTAAAGCTGAACTGAGGTCATTAGAAAAATCCTCGATATTTAAAACAGGAACAATGAGAGATAGGAAGGACGACTCAAATAGCCCCGGGGAGGAAAGCACAGCAGGGAGTCAAGCTCAGACAGAGAGCCCATTAACAGCAAACACGGAAGGGTTTCACAAAAATATCGAAAGGAGTTCCACGCCACAAGACGGTCATCAGCCCACACAAGTTATCCAAGTAATTCGCTCGAACGATTATAAACCGCCGAAATACACGGAGAATTCAGGGGTGACACCTAAAGCATTTATTAAAGAAATTGAAGACCATTACAATGACACTGGGGTACCTGAAGCACGTAGATTGAGGATGATGGAGAGATTTTTATCAGGAAATGTCCTTACATGATTTTTAAGCTTCAAATATACATTTGGAACTATGTCAGATTTCAAATTAGCGTTTCTGCGCAAGTACTGGTCGCCAGCAATACAACAGAGTCTAAGGATGGAGCTTTACTCTAGAAAATACCAAACTACCCAGCAAACGAAATACTCAGATTTCTTTAACATGCAAATGCTAAAATTTCGCGGCCTTGATTACCCTTTAAATGAAGCGGATCTGGTGATGACAATAGCGCGGCAATTGCCAGTCAACGTGCAGCAAGTACTAGTCGCAGCGAACGTTAGTACGGCCTTACATGCAGAGCAGATATTACGCCAGATAGATGAGACTACATCTCAGAATCATTATAGAGGAGGAAGACAGCTGGAGTTATTCAATACGACAGAGGTCATAAAACCTAAACAGGCAAACACTAAAACGCAGGGTACTAATACAAGCACGTCCACACCTAGGCGAAACCAGGAAGAAGGAGAAAACAGACCATACCAGCGTAACGAGAATAACTACAACAATAGGTCATACCAAGGCAACAATAGATATCAACATAGAGAATATCAGCAATGGCGTGAAAACCGAAGAAATGAAAGGCCTTATGGAAGATACGGTGATTACAATACTAATCAATGATTGAAAGGAAGGAGAGATCAAAATCAAGGAGAGCCACGTAATTATCGAAATGACTGGGATGATAGGCACGCTCAATCACAAAATTACCTAGAGGAATTACACGCTAGTCAAGGTGGAGAGCTCGGAAGATGGGAAAAAGCCATTGGGAACATGAAGAATCCAGACACACATACTGAGGAAGCTGGAAGTCTACTGAGACAAGAGGAATATCAAGGGCATGGGCGACAAAAGGATGATGGGAGTCGCACCGGAGCTAAAAAAAATGCTAAATTTGGATAAAGAAGACAGTCTACAAACGCAACAGTCGGAAGTTGAAGATGGATGGATAGTAGCGAACATACAAGAATGGATTGCTTTGCCAGAAGACTGCCTGGAGGAGACGGTGAAACCACGGAACGATGAAATTAGGCAGTTACCCATTATTTACGCGAGGATTGGTGGAATTAATATAAGATGTTTATTGGATACGGGGTCACAGATCAGTCTGGTATCGGAGGCCTTGGTTCGAGAGTTGGGACGGAGTCAGAATATTCCTGTAATTCCCGTACCATAGCTCAAAGTGAGGGGTGTTATTCCTGAACGCACCGTCAGTCGTAAACGTCAGGCATACTTAGAGCTGAACATATTGGAACATACTTTTGGGCAAACATTCATTATCATGGCAAAGATGAATTTCAATATAATTCTTGGTGCAAATTTTATTTGTGACTATCAAGCAGTGATAGATTTGCACAAGAATACAGTCAGTTTTAGAGAGTATGATCAGCTGAAGAATGTGGGATTGCATATGGATGAAATCACTACCGGAAGAGATGTAAATTCTTGGGCATTGGAAGCAAAATCGGAAGAGACGGAAGAGGAGATACGAAAGGCAGAAGATAACATCATAGAAGGAGCTGTTGTGGAACTAGATGAGGAGAGTGAATCCCAGGAGATATGGTCTTTATTAACGGAAGGAGACGACAGTGAGGCACAATTTGAAGAGTTACTACAGGAGCGGTTCAATGACATTCAACTTGGGGGTGAACACAGAAAGCAATTGGAAGAGATTTTAAGGAAGCACAAAACAGTATTTGATACAGTACCTGGGAAAATATTAAATTTCAAATATTCTATGCAAGTCGAGGATTGGTCACCATTCAAAAGCAGGTTGTACCCAATTCCTGAAAAATATCGTGGTCAAGTTAAGGTCATTATAGATGAGATGTTACAAGCTGGAGTGATAAGGAAGACACCTACACCTTATCTAAATGCGATTTTGGCAGTCACAAAACCAAATGGATCTATTAGACTTTGTTTAGATGCCAGAAATCTCAACATGAGACTCATTTTTTCCTGAGTATGACAGAGCGCCAATTATCAGAGACGTATTAAAAGGCTTTAAAAACAAAAGCATTTATTCATCAGTTGACCTGACGAGCTCGTTTCACCATATTGAATTGGATGAGAAGTCACAGCTTCTAACTGGCTTCTTATTCGATAACCAAACGTTTTGCTTCGTCCGAATGCCCTTTGGAGTCAAAACAGCGGGCTGTGCTTTAATCCGAGCCCTGGACCGGAATCTAACCGAGGAAGTTAAGGAGATGACAGTACGCTACATTGATGACATTCTGCTGGCATCCAACAACATTGAAACTCACATTGAAAATTTAGATAAAGTATTAGGCAACCTGAATGCATCAAATTTCAAAGTAAACCTGAAGAAATCGCATTTCTTCAAGAGCGAGATCTTATATTTGGGCCACATCATTGACAAGGAGGGAGTGAAGCCAAATCCAGCTAAGATCGAAGCGATAAAGAATTTCCCTACACCAACGAGAGTCAAGCACATTCGGGCTTTCTTAGGCGTAACGGGATTCTTTAAGGAAAACTGTCCAGGTTACACGGAGACTGTAGCTCCAATGCAGGAAATGCTAAATGCGGAGTGTGAGAAGGCGTTCCAAGCAACAAAACAGCTATTGGAAAACTGCATTAAATTAGGATATCCAGATTTCAAGCACAAATTTATAATCCAAGCGGATGCTTCACTAATTGGTATAGGTGCTATGCTCTATCAAGAAGATCCAGCTAACCTGCAACATAAAACATATTTGGCATTTGTCAGCCGAAAATTGCGTAAGCACGAGCGCAATTATACTGTAACGGAACTAGAATTGTTGGCCATACTTCATGCGCTTCAACAATGGAAAAGAATAATTTATGGCTACCCCATTGTTGTCAGGACTGATCACAAGGCATTAACATTCTTGTTTAAGACGTCGATGGCAAGCGAACGTGTGACACGTTGGTCTATATATATTCAGCAGTTTAGCATTGAGATTGAACATTGTCCTGGGAAGATGAACGTGATTCCGGATGCACTCAGCAGGAACCCAGAGCCTGATAATGAAGAAACAGCGATGGTACAACACTTGGAGTTAACACCGAAGGACCGGGAATTCTTGGAGGAGTTACGTGAGATATAGCGAGAACAGGAAGCGGAACCATGGATGATGCTATTAATTCAATACTTCAGAAAGCAACTACCTACAGGAACACCTGCATATCGAGAAGCGGATCCAGAGAAGATCTTCAGCAAATTCTGCGAAAAGTTCATAGGACCTTATTCTATTGTAAGAAACCTTGGAAATAATGCATACAGAGTGAAAGAGTTAAGCACAGGAACAATGTCGGTCTACAACGCTGCCAACCTAAAAAAGTATCGTAGAAGTGAACCATGAGAGGGCCGAAATAATGATGCAGTTTAAATATATGGACGTCCAATATCAACCAAGTGAACGGGGAGCAGTTGAGTACGGCACGTGAAGAAGGAAGTGGAATTGGTGTTGACAAACATTAACGAGACGAGCAGAGTGTTGCCTAAGGCACCAGCGCGTCATGCAAGCAGTTGGAGGGGCGAGGTCCAAGCAGGAAAATAAAACGAGTAAATGCCATTCAAGACAGGAGCGGCTAGTCCAAGTAATAGAAAAGGGGTGATTCTGAAATAAAACAAATTGGCCTACGGATTTTTTTTTTAATTATCGACTTTCTCCGAAGTTCGAAATTTTGTGAGTGGGGGAGTTGTGAACCCTTTACCCGCTGATGGATAAATGATTCGATGTTTTATTTCTTCAATTAATAAATATTTCCACCAGCATCATGAAAATAGCCAGACGGAGATGAGGAAATTTCAAGCAGTGGTTGGAGACAATGGGGACATACCTGCAGCAGTTTGACAAAAGGCTAAATACTTAGGATTGTGAAAAGAAAGACCTAGCAATGATTCAGAAGGACAGGTGGTGGCCACCTCAAAATAGAAGCGACGCGCAGTGAGACACGCTTCTGGTATGTTCATTGTAATATTCGCGCCTAGAAAAAACATGATGCAGTAACGTGAGTGGCTGATGAAAATACTAGACACTCCTACGAAGCCAAGGTCTGATAAAAACCGCCAAGTTACAGAAAATATGGAACCAATGAGAGAAGAATGCTTACCAGCGCGGCAAGTCCAGCTTGGGCACGCGATGACTAGCATTAACGCGGGAGATCGCCTAGACAACATCTCTACGATCGATTCTAGGATTAATGGGCATATTCTTGACCTGCGCTATTTTTCGAGTTCAGTGATATTTATTTCATTCCTGTACCACTATTATTTTGAGAAATTTTTATATAATTTCCCCCACTATCAATACCTAGGGCCGGTTCATTTATAAGTGGCGTGAAGAGCCAAGACAGTGATTATTACTTTTGTACGTCTGAGGACGTAGCTTATTACAGTTGTTCGTCAGAGGATGGAAGCTTATTACATTTGTTCGTCTGAGGACGGAGCCTATTACTTTTGTTCGTCTGAGGACGTAAGTTATTATATTTTGTGTGTCGAGGACACAGGTTATTATAAATGTGTTAAATTCAGTGGTAGATAGTCACAGTACTATATTTTGTAGGGGCAGTATCTTCGATAATTCGCCAACAGACAGTTCCGGGGAAAGTAGTACCTGAAACGGCGAATTTAGTAGTCAGATATCAAGTGAATAATAATCTAACTTTTTGAATCAGCACGAGAGATGACATCGCTTATCCTGAAGGAAGTCTGGAACTATCAACACTCCGTCCAGATGGCTGAGATGAGCTAAGAAGCATTCAGTTGGGAGATGGCAGCGGATGTCCTTTGACGGGTGACTGGCCGAGGATGAGTACTGAATAATATTCCTATTATCTGATAGATTAACTTATGGTATATGGGACATAATTTGTTTTGTAAATAATTTGCTTGTGTGATTAACGTAGTATATTTAGTTTTGATCTGACACACCTTTGCATGGAAGCAGCTCGCATATATGTTATTAGTGGAAGGTTCTTGTTTGTTGTTTTAAATAACGTAGCTATGTGGACGACCATGTTTGCATATGTTACGCAATGCGGTTAAAAAACGTCTCTCGGAGATATGTTGTGTTTCAGAAGTAGGACTGAAGTAATATAATATACAATAGAATGGAGGGTAATGAATATTTTTTAAGGTTTATTATTGATCAGATTCAGTGAGATTATTGCCTTTGGAGCAATGTGATTTGTGACGAAGAGCAGTCAGCTCTATCGTAGGTTTTAATATATTTTTTAAATAGTTTGTGAGCATCTATTCAGCCGATCTGTGTGAAAAACGACATGTCATTCCCAGAAGTGTGTGTGTGTGTATTTTGTGGTCATTACAAGCGGGAATTTCAGCGTAGACTGATTTCTGTCAGCTTGGTGCCAGGTCCATATTGTTACCTTGTGAGGGCAATTGTGGATATTTTGATTAATGTCCGACCATATGTTGAGGTGGTTGAGATTTTGTTGCTGTTGATTCCTTGAGATAACGGCACAGCTGGTCAGTTATTTTTACACACTGGAGTTGGGACAATGACAGGTATTTAGGAAGAGGGGAGCTGTTTCACAAGACGGACTGAAGGTTGCAAGCAAGGTCATTAGTGAGGAGCGCTCGTTTGGCTCCGTAATTACTTGAAATACAACATTAAGAACTGATCAATGGTAAAATTGTTTAAATAAATGGGAGTTGCCTACGAATCACGATAATCTCCGAAGCGTTACCTTAACATGCAGTTTTGTTCATATAAAGTAATCTTAGCCGGTCAGGCTTTTGTTGTTATTGGTTTAGTCCATGTTTATTCCATATCAGTGACCCGTGAAGTCAAGTGCGATGCTGTATTTCCTTGTTTGTGGATTGAGCAATTGGCCGGTGTTGGCAGCTCATTTTGTCCAGTGCGTCATCGCGCTAAATGAGGGTCTCGAGAGAGATTCCTGTAAATAGTAGATTTTAGTGTGTGTCTCAGCATTAAATTTAAGGGTTTATATTAGTGTCATGTTCCATATCCGTAAACGTTGATTTACGAGATGATTGTTCGTAAGCATCGAGGCTGTTAACCCGTTGTAAACGAACAGTCATCCAAAGTACTCATTACTCGTAGTTAGTCATTACGCGTACATACAATCCAAATTGCAAGTTAGTGGAACTAGGATCCACATTTTAATAAGGGGGAGATCCGTCTGACTCCTCAGCATTGATAGATATTCCTGTCATGGGAAAATTCAGGGAGGATTTTTTTATTATTGTTGTTTATATTCTTTTTATGCACTATTAGTCATTAAATCATGTTATTATTTTATATCTTGTCACCTTTCTTTCTTAATTATAGTTTTAACCCTATGATCCTTACCTCAGTGGGGCATGTTGTTTGGCGAACGTAAACATCACACTAGGAACTGAGCGCGACCCCTTGATCAAGATTCTTGCATATAAACACTGCTTTTCTGAAGGGTTCACTAGGTCTTTGTATAGAAAGTAACAATAGGGAATGGATAATGTTGAAATATCATATGTCTTATTATCACAGTAAATTGACGCCCGGTGGTCTAGATATCCATTGTATGTTTTGCCAAAGAACAATAATAATTTTATGTTACATTACTTTGTGCATTGGGAAATATTTTAAGAAATTATTTACTAACCAGTGAGACTGTTATTGGCTCTCCCAATTTACAGTAAGAGCAATGAAACATGAGCAGAAATCTCATTAAAAAAGAAAAAGAACAACTTCTTATTGGAAACGAATAGTTTTGAAATTGAGCACAGAGCAAAACATATTTACATACATAGGTTGATTAAGACTCCGACATTTTTATAGAATTTCTGCGGATGCAATGTTCGACGCTTTAATGGAATCTACTTGCAAACCAATGTGGGTATATCCACCGTTGTAGAAATTAAAATAAGGTAATTTGACAGCCGGAGCGCAGTAGGCGGATGACAGTGGATCTTCTATGTTGACAACCCGAATTGATCGGACTGTAATAAAATAATTTGAAGGTGACCTCCAAAGTAAAAACTTGTGCCTACCTGTATACATGTAATCACCGTATTTACTCGTTCTTTGCTGCAAACCAAAGTGGGTATATTCACTGCTTTGTAAATTATGAATAAGTTCATTTGACAGCCGGAACGCCGTAGGTGGATGAAAGTGGAATTTTAACTGGACTGAAATGCCAATGTACAAGTCCCTGAATCAAACAACATTTTCCTGTAGCAATATCAGTATTTGGTACACAAATAATTTGAAACCTTTTTGGGCACATATTTAGGAGGGACAACAACAAACTAACAAAAATATTATTGAATATAATTAATACACAAAATACGAGAATAAACTGGTTGGAAGAAACAAGGGGGTCCTGAATGTGTTGAACATCATACATACAGTAGTGAAAAACCGAAAAATCTCCAGAACTTCAATAAATAAATACACATTTATAGTGAAACCGTGAAACAGGGCTGGCACGAGAAGAAGAAGCAACACAGTGAGTTCATGAAGAGATTTTGGGAGAAGAGGAAGGCAAAAGCCATCAAACCAACTAGCAAGTTCAAACTCGCTCTATGAAACCGCATAGCGAAGAAAGAAAGAAAGAAATAAAGAAAGAGATACAACAATAATATGTGTATTATATTTTATATAAAGTCAACTGTCCTACACCGCCTTGCCAGGCCTTTAAGGCCCATAGCGTCCAAGACAGCTGCTGCCCGCTCAAAAGCTACAGAGGAAGGGAGGTCATGTGGTCAACACAACGCCTCCCTCAACCGCATTTCTTGGATTCTTGACCGTTGCCGCTACTAACTGTAGCTTCCCAATTGTCATTACCACCCTGGGTCAACGCCGTTCTAAACCTCCTGGCTAGTGCAGGAAATATAACCCCGTTTTCCTGCGCGAGGAGCTAGAACGCTGCTCCAAAACCACGGCTGTAGCCATACAAAGTCTACCAAATATATTTAGTTAATAGTTTGTACTAACATTTCGGCGATCGGCTGGTGGTTTCATGTTATCGACTTTACAATTCTATTTATTTTTGACCGTTAGTTATTTTTAGAGGAAGAAAAGGTAGCCTACACACTTAGTTCCGACCATGACCGTTAATATTAATAGTAAATTTAAATCAATGCTTGAATGATACTTGATATGGTCATTCATCTCACACTGGTTGCACCCAATGTTGCTCAACTCTGAGATCAACTGCAATTGAAAGATTTAGCAGTAACATCGCAATTGAAGTGTAATACGAAATAGAGATCCCTCTAATGGGCTATTTGATGTAGTAGGAGTTGAAATTATAGTATTAGGAGAAAGGTTTAGCGTTGATCGGTATTTTAAATTGGAATATAAAAAGCCTCATGTTAGTGTATGATCTGTGAATGAAATTAGTCGATTTTTTGAGTAAGTGTGTGTGTGGGGCAATGAGAGTGTTGTAGTGGTTGTCCAGAAATGCTGTCAATTGAGAGTGTAACTGTAATAATATTTGACTGAGTGTATTGCAATACGGGCTATGCCCCTGTAAAGCAGCCCTGGCTGACAAGCCTGACCTGTCACACAGAAACCCTGTGTTATCGGTCCCCCCTCCCACACGAGTAAGGATGCGCGCGCACTCCGCTTTAAAAACAATGCTACTGCTTTATCCACAACTCTGTGACTGTCACACGAGAGCCAGGCGTTGCGTTTGAGGGGTTCTAAATGGGGTTTACTCCAATCCTCAACCATTTTAAACACCATTATACATATTTTAATAATTAATAACTATTCTCACTTTATTTTCATGGCACTGGGGGTCACCGTGTCACTCACTACCACTGCTGATATTACGATTATGCATTCGTAAGTTTACTTGTAGTAGTTCGCTGTAGTAAGGAGATAAGCCAGTCATTCCATGACAGCTTCACTGGGTACCGCCTGGCGGATGAAAGTGAAACTTCGCTAATATTCATTACTTTTGTCAGTTATATTATTACTTTGGAGTCCCAAAATGTTGAATTAATTGTTTTGCGGAACGCCCTGTGTCCTGTTACGTCTAATGAATGCTCATTTATGGCATTCTCGTATGTAGTTTTCTTATTGTGTACGTTACAAACAGTGCACTCATACTTTGTTTGAGATCTTGTGCACCGTGTTCGCTTTCGTAGTCCAAATCTAGCAGAGCATTTCCTACTGCTCCATTTGTGCCGCGATCTCACTAGCAGCGCCGGATTTTCTTATGTTCTAAGAATATTAATTTTGGCCAACACGGTCATCACTCCTGTAATGTGCATTACTCTTCTGAGTGCAGTGTCCTTGTACGTCACTCGGAGGGTGGGAAGATGGGAATCAAATCTAAGACTCGAAATCCATCGCCTTACTCATACGTCTCATTGAGGTGCTGAGAAACAAAACACAGCCTGGCATGCACTGAGATCACTGCTAAATTTTCTCGCCTGAATTAACACGCATTGCATTGAATATAGGGAAGACTGCAAGATATTGCATTGTTTATACTAATTTACGACCAAATATGTAATTTTGCGGTTTTCATTGTCACTGTGGTCGTTTTATGTAATTGATCGGCATAAATAATGTATTTTAATCACACGGAAAATATTGGGTTCAGAATTAACCAAATCCATACCCCTCCGGCTGTATGTCTGATTGCTGGTCAATTAATCGTCCCCAGTAGGGAGTATACCATCGGGAAGAGAAATTAATTATGAGTTTTCAACTTAATCGCAGCAGTGGTCACAAGATTCAGAGCACTTAAGCTTTCTAACAAAGACATACAACACTGTAGGTATAAGGAATTTGGTACACTTAGTACGGTTGCAGTTTGATAGTTGTTGTTGTTGTTCTATTTAAGAGCGTGGGACATCTGTCATTATCCCCGTGTACTTGGGTACGTATGATAACCTGTCTTCTTGTGGTAACTTCTCTAGTGTGTGTACTCACCATTACGACTAGGAATGAGAAGGAGGTGCCGTCCATCCCGTCACTTACCTGAGGTATCAATTAAATAAACACTTCTAGGACGACCGATAGTGGGAATGAAACCCATCCCTCTATCCTTGCAAGTCTAAGGTAACCCCGTTCCAACCCTTGAACTAGGATTGAAATATCCCACGGCAGAATCAGGAATCAAACGTAAATCTATTAGGCCTATACTTACTTCCAGATCTTACGAAAAGCGTGCTGTCATAATTGCCAGTCGTAAACTGTGTACTATTCCCCTCTTTATGGCTGGTCGCCAGCCTCTTGCCATGTATGAGAATAGTATCACGTTGTGCGAATTCCATGAACATAGGAATAATAACCATTACATAAATTGTGCTGCGTGAACAGCAGAGCAGGATTTCGACTCGCCAACACGATAAGTAGTTCGTTTGTCGTGAAAGTACTTAGTCCGTGGACCTTTCTGTAGTAAAGAATCTGAAACGACCACTACGCCTTCAGAACAGCCCGGGTTCAATTCACGGCTCTATCATTGAATATTTTAGTTCTACAGAAGACACAGGAAAATAATCCTCATTGTAAACTGTGCTCCTTATACCTAGCAAGTAGTAGGTGATCAGCTATGAGAGGAATAGAGCGGAACAGTAACCCCATATATTTGACTAGGAAACGACGATATACAAAATAGAAAGCCTATTATTTCGAAATGAAATATGAATATGAATATTTTTATTTTGCAATATTTCATATTTTAATCCATTTTGGAGATTTTTACGATATTCGATTTTTAAGTAGGATTGATAGAATCGTTGATCGCATTCTAGATCACGTACATTTTTAAGTAATGTTGCGTGATACAATTTTAAACAATTTGAGGAAGGACATTTGGACTTAGGATCCAATTAAACATGGAACACATTGAAAGTTGTGGAAAATCTTATGAACCTGCATGGAAAGATTTCTACAAATTATTATAAAATGTAACATGAAATTTAAACTATATTAGGAACTTTGAAGAATTCTATTTGAACATTCAGTAGTAATGGATGTATTTCATGCAATTGAAAGACAAGATGATGAGAGCTATTCACATTTTTTGAAGTGGTATTAAATTATATTGTTGAGAGATCATTATTGAGCTAATATTAAGCAGAATTGATAAAGGAAGGCTGTATAAGCATGTTTTACGAATGGAAGACATTGCTTTGCAAGATATGTTACGAATTTAAAGAAAGTAGAAGTACGTACGAGTTTATTGTGTGATTTTTGTGTCTGAGGAGATTGTAGTCCAGTGTATCGAGTTTATTATTGATATTGTGAATTGATCAAGACAGAGTGTTGTTGTTATTGTTCATTTATGGTATAGAAAGGATTATTCTTCGAGGAAATATTTTGACAAGGAAATACTGTTTGTAGAGCACTTTTGTGTTTATTGAAGGTTAGAGATATTAGAGAAGTATTTTGCAATATAGAGATGTGAGACGATGAAGTCGAAGTAAACAGCTGATTAGAGCTCAATTTTATTCATGATAGAAAGATTGTTTGATATGGAGAAATAACAGTAATGACAACAATTATAACTGAAAGGAACAACATGTATTATTATTATTTGTTATATTTTATTGAATGAAAAAAATAAGGAGGACATGAGCGCTATGATGTTGGCTTCGTTGCTCGGATTATATACAGGGTGTAATTGATATAATGGAAGTCCGTTACACTGGTGATAGAAGAGACTATTCTAAGCTTCCTAGGTAAAACATTTGTCACCTATCTTTAAATTGAAAATTAATCATTAAAAAGTCAATGTTTTTAGGTTTTTCAGAAACTCTTCAAACAGAAGGTGGGGCAGCAGTCCGGTGGAAACGAGGCGGGGCGAGGTGGGACGATGCGTGGAGGGGAAGTTGTTACGTAATCGGAGCATTTACCTGACCGGTTGAGGGGTGGTATCAGCTGCTGTGAGGATAGCGAGTGATACCCATCTCGTAAGAAAATTTGTACTGATGTTGTTGTTGTTGTTGTTGAAATTGTACGCAATGGCTTGGGGCGTTAGGACCGGTAGTATTGTGTAGCCTACTTTGTAAGTATAAGTATAAAATAATTTTGAAAATCAGCCCTGGTGTGTCATTGATGTCCGGCACGTTAATGAAATACAGTGTGACCAAATTCCGATACCCGTATTCTGTACAGAACTAGCATTTAAGACGGAAGGAAAATACTTGATGTTTTGTTTGAGAGGTTTGGCGATTTTGGTCATTTAGCCCAATGTGGTTGGGTGTGGGTAGAATTTGTCTGATAACCTGTGTTTTTGTGGTTTCTTTAGTAATATGGGTATTTGCAATTCAGGAGTGGATTGGGAATAAGGCGGCCGTGACCTTATGTTAGGAACCATCCCAGCATTTGCCTGGGGTAGAAGTGGGAAACCATGGAAAACTACTTCCAAGATTTAATACTAGTATGGTACCACATGTACAAAAAATAATAATAATAATATCAATTAAGCAAATATAGCGAGTTAGTTGGCCCTATCAGAAGGCAATGGCATGTAGAACGGGTAAAGACCATACCTATCATTGTCTCAAATACGGGCGTGATCCCAAGTACCTTGCTCCAAGACCTTAAAGAACTGGTTCTAGATACTCAAATGTACAAACTAATGCAGAAGGCAGTAGTTCTCTCAACAACCCGAATCGTCTGGAAGTTCATGGGTAGCGATTTCGACTTTCCAGCTTATAAGTGGCTGTTTCAGTAACTATATTTTGGTTCCCTGAAGCCCTTATAGTTACGTTGTGATCTACCAGCAATGTGTTATATGTACCGTACTGTATAAAACAATAATAATAATTAAATGATAGCGAGACTGTGTAGCTCAGGTAATGGAGTGCTATCCTTCTCGAGGGTTCGATCTAGGCTCAGTCATGTAATACATGAAGGTGAACAAATACGACAGCCTTATGCCGATGGATGTAATGGCACGTACATGAATTTCTGTGAACACAACATTCCGCAATCTCGACATCTCCACAAAAGATAAAAATAGTGGGTCTAACAACATATTATTATTATTAAACACATTATAAGAGATTATATCATTACTGATTGTTATTTATTTTTAAATAGGGTTCCAATTGTTTAGGACGTTCAGTAAATAAATATTTTTGGTAACAATGATGATGGAAGAGACTTGCAAGCTTGTTTTGATGGTTGTTGTTAATTCATTTTACGGGCTTGGGATTTTTGTTTATCAGCCCCGTGTAGTTGGGTGAGTGTTGGATTTGTCTGATAAACTTTGTTCCTGTGGTAACTGTAGTAGTATATGTAGCTGTTGTTATTAGGGTCGTGAATGAGGTTGGTGCTCCGGGACTCCAAGTACCATACTTTCCCGGCATGTGCTTGGAAAACGCGTGGAAGATCCAGGGAAATCCAAAGGATAGTCACTGTCGGTGCTGAGTTTGGACCCCCAATCACCGGACTTTCTGCGATCGTGGTGCACGATTAAATGCGCATGCCTACACCGCGGGGGTAGGAAAGAATGCAGCCGTGGTCTTATGAAGGGACATCCCAACTCTGGCCTCGTGGGATGCCACGGGAAATCATCTTGTGGCTGCCGATGGTGGGAAGTAAGGAAGCTTGTGGTTTTACATGACCGTAAATTTCGTGATCATGAGCTACTGGACCTCCTTTTTATGTGGAATTCGAACCACAGGACATGACATTTCACTTCGAAAATCTCATATGCATTGACCGGGAATCAAACCCGGTTCACCGTGGTGAGAGGCCAACAGCTGGACCGCTGCGCCATCATGCCCCGTCTTGCATATCGGCCGGTGATGGTAAACTGTCTCAATACTAGCACCACATGTAGATGACGGTGATAATAATAATAACAGTCTAATAATAATAATAATAATAATAATAATAAGAGTCAGCATGTGTAGCTCTGGAGGTAGATTGCTAACCTTCCCGAGGGTGCGATCTACGTTCAGGCATGAAGTAAATCAATGTGATCTAATACGATTATATCCATGGATTTCATGGCACATACAAGAAATCCTGCGTACATAAAATTCTGGCAACTCGACATACCAAAAAACAATACATTAAAGAAATTAGGTTGGTTCCTTAGTTTAGGGGCAGCGACAACGTCGTCATGTAGCCCCGTATACAATAAGTTAGTGTGTCTAAAAGTCTATTATTACTACTCTATTATTAGTGCAGTAGGAGTAGCCTACTATAATAATGAAAATGAAAATACACAGCCTGCTTCCAGTCTCCGACCGGGTCAGGAATGGAATGAATGAAGCCCCGCATCTAGCGGCGAGGATATGAACTGTGCCGGCTGCCGAGGCCTGACGCACTCCTCTGGGGCAATGATTAAATGAATGACAGATGAAATGAAATGATAGTGGAGAGTGTTGCTGGAATGAAATTTGACAGGGAAAACCGGAGTACTCGGAGAAAAACCTGTCTGCCTCCGTTTTGTCCAGCACAAATCTCACATGGAGTGACCGGGATTTGAACCACGGGCCCAGAGGTGAGAGGCCGGCGTGCTGCCGCCAGAGCCACGGAGGCTTCTTAGCCTACTATAATAATAATATTATTAATATTTTTATTACAGTTGTTGCACTGTCTTCACGCAAAGATTGACCAACAGTTCCTTAAATTAACTTACCAAATCTTTAGGATTTCCATTTTCTATGCATAGGCCACGAGGCTCGCAAAATCCTAAACAGATCCACCATCACTAGTCATGTAGCCATTCCCCATGAAGGTGTGAATCAGCTGTTCATAGGCTTGGTTTGTGTGTTTCAATGCCATTGGCAGACAAGACGAGGAGGTCACTCAACTCCTGACTCTTGTCAACATTCCTCAGCGTTGGAGGGGAGGGCGACAGTGAGAAGTCAGCTGTTCTGCTGAGGGGAACGCAGTCTAAGCCCATTTCCAAGACATTAACCGACGATTTTTGTGATTTAATTCCACCTACACTAATTAAGATAGACTAAATTTCATGAAGATATTTGCTTAGAATAGTCTCTTCTATCACCAGTGTAACGGACTTCCATTATATCAATTACAGCCTGTATATACGAATTTGACTTCATAGACCGAATTAAGACTAGAGCAAGCGGTGAATATCCATAAGATTTTTGAATTGTCAGAAGGTTAATCATTTTGTGAATAATATGTAAATATTTAGACAGATTACGAATATTTTGAATATCTAGAATAGAAGTTGTTAGAATAGGAATTTTTAGGATAGGAATAAATTGAATAGGGATTAATGGGAACAAGGAGATCTGTAAGTGTAAAATTTAAAGTTTGTAACTGCGAAAGGCCATCGCTAATTTAAGAGTATTTTGAAAATTATGTAATTTAAAATATATTCTCTTCATTCCTTAGATCTGGGGCACTGTATTTTCATGCCAGGAGCATATTTAAAATCGTATTTGAATTTAGTTCGACTTAAACAGGAACGGTTAGGAGAGCTATTTAATTTGTAATGTCATCAATAATAAATCAACAGACACGTCATTACGAACGTCTGATATTTTTATAGAACAATGAGTTATCCTTTGCAGTTAATTAGGTAATTTTAGGGTGCTATGGAGGTAGAATAGGACTCAACACCCACACCTTTTTCCCGTTACGCCCTGAGAACCGTAAGTTTCGCACTCTTCATTATTAGATAGACTTCTATTATCCAAATAGAGTAGTCCTATAGCACATTAGTAGTAATTGTATCCCATCAGTGTTATCTGTCAGTAGTTTCTTAGTAATTATTCTAGCCGGGTACTACGAGTTGCTAAAATCCACCTGCGGTTCCTGGCAGGTTCTACTAGATTAGGGTACAACCTCCACATGTGTGTTATTGTTTTTTTCTACTGCGATATGCTCCATATACAAACGCCAGACAGTATAACTCTCTCTTCTAAAGCCCTAGCCTTCCATTGAATAAAATCCTGATACCTAATATTTTAATGAGTCACCTCCAAACACGTTCCATGGAGTAGGGTGGAGTGACGGGTTTAAACGCACCCCTCCACTTCTTCCTCTGACGTCACATACTAACCTGCAATACATTCAGGGGCAAAGCTGATATCTCGCGAACCCATGGTTCGATTTTGGCATGCGACATATCGTCGGACTCAAGCTGACGCCCCCTTTGCTATGGACCACTCGTTATATTAAAAAAGATGAAAAATTTTGTTTTTGAAAATAGGCAATAGTTTAAAACCCAAACATGATAGAACGTTGTGCCATGGTTGAAACGAATGGTCCTTATGCCCTTTATATTTTATAATAATTTTTTTTATGTTTTTTTAAACAGTCCAATTTTGAAATTCCTATATTTTGGAAACTAGCAGTTTTACAAAAAGGTTTGTTTGACGTCAATCAATGGTCCCTACCGCCTCTACCCCCAAAATAAATTTCAAGTCTCTAGGATAAAATCTTGTAGGTAGTAGTGTTGTACGGGGGGTTCTCCTGCAAGTCGCATGCGTGCTTGAATACGTAAGGCTATGTTGGAAAAAGTTAGGTGGTGGGGAGGACTAGGGTCAAGTGAGGTGTCGTTTAGATGGTATTTTTTCCGCTCTATTTGATGGTGAGGTTATTTTTTAAAATGGGTGTAATTTGGAAACGCAATTTCAGGTAAACGTGGTTTTTGACATTTTGCTGATATTTAACGAGCTTGTAAGGCTAGAACGATGTGTTGTTTAGGAACGGGGTGACGTCCTCTTTGCTAAGAATGTGTGTTGGTATTTTAAATTCTTTTTTTGAAAATTTTTGTTTATTGAATTGGCGCTATTTAGGAAACGGTGAATTTTGGAAAAAAGTTTGTTCGACGTTAATGAAAGTGGGTATGCCCTCTAGGTTGGCAGCAAGTTTCAAGGGTGTAGGAGGGAAATAAATGATAGCCTACTTTCTCGCGAACATTGACGATAATTGGCGAACGGATGGTCATATTTTAACAAATGAGGTGTCCTTGTACTCGAGCTGACTTCCTCTTTCCTATAAACCACGTATTATATATTTTATTTTTGAAAATTTTTGTTTTTAAAGTAGACTATAGTTTTGAAAACCAAACTTAATAGAACGTTGTTCAATAGTAAAAGGAAATGGTCTCTATGACCTTTATATTTTATAATAAAACTTTTTATTTTTTGAGATTTTTTGAAAACACTTAAATCTTCAATTTTTACTATTTTGAAAACTAACAAGTTTACAAATACGTTTGTCTGACATAAATGAAAGGTCTATACCCCCTCTACCATGAAAATAAATGTCAAGTCTCTAGAGCAGGAACTATGCATTTTAGAACGAAAAAGAAATTGAATAAAAGAGTGTTTGTAGACAGAGAGCCGGTAGCGCTTGACGTATGTTACAACGAGGCTATGACTGGCCATGGTGAATACCGGAAATGGCTATTTCGACGGGGCAGCAGGGCTAGGGAGCGCTTGTTGATATTTTCCTATATGACGAACGAATGAAAGTGAATGTTTTGAAAATTCCTCATGGCGATCTCGGTGATCGTGCCCGGAAGAAATGAATCGCTATTTTGGCAGGACGGGTGGGGCTGCTTATTACGGTTGGTTTTGTGACATTTCCTATGACGGATGGAGGCGAATATTTGAAAATGTGTTAAGTGTGCTAGGAATTTTTAACCCCTGAAGGGGATCTTTAACATGCCAGTAAACGGTAATAAGCGAGACTGCTGTCTGGCACAGTAAAAGGTTTTAGA
This sequence comes from Meconema thalassinum, assembly GCA_946902985.2. NCBI lineage: Eukaryota > Metazoa > Arthropoda > Insecta > Orthoptera > Tettigoniidae > Meconema > Meconema thalassinum. The sequence continues at coordinate 638,600,570 of OX336389.2, forward strand.
ATATGGAAACCTATAACATTTGCTCGACCAAGTCATGTGCATGTACGCAAAGAGCCAAAACGGTAAGGTCATTGGCCTGAAATGTTATAAACTAATTATTGAACTGGGTAAAGACATGTGTTTTAGGGTGAAAGTATGTGGTTAACATGATCATGTATTGAGGATGGCCGCCTGCTAGTAATTATTATTACAGTAAAATGTTTAATAATAATAAAAATAATAATAATAAGACACACAAGTTTTGAATGCTATAGAACTGTGTTGCTTGCTCGCACTCAATCCAGGACGTGGCCAGGCCTTGTCAAAGCGACTGCTGATAACACAAGAATGTTTACGTGGGCAGGAAGTAAAGGGTCAAGTTACTTGGCTGGTAGAGGCTAGCAGGTCTGTCGTTTAAACAGACCTGGTAGAGGCTAGGAGGGATGGCGTTTAAACATAGTGACCGCCATTTTGGTTCCTAGACAGCCGTACTACCGATTTATAAGAGGCAGCAATTTTGGTTCCTTATTAAAAACATAAAACTAGTATAAGGTACAAGAATCTTATTTAGATTTAGTAAAGTGAAGAGGCGTGGGAACACGTGTGACAGAGACAACATTTCAAGGTCAAAACGCTGAGAAAATGCAACTCTCTCTGTTGCTAGGCTAACTGATAACGATTGCGATAGTGATGCACTTGCCATTTTAGCAAACGGACGTATACAGTAGAGCTCTGAACTGAACTTTGAAAAAAAAAATCCTTTTATGTTTTGGTAAGTACCTATGAATGATTATTTTAATAACATAATGCTAATGAACCTTAAATTTGTAGTTATTGATAAGATAATTAATGATTTTATTTATTTATTTGTTTGCAGATAACCTGTATACCTTACATGTCTGAAATACAAGAAAACATTGCACTTTTGACCCCACTAGAAGGAAACAGCAACAAGCCAGTGCAAGTGAAGGTGAGATTATTTTTTTAAACTAACTTGTTTCATTTTTTGTGTGATATTATTTTATTTTATATTATTTTATTTTATGAAATGGATTTATTAACCTGAATTTAGGTATTTACAGCGGTTTATTTTATTTATTTATTTTTAGAAACTTGGAAAGACAAGCTTTACCGCCGTAGCAGTGTCTGAAAACCCGAGACACAGTAGAGTGCAACCTTTGTTTCCAGGTTGTGAATTATTGAAAACTCAGGTAATTCTAACTTAAAATGCTATTCCACTTAACCACTACTGAAAACTCGTAGACAAAAAATTCATTACCGTCCTGTACATGACTAGGACGATGATTGCTTTCTTGAATAATGGCCATGTATTGACAAACGGTACAAGACTACATTGGTTGTTGACTGGGAAAATACAAGGCTATGTTGGATTTTCTAAAAACAAAACAAAAATAATTTAATTTATGGACTCAACAAACATCCACAGGTTTGAACAAGATAATCTGAACAAAATGATATGATATTTATTTTTGTTTATATATCGGTCAAAGGGAAATGTAAATGACTGCAGCTTTATAAAAAAAAGTACATGGGTTACTGTTAGTGCAGACATACAGTTTTTTTTAATATTTTATGGTGTTTTTTATTTAATGCCAATTAACGTTAAGGTTTAATTACAAGTATTGATTCATTGAGTGATGAGTTTTTTTAGGTGTGGTCATACGCCATTAACATAGTGAACAGACAGTGAAAAAAGCATACATTGTGGTTTAAAGTACTGTGTGCAACGTTAATAACTTACAGTGAGAAGAAAGTTTTATTATAACACATGGCGTTAGTACCAAATACAACAAGTGAACAAGTTGGTTTACCGGGTGGGTTAAATTTAAAATCAGAACATGATCGTTGGTTAAAATTTGAATCCTGGCCTGTAGGCTTTTTGTCAACACATAAACTTGCATAAGCCGTTTTTTTTACTTGAACCGAGAAGATGTGTTGCGCTGTGTGTTTTGTCGTATTGAACTTTCACACTGGGAAGAACGGGATGATCCCTTTAGAGACCATTTGCGATGGTCTCCTTATTGTCCTTACATGCTTGGAAAACAAGTGGGTAACATGCCCGTGTATCCATTTTACCTAACCACCAGGCCATTGGCCGCTAATTGCGTTGCTGAATCACAAATAAATAATAATAATGTTGTATTACCAGCCAACAACGGTAGTGTCGATATATGTGGTCCATATGCCATAGACAGTGTTGAATTGGCATGTGCTTTTGAAAAATTGGGAGTTTGCAAGACTAAAGCACTAGCACACCCAGAGTACAGCTCTGTTGAAAAACGTTTAGAATCTTATAAAAATGTTTGGCCATTAATAATAAAACACCTTACCAAACAGCTAAGTGAAGCTGGATATTTTTATACTGGTGAAGGGGATAAAACAATATGTTTTTATTGTGGATTTGCTTTAAAGGATTGGCAAATGACTGATGACCCTTTTGTGCAACACGCTCGTTGGTTACCTAACTGTAAATACATGGTGTTGCTTAAAGGTCAGGAATTTGTGAACACTATTCGTAAAGAAAACGTGATTGCAGCACAAGACATAAAAGTACCTTTAGAGTTAGAACACGCGGAGCAAATACATGATACTGAAAAAAAAAACTTGTCTCATGAACAGATACAAAAGTGTGACCAACAATTATGTAAAATTTGTTATCAAGATGAACTAGGTGTTGTATTTTTGCCTTGTGGACACATGATAGCATGTGTCAAGTGTGCATTAGAACTTAACACTTGTGCTATATGCAGAAAAGTAGTATCTGCTACAGTTAGGGCATTTCTTGCATAAATAGTATAATTTATTAGCAATGCATAGTGCAAAATCCCTAATTGCACAATATTATTAAAGCTGCTTTAGAGTGTAATAGATATGCTTTTCTTTTGTTTATAGACTACTACAATGAATGTTTTGAATGCTTTGGGTCAAGCATGTGGCTTAGAGACAAAGAAGCTCAGCGAATTGCCAACGCATATTCCATTCCGCATTATCAACCTCGGAAATTGAAAACAGCATATGGTGATCGTGTACTTTGTGTATGTGAAAACATTGAGACATTTCTGCCTACACGGATTAATGATATGTCGGAGAGTGTTTTTGATGAAGTCAATAATGCTGTGCAACCTGTACACTTAATTTATGAAGGTTTTAAAAGCAATAGGTGAATGGCAAGTGCATCACTAACGCAATCGTTATCAGTTAGCCTAGCAACAGAGAAAGTTGCATTTTCACAGCGTTTTGACCTTGAAATGTTCTCTCTGTCACACGTGTTCCCACGCCTCTTCACATTACTAAATCTAAATAAGATTCTTGTACCTTATACTAGTTTCATGTTTTTAATAAGGAACCAAAATGGCTGCCTCTTATACATCGGTGGTACAGCTGTCTAGGAACCAAAATGGCGGTCTCTCTGTTTAAACGCCAGACCTCCTAGCCTCTACCAGGTCTGTTTAAACGACAGACCTGCTAGTCTCTACCAGCCAAGTAACCTGACCCTTTACTTCCTGCCCACGTAGACATTCTTGTGTTATCAACAGTCGCTCTGACAAGGCCTGGCCAGGTCGTGGATTGAGTGCGAGCAAGCAACACAGATCTATAGCATTCAAAACGTGTGTGTCTTATTATTATTATTATTATTATTATCATTATTATTATTATTAAATATTTTACTCTAATAATAATTATTATCAAGCGGCCTTCCTCAATACATGATCATGTTAACCACATACTTTCACCCTAAAACACATGACTTTACCCAGTTCAATATTTAGTTTATAACATTTCAGGCCAATGACCTTACCGTTTTGGCTCTTTGCGTACATGCACATGACTTGGTCGAGCAAATGTTATAGGTTTCCATATTCTAAAACCATTTACTGTGCCAGACAGCAGTCTCGCTTATTACCGTTTACTAGCATGTTAAAGATCCCCTTCAGGGGTAAAAATAATCCTAGCACACTTAACACATTTTCAAATATTCGCCTCCACCCGTCATAGGAAATGTCACAAAACCAACCTTAATAAGCAGCGCCACCCGTCCCTCCAAAATAGCAATTCATTTCTTCCGGGCACGGTCACCGAGATCGCCATGAGGAATTTTCAAATTATTCACCTTCATTCGTTCGTCATATAGGAAAATATCAAAAAGCGCTCCCTTGCCCTGCTGCCCCTTCGAAATAGCCATTTACTTTATTCACCATGGCCAGTCATAGCCTCGTTGTAACATACGGCAAGTGCTACCGGCTCTCTGTCTACAAACACTCTTTTATTAAAAAAATAATTTAAAAAATGCATCGTTCTTGTCCTAGAGACTTGATATTTATTTTTGTGGTAGAGGGGGTATAGACCTTTCATTTATGTCAAACAAACGTATTTGTAAACTTGTTAGTTTCAAAAATAGTAAAACTTCAAAATTTAAGTGTTTTCAAAAAATCTCAAAAATAAAAATTTTTATTATAAAAAAATAAAGGTCATAGAGACCATTTGTTTGAACTATTGAACAACGTTCTATTAAGTTTGGTTTTCAAAACTATAGCCTACTTTTACAAACAAAAATTTTCAAAAAAAATAAAAAATATAATATGTGGTCTATAGGAAAGAAAATGTCAGCTCGAGTCCAACGACACCTCTTTTGTTAAAATCTGACCATCCGTTCGCCAATTATCGCCAATGTTCGCGAGAAAGTCGGCTATTATCTTTTTCCTCCTACACCCTTGAAACTTGCTGCCCACCTAGATGGCATACCCACCTTTCATTAACGTCAAACAAACTTTTTTCCAAAATTCACTGATTCCAAAATAGCGCCAATCCATAAAACAAAAATTTTCAAAAAAAAAAAAAAGGATTTAAAATACAACACACATTCTTAGCAAAGAGGACGTCACCACGTTCCTAAACAACACATCGTTCTAGCCTTACAAGCTCATTAAATATCAGCAAAATGTCAAAAACTCACGTTTACCTCAAATTCTTTCTTCTTCATTTCTTTTCTGAGTCGTTTACCCTCCAGGTTGGTGGAACCTACGGACGCAGCGTGGGAACTCACCATTACCGCCTCTACGGGCAGTGTCCTAGAGCTGGGAACATCTAATCGGAGGGGATACAACTGGTGAGGTGGGATTGGCACCTCGCCCAGGCGGCCTTACCTGCAAAGCGAACAGCGGCCTCATGAGGGAAGGGAATGGAAGGTCAGAATGGATAGGCAAGGAAGAGGGAAGGAGGCGGCCGTGGCCTTGAAGAACGTACTATACCCGATAATCCGGAAAGGATCCCGTTGGATTGCCTATTTCTAACAGTTCCGGCAAATACTACATTAGAAATCGCTTCCAACATGGCCTTTAGGGATTTTCATACAGCAGTTACAGTGTTCGACGTGCAGTAAAACATTGAAGAACGGTGTTCAGTGTGGACTATGTGAGAAATGGTTTCACTTCGGCTGTATTAAGGTCAAGAAGGAGGATTGTGATGTCGGGAATTGGTTTTGTAGAGTATGTGATACGCCGGACTGTTTGAGGGTGCAAATCAAAGCAAGGGATCAAATAATACAGGAACTTAGAACAAGGCTTCGTGAATCAGAGGAAACGGTGAAGGATGTGACTGAACGGCTTTCTACTGGGATCAGTGTGGAAGAGGGCGTGCAGGAGCAAACTGAGGATGACGTCATCATAATGGGTAATTCTATGATACGATGGAGTGCGAATATCTCGAGGAAATCAGGTGCGAAAGTGCGGTGTTATCCGGGGATTAAAATTGACCAGCTTGCCCAACAAGTGGAAGAAGCAAATGTAGAGGTCTGTGACAAAGTTAAAGTGTTGTTGCTCCATGTTGGGACGAACGATTTGAAGAAGAGGGCTACAGCTGATTACATCATGGGGGAGCTCTACGAACTAGGCAGAAAAGCTAAAAGCAAGTTTGGAAATGCAAAAATTATAATGAGTGGCATTGTTCGGCGGGGAGATGTTCCGTTAAGGCGAGTTACGACTGTAAATGACCGCATGCACTGGGTTTGTGCACAACTGGGATTAGTGTACGTAGATGCTGACTGCTGGATTGGTGGCCGTGACTTCGCCCGAGACGGGCTGCATTTAAATCGACGGGGCGCTTTTAACCTAGGGAGCCTACTTGACAGGGTCATCGGTTCGTGCAGGCCATTGTGAGGAGGAGCAGGTCCAGAGGTTGCCAGCCGACAGGAACAGAAGGAGCTACTTGGGGATATTTGCTGCGGAGGTAAAACTCAAAGATTACTGCAGGTTAATTGTCAGAGTTTAGGAAATAAATTAATTGAATTTTGGAATCTTGTAGAGACGTATTCTCCGGACATTGTCATTGCTACTGAATCTTGGCTATATGAGGATATAAATAGTAATGAAACAATTCAAGGGACCTACGAAATGTACAGAAGGGATCGGGGGAAGCGAGGTGGTGGGCTATTTATTTGTGTGCGCAAAAATATAGCTAGTTTCTTAAAGTGGGCTGATACGGATCATGAAATGTTATGTGTAGGGTGTCAAATAGCAAAGCTTGCACCAGGCACCCGAGGCCATACGATATTATTATTATTATTATTATTATTATTATTATTATTATGTGTACAAATTTCGGATAAAGGGAATAAATTCACTCTTCAGGTGATAGGGGCGTATAGAGCACCGAAAGATAATTTTTCGCTTCTCGACACACTGTATGATAAAACTTGTACGGGTAATGCTATGAAAAAGAGCATAATAATTGCCGGAGATTTAAACCTCCCCAAAGTAGACTGGTCTGGTTAGTCAACTAGCTGTGGTCTAGCTCAGAGCGCTGCAAACAAATCCTTAAGGGAGGGGGGATTTTCCCAAGTAGTTGACTTCCCAACTAGAGGCAATAATACCTTAGATGTTTATCTGATTAGGCCTGTAGAGCTGTATATTAACTGTCTGAAAGTACCAGGAATTAGTGACCATTCTGGGGTTGAATTAAATATTAGATACGGTGACATTACAAAATTAGACTCTGATGTAGCAATAAAATGAAAATCCACAGCCTGCTTCCAGTCTCCGACCGGGTCAGGAATGGAAGAATGAAGCCCCCATCTAGCGGCGAGGATATGAACTGTGCCGGCTGCCGAGGCCTGACGCACTCCTCCGGGGCAATGATTAAATGAAAGGCAGATGAAATGAAATGATAGTGGGGAAGGTTGCTGGAATGAAATTTTGGCAGCGAAAACCGGAGTACCCGGAGAAAAACCTGTCTGCCTCCGTTTTGTCCAGCACAGATCTCACTTGGAGTGACCGGGATTTGAACCACGGACCCAGCGGTGAGAGGCCGGCGTGCTGCCGCCTAAGCCACGGAGGCTTATCTGATGTAGCAAATAAGATCATATTCCAGTATCGCAGGGCGGATCAGGGCAAATTTCAGGGGTATTTGAATGAGCTATTTGTAGGATGGGCATCGGAAGGAATTCACATTAATATCCTGTGGACTAACTTTTTGAAAATTTTAAATAGCGCTATTGATAAATTTGTTCCATTTAAATTACTGAAAAATAACCCAGATCCTGAGTATTACACACGGGAAATCAGGAGTCTTAAACGGAAAATTAGGAAATTATACAATAAAAGACATGATAGTGACAAGTATATGTTGAAACTTAAGTCCTTATCAAGAGAGCTCGTCTTAAAAAAGAGGGCTGCTCATGTCAATTATATGCAAGGTTTACTTGGTTCGGGAGGCGATGGGTGGAAAAAAAATACGGTGTTAGGAGAAGAAAGGGAAATTCAAATAATAATAATAATAATAAATAATAATGCCCGGTGACGGTAAATTAATTACTGAGAAGCAAGCCATTGCTAATGAATTAAATGTATTTTTAGGTAGTGTGTTCAATAAATCCTATAGCTGTGTGTTGGACCTTAACGGTGAATCAGGGGCTACCCTTCTCCAAATAAACCAGTCAGCAATTGTAAAGCTAATACAAAAATTACGTTACAATATATCGAAGGGTCCTGATAATATTGTTAGTGAAGTACTTAAACTAGCAGGTAGGGCCGAGGCACGATACTTAGAGGCGATGTTTAATGTGTCGATAAGCAATGCGCAAATCCCGGATGACTGGAAAAGAGCTACGGTAGTCCCAATTTTTAAGGGAGGGAGCAGACTTGAATTGGGCAACTACAGGCCGGTTAGTCTTACGTCCATCGTTTGTAAACAGATGGGGCATCTCATTTGCGACTACTTGAGGGAACATTGGGAAACATTATCATGGTTTAATGATAGGCAACATGGATTTCGGAAAGGTTACTCATGCGAAAGTCAGATGCTATCACTTTTTCAAGATATTAGCGAATCGTTAGACGATGGAGTTTCAGTCGACGCCATAGTTATAGATTTTGCGAAGGCATTTGATGTCGTGCCGCATGACATGCTACTCCATAAATTAGCTTCGACGAAGATTGATAGAAGAGTAATTTTATGGATCCAAGAATTTTTGACGGGTCGTTCCCAGAAAGTGGAGGTTGAAGGCCGATTCTCGGAAGAAATTACCGTAACGTCGGGTATCCCTCAGGGCAGCGTAATCGGAACTTTGTTATTTTTGGCGTTTATAAATGACTTACCAAATGGGATTCGCAGTGACTGTCGATTGTTTGCGGATGATTGTGCAATATATCGAAAGATACATGACTCACAAGACAATGCAGTACTTCAAGATGACCTGAACCTGGTCTATAAGTGGGCGATTGAAAATAAAATGAAAATAAACACAAGAAAATGTAGTCTAATAAAAATAGGGAAAGTGCGAAGGCAAGATTTTCAATATAACATTGGCTCGGAAATACTTGTAGAAGAAGATTCTTGCAAATATTTGGGCGTTCACGTAAGAAATGATATGAAATGGAGTAGTCATATAGGATGTGTAGTTTCTAAAGCTTACAAATCCCTGCACTTTGTAATGAGGGTATTAAAAGGAAGTAGTACCTCAGCTAAAGAATTAGGATATTTGTCACTTGTAAGACCTATTCTGGAATACGCCTCGGCGGTTTGGGATCCATATCAAGTAGGGCTCATAAATGAGTTGGAAATGGTACAAAGAAAGGCCGCTAGATTTGTGCTCAGTGACTTTAATCCCAGGAGCAGTGTGAGCCGTATGTTAAAGAAACTTGGGTGGGAATCACTTGAGGCTAGGAGGATGAAATCTAGACTCTGCGCTATGTACAACGCGTATACAAATCAACCAGCATGGGGTGAGCTTAGCAAACGTATGGAAAAGGCTACTTACATGAGTAGGAGCGATCACCCTTTCAATGTTAAGGGCCGACCACAGCGAACAAATTATGGTAAATATTCTTTCGTAAACCGTGCCATTGATAACTGGAACTCTCTACCTGCGGCAGTCTTAGAGCCTTTTCCCAAACATATAGGTGTGTTTAAGAAAAGACTGACTATTTGTGTAAATACTCCAGTTTAATTGTTAGTGAATTGTTATGTACAATTATTTATTTGTTATGTATATCTAATTTGCCATCGCGGGACACACCCCCAATTGCAAATAAACGAATGAATGAATGAATGAATGAATGAATGAACAAGAATATTGTGGATCAACAACCAACTATACGGGGCACTCATTTTTACTTACCTCTCTCGGGGAATGGGAATTCAGCTTCGCCTACAATACATCCACAATACTCTTCACCTTATATTTAAAATGAATCACACTCCAACAACACCGGAAAACAACTGAATAAAATTTATTAACAATAGGGTAAACTAATATAGTATAAACAAAATAACAATAAACGAATTTAACAATAGAAATTAAAATTAAAACCACGCAATCATTCACACCTCCTTTCAACTCTGCATCTTATTACAATGCTGTGTATAAAAATTATGAGCATGAATCTTGTTTTGTTCTAGGCCTACACTGCGTAAAAATAAAACCGTTTAATGAAGGCTCTTACCTTACATGAGTCAAATACTGCAAGATATGGGTTGTGGCTCATACTGTGAACTGAAGAGGAAGACTGTGAGACGGGAAGAATGGCGAGCTGCTGCCAACCATCCTCACGGCTGTTAACCACAGAGAGAGAGACCTTCGTGGCATACCAGACAACTGATTTCATTCACAAGCTTGCGTTTGTAGAACGCACGTGCATTAGCTTTGTTTCATCAATGAAATACCGGCACCACGCCGTACTCGGAACTGTTTTAAAATTTATATACAAGCCGGTGAGTGTACACCTGTTCATATTATGTCATAGCTCTCCAACATAACGGTGAATCATTCTGGCTAGCCCACAGAGAGACTGCTTGTGTGCGTTTATTAAAAAAACGTAAAAATTAACATTTAGATCTTACAAAAGTTCACATAACTACTCTGTTTCTTAAACAATCATTATAAAAAATGTTATACACTCTTTCATTCGCATCCCGTAATTGTTCATGACCAATTCGGTTCCACATTTACTCTTAACAGTGAACAATCATTCATACCAAAAACATCCGCTCATAATATACTAGCTATTCCAAAACAATTGACTAATAAATCCTACTAAATTATTTAACAATTAAATCATTTCCACAAAAATTATTTACATGTAATATGTTCATAATAATATCCCTTATTTAGTGCTGCTAACGCGACACTTTCGAGATTCTGGCTTCTCGGTTACTGTACAATTCTTAAATAACTATATACACTGGTTTTTCGCATAACCCTTCTCTAACGTTCCGTAGTTTTGATATACTGCTTACACATCGTCTTATACAGGTTTCATTACATTGTCGGTATAATACAGTCGACTAACAAAAGTTAACTGTACGTAATTACATAACTTCGGGTTTAATAAAATATAATAATAGTATTATAGACATGAGTAGACAATCTTTCTCAAGTTGTATTTCCGCTGAAACCCTCATGTTAACACAGCTAAATCGTTAATTCACAAGAACTGGACTACTTGTATACAACGGCTCTTATCGTGGTCCATGCCTTCTTATCACAGAACAATAATACTTTGACTTCCTTAAAATGCGGAACTCCCTCGCATGAGCACACTTCATAGCTCTACAAATCCTCATATAACAGTATATATGGCATAAACAATGATCATCTACTATGTTAAACAATAACCAAAAAGGATTAATTGTTATTAACATATATTTTGTAGGAACTTCTCTCAAATAGTGGCATGACCCTCAGTATCATTACACATGATTACAGGACTACAATTATACATGCTTAAGTTCTTCAAACGAAACTTCCAATTGTAATGAACGATATTAGACAGTCGTGATTAACCTCCTAAAGTTTACTCCACAACAAGATAATTAACTGTTAACTCGTCTGTCGCAAATACATGTAATAAAAATAATACTCCTGTTTCACCTCACTTGTCAAGCTTTAAATTGTTTATCGTTGTATTATCATGTCCACAAATGACATGATGTTACACAAATAGAATAAAATAACACACATGTTATTTATAGTGTCAGATAGAATTCAATCTTGACCGGGATAAACTAGCTTTGAATTCCTAGCCAAAGATTTGAATAATCTTCTATCAAAAGGTGTGTCCTCTAACATATTAAATGAACAAAGCTCCTAGCTTTACAAATAATAAAAAGGATTGTCAATGTCGTAATACTTTCCACTCTACACAAAGAATATTCATAGGGATTAAGACTTTGGTCTTATCAAACGACTAGTATTTCTTAGATCGTCGATAGTTTATGTACAATAAAGATATAACAATATCATTCGATGTTTCTTCTTTTCTTGAAGTTAGTTATAGTTATCGTTGTTTTAAGGGGCGGAACTACGAGGTCATCTGCCCCAATTCTTGAAGTTAGATGTTGTTACATTAAAGTGCTCAAATTAAATTTAATAAGAATTTAATTTGAAGCTATGACACAATGTCAGAATACTTGGATAAATAAAATTATTAAAATTCGAGAGTCGAAACGACTAGTCATCTATGAGGCAATATAATTCCTCAAACAAATTTTTTAATGTCAGTCCCACAACTGATCCGTAGAAAAAAATCGGAAAGTAGATGAAAGGCAATCATCTCCTAAATATTCTTGAAGCATAAAAATCTCAACACACATCTGAAGTGTAAAATACATGAAAACACTAAAATACATGAAATGTGAAAATATGGAAATATGGACTAAGATCGCTGGCTCAGAATGTCACTAATCAAGCTCTATACTACAAATGAGATACACTGATAGCTTATTTGGACGAAAACTTGAAGATCTATGTAAGTATTCCCACAATAATTTAGATGTTTCCTCAGTACAAGACACTGAGATGGATCTGCATTCGAACCTCGGATCTGCGACCTCAGAGATAAGAAACGTCTCTCTCTGGAATTCACCAACATTCGCCTGGGCTCCAACGACATCCTTCTGGCAAATTCTTCTGTGTTGCTGGGCAACCTTTCCCTAGCATCTTGACAAATCTCTTCTGTAGAGTCTTCATTCTCCGTCGTAAATATGTATCAGCTTCATCATTGGAATATAATTATGGAAATATTCATATAAATAGTGAATGAAATGTTTCCATTGCTAATTGATGTTATATTAGTGTTCGTAGACTGACGATAATGCACAAGATGGACCGTACACTACGTCTGTATTCAAGAATACGTTGTCTAACGAAGCTCCATCGTTGTATCATAACTCCTGTTATCGAATATGTCTCTGGCGCATGATTATTTAGTTCATCATATCAACAATGTTACTTACGTTGTATGAAACTACTTGAAGAATAATACTAGTCATTCTGTTACTGTTTATGTGTTGCGCCAATATTAAATTTCTCCACTTCTGTTCACTTGAACTGCGTTCGCCAACTTCACGTTTTCAATTTAAAATGATATTCAGCTTTATTTCCAACACATTTGAAAATCTGACTTGACAGGCTTATATTGTCGAAATGGTAAGTTTTAAAACGCTCCACATTTCGCAGAATATAGTATGCGACCTGTTCTTTATATGTATTCGCTTATTTACATTCAGATCTCAATTATGCATGGGATATAATCAATTCAATGTTCCTCGCAACTTCACGCAGAATGGAAGTGCGGTGATCTCCTACGTTCCACCTAGCTATCCTCGCGTCTCCACAAGTCGACAGTCGTCGCACTCGGGCTAAGCCTTGGGATCTCCGTTAACCCAGTAAAAACACTTCCTCACTCTTCAAAGACTGCTGGAATAAGAACATCGATCCTTGGATCTCCCCCTCCAAGTCGAATTTTTGGCGGCCATACAATCTCCCACCATAATTTTAGCGCGTAGATTACTAATGCTTATTACTACGTTGATTAACCGATCTGCGGTTTTTACAGTATCAGACATAATTCCTTTTAATATTCTCTTCATTACGAAATACGAAAATCTTCTTCTAAGGGCCTAAATGCATAATTTCATCATATTGTGTAATTAAAGATGATCCCGTCTTCAATAAGACCTCTTCTCAATGGCTCTGGGCTGGGATCCAATAGCATAATTTATAACAATATTTTTAATATTAATTTCCAAACTTGCTGTTGCTATGCCTATTATAGCCTTCTAGAAGCGTCTCTTGTGCAAGATATCACGTGATCGGGCTCTCCCACAGCCTCGATCTTGTAACACTACCCTCCTGTGTCACACTTCCAGAATTTATATTTGCTGGTTAAATTTTATCATGGGGACAGAAAATACTCTCATTTTGTCCCAAAATGATTCAATTCCCGGGGACATTCCTCCGTCATCTCAAGTTAAAAACAGTTGCAAATTGTTTTTAATCATTCTAATTCAAGACTTTTGATATGTCACTTGAACTCGAATATTAAATTATTTTAGCCTATATTCTTATGATACTTTTTTAAATTCTTAGCATTTAATTTTCCTAGGATAACGTTATTTTCATCACCAAACAATCATAACAGTGATTCCCATAAGCATTAGTTATGCGGAACGCTCTTTCTTCTCGGTTTTCTGCAGTTATCATCATCTGACCCGTTCCTCTTCTTCTATTCTTCTCTTCTTCAACGTCTTCTTCTTCTTTTCTTGTTTTTTCAACGTCGTCTTCTTCTTATTATTATCTTGGTTCTTCAACGTCTTCTTCTTCTCTCTTCTTTTCTTGGTTCTGTGCAGCAGTATATCCTCTCCTCTCTCGTCTACTTCTTTTGGTCAACGTAAATGGTCCCTCCATATCGCCTATGAGCACCATTTCCATTACCTTCTCCTTTACTGGTGCTTGGTTTGGAATCGATACTCAAATCCTTTTTATCACTCATTCCCATTTTCCTTATCTCTTAAATTTTTAAAATATTCTTGTCCTTCCTTATGACGTTCATCATACTTCTCCTTCGTCATAATTTCATCTTGGGAGTTTCTGTTACGATTATCGTTCTGGTTATTCCTGTTGTTATTCCTGTCATAATAACCATTATTATTGTATCGGTAGTTATTATTATTGTGATAGTAACCTCTTCTACTGTTGCCATTGCTATTATCGTTATTACGTCCTTGCTGTTGCCGGTATGGATGGCCTCCACGGAATCTCCTGTATCTGGGTTCTGGTCTACGATCACGGAAATAATTATTCTTTTCAGGGCCAATATTTCCCTTTTCTGGTTCTTTCGGATTGTCTGTCTGTTGTGTTTGGTCAATATATACTGTGTTAATGTCTTTGTACTCTTGCCTTTGGTTCTTCGCAAGAACGTTCGGCATAGTGCTCGTGTAATCGAGTTTTCTGAGCAATTCGTCCATGCTTGCTAGATCGTTGATCCCTGACGAGATAATTAGACGTCTGAATTCAACAGGGAGCATCCTGGTTATCGCGTCTATCAACTGAGCTGTAGATAACGGGGGTTGAAGGGATCTGAGTCTGGCTAACTGACTCGTGAAGAAGTCTGCGTAACGTGTAGGAAGAGTTCCTGAATATTTTCGTGAGTATACTTCTGCGCGTAGGGAATTTTGAGCTTCAATCGACCAGAAACGCTTTATTAGTGCTTCTGAGAATTCATCGAAGTTCATGAAGGTATATCTAAAGGCGAAAAACCATTCAAGGGGCCCATCTGACAGATGGCGTTCCAAGATCTTCATTTCCCTCTCTCTTGGAATATGCGCTTCGATGAAGTAATCATTGAGATTTCTGATGTATTCTATCGGTGTGAAACTATCTAGGTTGCTGAACTTGTGCGGTTTGTCTTCAAAGTTCCTTATGACCGTCACGTTTTTCGGATATGAATCCTGAAGGTTTGGTCGAAAATCTCTATTGTAACTTTCGGGCTCTTTACTCCTCTCCTCTAAACCTTCCGTAATCCTGAATAATCTTTCTTCCGGCCTGATTTCCCTTTCTTCCACTTCTAGGCCATTTCTTCTAGTCTGATTCCTCGAATCTTCGAAATCTATCTTCTCCCTTTCCTTTTCTTCTATCTCAGCGATAATCTTCTTCAACTGTTGGCCTACTTTGGTATTTAAATCTTCCTTATACGTCTCAAGCTTGGCAACATCTCCAAGATTAAGATTTTGTAATTTCTTGGATACGTATTCTTCTAGTTTATTAGTTTTCTCCTCACCCATAGCGTTAACGTTAGTGACAACCTTGGTTAATCTTTCCTCTATTGTTTTAGTCTTACTCTCTAACGATTCTTTCAAAGCTTGCACATCCTGACTAGATTGAGTTCTATCTTCTACTTGCTTTTCAGTGAGCGTATCAATCCTTTTACCTAAATCCGTTCTTACTTCAATAACCTCTCGATTAATTTCTACTTGGGTACTGACTAATTTCTTTTCTATGTTATCATGGATTTGCTTAACATGTTCCCCACTGGATTTGTTCCACTCATCTTTCCATACAACTCCATTAGCTTTTAACATTGCAGCTATGTCCTCCTCAATATCTGCCTTGAGAATTTTATTATGGTCAATAACCTGCGTTCGTAAAGTTTCTACGTTACCTTTTAATTTGACCAGGGAAGCTGTAGTTTTTAACGCATCGTTAACAAAACGTGTCGTTAAAGCAGTTATATTCTGTGTACACAATTATTTCGACGCCTCTACCTCTTGTCTAATCTTATTAATGTCCACTTGGACTTTCGTTACATCTACAAATACCGTATTAACTTCTGTTTGTATTTTACCTATGTCAGACTGTACATCAGTGACATCTGACTGCATTTTGTTTATGTCAACCTGAACATTAGTGACACCGGCTTGGACTGTATCTACATTAGATTGGACATTGGATACCTCTAACCTCACATTACCAATATTGGACCGTACATTAGACACATCTACTTGCCCTAAGTCTACTTTGGATTGGATATTAGATACATCTGCTTGGACTGTATCGACTTTATTTTGAACTGCGGATACATCAACTTGCTCTGTATAGACTTTACTTTGGACATTACATACGTCTGATCTAACATTACTAACATCAGTTCGGACATCTCCGACATCTGTCCGTACACCACTTACATCATCCTGTATCTGCTTTGAGCTAGCCTGTAAACGCGTGACATTTGCAACCATTTTAGAGGCACTAGTATGTAAACCCTCTAAAGAAGTTTGAACTTCCTGAATTTCAGTTTTGAAACACTCTTTGACACTTTCTGCGACTTTATCTGTAAGAGAATCGACAACTTTAACAACCACTGTGTTAAGGTCCTCCTTTCGTTCCCGCTTCAGTTGTTCTAGGCCCTGCTTGGCTTCCTGAAATTTACCTTCAACAACATTCAAATTCTGCTGCATACTTTCTTGCAGCTTCACATGCATCTCCTCCAACTTTCTCTTAACATCCTCGCTTGCCATTGCAAT
This sequence comes from Meconema thalassinum, assembly GCA_946902985.2. Lineage (NCBI taxonomy): Eukaryota > Metazoa > Arthropoda > Insecta > Orthoptera > Tettigoniidae > Meconema > Meconema thalassinum. The sequence goes on from OX336389.2 coordinate 638,617,367, forward strand.
AACCCATTATATAATGCTGTAGAGACAAAAACGATAACAGAGCAAAATAACAACATCTGAGCAACGTCCTATTCCATATATACTTTTGAGCACCTTAATGTCTAAAAGTAACTTAAAATAAACTTAGCATTAATTTATAGTACACCCTATGTTGAATAAACTTACTCATAATGTTCGTTCTCCTGTGATTCACTTTAAATATACTACCACAAAGAAAATTCTACCATTACAATCATTAAAACAAGTTAGCTTTAGTTTTAACATGACCTTTGCAATCGTCATGTACCGGTGAAATAAAATAAATATTCAGATCGTAGGTCGTTTTTAGAAACTGTCTACCTACTACACCTCTCTCAGGTTTCTAAAATCTGATCTTGAGTGTAGCCTTCCTAATATCAATTTAAATTAAGCCTATATAATTACACTCACATCCATCCGAAATTGGATAAGATATCCCATAAGTCTGGTAATTATTTCTTTCACTAGAAATGTTCAAACTAACTTCCTTTAGAGACACTACGAAGCCAATTTCGTATCCCCACGTTTGGCGCCATTCCTACTGTACCCGAAAATCCGGAAAGGATCCTGTTAAAAAAAATACATTGCCCCCGCTGGATTGCCTATTTCTTACAGTTTCGGCAAATACTACATTAGAAATCGCTTCCAACATGGCCTTTAGGGATTTTCATACAGCAGTTACAAGAATATTGTGGATCAACAACCAACTACACGGGGCACTCACCTTTACTTACCTCTCCCGGGGACTGGGAATTCAGCTTCGCCTACAATACATCCACAATACTCTTCACCTTATATTTAAAATGAATCACACTCCAACAACACCGGAAAACAACTGAATAAAATTTATTAACAATAGGGTAAACTAATCTAGTATAAACAAAATAACAATAAACGAATTTAACAATAGAAATTCAAATTAAAAACACGCAATCATTGACACCTCCTTTCAACTCTACATCTTATTACAATGCTGTGTATAAAAATTATGAGCATGAATCTTGGCTTGTTCTCGGCCTACACTGCGTAAAAATAAAACCGTTTAATGAAGGCTCTTACCTTCGTGGCATTCCAGACACCTGATTTCATCCACAAGCTTGCGTTTGTAGAACGCACGTGCATTAGCTTTGTTTCATCAATGAAATACCGGCACCACGCCGTACTCGGAACTGTTTTACAATTTATATACAAGCCGGTGAGTGTACACCTGTTCATATTACGTCATAGCTCTCCAACATAACGGTGAATCATTCTGGCTAGCTCACAGAGAGACTGCTTGTGTGCGTTTATTAAAAACACGTAAAAATTAACATTTAGATCTTACAAAAGTTCACATAACTACTCTGTTTCTTAAACAATCATTCAAAAAATGTATACACTCTTTCATTTGCACCCCGTAATTGTTCATGACCAATTCGGTTCCACATTTACTCTTAACAGTGAACAATCATTCATACCAAAAACATCCGTTCATAATATACACGCTATTCCAAAACAATTGACTAATAAATCCTACTAAATTAATTAACTAATTAAATCATTTCCACAAAAATTATTTACATGTAATATGTTCATAATAATATCCATTATTTAGTGCTGCTAACGCGACACTTTCGAGAATCTGGCTTCTCGCTTACTGTACAATTCTTAACTAAATATATACAAAGGGTTTTTCACATAACCCTTTTCTAACGTTCCGTAGTTTTGATATACTGCTTACACATCGTCTTATATAGGTTTCATTACATTGTCGGTATAATACAGTCGACTAACAAAAGTTAACTGTACGTAATTACATAACTTCGGGTTTAATAAAATATAATAATAGTATTATAGACATGAGTAGACAATCTTTCTCAAGTTGTATTTCCGCGGAAACCCTCCTGTTAACACAGTTAAATCGTTAATTCACAAGAACTGGACTACTTGTATACAACGGCTCTTATCATGATCCATGCCTTCTTATCAAAGACAATAATACTTTGACTTCCTTAAAATGCGGAACTCCCTCGCATGAGCACTCATCATAGCTCTACAAATCCTCATATAACAGTATATGTGGCATAAACAATTATCATCTACTATGTTAAACAATAACCAAAAAGGATTAATTGTTATTAACATATCTTATGTAGGAACTTCTCTCAAATAGTGGCATGACCCTCAGTATCATTACACATGATTACTGGACTACAATTATACATGCTTTAATTCTTCAAACGAAACTTCCAATTGTAATGAACGATATTAGACAGTCATGATTAACCTCCTAAAGTTTACTCCACAACAAGATAATTAACTGTTAGCTCGTCTGTCGCAAATACATGTAATAAAAATAATACTCCTGTTTCACCTCACTTGACAAGCTTTAAATTGTTTATCGTTGTAGTATCCTGTCCACAAATGACAGGATGTTACACAAATAGAATAAAATAACACACATGTTATTTATAGTGTCAGATAGAATTCAATCTTGACCGGGATAAACTAGCTTTGAATTCCTTGCCAAAGATTTGAATAATCTTCTATCAAAAGGTATTTCCTCTAACATATTAAATGAACAAAGCTCTTAGCTTTACAAATAATAAAAAGATTTGTCAATGTCGTAATATTTTCCACTCTACACAAAGAATGTTCATAGGTATTAAGACTTCGGTCTTATCAAAAGACTAGTATTTCTTAGATCGTCGATAGTTTATGTACAATAATGATATAACAATATAATTCGATGTTTCTTATTTTCTTTAAGTTAGATGTTGTTACATTAAAGTGCTCAAATTAAGAATTTAATTTGAAGCTATGACACAATGTCAGAATACTTGGTTAAATAAAATTATTAAAATTCGAGAGTCGAAACGACTAGTCTTCTATGAGGCAATATAATTCCTCAAACAAAATTTTGAACGTCAGTTCCACAACTGATCCGTAGAATGAAAGCGAAAAATAGATGAAAGGCAATCATCTCCTAAATATTCTTGAAGCATAAAAATCTCAACACTCATCTGAAGTGTAAAATACATGAAAACACTAATATACATGAAATGTGAAAATATGGAAATATGGAATAAGATCGCTGGCTCAGAATGTCACTAATCAAGCTCTATACTACAATTGAGATACACTGATACCTTATTTGGACGAAAACTTTAAGATCTATGTAAGTATTCCCACAATACTTTAGATGTTTCCTCAGTACAAGACACTGAGATGGATCTGTATTCGAACCTCGGATCTGTGACCTCAGAGATAGGAAACGTCCCACTCTGGATTTCACCAACATTCGCCTGGGGTCGAACGACATCCGTCTGGCAAATTCTTCTGTGTTTCTGGGCTACCCTTCCCTAGCATCTTGACAAATCTCTTCCGTAAAGTCTTCATTCTCCGTCGTAAATATGCATCAGCTTCATCATTGGAATATAATTATAGAAATATTCATATAAATGGCGAATGAAATATTTCCATTGCTAATTGATGTTATATAAGTGTTCGTAGACTGACGAAAATGCACAAGATGGTCCGTACACTACGTCTGTATTCAAGAATACGTTGCCTAACGAAGCTCCATCGTTGTATCTTAACTCCTGTTATCGAATATGTCTCTGGCGCATGACTATTCAGTTCATCATATCAACAATGTTACTTATGTTGTATGAAACTACTTGAAGAATAATAATAGTCATTCTGTTACTGTTTATGTGTTGCGCCAATATTAAATTTCTCCACTACTGTTCACTTGAACTGCGTTCGCCACCTTCACGTTGCAATTTAAAATGATATTCAGCTTTATTTCCAACACATTTGAAAATCTGACTTGACAGGCTTATATTGTCGAAATGGTAAGTTTTAAAACGCTCCACATTTCGCAGAATATAGAATGCGACCTGTTTTTTATATGTATTCGCTTATTTACATTCAGATCTCAATTATATATGAGATATAATCAATTCAATGTTCCTCGCAACTTCACGTAGAATGGAAGTGCGGTGAACTCCTACGGTCCACCTAGCTATCCTCGCGTCTCCACAAGTCGACATTCGTCGCACTCGGACTAAGCCTTGGGATCTCCGTTAACCCAGTAAAAACACTTCCTCACTCTTCAAAGACTGCTGGAATAAGAACATCGATCCTTGGATCTCCCCCTCCAAGTCGAATTTTTGGCGGCCATACAATCTCCCACCATAATTTTAGCGCGTAGATTACTAATGCTTATTTCTGCGTAGATTAACCGATCTGTGGTTTTTACAGTATCAGACATAATTTCTTTCAATATTCTCTTCATTACGAAATAAGAAAATCTTCTTCTAAGGGCCTAAATGCATAATTTCATCATATTGTGTAATTAAAGTTGATCCCGTCTTCAATAAGACCTCTTCTCATTGGCTCTGGGCTGGGATCCAATAGCATAATTTGTAACAATATTTATAATATTAATTTCCAAACTCGCTGTTGCTATGCCAATTATAGCCTTCTAGAAGCGTCTCTTGTGCAACATATCACGTGATCGGGCTCTCCCACAGCCTCGAGCTTGTAACACCACCCTCCTGTGTCAAACTTTCAGAAATTATATTTGCTGGTTAAATTTTATCATGGGGACGGAAAATACTCTCATTTTGTCCCTAAATAATTCAATTTACGGGGGCAGTACCATCCCGGCATTTGCCCGAACACAAAGTGGGAAACCACGGAAAACCACTTCGAGGTTGGCTGAGGTGGGAATCGAACCCCCTCAACTCATTTGGAACACCCGAGGCTGAGTAAACCCCTTACCTCAATTTGCGTTTCCAAATTACACCCATATAAAAAATAACCTCACCATCAAATAGAGCGGAAAAATACCATCTAAACGACACCGCACTCGACCCTAGTCCTCCCCACCACCTAATCTTTTCCAACATAGCCATACGTATTCAAGCACGCACGCGACTTGCACGAGAACCCCCCCCTTACAACACTACTACCTACAAGTTTTTATCCTAGAGACTTGAAATTTATTTTGGGGGTAGAGGGGTAGGGAGCATTGATTTACGTCAAACAAACTTTCTTTTAAAATTGCTAGTTTCCAAAATATTGGAATTTCAAAATTGGACTGTTTTCAAAAAACATCAAAAATAAAAAAGTTTTATTATAAAATATAAAGGGCATAAGGACCATTCGTTTCAACCATGGCGCAACGTTCTATCGTGTTTGGTTTTTAAACTATTGCCTTTTTTCAAAATCAAAATTTTTCATTTTTTTTTTGAAAAATATACCGAGTGGTCCGTAGTAAAGGGGCCGTCAGCTCGAGTCCAACGATATGTCGCATGCCAAAATCGAACCATGGGTTCGCGAGATATCAGCTTTGCCCCTGAATGTATTGCAGGTTAGTATGTGACGTCAGAGGGAGAAGTGGTGGGGTGCGTTTAAATCCGTCACTCCCCCTACTCACGGGAAGTGCTGTGTATCTCACAGGAGCTAACTTTATCACTTTCGTACCGAGAGATTCAGAATATACGGAGGTCGAATCATAAGTCATGGCAACTTCTTTTTTCTCGCGAACAGGAGACAACACGGAAAAATCTACGATATGCATTTGTAAACGTACGGTATGTACTTGCGTAGGATGCCACTAGATGGTGTATGTAAACAAAAGTGTGGGTCTGAGCATGTCCCTAAGTTGAGTGTTTGAGTGAGAGCGTCACACAATGGAAGTCAACAAGCAGGAGCAAAGATTGTATAATAAAATAGCAGTCCTCCGCGGCAGAAATGCACGACAATGCCATGCAGAGCTGCGGGAAGCATTAGGAGTGCATGCCATGCCCTATAGAACAGTGGTGAGTTGGGTGGAGACGTTCAAACGGGGTAGAGTATCAACTGCAGATTTGCCACGCCCAGGCCGTCCAGTGTCCAGGGACAAAGATGTACGGATACTGGTGATCGATCAGTGTTTACAGGAGGACAGGCGCTGCACTATAGCGGAATTGCAAGGACATACAGCAATACTAGCGGCATCAATACGACGCTTTTCACACAAGGACCTACAGATGCGTAAAATTTGTGCAAAGTGGGTGCCACATCACTTAACGGAGATACAGAAGTCGACTCGTTACGAAACATGTCGCATCAATCTGGAGAGGTTTCAGCAGGAAGGATAAGCCATGTTGAATCGCATTATTGCAGTCGATGAAACTTGGGCACGTGTTTATGAACCTGAACTGAAGAGACAGTCAAGTGAATGGCGTCGTCAGGAGTCACCACGGAGACACAAGGTTCGACAAAATCTGTCGCCCAATAAGGTTATAGTCATCCTGGCATACGATGTTCAAGGTGTTCGTGTGTGTCATCCATTGCGTGAGGGGCACACTGTCAATGCAGTGTATTACAATTCCTTTTTGTTGTATCAATTGCGCCGTGCAGTGCGAACCAAACGTCCTTATCGTTTGGACGACGCCATAATCGTACACGATAACGCGACAGCTCACACAGCAGCCATCGTTCAGCGTCGCTTACAATGGTGGGAATGGGAGGTTCTTTCATACCCGCCTTATTCGCCTGATCTGAGCGCATGTGACTATGATCTAATCCCCAAAGTCAAGAAGCCACTGCGTGGACGACGGTTTGCTAACAAAGATGACATCGTAACAGCATTTCGGAGGGAGGTGTTAAACGTTAGCGATACACATGCAGCGAATGGTATCCAGCGCCTGCCCCACCGGTGGCAACGCACAGTAGACACTTTGGGTGGTTATTTCGAAGGTCTGTAACCAGTGTAGACCTGTCCTTTTTATGTAGTCTTGTGTATTTACTGTCTATATCGTAATAAGGCAATGTTTACCAAAGGCCTGTGTTCTGCCACTTACCTACGAGCATCTCCTGACGTCAGAAGTTATCTTCAGGCACTATGCATACGTAGGCCTACATGCTCTATATTTCCAAATGCATATCGCAGATTTTCTGTGTAGTCTCCTGTTCGCGAGAAAAAATAGTTGCCATGACTTATGACTCGACCCTCGTAGTTCCCACATGAAATAATGTCTGATGTATTGTAATTCCAAAACTAAGCGCCTACAGATGCTGCCATTACAGATTTAGAAGGACAACTTCGCATACTATATGGTTGTAAAATGAGGTGCCAGAATTTTGAAACATACTGTATAGACTTGTAAATAGCATTAATATTATAACTGGATATTTATTTATAATCCCACAGCACTGGAATGAAGAATGAAGTCTGCGTACTACGGCACATATCGTTGAGTGCAGACAGTTCTCAAAATAACAATAAAATACATCAAGTAGAAGTCTAGCCAGAAAGCATGCGTTCTTCAGACCATCATGTATAGTCCCTACTTTCAGTTTTGCATGCCAACTTCAATCTCACACTGGTGCAAAAGTTACCATCCAGCCGTATTGAGATATGTGTTCTATACTACGTACAGTATATTACTGGTGAATAACATGTTGGAGATAACTGCACAAGCTATAGTACCACGACGCACAGTGTGTCGAATCCCATATCTAGGTGGAAAAAATTCACTGCCGCAAATGAAAGCGAAAACTGGCTCATTCGATAGTGAACAAACTAGAAGGTGACCTTCGGTCTTCTTTTCCGCTGTCTGGTGCGCAGGAGGAAGGGTTTGGTGCTGAAAGGTCTTCCTGGCAGTTATCAGTTAATTTGATAGGAGGTATCGGAGTGAACCGAACGTTGTGTTTCTTGTGAGTTCAATGAGGCGTTGTCTTCTGCTGCTCATGGAATAGTAAAAAGAGGTATGTGTTCTCAAATTTATGCTTAATACAAGCTTCCTGCATTAAATAAATTATTTACTTTATGAGTGCCTCAAAGTGCCATTTTACTTTGAACGTCATTCGATAGGAAATTTAATGTAGATTCAGGATCTGTAGTGGTTTGGTTGCGCACGAATGTGCATCATGGTTTATTTTCTTATTTTCAGTGACTATGTGGGCTTTACCGCGAGAAGAATTTTTCAACGCGTGGCGGTCCTGTCGTAAAGAGGGGAGTACAGACGTCATATTTCAATATGTTACGAATAAATTTGATCCTACATCTCTTACCGACACTCAGGTTCAGGAGGTAAGAAATAAAATTAAGTTGATATCCCATAATATTAACAAAAACACGGGAGAGTGCAGGAAGAAGAGTACAACGATTCCGGGAAAAATTCGGTTATTGGTTAAATGGGGCGGATTTCATCGTTTCCAGTGAACAAGAAGACATCGATCCAGCGTATGCTCCGAAAACAAATTGTGCCCCGAAGGAATTTAAGGACTGTTCCGCCAAGACAAAGATGCAAAAAGTTTGTGATATTACCGAATCGCGTAGTTTGGAAGAAGTAGCGTTTGCTGCTGAAGATTCTTTTCGATCAAACGGGAAAAGAGATGCAGCAAACATCGTGAAAGAGCTTTATCCCCCCCCAACAAGAGGCACAAAAATTAAGAAGGCTCTATTTGCTCACAAAAAGGAGCAGGAAAAGCGTCCATTTACACCGTATGAAGCGTTAGCATTATACTGTACGTTGACACCAAGTCTATCTCGTACGGTTATAAATTAATGAGGAAACGTGCCATGGATTTAGGGCATTTCATTTAACCCTCATATTACGCTCTAAAGAAAGCTTAAGCTGCGTGTTATCCTGTGGAGGAAGATATGACTATTAGCGATACCTCAGCTACTGTAAAGTTACAGGCAATATTAGATCTAACGGTAAAACACTTAATTGACACATTGCCTGTGCAATGTACTGACTCCTCTGCCACCATTATCAGTAAATGGGGATGTGACGGAAGTTCAGGTCAGAGTTTGTACAAACAGAGATTTAAGGACCAATGTAACACAGATGAGTATTTGTTTGTAATCGGTTTTGTTCCTTTAAAACTGCACCTGAATGATGCCAATACAATTTGGACAAATCCCAGGCCTTCGTCAACGCGTTATTGCCGGCCAGTAACATTACGTTTTGGGAAGGAAACATCTGAAATGGTCAAACGTGAAGTTGAGTTAATTGAAAACCAAATAAAAGAGCTGACGCCATCTTTGGCTGGAAATTGGACTGTAATTCACAGCTTTCTGCAAACCATGGTAGATGAAAAAATCTGCAATATTTAGACATATACCCCAGGCTCTCAAGTTTGCTATATTTGTGGCGCGAAGCCTAGCAAAATGAACTCAATGCTCTCTAGAAGTGTTAATGTCAATAACTACGTGTATGGTTTATCGACATTACATTCGTGGATATAGCCATTCTAAAAAAACATCGGTTACAGAATTCCATTTAAGGTATGGCAGGTTCGTACACAAATAAGGGGAGAATTTGAACAAAGGAAAAATCAAATTCAGCAAGATTTCAAAAGAACAATTTAACAATTTAACATACGTTATTAATCTGGATGATTTTACATACAGTGACTTCGTCTATTCCCTCAAATAAGGTGTAACAAAAATGCTGGACTGCAAGTCTCATCGTTATTCATATTGTAATGGTTTATTGATCTTAATCTTGCCCCAGTATTTGGGCGTTATTTGTAATGGTTTAAAGCTCTTAATCTTGCCCCAGTAGTTGGGCGTTATTAATATGGTTAATGTTAATAATAAAAATGTTAATATGTAATAAGAAACTGATTATTTAAATAGTCGCCCACTTTTGGGTGATCAAAATGAAACATTTAATTGTGTATTAATCCAATAGTGTATCTGTATTGTTGTCAGCTTCACTAAAAAAAAAGTACATAATGTGTAGTATTATATGTAGCCAAGGGCGCCAGATCATTTATATATCATGATCAAAATAATATATTAAACCTCGGTTAAACAGAGGCAGAGCATCGAAATTCCTATCTCCAGCCGTAGTGAAACTTACGTAATCTAACCTTACGATAATTAGTTCAGGAATATGGTGTTGCCTTATAGTAATTTCTAGCTACTAAAGGAAACCAGTCAAACATTTGAATTTAAAATGAATTTAATATAAAAAACAACAAGTGCAAAAAGAATTAAATACTAAAGATAATAATAATAATAAATTTAAATGAAAGAATCTACTGAATTTACTTGTATTATGGGTCTTGATTGGAAATTAGAGTATACTGAGTTAATTTAATAAAATATAGATTGAATTTAATATGCATGAGGGCCTACTGATTTGACTGGAGTAAAACTGTTTAAATCGCTCACCGCATTGAAGATCTTTGTAGTTGGATTGTTGCGTAGAGAGTTCCTGAAGGCCCTGGTCTTCCTAAAAGTAATTAATTTATATGTGGATGACGGAATAAATTCCATAAATCACCCCTGTGACAATAGCCTCGTACACAACCATATCACAGTTTGATAAGACAGAATGCCTTATCAAATTCACATACTTAATAGTCAACTGTCTAGTTTAGCACTGCGTTACAGACTCCATCTCGCTACAAGTTCCACTCTTCTCCAGCAATTCAATAATAATAATCCATTTCAGTTGGGCGGCCGTCATATATATAACGTTCCCAGGTAAGGCACGTGCCCACCCCCACTGAAGTCACAAGGCAATTTGCACGCCTTTCACATATCAACAATGAGAATACTTCTTTGCAGTAATTCTCGGGAGGTCCAGCCCACCTTTTGTATAAAGTTGCAAAGAACTCATTAATCGGCCCAGCATTGTTAGTGGCAGGTCTTCTTAGAATCCCCTCTTAGTATGATTTGTATACTGGTAGAATACTTGATGTGAAATACGTAAGTGTCTATTTATGTCATTTCCAAGAAGCCTTGGATAAGCCGCCCTTCTGCGAACAACCCTCTTCTTCTCTTGTTCGAATTTTCTTCAGAAATAATATTCAGTCAAGCGTCTAACTTATTTCAAATATAATGTGTATCGCTCCAAGTCCTTTCAATTGCCATAATATTCTACATTTCCGCATAATAATAGATATAAACATATTAGTTAACATAATAACTAATAAAAGGTAAAATGTAAAATTAAAAAAATATTGATAGTAATAATAATAATAATAATAATAATAATAATAATAATAAAATATACAAAATTATTTCCTTCTGGTCACAAATTGGGACCATCACATTCGTCCCAGAGAATTATGGTATATGTCAACAATCATATCACCATACTTCTCTTCAACACTTGTACAAATATAAAATATTATACCCTACAAAGAAATTACCAACATCGACAATATTATACTCTTCAAAGCAATTACCAACATACAAAAAATATACCCTTCAAGTTTAATATATATATATTTTTTAAAATCTCATCATTTCAGTCTTTCACTGTTCATAATGTCTTTTTCTTTCTTCTTTACCTAATTAAAGCGACCTGTAAAGAATGTACATCAAAATACCCTTCACTTTTATATTCCTGTTTTGGACATAAGTCATCGTTGCACTTATGTATATTTGGGTGGCCTACACCTTTGCTTTATATCTTGAGGACGTAGAATTCAATTTTCAGCCTGATGTCGAACTGAATACACTATGGCTAGTTGGTGGGACTGCCAACTGATTAATTCACTTTATCACTTCACAACACTTGGTATGTGATGCGAATAACCAGATCTACTCCAGTCTCTCAGGAATTATATGTATCTAGTAACACAGGCATATTATAGAAAAAAATGAAACTTTATTAGCTTATATTACCTAAGGCAACATCTTTCAGTGCAAATGTAGTGCGCTAATTTACCCCACATATGTATATTTATATCCTACTCAAATACACCAGCTTATAGCCGACAAATTATTCTTTATATTTCCTCTGTGCTCTCCAAGACACACACTATCATAGGTTGATGCAAACCCTCGCCATTATCTGCTCGTTCAGACCACCATTATTCACTTAATATTAAGCGACTTTCCTTACTTACCATCAGTTATACTTCTATTACTCGTGATACATATTTCCTTAAGGATCTCACATTATAGGTCCCGCATAATCGTTTTACTGCATCGTCTAATTACTCACATTTTTAACCGTAGTTACTCACCTTATTTCTCAAAACCCCACTTCTTTCTACTTAAGATTACCTTTCTTTATCAACCGTAATTACTCACCTTGTTTCTTAAAATTACACTTCTTTCTACTTCAGATTACCTTTCTTTCGCGGAATCCATATTCACTCACTTTATTTCTCAAAATTACACTTCTTTCTTCTTAAAATTACCTTTCTTTCGCGGAATCCGTATTCTCTTACTTTATGTCTCAAAATTACACTTCTTTCTACTCATGATTACCTTTCTTTTTCACCCGTAGTTATTCGCCTTATTTCTCAAAATTACACTTCTTTCTACTTCAAATTACCTTTCTTTCGCGGAATCCGTATGACCAATAAAAACTTAATTTCTCCACTACAAAAAATCACTTACCTTTAAATCCTTTTATTAACCATCCTATCTACTGAAATATTAACTGTTCACAAAATCTGCCTAATTAAATTACGGGCATCCAAATATAGCTTTACTTTCCTTTCTGACTTGGGAACTACCCTTAACGAATTAATATATGGGCTAATTAATATAGGGTTCTATAATTTTATCTTGCAACATGCTCTCAATCTGCCTTCTCACAGCTTCCTGAAATTTGTAAGGCACGGGGTAGCGATGACCTACAAAAAATACTGCGATCATGTACATTTAATGAATGTTCGTAGCAATTAGCTATTCCAATACGGTTCTCAATAAATACTAATTCTCTTACAACACCTCCAACAATCGATCCACACGATCACTCTCTAACGCACTCTGTAATGCAGCCTCACGCAAGGAATCCTCTAGACAATCCTTCGTCATCATACTGCCTAAAAATGTAAAAAACAAGGTTCCCTCTCAAGAGATACCCCAACAATTTCACCAATAACCTCACTACAAATATCGACTCCTTTAGTCATTAATACCTCCTCAATCGTACATATATTCTTAGAACCACCATATAACTTACTTCAATTATTAAATGACATGATCATATCTCCACCCATTCATCTGAATTTAACACTACCCTCCTTATAACTTAGCTGGACAGAATGTTGCGACATCCACTAAGAACCCCTAATTAACGAATATACCAGATTTGGAATCAATAAACATACCTGTGTTCCAATCTTACCTTCCTTTAAAATTTCTACAACCACTTGTTTAGAAATTGTGTGAGATATCTTTCCCATCGCAGTTAACACAATAGTAGTTCAAATTGGAATTTCCTATATTTTTATACCATGTTCCTTCCTATTATTATAAAATGCTGCCCTGATGCAAGAAACCTGACAGCCACTGTCAAAGAGTGTATCGATACACGCCCCTAACACTTGTATTTTTTCGACTGAGTAAAAATTAATAACGGTAGGTTCTTTAGATACCTCCATAAATTCACTTAATAAATCATTACGGATATTTAGGTCATACGGTTCGCTCAAAATAGTAATACCGACTTACATAACTACTCTATCTGGCAATTTTAAGTTCTTATCACCTTCATCTTCGCTTCTATATTTATGTATAGTTATACTTTCCTCTTTCCTCATAACAATAGTTTCTTCCTCCTCCGTATTATATGTATCAATAGTAACACTGTATTTTGCCTTTGCCCCTATTCTATCTTCTATGGCATGCCACTGCACTTCATAATCGTTCTCACTCTCTTTCATTATATTCTCTATTTCCTCTAACAACTTCATTTTCTCTCCTTTCATTTTACTTCTGGACTTACTAATTTCATGCCTTTCCTTCATTTCTCCACTACTATAGCTTAACGACCTTTCTAACTGTTGCTTTTTGCTTCTGCTTTCTTCTATATCCGTCCTTCTTTCGTCTTCTACACTATCTCTCTCCGCCATTTCCTCCACCATCGCGCTCTGCTTGTGCTTTTTCTTCCTATGCTTTGGATTACTTATCTCAGCTTTCTGCTTTCCTTGTTCAATAATTATGTCTTTCTGACTGTGCCTTAACGCACGCTTCTCTATCTCAGTTAACTTCATATAGACTTCCTTTATATAGGCTCTGACTTCTTCCCTTGTCTGCCTATTTTGTTCCTCTATAATTTTCTGCATTTTTATTTCTTGAGTGCTTATCACTTTCTTTATTTTTCCCCTTTCTATTCCTATCTTGTCTTTAACCTTCATCTCTTCTTTCTTGCTACGTTCCATAATCTCTACCTTCACGTCTTCTACTCTTTCCCTTACCTCTTGATTAATCTTTTCTACTTTCTTGCCTATAACTTCAAACTTTTCCCCCACTTCTATCCTAACTTCAGCTATGGTTTTCTTTAACTCACTTTGCAATTCCTTTCTTATTATTTCTTTGAATTCTGACATATTCTCCTTAATCCTCTCATACTTTTTATTTAACTCCTCATTCACCTTTTCCATCTTATTTAGCTTCTGATTAATTTCTTTATTATCTTTACATATCGCCTCTTTTATCTCCCTACTCCTCTCCTGATTTTGCCTACTTATTTCCTCTCTCATCTCCCTACTCATTTCCTGATTTTGCCTACTCATCTCCTGATTATTTTTATTGCTATCTTCTAGGTTCTTGTCTATTGCCTTGCTTATCTCCTGATTTTGCTTACTTATTTCCTCTCTCATCTCCCTACTCATCTCCTGATTTTGCTTACTTATTTCCTCTCTCATCTCCCTACTCATCTCCTGATTTTGCTTACTTATTTCCTCTCTCATCTCCCTACTCATCTCCTGATTTTGCTTACTTATCTCCAGAAACATTCCCATGGTCTCATCTAATTTATTTTCCGAAATATCCAAAGGCTTTAGTTTCTCCTTCCCTCCACTAGTCTCAGGATTTATTTCAGGATGTACCTCTATATTCGTCTCAGGGTTAACCTCGGGATTATTCTCAAGATTACTCTCAAGATTTACCTCCGACATCTTGGTATAATCCTCTACACTCTCAGCCACAGTACCACTATCAACTTTCGTATAATTAGCTTTCCCGCCTTTACCCTACTCCTCAATTTCCTCTGTTCCTCATCTGGCATCTCGAAGTACACCGTATAAAGTTTACCGTTCCAAAATTCACCTCACTTTCCCCCAAAATCAATCACTAATAATACACTAATTCACTTCACTTTCCCCCAAAATCACTGACAATTTGCACTGAATTAACACTCACTCCTTCCGTAAATATCATAAGGTTTTCGTGCCACATAGTTGGGGGCCATTTGTAATGGTTTTGGAGAGATATTTACTATTAATAATAATAAAAGCGCTCCTTTAGTTGGGCGTCATTTGTAATGTGTTAGAGGTACTTAAACTTGCCTCACTAGTTGGGCGTTATTTGTAATTGTTTAGAGAACTTAATCTTGATTACTGTTAATAAGAATAACGTTAATTTAAGTAAGAAACTGATTATTGAAATAGTCGCCCACTTTTGGGTGATCAAAATGAAACATTTAATTGTGTATTAATCTAATAGTGTATCTGTATTGTTGTCAGCTTCACTAAAAAAAGTACATAATGTGTATTATTATATGTAGCCAAGGGCGCCAGATCATTTATATATCATGATCAAAATAATATATTAAACCTCGGTTAAACAGAGGCAGAGCATCGAAATTCCTATCTCCAGCCGTAGTGAAACTTACGTAATCTAACCTTACGATAATTAGTTCAGGAGTATGGTGTTGCCTTATAGTAATTTCTAGCTACTAAAGGAAACCAGTCAAACATTTGAATTTAAAATGAATTTAATATATAAAAACAACAAGTTCAAGAAGAATAAAATACTAAAGATAATAATAATAATAAATTTTAATGAAATAATCTATTGAATTTACTTGTATTATGGGTCTTGATTGGAAATTAGAGTATACTGAGTTAATTTAATAAAATATAGATTGAATTTAATATGCATGAGGGCCTACTGATTTGACTGGAGTAAAACTGTTTAAATCGCTCACCGCATTGAAGATCATTGTAGTTGGATTGTTGCGTAGAGAGTTCCTGAAGGCCCTGATCTTCCTCAAAGTAATTAATTTATATGTGGATGACGGAATAAATTCCATAAATCATCCCTGTGACAATAGCCTCGTACACAACCATGTCACAGTTTGATAAGACAGAATGTCTTATCAAATTCACATACTTAATAGTCAACTGTCTAGTTTAGCACTGCGTTACAGACTCCATCTCGCTACAAGTTCCACTCTTCTCCAGCAATTCATTAATAATAATCCATTTCAGTTGGGCGGCCGTCATATATATAACGTTCCCAGGTAAGGCACGTGCCCACCCCCACTGAAGTCACTAGGCAATTTGCATGCCTTTCTCACATCAACAATGACAATACTTCTTTGTAGTAATTCTCGGGAGGTCCAGCCCACCTTTTGTATAAAGTTGCAAAGAACTCATTCATCGGCCCAGCATTGTTAGTGGCAAGTCTTCTTAGAATCCCCTCTTAGTATGATTTGTATACTGGTAGAATACTTGATGTGAAATACATAAGTGTCTATTTATGTCATTTCCAAGAAGCCTTGGATAAGCCGCCCTTCTGCGAACAACCCTCTTCTTCTCTTGTTCGAATTTTCTTCAGAAATAATATTCAGTCAAGCGTCTAACTTATTTCAAATATACTGTGTATCGCTCCAAGTCCTTTCAATTGCCATAATAGTCTACATTACCGCATAATAATAGATATAAACATATTAGTTAACATAATAACTAATAAAAGGTAAAATGTAAAATTAAAAAAATATTGATAGTAATAGTAATAATAATAATAATAATAATAATAATAATAATAATAATAATAATAATAATAATAATAATAATAAAATATACAAAATTATTTCCTTCTGGTCACAAATTGGGACCATCACAATATTTTATCCAGTTTTAAAGAGTATGTTTTCCAATGTCATAAACTATAATGTAAACATCCATATCTTGATTTTTACTACCGAAAATGGACGATCCTTTGTTGCTTTCGGTCATATTTTACACCTCCCCTTACCCCCTCACCCCTATATATTTACCCCCCGATGATCGTACACTTCAGACGATGCCATAAATGAATTAAGCGACCTCGAAAACGGTATATTGCCAACTTTTAATAGAATCCCACCAGTATTAACGAAGTTATTATTTTTTTCCACCTAGAATTGCGATTCGTCACACTGTGCAACGTCAGTGAACTATGAAGGGAGCCAGCCCTCAGTGTACTGTAAAGCCGCGCTGGGCAGTCAAACGTAGTTAATGTGAGAATTAGTGTCGCAGTAGAATGGAGCAATGAATGAACATCTTCTACAGCAAATTGCGTAAAACGGTGACGCAGACACATGACATGTACAAGCAAGTGTTCAGACCGAAAGCAGTTGGCACATACAATTCTTACGAGGTTGAAACACTTCCACGACAGGAAGGAAACGATGTAGGATGAGCCTCATTTGGGTCGACCGGCGAAATGTAGAATCCGAGACAAAATTGAGGGATTGAGATACACGATGGTACGAGATCAACATCGGTCTCTTTGATTTATGGTGGAGGAGAGACATTATCAAGGACACGGTGTGCACCATCGTCCTTGAAGATATGGGTATGAGGAAGATCTTACTGCTTGTGCCTCACGAGCTTACAGACCGAAAACAAATTGGATGGAAACCTGTGATTATTTCACTACCGTGCGTTTCAGAATCCATCCCTTTTGTGAACCATCGTCTTAGTGATTAGTGCTGGTGCCACAGGTTCGATTCTGAATTAAAACAGCAATCGTTGTATTTGCGTTCACTATCTTCACCTGCGGAAGTCGAAGTTCGTGACGGCAATCTAAAGTCATGTAACAGTGATTCTGCGATCGAATCCTTAAGATGCATTTTCTGACAGTTTCCAGAATTTTCATGAATGTTGCTAAAAGTGTGTTGTAGTGGATGATGATTATCTCAAGACCAATAGATGTACGGTAATCGGTTCTTATCTTCTGTTTTGTTTGCTTTCACCAAACATCTTAGGCACACATGGTTTTGCCTTGGCTTTGGACACCGTCATGTTAATATTACTGACTGCAGTTCAAGTTGAAGCTTAGAATAGTCGGCAGATGTGACTCAGAGCCAGAATGTGAGGCTCTGGAACTGAGCATTGCGCCCGCTGTATTGGTAATCATGCTGGCTTTAACTGTAAGTTAGGTCATAAGTGTATGCATGAATTTAAGCGAAATAATTACAAATATGCAAATTGGAGCTGGATGAATGTGTATATCAAGCCAAAAGCCAAAACAATATTTTTTTGAAAGTTGAAAATCGTTCTAGATCAGAGACCGGTACGCTTGGTGTCGGCGGTTGAAGAACAACTCATTCTCGTAAGAGTTCATTCTACGAGCATGGCAGTTAGGTGCACGCTGTAAAGTAAATACAAAATTCATCTAACTTCGAAAAATCAAAAATCCTATGTAAAACCTAAGTTCAAAATCCTAAATTTGAAAATGTTACACCTAAACCAATTCAGAAATTTGGATGCTTCAAATAAATTCCTAAGCCAGCACACTACGAAACTTCTACATGATGAAATTCTCTTTCTCTCTTGTGTCGATTTATAGTGGTTCCTCTCCTCTCATACCTCTGTTCCGCGGTGTTCCTGGGTCAGCTTCCCTCGTACAGAATCGAACTCCGGACATCATCGCGTAGACATCCGTCACAGCATCTACTCGTCCGGGCATCGAACTGAAGTCAAGAACTGGGATGGCTCTAGTTCTGAAGTCGAATTGCGGTTACATATTCTATATTTTTATTTTAAATTGCTATTATCCTACCGGTCACATCCTTGAGGACGATGGTCGAAGGGGTACTATGTGGCCCTGTGGGTTCACTTCCTGCTGGTGGAATTGTACTAATAAAACACAAGAAATGCCATTTATCCCTACCAAGTCCGATACATGCATGTCCACGCCATGGACTCTGGGAGACGGGTACACTTTGTGTGCGCGGCTAAGTTATGTAAGGGCGAAAAAGCGAGTTCCCGACGCTTAAAATGGGGACCCAGCAGCTAAGGGAAACAAACCTGAAAGAAAACATCGGCCCTCCAGGATTGCTGGGGGTTGGCGTTGGGCTAACAACCCAATCCGTAAAAAACTCTCGTTACGAAATCTGAAGAAGAAATAGCCGGACTGACCTCTTTACGACGACCCACAAACTTTTAAAGGACTTGAGAATTGGCTCATGGAATGTCTTAACTCTTTACCAAGCTGGAAATCTAAAAAAGTTTCGCGATCAGCTCGATGAGTATCGATTAGATATTACTGCTATTCAGGAAGTGAAATGGATTGGTGAAGGAGTGATAGAGAAAAAGAACCATATGGTATTCTACAGCTGCCAAAAGAAGGAACATACGTTTGGTACTGGTTTTGTTGTTAATAAGCAGGTGAAACATCTTATCATGGATTTTCGGAAAAAATCGCATAGACTGTACAGACTCAGAATTAAAGGGAAGTTTTTCAATTATAGCCTTATCTGTGTTCACGCTCCAACGGAAGAGAAGAGTGATGAAGATAAAGATTCATTATGTGATGAATTAGATGAAATCTACAATGAATGCCCAAGAGCAGATTGTAAAATAATTTTTGGGGACATGAATGCGAAGATCGGAAAGGATTGGAAAACACAGTCTGCATGATACTTCTAATGATAATGGAATTAGACTTGTACATTTTGCCTCTTCAAGAATTATGGTAGTGGGACGTACAACTTTTAATCACAAGGACATTCATAAGATGACATGGAAACCTCCAGATGGAAGTACTTTTAACCAAATTGACCACCTCCTAATACATGCAAGACAGTTCTCTAACTTGATGGATATTAGAAGTTATATGGGGACCAATATTGACTCCAACCCCTACCTTGTGGTAGCAACCATTATAAATCGAATATCTAATGTGAGAAACCGGCATGGATCCAATGCAAGAAAGTTTAACTGTGGGCGGCTGAAGGAGCCCAAAACTGCCTTGAAATATGTCAAACTGCTTAGTGAGGCTCTGATAGATTTGTCTAATAGTGAGAGTATTGATGAAATATGGAAAAATCTTAAAGACACTTTGTTAAAAACTGCAAATGAAGTTTTAGGAAGGGAAGAGAAAGTTAGGTATAACTATTGGTTTGATGAAGAGTGTGCACGAGCATCAACATTAAAAAATGAAGCATACAAGAGAATGCAACAGAGGAATCACACTCGAAAAGCGGTAGAAGAGTGCAGAACTTCCAGAAGACAAGAAAAGAGATTGCACAAGAAGAAAAAGAGACAGTGTGAGAGGAAGGAATTGGAAGAAATGGAACAGTTGAAGGGGATGAATGATGTGAGAGCTTTCTATCAGAAGCTAAATAAGAGCCGTAAGGATTTCCAGCCCAGAACAAATTTGTGTAGAGATAAAGAGGGAATAATATTGGGTAGTGAGGAGGCAATACTAGAAAGATGGGCACAATATTTTGATGAACTGCTGAATGAAAGTCCAGTTGACGACCAAGAAACCTTACCTCCTGCAAAAACAAGAGAATTGGAAAAAGAAGTATCGGTACCTACTATTGAGGAAGTTAAGCTTGCCATTAAGAAATTAAAGAATAATAAAGCCCCAGGAATGGACGTGATACAATCAGAGCTTGTGGAAAATGCTGGAAATGAATTTACTAAACACTTTCACAAACTTGTGGCTAAGATATGGATAGTTGAAATGATTCCTGATGAATGGAATGTAGGTATCATCTGCCCGATACATAAGAAAGGTGATATCATGTTGTGCTCTAACAATAGAGGGATTTGCCTATTATCCATTGCCTATAAAATATTCTCCAACATCCTCTTTAGCAGACTGGCGCCATATGTGGAAAATGTAGTTGGTGACTATCAATGTGGATTTCGCCAAGGAAGAGCTACTACGGATCAGATTTTCACAATCCGACAGATACTTGAAAAATGTAAAGAATTTGGAATTGATACACACCATCTTTTCATTGATTTTAGGTCAACTTATGACAGTATTGACAGAAATAATCTCTATGTAGCAAGGAAAGAGCTAGAGATCCCTAAGAAACTGATCACTCTGGTGAAAGCTACCATGAACAATACTAGGAGTCAAATTAAGATACAGAACATGATATCAAATGATGTAACGACCAAGAATGGAGTTAGGCAGGGAGATTCATTATCATGCCTTTTGTTCAATATAGCTTTTGAGAAGGTTATTAGAGATTCAAGAATCAACAGGAGAGGAACCATCCTTTATAAACCTGTTCAAATTTTGGCATACGCAGATGATATCGATATAATTGGAAGAACACCAAGAGCAATGAGAGAAGCTTTCACTAGCTTTGAAAAAGCAGCAAGGAAGATGAATCTACAGATAAATAAAGAGAAAACTAAGTATATGCCCGTAACCAAGAAAGAATACCCTAGTGGCTCCACATGCATAGAAATTGATTCTTATAAGTTTGATGTTGGGCGTAATTCCAAGAACAATGTTAGCTCTGAAATCTAGAAACGTATACTGTCTGCTAATAAGTGTTATCATGGCCTCAGAAAGCATCTGAAGTCCAAGCTGTTGTTCAGGAAAACTTAAGTCCAAATGTATAAAATTTTAGTAAAGCCTGTATTAACATATGGTGCTGAGACCTGGACACTCTCAAAATCTAATGAAAGACAACTTGGTAATTTTGAAAGAAAGATTTTGAGGCGAATTTTTGGGCCAGTGGAGGAAAACGGTGAATGGAGAAGAAGATATAACCATGAACTCTATGATTTATATAATGAACCATATATTGTAAAATGTATAAAGATCAGAAGGTTGTAGTGGGCAGGACATGTGATGCGTGCTAATGACAGAATGATAAAAAGGATACTGAATGCAATGCCAGAAGGAACCAGGAAAGTCGGAAGACCAAAGCAAAGATGGGAAGATGGAGTGAGAGAGGATGTAAAGACAATTGGAATCAAGAATTGGAGGAGCTCAGCACTTAACAGGAAAGAATGGGGTAAACTTCTTCAGAAGGCCAAGGCCCACAGAGGGCTGTCGTGCCAGTGATGATGATGATGATGATGTACGATGAGCGTATTTCGTAAGACCAGGCTTTGTTGAATCGTAAGTTACGGTTAGGCTATAACACTTTCATGATTCATACATCCGCCATCTTGAAACTATTTGGCTAATGACCTTGTAGTTTGGGCAAAAGACGCTTCCACCATTAAGGTATACTGTTGCAAAACATGTTAGAGATCAGATGATTTGGTTAGTAGTAATTTGATTTAAGCTCAGAACGTTTGGGCAGGCGCCATTTATTTTTTGTTATGATGGCGGCGAAATGCAACATGACACTGAGTTGTCCCTTGCTAGTGCTACCTCTGTACCAAAGTTGGTTCGATTTGCTTTCGTTGTGTTTGAATTCATATGGGGATCGATTTGCACACACACGCGGCCGCCATCTTCAAACGATTGGGCGGATGACCTTGTAGTTTGATCAAAAGACGCTTCCCACATGAAGGTATGCTGTTGCAATATTTGGTAGAGATCAGATGATTAGGTGAGTCGGGTTAATCGTAATTTGATTTAAGCTTTAAACATCTGGGTGGCCGCCATTACGTTTCCGTCAAGAAGGCGGCGATATAAAACATTACACTGAGGTGCCCTTTGCTAGGGCTACCTCTGTACCAAATTTCGTTCAATTCAGTTTCACCGTGTTTGAATTGTTAGGGGGAAGGGGGGGGGGAGACAAACCAAATGGCACAGACATACACCGACACACACACAGACAGACAAACAATTTTTGCCCTGTGTAGATCTCATAAGTCTACTTTCATTTTTTGCAAAAATCGAAAGTAGGCTAAAATTGTGAATAGCTTTCATAATTTTGTCTTTCAATTGCATGAAATGCATCCATTACTACTGAATGTTCAAATAACATTCTCAACAGTTCCTTATATCGTTGAAATTTCATGTTACTTACAAATCAATGTTACTTGATAGTTTGCCTGTCTCCTATGCGTTCGTATACCATCCATCCGATTGCGTTGAAATTTGGGTGAGTTGTTGTGTGCACTCCAGGGAAGGTTTCTGGCTACAAATTATTTCTGTAACACAAAAGGGTGGGAGACTTAAAATTAAACGTGATCTAGAATACGATCAACGATCCTATCAATCCTACTTAAAAATCAAATATCTTAAAAATCTCCAAAATGGATTAAAAATACTGAAATATTGCAAAATAGAAATATTCTGTCTGCGAATTAAAATACAAAAATCATCTAACTTCAAAAATCAAAAATCCTATATAATGCCTAAGTTCAAAATCCTAAATTTGAAAATATAATACTTTAACCAATCCAGAAATATGGTGGCTTCAAATAAATTCCTAAGCCAGCAAACTACGAAATTTCTACATGTTGAAATTTTTATCTACCTTGTGTCGATTTATAGATGTCTCGTGGAGGTTCCTCTTCTCTCATACCTCTGTTCCGCGGTGTTCCTGAGTCGGCTTCCCTCGTACAGAATCGAACTCCAGACATCATCGTGTAGACATCCCTCTCATCATCTACTCGTCCGGGCATCGAATTGACGTCAAGAACTGGAATGCCCTAGTTCTGACGTCGAACTGCATTGCAGCTTAAAATGGTTAAGAGCTTGCCTTCAATATTTGTTGTAATTGTTTATCACAACTGTCGTGGAATTGTTTATATCGTTCACTATTGGCAATTAGTGATACGTCTTAAAATTGACTAAGTCTTTTCGGTTGTACTTCGAAAATTATAGCACGAGCCTCAATTATAAATGCCCTAACGCATTATAATGCAATAATGCCTACTGTTTGACTTGATAGTAAATTGGCTGGGGAATTCATTTATTTTGCTGCGAGAAGTTGGAGATTCCCTGTCTTCAACAATTCTGTCTCGTGTCAGGGACGATTAGATTAGATTAGATTTTTATTAAATCCATTTGATCAATTACATGTATACAATGCCTTTTTGATATAGGAAACGTCAGAAATTACATCTATTAAATAAAAGAACTAACAGGTATATATTACTAATACAATAACTATTTATAACTTATTAAAATAACAGATCTTAAGAGATACAATCTTCTTGGACAACTATTTACACCTTACTCTATTATCATAATATGAAAACTTCATTCTATAAATACAACAACTTACAGCTAGGTATTACAATTGAAATAGAAAAGTAAAATATAATTATAGATTGCATCGCTCCTATACGCTAAGATATTCAACTACAGAGTAAAAACAATGGCACTGCAGATAAGCTTTCAACATTCTATCAAAGGTTTTTAGTTTTGGGGAAAGTTTTATATACTGGGGTAGTTTATTGTATAATTTAACTCCTGTGGGAAAAGTTCCTTTTTGATATATGCTTGTGAGTGTGTGAAATATGAATGTTTTGATTTTGTCTTGTGTTATGCCTATGAACACCATTATTTGTTTTAAGAAAAACATCTTTATTCATTAATGTCATGTTGTATCCATAGTCCTAAAGACATTTTTTCTGATTTATTTTCTATTTCATGACCATTTAATGTTATATTGGGCTTCACAGGATTCCTATTCTGTAAGGTGTGGAAATTTAGAGATACTGTTTTTTTATAGTTTATTATGAGGTGATTATCGTGTGACCATTTGGTTAACTCTTCTGTAACGGAGTCAGCAGACTGCTGTAAGACCTGTTTAGTTTCGCCTTTTATTACGAGTGTTGTATCGTCCGCAAACAAAATTGCCTTATGTGAATGAACTTTCTGTGTTATATCATTGATATAGAGAAGAAAGAGTAGTGGGCCCATAACCGATCCCTGGGGTACTCCAAATTTAATAATTCCCTCATTGGACATTGTTTCATTAAGTAATTTGGTTCCATCATCCTTGTGTCTTAAGCTTACTATTTTTCTACGCCTTGTTAAGTAAGACTCTATCCATTTATTAGCTAGACCTCTAATAACATATTGATTTAGTTTTGTGAGGAGGATTTTATGGTCAACAACATCAAATGCTTTCGATAAATCCAAGAATAGGCCAGTTACATGTTCCTTATTGTCAATTAATTTCAGTATACTATTACTACATTCATGAATTGCTGTCTGTGTAGATTTTTTCGTTCTTAATCCATGTTGTGAGTTTGATAGTATTTTATTTTTTCTATAAAACTTATGTCTCTTATACATGATTTTTTCCACAATTTTTGCAATACCAGTTGGTAAGGTAATAGGACGATAGTTATCTAATTCATATTTTGAACCGTTTTTGTGCACTGGAATTACTTTTGATAACTTCAAAATATCCGGGTATGTTCCTGAGAGAATTGAACTGTTTATTAAGTGCGTAAGTGGATTTATTATATTTTCTGCACATTTCTTTAAATTTGCATCAGGGATGCCATAAATGCCATCACAGAATTTATTTTTAGCTCTTTTATAACTATTCTTACCTCTTCACTTGTGACATGATTTATACATAAAGAATCACTGCATATAATTATTTTATTATTAGAATTTAGTATATTTACCTGTGATTGATTTAATATTTTTTGTGGAATTTCCAGAAAATAGTCATTAAAAGTGTTTGCTATTTCCTCTGGATTATTAATCACTTTATTATTCCTGGTCAGTGTAATGTCCCTTTGTATTTTAGCAGATTTTCCAGTTTCTTTCTTTATCACGGACCATATAGCCCTGTTTTATTAGATGATTGGGAAATAAAATTATCATTATGCATTTTCTTTGGTATTCTTATTACCTTATTTAATATGCTAGTGTATTTTTTGTAGTATAAATTGAATTCAGGTGTTGTGTGGTATTGTTTATACAGTGCGTCAGGGAATGTTCTCCGCAGTGCCTAGGCACTGCTACGTTAGGTGAGAGCCGGAGTTAAGTTGGCAGCGCGGTGCCAGACCTTTCGCTCACTCGCCCTGGCTGTCTTCTCCAAGGTCGACAGCATATCAGAACACACGTGTGAGCTGTGCTGTGTTGTGCCAACTTAACTCCGGCTCTCACCTAACGTAGCAGTGCCTAGGCACTGCGGAGAACATTCCCTGACACCCTATATAATTTGTGTAGAAATGCCTTTCTTTGAAATGAATTTCTAATCCCTGTTGTTATCCAATTGCTAGTTTTGTTATTATGAATAGTTCTTTGTTTAAAGGGGAATGCTGTTTAAATTTTTTTAGGATTCTGTTAAATGCATTAAATTTATCATTTACATTTTCTAGTTTATAAATTTCTGACCATGTTCCCTTATTTAATAAGTCATTGAAATATGTAACATTTGTTTCAGTGAATGACCTGCACTTTGATTTTATTCCTTTATCATTATTAGACTATTGATTGTTTCGGGTACTTCAAAACTCAGTATTTATCCATAGTGGTCACTAAAACCCGGACAATAGTCTTCTATTGAATGGTGATATTTATCTGTATTTATAAAAATTTGATCAGGAGTGGTTTTACTAAATTTTGTTATTCTTGTTGGGGTATTTACTGTAGGTTTCAGTCCATAGGAAATTAGTAACTGCATTAATAATTCACAATTTCTATCACATTTCAAGAAATCCACATTTACATCCCCACAAATTACTATTATATCGAGATTTACTTTGCTCATGTTATTGAGTAACAATTCTAATTTATCTATAAATAAACGAAAATTTTCCTGACGGAGAACGGTATATGCATACCATTATTTACTTAAACTGCTGTATTTTTACGGCAGAAAATTCAAAATCCTGTTCCATAATTAGATAATCATGATCTAAATTATTTCTTAAGAAGATACAAGTACCACCATGGCTAATATTAGATCTAGAGTATTTACTAGCTAGTATAAACCCTGGGAATTGAATTAATTCGAGTTGTTCCTCTTTCAGCCAATGTTTTGAAATACATAGTGCTGAGATGTCTTTATGTTCATTTTTAAGCATTAGATTTATGTAATCAATTTTATTATAGAGAGACTGAACATTCTGGTGGTAAATTTTAAATTTGTTAATTTTGCAAACTTGTGTTGGTGATTTATTTACATTATTATTATCATAATTGTTATGTATTATTATTGTTTCTAGACAAATCCGAAATACCATTGTTGCACTCAGTTAAATTTGACATCAAAAGATACTCATCTGAATGCCAAACCTCACGTGTGGCTTCTCTTGGCAGTTTCGCTGCTTCCACTCTGAAGATATTACTGTTGAACTATTCTTACCATTTGAATTCACAATTTTGCAGATTTCATTACAAGATACTCTTTTCCTAACTTATTTAAGTGTAGGCCATGCCGAGTGTGGAAATTCCTGTCTAATTTACTTACATCTATAATTTGGACATGTGGAAAACTCTTACAAATTTCATTAATTTTTCCATTTGTAGCCTCTATTTCTATATTAACACATGATTTGGGAATTACGTAATATCTCTGCGGAATGTTTACAATAATGATATTTGTGTTATGCATGGATGGCAATGTACCCTTTAAATCTTTGATTACCTTTTTACTCTCGTTTCTATAGACGTCGTTTGCTCCAGCGATGATAACTCCATAGTCCTTTGATGTTAGGGACGCACACTCTCCTATCATCTCGTTCGTGACCGCTGAAATTGGAGCTCCTGGTTTTCCTGTCGAAGTGACCTCTATTTCTCCGCTTCTTTCCAATAAGCTTGCTGCTACATCTCGCCCGTGACTATCCGCAAACATCCGCATCTTCCTGGTTTTCCTCTTTATCACTTTCTTCTTTTCTTCTCGAAGTAAGTCATCGTTTTCTTCGACGAGCGCTCCAAATGAATTTGAAACGGGAATTTCAGTTACATGTAATCCATTCTTCGGCCTAGAATTATTCAATCTTACACTACCAGCAACCACTGTCGGCCAAGTTTCCTTGCTTTCTTCTCTGTTTCTTTTTAATTTATTCAACTCTTCCACTAACTTAGCAATATCTTCCTTTAGCAGCTTTATAATTTCACCTTTTGAGGACAGTTCGTTTCTCAGGTTATGCCATTCGCATGACGGTACCGGTAGGCCTACATTACGACAATCGGTTTCACTTTTCTCCTCACTCAATTTTACCTGAGATTTTGTGATGATTTTATTTGCTTTTTTTACTTTTATTTTGCACGACGAGCATAAATCCGTAACGGTTACACTACCTGACGAGACACTAACACTGTTTACTGACGACATACTAGAGATCTAAGTTAGCCTAGATGTTTACACCAAATTACACTAAATTTATTATAATTATTACTACCTAAATGAATTAATCTAATTACCTACCAATAAAGAAGAATGTGAAATACGTGTACCTTCCAATCGGGTGAAATCTCGTAAAAGCACCACTGCTCTACTTGGTTCGAACAGTGATTGAAGAAGTCATCGAATCTTTGGATACACGTTCCCACAAGTTAGTTTAAGTTTATTAAATTATCAATAAGAATTTCTAAATACTATCAATATTCCGTATTTCACTTGACCTAAGGAAAGTAACTTTATAGATTTTAAACCTCTGATATAATATTTTACCACTTTTATCAAATATTTACACTAGCTGCTATTTCACTACACTTTCACTGTGACGCTATCATGCCTCAACAGTATTATTACTATTTATAATTTACAATAATTATAATAATATCAGAGTATTCTCTCCTTGACATACAATCCCCCTTGACCGTGAATTTTGCGGAAAAGTTCATAGGCGAAATGAGAGTTGCACTTCCAGGGAATGGCGAGGTGAATGAAACTCAAAAACCCCTTCCGTCCAATCTTAACTTGACTGTGTTTCACAGGCGAAATGAAGAAAACCCGAGTTGCACTTCCAGGGAAACTCAAAACACATCCACCCTTCTCAGAAGTCTTAACTCAACACGACTCGACGGTTTGCTGCTGGCTGTATCTGGGGCAGTAGGTTCGCCCACTAGCTAGGCTGTAACAGGGATGATAGACTCGGCCATACCTAGCTCGTAAACTGTCGCCTCAGTAGTGGAATGGACATGGATGGAAGAAATTAAAATGTAAAAACACTAATAGTGGGCGATGTAGAAGATAGACATATGCTCTCGCGGACTTTTTTGTAGAATTTCCATGCTGAACAATTCTTACACTCATAGTATTTAGATATATTTAACGGTTTGCCCAGCGTAAGCTTACAAAACGCTCGGACGCCAGGTTTTTTCGATTTTTCCACTGAAATCGTTACTGCTCGTCTTCCTTTGATCATAAATAAATTATTTTCTACAGAAATCATCCTCGAGATAGCCTTTACAGAATGGTGAAAACCGCATCAAAATCCATCCAGTATTTCTCGAGTTTACCCGTAACATCCAAGAATCAGGGACTTTGCTTTATAATAAGTAGAGATGATAATAACATCAACATTATCTACCATAATTTGTTCACATCGCATCTCAAATTATAAATGTTATGAAGTTAAAATACTCTCTATTTAATAGGAAGAATATTAATATATTTGAATTTCAGCCAATGGCCATAGCGGGGTATTTTAATTGAACGCCTGTAGGCTCCCCATCAAGTTGAATTTCAAGTAGTTCCAACGTTGGCTAACAGAGATGCCTTTGTCACTGACACCTAGCGGCGAACGCTGGAACTTGATAGAGCATTTCTAACCAAATTACCTAACAATTTAGCTACACACTACGACTTTGGTCGGGATTGAACACGCGATCATTGGCATAGCAGATCAGCATGCTATCGACTACGCCACCGAAGCCATTGTAATAGGAAGATAATAAAACATGGTTTTCAGTTATCATTATTATTATTCGCTTATTTACATTTTATGACAAAAATAGGCTTATGAGAACACCTTTTGTCCGTGTGTGTGTATGTGTGTGCGTATGTGTGTGTGTGTTATGTGGTGTGTGTGTGTGTGTGTGTGTGACTCCCTAATAAATTCTAAACGGCTAGAGCGACTTCAATGAAACTCGGTCAGGTCATAGCAACATTTTGGCCGACCCCGACCGTGCCCTTCAAATTCTATTACGTTTCACCAATCCAACATGGCGGCTGTGCGAAATATTTCCCCAGCATTCAATATCTCCGAAACTATTACTGATATCACCCTGAAAGTTTGAACGGTGATAAAGGGCGCTACTAGAAGTTCACCTATGGCACTTTCAAACACCAGGTAACTACAAAACCAACATGGCGGCTAAGCGAATTTGAGACTTTTAAATAGACTTTACTCGCGATTTAACCATCCAAACGTAATGATACTTGGTACAGAAAATGTTTGTATGCATTGTAATGCACTGGCGTCTAATTTAGTTCAATTGTTTACATAACCTCTAAATGGTGGCTGTGCGAAATATTTCACAGGCATTCTATATCTCCGAAACTATTACTGATATCACCCTGAAATTTTGTACGGTGAGAGAGAGCACTGCTATACGATTACCTATGTAATTTTCAAAAACCTGTAAAGTACAAGACGATCATTGCGGACAAGCGAAGTTCAAACATTTTGATCGACTTTTCTCGCGATTTAACCATCTGAGCGCAGTGAAATGTGGTACAAGAAATTATTATACATATTGTAATGCATTGGCTTCTAATTTAGTTCAATTGTTTACATAACCTCAAGATGGCGGCTGTGCAAAATTTTTAAATTAAGTTTTTATTCCTTGCGTCTTAATCATGCGATCGAAGTGAAAGTTTGAATAATGAAGCTACGCAATAATTTTCCTTTAATGGTACATAACTATATGGCCTATACATATAACAATCCAAAATGGCGACCATCCGATATATTAAAACGGTTCTCAATATCTCCGAATCTTTTAAGCAATCAAAATGTTTTTTCTATTTCCATAGAGGCTATGGACATTAGTTCTCCTATAGGACTTTCAGTAAGCTGGTGAGCACAAATCCAACATGGCGGCGACGCGAAGTATAAATATTTAAATGGACGTTTCACGCGATTTAACCATCCGAGTGCAGTGAAAATGTGTACGGGTAATGCTTTGACAAATGTTAATCCACTGGCATCTAATTTATTTCATCTGTTTTCATAACCACAAGCTGGCAGCTGTGCGAAATTTTAAAATCTCGTTTTTATTTCTTGTGTCCTAATCATGCGATTGAAGTTTGAATATCACACGTACACAATAATATTCATGTAGGGCCTAATATTACATAAATAAAAATCCAACGTGGCGACCACAGTCTGAAAGACGGTTCTCAATATCTACGAATCTATTACAACAATGAAACTGAAATATTGCATATTGATAGAGGCAATTAATATGAGTAGGATATATGAAAATAGGCTGTATAGTTCTTCACGGAACTACTTGTTTTTATAATATTATTATTTTTGTTATTAAGAGAGTAAGAGGGTAAGAGATGCAGAGGTAGACCTAGGAGGCGATGGTTAGTTTCAGTATTTAGCGATTTCAAGGTGAGATGTGTAGAAGCAGAAGAGGCCGCAGTGCTAACTGCAAATAGGGGATCATGGAGGCGACTTGTTCACACACAGAGCCTTGTAGACTAGATTGGGTGTTGAAAGGCTAAACAGTCACAAATGAATGAATGAATGAATGAATTGTTATGAGTGCAGTGAACTTCACTTAAATATTATTTCTGAATTGCAATGATGGTTTCCGTACATAATTTGTGATGTAAACGGGCCGCCGCAACACGAATATTGAATGACGTGCGCAGAGATGACGACCACTACATTAGCTTCAACAGCTTGACCAAACTTACTTGAAGATCTACATAATGTTTTGTGTCGATGGGCTGAGGGCACTAAAGCACTTCGGACATCAAGCTCGATTGAAACCTGTCTTCCCGGTGGTCTCAATGTTATTTAGGAGCCGACGATCATGTTATTATGAGTTACATTCCATAATTTACATCAAATAATGGAAACGGTCATAGTGCCTGAACAGTGTAATGGTGCTATTAGCCATGTCTATAACAATAATGTCTTTTTAATGTAGAGTTGAATAATGCGATACTCATTAACATAACATATTCCCTGGCCTCCCAACAGGTGGCGCTGTGCTGTGCTGCGCTGCTTCCATTCATTGGCACGTGCGTAGCGAACTGCAGAGAGAAAAGTCACACTTCAAATTGCCGTTCCTCATAGCTCTGGTACCCTCCAGGGTGTGAGGGCTATTCCCCTTCCCTCCATCGTAGTGAACTGCATAGAGAAATGCCACACTTCAAATTGCAATTCCTCACAGCTCTGGTACCCTCCATGGTGTGAGGGCAATTCCCATTTCCTCCATCGTAGCATAGAGAAATGCCACACTTCAAAATTGCAGTTCCTCACAGCTGTGGTACCCTCACGAGTGTGAGGATATTTCCCATTCCCTCAGTCGTAGAGAAGTGAAGTGAAAAGTTTTCACAGCACACGTGGCCAAAACCTCCCGCATTTCATCATTATGGCCGACTTAAGCTCCACGACCGCATGGCCCCGGAACTCCACAGTCTCGATATATATCTAAATCACATTAACGCCTCACTGGTTCCCCTCCCGAAACCCACACGCCCCTCCTCCCAAACTACTCCTGACACAGTTATTGCACATTACTCCCTACTCCATTTAATACGTGTCACCGTCTTACCACTCATTGGAGGCGATCATGCCCCAGTTCTTCTGAACTTTGAAATCCCCACCCGCAACACACCAACACCACCTCCCCGCATGACACAAAACTTTTGTTCGGCCAACTAGCCGGCCTACCGCAGCTATATTCCAGATCACTTGCTGACCACCACCCTGCCTTTGAACTCGCAAGGATCAGTGGATACATACACCACTCACCTACAAGATACCTTACAGCAGGTACCACATTCTCCTTATCCCATATACCCGTTCCCGACCTCCCATCCCCCCATCCCCCAAAGCCCTCCGCTTCCTTGCCCTCTCCCACTCCTACCACACCACATACCTGTGAACCAGGGATCGCTACTTCCTTCAAAGGCACCACCAGACATTAAGACAAGTGAAGTCTTACATCAAGGCCCATAAGCGGTTGTCATGGCATAACACCTGTTCACGATTGAACGGCATGTCCCCCTCACTCTCCAAGTTCTGGCGCCATCTCAACCGCCTCAAGGCAAAACCACTCCAATGAAATACCCCACAATCTACAATAACACCGCACCACCAGATGATCCCGCCAAGTTGGATATCTTTGCCAATCGACTCGCCCGCGTGTTCCACGATGCACCAGATCCAACATTCACCTACGATGAAGACGAGTTTATCACCACAGTGCCCCTACGCCTCTACCTCCAGCCCTCTACCACTCATGTCTTCTCACCACACCCTCTCGTCGCCCCCATCACTGAAGCCGACATTTCCCTTGCAACCAATACTGCACCCGGTCCCGACTCCATCCGATGCCGGCATCTTAAGGACCCCCCCCCCCCCGCCCTATCATTCTTCAACGCTCTAACACACCTATATAACCATCTCCTCCACACTGGTTTCTACCCTACCCCCTGGCGCCATGCCACTATGCTTCTCTACCCAAAACGCGACAAACCACTCTTCTCCCCTGATTCATACCGACCCATCTGCCTAACCTCCGCCCTCTCCAAAACCGTCGAGAAAATCCTAACCAAACGAATCCACACCCATCTCCAGCGTCACCAGCTCCTTCCTCTCTCACAATGTGGTTTTCGACCCCATCTCTCAGCTCAAGACCAACTCCTCCGCCTCTCCAGCAGAAAACTACAACCGCCCCGCTCCCACCTTATTTATCGCCTTCGACTTTCAGAAGGCGTTCGATACAGTTTGGAGCGACACTAGAGTCGTAAAACTGCATTACTTCCACCTCCCCCACACCTACATCCACTTTTTAAACACCTTCCTCCGTAACCGCACCGCACGAATCACCATTAATGGCCACTACTCCCGACCTATCCCCTTCGAACAGGGCGTTCCCTAGGGCTCCGACATTTCCCCCTCCTCTACATCTTATTCGTCGCCAACATTTAACAGCCCTTCCCTCCCATGCAACTATTACAGTTCGCTGACGATACCGCTATAGTTGCACTATTTGCCACCGTCACTCAGATCAACACCCATGTTCAACCCTAAATCGATCTCTTCACCTCCTGGTGTGGCAAATAGCATCTGCGATTGAACTCCAAAAAAACGCAGACCATCCTCTTCCGCCCCCGTAGGCGAGCTTTCGTTCCAACCTGCAAATCACGTCAATCTCAATCTCCACCTTCATCGCCACAGCTTAGTCCCTACTCCGTCCGTCTGCTACCTCGGCCTTCGATGCAATGAATTCTACACCTTCCGCCCCTACTTTAAGTCAAAACTCCCCACGACACGAAAGCGGGCGTATCTTCTACGGCGTCTGGCCGGAACAACTTGGGGCCTAAATGAAAAATTTCTTCTTCATACTGTAACCCGATTCACAAGATTGTCAGGGGACCGCAGACCACAAACGACCTTCCCAATGCCCCCATCCATCGACCCCATATTCTCAGAGGATGGACTGTGCCCTTAGACTAGCCCGCACGAGAATGCTACACCCGGGTAGTATCGGGTTGGATGAGAGGTCAGTGGTTATAAAAAATCAGCCCAACGAGAACACACACCCAAAAATACTTAAAGCTAGCAATAAATAGTCCAGTCTTAGGTAAAAGATCACAACTTTATTCATCAATAACAAATCCCTAACCTACTTTGGAGGGTATAAATCGGCTAATCCGCAAATCTAAATAAAAGAAATTAATAAATGATCAGTTAAAGCCTCAACTTAATTTAAGCTAAACCCTCTCGAAGACCTTACACAAATGAATTAAATTGCAATCAATCTAGGAACGTGATACGTAAACAAGCCCTAAGCACTACAAGAACTCATGAAAAATACGAATAATTACACCCTGAATTTATAACAAAACAAGTGACTTACACGTCGACAATAGCAAAAGTTTTTCATTACATTTAACAGCACCAATAAAAATATCTAAGTTATGATGGTATCACTTCAACATTTAACGTTATTTTAAAACTTGTTTGCTAAATCCTATCTTTACATTAAAATGTAGACGAGATGCGTCTACATCAAAGAAAATAAACAAAGCTATGCACGCCTTTATGCCTGTCAAACAATAACATTTAACTAATACACACAGGGTTCATAAAATGGTCATACAACAACACATAAATAGTACACTCCTCTAATTTATTCATGTTTACAATTCCAGCCTACACAAACTTAATGTTGTTTACATGAAATCGTCATCTGCGTGTAACGTTAGGATGGCGAAAGCGTAGTTATAACTACGGCTCACATCGCTTGATTCCTAATCGCCGGTGCCTTCAGGTTGTCACCGCGATTACAATCAGTCGTGTCAAAAATAGTGTAAAAGCCGTCCTAGTGTGTCTAATATCTAACAAGCGGTCGAAGAACGAAATAACATCGCAGAAATCGACGTCAACAAAACAAAACATCAGAGAAACAAGCAAGAATTAATTAAGCTTCAATATTAGGTTCAATATTAGTAAAAGACTTAGCCTACATCTTATGAATTTTTAAGTTGAGTATTAGGTCATAAATAATTCTCTCATCGTGTATGAAAACGGAGAAGAATGAATAACTGCACTGTGTTTTAGATCCCTTATTGGGGGGTGGTTGGATCTAAAACGGAAGAGTTATTGTGTTAATTTATAAGGAAGTGCCTAAAAGGGGGTAGCTTCCCGTAGTCGGGCAAGCTGACCAGTGTAGAATGTTGTTTAGTGTTAGGAGGCTAGGGGGCGCTCCTATAAAAGATGTAGGTGTATTTTAGGGGATAGAGCTTAGCGTACAGGTCAACGCGCTGGTCTTCCAGCTGGCTGGCTAGTTATATAACCGACGTGCACGCGTCAGCTATATGGCGCGTGCTGCTCCTAGCAGTCGGGTCGCTGCGTGAATACAATGCTACCTGAGCTAGCAAGTGCCTGGCTACTGTGTGTCACGCCTAATCATGACGGAGGATTCAGGAAGGGAGTTAGGACGTAAAGAGGCGTGTAAACAGTAATACAGGTGTAGTGTACTGACCAAGTATTTATTGGTCAGTAATATGGAATTATGAGTCCCTTTTAAGGGATGTAGTAAATGTTACAATGTAAGTGTACAAACTTGTGTATACAATTTGTGGGTAAAGGTTACAAAGTACAGGATTCTGAACACTGCTGACTCACCTGATGATAACAGCGATAGCCTCCGGCCGACACACTGTAAGACTGGTAATTGAGAGAGCTTGACCTCTTTAAGGCTCCCTCTTATATTCTCCGGCGTTGTGCTGTCAGCATTCCGCTGCATAGATGTCCCAGTTAATTGTGTGTCGCTGTTTGTGGTAGTGATGCAATTATTGTGTAAGCTTTCCAGACTGGTTAGCTGCCCTTGCGGTGTTAATAGATGTTGGTCTGGACTTACAAGATTTGCCAGTTAGGGGTGATTTAAATAGATGATGGGGGGGATGGTCTCCAGGGGGTGCAGACCCCTGGGGGACTGTACAAGCCTCTTCCCCTATTTAGTTCGCGTCCCCGCGAACGGGAACGGAACTTGAGGTTGGGATGTTGATGTATTAGATATAGTTGATGTAGCAGTTAGTTCTTGAAGCCCCCTCGTATCTTCTGTTGGTGTCCTCTTCGTCGTCGTCGTATAGATGTGGTGATGTCGTGTAGATGTGTAGGTGTGAGATCAGCTCGTGTTCAGAGGGGTGGGTTATGGGATAGACATATATATATATAACATTGACATTGGCATAGACATTGCATGAAAAAAAAATCGATATTGACATATTGAAAGTTTGAAGAGAAAATAAAATACTTGGTGCTGATAGTTATGCGGTACATTGTTGTGCAGGGAGGAAAAAAACCCAGGGTTGGACGGAAGATTGTGCCGTCCTCCCTATCTTAGGGAAAAAGTGCTCCCTGCAATGAGAAAGATAGAAGAAATAGACAAAATGGGTGTTCCAGGGTATAATTTAAGGGAAATATTCAAAATGCATTTATTGATTTGGGATAAAACGGAACACCCTGCCAAATGGGGAAGTTAGAAGAAAGAAAAATGAAAGAAAACAAATCATAGACATTGTGTACATGTGATTTTAACAAACAAAAAAGTATACCGTTTAATGTGCTATGTTGCGATGTTCATATGTTAACATTTAGGAATATTATTGATCACCTCCGTGGACAATGTGGGGTGCGAAGTATTATATATATATTGATTTCTAGCGAAATAATTGCCCGTGGGCGCATGAATTTGTATTAAGTTACCCTTTAAAATTATCAATTACAATGATCTTACATCTAACTTAAGCGCGCTAATCTCTTATGATTCTAGTTTTTGGTACCTCGCGTGCACGCTACCCCTTTGTACGTATGCTTGCCGTCTCACGGCTCATCCTTCACGGCCACTTCCTGGTACGGTTTAGTGGTCGTACCGCTTGTAATGTATCCTTAATTCTTAATCTGTGAAGCATTCCCTGTGGGTGAATGCTTTCACACTTGACAATGAGAGTCGCCGCCACAGACGGTTGCGCCCTCATTGCCTTAATTTGCCCCGCATTTTTGACGCCTTATGTATTTTCTTGTTTATATTGATCTGCCAGCGAGCCTGATACCCCACAGGTATCAGCCGTGCTGTGCAGATTTTTTAAGTGTAGCTGTAAAAATGTGGTGATCCTGTAAGTGAAGATGAATATTAAATATAAATTAGTGCGCACAGGTGTAATACAATAATGGGAGGGCATTAATAGCATGCTGCTGCTATATGGCAGCAAAATCATAGTCACCAGTGCCATATTCCTGGTGACGATCTCTGAAAAAAAAATGGAGAGGTTAATAAAACATTTAAATATTGCCTATTTTCTATGCCGCTTCCTGTGGTAGTGTGTCCACAGTCTGAAGCTCTTTTGACCTGTGAAAAAAATGGCGTGGTTAGTGTTAATCGATGTGTGGCCGGGCTTACCCTATACGGTGCCGTAATGTCTTTTCTTAATGTGTTGTCGGTCTTACCCCGGTAGCGGAATTTTGGTTACCGGGTGCCGATATATTCCGTCTCAATTATACTTATGCTAATGTATTATAATGTATTCTAATGTATCATAATGTATTATAATGTATTCTAATGTATCATAATGTATTATAATGTATTGTAATGTGTTATCGGACTTATCCTGATGACGGATTTATCGGCCATCAGGTGCCGAGCGGCGTTATCTTAACACTATCTATCTTAATTATGATTAAAAATAAAAAATGGCTACTATTACTAAGCCGAATGGGTGGCCTTACTCTATTGCCGAAATGTGCTGTGCCGTTACTCGGTAACAGCGGTTAAAGAATTTGCTTAATCCTAAGTTGCGTACCAAAGTGCAACTGTCTTAATTGCTAAATTTGGACCAGAGCGATCGCCTGAGGCAATTTACTTCCTCAGGGCACCACCCGTACGAATCCTAGAAACACCGGTTGTCTCTAGAATCGCCGGATTCCGCTCCCTTAAGTCTAGTTGTCGACGTCTATTCTAGGTCTTACTAACTAGTAGACTACTAATCTAGTCCCAGGCGGCTTACGGTGCCACAAAGCAAACCGTTTCGCCTGCTGTATCCTCTTGCTCATTACATTCGCAGGAATGATAATCTCTTCGCCTTTATTGGCAACCGTAGTATGCTTTTCGCAGTAATAATGATCTCTTCGCCTTTATTGGCAACCGTAGTATGCTTCTCGCAGTAATAATGATCTCTTCGCCTTTATTGGCAACCGTAGTATGCTTTTCGCAGTAAAAATGATCTCTTCGCCTTTATTGGCAACCGTAGTATGCTTTTCGCAGTAAAAATGATCTCTTCGCCTTTATTTTGGCCCACTGAACCCCTTTAAGTGCCCGCTATGCTACTCATTTAAGATCTCTGGCGACCCGTTGTCATCCATTTACGTGGGCGCAAGACCGAATGAGCGCGTACATTCCATATATATATTCATATTTCATTCTTCATTATTTATTAATGTCGTAGTCTTCACCTTCGCCTCGCGGGGCAAGGACTTGTCGGATCTAGGATTGGTCCTGCTGAATCCTAGGATCCTGCTTCACTCCTGACGAATAGGAGTCTGACTTCCCGCCATGGAAGTCCTACTTACTTATATTTAACTAATAGTTTAGTCATAGTTTGGTCTAGTCGTCAAGTTACTAGGGTAAGGCTCATCATCGCCTTTATTTCTCTCAAAGTGCGGTGCCTTTGGCCTGTTGCTCGTGCCGCTATCACCA
Source organism: Meconema thalassinum (assembly GCA_946902985.2). NCBI lineage: Eukaryota > Metazoa > Arthropoda > Insecta > Orthoptera > Tettigoniidae > Meconema > Meconema thalassinum. The sequence continues at coordinate 638,656,590 of OX336389.2, forward strand.
ATCAGAGTGTTTCAGATTCCTTTTCATGTAATAAAAAAAATATGGGCGTAACCCGTGTAAATAGTTTATTTTGTGTAAAATGTAAAATATTTCAAGTGTTGTGGGGTTGTAGAGCTTCTAAGTGCATAGACTACTTTAGGTCTACTGCTGCTACGTCAGCTTTCCAGCGATAATGCTTCGTTACCCTTCATGGAGGTGTTAGTAGGGTCTATGGCGTCAGGTACCCTGTTATTAGGATCTGGGGGTAGTTATTTGTAGAGTGGGCTGAAAGCATGGTAGGAAGAGGTTGCGCATCTTTGGGCTCAAATAAATGGTGGCCTTGAGCCGGTAATGCTGCTAGGATTGCTCTTACAATGAGTGGACTGGGGAGGGTAATTCCCGGGATTGCAAAAATATAAAAATTCCATGCAGGTTTGATAATAATACCGTTGGTAAGTGGATGGGATACTCATGCATGTATCTGGATATGAGGCATCCGCACTCATGTAAGGATAGGTGTAGGGTGAGGCGTAATAATAATATATCCCTGTCATGCGGGAGTATTTAATTAACAAAAAATGGTTAATATATGACTGTGGCCTCATCTCTCATTTGGAGATGAGCATTATGCTAATTTGTTGTTTGCCGACCCACCCCTAATACTCAGGTGGTAGCATCGAGATCCAAGGCGTAGTAAGCCCTCTCTTTAAACGCATGAAGTCTATCAACCCCTATGTATACTTTGTAATGTAGTGTAGCTGTTTTCATCGTGTTCATGTGTCTGCGTTGGTCATGTTGGACGTGGGAAGGTTATTGGAAAGGAGTAAGGTATTCAAAATGGTAGCCTTTGGGTGGTATGCCGGTAATCCCGCTGGGATTATCCACCTATGCTTCAGTCATTCTCCCTTTGTCCATGTCTGCTCGCTATCCGCTTCTTGGGATAGTAAAGCGTCGTGACGCTGTGACGTCCCTACTTAATCTGGTCTGCCATTTGTAGTGTGAATGTGGCCAGTGGTCGTAGTGCGACTGACCATGTCCTAATCGCCTGGAATGATTTCTTTTAGAAATAAAATCGCGAAAGGAAGTTATTAGGGGGGAGGTCTTGTTTCCTCAGAGCCCCTGTCTGTGTTCGCTCCTGATTAGTGAGCGTGTGTGTGTGTGACTATATTCCGCTGCGCCATGCGGACGGTTGGTCTGTTATAGAGTAAGTCCTAATGTGTATCGCGTGTATGGGCAGGAGGTGCCCGTGGCCTGTCAACGTCTTTGAGAACGTGCTCCTATGGGCCCAAGATAAGTTCCGGTCTGTCACGTCTGTCCATTGCTAAATGTCACAATTGTTTTTGCAGTGTTAAAAAAATGTGTGGCCTTATAATTGCTTTGTGCTTGTAATTTCATGGTCAATGCCGATACAACAATAGTGTCTGTCACCAGCAGTATTGCAATGTGACGAAATCTGCAAGTCAGCGGTTTGTATGTGTAATGGCAGGCTCGGACGTATGTATGTCAGCTGCCGGCACGTGCTTTCTTGCACGTATGCGAGTGTTGTCATTGTTCTAGATTCCGGGTGGACCAGTGTAGCAATTCGTCCTATTTAGCTAGTACTGTTGTGTGGCCACTATTCCGTAAGACCTTTGTCTTACGAAATTTCTATACCTGTGTTTGGGAAATATATTTTCCACGTCAGGTGTAATTGAAATTTTATGCCTGGCTTTTGGCCGAAGGAAATGTGGTATTATCTGGTTCTGTAGTTGTATGGGCCAATTTCGGTGTGATTGAAAGCCTGGATAGTTGTTTTCCCTGGTGTCCAATTTTTGCTGGGATTTGGACCCGCGATCTCATGTCATTCTCTGTGTTCTGTGTCTGCGTTGTGTTTCAGGGATTGAGGTGTCCTCAGTGTGGTTTTTGCTTGTGTCTCTCGTACCAAAAATACCGTTGGTTAGTTAGTTTTTGGTACGAGTGTGGTGTGTGATCATGGGTTCGGATCCGGCTTACTGTAAAGACTTGTTACGACGCTATCTGTGCCGTATATATTATGGCACATGTACCGTATATTTGAAATGCGCAGATGGGAATACGCATTCCTGTGAAGAGTTTGTGTGTTTTTGAATTCTCCTCGTAGTGTAATTTGGGGAGTTTGTGTGGTTCTGAACTCGGCGTTAATGAACGCGTATTTCCCAGGTTCGTTTGTAGTGTTCCCAGTCTGTCTGTGCCTGCAAAGGTCGCCCACGGTGAGTGCGTTATTGCTGACGCGATAGCCTCTAGTTTCACTCACGTGTGCGTTATCTTGTTAGTTGCTTGACAATGCTCCGTGTCTGTATGTTTGTGCCTCTTAGCCTGAGTTCTATCTCTGTAATTGCGATTGGGGCTTTCCGCAATACAAAGGAACCTCTCACTAACTACATTCGTGTCCCCAAATTTTTGTGTTAATGTAGCGTGGGTCGAGTGTGTCCCTATCCATTGTACAAAATGTCGTTATACACGAGTGTCTCCGGGCCGCTAGTCGCGTGTTTGGTGACTAGGTGCCGGAGGCGATTTTGTTGTTTTCATTTATGGACATCTGTTAGTGGAGCTGTCCCAATCTGTTTTAGCTTCCTATTTTTCTATCCTGCAACTGGATAGCTACCCGACCTGACATTCCTGGTATTCAGAAGGTTGCGGGTTTTGAGACCGTCTTTACCCAGGGTAATTGTTTCTGGTGCCATTCTAGGTTGTGTCTCCGGGACAGTTTGGTAGTGTATTACTGTTATGTGGTAATGTAAATTGACTGTGTGCCTTCCAAAAATATGTAGGGTTTCCCAAAGTCTGGGATTTTCACCCTATGGTGTGTTTGCGTTTTAGCTTGCGTGTTGTTATGGAGGTGAAAAAAAGTCATATTATAGGCAGTGTAACGTGTCACGTATGCCTATGGATGCAATATATATAGTTCAACTTGGCCAATTTTTCCTTCATCGGGCCTAATGACTGAGGCAGGGAGAAAAAAAATGGCTATGCCCCGCTCCGTATTAAGAGAGCACTTTGAAAAGGTATAAAAAATATATTGTATCTCGCCTGCACCCTGCTTTATGCTGATTAAAGCGGGTTGCCCGACGGCGATAGTCTGTCAAAATTGTGTCGTAAACACTACGAAAAATGTTTAAAAATGGTAAGTAGGACCTGAGCGTACTATCCACCTAGTTGGTGACGTTAGTACTACAGTAATCTAGTTACGTCTCAGGGAAATCTACTACTTTTGAAAAATAGTTTGAGATTCTTAATTCTTGCTCCAATCAGGGCTCTCGCCCGCCACAAGAGAATCTATCAAACTGTGGGTCCGGATCATAGAACATTTAGTCATTTCTACCTAGAAAGACCCACTTAAGCTCTATGCTGTGATTTGATGCTTAAGCTGTGTTCAGAATAGCTCTTTCCGGCCTTAAGCCGCGTAGCTCACCTGATGGGCTTCCACTTGGCTTTGCATATTAGAAACTTTACGCTATTGAAGCTATACTGTGGACCGACTATGGTAAATAACCATTGATGGCCTGCGAAAAAGGAAAGGAAAAAAATGCTAGGCGCCAAATAAAAATGAAGAAGAATTTAGACTTATACACCTTTGGTTTAGCCATGTTGCACTGCATATACATGAAAAAAAAATGTGCCGTTTACGTTAGTGAGTCTTTATGTGTTTATTGGCGTATTTCTCCCGTGTAAACGAGCTTATGTGTGTCCCTAATATAGGTGCAAGTGTTATTAGTTTATTTCTGTGTCCCTGGTGGAAGTCGTTATTCTCGTCCGAGCGTCCGTGCTCTGGAAGACTCTGAAAACTTCCGCCCTGTTACGAGATTATAGGCCCCTGAAATCCACTGAGGTGCTCCTTTGCTATTTTCCGGCGGAATTTCTAGCAAAATAAGCCTGGGCCTACTTCCACCGTAACGTCTGTCTGCTGGTCTGAGTGTGCCTGTAGTCGAGGGCCTAATTGCGCTCTGCGCTACTCTAGTAGGGTTTACGGGAGTGTGTGTATTTTTGACTACGTGGTTTTGTGGGGTAGGCAATAACACCTTTCCTATACCCCGTGTACCGTGTGTTAGTGCCTGGTCAAAATGTGCGGGCGTATATTGTGCGTCCTGAGGTCCTGAATGCATCACCCTCATATGCATTCGCACCTGGGGTACAAATGCCGGTGTTCGCCTTCGTTCTGGCAAACTTGCCCTTTGAACTGGCGGTAAAGGCCGCTTAATTGCCTGTCTCTGCCCTGGGAATGTGGTGGCGTGTAGCCTGTCCGCTTTCTGGCCTGTGGCCACGGTAGACTCCTGCCATTGTGTTTGCCTATCTGTGTGGGTGTGTGTAGGCTCAATGTGCTGTAGGGCGGGCTCTACGTCCTCAGCCCATGACGTGGTTACCTCCCGTTGTCTCCCTGTCATACTATGTGTGTCTGAGGGTCCTGGCTTCAACTCCCTCTCGTTCGTCCATTGCGAGGGGGTTGGCCTAGGTTCTGCTGCCCGGCTTGGCAAAATTGCCTTCCGAACCGGAGCTAAAGGATGTATAATGGTGTAAGCTTGTCCCCGCAGTGTATTGGAGTCTAACCTGGCTGTCTCCTGGACTGTGGCCATGGTGACCTCCTTCCCATGTGTGGCAGTACATGGCGAGAGGGACATCCTCGCAAATTGCCGAGTTAGCGTATCTACGCTTATGTCCTCTCCCGGCTGGGCTTGTGGCCCTGCCATGTACTCAAAGATGGCTTAGTGAGCCCGGAGTTCCTTATGTTCGCCCCAAATTTGGGCGTACTGCCTATTGAGGCACATGGCCTGCTGGCAAATTGCTGTATCTGTGTGGTTGTGTTTTGTATAGTTCTGTGGCCGCGAGTTGGAGAAACGCCTGTTCGCGAATTAACTCTCTGTACTGAGTGTGTAAAATCGTGTAGTGCAGCCTCAACCTCTCGAGGGTTGCATTGTCTATTACGGGACCATGCGTGGTGATCAATCGGTCGTGTATTCTGTGTCTTTGGATATGGATCCTATTGAGGTGTTCGTGTATGTGCCTCAAGTGCTTATGTGCGCATCTTAATTGCGCTGTCCTACCCTCTGACGGAGTGTATGGCTGTTTGCCCTGTATTGCCCCGATTTTTGTTTGGAGTGCCCGTATTTGTGTCTGTCGCCCTTGTATATGTCTTTGGCAGTTTATTAATAATGCTAATAGTGTTGGCGTACCCCTACTGCCTCTATGGCTTACAATCTCTGTTGTTTCTGCATGAGGTGCCATTCTGAATGAAGTATATGCGTCTTTAAATTTTAAAAAAACTGTGCGTGTTTGGCAGTGTATCCTCTATCTCTCTGATTCTTTCTGGGGGCTGGGGGGTTTGTTTGCTAAGAATTTCCCCTGTGTAAGTAGTACGGAGCAAAAATGATGCTCTCTGTCTGGGGAAAAATTCACAATTTTGCTTGGCTGTTTGCGGTACGGAAGGGGTCGTTTCTACTACGAGGGCTCGTTGTTTGAGTCCTATTTTACTGTGCGTAGTAGAGGCGCCTCCACCATCTGTTTTAGATCCCTTATTGGGGGGTGGTTGGATCTAAAACGGAAGAGTTATTGTGTTAATTTATAAGGAAGTGCCTAAAAGGGGGTAGCTTCCCGTAGTCGGGCAAGCTGACCAGTGTAGAATGTTGTTTAGTGTTAGGAGACTAGGGGGCGCTCCTATAAAAGATGTAGGTGTATTTTAGGGGATAGAGCTTAGCGTACAGGTCAACGCGCTGGTCTTCCAGCTGGCTGGCTAGTTATATAACCGACGTGCACGCGTCAGCTATATGGCGCGTGCTGCTCCTAGCAGTCGGGCCGCTGCGTGAATACAATGCTACCTGAGCTAGCAAGTGCCTGGCTACTGTGTGTCACGCCTAATCGTGACGGAGGATTCAGGAAGGGAGTTAGGACGTAAAGAGGCGTGTAAACAGTAATACAGGTGTAGTGTACTGACCAAGTATTTATTGGTCAGTAATATGGAATTATGAGTCCCTTTTAAGGGATGTAGTAAATGTTACAATGTAAGTGTACAAACTTGTGTATACAATTTGTGGGTAAAGGTTACAAAGTACAGGATTCTGAACACTGCTGACTCACCTGATGATAACAGCGATAGCCTCCGGCCGACGCACTGTAAGACTGGTAATTGAGAGAGCTTGACCTCTTTAAGGCTCCCTCTTATATTCTCCGGCGTTGTGCTGTCAGCATTCCGCTGCATAGATGTCCCAGTTAATTGTGTGTCGCTGTTTGTGGTAGTGATGCAATTATTGGGTAAGCTTTCCAGACTGGTTAGCTGCCCTTGCGGTGTTAATAGATGTTGGTCTGGACTTACAAGATTTGCCAGTTAGGGGTGATTTAAATAGATGATGGGGGGATGGTCTCCAGGGGGTGCAGACCCCTGGGGGACTGTACAACTGCTTGTGGAAACAAGCATAAAGACTCCAGAAAACACTCACAAAATATGAGCACACATCTCCATAATCGTATACGTAGGCGATCCACATAACACTACGTCCTAGTGACGTCATACAATGGATCTATCAGGTAACAGCTCATTATAACATTTGGTCGACGGGGCAAAAATGGCCTCATGTCACCTATAAACAATAACACATCGCTCTAACAGCAGAAATCCTCGTAAGAATAAATCATCTTCGGGAATAAACACACAAAATTCGCCCTACATTATACATCAAAGGTCATCTGCACTAGTGAATGGAAACACTCTGGTCATAAATTACTTATTCAGCGTAGTATCAAATCATGGCCTAAAACTCCTCCTAATACATTATATAAGCAGTTTAAAATAACAAAGTTACTCTGATATAAAATGAAATTTGCAGCGTCAAAGCTGGCTGTGATCTCTCTCACTTCATCAAACACAGGACATTTTACAAGTCAAGGCAAAGCCTTATGTAATTCATTCAGCTGTCTCGCTTATTGTAATCATTTCAGAAATAGTCTCTGACCTTGGCACAACACTCACATGTTAGCAGAATAAAAGAAGTTTCTGCGAAGCAACACCACGTGTCCACTGCCTTGTAAAATCGTATAGACATGAAAACCAAGTCAGCTGTGGCACAAACAGCTACAAAATTACACTCTCATTCCTTTTCATAAATGCTAATGAAGCCATTTCAAAACATTGCCTCAACGCAGTCTTATATTAGTTGTTCCAAAGCTCTTAGAATCTCAACTAAATATTCGAGATAGTATAAAATTAAAGATAAAACAGTGTGTTTCTCCACAACACTTTGAAATGATACGACGGAGTTGAATAAATATTTTATACAAGACTTAGCTCAAGTCTTCCCCACATTATAATGGTCCAAAACTCTTGGACTGAAGATATTCCACTAGTGCATTGTGGTATTAAATAAAGAAAATACATCGTTCAACTAAAACTGTGGACTACACTGCGCCTACTTGCAGGTAAAATAACTGGAATCTCAAAGAGTTTGGAGATGAAAATACTCCGTTATAAAATCATTTGTGGCCTCCTTATACCTCTCCCGGAATTATCGTGGTTAAATTTATACAGAAAAAATATCGCCGATTAGCATGTGATGACCAGTTCAAATCTAAAAGCTGTTGAATAGAGTAATATTAGACTAACTACAAGTTCCTTGCCGGTATAAAGTCGTGCTAATGGTGGTTTCTAAAACTAATCCACGAGCCTCTAGCCCTGTACAAAGATTTAATCTTAACTCACGGACTCGATGTAATTAGTTTTGAGCATTACTCCGGCATGGTAGCCATTGATGTGAGTGACCATGTGTTCCGTTCGGTTGAGCTTAGATATTTCTTCTTTCTCCGTGTCATGGCTCCTCAATATTGGTCCCCCCAAAGCATGGTTTAAATTATTATATCATCCTTCTGGTCTTCATTTGGGAATTATACCACGTGCAATTGGTCTGATGTTCCATGATGATTACAGCACAGAATTTACGTATGGTTTAGATCGTTGTTAAAAATTAAAGTACTGGCTTTACACTTCCAGACAGATTACAAAATTGGCCATTGGTCTGCCACAGACTTTAGACACTGGTCATTCAGCATCACCTCACTGATTCTAATTTACAAATCACGTTCAGTTCGCTGAAAAATTACGGCACCTCTACGGGATTGCCTCGCGGTCAAGTTTTCCACTGTTCAGAAAAGTAACAATAATCCACAAAATACTGTTCCCGCTCCTTTGAACAACGTTATAAACTTCTCCCGTGCTCACAGCACGTTACTCCGCCTCACGTGGCTCACGAGTAGAGAGGTATTGTCTTCCGGATTCGACTGCTCGAGTCAAGAGTCATCACCCCCACATTGAGCAACTGTATTCTCCCAAAAATATATTTGTGGCATAAAAATATCAGGTTTCACCAATCGTAAAATCCTCGAATTAAATGGCCTCTTCAATTATTAATTTATAGTCTTTAAATTTTCATCCACTATATAAAAGTCATTCTCGTGGCAATATTTAACAGTTCAAAGAATAGCATATCTCCACTTCTCGAGTCAAAGTTATCCTTCTCGGGTTCCTTGTTTCCTCTATTAGTGATCCTAAAGAAATCCTCCTCCAATTATGTTCTCGGGCTCAATACCTATAAGGTACCAATCCGCACATTTTTGGTGTACGGCCACCCTGCGTTGACAGGATTCCCCGACAGCCCCCTTCGTCCATTCCTCCATATGGAGCGCCGTCTAGTCCGAGTCGCAATGAGACTGCCCTTCACCTACCCCACAGAAAACCTCGTGGACAGAATGCCACTGCCTCCACTCACGACATGCATCGAGCTCTTACAACGCCGCTTCCTACAACGAGCACAAGATACCAATAACCCTATAATAATCCCACTTCTACAAAAGTCGCTTCGAGCCCCGGTACGAACAAAGCTTGGCATGTACAGCCTCAAGGAACTTCTCCCAGCACCAGATTAACAGCCCAGTATAGTCATCCTTACGCTCACGAACGTCACTCCTTGGAAACAGAAGGCCTTCTGTCGATGGCTCCACCTACAGTCTTCTTAAAGAACAAAAATAAACAAATAATAAAAAATAAATAAGAAATAAATAGAAAAATCATCGTTCTACATTACACCTTCATATACCGTACTATGCTCCACTTACACATCACCTTCACCACAATCATCCCCCTCAATCATATCTACTTAATAAACACTGTCCTCAACAACTCAAGCATTCATCACATTCATCCACCATTCATTCAATCTTCATCCAACATTATTCTGCGCTACCCCTCCATACACCGTACTATTCCCCATTTACACACCATCACCACAAACATTCACCACATTCATCCTACAATCATTCTTCATCCAACATCATCCTACGTTGCACCTCCATACACCGTATTATGCTCCACTTGCACATCATATTCACCACGATCATCCCCCTAAATCATCTTCCATTAATAAAACAAAGCAAGAATTCATCATATTCATATATTTATCTTCCATCAAATCATCATCCAACATTATTCCACGCCACACCTCTATACATCGCACTACGACCCGTTTACACCATCTTCACAATGATCACCCCCTCAATCGCCTTTTACTTACTTACTTACTTACTTACTTACGTAGGCTACTTACTTTCTTTTACTTTTTATCGAACTCCACCCAAATTACACAAGATTATGCCCCATTCACACACCACCTCCACCTGAGCAATATGAGTCTATGTAAGTCAAATTTTGGCAATTCTAAGTGTTGTTTCCATGTGACAGCACTGCTGCACCACACAAGACTACATTTTCACCATTAATAAAGCAGTCGCCCGCACCCCTCATTCCTGCACCCAAATATCTTCCCCCCAGAAGCGATACATCACCCAACAACCCATCTCCAACAGTCACTGATCTGCCCTAAATTAAGAACCATACACACCACCTTCCAATTCAAAAAGAAACAAACTTTTCATCACCCAAAATCTCACCTCTCTCTAACCATATATCCTTGGCCCGAAGAGACGACGAAACCGTCTAAGGGGGCCGACCGCCGTTGGTGCAATCGCCCTGCGGCGGAATGAAACGGCTGCGTAAATATATTGTGACCATTTGACGGACGTCCTACGACCACACAAGTGCACATCCTAACAACAGCCGAGCACAAGACTCAAAAATATCTCGGGGTAAACTGTGAGCAAACAACAAAAGTTGTAGAATGAAATAAAAAGCTTTGCTGTTCACAAGATGCACACTACAACAAGGATAAAAGGCATATATTCAAGAATCATGGATGACCACAGTATTAGTTAAGATAAAATTGTATCAATTTAATTGATCCATTCAACCATCAAAATCTTTACAAGGGATATCCTCAGGGAAAAACCTAAACACCAATCTGAAAGAAATAACACCCAGCGCTCTCCCTGGGTTCCTATACTATTTAATCGTAGGCATTAATTAACGTTCCAAAAAGTCATTATATATGCAAAAATCAACTATTTGCTAAATATGCACTTCCACCAGAATACATATGAAATTACTATTCCATCATGGTATTCCGCTATATTTTAAATAGTATTTACAATATTCAGGATGTGTAGATCATTGATCGTAATATTTAACACCCGAATAAAATTTTATTTACAGAGTTCCACACGTTTTTCATATTTCCAAAATCTTGGATAATCCTATCAGATATTCACTTCCATGTAACGAGAAAAAATTCCAAACATTACCAGAATTATTAATTATGCCGCTTAATGCATGTCAGCTTGTGTCAAATCAATGATTACTCCATTAGAAATAAAATACAATTTAAATTTCATTAATTCCACAAAATAATATTCATATCAGCTCTTCTAAATTATTGATCTATGATTGATTTTCAATAATAAATAAATTATGGGATTAATTATGCTTGTGATGCTGATTGCAACTCAATCTTATTATTCAAATTATTTTCAAACACTTATGGATGAATTATAGCCCTTCACATTTTATCGGAATATGAGGCCGCATTTTAAATGCTACATTTCCCTATGCACTTCCTCAATCTGATTTATTCCATAATATCATGATATGGCAAGATTATTAAACATTTTAATCTATCTGCAGGTTTATATCATTCAACAAGAAAATATTTAATTTTGGTTCGAGCTAATTAAAGCAGAATCTAACATTCCGCTGATGACAAGATCTGGATAGTGGCGTGGGGTTGCAACTGTGGCACTACCCTTCCTTTGATTAATATGAGGCTAACATCCTCCAAATTCCAACAGTTCATTATATTCAACAATTCTATTTCTTTTATACACTATTTAAACATATTGAATTTCCATCCAGTCATATTTAGTGTATTAAATGGATTATCATAATTATTCATGGGATAAAAATGCACGCACGCATTCCCAAATCAACTCATCACCCTACCACATTTATCATATGCATGCTATAAATAACTGTTTCCAGTAACCTGTTCAATTTATCCTCTTGTCACCATAACAAAATCCTCCTAATTGATGGACCTTGCTCTAGTAACAAAACTACGTAACGATCTCCCTATCATTCCAATGTGCATTAATTCATTATCTCTCATTTTTCCGATATCATTAACTCATATTTGTTTAATTGTACATCACATAAATAGTTCAAACTCATCCATTTATTTGTTATTATTATTATTATTATTATTAAATATATTCAACAGTCCCAAAATCATTAATTCCCAAGGTTATTGGCATGTTCTATTTCTCATAAGATCCATTAAATTGTTATAAACATTATTCATAAATCCACTTGTCATTTCCAATTCATGACCATTCTGAATTATCATTATTAAAGAAATCCTGAACCACAAGAAAAATCGAATTCATTTTACGATAAATGATAATCAGAACTCATCTAAGATGAATTAAATCTTGACGAAAATAATTTAATTTAACTAATCAAATTTACCAATAAACTATCCCAAAACGGTAGTCTATAAAAATAATGTGCCAAAAATATGCACTGAACTGTACAACAAAGATAAGGATGAAACTCCTGTCTAATTAGAAAAGCTGGATGCCTTCGAAAAAATAGCATCATTCTACGATATGCCTATCGTGGATATGCTATCTCAAAAATCTGAAGTGTAGACAGACATCGAAAGGCTCCATGCTTATGCTCCAGCATAATATAAAAATAATTCCTGACGTGCAAAACGGTTCCTATATGGTTTAAAGACGTAGTCTAATGTCTGTTATTCACCGAAATTAGCTACTAAAATTAGAATATAGGGATCACGTCCATTTTCAGATGTTCCTATGCCTGTGGAATGCCCATGACCTAGGCATAATGTCCCATGCGTTCTCTGGTATACGGAATGTGTACTAGTCACCTTCCTGGTTCCACTGGTCCCTGGCCCACGTCTCCACACATCGGCCTCCATCGTACGCCCAATTCAAATTTAGTGCACCATAATAATGCCTCCACTCATGGTAGTTTCCAAAAGTTCATTACGGCGTATCACTACCATGACTTCCTGATCGAATTTTCTTATCACCATAGCTATTGCTATGAAAAACACGTATCTAAAACTTTCAGTGGTTTCACGATAATCACCCGGTGTTTTACCGTTCCGATAATATCTCCGATAATTGCAATAATGTTCACATTCACTTGCTATAATCTCTCTATAGTTATCGCAGTACACTTACACACCTGTTCAGCCTTATTTTCCATTTTATATGCTATGCAGTAATCTACTCTTGTTGAAGATATTATCTCCACATAACTCGGGTCAGGAGTTAGTTCCGGCTCGTCGGCCAACTATGCTGTGAGATCGGGTATTACCCAACGCACCCTGCACACACAAGAGTTGGCCTCACCTAGAAAAACTATCATAAGCGCATTGCGAACATTGTCTCATTCGTAGGCTAATTTTGGCTTTCAGTTTCGGTACTCGTAACAAAGATTGAATTAGCGGTCCGTTCATGCTCGATTTACTGCATGAGAACGAATGTCACTCTCTCACATCTGCTTGCTCAGCTCTTCAGCTCACCGGTGACAGCATGCGTACTCGCATCGCTGTTAGCGCATCTCCTCAGATATGCTATCAGCAGCGGTAAATCTCAACTCGGCTAGGCGCTCGTTTCAATTTCAAACAGTGCAGTGACGAAAATAAACTCCTCCATAACTGGCAACTGACGTACCCTCAAAATGGTCACATCCACCCTACACATGGTCAAAAATAAAAATCTCCATTTTTTCTGGTACCTGTTATTTTTCGACATTCTTCTTATATGGTTCTTGTAAAATACTTCTTGAGTTTCGCTGCGCTAAACGTTCCCACGATGTTACCAGATCAATCTCCACGATCCAATACTACCATTATTCAAGCTCTGGGCTATCCGAAAGGTCCATTATTAAAAAATAGCAAACTTGGAATTGACCTTGTTGCTAACATCAGATGGAGTAGGCTTCCTGATCAATACCAATGTTCCCTCTCTGAAAGGATCTCTTAATCTTCTACATTTAACCCTTCTGTTCCATTTCTCTGCCTGTCTCCGTAATCTTCCTTATGCTTCAATTTCGCATCCTCTCCTGTTAGGCTCTATCTCAGGAGGAATATATACGATTCCGTCCCACGGTCGTTTTGGTTTTTCTCCATGATGTAGTACTGATGGAATATGCCCCGTGCTTTCATGTACCATGGATATAATCGAATTCATTATAATGGGAACCACATCCATCCGTCGCCAATGATCATTTGCACAATAGAGACGACAAAACTTGGCTATCTCTGACATGAGTCTTTCGGCCGGGTTACTCTCTGGATGTCGTATTGAACACAATACATGTTTGACGTCCAACTCCCTCATAGCATTTCTAAATTCCCAGGACGTAAATTGGGACCCATGGTCCAATAGCAAAAATTCTGGCTCCCGCGCTTCGGGAATAACACATTCTCTTATCCTCTTGGTTATATATCTGGAGTTCGCTTTCTGAATGGGTTGGATCATGGTAAACTTACTGAAGACATCAACCGTGACCAAAATATATCGGTTGCCTCTCTTAGACTTAGGTAGAGGTCCGTAAATATCTGTGGCAAACAACTCACACGGCTTCGACGGTATAGTGGGCCTTGGTGTCTCCCTCAACAAATGCGTATTGTGTTTGCTGCGTTGACACAAATCACAAGTCCTGATGACATCTCTAACAGTACTCCACAAATATTCTCAAGTGAACTTCTCCATTATCAAACATACCACTTTATCCACTCCAGTGTGACCTGAGCTTCTATGTGCTAACCAAATCATATCTTCCTAAAATCTAGGCGGAATTACTATCCGTAATTTAGTGTGTTCGGGATCAGTGAACTTGCATATGATACCATTTAATAACACATAATCTCGTGCCATCCTTTCCATCACTGGGTATTCATCATCTGTAGGATCCATGTCCCTGTGCAGAAATCTGTAGATATTTCTTAAAGGTCCATATCGCTTCTGGGCTTGGGGTATTCTCTCAAGTCTACGTTAAGTATCATCATCTTCTTGCATGAGTGTTATAGGCAATACTCGAAGAGTAGGTTCAGCAACTCTGCTTAGCAAATCAGCCCCCAAATTATTCCTTCCCGGTCGATGTTCAATGGTTACGTTGAACTGTTTCACAAATAATGCCCATCTTGTGTCCCTGTCACTTGCTAAATTGGTCTTCAGTATAAATTCTAGTGCGTGATGATCATTTCTGACAAAAACTGAATGTGCGATAAGCAACTTTTTCCATGTTTCCAACGCATATATGATCGCCAATGCTTCTAGTTCAGTAACATAGTAATTGCGTTCCGATGGTTTCAATTTCCTACTGATGAATGATAAATAGTGCCATGTGTGATCTTCATCTCCTTGGAGTAGTATGGCACCTATCCCAATATTCGATGCATCCGACTCGATAATAAAATTCTTCTCAAAATCAGGATACTCCAGCTTGACACTATTAAGCATTAATTCCTTTGCCTTCTTAAATAATTCTTCACTTAAATCGTTCCATTTCCATTTATTATCATTTTTCAACAAATTCTGTAGGGGTGCTACTATCTCTGTGTATTTATGGCAATGTCCTGCAAAGTACTGGCAAATTCCCAAGAATTGACGTACATGCCTTACGCGAGTGGATCTAGGATATTCTGCAATGGCCTGAAGTTTCTGCTCATTAGGTCTATAAACGTTCCCATCCAAGACATGTCCAAGAAATCTTATCACATTCTTAAAGAATTGGCACGTTTTCAAGTTAACTTTGAAATTTGACTTCCTCAAATCCAAAAATAAATTTCGTAGATGAACTAGTGCTGGTCTTCGGTCTCCGATGCTATCAAAATATCATCCACATAACTTATAACCGTATCCTTAACCTCTTGACATAAGTTCCGATCTAAGACACGTATCAAAACTGCTCCTGAAGTTTTCATCCCAAATGGAAATTTTCTTAAAACATAGGTCTGTTGTTCGAATACAAATCTTGTGAACTTTTGAGAATCCTCACTTATCCGTACATGGTGATATGACGAAGTTAAGTCCACAGTAGAAAACCATTTCTTATCCTTAATTTTCCTTAACAGATCTTTTATCACTGGGGGTCGGTCATATTCTGGCAACAGCCTCGCGTCAAGGCATATCCTTAAATTTCCATCTGGTTTTTGCACAACAGCTAACGGATTAACATAGGACGTCACACACTTCTTAATTATCTGATCCTTCTCAAGATCCTGAATGATCTCCTTCACCTTAGTCCTGTGCTTTTCTGTAATTTGGTACAGCTTTGCATGAAATGGGCTATCATCACATACTTGAATCTTGTATTCAAAGTTCTTAAAATCTCCTGGTTTTGTATCAAAGACATCGACGAATTCTTCCAAAAGGTTGGTAATAACTGGATCATGCTCAACTCCTTCATTGGCGTCATCACATATCTCTAAACCTTCAAGAACCTCGGCCCATCTAACTTCTTCCAAGCGAATTTCTCCTCCTCTTCGATGTGAACGTCTCCAGCATGATGGAATTTAATCTATCTGATTCCATATCTATAACAGCTCTATACCTCATGATAAAATCTGTCCCCAGGATCAAATCATGCGAAATGTCTTTCATAACGACGAAACTACGTTCAAAGACACATCCTCCAATCTTGACCTTCAAGTACAGCTGAATTTTACATGTGGTATCCTTATCTGGGATGATTCCTTGAATCTTGATTCCGGATACTGGTATTTCCTCTATCTCCTCAGTCAACTTCCATATAGAGTAAAACTTTTCGCTCACCAAACAAAGCATCGCTCCCGTGTCAATCAAAGAATGCACCGGTTTTCCATACACCTCACATATAATGAAGGGTAGCCTAGTTCTTGGTCCATACTCCTTCATCTCCTGTTCTTTCTGAATCAAGGCTTCATCTTCGACTTCCCATTTTACCATTTTGGAAATATGTTGTGTGGCAACTACTTTTGTTGATTTCCTTGGTATGAAATCGGAGTAATTTTTTTCATTTTTACCCGACGAATCATTTGTATCAGAAGTACTAGGATTATTTCTTTCCTCTTCCAGTTCCTTCAAATACTGCTTACTCTCTTCTCCTCTTTGCTCAAGGTTCTGCCTCTGCTGATTTTTGAACCTTTCGTTATCCGATCTATCATACGATTTACTATATCCTGTTTTATCATATGGTCTCGTGTATCCTTGTCTCCTCCACGAATTCCAATTGTTTCCGTACCTTCCCCGCCTGATATAAGGTCGTCCACTATCTCTATCTCTTATGTCTTGATAATCCCCCGACGTTTGCTCTTCCCTATTCCTTTCGGGCATGGTTTGGCATTGTCTATCGGCGAAGACAGCATATGCAGCCTGAGACTCTTGGTTATTACCCCTCTGCTGGTAAAATTGAGCATTAGAATGATCTAGACGTTGCAGTACTTCATCAAATTCTTCCATGCTCTCGACATTTGCAGAAATAAGACTTCGCTGAACTTCCAAAGGAAACTGTCTAATTAATGCTGGGATTAACTCATACGTTGGCATAGGTGGATCCAAACATTGCAATTTTGCAAGCTGATTCGCAAATTAATTTGAACACTTGGTCGGCTGTGACGTAGAATAACGCTTGACATATAACTCTGCCCTGATGTTCTGCTGCGTTTCCGGTTACGTAAGAGTGCCTGTTCAAATTCCTCATAGGTCCTCAAATTACAGCGGAAAGCTCTAAGCCATACGAGTGCTGGTCCATCTAAGAATCTACTAATCACTCTCATCTCTCTTTCCTTAGTAACCTTAGCATATTTCAGATAATCTCTTAATTCGCTCAAAAATTCAACAGGAGAAATATTTCCAGTCCCTGAAAATTTTGTAGGTTTTTCTTCGTAACTTTTAACTAGCGTGATCAGAGTAGAATTGCGAATAGTAGAAATTCCTTCAGATTTGTCTAACTTTACCAACCTTCCTCTATTTGCTAAAGTGATTTCAGTTATATTTTCTTGTTTCCCATGAGATTTTGTTCTATAATCGTCAAATTTCTTCTCTAAATCAATAATGGTCCTCCTGAATTCATATAATTCATCCCTATTCTGTCTTTCAACTTCTTTCCCCCTTGGCTATCTTTCAACTCTTCTGTCATTTCCATCAGATTTTCTTCGACAACAGTTTCTCGACTTTTTAATTTTTCTATACTTTCCCGAATAGCTTGAATATCTTTGTATACGACGTTAATCTCTGTCTAAAAAGCCTTCCTGACCTCTTTAACTTCGTCCTGAGTCTCTTTTACAACCTGAGTTTGAATTTCGTTAATTAGAGTTTCTTTTACTTCATTTTTCAAATCTGTCACGATTCCTTCCCTTAATTGGTCTACAATTATTTCTCTAAATTCAGACGTGACTCTTTGCACTACCTGTGTGGCATTTAACGTACTTTCTTTCGTTATGTTAATCACTAAGGACGCTAGATCGTCTGTTATTTTCCTAACATGATCTTCCAATTTATTCTCTAATGATCTAACCATTTTTGAGCATCGTTCCTATGTTGAGCTAACTCTTCCTTCATCGATTTGCGACTATCTTGTAAACCATCCTTCATAAGGCCATAGTTTGCGAATAAATTATCCTTTAAATTCGTTCCCGTGTCCACGATCCTTGCTTCTATACTTAGGAAATTCTCTTGAGTACGCCTAGCGTTGTCTCTAAACTTGGTTTCCAATGACACGACTTTATCCTCAAACTTAGCATCTATCGATTCAGACAATTTATCATCGAATAATTCTATATTTCTAGACATCCTGCTTGCTATCTCTTCTATACTTTCTAACATTTCCGCTTTTAATGAGTTCGAATATTCTGTGATTTTACTTTATAAACCTCCAATTTTAAGTTCTAAAGAAGCATATTTCACTTTTATTTGACTTTCTATCTTATTTTCTAAACCTACCATTTTATTTTCAAAGAAGCAGAATTCTCCGTCATTTTGAGTTCCAGAGAAGCAGAATTCCCTTTTATTTGATTTTCAATTTTGAGTTCCAGAGAAGCAGAATTCTCATTCATCTGATTTTCTAGGGAAGCAGAATTCTCTGTCACTTTCTGTCCCAACTACTGAATCAATTTGGTAAGTGCTTCCATGACCACTCACAATAACAATCATAACACTGGGGTACGATGTCAACTGATGATGGGGAAGCTTAAATCTAAACTGCTAGTACAGTGAATATGCAGTCACGACCTTAAATTGATACTTCAATACCGATGATTTATTAAATTTAAAATTTACTATTAATGACCAGAAATAACAAGAACAATCCAAACAATTCACTCCAAACTATGAAAACTGTGCATTCATGATCTTGAATCCTACTAATACAAAATAAAACACAAATCGACCTCGAATCGAAATTCGGACTCGAATCGTATCAGAAAGAGAATCAAACTCGGGCACAACACGTTGGCAGCCAATATCCTCCATCGTACTTTATGTGACTGTCTGACGGACGTCCTACGACCACACAAGTGCACATCCTAACAACAGCCGAGCACAAGACTAAAAAATATATCGGGGTAAACTGTGAGCAAACAACAAAATTTGTAGAATGAAATAAAAAGCTCTGCTGTTTCCAAGATGCACACTACAGCAAGGATAAAAGGCATATTTTCAAGGATCATGTGAATGACCACAGTATTAGTTAAGATAAAATTGTATCAATTTAATTGATCCATTCAACCATCAAAATCTTTACAAGGGATATCCTCAGGGAGAAAACTAAACACCAGTCTTAAAAAAATAACACCCTGTGATCTCCCTGGGATCCTATACTATTTAATCGTAGGCATTAATTAACGTTCCAAAAAATTCATTAAATATGCAAAAATCAACAATTTGCTAAATATGCACGTCCACCAGTATACCCATGAAATTAATAGTCCTTCATGGTATTCCACTATAGTTTAAATATTATTTACAATATTCAGGATGTGTAGATCATTGTACGTTCTATTTAACACCTGAATAAATTTTTATTCACAGAGTTCCACGCGTTTTTCATATTTAAAATCTTGGATAATCCTATCAGATATTCTCTTCCAGGTAACGAGAAGAAATTCCAAACATTACCAGAATTATTAATTACGCCGCTTAATGCAAGTCAGCTTATGTCAAATCAATGATTACTCCATTAGAAATAGAATACAATTTAAATTTAATTAATTCCTCAAAGGAATATTCATATCAGCTCTTCTAAATTATTGATCTATGATTGATTTTCAATAATAATTAAATTATGGGATTAATTATGCTTGCGATGCTGATTGCAACTCACTCTTATTATTCGAATTATTTTCAAACACTTATGGATGATTTATAGCCCTTCACATTTTATCGGAATATGAGGCCGCATTTTAAATGCCCCATTTCTCTATGCACTTCCTCAATTTGATTTATTCCATAATATCAAGATATGGCAAGATTATTAAACATGTTAATTTATCTGCAGGTTTATATCATTCAACAAAAAAAAATTCAATTATGGTTGGAGCAAATTAAAGCAGAATCTAACATTCCGCTGATGACAAGATCCGGATAGTGGCGTGGGGTTGCAACTGTGGCACTACCCTTCTTTTGAGTAATATGAGGCTAACGCCCTCCAAATTCCAATATTTTAATATATTCAACAATTCTATTTCTTTTATACACTATTTTTACATATTGAGTTTCCATCCAGTCATATTTACTGTATTAAATGGATTATCATAATTATTCACGGGATTAAAAATGCACGCACGCATTCCCAAATTAACTCATCACCCTACCAGTTTTATCATATGGATGTTATAAATAACTGTTTCCAGTAACCTTTTCAATTTATCCGCTTGTCACCATAACAAAATTCTCCTAATTAATTCACCTTGCTCTAATAACAAAACTACGTTACGATCACTCTATCATTCCAATGTGCATTAATTCATTATTTATCTCTCATTTTTCCGATATCATTAACTCGTATTTGTTTAATTGAACATCAAATAAATAGTTCGAACTCATCCATTTATTTATTACTATTATTATTATTATTAAATATATTCAACAGTCCCAAATTAATTAATTCTCAAGGTTATTGCCATGTTCTATTTCTCATAAGATCCATTGTTGTTGTTTGAGTCTTCAGTCTTTTGACTGGTTTGATGCAGCTCTCCATGCCTCCCTGTCCTGAGCTAATCGTTTCATCTCTACATAGCTACCACACCCTACATCCGAGGCAATCTGTTTAACATATTCTAACCTTGGTCTACCCCTACAGTTCTTGTCCTCGACCCTTCCTTCCATAACTAAGCTTGCTATTCCTGGGTGTCTTAGTATGTGTCCTACCAACCTATCTCTTCTCTGCATTAACAGTCGCCAGAAACATCTCTCCTCTCCCACTCGTCTTAATACCTCTTCGTATGTAACCCTATCTACCCATCTGATCTTCATCATTCTCCTGTAACACCACATTTCAAATGCTTCAATTCTCCTCTTTTCTGCTGCACCAATAGTCCAAGTTTCACTTCCATAGAGCGCCACGCTCCAGACAAAGGCTTTCAAAAATGACTTCCTAATACCTAAATCTATATTCGATGTCAGCAGATTCCTTTTTTGTAGAAATGCTTTTCTTGCCTGAGCCAACCTACTTTTTATATCCTCTTTGCTTCGTCCATCACTGGTTATTCTGCTTCCTAAGTAACAAACGTCTCCTACTTCCTTCAGATTTTCACCTGCCCATTTGATCTCCATAGAGGTTTCTGATTTATTTCGGCTGCATTCCAGTATTTTTGTTTTACATTTATTAATTTTCATCATAAATTCTTTCCATAAGACGGAGTCCATACCATTCAAAAACTCATTCAAATCCTCAGGCTTGTCGGCCAAGATGACGATGTCATCAGCAAATCTCAGAGTTGAAATTATTTCTCCTTGAATCTTCACTCCCACTTTAAATTTTTCTCTAATTTCCTTCATTGCTTGTTCAATGTAAAGATTGAAAAGTATGGGTGATAAGTTGCAGCCTTGCCTTACACCTTTCTGAATACCAGCATCTCTCTCATGTCCTTCAACTCGAATGACTGCTGTCTGGTTTCTGTATAGATTGTATATCACCCTCCTATCCCTGTACTTTATTCCAATCGATTTCAAAATGTCAAACAATTTAGTCCAATCAACGTTATCAAAAGCCTTTTCTAAGTCTACAAAAGCCATGAACGTTCTCTTATCTTTCCTTATTCTACCTTCCAAAATCAGCCTAAGACTTAGTACAGCTTCCCTTGTTCCTACATTTCTCCTGAAACCAAACTGATCTTCACCCAACTCCGTTTCTATCTGGCTCTCAATCCTCTTGTAAATTATTCTAGACAGGATCTTTGAAGCATGAGTAATCAAGCTGATTGTACGGTAATCTTCACATCTGTCAGCTCCCACTTTCTTTGGTATAGGGATGATTACATTCTTCTTGAAATCAGGGGGTACCTCACCTGTCTCATAAATCCTACACACCAAGTGAAATAACCTGATCAGACCTTCATCTCCTATGCAGCGTAGCAACTCAATCGGTATATCATCTATGCCTGGTGCTTTGTTCCTGCTTAAGTCTTCCAAAGCTCTATCAAATTCTGATTTCAATATTAAATCTCTTTTCGCATCCTCATCAATTTCCTCCTCCCTTTCCATTACATGATTCTCAATCTCCTTTCCCTTATACAAACTCTCTATGTAAGCTTTCCATCTCTCAACCTTTTCTTCCCTATCTGTTAGAGGCTTTCCATTTGTGTCCTTAATATTACAGCACTTAGTCTTCTTTTCCCCAAAAGTATTCTTAATCCTTCGATAAGCTGTGTCTACTTTTCCTAATTTCAGACAATTTTCTATACCAGCACATTTCTCTTTCAACCATTCTTCTTTCGCTTCCTTGCACTTCTTGTTAACCTCATTTCTCAGACGTCTGTATTCTGCTTTCCCCTTTTCATCTCTTACATTCTTGTGCTTCCGCCTTTCATCCATCAATTCGAGTATATCCTGAGTGATCCACGGTTTTCTACCTATTCTCTCTTTCCTACCAATGTTTTCTTCTGCGGATTTTGTTATTTCATTCTTCAAAAGTGCCCATTCGTCTGCAATTGAAGTTTGTTTAGGGTTTTTCATTAGTCCTTCCTTTATGCTCTTCTTGAATCTTTCGTTTACATCCTTCTCTTTCAGTCTGTCTATTGCCCACCTTTTTGGCTTTTGACTTTTCTTCAGTTTCTTCAACTTTAATCTGCATTTCATTACAACCAGATTGTGGTCAGAGTTTATGTCAGCACCAGGATATGTTTTACAATCTAAAATCTGGTTTCGAAACCTCTGCTTGACCATAATGAAGTCGATTTGGTAACGCCCTGTATCTCCTGGTCTCATCCATGTGTATATTCTTCTATTGTGGTTATTGAATACGGTGTTAGCTATGACCAACTCATGCTCAGTGCAGAATTCTACCAGCCTGCTTCCTCGATCATTCCTTTCACCTAATCCGAAATCTCCTACTATCTTCCCCTCTCTCCCTTTTCCTACCACAGCATTCCAATCTCCCATTACTATAACATTTTCATCACCCTTGATATACCTCAGAATTTCGTCTATTTCTTCGTAGACCTTTTCAACATCCACATCATCAGCTTGACTGGTAGGCATATAGACTTGTACCACTGTGGTGCAGGTAGGTTTAGTATTTATTTTTGCTACAATAATCCGTTCACTATATTGCTCATAATATTCCACCCGCTGTCCAAGTTTCCTACTCAATATGAGGCCAACCCCTGCTTGGCCATTGTTTGATTTAGTGCTAATGACCCTATAGTCTCCTGACCAAAAGTCCTGTTCTTCCTGCCAGCGCATTTCACTAATCCCAACCAAATCCAACCTCAACCTATCCATTTCCCTTTGTAAGTTTTCTAATCTTCCATTTCCTAGCAGACTTCTAACATTCCACGCTCCGATCCGTAGAATGTCAGATTTCCTCTTTGTCACTTCTGTGATGTTAACCCCCTCTCGAGTAGTCCCCACCCGGAGATCCGAACGGGGGACTAGTTTACCTCCGGATTGAAATTTTACAAGGGAGGAGGCCATCATCACATGTATTTATGCATAGAGAGGTGCATATCCTCGGGAATAGCATACGGCTGTAGTTTCCCGTTGCTTTCAGCCGTGCAGCAGGACGCAGTGTAGCCATTATTTGGCTTATATTATCAATATCTTAACCGTCTTTAAGACTAGTAAAGAATTGATTTATTCTGAAAGGCTGCTACTCCCTTTCAGAATAAGTAAAGAGCAATTCTACTAACAAAAAACCAACCTTCTACCGTACTAACAATTAAATACCAAAATTCTACTAACGGAAAAAATACTAAAGTTCCACCAACAACAAATACTACCACTAAAACAGTCTTTCACCAGACACACTCACATGCAATCGCACATCACAGTCTACTGAAACAATGAACTATAACTAATAAACAATGCAACTGCTACCAGACACACACACACACCACAGTCTAATAGAACAATGACATATATCTAATAGACAAACTAACTACCTACTTACAACTACAACTAGCTACATACTTACTGTACTGTTATTTGAATTGACAATATTTACAAAATGCAATTTAGATAGAAAATACTTACAAAATGTAATTTAGATTCAAAATAGTCACAAAATGCAACTGAGAATAAAAATACCCAATCACGAATCCCAAAGACAAAACAAAATTAATTTTGAAAATTCCAAAATTAGGAATTCTACAAAAAAGTTTGTTTGCATAAATCATTGGTCATTACCCCCTCCACCTGTAAATCAAGTCTCAGGTCGCTAGGACAACAAAAATAAAACTTTGAAAACGGGCCATATTCCCAAAATTAGGAATTCCACCAAAAAGTTTGTTTGACATAAATGAATGGCCCTGACCCCCTCTATCCCCACACCAAATTTCAAGTCTCAAGGACAAAACGAAATTATTTTTGAAAATAGGCTATATTTCCAAAATTAGGAATGTTTCAAAAAAGGTTGTTTGACACAAATCAATGGTTCTTACCTCCTCTTGGTTTACTGGTAGAGGGGATAGAGACCTTTCATTTATGATAAACGAAAGGTGATTTATTTATTTATTGTATTATATAATTTGCTGACGTGCCAATATCTAGAATTCACCTGATTGTAGTCAAAGAGTAATTTGGTGTCAAAATTGAGGAAAAAAGATGAAGGATATGATACCCTCAGCCACACTATCTTGGTTTTAAAGCCACGAGATGTAATTTCTCATATTAAGCAACTAATCATTTGTGCTCGCCAAGTGCACCCAGTTCCAGCCCCACGTTCATTTCAAATTTCAATGTTTGATGTTGTATGCTTCTTCATTTTAGGGGCTTGGGACATCTTTGTCATCAGTCCCTTGTACTTGGGTGTGCGTTAAACTTGCCTGATAACTGGGGCCCGTATTCTTAGGTTTCAACATGTTCTCTTCCTTCATACTTAATGAACCAATTTCAGGAAATATATATTTCACGCTTCCTGGGGCTAAATATATGAATTCATACGACCTAAAATGCATAAATGAGGAGTTGCGACCTAAAATGTCCTAAATCCTTGTTTCCTCTTCTTCAGAAAATAAGTGCGTTTACCCAAATAAGGCAACTTTTTCTCTCGAAATGTTCTCTGATATTAGGTCCAAAAGTTTGTTGGTTATTCTGCATAGTAGTAAGCAGGTTGCCATAGCAACGAATGACGTATGTGTTTAGGGAAGTCCCTTCCCCTCGTTCTTCGCTTCAGCCTGCACTCGCCAACAAGTGAGCTTTCATCTGAACACGGAGCTTGGACTTGAGCTATAACCTACAAGGTCGTAAAGCACCTAGATGTATCAACAACACTATTTATAACAACACCTTTGAAAACTTTTAATAAATAACCCCAAAATGTCAAAACAACATGTTTACCCCAAATTGAGTTTCCAAATTCCACCCATTTTGAAAAACAACCTCACCATCAACTAGAGCGGGAGAAATACCATCTAAACGTTCCCTCACTCAACCCTACTCCTCTCCCCCCCCCCCCTCGCCACCTAAACTTTTCCCAACATAGTCATGTGTATTCAAGCACACACGCGACTAGGTTTTTGACCTAGCGACATTATGGGACTTTTTACTGAAGCCTCTACGTATTGAAACAGTGTTATTTCTTATACGCACACCAAGATTATTGCAATTCAACGTTATATACATTCCGAGTGAAGACATTTAAACATGTACTGTATGTGGAAACCTGAGGTGTTGAGAGGGACGGTTTCGATGCATATTAACATTGTAGCCATGTGCGGCTAGATATGAGTGTGGACACCGCTCTCCGAGCAAATGTAGTGGACATTTCGAGTAACTACAATGCTATTTTCGAAGTGGAACATATACACGATGCGGAATATTGGAATGCGAAGCATAAACTTTCGGTAACATGCAGCCGCAAATAACTTAAAAGGTCGTGTGTTCACTCGATTATCGCGATGTTGCATACATGTGCGTGATTTCTTTTCGCGGCGGGTTAGAGCTGTTCGAATACGGGCGAGGACCATTTCCGATATGAGGAAGCAGTTCGATTACCAGCAGTGGACCTAGGACATTGGAGTAGGAGGTCCCCAGTTCGTTCACTGGAGATGGAGGGGATCTGTGCAATCCTGCTATACCATGATGGAATCAGATGGTGGGGCATTCCTATGCTCCATATCGCCTTCGAGAGTCCACAGCCAGGTAGAGGAAAGCTTTCATTGTAGCGTTGCAAAGTAGAGATAATCCAGTGTGACCACAATGCCACCTTTTATACGTTTTTAGTAGCAAGATTGACGTGAGTCTAGGCATGACTATTCCATGTCATGTTTGACTTCATTCTCAGTCGAGTTTAGGCCTGGTTAAACAGGTGCACTCATTTCCTAAATTTTATTGTGAATTAATTGTTTGCTTGTTTCAGCTTAATTAATTAATTAAATTTATTCCGAACTTCTTGATTGTGGAGAACAGATCTTCATAGGGGAAGAAATCTATGTTATTCCGGAGGGAATCTTCATTTTTTTTAGAGGATTTATTATTTTCCACTCTCTTGAGTATTACAGTCGAGTATAGAATGTATAGTCTGATCATTCTTTTAGAATGGGGATTTTTCTCTTGGGAATGAACGCTATCGTATTGGATTCTAAGCTAACTTGAGTTGTTACCTGGATACATGTTGTAGATCCAGTCCGATTTTCGTGAACTCTCTTGAGGGGACATTTCTATTTTCGTCTGATCAACTTCGACTTCTGATTTACTTGCCAGGTGTACTTGGATACACTTTGATGATCGTTAAATTAAATAATATTGCTATAGCTGAATTTTGATTCAGTCTTTCGAGTATTTCTTGAGTAGGACGTTGTTTAAGAGAACTGTTTGAAGAACAAGAATCTTTTTGAGATAAATCCCAGGAATTAACTTTAAGGGGGAGCATATTCTTGCGTGACTGTCAATACAACTCTGTAAGGCAAGCTTTTTGTAATCCAGTGGACTTTATTAAGCATCCACTCATGTTAAAACTTATGATGCATTGAAATGAGAAAACATATATTTAAGAAACACAGCTGAATATATCTGAATACTTGTTATTGAATTAAATAATCACCATGTGAGTGATAATGTGGTAAGAAACGTCAGTGGACGTATAATATATTATTCACGGTTGTACTTGATGGTACTTGATCCATTAAATTGTTATAAACATTATTCATAAATCCACTTGTCACTTCCAATTCTTGACCATTCTGAATTATCATTATTAAAGAAATCCTGAACCACAAGAAAAATCGAATTCATTTTACGAAAAATGATAATCAGAACTCATCTAAGATGAATTATATCTAGGCGAAATTAATTACATTTAACTAATCAAATTTACCAATAAACTATCCCAAAACGGTAGTCTATAAAAATAATGTGCCATAAAAATATGCGCTGAACTGTACAACAAAAATCAGGATGAAGTTCCTGTCTAATTAGAAAAGCTGGATGCCTTCAGAAAAATATCATCATTCTACGATATGCCTATCGTGGATATGCTATCTCAAAAATCTGAGGTGTAGACAAACATCGAAAGGCTCCATGCTTATGCTCCAGCATAATATAAAAATAATTCCTGGCGTGAAAAACGATTCCTACATGGTTGAAAGGCGTAGTCTACTGTCTGATATTCACCAGTACTAGCTAGTCACGTCCATTTTCAGTTGTTCTTGAAGAAGGCTCCTATGCCTGTGGAATGCCCATGGCCTAGGCATAATGTCCCATGCGTTCCCTTGTACACGGAATGTGTACAAGCCACCTTCCTGGTTCCACTGGTCCCTGGTCACCGTCTCCACACATCGGCTTCCATCGTACGCCCAATTCAAATTTAGTGCACCATAATAATGCCTCGACTCACGGTAGTTTCCAAAAGTGCATCACGGCGAAACGCTACCATGACTTCCTGATCGAATTTTCTTATCACCATATCTATTGCTATGAAAAACACGTATCTAAAACTTTCAGTGGTTTCACGACAATCACCCGGTGTTTTACCGTTCCGATATTATCTCCGATAATTGCAATAATGTTCACGTTCACTTGCTTATAATCTCTCTATAGTTATCGCAGTACACTTACACACATGTTCAGCCTTATTTTCCATTGTTTCTGCTATCCAGTAATCTACTCTGTTTGAAGATATTATCTCCACATAACTCGGGTCAGGAGTTAGTTCCAGCTCGTCGGCTAACTATGCTGTGAGATCGGGTATTACCCAACGCACCCTGCACACACAAGAGTTGGCCTCACCTAGGAAAACTATCATAAGCGCATTGCGAACAATGTCTCATTCGTAGGCTACTTTTGGATTTCAGGTTCGGTACTCGTAACGAAGATTGAATTAGCGGTCCGTTCATGCTCGATTTACAGCATGAGAACGAATGTCACTCTCTCACATCTGCTTGCTCAGCTCTTCAGCTCGCCAGGTAACAGCATGCGTACGCGCATCGCTGTTCATGCATCTCCTCAGATATGCTCTCAGTAGCGGTAAATCTGAACTCGGCTAGGCGCTCGTTTCAAATTCGAACAGTGCAGTGATGAAAAACAACTCCTCCATAACCGGCAACTGACGCTCCCTCAAAATGGTCGCAATATGTTTCCTGTATTGAGAAATATCACACTTCAAATTGCAGTTCCTCAGAGCTCTGGAACCCTCCAGGTTGTAAGTAAAAATCCCCTTCCCTCCATCGTAGCGAACTGTAGAGAGAAATGTCACACTACAAATTGCCGTTCCTCAGAGCTCTGGTACCCTCCAGGGTGTGAGGGAAATTCCCTTTCCCTCCATCGTAGCAAACTGTAGAGAGAACTGTCACACTACAAATTGCCGTTCCTCACAGCTCTGGCACCCTCCAGGATGTGAAGGGAATTCCCCATCCCTCCATCGTAGGGAACTGTAGAAAGAACTAGCACACTACAAAGTGCCGTTCCACACATCTCTGGTACCCCCCAGGGCGTGAGGAGAATTCCCATTCCCTCCTTCACAGCGAACTGTAGAGAGAAATGTCACACTACAAATTGCCGTTCCTCACAACTCTTGTACCCTCCAGGATGTGAGGGGAATTCTCCTTCCCTCCATCGTAGCGAACTGTAGAGAGAAATGTCACACTAAAAATTTGCCGTTCATCAGAGCTCTGGTGCCCTCCAGGGTGTGAGGCGAATTCCTCTTCCCTCCATCGTAGCAAACTGTAGAGAGAAATGTCACACTACAAATTGCCGTTCCTCAAAGCTCTAGTACCCTCCAGGGTGTGAGGGGAATTCCCCTTCCCTCCATCGTAGCGAACTGTAGAGAGAAATGTCACACTACAAATTGCCGTTCATCACAGTTCTGGTACCTCCAGTGTGTGAGGCGAATTCTCCTTCCCTCCATCGTAGCAAACTGTAGAGAAAAATGTCACACTACAAATTGCCGTTCCTCACATCTCTGGTACCCTCCAGGGTGTGCGGGAAATTGCCCTTCCCTCCATCGTAGTGAGCTGTAGAGAGAAATGTCACACTACAAATTGCCGTTCCTCACAGCTCTGGTACTCTCCAGGGTGGAAGAGCAATTCCCCTTCCCTCCATCGTGGCGAACTGTAGAGAGAAATGTCACTTTGCAAATTGCCGTTCCTCATAGCTCTGGTACCCTCCAGGGTGTAAGGGCAATTCTCCTTCCCTCCATCGTAGCGAACTGTAGAGAGAAATGTCACACTACAAATTGCCGTCCCTCACAACTCTGGTACCCTCCAGGGTGTGAGGGGAATTCCCCTTCCCTCCATCGTAGCGAACTGTAGAGAGAAATATCACACTAAAATGTGCCGCTCCTCAGAGCTCTGGTACCCTCCAGGGTGTGAGATGAATTCCCCTTCCCTCCATCGTAGCAATCTGTAGAGAGAAATGTCACAATAAAAATTGCCGTTCCTCACATCTCTGGTACCCTCCAGGTTGTGAGGGAATTCCCCTTTCCTCTATCGTAGCGAACTGTAGAGAAAGAAGTCACACTTCAAATTGCCGTTCCTCAATGTTCTGGTACCCTCCAGTGTATGTGAGGAATTCCCCCTTTCACTCTCAGAGATGCAGACAAGAATGTCACACTTCAAATTACCATCCCTCAGAGTGCTTCTACCCTCCAAGGTGCGCGGCGGGAAGGCAGAGAAAAGTGGTTTGCCACCTCAGCTCCTGTAAAAGTGCTTTTCCGTGGTTATCCACTTCAACTCCAGACAAATTCTGGAATGATCCTTAACTTACGGAAACAGCATCCTCCTTTCCAATCTTAGTCCCTAACTGCAAGCACACATCGCAATAACACAGGTTGTCAGACAGGTAACACAAAACCCTAAGTATGCAGGGCTGTGACCACCGATATGAGGGAGGCTCATTTACTGCTCCAAGTACCGTTCATCAGAGTTGAAGCTCTCACGTCGGTCACTACCGCAAGCAGTCGATGTGGCCAAGACAGATCGTAGATATTAGCTAGTGATCGGAACGATAAGACACCTTCGCCCCCCCCCTTCCCCCTCCCAGGGACACAACTAGTGGGACGTTGGTTGGCGACAACGGAATTCTAATTGTGTCCGGCATTGCATCCACATGCCCATATGCCATTGGCGGGCTTCTCTCTCTAGCTCTGCTCCGTGGATCAGTAAAGAAATCAAAACGCTTTTAAAGAAACGTGATAAAGCGCGTAGAACATTTATTAAATGTAAACTTACCGATGACTATGAAGAGTACAGAATTCTGCGTAATAAGACAAAACAATCAGGAACACAAAGGTGAAATATATGTACAACCACTTCAGTGACTGCAAAACCACCTCTGCCAGATGGCGTGCTGCAAAATCAATGGGAGTTGGTACCAGTTCAATCACTGATGTTGAGATGCCTGTCTCTGAATCACAATTAAATGAACATTACTCAAATGTAGCGTCGATTGGTGATGCATTAATAGTATCAGAGACCGTCATGAACTTCACATCCTTCCCTCCCCCTGCCCATGATTTTTTTTTCATGTATGTTTACCCACATCAGATTGTGAAAGCCATCAAAGCAATTCGTACAAAAACAAGAGGCCATGTTAGCATCCCAATGTCTCTTATCTCTACCTGTCTTGAGGTATTTCAACCCCCAATTGTCCATCTAGTAAATTTCTCTCTACAAAGTGGAGTATATTCGTCTCTTTGGAAGTGTGCTAACATACGTCCAGTGCCAAAAAAAACGCTAGTTGTAGTGACTTTAGGCCGATAAATATCCTTTGTGTCCTTAGTAAATAAACAGTATAAAATTGTGACGAAGTATTACTTAAGCTAGTGCGTGGCTAAAGTAACTCGTAAGTTTAATACGCGTACAGAGTACGATTGGTCTGATATAAGCAGATTACGTGCGATGGAAGTCAAACCGGACACTGTGTGAAAATCGCAACGAGGTTACGGGAAAAAAACAAGTTTTAGTACAGTGAAAATCATCTAAGTTCATAGGAAGACTGTGTAAGTGCTTTTAATGGGAGTCAGAAATGCATGATTACTTTTGGAATATCCGACCAAATTAAATTCAGTGCCCGGGAAATAGTGGAAATTAGTAGAATGGATGATTTCAACGTTATAACCATTGTACGAGCAAGTAAGATGTAAGATACAACTTCTTGGAGGAGAAAGAGTGCAGATGGACATCATGAGGGCAATGCATGATCCTAGAGGGGGTAGAGAGGACGGATGTCGAGCAGGAAACCCTCAAATGGACGAATTGGTGTTAAGGTGATAAATCCTGTTGTAGGCTGAATTGCATTTATTTAACTGTATAGACCTAATGTATGTTACTACAGTATATGCCTGAATTACATAAAGGTAGAAAAATGAATATGTCCAATAAAATTTGTGTGGTAAGATCTCATTCCTTGAGATGACCTACAAGGTTACAGTTCTTTTTGCATAAGATGTCGCAAAAAAAATTTATGCTCTTACCATAAGATGAGAAAGACAATTTCTATACACCTGTGCATAAAGTATAGTCATTGCACTGTCTACAAATAAATCAAATGAATACCACTGAAATCTACCACCACATAACAGTTAATGTCCTCTTCGCCCTATGAAAGACACATGTTGTAGTTCTCAGGCACTAGGAGGACTATTCTATCTGTGATAAATGCCTTCTTCATCCTTTTATTTCTATCACTGATTTCTTTCTCCTATCATACGGGGGAGGATGCTGGTCTCTCCTGGATGCATACCCTGACCAGTATATCCAATTCAAGTGCAATAACTATTACGGCAGATGGCAATCTGCAACACAATGTAGATTTTACATGAGGCTAAGAACTCAGGAACTCACTGCTGTTGAGTATGAAAAATGGCAAAACACGATAATTTCACCCTAATATTTTCACCATTTTACTCAATAACTTGGCGTTTAAACAGTATAGCATGCATGCCTTGTTTCTCTTGATGTTATTGATTTCAGAACCTAATGTCCTCGTCATTTGAACGGAGTGACATTAAACAAAGTAATCTATTTGCATATTTTTTTCAGGAAAACAGTTAAACAAGGAGTGCGCAAAATATATACAGTAGGCCTATAGGCCTATATACAGTATATTATTTAAAAATATTGCATGTTTATAATTGGATGTATAACAAAGTAGAGAAACATGACTAACTGGTGATTCACAATAACTGTTGGTATGCTCTGTGGAATGTTGAAATTTAGCACAAGTTGCCAAGTGTCATGGAACTATGAATGCCAGTGTACCATTGAATATATTATCGACAAACATTTTACGCTTACGTGGTTGCTACTTTTCCTGTGTACCATCTGCATGCATCCTTCAGTGAGGCTTTTCAAATTGTAACAAATTTTACAGTCCTGCCAAAGGTGAATCCACCACCCAAATAGGCATACTGTTAAAGCCAGCTACTTGTATATTGTACTTATGCATAATTCACGCGGATAATGGGCTAGACAGAAAATGTAAACCTTGACCGATAACATAGGTCGTCCTGCAGGCAACATTATAAGTATCGCGTGGAAATATATAACATTAACATATTTTTCTTAACTCTTAATTTGCAAATTTTCTTTGCTTGTGTGGCAATTCCCACTGTGCGTGGCAAACCCCAGGGGAGCTAGCGCGGCCCTACCTAATAATTTTATTAATAGTGAATGAGACGAGAACCTGCCTCTAGGACACTCACAATTTCGTTAATACGAATAATACATGATTTTCATAACTTATATTCATAATCTAGGGGATAATACCAATTGAAATTGCTGTCGATTATCACTAGTGTGCTGAAAATATGTGGTAAATTACGTAAATATGTGTTCTTGTTTCTTGCCCATTGAACGATGTCCACCATGTTCTTCAAGCGCATGAGGCCTCTTCAACTGTTCTCTATGCGCATACAATGGCGTCACGTTCGTATTGGTAATATACAAAATACGCCTGTCATGAGGTCGGCCATATGAGTGACTAATTCCACTGTGCGTGACAAAAACCAGGGGCGGATATATGGCTAACGCGGCCCTTGCTACCAAGTAATTATCGGTCTAGGCAAAACCCATTGGTCTAAAAAAGATTATGCGTGACAAAAACCAGGGGTGCATATATGCCTAACGCAGTCCACGCTACCTAGCAAGTATTGGTCAAGGAAAGATAATTCGTGGCTATTTCCACTATGCGTGACAAAAGCCAGGGGTGCACATATACGTACCTAACGCTGCCCGTGCTACCTAGTAATTATTGATCTAGATATACAATTGGCGTGGGGTTGGCTATATTGTACTTATGCAAAATTCACGCAGAATGGGCTAGACAGCTGGAATTTTACTACAGTATATAGGCTAAGTCGTGATAAAAAAAGAGAAAGGTGGATGGGTTATAGACTGCGGAGGAAATTTGCCAAAATACCTTCTGTAATGATACAAATTGAATCTGGAAATGATGTAGTTTACTCCTCTGCTATCTATAACCCACCCGCCGTACCCTTTCTTAGATCACGACTTATATAGTAAAACTCGAGCTGTGTCGACCATTATAGCCTGCGCATGAATTATGGACAAATACAGTATTAGAATGCGTATATGTTTACCATTTTATTGTGAAATAGTTAACCATATTGGCTAGTGATATATTTATTTATTTGATGAACCTCCGCCTTGTCAATACTAAACAATATTAAACGATGTAGGCTACATGTTTTGGTATTACAGTTATACAGGTACTCTACCTTCTTCAGCATCAGCGTAAATGGATTTTAAACTAGGTTAACTTAACAAGTGTTAAGGGAAATAGATATCCTTAAAATAATTTAATTAAAATTTCGTTATTGGTTCGCAATTTGGGTATTAGCAAATTCTTCAAGAGTGATATACCATAGTATTTGAGTGTCAACTACTTAGAAATTGTTGCATTTAGACTGTGTCATTGGAGTTGTGATTGACTGTAGTGAAATTGTTAATATCGATAGAGAGATTGAGATTTCTACGTTCGATATCTGCCATTGGCAAACCATTATTTGCCGGCTTATTCTCTTTGTAGTTGTTCAAATAGCTTCAAAAGAAATTATATACTCCACAAAGGTCTTAATATATTTATAATTTCGTGTAGTTTTATGAACGATTGCTTGTATGAAAGTTTCAATCGTATTAATGCTATGCTCTCTTGTGTCCAGCGGGTTTCATCTGCATCAGAGTTGAAAAATGAAATTGTTAGAACATCAATTGCATCTGGATCTCCGTTTGCTGATGGTATTACAATGTATAAAGTGGTTGCGAGACCATTTATATGTGAACTTATCATGTTATGTGCACTTACAAATGCACATATCGGTTGTAGCATTAAGATATAACTTGAAAACTTTTGTGTGCTTTACTTTTTAGATATTCGTAATTAAATTTCACAACGTTCTGATCATAGTACAATGTCCATATGCTACAACCAACATGTACATTTGTAAGTATTATACAAAACATGATAAGTTACTAGATAATGGTCTCATAACCACTTTCTACATTGTAATACCACCAGCAACAGGTGGAACAATTACATTTTTCAACTCCGATGCAGATTAAACCTGCCGGACACAAAAGCATTAATACGATTGAAACTTTATACGAGGAATCATTCCAAAAACTACAAGAAATTATAAATACATCAAAACTTTGTGGACAATATATATATCTCTCTTTTGGAGCTATTCGAAAAAAGGAAGGAAGGAAGCTTGTAGTTTAACGTGACCGTTAATCGAGAGATCATGAACCACGGGACCTCCTTTTTACGTGGAATCCGAACCACAGGACATGGCATTTCACTTCGAAAATCTCACATGCATTGACCGGCAATCGAACCCGGACCGCCTTGGTGAGAGGCATACAGCTAGAACGCTGAGCCACCATGCCCCGTGGAGCTATTCGAACAACTACCACAAGAATAAGACAGCAAATAAATGGTTTAGCAATGGCAAATATTGAACGTAGAAATCTCAATCCCTCTATCATGGTAACAATTTCACAACAGTCCATCGCAACTCCAATGACACAGTCTAGATGATACAACTTTTAAGTATTTGACTGTCGAATACTACCTAATCGCTGATCCAGCTCTTGGAAGGATTTGTGAAAGCCCAAAATACGAACCAGTAAGGAATTTTTAATTAAATGTATTATTGTAATGGTACCCATTTCTCTTAAGAACAATTATTGTTAACCCAGTTTTCAATCCAATTACGCTGACGCTGACCAGTATCAATGTAATGCAGAAACATGTTGCCTACGTCGTTTAATAAATATTACATTTTATTACTGTCAAGGCGGATGTTCATCAAATAAATAAATAAATACAGTATTTCCAAACCCACGCATACGGTACTAATTGCCTCAACCAAATATTACTAGGTAGCGCAGCCTATGCAGCCCAAGTTTTTGTCACGCACAGTGCGAATAGTCGCACATCGATAATCTTTCTCTAGACTAATGGGTTTGGCCTAGAACAATAATTAATTAATAGGTAGCGCGTTAGCTATATATTGTGCCCGTCAGAGGAGATTGCCGGGGTACCATCAACCGAAATGGCAGTCCAGACAGACCCATCCCGTCGAAGACACAACCTGAGAGGATCGGATGCACTTCATTTGGGCTAGCGCCGGTACTGGGTTATGATGGTACCACTTTCGTATGTACATTTAAATTCAACTCATCTAACTAGGTCCTGATAAGACAAGACTTTTACGGCAAGGAGCGTCCGTAAGCAAAGAATTACAGGAAAGATAACATGACAAGTTCTAACAATAAAAAAACCATCGCTTAATACAACACAAATATTACAACATTCAGCAATAGCATGGGTACAATGAGGGTAGACATGTAAATAAATCAATTATACACAAAAAATTCTCATTTACAATCCTGCGTACACAAATCAAGAAGCTGTTTGCTCTCAATTGTCATCTAAGTGCGTGTAGTTAGGTAGGCAAATGCATAATAATAATTACGTCTGACATTGCGTAAATCAGCGGTACACCAGTTACGAACTTTCGGTTATTCCGTGATCTTTCGTCGTCACAATTAATGTCAGCTTATCTAGGGTCCTCTGGAAATGTCTCTGCTCTTTGCATCAGTCAGCATAATAAAAATGTAGGTGCAAGTTTAGATTGGAAAATTAATCCTTTAACTTTAATCAAATAGTTTAGGTAAATTAGGTTTCATGATTTATAGTGGTTTAAATCGTAGGTTTAGATTTCCCTAGTGGTTTTTATGTCGATTCATTGACTCTTATGACACAAGGCTGAATACACATAGGTTGCAAGTCTCCTCTGAGATCATTACAAACAGGTGAATACAATGGTCACTATAACATCACGAGCTAATAAATGGCTCGAATCAACAACAATAATAAGCGGCTCACAATGGCTCGCATAATACACTATCGGCACAAGTCTGGCAAAAGGGCTCAGCGCATGTCCGGTAATAACATTTGGTTGCGGATATTCATCCATCCGTCAACGTCCTCTCCAGGCACAACAATTACATAAGTTACTAGCCTTATGCAGTCGACATGGCCAAGGATAAACCTTTAATCATGTTCTACTGACAAATCAGTCACGCATATAAAGAATGCAGCTCACATCTGATCAAGTTGACCTACATTTCAGAAGCGTTCTTATCATACCTTAGTGCCCTTCACAAAGATTCGTGACGTCAGACAACGTCGGAAGAATAATCAATACAGGTCGGTCTCACATATGAGAAGCACGGTGAATTATGGGTAAGATAACCGGTCTAATAGCCTGACCTTGGGCGCTTGAAGTGTCCCCTACAGGTCCAGTATGCTTCCTAACGGCACATGACAATCTTGCGTGTAGCAAGTAAAGTTACATTCACAGTTTATAACTGGATTCACACACAATAAAGTCCTAAGCTGTGATCCATGTACGAAGATATTTAAATACACAGCAAATAACACATACAATTGTACCATAATTTACATAGTATGACGATATAAAATGTTTCAAATGTCAAATAACCTTAAATGCAAGATATGCGTACAGTTTCCAACTGTTTTGGTTTCAAAGACTATTCACTTATTTCTTCCTATTTACAATTCCATTAGATAAATGTTGCATGTCAACTCGACACTAAATAAAGTTGAATTTACAACACTTTACACCTCTGTGCTGCTTTGAAATGATACGCTGGTATGTGAGTTCGATGCTTGGTTTAGTAAGCTTAACCATTACACATAATATTGTTCCAACTTGGTATTTCGTGGCATCAGAGAATCACAATGTTTGATATAATCTGATTATAAGGGAGGCGATGAGACTTCAATTCACCAAATGATACAATAATAATTAAGGTGGTGAAATTAAACAAAAAATAGTATAGGGTGTTCCCTAAATATTCACATGGATGTTATAACTCATCCTTTTACGATCATCTCTAAAACTGACAAAAATATAGATTCACTAGTTATGACACATTAGTAAGTTCATGATTGACATTTTATGTCGACGTAACGAAGGTGCACCAGTGGGATATAGCCCACCACACGGTGACTAGCAAGCATCTGACCAGCCTGAAATATTAAATTGAGAAAAATACACATTCTAAGACTACAAAATCCTACCTAACTGATTGTAATAAGTTCGGTTGATAAACTACTCTAATCTACCACGAGAAAACTCTGTACAAGAAGGAGGTACAAAGCTCACCGCGGACCATCAGTATTTCACCTCATCCTTCCTAGCAAATTGAGGGGTATTCGTCTCCTATGCCAAGGAGGGTTTAAAATAATCCTGGGCCTTAACATTCCAGGCCTTCTCCTCTTGATGACCATACCTTCTTGTGAATTTCTCTTCATTGTTGGGCTTAATCTCATTACATCCCCCTCACAGGATATTTAAGCCATGGTAGACATCATGTGTACAAGGATAGACAATGCGTACACGTGGGAATCGGGTAGTAGCATGACTTGAAGACTTTCCACACGTGGTTTAGCACAGAATCTACTTTTAAATTTCTTAATTGCAAAATCTTCACTGGCTTTAGACGCAGTTGCAGACAAATGCAAAAATGGCCTTGGTAGGTCTGACACAGAATCTAAAGATACACGTGTGGTATCTGGCACACAGATTTTATTACTTGGATATCACCAAAATCACTGAGTATCGCTGCGATCGGCGTATAAAAATCGCGCACAACTCGT
This sequence comes from Meconema thalassinum, assembly GCA_946902985.2. NCBI lineage: Eukaryota > Metazoa > Arthropoda > Insecta > Orthoptera > Tettigoniidae > Meconema > Meconema thalassinum. The sequence continues at coordinate 638,695,335 of OX336389.2, forward strand.
CGCAGTTTACAAATTTAGGAGTGGTGTGCTTTTCACACAGATTATAAAGTATAATACCAACTGTTTTCACAAAAATGTTTCACTTCATGGACTTAAATGATTTCAGCAGCGTGGCGTAAAGTATAGCAAACCACGTGCTGATTACTAGAAAAGTTATAAAAGCACAGTTCCAATAAATTCGTCACTGACGTAGATTAATTTCGCCCAACTTGGCGTTATATGAAATATCCCTCACCTTTGAGTGGATTAAATGCACGATTCTTGTAGATACGTACTTAAAACATTCACAAAACGTGGGTTTCACAGACCCAACGTAGAACGTCTGTCTTCAACAGACACAAAAAACGGTGTGTCATCTCCAGATCAGTGTTCCGGCTTCCTTGGAAGTTCTAGAGTCGTTTAGCATTTATTTTCTTCAAGTTCGCATATCTGCGATGGAAATACCTTTATCTAAAATAATCGTGGTGCTACAATAATATAGTAAATATCACAGAGTTACATAAGGTTAAATCCTGAGATTTGTGGGATAAAAAATATGTAATTAGTTAAATATGCTCACAAAAAATATTAGCAGGATTCTCCCAAGTCAGAATAACATTTTGAAGAGTGAGGAAGTTGGATCTGGCTTCCGGGTGTGTTCTATGCAGTAGCAAAGTAGTTACACATTCTTCGGAGGAAAATATCACCAGCAAGAGCACAGACGGGCTCAATATGCTCCCCTGATTTTGTCACTTATCCATATTAACCAAGTTGTGAGGGTTAAAGGAAGGTTCTCGTCTCAAGCAGTTTTATTAACAGAATTTTACCTTGCAAATACATTCCAAATAATAGGCCTCATACAGATGAAGGTTCTCCGCTGTTTTAGGCCTAGTGGATGAATATTTGTTGCCTAGGGTAACCGTATAGGAGGTCTAGATGATGAACTCTTATGGGCATGGTAACTAACAGTATGATATTTATCCCCCGCCCTAAAATATGTCCATGTTAAAAGGTGAAGGTTTATATGTTTTATTAATTTACTAACTAGCCTCGGAGCTGCTGAAAAGTAGTAAACTTACATGAGGATTCGTATTCATTATACAGTGAGAATCCCTGCTTGCTGCAATGGCATGTCCTTTGGGCATACGGTACCCCAGTAAAATATGATGGGCATCCAGGAAAGGTTCCTTAGCAGGTCGAGGTATTTTAAGGGGAACAGTCAACTTTTCACCATTTTCATTTAATGAACTTGTTTCCAAGAGCACATCCTTTGCTTTGAAATGTCCAGGGCACCCCGGAAAAGAAAAGAAAAGAAAAGAAAAGAAAAGAAAAGAAAAGAAAAGAAAAGAAAAGCAAGTATATGATAACCTGTACAAGTAGGCCTACTTCTAGACTTAAGTTTGCTTCCTCCACTGTAGCCTATATTCATTATATTTAAGCATAGGCCCAATATTAGAGGCACTAAGTTTGTTATTTATTTCTGGGCTACACACACAGTAAGCTACACAATTAGTGAGATAAAATGTAGCCTAACCTAGACTTTATTGAGTCCTGAACCATCGTAAATAAGGAAGTATATCGTACAGTTTTAGAAATGCAGGTTAGGTCTAGTGATATTGTCATCTAGAATTCGGGAATAAAACCCAATGATGCAGTTGGAAATTAAATTCAATTTAAAAAAGAAACAAATATGAATACCGAAACATAAGACCACTGATAACATAAAATGTATTCACTTACCATGGTGTTCTTAGCTGGCATAAAAATTGTTGGAATGTCATGAAGTCAATTTTACTTTAAAATATTATTTCACATAACAATTTAAACACATGTACCTTAGATCCAATAACATAGTTTCCACAGCAACCAGTCACACAGCAGCGCAGAGACATTTTTCGATTTTTAAACACAAATTCACAGCACTTTCCAACACAATACAAACATCCAATATGTCTGCCTTGCCTCGGACCATCGCAAGGTAACTAGAATATCGGACTACACTCTCAGCCATGAGGTCTGCTGACGTCAGATCGGTCTGGCCTGACTTCAGAGGGTGTTGGTAGGACAGGGTGGATTTCAAGTGCAGTGGGGAGGAAATGTCTGGTGTGGGATCTCGGGTGACAATCTAATCGGACTATATTTCTTTGACGGCCATCTAACGGGAGCACACTCCCTTCATTTTCTGCAATACGAACTCTCACAGTTGCTGGAGAACGTGCCACTGGGCGAGTGATTACAGACGTGGTGGCAACATGACGGGACCCGACCTCACAGATCAGCAGTCGTCTGGAACTCTGATGGCATAGTGCCACTGATCTCTATACATGGATGGGTGGTAGCTAAGGCAGCAGTAAGCCGAATAGGCAATGACAGGTATAGCAAGATGGCAGCGAGCGCATGGTGCAATATTGCGAATCCGGCTCTGTGATTGGTTACTGGTCGTTTGATTTTATACATGGCAGTAAATATTTTGTATTTCTTGTAGTTGTAAAATGGGCAGAATTTGGTTATTTAAAGCGTAAAATCATAGTTTTAAGTACCGGTTTGGTGACCCATCATCCCCGGCAAGCCGGTAATACCTTTACTTCTCAGGTAGATAGGTCACTTAGCCGTAATTTTGAAGTTATTGTGAAGTAAAGTATACATATGCGGTGGTGCTGAAGCAGACGTGATCAGGCTAGGCTATTGCGTTTTTAATTTGATCTCATTTCAGGGTTTTTCGGTTCTGGGTGCGAATAGTTCACTTAATAGTTGTAAAACGGTGGGGAGAGTACTGGTATATTTTGAGTAGGTTTTTAGTTGTGTTAAGTTTTATGTGGAGCTGAGGAGTGAAATTGGTTTGGCTTAAAGTGCATTTTTGGCTTTGATCTACTACCAGTTATTATTAAGTTAATTGTGCTGCTAGCGTGATTAAAAGCTGTAGTATTTGATGTAGAGTGCTGGGATTACTTGGGGAAGTGTTGTTTATTTCATGGATACGGGAATTAATTACCAAATACCGATTACGATATGTCGAATCTAGGCCCGTATAGTGAGCTAGGTACGGTACGTTTATACAGTAGGTACTGTGCCCAACTCTAGGAATGGGTATTCCAAGTTTCAGACACCTTGATATCAAGGGAAAGGCTGTAGCCGCTTTTGAAAGTTCAGATATTTGAATATCGCGCTACATTGCTTCGAGAAGCATTTAGAAGAATTTTACCGATAGTTGGATGTCAAGTGACGTAGCGAGTAATAGCAGAGGTGGAGGCTATTTATTGATTAAATAGTTAACTATGGAGTAGCGACTTGAGACTGGGATCAGATTACTGGCACGGCCAAATGAAAGAGAACGCAATTAGTATCAAGTAAATCGGACCAGGGATTCAAGAGATATGAGGATTTCCAGATATCAGGCGATGACGCGTGACCCTGACCGTTTTGAATAAAAGCCAGCTGGAGCAGGCATGGTTAGCTCACTCCAACACAAGCACTTGGCAAGCAAGTTGCGTCTACGCTGAGCCAAGGCACATGGTTGCCGCATCTACGCAGAAGTTCTTTTCAAGTCGTGATAGTCACGAGAAGTGCTGCGCTTCGAGTTGAAACTTAGTAAGTTTCTGGTGAGGAGAATCACTGAGGTGATTGTTTTTCTACAGACATTGGTGGAAATATTTATATTTCCAAAAGGACATATGCTAGACTTTGTCTAGAAAATAGTATTTTGTCACAGTCCAGTTGTAACTTAATACTTGGATGTTTAAATCCATTTCAAGTCAGTTTTCATTTTTGTAACTAGTTAACCACTTCGATCTGTCAGTACACTGAAGACTAGTCTATAACGGTGGCGTTCATTAGTCTACGCAAGGGAAACTGCAGGTTGTCTAGCGCATGGCAGATGGTGATATACAAACCATGCCCAGGGAACGATCTTCAGAACAGCCGTTAATTGCTTAGACTGTCAATGTTTTTCTTGTACTGATGAGATTACAGTGAGTTATGTTACAACTGACATATCTAAGAAGAGATCACTTAGATCTGACCCTATTTAAACCAACTGTTATGGCTTTGATAGAAGCTCATATTAAAATGGAACCACAGTTTATTCAAACGTCGAAAGATACTACCACTATGTCTGACTAGACGATTTGTGGGTCTACAATGGCGGCCGATACAAGGATTATACGTGCTTGTCCGATAGGGCATGTCTATGGATAAATCTGGTACAGACCAGGTTTACTACGCTTCAAGACCATCAAGAAATGTAAGCCACATTTGAATTATATTATGCCTAGCTAATTGGAACAAACTATTTTTCTGCAGATGACCAACACATTTTTTTCGTCGTATTTAAAGCTTGCAATGATTTACGCAAGACTTATTAGAGTTATTCTGAGTATTTTCAGCACTCAGAACAGTTTAGGATCGATGACCGAGCATTTCGAGCATTTATTTGAATTTTTCATATTTTAAGGAAACCACGGAAAACCCCCGATGTAACTGTAAAAGTTAAATTTATTTTTGTTGAGGAATGGATATTTTTTCCATATTCGAAGGTTCGAACATGTGGATTCTCACATAATGAGATGATAATTAAACATATTTGAAATAATAATAATAATAATAATAATCCACTAATAATAATAATAATAATTTTTATAATTTTTCTAAATAATTCTTGGATATTATATTTTCTAATAATCATATGTATTGAGAAAGAGCCTATGAAGTAGTTTAAACATTTCTAGTCTGGAACAGGAGATTTTCCGAAGGAGAGTGGTTAGCGCAAGCCCGCATTCAACCAACATTTCAGTTCTGGTTGAACAGTTGATATTTGCTATGAGCAAAGTATATTTTTCAGATAACACGGAGAGGCATGAAACGGGAAGCAATTGATATTTGTATCAAATAGGATATTTTTGTATTTATATAAAATCATGACGTAAATACACTCGAAAGTGAAATGAAGATTTTCATAAGTATGGTAAATTCACGGGTTGAACTGAATGGTAAAATAAAATAAACTTGTAAGTTTATTAATCTTCCAGTGTTGATAACAAGCAGAGGCTTGATTTATTGTATAAATTTTGGGAAGATAATTTATGTGTGTGGAGTAGTTGAAATGCCATTCCCAGGTGCGCATGTTAAGTCGCAGGAATGAAGGTTTTTTCGAGCATCAATCAAATAGCAGGTTCGATGGCTCAGGTTTATAGTAGGAGTATTGGAACTACACATTTCGTCGTATGAATAACCCGAAGGTTATTTCTTTGAAACCATCAGTTCTTATTTCAACCTTGTTTACGAATTCCATTTAGACTTTGATTTTGCTAGAACCCGGATTTGTCATGATAATAGTTTATTCTTCTTCAGAGGAAGACCTTTGCCGTTGTTGTTGTAATATTGTGTTCTTACACAAATAATAGAATGGGCCACTGCCAATTTAAAATAATTCTTTAACCACGAATAATTTGAAGGATATTTTCAATCCTAGTGCCATGAACTAAATGAATTCATTATAAAGCTACAATTCTTATTTCCGCATTCTGTCGAAGAATTGCAAGTTGTGAAAGTTACTAAGAATGGCCATAAATATAAATATTCCTATAATAATGATTCCAAGTGGATAATTGAATAGTGGAATGCTTCAACCATTTATTGATCAAGTTGATGATTCAGAAATCATGTATTTTGTTTGGAACTTGAAGTTCATAATCGAGTCACTTCTCGAATGTTTAATGTCAGAAGAACAATTAATTGTTGTTGTGCTTCGCACAAGTTCTTCGATGCTATGCTCAATGGTCAAATACTTTTCAGATGTTATTAATATGTGTTAATAATTTGTGTTGCTTCGATGATAATAATATTTTCGACGATATATTTTTGAAACTGGAAAAACAAGTGAAAGTTTAAGAAATTCTATAAACATTTATTCTTCGAGTGTTAATATCATGTAAATAGTCAAACAGTGATCTACGTTATTTCCAGTATAGACAATTAATTTTGAACTGGAATTAAATATTAATAATTTTGGAACACAGTCCACAGGACTATTAATCGGACTTGTGTTTCCAAAAAGATTGTCAAATGTGTTTGGAAGATTTCTGTATATTGTGTGTAAATAAGAGTGTGGATCGCCACACGTGGATGATGCTGCTTTGAGCATTCTTGCAGTCAGATTTTAACTTTAAAATAAACTGAGATAATTTTACCAGATGTGTTTCTCCCAATTAAATCTCCTTCTATCCTGATTGTTGCATTGAGCCACAAATCAGTAAAGCATTTTTTTTAATTTGATGTCGTTTTTGCGATTTGCTTTAACCCATCTGGCGCTCCGGGATATTTTGACTCTCGTGCTGACTGATTATTGGTAAAATGCATATGTGGTCGTGCGGACTCCGGTCTAAATGGGCACATAAAATAAGATAGAGAGAGAAATGGCTTCGAACGTGGGGTCCGATTTAGACATGGTCAATCGCATGCCGATTTGAAATTGTGATTTTTATAGAAATATTTTGGGAGTTGAGAGATGTCTGGTTTGGATGAATAAATTAGTAGGAAACCCAATTAGTGGGGAAAATTTAAAATTTAACTGGTTAATAATTAGAATGGGTTTGATTATTTTTGATAATGGCTTAACCATTAGGGCGTCAAGTAAATTCAGTAGTAAACGTTCGATGACTGGAAATACACATTATTAGAATCCAGGTGGAGGATATTTGAGAACTTGCATATTTTTCTTGTGATATTGTGGTAAATGTAATTCGTAAAAGTAGAGAATTTTGTTTTTCCATCACGTCGACATTAGGACAAATCTCATTTTATTAGAGTGTTCCAATTAGCTATTCATATTTCTTGCTCTAGTTATAAGCTTGTGTTTGCCACTGTTGTATACCCCTAAGTTTTGAATAATAATTGAAAATTATGGAAGAAATGATGAGGATGATGAGGAGTTTGGAGGAGAGTTCAAAAGAGGCTGGACTGCGTGTAGCAGCCATTATGAAAGAAAATACTGAGGCTTTGGAAAAGAAACTTAAAGAAAATTCTGATTCTTTAGAAAGTAGGTTAAAAGATAACTTGAAAGAAAGTTTAGATGAAAAACTTAAGGAAAATTCTGATTCTTTAGAAAACAAACTTAAAGAAAATTCTGATTCTTTAGAAAATAAACTTAAAGAAAATTCTGATTCTTTAGAAAATAAACTTAGAGAAAATTTGAATGATAAACTTAAAGAAAATTCTGATTCTCGGGAAAATAAACTTAAAGAAAGTTCTGATTCTTTAAAAGGTAATTTGAAAGAAAATTTAAATAGTAAATTTAATTCAATGGAAAGTAAATTTAAAGAAAATTCTGAAATTTTGAAAATGACACTTGAAAGTAAAATGAATAAATTATGCGATAAAACACATGAGATCGAAACTTCATTAGCTACTAACGCAAGTTTAATGGACGAAAAATTTCGCGATGCCGATCTTCGATCCCAAAGCTTAGCTGATAGGATAGAACATGGTCTTAGGAAAGTTGGTGAAGACATGGTCAACCTGGAAGTCAGAGTGAAGAAGGAGAGTAACGAGATGGGAATTCTAGTTGTTCAACGTTTAACGGAACAATTCAAAGAACTTGTCATGGGAGAAATAAGAGAAGGTGTGATTAGTGAGTTGCAAACTGAAATTAAGACCACAGTTGTCAATGAAATTAAAGACACACTCAAGCTGGAGAACCAAGAGGGAATCAAGGAGATTAGGGAATCTTTGTCATCCCATATTGAAGTAATTGCCAAAGATATCCAAGCAACTCAGAAGGACATATCAGATATGACAGGGTCATTGAAAAGTCATGAGGCTGTTATGGACCAGATATCCACTGATGTCAAGGAAAATTGTAAAGAAACTGAAGCAATTAAGAAAATGGCAGAAGAAAACCAGAAGGAACTTGAGGCTATGAAAACTCAAATCAAGGATGAGAAACAGTCTGATCATCTGTTGAAAATGCCGAATGTAAGGGGAAAGGAACAGATACAGATAAATCTAGGAGGAGCTATAGACACGGATAGTCAAAGACAGGATGAGGTCAGGACAGTATTTCAATCCAACCCCATAACTGTATTTAAGAATATAGAAGATAAGCCTTCTAAATTTTCAGGGCGAGATTCTGTAACACCCGTGGAATTTTTGAGAGAAGCAGGTGATTACCTGAAAGATTCTAAGATCCCTAAAGAAAGACAGATCCGAGTGATAGGGAAGTTCTTGGAAGGTCCTGCACTTCTTTGGTTTAGAGCATTTAGATCCACTCTAACCACTTTTGAGGAGTTTTCTCGTGGGCTATTGAAGAAGTTTTGGTCCCTGGAAACCCAACAGCAAGTCAGAGCAGAGTTATATTCGAAGAGATTCTCGACGTCACAACCTACTCGATACTCTACGTACTTTTCTGGACAGCTGTCTAAACTTCAACATTTAGATCCGCCGATGCCAGATAACGAGTTGATTACTGCATTGATACGTCAGTTTCCAGCAGACGTCCAGAGGACTTTGGTCGCTGCTGATATCTACAACATGGAACAATTTGATGAAGTATTACAGAAGCTGGATCATACAAACGCTCAATTCTTCCATCAGAAGGGAGTAAAGAATAACAACGCTGTGTATGCTGTTATGGCTGATAGTTATTCTCAGACACCTCGAGAGATTCGAGAGGAGCGAGAAGAGAAAACGCCGAGGGAAGATCCAAATAAGAGAGGATGGAACCAGTACAGTAACAGATACAGTTACAAGCCTTATGCGAGACCAGATGGTGGTAATCAATACAATACTCGATGGAGAAGACCACGAGATAGTCAAGGAAGGTACCAAGAAAGAAGATATTATGGTAGAAACAACTACAATAACAGAGGGAATGTAGATACTCGTCAGTCCAATGAAGAGTTCAACAAGGAGACGAGGAAAAATTTGGAAGCAAGACACCAAGATAACTTGCAATTTTTGGAGCAGAGGCCCAACGAACCAGGTCCATCGGGAACACAACAATCCCGGGGGAATGGTAATGAAAAAAAAAAACTTCGAATTCACAGTAGAAGATAGAATTTTGAACACTTTCACTTCCAGAATTATTAAATGGCAAGCAGAGAATGATGATTTAATTCAACAGAATGACGAACGAAAAGAAATGGGTACCAGAATTAGAATGCCAATCATTTCATGCGAAGTATTCGGTATGCCTGTCGATACTTTGATCGATACTGGGGCTATGCTTTGTCTGGTGAGTGAGAAGCTTTATATTCTGTGGAAACTCAAAGAGAATTTAGAGGAGATTCCACTATCAGGAATTAAGATCCAAGGAATAATACCCAATAAAATATCTCTGTGTAAAACACAATTATACTTATGTATTACGATTGGAGGACATGATTTCCGACATGTGTTTGTTGTAATGAAGGACATGGCTTTTGACATGATATTGGGAGCAGATTTCATTCAGAAATATCAAGCAGTGATAGATATGAAGACAGAGACGATTAGATTCAAGAATACCGAAGAGATTAACTTCGAGGGAAAAGAAGAAGAAGACATCGAGGGAGATGCTCAATGGTCTCTGATTTTTCATGAAGCTGAAGGAAGAGAAGTCTACACTGAGAAGGAGTCCCCAGAGCTAGGGAAGATTTTGGAAGAGTATCACGATATTTTTGATATTAAACCTGGTGAAATTAAAGATTTTGAATATCATATTCGGGTAAATGATGATGCACCTTTTCATGCTAAATTGTATCCAGTAGCAGAAAAGCACCGAGAAAGGGTAAAAGTGCTTATCAAGGAAATGGAAAACAACAATGTGATTGAAAAGTACACTACATCTTATGTCAATCCATTAGCAGTAGTGTCTAAGCAAGATGGAAGTCTGAGACTATGTTTAGACGCGCGAAATTTGAATTCAAGATTACTGCCAGAGTATGACAGACCACCAATCATTAGGGAACTGTTGAGGAAATTCCAAGGCAAGGTCTGGTTCTCTAATATTGATCTCACTTCGTCCTACCATCATATTAGGCTTAGTGAAGATTCTAAGAAGTTTACAGGATTTATGTTTGACCAGCAGACATATGTATTCCGCCGTTTACCATTTGGAGTCAAAACATCTGGATCCGTTTTGATCAGAGCCCCAGAACATAATTTGAGTCCTGAAGTAAAAGAGATAGCAATTCGTTATATTGATGATATCTTAATTGCATCCGAGACTAAGGAGGAACATTTGCTACATCTTCAAATGTTATTCGCAGATTTGAGAAAAGCGAACTTCAAAGTAAACCTTCGAAAATGTCAGTTCTTTCGAAAGGAAATAAAATTTTTGGGTCACATTTTGGATGGAGGAGGATACCGTCCCAATGAGACGAAGATACAAGCTATTGCAAATTTCCCTAGACCTACTAGAGTGAAGAATGTCCGCAGTTTTCTCGGGACATGCCAATTCTTTGCAGGGCATTGTCCGAACTTCACCAAGGCAGTTGCGCCATTACAGGAATTGTTAAAGAAAGGAAATAAATGGAAATGGGATGGTGATTGTGAACAATCATTTCAAGATGCCAAGAGGTTATTGGTAAACAGTGTGAAATTGGAGTATCCTGACTTTACCAAAAATTTCATCATAGAATCTGATGCATCCACCGTAGGGATTGGAGCTATTCTACTTCAAGAGGATGAAGACCACAAAAGACATTACCTGGCGTTCATTAGCAGGAAACTTCGTCCATCAGAGAGAAATTATTACACCACAGAGTTAGAAGCACTTGCTGTAATATTCGCATTGGAGTCGTGGAAGAAAATGTTAATTGGACATTCAGTCACTGTGAGGACTGATCACCACGCATTGGAGTTCATTTTGAGAACAAACTTTGCCAGTGATAGAATAACTAGATGGTCACTTTTTATTCAGCAATTCAACCTAGTTATTGAACACACTCCTGGAAAGTTGAATGTGGGAGCTGATTTATTGAGTAGAGCAGTGGAGTCTACATCTAAGGTTTTTCAAGTTAACCTGACGCAGGAGGATGAAGATACCTTGACAAGGTTAAGGTTATTGCATTTATCCCAGAGGAGAGACCGACGTCTTAGAAACATTTTTCGTTTTCTACAGGGAAACATGGATCAAAATGATGATGATTTTGTGGAAACTGAAAGAATTTTAAGAGATTTTATGATGTTAGATGGTTTAATCTACAATTTTGCAGATCCCGACCATACGAAGCTGAGAGTAGTGATACCTCCACGATTGCAAAAACCAATTATTTGGATGGCACATAGAATCGCAGGTCATGCTGGAGTAGATAAGACAGTCAACATGATTCAAGAGAAATTTTCGTGGGAGAGAATGCGACAAACTGTCAGAAACACTATTCGAGATTGCGACTTATGCCAAAGGAGTAAACCAAGTCGTCAGATGAGGGAAACTCTAGCTTTAGACAAGTTAAGGAGTCAAGCTGAGAAGAGAGAGCGCAGAGTGAGAGGAAAGCGTTATCGCAGACCCTTGCGCGTAGGAACTCTTGTTTTAGTGAAAAGACCTACACCCTCTGACGTGCAAAATCGAGTGTACTCGAAATTTGCAAGCCTTTACGCTGGACCCTATCATATTGTGGAAGTAAACAATAATGGAAGCTATGAAGTAGCCAATACACGAACTGGTAACATCGTGGGAACTTATAATGCATCGAATTTGAAGATCTATTAATCAAGAACCAGATAATTTAATGTGTAGATAGGAAAAATAAAAATTTTTCAATTTTTATTTTTTGCTAGGTGTGGGGTGGATGTGCCCAACTCTAGGAATGGGTATTCCAAGTTTCAGACACCTAGATATCAAGGGAAAGGCTGTAGCCACTTTTGAAAGTTCAGATATTTGAATATCGCGCTACATTGCTTCGAGAAGCATTTAGAAGAATTTTACCGATAGTTGGATGTCAAGTGACGTAGCGAGTAATAGCAGAGGTGGAGGCTATTTATTGATTAAATAGTTAACTATGGAGTAGAGACTTGAGACTGGGATCAGTTTACTGGCACGGCCAAATGAAAGAGAACGCAATTAGTATCAAGTAAATCGGACCAGGGATTCAAGAGGTATGAGGATTTCCAGATATCAGGCGATGACGCGGGACCCTGACCGTTTTGAATAAAAGCCAGCTGGAACAGGCATGGTTAGCTCACTCCAACACAAGCACTTGGCAAGCAAGTTGCGTCTACGCTGAGCCAAGGCACATGGTTGCCGCATCTACGCAGAAGTTCTTTTCAAGTCGTGATAGTCACGAGAAGTGCTGCGCTTCGAGTTGAAACTTAGTAAGTTTCTGGTGAGGAGAATCACTGAGGTGATTGTTTTTCTACAGACATTGGTGGAAATATTTATATTTCCAAAAGGACATATGCTAGACTTTGTCTAGAAAATAGTATTTTGTCACAGTCCAGTTGTGACTTAATACTTGGATGTTTAAATCCATTTCAAGTCAGTTTTCATTTTTGTAACTAGTTAACCACTTCGATCTGTCAGTACACTGAAGACTAGTCTATAACGGTGGCGTTCATTAGTCTACGCAAGGGAAACTGCAGGTTGTCTAGCGCATGGCAGATGGTGATATACAAACCATGCCCAGGGAACGATCTTCAGAACAGCCGTTAATTGCTTAGACTGTCAATGTTTTTCTTGTACTGATGAGATTACAGTGAGTTATGTTACAACTGACATATCTAAGAAGAGATCACTTAGATCTGACCCTATTTAAACCAACTGTTATGGCTTTGATAGAAGCTCATATTAAAATGGAACCACAGTTTATTCAAACGTCGAAAGATACTACCACTATGTCTGACTAGACGATTTGTGGGTCTACAATGGCGGCCGATACAAGGATTATACGTGCTTGTCCGATAGGGCATGTCTATGGATAAATCTGGTACAGACCAGGTTTACTACGCTTCAAGACCATCAAGAAATGTAAGCCACATTTGAATTATATTATGCCTAGCTAATTGGAACAAACTATTTTTCTGCAGATGACCAACACATTTTTTTCGTCGTATTTAAAGCTTGCAATGATTTACGCAAGACTTATTAGAGTTATTCTGAGTATTTTCAGCACTCAGAACAGTTTAGGATCGATGACCGAGCATTTCGAGCATTTATTTGAATTTTTCATATTTTAAGGAAACCACGGAAAACCCCCGATGTAACTGTAAAAGTTAAATTTATTTTTGTTGAGGAATGGATATTTTTTCCATATTCGAAGGTTCGAACATGTGGATTCTCTCATAATGAGATGATAATTAAACATATTTGAAATAATAATAATAATAATAATAATAATCCACTAATAATAATAATAATAATTTTTATAATTTTTCTAAATAATTCTTGGATATTATATTTTCTAATAATCATATGTATTGAGAAAGAGCCTATGAAGTAGTTTAAACATTTCTAGTCTGGAACAGGAGATTTTCCGAAGGAGAGTGGTTAGCGCAAGCCCGCATTCAACCAACATTTCAGTTCTGGTTGAACAGTTGATATTTGCTATGAGCAAAGTATATTTTTCAGATAACACGGAGAGGCATGAAACGGGAAGCAATTGATATTTGTATCAAATAGGATATTTTTGTATTTATATAAAATCATGACGTAAATACACTCGAAAGTGAAATGAAGATTTTCATAAGTATGGTAAATTCACGGGTTGAACTGAATGGTAAAATAAAATAAACTTGTAAGTTTATTAATCTTCCAGTGTTGATAACAAGCAGAGGCTTGATTTATTGTATAAATTTTGGGAAGATAATTTATGTGTGTGGAGTAGTTGAAATGCCATTCCCAGGTGCGCATGTTAAGTCGCAGGAATGAAGGTTTTTTCGAGCATCAATCAAATAGCAGGTTCGATGGCTCAGGTTTATAGTAGGAGTATTGGAACTACACATTTCGTCGTATGAATAACCCGAAGGTTATTTCTTTGAAACCATCAGTTCTTATTTCAACCTTGTTTACGAATTCCATTTAGACTTTGATTTTGCTAGAACCCGGATTTGTCATGATAATAGTTTATTCTTCTTCAGAGGAAGACCTTTGCCGTTGTTGTTGTAATATTGTGTTCTTACACAAATAATAGAATGGGCCACTGCCAATTTAAAATAATTCTTTAACCACGAATAATTTGAAGGATATTTTCAATCCTAGTGCCGTGAACTAAATGAATTCATTATAAAGCTACAATTCTTATTTCCGCATTCTGTCGAAGAATTGCAAGTTGTGAAAGTTACTAAGAATGGCCATAAATATAAATATTCCTATAATAATGATTCCAAGTGGATAATTGAATAGTGGAATGGTTCAACCATTTATTGATCAAGTTGATGATTCAGAAATCATGTATTTTGTTTGGAACTTGAAGTTCATAATCGAGTCACTTCTCGAATGTTTAATGTCAGAAGAACAATTAATTGTTGTTGTGCTTCGCACAAGTTCTTCGATGCTATGCTCAATGGTCAAATACTTTTCAGATGTTATTAATATGTGTTAATAATTTGTGTTGCTTCGATGATAATAATATTTTCGACGATATATTTTTGAAACTGGAAAAACAAGTGAAAGTTTAAGAAATTCTATAAACATTTATTCTACGAGTGTTAATATCATGTAAATAGTCAAACAGTGATCTACGTTATTTCCAGTATAGACAATTAATTTTGAACTGGAATTAAATATTAATAATTTTGGAACACAGTCCACAGGACTATTAATCGGACTTGTGTTTCCAAAAAGGTTGTCAAATGTGTTTGGAAGATTTCTGTATATTGTGTGTAAATAAGAGTGTGGATCGCCACACGTGGATGATGCTGCTTTGAGCATTCTTGCAGTCAGATTTTAACTTTAAAATAAACTGAGATAATTTTACCAGATGTGTTTCTCCCAATTAAATCTCCTTCTATCCTTATTGTTGCATTGAACCAAAAATCAGTAAAGCATTTTTTTAAATTTGATGTCGTTTTTGCGATTTGCTTTAACCCATCTGGCGCTCCGGGATATTTTGACTCTCGTGCTGACTGATTATTGGTAAAATGCATATGTGGTCGTGCGGACTCCGGTCTAAACGGGCACAGTACATCATTTGAAGAATGCATAATTTCGTGGCATATATATACAATTTACATGAATGTTTCCAGATATTGATTTTCACTCATTACTCTGTTACTGATCGCTTGCGTGTACTCATCACCTAAGTTAATATTTGTCAGCCGTTATTATACATTCATTTTTATTGCTATTCCGGAGAATTACTGACCTCGGATAGACGTGTCAGTGATCCCAATGCCCTTATGCTATGAGTGAACATATCTCTGTATTTTTATTTGTTCCAAGGCACCATTAATTACGATTTAAAATTGACTAGATTATCATTGCTTCCCCAGTCCTCCGTGGCTTAGGCGGCAGCACGCCGGCCTCTCACCGCTGGGTCCGTGGTTCAAATCCCGGTCACTCCATGTGAGATCTGTGCTGGACAAAACGGAGGCAGACAGGTTTTTCTCCGGGTACTCCGGTTTTCCCTGTCATCATTTCATTCCAGCAACACTCTCCACCACCATTTCATTTCATCTGTCATTCATTTAATCATTGCCCTAGAGGAGTGCGTCAGGCCTCGGCAGCCGGCACAGCCCATATCCTCGCCGCTAGATGGGGGCTTCATTCATTCCATTCCTGACCCGGTCGGAGACTGGAAGCAGGCTGTGGCTTTTCATTTCATCATTGCTTCCCCATAAGGATAGCTCGAGAATGGGTACGCAAACATGGCGGACCGCGCGCTCAACCTGGCGCACTTTCTCGTGCAGCGGAGAGCTGCCATCAGCGATCCATGTATAGAGATCGGTGCATAGTGCACACATGTTGTAAGTACACATTTCTTCATTCTTGAGATATCAAATTTTAAACTTTAATACCCAATTAATTTGCAAATGCATTATAATTTCTACAGCTGATCATCACACTGAATTGGTACAGTAATTCTTATTCGAATTAAATCCAACAATGGGCTAGTCCAATGATACTAAATAAGTAATCCTTATATTTAAAACACTAAGGTGATTTTTGTTACCACGAGATAGAGAGAACGGCTGAACCGATTGACTTCCTAGAGCACTCTGACGAAAGCTCTTGCCCTGTAGCTTTGCAGAGTGTCTTTAAAATAAACAAATATGTTACGGAATATTTTTAAATTAATAAACAAAATTGCAGAATTCCTGCCACCCACGCATACGCACAATCGCCTTGGATCATGACAGAGACATGGTGGTTAGAAGTCCACCGCGTTTTAATTTCATAGTTATTTTTAAGAATTATAAAGGAGAGGAACATTGTTTATGATGTTTCCACGATATATACTGGAATAGAATTATAAAAGACGGGATACGTTGAAGAACCTAAACTGACAGTTGAGCGTGAATGTTATTTAACTACCTTAATATGCGGTGATCTGCCAGTGAGTTAGTTGTTCAATTGGTAGAGTTGAAAACTCTGAATTTATGCATCGCGGAATGGACGGAGTTCGAATTCCACTTCCGTCATGTTTTTTTAAAATTTCCGTATTCCCCTTTGTTACTATTGCTATTACATTGTCAAAACATATTTCACTTTTAGCATTCTCGTAAACTAAGGAATTCTACGTTGCCACCCTTATGTATAAAACACTAAGGTCATTTTTATTACCGCGAGATTCAGAAAACGGCTGAACCGATTGACTTCGTAGAGCCCTCTGACGAATGCTCTTGGCATGTAGAATTGCAGAGTGTCTTTAAAATTAACAAATATGTTACAGAATACTTTTGTATTAATAAACAAAATTTCAGAATTCCTGCCACTCACGCATGCGCACAATCACCTTGGCTCATGACAGAGACATGGTGATTCGAAGTCCACCGCGTTTTAATTTCATTGTTATTTATAAGAATTATTAAGGAGGGGAACATTGTTTATGATGATTCTACGATATATACTGGAATAGAATTATAAAAGACGGGAAACGTTGAAGAACCTAAACTGGCAGTTAAGCGTGTATGTTATTTAACTACCTTAATTTGTGTTGATCTGCCAGTGAGTTAGTTGCTCAGTTAGTAGAGTTGAAGCCTCTGAATTTATACATCACGGAATGGACGGAGTTCGCATCCAACCTCCGTCATGCTTTTTCTATTTCCTTATTTTTCTTTGTCAGAGATATAAAGGTAATACCATCAGAGGCCTTAGATAGCGACCACAGAATACTTGTAATGAACCTGGGAGTTGTTTAGGATAGCAAGAGGACAGAGTACCAGGAAAGGAGAATCAAAGTATGGAAACTCAAGGAAAAGGAAGTCAAGGAAGAATTCCAGAAGATAATAAGGGAAAGGATGCCAACAGACAATCCTAAAACAGGGGAAGAGGAATGGAAGCAATTCAAAAACACAATGGTGGAAGCTGCAGTGGCAGTGTGTGGAAGAACAAGCAACAGGAAGCGGTGTAAAGAGACACCATGGTGGAATGAGAGAGTAAAAGAAGCTGTGGGAGGAAGAACAAGGCTTTCAGAGTGTGGTTCCAGGAAAGAACTGATCTGGCAAGGGAAGATTATAAGATAAAGAAGAAAGAAGCAAACAAGATTGTCGCAGAGGAGAGAAAGAAGTGGATGGTGAAGTGGACAGAGATGATGGAGGAAGACAGTAGAGGAAATAAGAAAGTACTTTATGGGATGGTCAAAAGTAAGAGAAGAGGTCTGCGAGAGGATGTGGTAATGATGGACAAAAACGGAAATGAGGTACACAACAAAGAGACACTCAAGACAGTGTGGAAAGAGTACTTTGAGGATTTGCTGAATCCAAATGGTCATAGGGAGGAAGACAATGCATTGGAAGATGGAGAAGACAACACAGGAATGGAAAAGGACCGGACTTGGAGAGAACTGGAGATGGCTATAGACAAGATGAAAGGAGGAAGGGCACCGGGTGTGGATGAAGTGAGTGTTGAAATGGTGAAGGCAGCAGGGAAGGTTGGGAAACAGTGGCTGTACCGTGTGATGAGGGTGATATGGAAGGAGAAAAAGACCCCAGAAGATTGGAAGAAAGGATTAATTGTCCCAATATTTAAGAAAGGAAGCAGAAAGGAGTGCAGAAATTACAGGGGAGTCACACTCATATCTCACTGCGCCAAGATATATGAAAAGATATTAGAAAGTAGAATACGAGCCAAAGTGGAGAGAAAATTGAGAGAGGAGCAGTATGGATTCAGACCTGGGAGATCAACAGTGGATCTCATATTTTCAGTGAGACAGCTCCAGGAACACCACTATGAATTTGGAGAGGATCTGTTGATGGCCTTCCTGGACATTGAAAAGGCCTATGATAGTGTGTGTAGGGAGAAGGTTTGGGAAGCAATGGAAAACATGGGAGTGGAAAAAGGGACTGTAGGCAGAGTGAAGGAGATGTATTGTGGAAGTGTGAGTTGTGTGAAAGTTGGAGGGGAAAGAACAGACTGGTTCAGACAAATGAGTGGCCTGAAACAGGTTAGTGCGCTGTCACCCCTTCTCTTTATTGTGGTTATGGACGAGGTAATGACACGGATTGCAGGAAAGATAGGAGAAGATAAGATGAAAGCAATGGTGTTTGCAGATGATCTCATGGTCTGGGGAAACAAGGAGGAGGAAATTCAGGAGCAACTGAAGGCTTGGGAAGAAACAGTGGGAGAGTACGGATGGAAGTTCAACATCAGTAAATGTGAGATCCTGTTAACGACCAGGAAAAAGGACAGACCAATGAGTGGGATAACACTTGGAGGTGGACAGCTGAAGAAGGTGGAAAGTCTCAAGTACTTGGGAAGTCTAGTGGAGGAAAATGGGAGAAATGACAAAGAGATTACGGAACGTGGCAGACAGGCAGAAGCATTTCTGAGAAGCATTAGGAGCTTAGTGTGGAATAAAGATGTCCCACAAAAAAGCAAGGAAGTGTTATACAGAAGCTACTATATCCCGATACTGACCTATGCTTCAGAAACGTGGACAATGAAGAAAAGAGACATAAGCAGAATACAGGCAGGTGAAATGAAGTTCCTGCGAAGTAGGATCGGAGTAACAAGAAGAGACAGGTTGAGGAATGAAAAGGTCAGGGAAATGGTGAAAGAGGAGCCCTTGCAAGGTAGGATTGAGACGTCAAGACTGAGGTGGTATGGACACTTAAAGAGAATGGATGAGAAGAAGATTCCCAAGAGGATACATGAGATGCAGATGCAGAGGAAACGACCAAGGGGAAGACCAAGAGATAGATGGCTGAAAGGAGTGGAGGAATGTGTCAAGAAGAAAGGCGAGGACTGGACCAGAGTGACAGCGGAGAGGTGGTGGGAAGAAATGACTAAGTGGCGAGGCTTATGTTCCAAACAGACCCAGCCTGGGGCTGGAAACTGTACAAGATGATGATGATGATGATGACTATTGCTATTACATTGTCAATACATATTTCACTTTTAGCATTCCCGTAAACTGAGAAATTCTCCGTAGCCACCCTTATATTTAAAAAACTAAGGTGATTTTTGTTACCACGACATTGTGAGAATGGCTGAACCGATTGACTTCCTAGAGCACTCTGACGACAGCTCTTGCCCTGAAGCTTTGCAGATTGTCTTTAAAATAAACAAATATGTTACAGAATATTTTTAAATTAATAATCAAAATTGCAAAATTCCTGCCACCCACGCAGGCACACAATCGCCTTTGATCATGACATAGACATGGTGGTTAGAAGTCCACCGCGTTTTAATTTCATAGTTATTTATAAGAATTATAAAGGAGGGGAACATTGTTGATGATGTTTCCACGATATATACTGGAATAGAATTATAAACGACGGGAAACGTTGAAGAACCCAAACTATTAGTTGAGCGTGAATGTTATTTAGCTACCTTAATATGCGGTGATCTGCCAGTGAGTTAGTTGCTCAGTTGGTAGAGTTGAAAACTCTGAATTAATGCATTGCGGAATGGACGGAGTTCGAATTCCACTTCCGTCATGTTTTTTTTTATATTTCCGTATTTCCTTTTGTTACTATTGCTACTACATTGTCAAAACATATTTCACTTTTAGCATTCTCGTAAACTAAGGAATTCTACATTGCCACCCTTACGTATAAAACACTAAGGTGATTTTTGTTACCGCGAGATTGAGAGAACGGCTGAACCGATTGACTTCGTAGAGCACTCTGACGAAAGCTCTTGCCCTGTAGATTTGCAGAGTGTCTTTAAAATAAACAAATACGTTACAGAATATTTTTAAATTAATAAGCAAAATTGTAGAATTCCTGCCACTCACGCATGCGCACAATTGCCTTGGCTCGTGACAGAGACATGGCGGTTAGAAATCCACCGAGTTTTAATTTCATAGTTATTTATAAGAATTATATAGGAGGGGAACATTGTTTATGATGTTTCCACGATATACACTGGAATAGAATTTTTATAAAAGACGGGAAACGTTGAAGAACCTAAACCTACAGTTGAGTGTGTATGCTGTTTAATTAACTTAATATTGGGCTCCTTTACCAGTGATTTGGTAGATCAGTTGGTAGAGTCGAAGACTCTCAATTTATGCATCGCGCAATGGAAGGCGTTCGAATCCCACCTCCGAGATGTTTTTTATTTACGTATTTTTCTTTCTTGCTATTGCTATTTCGTTGTCAAAACATATTTTACTCTTAGCATTCCCATAAACTAAGGAATTCTGTGCTACTTACGTTGCCATATATACTTAAGACACTAAGGTAACAAAAGTATACACCAGCGTTAACAGATTAAATAATAAAGATGAAAGCCAGCTACTTCAATTTCCTACGGAATTCTTGAATTCCTTGGAATTAAGTGAGTTGCCTCCTCTTATTCTTACTCCAAATGTTCGAGCCATAGTTATGCTCCTTGGGAATCTAAACATTTCCCAAAGGATCCTAAATGGTGCCAGATTAATTGTAAGAATTATGTATAAAAATATGCTTGGATTAGGAAATAATACGTGCAGATAATATTGAGCAGAGAGATCTAATCCTTCGACTTGATTTAACACCATCCGATAAAACACTTCCATTTTCTTCTTAGAGGCACCAATTTCCAATCGCTTGCCATACTTTATCACAAACAATAAAGCTGAAGGGGGAAATCTGGAACGTGTAGGTCACTTATTTGCCTCATCAAGTCTTCAGTCGTCGCCTCCATAGCGTAGCGGTCAGCATGGTTAACTGCCGCCCCGGAGGTCCTGGGTTCGAATCCCGGCTCTGCCACGTACTTTGAAAAGTGGTATGAGGACGGGAACGGGGTCTACTCAGCCTCGGGTGGTCCAAATGAGTAGAGGGGTTTCGATTCCCACCACAGCTATCTTCGAAGTGGTTTTCCGTGGTTTCCCACTTCGTCTTCGGGCAAATGCCGGATGTTACTGCGCCCGAAATTTGGTTGAGTTATGATGAAAATGATGTTATTTTTCGAGCCCATGATACAGTTTAACATTGCAAGTTGGCTCAAGAGAGCTTTGTTAGCGAACGCAGGCAGTGGGAGAAACCCATCACGTGATCAGAGACGCCCCAGAATATTCTCGATCATTGAAAAGTGCCTAGCAACAAGGAAAGAGCGCGAAATATTACCAGTTAATTGATATAAAATATATCATTGGATATATGCGTACAGCCAATGAGAGGAGGGTTTATGGAAGCAGATATGGATTTTTACCTAGTTAATGTGATTAACTATGCCATTTAAGCTCTATCTAACAATTCTATTTCATTGAAAACATCAAGACAATTAAAAGAAGATATTACTACTATTTTGAATGACGCAAAAGGGAAGAATTTCACTGTAATAAGCTTTATTACAAGTGCGCGCCCATAATTACGCACGACCAACTGTGGCGCCGAATTTCAGACGAGTTGAAGGGGGGACGGCATCTAGAAGGGCTCTTCTCTCGACTGACTTCGAAGCTACAAGACGTGTTATCCGGGATAGTTCATTCCCGTAGACACGATACTGAGTGCGGTCCTACGCGACACGAGAGACAGCGGCGATAACGGCCAATAGTTTATAGAGCCCCTCTAAAACTAAGTGAAGATGAGCGGAGGATATTAAGTTAAATAGCGAACAAGCGTCCAACTTTGTGGAAACTAAACAGTATACATTATACTTATCCAGTGATAAGGCTTCACCATAGAAAGATTTAAGGAAATTCATCGAGGAATATGAATGTTATAGGACACGTAGTGTTGTCCGAAAAAGTTACTTATCTCAGGGCAGAGAAAATCATTTTAGTGCAGTGAGACTTCAACACAGGCAAGTTCACGTTGCAGCAATAAGTAAGTAGAGTGAGATAGTATGAACATTGTGACTTTATTGTATATGAACACTATGAAGGCTACATACAATTATAAAGTGGAATTGGTTTATGACATTTTAAGTATGTGTGAGATGATGGATTAAAACTATAATGCGATTGGGATACGTCGAGACAGGGTTGTGAATAGCAACATGGAACAACGTTAAGGAACAACGACAATATCTATAACATATAGAATGATATAATGCCGAGACAACATGGTACATTATGTACATTTCCATCCAGTACATGTAATGTATTTTCATGCATATTTATTCTCGACTATGAGCAGATATAATCTTTCATTGACCAACCAAATGAACATTAACATCTACGATAGTGAATCGACGTTCAACTAACAAATTTATTTGTAACGATGATGCTATTAAGAAATTATTGCTCGATAATGATGGAGGACTTTCGAGTGATGTCGACTATTGAAGAATCATCAACGTGAAGACAGAAGATAGAAGATACTAGGGCCGATAATTGTTCGAGATGGAATCCACGTTCGAGGAACGATGTTCGATGCCCGGAAGAGACGAATATGCCGCGAGGGAAATCTTTCCATTCTCGAGGTCGCAGTTCTTATCCGATGCAGTGGAATGGGTTTGATTTCAACAAATCATACCTGGATGTAGATTTTTTTTTATTATTCTATAGAGTGTGTATGTTTGACGGCATTTGTGAACAACAATTCTCCATATTTATTTCCTGTATTTTCACTTCGATGTTTATTCAGCTATATTCTTCAAGATTGTATAGGATGATAGTCATTCATCATCTATACTTGGAAAAATATTTTATGATTCAGTTTCTGAACTGAAGTCAGCTGTTTGAGAAATTTATTTTCCTTTGGAAGAATCTTTAAAGAAGTTATTATTCGACGATTTCGATTTTTATTCAAGACTTCAGGCATTTTGTCTTTGATATTTTCAGTACATTCATTTTGTATAAAATGAACGTGGGCACTCTTTCTGTAAGAAGAATTCATAGTTAGGAGAAGAAATCTACACGTGATATAATGTGAACTATCACCTAATAAACAATTCGTCAATCTAGCAAGTTACATTCTTTATGATTACGACGTGAAGTTAAATTATTATGAACATTCTTTGTGTATAATGAAAATACATTCAGTTAATGACAAACCAATATTGAATTGAAGGAAGGCTTTGCTCTTTATTAAATGGAAATTATTTGAGACATATCTATTGAACGATAATTCATCCGACCTTAGCAAAGTTAGATAAAATCTGGTCGTGATCGATCCTTATTGAGCGATGAAATAACACGTGGTGTTATTGACGCACAAATGTAACACTACGTTATTTGTCAATGTAGTATTGCAACCGTGCATATTTTTAGGAATGACCAGTGTGAAGAAACATGTGTATTTGTATTAAATGTCTTGAGACATGGTGTTTTATGTTCCAGTAACTTCGTTTAGTAAACCTTTAAAGATCTAACAATATAATCGTTTGAGAACGACCAAGGTAATTGTAGAACAGATATTGCTGTTCATTAAGAAGCAGTGGATTGTAACAACAATAAGATCAATGCTAGAGGGAAGTTATGCCAGTACTGCGGAACAATTGTTGAGAACAAATGAGTGGATGTAATGTGAGTTTTGTAGTAGAGATATACGGAGATTTTTGCCGTATAGAATTGTCTGGAATGCGAGGGTGATATCGTATTCATTGTCATGAAGTACTGTGGTTTGAATAAGAGAAATTGTTGTATTATAAGAGAGTTAGGGAAGACTCCTAAACGTGATCAGATCTGCGACAGGAAAGTCGTTTATTGGCGGAACTTCGAAGGGAAAAGATATAATGTCATTTTTCTCTAAACCATTATTAAATTATAATAAACTGGAATTGTAACAACAATATACTTATCTTATCGGTCATTTGTATACCAATAATGTCTATTAACCTGATATGACAGAAAGTGGTTTAGCATTTGTAAATAGGAAGTTATAGTAAATGAAAATTATAAGGAAGGAGCGTTAATAAATACAGTATAATAACACGGTAATATCGCTCGAGAGTGAGTCTTTGGAGCGATAAACACTTGTAAATTGTGTATAAAGATTTCTATTTGTTTATATTGAGGGTTTTGAATTGTTGCTATCTGTAATATTTTTAAACGTTTTTGAATTAGATTATAGTTTGAAAGAGCGAATGTTTTTGTAAATATTGAGTGTATGAAGGCTTTGTCGGTCATAAACGACAGTAGCTAGTGTGAGGAAGATCGTTGGGGGGGGGGGGGGGATTGGGTGGGTGGGGGGGACAGGCCAAGTGACATACGGATGGCTGAAATCTTTAAAAATATGATGTTGCAAAGCCCCTAAATGAATATTTTTAAGAAAAGGATTTGTAAGTCTGACGCTTATCATTAATTATAATAGAGCCAGCGGTACGCTACAGCTATCTAGCGGTCATCACCATCACCATCATGAACCGGCTCCAGCTTCCCGGCTGCGGTGAATGAGCGCTCTCCATTTCGTTCTCTCCAAGAATGTCTCCCCCTCCACGACCTGCTGCAAATCCAGACCTCTCCCTGCAAGATCATTCCTAACCTGGTCGATCCATCCTCGTTTTTGAGTATGGATGTGGTAAAATTAGTATTACTATAAATAGACCGTCTTTGTAAAATGTTATTTTATGAAAGACGAGATGCTTTGGCGTGTTTCATTTCTCGCATTGTGTGCGCTCAGAGCAGAGACCTCAGCAGGTGGCGGACAAGCAAGTCCCGTTCATAGCAAGGTCGGGCAGTAAACAAATGAATCTAGTCCTCACAGCTGTATGTGAAGGTCTGACGATCAGGCCATTATATAACCACTGCAACTATGCAGACAGAACACGACAGAGAATGTCAAATATTTTAAATGGAATGCTCATCTCAAAGGATCACCAGTAGAATGTCTAGATTTGTTTTTAAAATTTTTAGACGGCAGAATACTTTTATTTTTCATCCGATTATGTTAGTATGAATGTGAGAAACTTTATAATCTTCAGTGGCGTATATGGATATTTATTATAGGGCGTTATGTAGTTTGTGACCGTTATCTAGTTATATTAATAAATTTATATTTTTATACGTTTTGTTCGGTGTTCCTTTATTATTCTATTAATGGAGACGTGTTACGGAACAGCCTAAAATAGATAGGATGTCTTTTTCTATCCAACAAAGCCCGGAGAAAGGACGGTAAGTTTGTACTCTATCGTATAAAAGCAAGTGTGTTTTATCCATAACCTGTTTCAAGTATACTGTGTATAATCTTGGAGAGCTCGCCGGTGGGACTGTGATATGATCATTCAGCCAGGACTTTAACTATTCTAAAATCCAGCTTTGCTTTGGATGTCCAGCGAGTACCTCCTTGATATTTACGGGTACAGTACTGTACCCGTATAAATCATGATGCTGACTTGTCGGAAATCCAAACATGAGCTGGATCGTAGAATCTTGAGGTCCCTGGCTAGAAAAACCTGAAAATCCTACCGACAAACACAACATGACCCTACGATAGTCTCTAGGATTGTGTCATGGATTAACTACTTTTGGTTGGGATATTAACTAAACGTGGAGAGTGGCAATCTTACTACTTTCTCGGGTCGGAATGGGTTAAGGGTGCCATAAACCTGATCAATTTCCATAACACAGCCTCCTTATAATTAAAATACGTCACGCGAACTCGCCTCGTAGAAATGAGTAGAATGAAATTTATTCAAATAAATTCAATAAATGTAACATAAAGAATCCACCAATCAACAAACACATCAGGCTCGCTTGCCTCTCAAACAAAATTAAAATGAAGTCTCAATGACTTTCTTGCACGTATATCACTGAACGTAATCATCAGCTGTATCTGAGTTCATGTAAAGAAAAACATTTTAGTTAAATAAAATTCAATATTATACTACCACACCTAAATTCAAAGTAATTAACAATACTAGTATTTATTCTATACACTGCTAAACTCCGTTAATCCTAAAAGTTAGGCACAACAGCATCAACTCCCTGTCTTACAATCAGCTGCTCCATTCATGACTGCATTCACTACGCCAAAACAGCCGTTCCATTCTTAGGTTCCTACCCTTCAAGAATGAGCATCCACAGTCCTCCTCACATATATTCTATGACATTATAATTCTACCATTTTAGATTATATCCTCAATTCAATTATATAACTGCACTGGCATAATATAATCTTCACCATTTTTTTTCACTTACGGAAATACACTTCATATCGTCAACATTTGACTTGCTTGCAAATACACACCGTTCCTCTGTTATCATTCTTATTTGCAACACTACATACGGTTCAAAATTCTCTACATATTTACAACACGAATAATGAATTATTATTATTGTTAAATAACACGAAATAATTTAAATATAGTCCAATATTAATTAAACATATTTACATCACTTGATCCTTACAAATTGAATAGTTTAATCCCACGTCTAGCTTCTCTGAATTACTAATAGTTATGAATATTAATTTTTATGTTGACTTTTAAGATAACTTTACCATCAGGAATTATTTAGGTTTAAATGTCAATTCCTGGCTAATTTGACTAATCATTTAAGTTAGTTCATATTATTTTTATTCACAACTCCGGGTTAAATGTTTAATAAAAATTAATAGACAAAGGTTAATCTCCACCTCGTTAAACCTTTTCGCCAGTTTTCTGCTGTCTATCCTTCAATGTCGTTCACAAACACAAGTACATTAAAGTTTTCCCCAACTCAACTTCACACAATCTTGCTTCAACAAGCCTAAAACTTGTCCATAACAGTATCATACTATACTACTCCTAAATATGAAAATACCCTCGTATTTGAGTTAAAATATATCATGGCAGACTTCATTTCTATCGTAATTACTTGTATACGGCACAACACGTCCTCGTATACTCAGCCATAAATTCTTATAACTTCATATATCATCGCAGACTTCCACTAAAATATTCACGTACTACTTGCACTATCTCAATGTTACCATAAAATCTTAATTATCAATACAGTTGCTTCTTATTACCATGTTGTCAATAGAATATTTTCATTTTAATAACGATCCTTGAAGTTTATTTTGAAAGACCCCCAAAGGTTTTCTTCGAATAACTACAGTGTTGTTAACCATTGTTATTAATACTTAATAGAAATACATTTGTTCGTACCTTCACACTGAATCTATCTTCGGAATCACAAAGTTGCCAAATTACGATAACAATATTACATAATGTTGCAAATTGCTTAAAATAGTCAAAATATTATTCAAGTGTCCGATTAATCTCATTTGCGGATGGATTTAGATGTTCCCTAAACATCTATTGTCGAATAGTATGATCTTCCAAGAAGACATATATCATAAGTGAAATGTCATTTACGAAAGACCAAAGCTTTCCCTATCAATAATAAAATAGTTTCTGCAAATCGTGAATATAGTTCCATTCAAAGTCTTCATTGCATAAATAATAGCGTAGCATAACAATTACGAAAATATCTTGACTAGATCGTCGAAATGTTACAGAATAACATAATGATATTCAGAATCATAACGCCCGTAGATATCTTCTTCCTAACTATACGCTTCTTACCCTTAAGATACCCAATTCATTTTTCCAAATGAATTTAAAATTAGACAACGATGAAAGCAGTCTGAATAAAAATCCAGAAAATATAAATCAAAAATGACGAAATTTATTTAAGACAAATTCTTAAATATTGGAAACGAACAACCATTAGAATAAATTTCAAGCTCAGAAACAGTAGAGTTGGCAACAATGTCGGAATGAAAAATGACAATCATCCAACAAAACATCAAAGTAAAATGTCGATTGATAGTCGAAATGCAAATACTTTCACAAAAACCTGGAGAAATTGTGCTCATAGGTTGTCATTCTACTCAAACTACTGGTAATGAATCTTGTAGATCTACCTTATGTCGATTCTAGTAGTTCTATAGGTATTGGATAATACCATGTTGATCCACATTCTCAATTAAAATCTCAAACCCCGGTCCTCTCCTTCCAAGCGAACTGCTGCATCGGGATGCGAACTACGTACCTCCCCGGTCCAACTGCTTCCTCGGGCTGCGAACGGCTCTGCTTCCCTGGTTCCTCCGATACCAATTTTCATGCTTTAAACTGGGATCGCCCTAGTCTGCTTCTTGCTTCTAAAGATGAAAATCTTCTGTTTACGTCTTCGTTTAAAATCTATGATCATTGTGGAGCAATATTGTTGTTTGATCTTCATAGTTGCAGATAATTATTAATTTTGTGGATCGAATACTAATTGTTGATCGAAATGTCCACGTAGTTGTAATTTCGTAATTGCTCATAGTTGACTGTAGTTGTACATGATGTTCATAGTTGCTCATCGTGGTCACCCATAATCTCTGCTAAATGTGTTTCTTGCTCATGATCGCTTACTCCGCATCGACAACTTCCATAATCTCGTAACTCAACATTTCTTCTAGATTTGTAACTGCATTCATAGTCAGAATCAAATGTGTAAAGATTTAACTGATCATGTAAATCACCCCAATGTTCGTCTACTCACGTTGCCTTTGTAGTGTCACAAGTTTCTGTTCAATGTTATACTGTTCTAGTTGCTTCTCTGTAGAGCGCAGTGTTAATATCACAAGGCTGGCTTTGAACGTTGCCCTGCACTGGCATAAAAATTGTATCTGCTTCAAAATGTATGTTGAATATGCTTATTCTTGTTCAGAGTTCAATCATGTTCTTACTTTCGATGAGATACACTCGTTAATATAATAGTTCACGGAACACGTACGCGAATCGACAAACAGTCGCGATAATTTCACTATGCTGGATGCAAAGTCCGGCTGTACATAAATCTCGCCCACGATGGCACGGTAGTTAACTGTCGTCTATCACCGCACTCGAGATCGGGTCACCCTGGGATTGGTCTTCCAGCGGTGCGACTACCCAGACGAACTTTCATCAGAATAAGACACTTCTTTTTCGCTGAAAACTCCCACCACAGTTCTTCTTGCCGCCATTTTATTACTCCGCGAAAGATGACGCAGGTACTTGTATTAAGACAAAATACAGCGTTCTACGTGCATCATATGGCTCCAAATGTGTTGATAAATCTCTTGCTTTTTATTCTGTATCTTTTCATATAAAATGTCATTTATGAGACATCTTAGTAATAATATAATTATATCAATTAGGCTTTGATGATAAATCCTGTCATTAAACCACTTCTCATTGGTCAGTTGACAATGTCACATGAAATAATTCAATCCAGCGCTCAATTTCGCGGTAATATTGTGTTGCTATGCAAGTTTGACCTTGGCTGAGCTCCCGAAAAGCATCACCAAATCACGTGACTAGTCTCCAACTCACTGTAAAAACAGGTTCTGTTCATATTTCCAGCGATCCTCTTATCATATATTTTACTTAGCAACGGCTTCAAAAATATCATAATATTCACCGATAATAATTCAAAATCGGGTTCATTCCCCCTTCAACTCAGGTTAAAAACGTTCTCCAAAATGTCTTCAGTCAATTCGAATCAGGACCAAAGATATGTCGTGAAATCGAACTTGAATTATTATTTTAGCCTATTTTCTTAAAATATTACTTCAAGTTCTTTGCATTGAATCTTCCCAATGTAACTAAATTTTCATCATCAAATAATTCATAGCAGTTGTTTCCAAAAGCATTATCAACTCGAAACGGGTTTCTTAAATAGAAGCAAATTTTGGGTATATCTTCTTAGCTACATCAGCTTTAGCAGGTTTTCATAATAAGACTACTGTCGACCAAAGTATTATGTGTACTCGAGTTTGAAGGTTGTTTGTTAAGTAACCAATAGACCTACATAAAATCCAATACCATCAACATTTTCGTCGTTCTATTCTACGTTAGTTCATGTAGGTTTGGATTTCTTAATTTGTATTTTAATATTTTTTATCGCAGTTGGAACACAAAAAGTGCACGTTTTTAAGCGTGTTTCACCCATGCGTCACATTTAAGAATTATTATCTCAAAAGCCCGTCATCAGATCGAATCCAAATTTTAACATAATACACATTGGAATGTTGTATAACTGGTTTATTCATTTCACAATTCTGTGTGTCCAAGAAACAAAGTTGTTATCATTGTTGTATGGTAACTTTTTCTGGGCTCGAGGTGGTTGGAAAATGTAGTTCTTGGTTGTGTTGTAATCGTTATACATCAAAACGTTAAGTTGTATGACTGTGAAATACGTAAATTAATTCACTTATTTTATATCGGTTTGTATTTGTACGAGGAAATAACACATGGTTCTCCAGCTAGCCGCTCCGGCTAAAGCTGTACAGCGTTGATGAGAGAGCCCATCACTTCCGAGCGAGACGCGCCATGATGCGTGTGGGCACCATTTCGGCAACGCTGTACAGCTTTTGCCGGAGCGGCTAGCAGGTGAAACATGTGTTATTTCCCCGTAGAAATACAAACCGATATAAAATAAGTGAATTAATGTACGTATTTCACAGTCATACAGCATAACTTTTTGATGTATATGGATTACAATGCAACCAAGAACTAAATTTTCCAACCACCCCGAGCCGAGAAAAAGTTACCTTACAAAAATGATAACAACTTTGTTTCTCGGACACACACAATTTTGAAATTAATACACCAGTTATACAACATTCCAATGTATATTGTGTTAAAATTTGGATTCGATCTGATGACGGGTTTTTGAGATGATAATTCGTAAATGTGACGCAGGATTGAAACACGCTTAAAAACTTGCACTTTTGGTGTTCCAACTGCGATAAAAAATATTAAAATATAAATAAAAATTCCAAACCTACATGACCTAGCGTAAAATAGAACGACGAAAATGATGTTATTGGATTTTATGTAGGTCTACTGGTTACTTCACAAACAACCTTCAAACTCGAGTGCACATAATACTTTGGTCGACAGTAAGTCTCCAATTTCCAAAGGTGCGCTAAATCTTTTGCCAACAACACGTTTCATGCGCTTCTCAGCGGATCTCCGTAAGTTCTCCTTCGCTTGGTCAATCCTATCTTGCCTTGTGATCTCAGGATCTTTCGGTATGAAATTGAACACGTTTCCCGTGGTCTTTCAGGTTTTTGTTCCACGTGTAGCAACATCGGAACATCGGCAATGCTTTCCTGAATAGTAGATTTTATACATTCCTTTATAAGTGGCACATATCTTACCCAACTCTGATGACTTCCTTTTCATATAATAAATCTTCGTCTGTTACTTCGTATATTTCATTAATAGTTATCTGGTATGGTGGCAAAGTATCTTTTATTGCTAATTGCGTTTCGTGATCGGAGTCTTTTTTTGTACGTGAGTGTCATTCTCACGTTTCCCTCTTTGGCTAGTACCCGGCTAAGGGTCGGCATTTTTGTTATCATTATTGCCATTTCCAGGCACGTTTTCTTCTCTCATATCCCTGAGGTACTCTTTACATTCCTTAAGACCTACATCGTATTGTTCTTTTATGAAAACATCATCACGATAATTCTCATATCAATAATAATAATGTGAATGGTTTTACGTCCCTTTTAACTACTGTGGCTTTTAGAGACGCCGGGGTGCCGGAATTTCGCCCCGAGGGGATCTTCAACGTGCCAGTAAATCTACTGACACTGCTCCCTCGCATTTGCGCACCCTCAAATGGCAGCTGACTGCGCCAGGATACGAACCTGCAAACTAGGGCTCAACAAGCAAGAACGTCAACGCTGAGCCACGCAGCCAGTCCAATTCTTATGACGATTATAGCCTTGGCTATTTCTATATTCGCGGTTATAGTTATTATTATTGTATCGGTAATTATTATTATTATGAAAATATCCCGATCTCCTGTAATTATCATTATATCTAGAATTTTGCTGTTGATAGGGACATCCTTCACGAAACCTCCTGTATCTCGGCTCGTATCTTCGATCTTTAATGTAATTATTCTTCTCAGGACCTATTCTTCCCCTCTGCTGTCAGTGGCGGATCCAGAGATTCACTTCGGAGGGGGCACTCTAGGATTTCAGAGTAGCTAATAAAATTACTTCGCCCGGTATCTTTAATGGTTTACCCAGCGTAAGCCTGCAAGGCGCACGGACGGCAGGTCCCGGACAGAATGCAGAAAAAACGAGGTGAACAGCGAAACTCCAAATATATAAACTCTTCTCTGAAGTCTTAACTCGACACGACTCGAAAGTTGATGCTGGCCGAAGCTGGGGTGATAGGCTCTCTCACTACCTCGTAAACTCGTTGCAAAGCTAGTAATTTATATTTCAACTGAATGGAGATTGTTGGAAGAAATGAAAACGTAAAATCATTTATAGTGGGCGATGTATTAAAGATAGAGATATGCTGTCGCGGGCCTTTTTGTAGTAATTTTCATGTTGGCCAATTCTTACACTCATAGTAGGCCTATAGTCTATAGATATTTTTAAAGGTTTATCCAGCGTAAGCTTAAATGGCGCACGGACGGCAGGTTTTTCTTCGACTCGATGTACTGAAATCGTTACTGCTCGGCTTCTTGTAGTCTATAATAATAATAATGTTATTGGTTTTACGTCCCTTTTAACTACCCCCCCCCCTGGGCCGATAACCTCGATGTTAGGCCCCTTAAAACAACAATTATCATCATCATCATTTTAACTACCCTGGCTTTTAGAGACGCCGGGGTGCCGGAATTTTGCCCCGAAGGGGATCTTTAACGTGCCAGTAAATCTATTGACACGGCTCCCTCGCATTTGCGCACCCTCAAATGCCAGCTGACTGTGCCAGGTTTCGAACCCGCAACCTTGGTTTCAGCAAGCATCTTGTGGTCACAAATGAATGCTTTTTTTTACAGAAACCTACCTCGAGAAATCCTTAACAGAATGGTGAATACCGCATCAAAATCCATCCAGTGGTTCTCGAGATCACCCGTTACATCCAAGAATCGGGGACTCTGTTTTATACTACAGTATGTCGAGATGCCCGCGACTATCATTGAAACAAATACATGAATTTATAACTAGTATGGGCTATTAAATCTACGTAAGACTCATTAAATACGTCATACAACTGTTCCTAGGGATACTTGTAGAGGACTGAACTAATAAAAACAGAGCATTCTTTTAATGTTCCTATGAATTAAAAGTGTACAGTATAATCAACAGTGTGATCTAACATGACTTTTGTTTACAAAGGAAATAATCGCTCAGGTGAGTTAAAATTCATAAAACTCCTACAAAAGTGAAATCATCAGTTCCGTGAATAACGCGCTCAAGGCAGTTGCCTGCTTGCTGGCCGCCGCGAGCGCTAGTGTCGCTCCATCTACCAAGGATGCAATTTCGTAACGCAGCGAA
Organism: Meconema thalassinum; assembly: GCA_946902985.2. Taxonomy (NCBI): domain Eukaryota; kingdom Metazoa; phylum Arthropoda; class Insecta; order Orthoptera; family Tettigoniidae; genus Meconema; species Meconema thalassinum. The sequence goes on from OX336389.2 coordinate 638,729,019, forward strand.
CTTCGTGACTGTGTATACAACTGGTAGTACAACTCCGTCCTCCCAGGTTTGTCAATCTAACTCTTTCACCGCGAAATATAGCTTATTTCAAACTGAGGCTAGCGCCAAATAATTCTGAATCTCACCTAGCTGGACAATATTAGCTTTTTCTTTTCTTAGCGGGAGAGAACTTATATGTACATTAATCTACTTTTAATTCCAAATAACGCGTTTTAGCAAGGACTTCGAAAATTCTATGGGTACATTAACACTATTCGTGGGATCGCTATTAACTTCTTGAGCATTAGATCGCCGTCAGCCGAGTTGCTACAGTATGTCCAACAATTCCCAGTTACGAATGAGTGAAATTTGTCGCATGTGTAGTATAAGCAAATAAACCTTTTTCCGGCTGCATGTAGCATTTGTAAGGTAAAAAGGACTTAGTAGGTGACAAAAATCTTCGAAAATGATATTTTAGGCAATATAAAGCACAGGATCTTGTTGAAAAAAATGTATAAACATAAAACTGAGTAGCCTATTGTATAACTCATAAATCAACATGATACATCGTGAGAGGACATGCACACATTTCCTGAGACTTCTGTAAATGTCTTCTCTTGTTGAGAGATACGCAATCTTCATGTTGATAGCACATATTGATTCGAGTTTATTTTGTTCCTGTCAGGGGAACAGGAATGTTATAGATTTACCATTTCAGTAAAAAATTCACTTCATTTTTTACAGAACTGTATTTTTTTGTTGTCGTTCGTGCATATTGTACTATTCGAAATCGTCTGGACCAAAAACACGAAACTTTTCTTGTGTAATAATTGAGAAATGGAAATACTTGTAGAGTTGTTGCTAATAATTCATTTGAGGGGCTTGAGACATCTTGGTCATCAGCCCCGTATAGTTGGGTGTGTGTTGCAGTTGTCTCTCAACCTATATTGATGTGATGACAGTAGTAATGTGTGTAAATATATCAGGGACAGGGATGGGGTAGACGCTCCGGGACTTGTAGTAAGACACTATCCCGGCAATTTCCTGCAGGGAGTATGGAAAAACTCGGGGGGAAACCACACTCAGGATAACCGCTGTCAGTATCGGGATTCAAACCTACGATATTCGTACTTACTGCAGGTGCCCTCGCAGCCATGGTGCACGATTGACGAGCGCGGCTATGCCGCGGGACGAAATACTTGTAGAATTTGAATTCGAGGAACTATAACCACCCCCACCCCATCACCCCATTGGTCGATTCTGGCTACGCTACTGCCTCTACCTGTCCTTAACATAAACAATTGTATGTCGATGTAGCGATTATATTAACAGTGTTGCCATTACATACTATATGATAACAAACATTGACCACATTCATGAATGCAGGCAATACAGCAAAGATTTTACTTGCAGTGCAGTTTGCAGAAACAATCATTTTTATCGGCAATATCAATTTAGCAGACAACTGTTTTTCGGGGGGGGGCACTTGCCCCTGGTGCCCCCCGCTGGATCCGCCACTGTCTCCTGTTCATTTCTGTCATCGGTTTGCCGGGATTGGTCTATAAATACCGTATTTACCTCTCTATACTCCTGTCTTTGGTTTCTCGACATGACATTAGGGGTCGGACTCGTATAATCAAGTTTCCTTAGAAGTTCATCCATGCTCGCTAAATCTTTGATTCCTGACGATATTATATAGCGGCGAACTTCAACTGGTAATTACCTTGAGATCACCTCAATCAATTCCCCCTGGGACAATGGTGGTTGCAGAAATCTCAACTTGGCTAGCAGGCTCGCGAAGTAGTCTGCATAACGTGTAGTAAGTGCGCTAGAATATTTCTTTGAGTAGGCTTCAGCACGCAAATTATTTTGGGCTTCGATAGACCAAAACCGTTTAATCAATACTTCGGCGAATTTCTCGAAATCCACAAATGTATATCGGATGGCGCGAGTGGTCCCGAGTCCAGATACCGTTCCACGACTTTCATCCCCCTATCCTTCGGTATCTGAGTTTCAATGAAGTAATCACGGATATTTCTTACGAACTCTATAGGTGTAAAGCCGTCCAGATTACTTAATTTGGGAGGTTTATCTTCAAAGTAGCGAATAACAGTGATATTGTAGTCTGACTTGAGGGTATACTTGTCCTATATTCACTAACATCTCTTTACAAGTCTTGGGTTCGATACTCCTGCCTCTCAGATGAACTTAACTGCATTAAATCCGGTCTAATATCTCTACTATCTCCTTCTATACTATTTATTTTACCATGTCCTATCTGTATTTCTTCTTTATCCCTTTCCTCGAGATCGACTACGATTTCTTTGATATGTTTCCCCACTTCTTTCTTCCAATATTATTTCAATGTTTCCAAATTTGCCATTTCGCCTATATTCAGATCTTGTAATTTCTTTCTAAGTTCTTCTATTTCTGTAGATTTTCCCTTCTCCAATCGTATTCATGTCACTAACTATTTTATCTAATGTATCTTTAATATTTTCGTTTCCTTCTCGAAATCCAGTTTTAATTGAGATGCATCGTCTACCTGAATTTTCTGAAGAGAATCAATGCGTTTACACAGATCTTCCCTTACGCTAATAACATCTCTATTTATTTTAAGATGAGTATTTGCCAATTTCTTATCTAATTCACCGTTCATTTCATTAATGTGTTCACTATTTGATTTTACCCATTCCTCTTTCCAAACTACTACGTTAGCTTTCAGCAATTCCTCCATATCTATTTCAATGTCTTCTTTTAAAATTTTGCTGTGGTCCTCGACCTGGGTACGCAAAGAATCTACATTAGTCTGAAGTTCAGTTAAAGTATTTTGCGTTTGGAAATTATCATTTATAAATTGTGATTTCAAAGCATCTAGGTTTTCCTTTGTTTGACATTTAGAGCTTTCCAGTTCTTTCCTAATTTCGATCTGGAAATTATTGTTACTCGTCTCTATACTTCCTAGTTTAGTTTGTAAATCAATAGAACTCTTTTGAATTTGTATTACTCTCTCTTTCAATCGTGATGCCTCTGTCTGCATCTTACCAATATCTGCACTCATACCATTAACATCTATATGTATCTTGTTAACCTCCGTTTGAACCTTGGTCACATCGATATATACATTATTTACACTTCCAGTTAACCTTTCAGTAATGTTTTCTACTACAGTTTCAACAACCTTAACAACTACCTTATCCGTAACACTATCCAGCCCTTGCCTCATACTCTTAGAAACATTCTCAACACTTTTAGAAACATTATCAATACTTTTAACAGTGTTTGTGCGGACTCCTTCCAGGTCCGAAGTTAGGGAATCCATTTTCCCCTGTAGCTTTCTGAAAAGATTATGCACGTCAACTGACGACATTGTAGCCATTGCTAATAATACACTTGAGATGCCTTAGAAACACAGTTATACAGAGCAGGGTGACAACACTATAGAGCAACCAATTTCTACCATATACTGGGCATCTTAATGTCTATCTGATGCCTTATTTAACTTAAACATAATCTTACCTGATACCTCTGGCTTCAATAACCTGTATCAATCGTGCCTACGTGATTCAAAATTAATTATACTATCTCAGTTTAATTTAAATTACCAACATCAACAAGGCACAAATATTATAACATGACTAACATAGGCCATAAGCCGGTCTGAAAATGAAAATAAATTCAGATCGTAGATTATATTTCTGGTTTCTAATCCATATTTTCCTTTCTCAGGTTCACATTGGATCTGATCTTTCCTTGAGTGCACCCACTCTGAATTTAACTCAAAATCAAGATTAAATCGAACTACAAAGATACAATCGTCGCTCCGAGCGTCTGTTTTTTGCCATTTATCTACAGACTATAGTGGCAAAATCGAGCCTTGCGTTTAGCCAACCACGTTCTCGCCTAACATGGCTCTTCGAACGTTTTCACACGCTTTCCGTATGCCCTTTAATCGCCCCACGAATGGGCTTGCCATTTTACCGACCGTACCCGTATAAATCATGATGCTGAAGTAGGGGGAGATGGTGCGTTCTACGTCAAGTTGCGTGCGTGCATGAATACGTACGGCTATGCTGGAAAAGGTTTGGTGGTGGGGGAGGACTGGGGATGAGTGAGGGGTCGTTTAGATGGTATTTTTCCGCTCTATCTGATGGTGAGGTTAATTTTTAAGATGGGTGGAATTTAGAAACGCGATTTTGGGGTAAACGTGCGTTTTTGACATTTTGCAGATATTTGAGGTGGTAAAGTTAGAACGATGTGGTTGGATGCATTTTATTTTTGGTGAGTAGTTGGATACGTTTTTTGGTCTAAATATGTGTTTTTGATATTTTCCAAAATATTTGGGAAACCGAAAAAGTGATAATGACGTGTGACATGTTATTTTATTGTCTCCTTGTCCTGTTTTCGGGGATGTAGGGGTTGAAAAGGTGAAACCATGGTTTTTTGGTTAAAAAATGCGTTTCTGACATTTATGTAAATATTTGGAAAACCGAAAAAGTTATAATGACGTGTGACATGTCGTTGTTTTCGTCTCGTTGTCCTCTTTACGGGGATGTGTGTGTTGAAATGGTGAAACCATGGTTTTTGGTGTGTTTCTGAAATTTTCCTAATATTTGGGAAACGGGAAATATTTCCTGAACCCATGGTCGGATTTGGGCATATGGGGTGTCCTAGTAATGGTGGTGAAAATAAAAACTACTCTTTCCCGGGGGTGAATTAGTGATTTTATTCTTGGTATGCATGCGCGCTTGGGGAGGGGGCTTTTGTAAGAAGGCGGGCCTTATAAATGATTATTTATAGATGAGTTATTTTAGAAAAATAATTAAAGAACCCAAAAACTAATAGGTCATCGGCTTTTTAGTATCTCGCTAACCAAAAATCGGATTTAAACATATGGGGTGTCGTAGGACTCGTGGTGAGCCCCCATTCCTATGAACGAGGTATGTCCACCCCAAAATAAAAACTACCCTTACCCGGGGGTGAAATTGTATTTTTTGTATGTATGCACACTTGCGGCTTGTGTCAAAAGAGCCTAACTACAGTTTTGTTAATAATTTCTGAACCATTGATGTGATTTTGCCATATCGAGTATACTAGTACTTGGGGTGACGCCCCGTTTTTGAATGTATGATTATTTTTTGTCAAATGGTCCTAACTACACTTTTGTTAATATCTCGCGAACCAATCATTCTAGGGACTTGTTTGAGGGGTCCTAGCACTTGGGGCGACGTCCCCGTTTGGGGTGAAACAACCCCCAAAAATTGAAAAAATCAATATCTTGGAAACTAAGAACCCTAAAATTAGGCGTGAGGGCTCATAAAAATAAGTGATGTTATAGACTTTTACCTCGAATGGTCATTTCACCCCTAAAACAGTAAATAGTAATTTTACGAGAAAAAAATGTTAAACACTTAAAAATGATAAATGAACCTAAGATCATTTGTTTTTGATGCAAAAATAGCAAGGGGTGAAAACTACCTCAAATTGAAAAATCGATACCTTGGAAACTAAGAACCGTAAAATTAGGTGTAATAGCTGAAAAAATAGGTCTTGACACACGTTTTTACCTCGGGAGGTCATTTCACCCCTAAAACAGTAAATAGTGATTTTACCGGGGGGAAAAGGTCTTAAACATGTAAAAATGACAAATGAAACTAAGATCTTTTGTTTTTCATGAAAAATAGTAGGGGGGTGAAAACTACCCCAAAAATTGAAGAAATCGATATCTTGGAAAATACGAACCGTAAAATTAGGTATGATACCACAAAAATAGGTCATGACATACCCTTGTACCTCGGTAGGTTATTTCATCCCTAAAAGGGGGAATAGTGGTGTTGCAGGGGAAAAAGGTATTAAACAACTAAATAGCATAAGCCTTTTCTGAAACCATGCTTTAATGGATGTGTGTATGGAGGATGACGGCTTGCTAATTATTATTATTATTATTATTATTATTATTATTATTTCTTTTGAGAAGACTGTGTTTATGACCGATATCAAAGACGTCCCTCTCCATTTGGAGTTGAGAGAAGCCAAGATAAAGCGAGTTATGTGTTTTAAGTACTTGGGAGAAAAATTGCAGGACAACAGGACAATGGGTCGGAAAAGGATGCCATCAAAGAGCGGGCGAGGAGAATAGAAATGGCTTACCAACTAATGAAGGATACATACAACAAAAAGGGGCTAAATTCCGACACTTAGATATTGTTGTCAAACCTGAATGTCTATACGCAGCAGAAACACTTGATATGATTGGGAAGGGTGGTATCGAAGACATCCGGAAGAGGGAAGGGAAAATGCTCCGAAAAATCCTAGGCCCAAATATCAAGGATTGAGAGAGGAGACGCAAACCTAACAAAGAACTATACCCGAAGACAGAAGGAGCCTTAGCCCTAATGAGAAAAAGTAGAATAAGTTTTATGGACACTTAGTGAGGATGAACAATGCCAGATTCACGAAGAGGATTTTTGAATTCTTCAGGAAGAGGAAGACGGAGCCGAAATGGTTTCGTGAAGTAAGATTGGACTTGGATCGGATGGGGGTGAAAGAAGAAGACATAAAGGACAGAGAGCGAATTAGACGGCTGGTTTGCAGGTTTCCAAGAGACAGGGAAGTTGTCAGTGAGGAAAGGAAGATCTTACACGGAGGAACAGAAGAAGGAAGTGGGAGAGAGGATGAAGCTATATTGGTAGAGAGTGAAGACAACAAATAATATAAAAGCTGTCAAACGTGGTCCATAGTTGGCCGTATGGAATAAATACTTATTATTATTATTATTATTATTATTATTATTATTATTATTATTATTATTATTATTATTATTATTATCAGGTCACTATGGATTAATGTGTATTTAGCTAAAGAATAAGGCTAAAGAGTTGTATGAGGTGTTGTAGAAGTCAGGATGGTGACCCCTTTGCCATGCCCCATGAATTTACCCAGAGAGCCAAAACGTTAAGGTTATCGACCTGAGATTTTATAAACTAATTATCGGAGAGGGTGAAGTAAGGTGTTGTAGGACTCACAATGGCTAATCCTTTCCCATGATACATGAATTGACCCAAAATTTTTACCTGACAAGACTGTGTGTACCCTGTTTCAGCCTTTAGACTAGAAAATCGAAGCCGGACCTCTGCGGTGACAGCAGAGTGATAATGTTGCATTTTAAACAAACACATGTTTGAATGCTTCTGCTCTCGTTGCTGCCTGTGGTCAGACTAGGTGGCCAGACCTTGTGATACTTAGTGATAACAGTAGTGCACTGTTGTCAGGATGTATCAGGTTTCTTGTCTGGCTGATAGTGGAGCTGGAGTTGAACCGGGCCGCACTTGACAATGCTTACCTGCATTACAAATATACACATACTAATACAACCATTGCAATAGCACACGTAAGCATACACAAAACTTAATTTAAAAACGGATCGTGACCTACATTAGGCTTATTTCTTTTTATTTACTCCTAGACAAACACTACTTACTTACTTACTTATTTACTTTACTTACTTACTTACTTACTTACTTACTTACTTACTTACTTACTTATTTACTAGTCGGCGCTACAGTCCCTGAAGAACCTTGACCTCCTTTGTCACCTGCTTCCACGCTAGCATAGCTGTAATTCAAAAGGCCACGGACGCCCCTCTTCCCAATTCTACACTGTACACCGAAGTTAAAATCAAAATTCACGACCCAGTCAGGAATTGAAGCTGGTGTTCTTTTAGACAAAAGACAAACGCTGTCTAAACTTAACCACCAAGCTGTCCTAATTAAAATGATGAACATTCCTTTTGCATGAGTTAGTATGGTCACATACCAATACGTTTTGCAACCTACCCTTGACAAAAAACGAAAAAAATAACAGTTTCCAGGTTCTTGCAAATAAAGATGATGTTGATGATGATCATCATAATTGTTGTTTTAAGGGGCCTAATATGTAGGTTATCGGCCCCCTAATGGTTTGGGTGATGGTGAAGATGAAAATAAAATATATACTATAACTAAAACTAACTACTTACTTATATACTACCAGAAGAAATGGATGATAAAAGGACCACAAAGCAAATAAAGGACAGGAGGAACAGAAATGCCCTCAACCCTCATAGAATGTGTGTTGAGGGACTTGGAAGGAAGGAGAGCCATGAAAGGCACATAGGGAAGTGAAAGAAGAGAGAGTCCGCCCAGAGGTAATGGATAAAAAAAGAGGAAAACTGGACCCAGCTCAGGAATCCCTTGGGGTCGCCAACTTCTGAACTCATCAGCCGTGAACCCCGGGGTTTTACCATATCCAGAGTGCACTACATGTGGTGAGGCTACATACACCCTACCTTCTTGAGGGTCTTGAGCAAAAGGCAGGAAATAACATGAAAATAAAAACCAAGGCTGACCCCTCGCAGAAGGAGGTCATCAGAAAAGAATTTGTCAACGGCCAATTAAGGCGGAAAAAGGAAGAGACTCCCTAGGCCTTGGATACCCTAATAATGTCGGGGTCGGCAGAGAACAAGAGTTGACCAAGTGAGGTCGACAGGAAAGAAGACAGAGAGGAGCCTGGAACAAGTCAGTGGAAGCAATGTCGGATTCAGCTGGGGCTCCATGGTCGTCAACCTACATCCCACTAGATGTGATTCCCTGGGGTGGAAATAAAGACCTTTTTTGTCTTCTATTACTGACTTTAAGGACGGTAACACATGGAATGTGTTAATGATGCGATACTAGTCCTATGAGAATACAAAATTGTATTAGATATTCAGCTAATAATAGTTTGCATGACCCCTTATTATTTTCCCTAAGTACAGTAATTGGGACTGATGACGATGATTTCCAAACACAGAGTAAAACAACAACGACAAATTATTCATGTTTTCATGCATTTGGAGATGAGGTGAGGTGAGTTTTCTAAACGCCAAACTTATTATAGAAGTTAATTAGATATGAAATTTCATGATCAATACAATTTGTCAAGGAGTTGCTGGGGGATGTGGATGTGGTCCATCAATTATAATAATACACAACCAGAATGCTTCTACATGGCAAGTCTGCTTTGTTGTGTAGAGACTAGCATTTAATTTAATTCTGATTGGATGGCTGGAACGGGTTACACTCACATTTGTAAGCCAAAACTTAAAAGAGGTGGGTTAGATTGCTACCTCTAACATCCTGCGAGTGGTTTCCTGTGGTTTTCCACTTATACTCCAGGCAAGTGCCATGGCTGACCACAGGTGAGTGCAAAGAAAACCGAAACATGTTATGTGTGGATCAACGTCATACCTACATGTCAACATGTACATGAGATAACAAGTGATGAGCATTCTATGTTAACAATAGTGAGATTGTTGCAACTGCCAATGCTTGGAGCTCATTAGCGGTTTTAAGGGAGGAGTGTTCGATTTCCCACAACTCCCATCCTGAAAGTGAATATAAATGGCTATGCACTTAAGTCCATGACCACTTCCTTTCCAATCCTACCCTTCATAGTCAATGGCATACACTAATACAGCCATGATAGTGACAGAGGTTATGTGTCAAATACCTAAATATCTGAGATTTATCTTGAAATTGACCAGATTTTTGTAAAATCCACTAAATTGACCACAAATTTACCAAATTTCACCAAATTCCAGCAAAATCCAACAAATGACTATCCGATTTATTCAAAGGCCTTTGATTTACCCAAGAATGGTTTAAACTACCTCAAATTGATATAAAATTACCCGAATATATATGAAAATTCACTAAAATTTACCAAACTTACCCAAGTGGTCTTCAAAACATGAAATTTAACCTAATTTTTTAAATTTACTACATGTACTCGAAAATTCCATAATATTCCCTTTACATGTATGCTTTTTTTTGTTTTGTTTATCACACTCCCTGGAGGCAAATACCTCAACATGACATTGTCCTAGGCTGGGAACTGTACATTGAACATCATAGCTTAGTTTCATCTCCCATAAACTGCTCTCTGTGCTGGATGTGAGAAAAGGCATCCAGCTATAAAAACCACACCCTCACATAGACTTTCATGACCTCTTATGTTGAGGTTTATAACAGTAACTACATTCAATGAGTAAACGGTTTCCTTATTTACAATTCCTGTCAATACTTTCCTCCCCAAGGTTGCAAGATGTTTGCAAGGTTTCTAAAATGCAAATAAATTTAATAAATACCTTAAGATGGTTTGATTTTTTAATGATACGGTGATGATTGATATAGGTTAAGACTATTTTCTTAGGTGATGACTGGACTTGCAATAAGAATAGACTAACCAAACATGAGTTACCTACCAGGGAAACACTTTGACCACTATGCTAGTTAATGACCAGGGAGTACAGTTCAAGAAAGCTATTTATAAATTTTTGGAATCATATACAACAAAGGCTTAGATGTATATTGAAACCGAGCGATTATGTTTGTTAAACAAGACATTATACCGGAGACGATTAGGATACTTATATAGAGATTACCAAATTAATGTTGTGTAACGGTAAATGCTAGTCAACGAACAGTCATGCATTACTAAAAAACTCATGATACAATACCTGAGAGCTTTTCTATAATTATTGATGTGTAACATCTTTCCACTCGGTTGCTGTATATTTTTTTGTGGAGTAATTTTTAAAAAATAAAACGCAAATGGAACTGAAATGCAACACAAACAATGAGCGCGCGTGGTGGCGGAAATTGCTACCACGACGTACTGTCGGTTATGTAGTTATGTGGTTTACTTCAAGGTTTGGAGGTGGCATTAAACATATTCCTACAATAAAGCATCTGAAAATGGTCATTCTTTGGTGTGAAAATATTTATTATATCATATTTCATGAAAACAATTACGATTTATTAAATGTTTATACTTTTACTGTATTCTTATTTAATGTAAGCACTCGAGGCACTGTCGACTAAAATACAGCACTATCTGGAATGTATATGACATACTTGAAGGTTTGGTGGCCCCATTAAAGGTATTCCTACAATAAATGATTTTCAAGTTGTCGTTCTATGGTGTGAAAATATTTAATATATGATATTTGCTAACAGGATTTGCCACTGGAATTCATTTACAAGTAGTTATTTTAATGACCAACACAGTTTACTGTTAAGAAGGTAGAGCCCTATGTGGAATGTAGGACAACATGTAACATGTTATATGATATGTGACTACTATAAGTCTTGTGATTTTTAAGATGCCTTTAACCCTATATTAAACACCCAGTGTACAACACTGATAACTGTAATGTTACGGTAAAATGAAAACCAAAAGAATCTGCACTGAGAAACCAAAAAGTGGTTGAGCAAATATAAACTGTTTTTTTTTGTTAACACTCAAGTCCAACAAGACTAATTAAATTAGTTACTGTCAGGCTGGCCGAGTGGTTAAGGCGTTTTACTTCAGTTTACATTTCCAAATATGTAAGGAAGCAAGGGTTCGAACCCGTTCCCTGACATAACTATTGCCTGAACATGCAAAAAAAAAAAAAAAACAATAAATATACACAAACTATGTTTATTAATTTACTTCAATTATTTACAATAGGTATACGCACACAGAATACATCTCTTTTTGTTTACGATTGCTTGTTATAGTTTTTAAACATAACACTTGTTGAAAATTATTTTTCAGTGTATGTGGATGTTGATACGTTGACCCATTACACAATAATACAAGCATTACGAAGTACATCTTCTATTTCTAATTGCTCTTTTTGATAACTAATATGACCAGCCTGTTCACAGGCATGCAAGAGCTGTAGGCGTTTGACTAATATATTAGGATCGTTCCAATAGGTATTATTGATGAATGGTTTTAAATATTCGGGAAGCAGTGATGGTTTTAAAGGTGTTAAAACTGCATCATTATCACCATCATCATCATCATCATCATCATCATCATCATCATTATCATCATCATCATCATCATCATTAACTTCATAATCAACATCATCATCGACATCATTACCATCATCATTTCCACCTCTGTCCACAGTCTGTTCAATGGTTTGAGTTGACTTTGATAGTGTTGAAAGCTTCTTTTTAGCTGTGCTGGAATGCTTTAACATAGTTTTATTGTTATTATTATTATTATGATTATCCCCTTGACCATCCTTTTTACCTTCCCCCACCAACTCCTTGATGGCCTGTGTTGCCTCTAATAGAGTTGAGGGCTTTTCAGATGTGGGTGAGTGCCTCAACTCGGATTTTACAGGGGATATAAAGGTTTCTCATGAAACAAATGGCTATCAGCATGGGTGCGTTGTAGTGTATTAAACTTGAGGTTAATATTATCTTGAGCAACAGTATCTTTTCTCGGACTTATTATTAAGTTTACAATGATGATTGTTTGAAGAGAGTATGCCCAATTCTATTGTCTTAAGCATCCCTCGAAACTGTTTGGATCGTTGCTTTTAACAGCGCCAAATAACAGTTCCATTTTTATTGGTCCGTTTTACAATATATGAATAACCTTTATAGTATGCATATGGCTTACCATACCTAGTCACTGATACTTCCATATCAACTGTAAAACATGAACTAATCTCTAGTAAAGACAACTTGGTAATAAAACAAATAGTTTAATGTGGGAGCATATATGGGTGCAAAAGAGGGAGCAAATGTGAGAGCAAAGGTGGGGGTAAAAGTTGGAGCAAAAAGTGGGAGCAAAAAAGTGGGAGCAAAACGTGGGAGCAAAAAAAGTGGGAGCAAATGTGGGAGCAAATGTGGGGGGCAAAAGTGGGAGCAAAAGAAACGTGGGGGCAAATATGAAAAGCAAATGTGGGAAGCAAAAGTGGGAGCAAATATGGCAACAAATATGTCAACAAATATGTCAGCAAAAGTGAATACTCAAGTCAAGGTAGTTTAAGGTGTGAAGAAAATATGGAAGCAAATATGAGAACAAAAGCGGTGTTTTACTAAAACAACTAGAAATAACAAATTTTGTCATAACCCAACCTAATCTAACCTAACCTAACGTCACCTAACCTAACCTAACTTCACCTAACCTAACCTCACCTAAATTCACCCAATCTAACCTCGCCTAACTTCACCTAATCTTCCAACCCTCAGATCACAATTAAATTCTAGGCATAGTCGAGCTGGAACCCAAGCTGAGGGATAACAACAAATATACTAGCCACTACACCGCGAGATGGGTAAATTATCGTGCAACACAACACAAAATAAAAAGTTTCCTGTAGTGTAACTGATTGGCTGACAACCATAGTTGGGATTCAAACCCTAGACCTCAGGACTTCTGTTTCGAACAATATCAGAAATATTATTCCATTTACATTTTGCTGCTTATAGTTATAAGAGTTTGCATTATAGAGTGCCCATATAATGTCTTATGTTGGTGGCTTATTTTTGGTGGCTTATTTTTGATGGCTTATTTTGGTGGCTTATTTTGGTGGCTAACCTAAATTTACCTAACCTCACCTAACCAAACGTAACCTAACTTCACCTCACTTTATCTAACCTAACCTCAGCTCACCTCGGATATCACAAAGTTACTGTGTCAATGTTTGCACCAAGTACAAAACACATTTGAGACACTATTTCACTATGCCGGATGCAAAGTCCGGCTGTACATAAATCTCGCCCGCGATGGCACGGTAGTTCACTGTTGTCTATCACCACACTCGAAATCGGGTCGTCCTGGGAATGGTCTTCCAGCAGTGCGACTACCCCCGACGAACTATCAACAGAATAAGACGCTTCTTTTTCGCTGCAAACTCCCACCACAGCTCTTCTTACCGCCATTTTAGTACTCCGAGGAAAATGACGCGGGTAATTCTATTAGGACAAAATACAGCGTACTGCATACATCTTATGACTCCAAATGTGTTGATAAATCTCTTTCTTTTCATTCTTCATCTTTTCATATAAGAAAATGTCATTTATGAGACATCTTAGTAATAATATAATTCTATTTATTAGGCTTTGATCATCAATCCTTTCATTAAACCAGTTCTCATTGGTCAGTTGACAATGGCCAATGAAATAATTCAATGCAATCCAGTGCTCAATTTCACGGTAATATTGTGTTGCTATTCAAGTTTGACCTGGCTGAGCTTCCAAAAGGCATCACCAAATAACGAGACTAGTCTCCAACTCATTGTAAAACAGGTTCTGTGCATCATTCCAGCGATCCTCTTACCATGTATTTTACTTAGCATAGGCTTCACTGATAATAATTCAAGATCGGGCTCATTACCTACCGTAAGGCCATGGCCGCCTCCTTCCCACTTCGTTGCCTTTCACTCCCACTCTTCCCATACCTTCATCAGGCCCCTGTTCGCTTTGCAGGTGAGGACGCCTGGGCGTAGTGCTGGTCACACACCCCAGTTGTATCCCAAATTCAGAGTCAAAAGCTCCTAGACACTGCCCTTAGTAGCGGTAGAGGTGGGATCTCTCGTTTAGTCCGTGGGAAGAGCCAACCCTGGAGGGTAAAACGATAACGCAAACGTAACGTAACGCAAGTTTTCAGTCATGGCCAGTTATATGTTGCAAAGTCGATCTTTCCCTGTAATCATACAAAGAATGCATATATGAAAGTCCTTCAGTAAATATTTTCCCAATGACCGTCATGTTTTGACGGGTTTTAACAAGTTTAGTAATTTAAAACACTAAGGTGAGTTTGTTACTGCAAGATTGAAAGAACGGCTGAACCGATAGACTTCTAAAAGCACTCTGACGAAAGCTCTTGGCCTGTAGATTTGCAGAATGTCTTGAAAAGAAAAATACATGTTATCATATGTTTATACATTATTAAAGGAAAATGCAATATATTTGACACTCCCGCATGTGCACAATCACTTTCGCCAGTGAAAGAAATGGTGGATAGAATTGGCATCGCGTTTTAATGTGATCGTTGTTTTTGAGAAAATAAATGAATCTCCTAAACTGAATTTAAATTAAGCCCCCTGGAAGTCCTTCTTAGAGCAAAATGCAGTAGAAAGCAAGTTAAGAACTCAACACGTAAAATGCACCCTGAGCAAATACAGAAAATATAAGTGAAAAATACAAATAATGACAGGCGATGAATCTACAACAAAGCAAGACATTTAATTTGCTCACAAGGCTAGGTGTATTTACAAGCAACAATAAGTACAATCGATGTTACAATGGTGTCACTTCTAACATTTACATTTACGTTAATTCATTAGCTAATCATGTCTGACGTTAATACGAGATTTTGAGCATCCATAGCGAAGAAAAAATCAAAGCTATAACAACCAAGCACTCACAAAAGAAAACGGTAGTCTAATACATACAGGATAAGGTTGGAATAAATAATGCACTCTTAAATCTCTCAATAATTATTAAATAATCTCCTACCTACGGTGATCGGAAAAGCTCCTTGCGTCTGGTGGTCATCTGAGTGAATGTAAGTTAGGGTGGTAACAGCGCAGTAAAAACAACGGCTTACGTCACATAAAGGTTGAATGTCCACGCCTTACAGGGTTTCAATGGCATTTGCAACGTCGAAGTCATAAAAAGTGTCAGCTCGGTCTAAGCATTGTGAAAACACAGAATATCAGCTGCTCCATAGTGTCGGTCATTCAATAAAATATAAGTTCAGGTTTAAATCCATTCAAAGTTTTATTTAGTGGTTTCGTTTAGTAAGATTATATTTAGAAAGATTATATTCATGATTTATTTCCGTATTATTTCTCAATATTATCCCTATAGTGTAAGTTTATGTCCCTAATGGCCATGTTGACACTCGCCGATAACAGCAAAAACACTGTCATGTGGATGTCAGCTCGACGAAAAACACGTATTACCTCTAAACGGGCAACACAATAACACGCGCCAATAAACGGCGGACACCTGCGGCCCACGGCTCGCTAAACCTTTGGTCAATGAGACAAAAAAGCGAACTTCATTGCCGGTAAAATATACCAAATATGGGTGATCTTCATCTACCCCATCATCAAAATAGTCTCTCAAGACACAACAAAAACATCATTACTAGCCTTATACATCATCCGGTCTGGTCGTAAAAATTCACACTAACGTGAAGGAATTTCTACAACATCCGATAATTACATAAAGTGCGCACCAATATGTGTGTTATACTGTGTCTGGCTAAACATGACCTCAAAATATAACGTGAATGAGTCAATAAGTAGTGAAAATAATGCTCAATAGCGACCTGTCCTCCGTAACAGAAATTAACAGGAGCAGTTAACATTCATTCTAGTCTATCTCAGTCTGTCGTCGTCTCAATAAAATATTGCCTGCTGGGAAATACAATAATTTCAGTCGCCCTCACAGCTGGTGAGCGCTGCACACTGGTCATATCCTGACAAGGCACGCTTCAAATCGCTTCTAATATTCACTCAGAGAATCACATTTTCTTTATAATGAGCTGTACAAACTGCAGTCCTATATGGAAGCTCAATTCCTAATGATACACTTTTAGTATGATTGTATGATAGATAAAATACCAGATGCACTCTTAAAATTGTCCACTCCTACCAAAGAATATTAACCGGAAGTGATTCCACTCGGCGCCAAAGTGCTATGCTCGACTAGACAATGATAACAGCTGTTTGTGTTCCTTAGCATATAATTCAAGACACTTGTACCGTTCCTCCAGGTACTCTCCATAATGTTTAAACCAATATAGTGCTTCCCAAGCATTGAAATAAAATAATAACCAACAGCATTTACACTTCTGGTGCTGTTAAATGATACGACCTGCTATGATTGCATTCGTGACTTCTGAAGTCATACGCCTGCTCTCAAGCATCCCCAAAACTCTTGGAAATAGAATGTAGTTGCATCAGAGCTAAACCAGTAAAATCTATAACTTATAAAACGACGGTGTATGACTTCACATCCGTCAAAATGATACGACCAGTGTCCTCATTATAACTAAAGCATTCTCGATAACAGTCCTGCTGCATCGTAGAAAGAGTGTGAATAATTTGGTGGCATCTTCTCTTAGCTTACCTCGTTCTGAGTGTTTCCATAGCGCGCACTATCATCTGGTAGTGTTACACAGTCAATAAATTATGACCAGAAAATCTGTAGCAATATCTGAAATGCATTATGAGTTAATCCTACTTAGGCTGGTTGTTATTACTGCGGCATTATACTAATCAACAAAGATTTTACCCTAACATGGTTGGAATATGTAAAACTCACATCATTTGCGTACTGGACTCATCCGTGCCTTCGAGCTATGGCCAAGAGCATAGGCCTGTGCTCGATCCTCGGCTCTGCAATTCGTCATCGCATTCATCCTTCCATTCATGTGGGTTTCGATATTAGACACTCCCTCTCCATGGGTGGCTTTTACTGCATCATCCCCATCGCTTCGTAATTGATAGTATATTTCTACGTCGTAGGTTAATAATTCCATGATGGTTTTGGTGAAAATAGCACTGATTCTAGTAGTACAATTATTACAACACATGCTTTAAGCAGTGCAGACTATGGGCATGTGTCTGCCACAGTTTCTACGGACACGTGGGTAGTGTCAGCTCACAGAATCTACTACTTTCCAACGTATCGCACGCAATCACTGCGATCCACAGTTCGTTTTTCTCCACAATTATACTTAATATGTCTTAAACATGTGCTGATTAAAATTGAATAAACTCACACAGTTCAATGATTAATTAAGTCACTTGGGCTCACCTCGTGGTTTGTCGTGCCTCGTGGCCCATTACTTTTCTGCTTTCAGAATTCACAAAAATACTCGCGTAATTTCAATGTTCACTTATACGTCTCATGTAAAGTGTTACCGAACGTTTTACAATTATACGGTACACTTCAGATACCTTGTACACTTTCGTTGAAATCAATTAGTTTCTCACACACGAAAACGTTCCCCCACTTTAGGAGCACAAAATTGAAACTGGACTGTCGTCTTCCCGACGATCGAAGAGTCTGTAGATGACGGAAGTACTACTACAGTCGTGTAACGTTTGTAGTCCTGCGTTCGCATCTCTGCGATGTTAATACCATAACATTACCGTTAAAGGAGCTCCATTTTATCCAAATATAACAGGTTAAATAACTTCAGCGTAGTAATCTCTTTAAATAAAGTCCTGCAGATTGAAGACAAAATAATGTACTTAAGAAAATGGAACTATCGGTCACCACTGAAGTCATGCCAAGTAAGTGGGTCAGGTTCGATATCTCGATGGCTCATTCTGGCCGGTGTAAGTTGCAATACAGATCTCACACAACTTACAATATCTCCAGACATGAGGCTTACGGGCTCAATATCGAAAGTGCATATCTGAAGGTCACGTCCCCATTCATGATTATCTTATTCTTGTCGTCGGCCTTCATCTGCATAGATTAAGCTTCATTCTTTTTCTCACTCTTCTTGTAATGGACCTTTGTAAATAGCTGATTGGTAAGCATTGCAAGTAAAGCATTGGAGTGTGAAATGACAGAACAGGATTGTGGATTTGCGACATCGTGGTCATGTAGCCCCGTGCACTTGAGTGTGTGTAGAATATGTCTGATAACTAAAGCCCTGCGCGGATGCGGATATCCCTAAAAGTTTTCGCCATGCGAATAGAGTTTGCATGACCGTGCGGATAGTGGATAAGCTGAGTTTGGAGTAAATTTGCGGATAATTTTTAGAATACAATCCGAACTTATTGAATATCATTACTAGGTCCCGGATGTTTATGACACATTTTTCCGCTATGTTTTTCTTTTCGTGACAAATGTAAGATGATGATTTACGCTAATCTCATTCAAATTGTGTCATTAAGCACAATTAACACTCCGAACTGAAAAAGGTTGCAATTCAGGCTGTATAACATTCATTTAAAACATGCATATGATATACAAAGCCTAAGGGAACGACTTTCTCCTCAAATGTCTAAATGTGTTGCTTTAATACTTTATCTAAATAAGAAATATAATTGAAATGTCAGTAGATTCGGATACCAAACGTGCGGATGCGGGGCGGATCTGGATAACAGTTATGTGGATGCGGGGCGGATGCGGAGAACAGCCATGCGGATGTGGGGCGGATACGGATAACGTTTTGCTTATCCGCGTAGGGCTCTACTGATAGCCTGTGTCATTGTGATGTCTGTACTAAAGTGTGTATTTGTAATTGAGGTAGGATTTGAGTAGGTAGCCGTGGCTTTATGTTAGGTACCATCCCAGCATTCACCTGGAGTAGAAGTGAGGGAAACCATGGAAAACCCCTTTCAGGGTACCTAAGGAACAAATCGAACCCACCTCTTCTCAGTTTTGCCTCATGAGACTGAGTAAACTCCGTTCCAGCCCTGGTCTGGTGGAAACGGAAAATGTACATCCCAGCGTCATGGCTAGAGCAATGAACGCGGGAATAAGCGCGTGAGATGTCCCAGCCAATCATGAGGAGGTCAGCTGTTAGCCGGCTGTGGTGAGTAGCATGAAGACGCACGGTGATTGGTCTACAGGCCAGGCAGGAGACCGAGGAGTGGAACGATGGAAGGGGAAGCGTGCCAAGTGCATATAGTGAGCGCGCTGCGTGAAGAGAGGACTTTTTTTTATAACTACTTATTACTTTCGTCCCGTAATGGACGGACAGTTACTTTGATTCAGAGAACATTATAATCTTCGCATCAGTCTCCGGACTTATTACTTGTGTTCCATGTTGAACGATTTCTTACTGGTATACTCCGCTGACAAATTCGTCATGGGTATTATACGAGCTGTTGTGAATAGGCAGACCGTATAAGTGGCTTTGGGACTTAGATCCACCACTAAACAGTATTCAAACTGTCATATTAATTCGCTACTTTATCAAGAAACGCAGAAGATGACGCCGACCAAGAATCTACAGCAATCTCTCTTGAAGCAACAAGTACGAGGGAGAAAGTATCTCCAATGGTGAGCAGAACTGACGCATATCTGCGCAATCTCTCTCTTTTGATTATTTTTTTATCGTAAATTCAGTAACTTCATAGCTTGGTAATAATCGTAAATTCATCCGACCTCCAATTTCACGTAATTTTCATGTGGTAATGGTAAAATCTTTAAGCTTCTTTTTATTATTATTAAATTTACCACAGTCTTGTTTTTTGATTATTAAATTAATTTTATTCAACAAGCAATCTTTAATTCCAGTAGGTAGCTTTATATATAAGCCTAAACTTTCTTCCAATGCAAATGTTATCAGGGTTAATGATGCAATCATACCACGGTCTGATTTCGAAGAGTATCTCATGTGTTCTACGCAAGCTAGAGGTTGATATAAATTTTAGGTTTCAACTTGATGTTGGCTCCTTGGCGCCCAATTATCAAATCAATCTCATACATAGCAGTGTGCCCGTTTCTCCAATGGGACAGGCGATCACCCGGCTAACATCCCAGCTCCATCGGAAGAAACGGCCAAGGGAGTGGGTAAGAAAATTAGGGCGTGAATTTTGGTTCGAACAAACGATGAATGAAAGAAATGCTCAAGCGAGCCAGAGACAAATTATCTCCGGTCGTTTACGGGTCGGGGATGTAAAATAAACTGAACCAATATTCAAAGGCAAACACCCTAACTTATATTAACACACAAGAAATGAAAGCCCTTCGTAAAATTACACACTGCTCCTTTATTGGCCAAAGGATAAGCAAAACATACTACCTGCCTAATACGTACGAGTATCATGGTTAAGGTGGGACGAAGTCCAAAAATAATAGTAAAGTTCAGAGTCCCTATACAAAGAAAAATTACACTTAATTCAACTCGAGTGTGTCCTCACTTTAAGTTCCGACAAGGAGATTGTCTTTCAAAAACTAAATCAACCCTTAATTTATCGGTGCAAACGCATGTAAACATCACTGGCCATTTATCACAAAGTTCACCTGCGGCAAAAACTCAAGAAAATATAGAATATATGTGTATATCACAACTGCCTACCCTTATACAGCGATGGACAGATCTCCTTTATCGAACTGTAAATTAATAACTAAAGAGCATCAAACATCGCATCAAATAATTTTCAAACATCAAATCAGCCTCACATAATATCAAATTCAATAACTAATTATCATTAATTATTAACACTCAAGATTATGTTCAAATATTTACACCACTAATTCTTATTATCATTACAGATTTATATTCACCGTTCCAACAACCTTGATCCTCAATGTCATATTCGTTATTGTGATTAAATCATAGCATTGTCTGACGTTTAGGAGAAAGTTAAGAACCTCGTATTGCACCCTAGTATATTTCAATTTTACAACGAACATTTAATCGCAACCATTCCGTCAAACACTCTGTGTGTTGATCCAAACAACCTAACAGCAGAGTGCACCATTAATTACACCACTGCTCTATTCATGTTACAACCTATCGATAAATGCAACACATACGTCAAGAATAACGGACCCTGTCCTCACAAATTCAATTCCACGGTCATACGTCGCCCTGTGAATAACCTCGTCACACTTGACGGAATAATACCATTATTAATTATCACATTAACTGCACACGACATCATTACAAGATCATGCACTATTAGCATGTCTCAAGAACCCACACTTATCAGAGCGTCTCAACTTTATCAGGACAACGAGGTCGAATGATAATATGAAATCCTATCCAAGGAACCTTACTTGACAATTTTCAACCATATCCATCATTAGTTGAAGAATATCTGCACAACCTTAAGGAAACGAAAATGATGCTCTTATTCAATCATGAATAAATAATTATAAATGGCGTTAAGTTACACGAATGGCATTAAGCTACATGATCTCAAGTCATCTCATGGCATGGCTATTCGAATAGATGTTCTCTTATTCACGATGAATCAGGAATGAAAATAAAACGTCTTACTTTATATCCGGCGTCCTCGGAAACCTTCGGCGTCGGCGTCTCCTGGTCATCTGGGCGGCGTCGTTCCTCCAGCGTCTCCGCGATGTGGTATCCCGATTCTCCCAGCGTCCTGGTAGAGGTAATTCCCCCGGCACCTCTCGATCTCCTGGCGATGCCCATGTCCACCCTCAGGTTGCACCTCGTCACCCTCAGCGACGGCGTCCCCTGACGTCCCATTCCTGGTCCACGCGTCCGTCTCGTCACAACCGTTCACCCCATGGCGGCCCCTTTATAGGTTTAGTGCAGCATAATTTGCGTATTCAAATTCATGTTGATTCCTAGCATATTTGAGTCCGTGATTATTAGGTTCATGTTGCCGTGTAGCAATATTATATTTCACTAGATCAGAGCAACTTAACGTCAACGCACTATAACTTCCAGTTCTTTGTTCACTCGAATTCTACGTATTCGCGTTCCTCAGTCTGTGAAACACTTTCTCAAGCGAGCAGCTATTTCGATCTGGCCTTGACCGACATATCAAGTTGCCTGTGGCCTACAGTCCTTCAACACAAGCTTAAAGCAGATGTAGCCTTCCGTCACATTCTCACTGCTTCTATTAAATGCCAGCACTGCTATGCTATGTTCGAATGAATGTCTGTTACAATATAGGGGCCTCGTGATAATGCCTCGCCTCGACTATCGTTATTATTATTCATTCCCAGATACTTTTAATGTTCAACACCTCCTGATGTTCACCTTTAATTAACATAAATTGTTGGCATAATAATTCAGTTTTGACTATTTCTTCACATACTAGCGATTCCGGTGTCGTCTTGAAATTCACGATTATCGTTATAGCGACTCTTTACTGAATACTGTTCCAGCGCACTTCAAAAAGTTACTTCCGTGCACTCCCGACATACTTCTCATGTCAAAATGGCCACGAGCACTGACCACACAAAAAACTGTTCATGTACCCGCTGCGAACTTCAGCCCACATGGCATACTCGTCCGGGCCACGCTGAATAACTAAACATTCCGGAACCGTGTTAGCCTCCTCTGGATAAAAGGGGGAAGGGGTTGGAACCTTCTGGAGCATTCCCCCTACTCTAGCGGTTACCTCGTGAAACATCGCGATGGCCATTTCTTCCTAATCGCCGTCATCCCTCGATGAAAATGGCAAAATGGTGAATAACACTCCCTTACATCGTGCGCATACAATATAAAATTGAAATTCCTTGCCGTCAAAGGTAAAATATAAACAACCTTATAGAATCATCATTCCAAGTTTCACATGATGAAAAAACCGTCAGGCTGTGTCCCAAGGTTCGGCTGTTCGTTTCTAACACCTTGCTACGTCACGCCATGACGTCATGCTGACTTTCCAGTCTCGTCGTTTCTCGAATAATCTGGGGCCGGAACTTGACCCTGACAGGATCGTTCACAGTAGTTAAAGGTAAGCACCCGCCAGGAAAACGTTACACTTGTCGCCTGCAACGTGGAGCCGAGAACGCTATAACATTTGTGGAAGGAGAAGGATATATATTTCTGTGCCAGTATATTGGGGGTCTTTTATATATCAGTGTGTATCAGCATGGGCGATGATAAAGATATGAAGTTGCGTAGTGGTCACCAGTTGGAAAGTGAATAAGTGAATAGTATGTCGGGTCTTGAAAATGAAAGCAGTACAGGGATGTCGGAGGTAAATCTCGATACTGAGGGGGGTAATGAAAACAGTCAAGCGGGGTTGGAAAGTTTGCTTCTCCAGGTTATGCAACAAAATAAAAAGAGTACATATGCTTTAAATGCAAAATTGAAACAGAACAGTAGGGAAAGTAAAGAGAGTACAGAAGCTTTAAATGCTAAACCAGAACAAAACAGCAGGGAAAATAAAGAGAGTAATAGGGAGCTGAGCGATGCTTTAAATGCTAAACTGGAACAAAACAGTAAGGAAAGTACAGAGAAAACAGAAGCGTTCAGCGAAAAACTAGATAAGAAATTAGATAAGAAATTTGAGCAGATTAGAGGCGAGATCAGAGGGGTGATGGAAGAGAAGGCTAGAGAAATTATAGCGGCTGTAGATAGAAAATTAGGAAAAGTGCAGGAAGCGCTGGAGAGTAGAATCAGTACACGGGCTGAGAATTTGAAAGAATTAGTTCAACTTGAAACACAGCAGGTTAAAAAGCAATTGTGGGGAGAAATTGATAAAATTCAGGTAGCAACTAGAGAGGTTAAAGAACAGCAGGGGGGAAGAATTGGGAAAGTTCATGCAGAAATAGTTACTGAAGTTAATGATTTAAGGCAGAAGAATAAAGAAAGCATTAGTAAAATTCAGGAGAAACAAGCTAAGTTGAGTGATAAAGTTGAAGCATTAGAAGGGAGTATTAGATTAACTGTAACTAGTATTGAAAGAAAAGCTGAGGAGAAAATTGCAGAATTAGAACAAAACTTGAAATCTAGGATTACTCCGAAAACTAGTCAGAGTAGGCCTGTAAATGTTAATAGCGCACACCGAGAAATAGAATTGGGATAGTTTAGCAATCGACAGGGTTGTCCCATGGAATTTATGATGCTATAGAAAACAAATTTAAGGAGAGGTTGGAAGAAGGAAGTATTGAGTGGTGTCAAGTAGTTGAGATTTTAGATCAAGCATTTGTAGGAGAGACAAGTAACTGGTTTGCTGTATATAGGGATAATTCTGAAGACATTTCAGACTATAAGGTTAAATTCTGTGAGAAATTCTGGAATGAGGTTACACAGTCGCAGCATCGTGAGGGAGTTGTCGGTGGGAAATATAACCCGAGAGGTAATTACACAATGGCAGAGTACTTTTTAGGGCAAGTTTTGACGTGTAAATATCTGGATAGTTTAAAGGAGGAGAGTGATGTGGTCAGGCTTTTACTAAGGCACTTTCCATATAGGATCAAGGAGGCTGCATGTATCCAAAATGCAAAATCTATTTCTCAAGTTGAGAACTTACTAAGCACATTCGCTGCACTAGGCAGAGGTGGATACGAGCAGAATTTCAATAGGAACCAGAATAATAAAAATAGGCCTAATGAAGCAAGAAATCAGGAGGTTCAAGGGAATAGTGGCGAAGGGCCAAATGTCCAAAATAGGGGGAATAATCAGAATAATAACAATCATTATCAGAATAGAGGAAATGGCCACGGTACGCAGTACCAGGGTAGGAACAACGATTTCAGGGGAAATGAAGGTAGGAGCAATGCTTTCAGGGGAAATCAAGGGAGGAATTATGGAAATAATGGTAATTACAACCAAAACGGGGGTAAGGGAAGAGGACAGCCTAGTGGTAGTAATGAAGAGCGTAACACCGACAATACAACCCAGAACAACCAGACCAGTGCCGTAGTGAGTAGTGCTACACCAAGCAGTAGCGGTACTTTAAACGCGAACCAGACTGCGATGTAAGGTCAGAATCTCAGTCTGTATCATGCCCTGTCCATAGGCTTATACAGGAACCCTATGACCTAAATGTAAGAGGTGAATTAATTCATGAGGGTATTATTCCGGAGGTGGCTAGAAAGAGCCCCATTATTAAACTTAACGAGTCCGAGGCGTACACGGATGTTTTAATTGATAGGGGCTGCATGAAGAGTTGCATAAGTAGTGCATTTTACGATAAAATGAAAGGAACTGGAGTAAATTTTGAGGAGATGCCAATTAAAAGCACTTTTGTTATTACAGCTGTTGGGAAGAGGTCTAAAGTAATATCTAAGCAAGTTTTAGTGGACATTAAAATTAATTATCATGTAGAAAAGCAAATTTGTCTTGTAATTCCAAATTTAGTATTCAATGTAATTTTCGGTTCAGATTGGCTAAGTAGAGTGTCTGGTTACATATGTTATGAGGTAGTGAACCCATGTACCTTTGGTTCAAGGGGTCAAATCCATCATTTATTGGTGAAAGAAGGAAGGAAATATACAGTCTTCAGTGGAACATAGAAAGATTTTATACAAGAGGGCGAGCATAATGTTGTGCAAGAAATGAGAGCCCAGGTGGCCAGGAAATGATATCACGCATGACGCACCGATAGGAGCCGATCATGGCTATAATTAGAACGAGTGGAACTTTCCGTCAGAGTGACTGAGAGCATGTTTCGGAAATTGATCTTACGTTGCAGTAAATTGGCAACCTCGCAGTTGTGCAAGCAGAAGAAGAAGAATTAGATTTAAGCCACTTGCGAGCATAAAATTAACCAAATAAATACATCATTGTGAATCATTTCGGAATCGAGATTTTTGTGTGGAGAAAAATGTTTTAATAATTGCCTAGGAAAGAAGTGCAAACGTGGCCATACGTCATAAAAAGTTCCCCGAGACCCGAGATGGAGGGGATTAAAAATCAACCTCAGCACCCACGTACCTCAAGAGTAAATTTCATTTAATATCTCGGAATTGTACGATCGATTTTCACGTACAAAGAAATCAGTTTACGTTTAGAAAACAAGCTTTCCAGAGATATAATTTTTAAAAGTGTGCGACCATTACTTCAAAAGTTGGTTATGAAAAAGACAAGGATTTTATCGTTTTGTCGCCGATTTGTATAAAAGCCCTGGCCGTGCCAGGCAAATCATGCAGTGGGGAGGTGCTGCATCACAGTGTCCAGGTCATTGTACGAGAAGTATCATCATAGTATCGCCGTGTGAAGACTTAGGAAAGTCCTAATACAGGATTTAGTTCCGCCAGTATCAGTCTTATAGTGAAAGTTCCGTATTACAGTCAAAGTAGGCTGCGAACTTAAAGAACAGGCGATAGGTCTTCAAATAACAGTTTAGTAAAACGACTGAAAGTATCGTAACGCTTGAAGTACCAACGATAGAGAAACGAACAGTTCTATTAAAAGTTAAGGAACCCGATCAGGGTCAGACGAAATAAGTGCCGCCTAGTATTCTGAATAAGATAGGGTCTAGAGCGAAGAAATTAAGAAGGGAAAATTTAATCCAAGACATCGTCTCACTGGAGACAAACGAACAGTAAGAGTATTAAGCTATGAAACTGAAGAAGAGCAGTAAATGCTAGAAAATCATAGGTCACCGATAAAATATTCGAGAGACCGTAAATAGGACAGACTGTATCTAGACCAACTAATTAGTGTCTAGAAAGAAACGACTTCGAGCTAGTAAAATATAAGCCGAATAGTCAGGAAACCGGATCTGAAGAATTACCGTTCCAGGGAGGGGTAGATTGATCGAGACTTTCAACTTCTTACCAGATAGGGAGCCGACATCTAAGAGTTTCACCCTTGGAAACGGGAAGAAAGAAATCACGTGTGCAAGGCCTAATCAAATCCTCAGTGATTAGAAGCAGTGTAATGTAAATATAGAAAATTTGTGTTAGTATAGTAATTTTCAGTGATTTTATTTGTGTATGATAGAAGAATACAGAATTGTATTCAAAATGTTACCAGTGTTTAAGGTATATAAGTTATATGTGTGTCAAGAAATGTCAGTGTGTGAAATGGGATTATTCAATATGGCCTAAACGCAATAAGTGGGCGAAATGAAACATCGTTGGAAAATACGGTCTGTGACCGTCCTATCATGTGAGTAACCATTTCATTATGTTATGTGTTGGGGAATATTTGTGTACAATCCACCTGAGAATGAGAAATAGGGATGTTTTTGAATAACAAATAACAGAATAATAGCGCGATCTGAACGATAAAAATTGAGAAAGTATAACATGATTATGTGAAATGAATAAATCCCTTACGGGAAATGTATGAAATAAAATATCAGTGTATTTGATAAATGATTTAATGTTATGAAAGCAAGCGTAATAATAATAATAATAACAATTATATAAATGAAGATTAAGTTGAATATTATGAAAGTAGTAGCTTTTGAGCTCCTGTAAAAGAATATATACATGTTGTGAATACATGGTCTTAAAGTATAGCGATTATTGTCACGGGAGAGGATTAATATAAAATTGAATGTAGAGCAAATGTTGATTTTGAATTTATCAGTTCTTTGGAAGACACTTGGCCGTAAAGTAATGTATAGCGCAATGTAGCGCATTAAAGTAATTTGTCACGCTAGGAAGGCGTTGAACCTAAATATACTTGGTAAATTAATTGTGAGGGGCATTTGGTCGTGGTAATTGAGCTATGATAAGTCCTCCAGTATGTGATGTGATCACGAGGCCGTTGTGTGTATTTTATTATAAAGGGTGCTATTTATTGAATTATGAGCGCGGGTATAAGGTAATGAGGCCTGCCATAAGCCGCAAATTTATAAGGCCTCCAGTATGGGATGTGGTTCCCGAGGCAGTGAAAGAATCGAACCCAGGTTCGTCTGTGTGAAGCCCCTAAATATTTGTTGTATTGAATTATTCTTACCCACCAATGAGGACACTTCATAATTAATAAATGCCAAGGTTACGAGAGTGGTCTATGAACCTAAAAAAATGTTGTTAAAATAATTGTATGAAACGCCAGGTCTGTTCAAAGAACTGCGTGTTAGAAATAGCTGTATAAGCAGAGAGTAGCCCGTCTCTGTGGGCGAGACTTGGGGTTCCTACTCCCGGATAATAAATCACGCTAAGTGGTACGGCCCGACCCTTACTATTAACGGAAGTGCGGTAGGTCTGGTAACCGTCTGTTGGAAGTCATAATACACCGTGAGTGTTTAGAGTTTGTTAATGACCAGGGATTCGAACCGAGGTTCTTGTAGATGTAATGTACCGCTTGCAAGTTCAGATCGTTGCTTTCTGATGAGATGATGGTCTTTTAAGACAAATAAATAAATCCCTAATGTAATGTTATATGATGTAGGAATTCACGAGTTCAGGGGAGACAATTAGATTTCGGGAGTGATCTTAATTTTTGACATGTTCAAGTAGTCTTCTATAACTCGGGAGTACACAAGTGTTTTCCCAATCACTGTAGTGAATTGTTGACTGAGAGAGATGGTAACATGAGAACATTGTGAAAAGCCCAAATATTTAAGTAAAGGGGTAACAGTACTTTAATAAGAATTATATATTGTTTGATTATAAGATACTCATATAATAGGAAGTGAGGTGTTGTATAAGAATAACACAGAGTATATAAAAGTATCGAGCTATTAGAGCTCTTGATTATTGAATTTTAAAAGGGATACTTTATGGAAGTGAAAAGAAATGTAAGTTTGTTGGTTGATGAAAACCATTTGTTATGATTGAACCTTTGTTTGTTTATAAATTCCTTGTTCACTCTGAACAAGTTAGAAGTATTGGTCAGTATTTTATTTGGTTATATTGTTGAATCGCCATATATTTGGTTAATTAAATGTTTTATAGTAGGAGTTGATTTTGTTTATTATTTTGGAAGTGTATCCTCTATTTAATCCAAAATGTGTAAGTCACAGAGTGGGAGAACATACCATAACCCCGAAAATCCCGATTGGAGCATTGCTGGCATACTGTGATTTGCATATTTCATGCTAAATGGGCACAGTAGGAAGTTCGAAATTTAAATGGGATGATTCTGAAGTAGCGTTCAACGACCAAGGTCAGAGAAGTAGGGCTGTAGGTGTGACTTGTACTTTAAATGAGATATCTCAGGCCGTAGAGCGAGAATCTTGTAATTTTGTGGGCAGTTTGATCACGAACTGTAGTCTAGAGGACTCGTTACGTGACGCTGCATTTCAGGGAAATATAGAGGAAGAACAGTGTGTTCTGCCTATGATGTGTTATTGAATAATAGGAGAGTTTTTGAAGATGGCATAGGTATGGCCAATTGGTATACTCACTCGTTGAACGTTATTGATAGATCAGAATTCACAGGACACAGATATGCTGTGCCTTTCGCTTATCAGAGTGCAGTTGAGGCACAAATTATCCCGATGCTTGAAGATGGCATTATTGGGCACTCAAACAGTCCATATTATGTTAATTCTTTGATCACGGTACCTAAGGCTGATTGTAAGATCCGTATTTGTTTAGATGCTCGCTTAGTTAACACTAGAATCAGTTCAGACCAGCTGAAGTCCATGTCAATAGAGGAATTGATGCAAACATTTGAGGGTAAGAAGTATTTCACCTGTGTAGATTTGAGTTCCAGTTTCTGGCAAGTGCCACTTCAATATGAGGACAGACCGTTTACGGCATTTAGTCATAAGTATAACCTTGATCAATTTTGTAGAACACCTTCTGGTATAAAGAGTAGTTCAGCTGCTTTAATCAGAGCATTACACATCGCATTAGGTGATGGCACAGGAGAGTTTGTAACCATTTACATTGATGATATGGTAATTAGTTCACGCAGTTTTGAGGAGCATCTACGTCATTTAGATATCGTTTTTCAGAAGTTAGATCAGGCAGGGTTCACTTTGAAACTGTCTAAGTCGTCATTCTATCAGTCAGAAGTGACATTTTTAGGTCATAGAGTGTCTAGTAGAGGTGTGACGCCAGAGGAAAGTAGGGTTAGTAAAATACTTAACGCAGAGGTGTCACAGAACATTAAACAGTTGAAAACGTACCTTGGAATTTGTAACTTTTTTCGCAGATTCGTTCTTAAATACTCAGGGTTAATAGAACCATTGAGGGATATGCTTAGATATGGTAATCTGTGGAGATGAGAGCCCAAGCATGATGAGGCTTTTCGAGCGCTGGAGGAAGGTTTCGAGAAGGCTGTAGTGCTGAAATATCTTTTGAAAGATAAGGAAAATGTGGTTATGACTGATGCTTCACACATAGGTATTGCTGGAGTATTGTGTCAGAAAGATGAAGATGGTAACCTGCGCATTGTATATTTAACCTCGCGAGGACTTACAGCAGCAGAGAAAAGATACACTATTACTGAGTTAGAGCTTCTAGGTATTGTTTTCAGTTTAGGGAAATTTAGAATGTACTTAGTAGGGGGGAAATATGAGATCCATACAGATCACCATGCATTACTGTATATGAGAACTTGTAAACTCGGTACTAACAGAGTTTGTAGGTGGATTCTTGCACTGCAGGAATACGAATTCACAGTTAAATATATTAAAGGCAAAGATAATATTCTTGCAGATATGCTATCAAGGGACTCTAATTTATGTAGGGATAATCCTATTTTAAAGCAGAAGAAGGTATTTTATTATGTGCATGTGTGGACAGTAGCAACAGGGCATCGTTACAGACACTGAGAAATATGTTAGTAGAGCAACGTGATGACGTTAATTTAAGGGAGCCACTTGCAAGGTTGGAAGCAGGAGACGAAGAGTGTGTGGAAGTAGAAAGGTTCACGTACAAGATGCAGGATGGCCTTCTTGCACGGAAATGTAGGAAGAATCGCTGAGCAATATGTGTTCCTGCCACTTTACGGGAGGAACTAATTTGGTTCATACATAAGGAACTTGGACACTTTTGATCCACCCAAGTTTTCTATGAAATTGCTCATAACTTTATTTGAATAAAATGGGAAGGGTTGTTAGGAAGATCTTTGCTAAGTGTGACACCTGTCAGAGGAGCAACTATCCAGTGAAGTATTTAGTGGGAGAATGATCTGCAGTTCTCACCAGTAGTCCCGGCGAACTACTTTGTGCGGATTTATTTGGCCCGATCGTCAAAGGACAGTACGGCTAAGAGTATATTTTCATAGTTATTGACGCATTTAGTAAGTATGTCAAGCTATATCCGCTAAGGAAAGCCACGGGACTAGCGTGTAGCCGTCTGATCATTAATAAATATATACCTGAGTTTGGCATTCCACTCAGGATATTATCTGACAGTGGACCACAGTTTACTGCAAAGAAATGGAGAACCAGCATGCAGGCAGCTGGTATTACACACGTTCATTCCTCTGCAAGGTACCCCAGGGTAATTCTGCAGAGCGTCCATTAAGGGAAGTGGCTCGTCTTTTTCGCACTCTAGTGCATGACAAGCATTCGGCCTGGTTTGTACATCTTCCAAAAGTCGAAACTTGGCTGAATTCTGTCCAGCATGAGAGCACGAAATTGACACCATTCAAAGTTCACTTCGGAGAGAGACCACAAAATGAACCAGGGAGAGTATTGGGATTAATTGAGGGAAAGCAACCGGGGATGGATTACATTGTCCAGTTGGCGAAACAGAATTTATCTAAGTCAGCAAAAAAGACTATTCGCCAACAAAAAGAAACTAAATTCGACCAATTCGAGCCGGGAAACCATGTCTTACTTAGGGTGCCGAAACTGTCGAATAAGCTAGAAAAAGTAATGAGAAAATTTTTCTATCTCTACGAGGGTCCGTTTATAGTTTCCAAACGTATTGGCAAAACAGCATATGTGCCGGAGGATGGTATGGCAAACCGATTATACGGGACGTATAATATCAATAGTCTTCGGAAATATGTTTAATGAAGTAAGAGAGTGTAGCTGGCGAGCCAGCCAATCAATTGAGTAAGTGTGGTATTCGGAGTGTGGGAGATCTGGTCTTCCAGGCAGGCGTATCAGGGGTCACATTGGGGGACAGGGAAAGATGTCGGGATTGGAGGATGCTGTTGAACGCTAAAGAGTCTCGATACACCAAGGCCAAATTTGGCAGTGCTGGTGGGGTCCCATTTGTCTCCAAGAGATGGGGCAGCGCTTGTACAGGGCACGTTTGCTTAGGCGTCCACGAGGAAAAGATGGGCCATCAGAATGCGAGACTGTCCTTCATGAAATTCATACGCAACAGCACACGTGACTTCTGTTTACGACCTCGCCATGTAAGATCTATGAGTGTGAATTTGAGCTATTATGTGTTTGAGGTAGGTGACTTATAAATAGGTGACATATAAGTATTGTAGAGTGGTGTAAACTAGGTTAGGATCGCGAGGAGGTGACTGGACTGGGTTGTACACTGCTGACTGAACGAGTTAAGAGAGATGGAGTACTGGTGTTAGGTAGAAGTGTGTCTATGGTAATTCAGTGCGATAGTGACATTTACGACACAGAAATATTTGTGTTATTGTAATGCGAGCTTTTTTTTCAGAAGTCAATATAAATTTTATGTAATCTACGGATAGATTGGGTACTATGGTCACGAAGCGTAACCACGAGAGTATGATCGTGTGCTCGTATGTACCGTGTAAATTCTACACAAGATGACATTGACAACCACTTGATATGAGGTAGTTCTGTGGTGGTAAAAAACTGAACACCTTTGATGCGTGTGATGTGATATCGTGAAAATACAATGGGCTTACACTTGTATATAGGTATATAATTCCTACACAGATATTGTTGAGGGGCGGCAATATCCGTGGAACATTTGCAAAAATGAAAAACAGTGGACGGATTGCAAAGGACAATACAGAATCAAAACTGACTTTGACGCAAAGCGCGGGAAGAAAATTATGAGTGCATTATATATGTACGTAGGGTGATTAAATTTGTGTAACTTGTACTTTTTGGTTGGGGATTTTTATGAACGTTTCTGGGATATTCATGTGAAGTATCGTGTTCACGGTAAATCACATGATTATCCGAGGCGAAATGTAACCTGTTTTTCGAAGGGTATTTACGCCACTGACATAAGACAGAAGGAATATAAAATTAATGTTTGTTTGAACGCGGAAAAGCATTCTGCCAAGTGAATTTAATTTAGTATTATTATTATTATTAATGTCATATTTTATTTTGGAGCCTTTTAAATTTCATAACCAATACAGATAGGTTTTCTATCTATTAGAAAACACTATCAATCGGATCATTCCGATATCCATTATACAAGTTAATTATTTGATTGCGGAGAGTACGGATTTTAATTCAGTTAGGGCTAGTAGAGAGTTTTGCGTCATCGGGAAGTACGGATTCAGGAATAGCCTTTGAGAACAACAACTAGATGTCGAAACCAGAGGGAACTTCTTCAACAGTACGGATTAATGAAAAGGCGATATGTCCGGTGGAAACGGAAAATGTACATCCAAGCGTCATGGCAAGAGCAATGAACGCAGGAAGAAGCGCGTGGGATGTCCCAGCCAATCGTGAGGGGGGCAGCTGTTAGCCGGCTGTGGTGAGTAGCATGAATACGCACGGTGATTGGTCTACAGGCCAGGCAGGAGACCGAGGAGGGAACGTTGGAAGGGGAAGCGTGCCAAGTGCATATAGTGAGCGCGCTGCGTGAAGAGAGGACTTTTTTTTATAACTTTTGTTCAGAGTGGACTTACTTATTACTTTCGTTCCGTAATGGACGGGCAGTTACTTTGATTCACAGAACATTATAATCTTCGCATTAGTCTCCGGACTTATTACTTTTGTTCCATGGTGAACGATTTCTTACTGGTATACTCTACTGACAAATTCGTCATGGGTATTATACCAGCTGTTGTGAATAGGCAGACCGTATAAGTGGCTTTGGGACTTAGATCCACCACTAAACAGTATTCACACTGTCATATAAATTCGCTACTCCAACAAGAAACGAAGAAGATGACGCCGACCAAGAATCTACAGCAATCTCTCTTGAAGCAACAAGTACGAGAGTAGTATAGAACTTTAGACTTCGGATATTGCATCATCACGACCAGATATTGCGTAATCGCGATGACGTCATAGCCCTTTTGGTGACGTCATGGGCCCTTAGAGCGAGCACGTGCACTGCACGTGTTAGCGTGGGAAGAGGTTGACCTTTTGGCATGTTTATGCGATGGTGATAAAAAAATAATGGGTGTTGACGTCATGGGGGTTGTTTATTAGGATGCTAACCGTCATCTGACACCCGTGCGAGTGTGAGCATGTGCGCCAGTGCGAGCGATCCACACATGTGGCGCGCAGCTGTTATTGTTTTTTGCTCGCGCCTTTTAAATAAGTAAAGTGCTGTCGTTAATGGGTGTTGACGTCATGGGTGGTTGTTTATTAGGATGGTTACCGTCATCTGACACCCGAGCGAGTGTGAGCATGTGCACCAGTGCGAGCGTCACGTGATATGTCTGCAGTGTTCGCGTGAGACGTAGTTGACCCCTAACGTCATTAGCTAACAATGTAATCTTTGACTTCTTTAAGCAATAGTGAAAAAATGGGATGTTTGCGTTAGAAGCATGTTTGCAGCATATGGTTTATTGAGTATAGGTGGGGGTGAAGGATATATAAATGGACGAGTGCGTGGAAGAGTTAAACTTTTACTTTTGTGCGAAGAGAGAGTGCGTGTGAAAGGAATAAAGAAAGTCAACAACGAGGAACAAATTGTGTGATGGATGTTCTAACGAAGTTCAATAACTTATCCACTTGTGTCGAGTAATCTAATGAGAAACTAGCAGAACTAATAATTGATTTACCGTATGTGGTCCAAATTATTCGGGCTGTGGAGACGAGATATGGACGAAAAATAGTGGTGGACATTATCATTGAAGATGAAATAACAAGTGTATTTCTACCGGCAGTATTTGCAAAACTAAGCGCACCAGAGATCGATCAACTAAAGTCAATTAGAGGTACACTGATGATGGTGTATTTGAGGTTGAAGAACCGCTCACATCAAGTTGTTTTAAAACAGTAAATTTTTTTGGTGAGTATATTTGGATTATATATGTATTGAAAGATATAACGAATGATATATATATATATTTATTTGCTAATTTTTTCATAATTTGTTTAATTTTTAAGATTATCTAAAAACTAATAAAAGAAACACCATAATAAAGTGGAAAACTGTTAATTTTCTGAGTGGAACTGAACATTGATCGCACTCGCTAATAGAGTATCATCGTGTATGCTTTCATCAGCCATAAGAAGAGGAAGAAGAAGATGATAATGACGTGAGTCATAATGAGAAAGAAGCTTGTTTTAACAAATGGACATCTTCGAGTGGAATTTCAACATTTTCAGTCTACGTTACTAATATTAGCAAATCAGCAAGAGGTGACAGAAACAGTTCTAAGATATCTCTTAAAAGAATTACGTGAAGATGAACATGTTATTTGTTTCTTCGGATACAATACATTTGATGAGGTTTACAAAATTGAATTTTCCATGACTTGTTACGATGTAACAAAATTGAATAAATATAGAAACAAATTGCTTGGTAAACTTCAAGCCTTTTGAAGCAGTTCATTGTTCATTGGAGATTACAGTCAGTAATTTATCTCAATGGCTTGAATATACTTTAGAAGATTATAGGTTTATGGTGAGCCGATGTTACAGCAACTGCTGGTGGTGTATTAACAATAGTGCAAATTGGACATATGCTTAGACAACAGTGATGTTACACCAACTGTTGGTAGTGTATTAACATTAGTGCAAATTGGACAATTGCTTAGACAACAATGGCATCACCTCCTAGCAAACGTAGAAAGCTTGATATTGTAATACATAATAATAGTGAAAATATAAGAAACCAATTGGACAATGCATTTGAAAGTGTTTCTAATTTTAGAAGTGAACTAAACGGTGCTATTTCAATATCATACCAAATCGGGGAAAACACTCAAACCGACTTGATTGAGAACAGTGATGAGTTGATTGAATGTTGGATAGTTATTACTGAGCACATATTGCAACAAGCTGTGAATTGTGAAGAAATTACAATTCAAATAAAGGATGAATATTTCTTAAGCTGTGAGTTAATTGAAACGGCATTCAATTCTAGAGTGTACACACTTGAAGTTTCAAATGTTAAGAATGAGTTTTTGGATCCTCGCAAATTTTTAGCAAATGCTAATATTTGGTTTACAAAGTATGTTAAGAAAGCGTTAACTGTACTAGCTTTAAAAGTGAATTCAGTTTTGTGTGGACAATATGTGCTTCGCGGCATATCAGAAACAACATATTTTGCTGTCAAAAATAAAGTAGCTTTCGAGTATACTGATTTAAATGAATTTTATAATAATCATATCATTGAAGATATATTGACAAAAATGAGCGAATTTGAAGCAAATGGTTCTGGGTGGGCTTGAGAAAAAATTCTTGGTTTGAGAATTAATATAAATAAATATGTTGGATTTCGAGTAGGAATGTCCAATAATAGTAGATTGCCTGACGTAATAGTCAATAAACACGCCGTGCTAAATTTGTATGATACAAAGCAAGCTTGTTTTGCATGGAGTGTGGTTGCTAGTTTGTATCCAAGAACTCGAAACGCGAATCATCTTTCTTCCTATCCTAATTACAGAGACGTTTTAAATTTAGATGATATTCCAATTCCAATGCAAATGAAATATTTAAATAAGTTTGAAAATCAAAACAATATTTCTGTAAATGTGTATGGAGCACAATATGATGAAAACAAATGGGTGTGTATGGGAACAAACGAAGTAAAAGAAAAAAACTTTTACTATTGTACCTTTGTATGTGTCAGATAAAGTATATGAAAGGAGTGTGGACTTATTGATGTTGCAGATTGGAAACAGTGAAAGCTATCACTTTTGTTTAATTAGAAATCTCGCTCGCCTTGTGCGTTCAAGCTTCACTAGCAGCCAGAGACGGATTTATATAATTATGTAGACGTTGTTTGTCATATTATTTTCTTGAGGATGAGTTAAATGTTCACTTTGCGGACTGTAAACAGTTTCCTGTAGGTAAAAGCATAATGCCAACTGATGAACAAAAATTTGTTAATTTTACAGAATTTAAATTTTAAGATACAGTTCCATTTATTATTTATGCAGACACTGAATGCGTTTTGTGTCCTATTTCCTCTTGTTTTCCAAATAGTGACATTCCTAACTCTACTTTAACCTTCAAGCGTTCGCGTGGGCGGTCAAGTGACCGCCTTTTTTGGAATTTCGAATGATGCACCCCCTAGTGAGCTTTGGGTGAGGTGAGACCGGCATGTATTCTTTAGTTAGACACTTTACCGCCTGTTCCGGCACAGGTTTGATTGACTCATCCCCCTCATGTCACTCAGTACAGTTATAAACTCGGAGTCGCAGTGTCGGGCGGTCAGGTGACAGTCCCGCGAACACCGACGGGAATTTATTTCGTCACACTGGTTGTCAGGCGACAGCCTTGTGAAAGGAGAAGAAGATTTTTCAACACATCAATGCACAATTTAACTAGCATTATATTTTTTCTGCACGATTGCTACAGTTTATATCTTTTTCACTCCTCCAGATATTGTGTTTGCGTGAAGTTTACGGCTTCATTTTTTCAGTTTTATTCTTGTTCCTTCTCGGCTGTGTCAACATATTTTTTATCGTTATTCATCTATTTGTGTAGGGACCGTCTATATATAACAGATGATCAGATAGCTCAGGTGCTGCCGGAAATCGAGAGAGATGACGGAGATGAAGAGGAAGCGAATGAAGCACTCATCGATGCTGACGTTGATAATAACCCGCACTATGATACGTGCTTTTATGAAGCTCATGCTACAAATTTACTTGTTTAAGTGTCAGAGTTACCTCTTCAAGTGCCAATTATACTTATGTGTGCTCTAGTTTAATTGGAAAAGGAATACTTTTGAGAGATAATGGTTGACGATTTTTTTGAAGCTAAAATCTATATTGGTATGATGTCTAACTATATATTGCTTAAATAAAGAATTTTGATCATACACACATCAAAAAAAGTTTTGCATCACCTCGGTTCCCAGATCTCCGGCATATAGACGTTGACTGTGTATATTGTATCCAAGATACAGTCCCTTTGACTGTTCATAGATGTCACTAAAACTGCTCAAAGATGTAAACAACCATGCATGAGCCGGGCCTATTAGACGGAGGGGGTACGACAGCCGATCAGTTCCAGTCATTCCACCAGGACGAAGGTACGCTGCTCATGTTGTCTGTAGTTCTACCATGCCTAGAAGGTCAATACCGCAGTTCGATCGCGTCCGCATTGTTACTTTGTGTCAAGAAGGGCTCTCAACAAGGGAAGTTTCCAGGCGTCTCAGAGTGAACCAAAGCGATGTTGTTCGGACATGGAGGAGGTACAGAGATACAGGAACTGTCGATGACAGGCCTCGCTCAGGCCGCCCAAGGGCTACTACTGTAGTGGATGACCGCTACTTACGGATTGCCGCTCGGAGGAACCCTGACAGCAATGCCACCATGTTGAATAATGCGTTTCGTTCAGCCACAGGACGTCGTGTTTCAACTCAAACTGTGCGCAATAGGCTGCATGATGCGCAACTTCACTCCCGACGTCCATGGCGAGGTCCAGCTTTGCAACCCCGACACCATGCAGCGCGGTACAGATGGGCCCAACAACATGCTGAATGGACCCCACGGAATTGGCATCACGTTCTCTTCACCGATGAGTGTCGCATATGCCTTCAACCAGACAATCGTCGGAGACGTGTTTGGAGGCACCCTGGTCAGGCTGAACGTCTTAGACACACTGTCCAGCGAGTGCAGCAAGGTGGTGGTTCCCTGATGTTTTGGGGTGGCATTATGTGGGGCCGACGTACGCCACTGGTGGTCATGGAAGGCTCGGAAACGGCTTTACGATACCTGAATGACATCCTCCGACCCATAGTGCAACCATATCGGCAGAATATTGGAGAGGCATTTGTCTTCATGGACGACAATTCTCGACCTCATCGTGCACATCTTGTGAATGCGTTCCTTCAAGATAACGACATCGCTCGACTACAGTGGCCAGCATGTTCGCCAGACATGAACCCTATCGAACATGCCTGGGATATGTTGAAAAGGGCTGTTTATGGACGTCTTGACCCACCAACCACTCTGAGAGATTTACGCCGAATTGTCGTTGAGGAGTGGGACAATTTGGACCAACAGTGTCTTGATGAACTTGTGGATAGTATGCCACGGCGAATACAGGCATGCATCAATGCAAGAGGACGTGCTACTGGGTATTAGAGGTAGTGGTGTGTACTGCAATCTGGACCACAAATGCTGAAAGTCTAGCTGTATGATGGTACAACATGCAATGTGTGGGTCTCATGAGCAATTAAACGAGCTGAAATGTTGTTTGTGTTGATCTCTATTCCCTTTGTATTTAACGGTTCCGGAACTCTTGGAACCGAGGTGATGCAAAACTTTTTTTGATGTGTGTATATGTGTTTGCCGAGTCGTATCAGTAATCCATTGTTTTCATTGCATTCAATCACTCATGAAAAGTACAAGAAACATTATGATATTCGTGAAGAAACGTGGGCGGTCAACTGACAGCCCGCGCGAACGCCGGTGTGACTCAAGTTGGCCCGAACGCATGAAGGTTAATACATAAACATATTCCTTACAGCATTTCTTTATACCTTCATTGTAATTTTGATAGTGAATTGTGCAGTTTTAAACTCTTTAGAGGAAATAATTGCATAGAATTGTTTGTAAAGGAACTTTATAGCTTTGTAGATAAACTTCAAACATATTATTTATCGGCAAAACCGATGTTAAAGATGACATAAAATGAAGATAGATTATTTTTGGTAAGTAAAATTTGTCACATTTGCGAGAAACCGATTGCAGATAATGAACTCAAAGTACGCGATCATTGTCACATAACTGGAAATTATTGAGGAAGCGCACACAATAGTTGTAATTTAATTACAAACTAACAAAGGTCCTGCCTATAGCATTTCATAATCTAACGGCCTATGATGGACATTTTAAAATTAAATAAATTTGTGAGAAACAAGATGGAGAGGTGTTCAATAATCCTGGTCATATAAGTTTGTAAGCAATGAATATGGAACGTTATAAAGGATTTGCAAAGTATGTACAGATTAAGAATGGATTCATTCAGTTAAGATTTATCGATATATATAATTTCTTGTCCTGTTCACTAGACCAATGTTCATATTCGTTAAGTGAAGATTCAAAGCAAATAACTAGACGTTATTTTAATGATGATGCACAGTTTCGGCTTCCTGCGAGAAAAGGCGTGTTTCCATATGAATACGTCACAAGTATGGATGTACTTAACGAAACTAAATTACCTGAAATATCCAAGTTTTATAGCAGTCTTTATAATCAAACAATATCGAACGAGGAGTATGAGTTTGCTCAATCGTTGTGGGAAACGTTTTCCTGTCAAACATTAGTAGAATACGCCGATTTGTATTTAAAAGTTGACACACTTCTTTTGGCGGACGTCTCTGAGAATTTTAGATCGAATGGCATGCAAACTTATGGCATTGATGCGGTTCATTGTTTCACTGCTCCATCTATGTCTTGGTGTGCAATGAAAATGATAACCACTGTTCAACTTGAATTGCTTCAAGATATTGATATGTTACACTTTTTTGAACGATCAATTCGAGGAGGTAATGTTCAGTGTACAACACGACACGCGATTGCTAATAGTAAGTATATGGAAACTTATGATGAGAAAAAACAAGAGTCCTACATAATGTACTTTGATGTTAATAATTTATATGGATATGCTATGGTGGAATATCTTCCAACAGGTGGTTTTAAATGGGTTGCAAATGTTGATGGGTTTGATGTTTTAAATATTGATGATACATCAGAAATTGGATATATTTTGGAAATAGATTTGAGTTATCCTCAAGAGTTACATGACAAACATTCAGATTACCCTCTATGTCCAGAAAGGTTGACAATGCTAATGGCTACCCTAGATAATAAAGAACGATTTGTTTTGCATTATAGAATGTTAAAGCAATGTATTCAACTAGGAAGGAAATTATATCGTATTCACAGCATAAGTGAATTCAATCAGAGCCTATGGCTAAAGCCATATATTGATGTGAACACAGAGAAACGAAAACATGCAAAAAATTATTTTTAAAAAATTATAAATTGATGAATAATGCAATTTTTGGTCGTTCACTGATGAATGTGAGGAAGTTAAGGGACACCAAATGGGTCACCAAATGGCATGGACCTCATGGTGCTAGGTCTTTAACAGCTAAGGCTAATTTTAAACATAGAATTATATTCGATGAACAATGCATGGTCATCGAGATGAACAGACTAAAGATTTTTAACAATCAACCAGTATATGTTGGTGCATCGATATTAGATTTGTCTAAATGTAAAATGAATGACTTTCATTACAATGTTATTTCAGCAAATCCTGAATCAAAAGTGAGGTTGTTATACACAGACACTGATAGTTTTATGTATATATTCTAATATGATATTTATGAGTTCATGAAACAGCATTAAAATTTGTTTGATACAGGAAACTATGAAACAAACAATCCTTTTGTCATTGTGAAATAAAATAAAGGTGAAATTGGTTTAATGAAAGATGAATATGCTGGAAGGATTGTTGAAGAATTTGTGGGGTTAAGACCCAAAATGTATGCAATAAAATTGTGCGATGAAATTAATAGCTTGTGTAAGGCTAAAGGCATTAAGAAGAGTGTGAGTAAAACTATGAATATTGATGAGTATCGAAAGTGTCGTTATAACAGAGATCAAGCCAACAAAGTTCAAGTTTGTATAATTCAAAATCACATTCTGTATTTACTGATCGGCAAAATAAGTTGGCAATTTCATCAAACGATGATGAAAGGCACATAACTGAAAACGGAATTGT
Source organism: Meconema thalassinum (assembly GCA_946902985.2). Classification (NCBI taxonomy): domain Eukaryota; kingdom Metazoa; phylum Arthropoda; class Insecta; order Orthoptera; family Tettigoniidae; genus Meconema; species Meconema thalassinum. Next base: position 638,771,134 of record OX336389.2, read on the forward strand.
TACTTTACCGTTTGGTCATTTTTCTCTGAAAAATGATTAGAACAAATTTGAGATTAAAGCACTTCATCTCCCTTACTTTATTTCTTTCACACACAATTTTATTCTGATAATAATACTAATTTTTGTGCGTTCCTTTGCTTATGAAAAAAATGAATAAATAATAACCCGAATTTTGAGTGTATTATTTACAACTCCTCCCCCCACCCTTCCCATTTTCCCGAAATATATATATATATATATATATATATATATATATATATATATAATTACTTTATATTAATTATCATTTAGTAATGGTGCGTTGTAAGAGGAGCAACTCTACCACTCAATTTAAACGATCAGGAAGTGGATCATTAATTAGTCGTGTACTTAATAAAACTATTGATAATTTACCCGTGGAATTACACATCCCGGGATATGAATATTGTGGACCAGGAACAAAATTAGAAAAGCGATTGGGCCGTGGTGATCCAGGAATAAATATATTAGATAAAGCGTGCAAAGAGCACGACATTGCTTACGAAAATCATAAAGATTCAAACAAACGAAGAGAGGCAGATGAAATTTTATCTTCAAAAGCTTGGTCGCGTAAAATCCCGTGACTCATAATTAGGAGAGAGAGCGGCTGCACTAACAGTCAGTGGCATAATGGAAGCTAAGTCTAAGATTGGAGGAGGTAAACGAAACTTAAATAAAAAAACAAGAAAAGATTAAAAAAAGAACATCGAAAAGGCCTTGTCGGGCTTGGGGGGTCTAGCAGGCGGAGCAGCCGGGGTAGCGTCTGCTATAAACAAAGCGAAAGCTGCGAAAGAAGGATTAAAAGAAATGAAAAGACACAATCGAATGATAGAAGCAATGCGAGGAAAAGGAGGCCAAGGCATTTATTTAAATCCTCCTGCATACAATAGATAATTAACCAAATACCAAATAAAGCATTAAGTAATTTCGATTTAGCTAAATACGCACATCAATTAAAGATTCCAAATTTTAGAGGAGTATTTATGCGAGATACGTTACCAAGATATCCACGAAAAAATGAAAACTCTTCTGTTAACCTTGAACCGATGGTTAAATCTTGTTCACATTGGGTGGCTTTCAGTAAACGAGGTAAATACGTGCATTATGTTGATAGTATTGGTAATTTAAGACCACCATTAGAAATGTTAACATATCTTAAAAATTGCTATCTATAATATATATTCATTCATGTCAATCAATTACTTCTTCGATTTGTGGACATGTATATATAATCTTCTTTTATTGAATAAATAAGAGAAACACACACCGATTTTAAACATTTCAAAGATGGCTTTCGAAAGGCGGATAACTCTTGAAGGTAAAGGCTCGAATATTGATGTTACATTGGAGAACCCGATTCATCTTGTAGGAGCAGAGTTTTTTGAAATAAGACTTGCAGGATTGTATACATCTAATTCTATTCGAAATGTTACCAACAGAAATAATAAATTTCGCATTCATTTTACTAATTTTTTATCAATTGATTTAGTGGTACCACTGGGTATTTATGAATTTGAAGATCTAGCGTCAAAATTTGATGATTTACTTAGTTATCACTCATTGTGGGAACTTATACCAAAACATTTAGAAAAAAAACAAATATGTATGTGGAAGAGGATATAGACGGAAAAGGACGCAACCGTATTGTATTGTGTTCTCCGTTTAATATTGATTTCAGGGTAGCCAACAGTGTAGCAGGGCCTTTAGGTATTGAAAAGAAATTTTACCCTAAAGAGAATAAAAGAGAAATTGAAATTGATCGAAATAGAATCGAAAATGAAGTAATAATTAGCGAAAATAATAACGTTTTAGCTATAAAGATGAACGAAGTGGATACAGCGGTTTTAATAATACCCGATGCTAGCTATACGTTACAGCAATTAAGTGTAAAGATTAATGAATTATTAGTAGAACATTTATAAGGCAAAAAAGACAAATTACCTTCATTTTATATTAATTATGATAAAGTCTTTTATCATTGTAAACTACATCCGGAAAAGTTTGCTATAGATTTTGATGTTGCACATTCGATTGCAGATTTGTTAGGATTTTCTCGTAAAAAGTTCGAGGCAAACACAACTCATTATTCGGAATATATGATTAAAATTAACACTGTTAATAGTATTCGAGTATATTGCAACCTTGTGCTTGGTACGAGTTCTTATTTGAACCATAAACCAATACACTCTTTATATAATTTTAAAGCTCTTGTTCCTGCTGGTTATCCGATTGTTGTACAACCAACAACAATTAATATTTTGCCTATGAACAGCAAGGTTATTCAACATGCATCTGTGCAACTTGAAGATCAACTTCAACAGCTCATTGATTTGCAAGATGAAGATTTAACTGTAGAATTAATTATTCATCCACCACGATATCTTACTATATAAAGTAATGAAATACTGTTATATTTTCATTCTACTTTAGTAAGCTTACTAGAAAACATTCACAAATATGGTTATACTATATAATACCCAAAGTTTGAAAAAAAAGAAGTCGGCTCTGATTCGAAAAAGTAATATAAATCAATCAGCTAAAATTTCTAAAAAAAACAACGACATCGCACCTTAAAATCTAAGAAGCAGTTATCGGGTAACAACAAACATTCCTTACTGTCTTTAGGCTATCGCGTACTTTAATTTCAATATAAATATATATGCAATTGTTAATCTTATTTAGTTTCTATCTATATTTGAAGCTGTTAAAATGTTTAACAAAACGGATAAAAGAGAGGTTGACAACAGAGTTGTGCGACGAGAAGAAAGAGTTTATCAACCTTATTCAGCTAATAAATTCGAAAATAATGATGAAATTCGAATACCAATTCAAAATGAAGAAAACATAGATTTATTATCAGAAGGTGTTCTTCACTTAGAAGGACAAATTATTACTTCTAACGTAAATCCGACTGCTTCTACTACAGCACATCCTGACCAAAATTTTTTGGCTAATATTTTTATATTTAAACACAAATTGTGCTAAATGTTCCGGCATAACTCAACAAAATGACAGTGTTTCGCCCCGGTGTGCAATTGGGCTCTTCAGTTGGTTAAAGCACACCTCACCAAGACACTGTCTAGTACACACTGGGAAGGCCATTGCAAGACGTATTTGATACATGTGTATCCACGTCACGAGCAAAGCCAGTGCACTATGGGAGTCAAAACTCCATTCCAAAGCAATTATAACCTTACCTTGGCATTGAATATATAATTTTCAAAAGAAAAATATGTATTGTCCGTTGAGCCATTATATATTTAAACACAAATTGTGCTAAATGTTCCGGCATAACTCAACAAAATGACAGTGTTTCGCCCCGGTGTGAAATTGGGCTCTTCAGTTGGTTAAAGAACACCTCACCAAGACACTGTCTAGTACACACTGGGAAGGCCATTGCAAGACGTATTTGATACATGTGTATCCACGTTACGAGCAAAGCCAGTGCACTATGGGAGTCGAAACTCCATTCCAAAGCAATTATAACCTTACCTTGGCATTGAATATATAATTTTCGAAAGAAAAATATGTATTGTCCGTTGAGCCATTATATATTTAAACACAAATTGTGCTAAATGTTCCGGCATAACCAGTGTATACTAGACAGTGTCTTGGTGAGGTGTGCTTTAACCAACTGAAGAGCCCAATTGCACACCGGGACGAAACACTGTCATTTTGTTGAGTTATGCCGGAACATTTAGCACAATTTGTGTTTAAATGTATAATGGCTCAACGGACAATACATATTTTTCTTTTGAAAATTATATATTCAATACCAAGGTAAGGTTATAATTGCTTTGGAATGGAGTTTCGACTCCCATAGTGCACTGGCTTTGCTCGTGACGTGGATACACATGTATCAAATACGTCTTGCAATGGCCTTCCCAGTGTGTACTAGACAGTGTCTTGGTGAGGTGTGCTTTAACCAACTGAAGAGCCCAATTGCACACCGGGGCGAAACACTGTCATTTTGTTGAGTTTTGCCGGAACATTTAGCACAATTTGTGTTTAAATATATAATGGCTCAACGGACAATACATATTTTTCTTTTGAAAATTATATAATATTTTTATTGAAATTCGCGTTAGGTTAAATGATAAAGAAATTGATCGTACACGTCATGTTGGTATAACAAGTTCTATAAAAACTTTTGCATCATATTCAAAAAACGAATATACAGCTTTACAAAATGCTGGTTATTTTCCCTCTTTAACAACACCAGCAAGTGAAGCAAATATTGTTGATAGTATCACAAAATATTTTCATATAATACTTCCTTTAAGCAACCTGTTAGGTTTAGCAGAGGATTATAGAAAGCCGATTTTAAACTGCAAGCATGAGCTAATACTTCTCCGATCGTCAAGTAACGCACGTGCGTTGCAATCGACAACCGAAAATGATCTTTCTAAGGTCAGGTTATTTAAAGTTTATCTAAAAATTCCTGTTTTATTATTATCGGACGAAGAACAAATTAAAAGATTAAAACTAATGCAGAAAAATATTCCCATTCAGGTTGGTTTTCGATCATGGGTTGTTCATGTCTTGTCTTCGTTTCCTAGAACAACTAAATATAGTTGGACTGTAATGGCTACTTCTGAAACTCAAAAACCACGCCAATTTTTATTTGGTTTTCAAACTAAAAGAAATGTACTAAATGCATGCTCTTCCTATTTTGACCATTGTAACATTAAATCTATAAGAGTATTTTTAATTCAATTTTTATCCCTATGAAATGCCGACTTCTGAAATTGCTATAAATGACTACAGCGAATTGTATGACCTGTTTGTTAAATTTCGTAATGTATATTATCAGATCGATGATTTTCGTTCAGAGACTCTAGTTTTACGAGATGAATTTAAGTGCCATTGTCCGATTATTGTAATTAATTGTCTTGAGCAAGTGGAAGCAGTGAAGACATCTTCAGTTGATGTGCGAATTGAAATCGAGACAAGTGAGAATAAACCCGAAGATACAACTCTTTATTGTGTTCTTATTTATGATCGTCAAATATCTTACAGACCATTAACTAATGAAGTAATTATCTAAACCATTATTTGCTAAGTTATAAGCAACCAAGTAAACAAGTATTCTCACTTTAGTTGCAAACATGGAATTGACAACAACAAACTCTCCTTCTACTGATGCCGACACGTGGAATAAGAAGCAGCCAATAGTTGCAGACATTCGCAAGCTACCAAACGGCAGTTTGGAACTTGCTTACTGTATGTTAAATAACAGCAATATACCTTCATTCAGTCCCGTGTTCACATGGGTCGCAGCGTATTGTGAAAAAACTCTTTCTTCTTTTTTTTTACTCTATTAAAAATAAATATGATTATTTAGTTGCATATAATTTGCCACATGAATTTTCTTTGGTTGCACTAAAAGCACTTTCTCCTGGCTCATTAATCGATCTTAATACGATTGATGGAATGCCAGATCTAATGTTGAAGCATAGCCATCGTTTACCTACAGATTGTCCAAAACATTTACCATCTCTAGCAATGGGAAGCAATAGTTGTGCTAAATTTAATGTTAATGCTGTTCAACATTGGTTAAATTCTTCTGATGGCATCATGAAAATCGTGTGTTCGATTATAAACAAATTTCGAAACAATGGACTTCAAGGTTTCAATAAGTTTGATTGGAACTACTTTCCTATAAACGTACTGACTATATATGAGCCACAACGAATTCGTCTCGAGTGGGAACATCTACCAGATCATCTAAAAAGAAAATTTCAACTTTTCCATCTTCGCTGAAAATGTGATAACTGCATTCACTACCCATAAAAGGTAATTAATTAAATCTACTACTGTCATTGACACCTATGCATATTTTGTTTTTTGTTTGCTTTTTAACATGGTGTATTTTTTTGTCTACAGGAAATTAACATCTGGACAACTAAAAGAACAAGATCATCTCAACACACACTCATCTGGACAACTAAAAAAGAATGAGATTACTTCAACACTCATACAAGAGAAATAAAATTGTATTAATTGTAATTCTAAATGAATAAAGAAGAAAAGGTCTTTGTACCACTTCATATTAAAGTTTTTTTAATGATCAAATGCCTCCTCACTCCAAATGTAAATAAAATAATATTGTCAGGTGAGGGATTCGAACTCCCGCTTTCAATTTCTGAAAATTAGATCTCAAGTCTAACGCCTTAGACCGCTCGGCCAACCCAACACACGCAAAACATGCATATTAGCCATTGTGTTTTGTTGATTCATATCAGTTCACATTTAGCTTCGTGTGGTGAACATCTTTTTTGTGAAGTAAAGCAGCAGCATGAAGTAGTTTAATTGTGTAAAGTATTCCAAAAAAACAGTTAATGCAAATGATATTGAGTCAAAAAGAAATAAATTTAAAATCTGAAAGAGATCGGCTAAAAACATTTAAGAACTGGTCTTCAGACAGTTTTACGAACACTGCATGGTTAGCAGCTGCAGGATTTTACTATTATGGATATAAGGATATGGTCAGGTGTGCTTTCTCTAATCTGCAACTTAGTTATTGGGAAGAAGATGATGATCCGTTTGAAGACCATAAGAAATGGGCTCTTTCTTGCCCTTACTTAAACGATATTTCTCCTGGCATGGAATTAAAATCTGAATATGAAAGACTTAAAACTTTTCAAAATTGACCTCCTCCCTGTCCAAACGAATTTTGTTTAGCATCAGCAGTATTTTATTATACTGGACATGGTGATAAGGTTAAATGTATATTCTGTAAGATTTAAATTGAAAATTGGAAAGAAAACTATATTCTTTTAAATGATCATAAAAATGGGCACTATATTGTCCATATTTAAGAGGGTTTTACGTTGGCAACGTTGATTTAAATCTTGAAAATCCTACTATTATTCCATATAATACAGGTTATGATACGTGTGGAAACAATATATGTTGATGTGATGTGATTTTTGAGCAGTGTGCATTCTCAGACGTAAACGTAGACATGCTGAAGTTTGTTAAGCAGTCAAACACTCTACCAGTAATTTTATTTACTAATGGTGAAAACCAGAATAAAAGTGAAAAAAGAATGCATAGTGTTTTACTACCGAACACTATTCGATGTATCATTTGCGGTCCATCTAACTGTGGCAAAATAAAAGTAATGATAAATTTATTATGTCATAAAAATGAAGTTCGTTTTGAAAACGTTTATATTTATTCTAAATCACTTGCTCAAAGTAAATATGTTGAATTAAAAAGTTTTTGGACTCCATAAAAGAAATAAAAAGTGATTTTTTTCTGATAATGATGAAGTCATGCCTCCAGAAATGGCTAGAAAATACTCTATATATGTTTTTGATGATGTAGCCAGCAATAAACAACAACACGTGAAATATTATTTCAGTAGAGGTCGTCATCGCGATGTTGACGTATTTTATATTTGTCAAACATATTCTTGTATACCTAAACATCAAATTAGAGATAACGCTAAATTTTTAATTCTTTTTAAACAAGACGGAACAAACTTGCGTCATGTATATAACGATCATGTAAATACGGATATGAGCTGTGATCAGTTCTTTGATATTTGTTCGTATTGTTGGCAAAATTCTAAGTTTGGCTTTTTGGTTATCGATAAAGATAGCGATTTACCAAATGGTCGATATCGCAATGGATTTGATGTTTATTTTCAGTTATAAATATGACTTCAAAAGAGCTAAATGCTCATTCGTGTTATACATTTTGTGTGGTTAACAACTTAATTATGACATCGTTTAACAAATCCTATAATGTGTCTATCGGACGACCGACTTCACGACATGATATTGCAACTGAATCGGATGTTGATGATAAGCTAGTGCAATATTGAAATCAACTAACAACAACAGGCGACGGACATCTATGTATTAACGGCAAACGGTTAAAAAATGTTGGAACGCCAATACATGCTGAAGATGCTTGCAACAAAGGTTATGTACTGAAGTTATTGAATGAACTAAATAAAATTGAGTCTAAAGAAGACATACAACGAAACTTTAACGACCTTAAAGGTTTAATTTTTTCAATTTGTAAAATAGAAAAACAAGAACTTGACTTTCAAAACAAACGTCTCGCGGGCTTAGCTTTACCATCATCTGCAAATGATGCAGTAAACCTTATTGCAATGCAGCAACATACATCGAATATAAAAAATATCAAGACAACCGAATAACCGAAGTGATACAACGAGTAGAATTCATTCAAGGTTTAGTGCGCGAATTTTCAGAAGATCACTTTCCGTATGATGGTGATACTCTCGACTTGGGTAACAAAAAAAATAAGAAATGTTAAAGACCCAATACAAAATCAAGATGCGGTATCGTATTCTTTTCTTAAAACTCATGTAACAAAAGAACTCAATTAAATTAAAAATCTCTTTTGAATATAAACAAAGATAATGAAACTGTAGATATGTTAAATAGAAGAATAACAAACATATCTCAACCAATCGATTCTTTAGATGCAATAAACAAATATTATTTAGAAAACTTTGCTGCTTCTCGAAAAGATCTAGAAGACTTAATCACTAAATTCAATAAACAAAACTTCTTAAACGTAGACGATGGTGGAACTTTAAATATGATGAGTAGACGAATTACTCACGTAAACAATCCCATATACGATAACGATGTTGCAAATAAGACGTGTGTTGAACAATATGCCACTTCACGAGGTGAGTTTGAACAAATGAAACAGACTGTAAACTATCTACAACATCAAAAACAAACAAATGTTGAGTTTCCTGTTAGCGACCAAGATGTGACAAATAAACGGTTTGTAGAACACTATGCTGCTTCACGAATTGAAAATAATCAATTAAAAGAAATTTTAAGCAATTTACAAACTCGTATTGAGGGTGTTGTTAACAATCTAAATATTGTTAAAAAAGAAGAACTTGATAGTTACGCTGATGCATCCAAAGATAAATATAACAAGTTAAAAACTGAAGTAGAAAAATTGAGCAATTGGTTAACAAAGAACGACTCGAAAGTTTTACTGCATCCAAAGAAGAATATGGTATATTACAAGATGAAGTAAAGAAAAATAACTTATCGGAATTTATTCTGAAATTCTCCAACACACCATCAATCCATTCACCGGTATACACGCTTCATAATCATAATATACAGTACCAACTTCCCTATAAAGGCATATTAAAACCAATTTTTGTTTCACCAAAATCTCGAATTGTGTATGCAATTTTAAATATACGTCAAGAGATTGAACTGGATGGCAGTGATATTGTTCTTAAAGAACAATATGAAATACAGTTTCGACTTAGAGTCCCTAAACAACATAAAACCACGGATCTTCCTCTTCAAATTGATTTTGAATATACTATAAATAAGTAAAACAACCACAATATTAGTTTAGTCATGGAGAAGAGCTCGAAGATTAAAGCTGAAAGTCGAGTGAAGGATAAACTTTCTCGCTTAAAAAAAGATGTTAAAATGATGTTAGACGTAAAGAATTAGATATAGAGACTAACTTTAAACCAGTAACAAATTCATTAAATCAGCTTGTAGCTATTGCTAATACGTCAGCTCAAAAAAAGAAAATCAAAAAAGAAAAAAATATGATGATTCTGAATCAACTGCTACTTCAGACGAAGAAGATGGAGACAGCGTCAAAATAATTACACTAATTAACCGCTATTTTTATCCGTTCATGAAACAAAACGTAGATAGAACATTTGGTATAACGATAAGAAATGATAAACAATACTTGGGACGTGAACGAGTTTTCTTTGATAAAAAGTGGATAAAAGTTGGTGGTGAAAAATTTACTATAACAGAAGGTCTACTTGAATTGATTCAAAGGAAAGTACCAGATCCCACTCTAATAGATAGGAGTGATTTAAGTTCATATTTGAAATTATTAAATGTTTCAAACGTGCACAAAAGAAATTATGCAAGCAATGCAGCTCCGAGAGGAACTCAATCTTATAAGTATAGAAATATAATTGAACCCCTTCTTACTGAAGACATAGATAGAATTATAAAAACAGCAGATCGTGAGGTGAGAACCAGAGGGTTCTATCTACACTTTTTGAGGATTTTGATTTTTTCGTTGTAAATGGTACTGGGAGATATGTACTATCGTTATCCATGACGGCAACATCCGTATCATTTACCATTTCCAGACAATAAGCAGGTAAATTTGGTTCTATTTGCAAAAGTTTGCAAGGCTGACAACCAGATGGTTCTATCTGCAGAATGTTGGTAGACAGTACACACTGGATCAGCTGTTTGGAGTTGCTCACTTCTATGCCATCTCATCTGTTTGGCTACAACTCTTAAGAAGTCCAGGAAGAGAAAGCATAACCCTCAACAATGTAAAAAGAATATTCAAAAGAGACTGCGACAAGGTGGTGGCTGCGAAGGAGGCAAAACATACAGACTGTGTGTGCAAATTTAAGTGTTATCATAAGATTTTTAAAGATGACCGGAATCCCATAATGATTTCATTTTATTCACTGCAATATATAAGAAAAACATTATATTTTACAAAACTCCGAGTGTAAATCTTCTCCGAGAACCATGAAAGTTCACCGTAAGAAACGTAAGTCGTTCTCTTACTTTTTTACAAGTGAATGGCATGCCGGTAAGAGTATGCAAGAGACCTTGTTGGTCAGTCAAAAAGTAATATGCAATGTGCATTCTAACAAAGATAAAACATCCGGGACTCCGAAATCCAATGAGAGAGGAAAGAAAACAAGAGAGTTTTTCAAAAATTGTAAAGATTTTGTTAAAAAGCACATTGGATCATGTTCAAGGGCAGAGTCTCATTACTGCAGGGCTGTGACACAAAATGAATACTTAAGTCCTGATTTAAATGTAACTAGAATGTATGAGATGTATAAAGAAGTTTGCATACAGAATTGCTATAAAGCGGTAACACTGTCAAAGTACTTGTCAATATTTAACACTGAATATAATCTGGAATTTTTAGCACCAAAATCCGAGTTAATTTAGTTAATTATTGTTGTTTTAAGGAGCAGAACTACAAGGTCATCTGCCCCTACCAAAATCCGATCAGTGTGACTTTTGTGAGGAGTTTATCATGGCGAAAAGGGAAAATAGTCACTGAGAGCTTGTCAACGAAGTTTGATAACAATTTAGAAGAGAAATCATTCATGCGACAGGAAAGCGAACATGACAGACGAAGTGATGCTATGGTGATATGCTTTGATCTACATACTGTGATAGCATTACCTTGTGCAAATGCTAGTAGCTTCTTTTATAAAAGAAAGCTGATCGCTTGCAATCGTACTGCTCATGTATCGAGGAATAAACATGGCTATTGTACTATTTGGCATGAAGCACTCTGCGGCAGATCTGGAAATGGCATTGCAAGTGCTGTAATTAAAGTAGTAAAAATGTTTCACCCGGAAGTTAGGGAATATATTCTTTGGAGTGATAGCTGTGTTCCTCAGAATAGGAACTCACTGATTTATTTTACTTTGGCTAGCTTTCTTCAAGAAAATATTCACATAAGAGAAATCCCCATGACATTTTCATTCTTGCATTCAGGAGGTTGACAACATCAATTCAAACATAGAGTAGTCTTTGTGGTTATCAGAGGTATGGTCTCCAGTTTTACTAATAAGAACTCTTCTCTCTTGCAACAGGAGGTCACTATACCATGTACTTTAGATGAGAGCATCCGATTACCGTGACTACCGGATTCAAACCAAACTGTTTCAGTATAGTAAATTACCGTATCTGCAGGTATCGCAGCTGAAATTTTGTGCAGACTTGTTCAGTGTGTACTTTAAGACAAGTCACGGTACTCAGGAGTGGAATAAAGTCAAGATACCGAAGAGTAGAAACAACAAGACTGATAACAATCAGCAACAGAACATAGTACCAATTCGACTTCCAGAAGCAACAGTTTCTATATTATGGAGGAAAATTTCCAAGGAGAAGACTACAGATATCCATTCCATGATGAAATGGATGCCCTCTGTCGATGTAGAGTTCTACAAAGCAATTTTGAAATGAAGAACCTTATGACTCCAACATCTTATGCAAATTTTAGAGGCAAAAAGTTCTATCTGCATGCAAACTTTGTAATATGTCATTAAAATACCTATGTTCTCTATGTAATTGTAATATTTGGTGTTAATTCATTAAAGTAGAACCTTGTATCATCATTTTGAAATACTTCACAAAGATCTAGCTTCAATACTACATACTTTATGCAATTCCAAACTTCAAACACCTCTCCTGAAAAATTAACTTAAAGTCAGATAGAACCCTCTGGTTCTCACCTCACGAGATGATAATGAAGAAGCAAATACTACGATACATACTGGATATGGCCAAAAGAAACACATCACACCAAAAGCCATTTGGAAATTCAAAGGAGGAAACAATATTGAATTTGTCCATTGGAATGAACCAAACAAATTAGTATCAAGACTTAAAAAATTAATTGCAACGAAAGCTGCAGGTCACACAGGACTAGACAGCGAAATCTTTGCAATTGAAGAAGAACTAAGAAATGTGGGATATTTTGAATAAAAATTCAAACATTTGTAAATCAAAGAACAGTATGTTACAAATCTTCGTTTGGAAAATAACTATGAACGAAATCAGACGAGAAATTGTAAAATAACTTCATGCACCACTTAGAAAAAAGTTTAAAAGACGACATGTTATTAGCAAAGGAATCGATGACCTCCATGAAGCAGACCTTGTGGACATGTCAAAACTTGCAAAATGGAATAATGGATTTAAATATGTATTAACCATTATTGACGTTTACTCAAAATATGCATGGGCAATTCCTCTTAAAAGCAAAAAAGGAAGTAAGATTGTAAAAAGTTTAAAATTTGTTTATTCTCAAAGTAAAAGATTATCCAATTACTTTCACACTGATCGAGGAACGGAATTTTATAACCGTGAATTCAAAACATGGTCTCAGAAACAATATCTAAAGCATTATTCCACTGACAGCAGCATGAAAGCGAGCGTTGTAGAAAGATTTAATCGAACCCCCAAGGAACCAATGTGGAAAGAATTCACAACACAAGGTTCATACCGATGGATAAATATTTTGCCACATTTATTAGTAAAGTATAATCACAAAATACATCGCAACATTGGCATGAAACCTATTGATGTAAAAAGAAACAATCCACCCAGCTTGCCAACACAATATAATGAAACAAAAAAAAACAAAGTACGGTATAAAGTTGGTGACATTGTGCGAATATCGAAAATCAAGAAACACTTCACCAAAGTCTACGAAGCTAATTGTACTACGGAATTATTTACAATTTATAAAGTTCAAAATACTAATCCACGAACATATCTTTTAAAAGATAATCAAAATATACCGATATTTGGAGCATTTTATGAAGCAGAGTTACAACGAACAAAACATCCTAATATGTACTTAGTCGACAAAGTACTACGTAGAAAAGAAACCCAAGCTTTAGTATCTTGGCTCGGATTCGATTCAACTCACAACTCTTGGATTCCTAACAAAAATATCTTCTAATTACAACAATGAAAGTTTTGTTTTTAATTCAGCAGAAAAATATTATTATTATTATTATTATTATTATTAATGTGTCTCTATATATTTTCAGCTCAATAAAACCAACACACTCAAGAAAGAAAAGAATGATTGTACTTACCTCCCACACAAGATCCGCAGCATATTCAAATCTGCACACAGCATCTTTAATTCTCAACAGCTTGGTGGAAAAAGAACTACTTACCACTTTAAGAACGAAGATCATATCATTTTTCACTATTTCATATTATATAATTAATGTAAACCACAAATGATCAAAATAAATATATTTAAAAAAATATATAGATTTCAAGAAAAAAAGAAAAAACACTCTCTCCACTCACTGTCCATTTAAATTATTTGAACGTCATCATCATCGTCCACCTCCTCTTCCACTTGTTCTTCTTCATCCATATCCTCTTCCTCCTCTAATGGTGGAAGATCGAACAGGTCGAATGTCCTCAAGCCAATCGCTCTCAGCTTTTCGATGACAATCTTTTTATTGTGTGCCGTCACCCCGTTAAAATGAACTCTCGACAGTGGCACTGGTCTCTTAGCAACTCCAACAATTCGCAATTAAACAGCTCCTTTTCAGTAACTGTCAGATTACTATACCATGCATCCTCCTCCACTTTCGTGGCACTGACAACAAAATGTAAACCTTGCTTCAGTGCGCTATCTGCCATCAACTTGATGGCTTGCAATTGCAACAACTTTTCAATTAAACTCTCACACAGACTCATGATGATATCTAACTACTGCTCCATAGTAATCTCCTCTTATATATTAAGAAGTTAAAGCAGCAAAAAGCTCTTTAAACATTTCACATGAAGCTTTGGGAACTGACATCCAATCTTATTCTCTCATTAAAAATTACTGAATAATGACTGCTAAGATTCTAAAACAAACAAACAAACAAACCAACATTCATTTCACACAGTCTAAGAAGACTGAGTCCACGAAGCAAACCAGGACACAAAATATGTTAACATCATTCAAATTAAACAGATATAACATGGCGACAACGAGTAATTCATTACAAGCATCTCACAAGTTCACTCCCACGCTCTGGTGATATATGAAGTACTTAAACACAGTCTAGCATTACGACACCATTTTACTTATTTAGCAGGCGCGAGCAAAAAACAATAACAGCTGCGCACCCACATGGGTGGAGAGCGAGCTGGCTCTCTCGTTCGGCCCGCAAAAAAAAAAACAATAACAGCTGCGCGCCACATGGCGGTTGGCAAGCCAGCTATGTCGCCCGCCTCGCCCATACACTCCCATTCAAAAAGTTATAACACCTAATACTCTCTCCACTGACTTAAGCATGTAGCTAAATACAAATCAATCAATAAATAGCCATGATACACGGCTGACCTCTCCATGCAAACGCCCACAAGGCATGGTGGTCATCCTAGCCATTAACCAATCACCTGATCCCCCTTTGACCACGTGCTCGCTCTAAGGGCCCATGACGTCACCAAAAGGGCTATGACGTCATCGCGATTACGCAATATCCGGTCGTGATGATGCAATATCCAAAGTCTAAAGTTCTATACTACTTACGAGGGAGAAAGTATCTCCAATGGTGAGCGGAACTGACGCATATCTGCGCAATCACTCTCTTTTCATTATTTTTCATCGTAATTTCAGTAACTTCATAGCTTGGTAATAATCGTAAATTCATCCGACCTCCAATTTCACGTAATTTTCATGTGGTAATGGTAAAATCTTTAAGCTCCTTTTTATTATTATTAAATTTACCACAGTCTTGTTTTTTTATTATTAAACTAATTTTATTCAACATGCAATCTTTAATTCCAGTAGGTAGCTTTATATATAAGACAAAACCTTCTCCCAATGCATATGTTATCAGGGTTAATGATACAATCATACCACGGTCGGATTTCGAAGAGTATCTCATGTGTTCTACGCAAGCTAGGGATTGATATAAATATAAATTTTAGGTTTCAACTTGATGTTGGCTCCTTGGCACCCAATTATCAAATCAGTAGTTGAAGGTAAGCATCCGTCCGGAAAACGTTACATTGCGACTAAGTACGAGTAAAAGGAAGCCAGGTTCTAAAAAAATGTACACACCCATAAGTTTGTTTTCCCTAGTTTACATTTGAAATACTGTATTTCTTTACGCTTGCATTAGAGAATCTGTAATATACTGACCAGTTTCGATTTCACTTATATTTAAACTGTACACGTTGGATGACTAAACGTCACCCCGTAATCTGCAGGCTACATGGCTGAATAGCAGTTGCTTGGTAGGCCTAGGCCCTTCATGGGCTGTCGCGCCACCGGTTTATGTTTTTTAATTCTAATACAGAAGTGTAATAGTACAAGATCACGAACTATTCAGTGTTAACTTTTTCAGAGAGGCAAGTTCGATTTCAAATGGAAACAATGCGTTGTGTGGAAAGGTAAGACGTAGCGATTATGAAAAATGAAAATTAGTTTCCGGCAAGTCTGACGACAGTAAAGCTCCATGTTCTCCAGGTGCAAGCGTTCTACTTAAATATCCACTTCCTTCGTACTGTACCCGATAATCCGGAAAGGATCCTGTTGGAATATCCATTGCCCCCGCTGGATTGCCTGTTTCTAACTGCTCCGGCAAATACAGTGGATACATCTACTTGGACTGTATCTACTTTAGATTGGACAGTACCGACCTCAGTCCGTACACCACTTACATCATCTTGTATCTGCTTTGAGCTGGCCTGTAATCGCGTGATATTTGCAACCATTTTAGATGCACTAGTATGTAAACCCTCTAAAGAAGACTGAACTTCCTGAATTTCAGTTTTGAAACTCTCTTTGACACTTTCAGCGACTTTATCTGTAAGAAAATTAACAACTTTAACAATCATTGTGTTAAGGTCCTCTTTCGTTGCCGCTACAGTTGTTCTAGGTCCTGCTTGGCTTCCTAAAATTTACCTTCCATATCTACCATATTCGCAGATAAATTCTCCTTTATCCCGTGGACAACATTTAAACTGCTCTGCAGTTGCTCCTTCAAATTCTGCTGCAACTTCAACTGCATCTCCTCTAACATCCTCTTTACATCCTCACATGCCATTGCAATAACCCTTTATATAATGCTGTAGAGACATAAACAACAACAGAGCAAAATAACAACTTCTGAGCAACGTCCTATTCCATACATAATTTTGAGCACCTTAATGTCTAAAAGTAACTTAAAATTACCTTAGCATTAACTTAAAGTACACCCTATGTTGAATAAACTCACTCAAAATGTTTCTTCTCCTGTGATTCACTTTAAATATACTACCACAAAGAAAAATCTACCATTGCAATCATAAAACAAGTTAGCTTTATTTTTAATGTGACCTTAGCAGTCGTCATGTACGGGTGAAATAAAATAGATATTCAGATCGTAGGTCGTTTTTCGAAACTGTCTACCTACTACACCTCTCTCAGGTTTCTAGGATCTGATCTTTATCTGAGTGTAACCTTCCTAATATTAATTTAAATTAAGCCTATATAATTACACTCACATTCATCCGAAATTGGATAAGACATCCCACAAGTCTGGTAATTATTTCTTTCACTAGAAATGTTCAAACCAACTTCCTTTAGAGTCACTACGAAGCTAATTTCATAGCCCCAAAGTTCATAGGCGCCATTCCTACTGTACCCGATAATCCGGAAAGGATCCTATCCACTGCCCCCGCTGGATTGCCTATTTCCCTGCTCCGGCAAATACAACATTAGAAATCGCTTCCAACACGGCCTTTAGGGATTTACAGACAGCAGTTACCAGAATATTGTGGATGAACAACCAACTATACGGGGCACTCACATTTACTTACCTCTCGGGGACTGGGAATTCAGCTTCGCCTACACTATATCCGCAATACTCTGCTCCTTATATTTAAAATGAATCACACTCCAACAACAATGGAAAACAATGTATTAACAATAGGGTAAACTAATCTACTATAAACAAAATAACAATAAAAGAATTTAACAATATACAATTAAAAACACGCAATCATGCACACCTCCTTTCAACAACTCTACATCTTACTACAATGCTGTATTAAAATTATGAGTATAAAATCTTGGCTTGTTCTAGGCCTACACTACGTAAAAATAAAAACGTTTAATGAAGCCTCTTAATGGCATTCCAGACACAAGGTTTCATTCACAAGCCTGCGTTTGCAGAACGCACGTGTAGTAACGTTATTTCATCAATGAAACACCCGGCACCACGCCGTACTTGACACTGGTTTATAAAATAAATACAAGGCGGTGGGTCTACACCTGTTCATATTATATCATCGCTCTCCAATGCTAACGGTGAATCATTCTCGCTAGCCCAGAGAGGCTGCTTGTGTGTGCGTTTATAAAACACGTAAAAATTAACATTTATATCTTACAAAAGTTCACATAACTACTTTGTTTCTTAAACAATCATTCTAAAAAGTTTTATACACTCTTTCATTCGCACTGCGCAATTGTTCTAGACCCATTCGGTTCCACATTTGCTCTTAACAATGAATAATCATTCACACCAGAACATCCGCTCATAAACACACTATTCCAAAACAATTGATTAATAAATCCTACTAAATTATTAAACTAATTAAATCATTTCCACAAAATTATTTACATGTAATATGTTTATAATAATATCCATTATCTAGTGTTGCTAACGCGACTTTTTCGAGATTCTAACTTCTCAGTTACAATATAATTCTTAACTAAATATATACACTGGTTTTTCACATAACCATCCTTCTCTAACGTTCTTTAGTTTTAATATACGGCTTACACATCGTCTTATATAGGTTTCATGACATTATCGGTATAATACAGTCGACTAATTAAGGTAAACTGTACGTAATTACATAACTTCGGGTTTAATAAAATTTAATAATTGTATTATAGACGTGAGTAGACAATCTTTCTCAAGTTGCATTTCCGCTGAAACCCTCCTGTTAACACAGCTCAATCGTTAATTCACAAGAACTGGACTACTTGTATACAACGGCTCTTATCATGATACATGCCTTTTATCAAAGAACAACAATTCTTTGACTTCCTTAAAATGCGGAATTCCCTCGCACGAGCACTCCATAGCTCTACAAATCCTCGTATAACAGTATATATGGCATAAACAATTATCATCTACTATGTTAAACAATAACCAAAAAGGGATTAATTGTTATTAATATATCTTATGTAGGAACTTCTCTCAAATAATGGCATGACCCTCAGTATCATTGCACATGACTACAATTATACATGCGTAAATTCTTCAAACGAAACTTCCAATTGTAATGAACGATATTAGACAGTCGTGATTAACCTCCTAAAGTTTACTCCACAACAAGATAATTAGCTGTTAACTCGTCTGTCGCAAATACATGTAATAAAAATAATACTCCTGTCTCATCTCACTTGTCAAGCTATAAATTGTTTATCGTTGTAATATCATGTCCACAAATGACGTGATGTTACACAAATAGGATAAAATAACACACATGTTATTTATAGTGTCAGATAGAATTCAATCTTGACCGGGATAAACTAGCTTTGAATTCCTAGCCAAAGATTTGAATAATCTTCTATCAAAAGGTATTTCCTCTAGCATATTAAATGAACAAATCTCTTAGCTTTACAAATAATAAAAAGGTTTGTCAATGTCGTAATGATTTTCCACTCTACACAAAGAATGTTCATAGGGATAAAGACTTCGGTCTTAACAAATGACTAGTATTTCTTAGATCGTCGATAGTTTATGTACAATAATGATATAACCATATCATTAAAATAGATGAAATGCAATCATCTTCTAAATAATCTTGCAGCATAAAAACTCCACAAACATCTGAAGTGTAAAAAAAATACATAAAAGCACTGAAATACATGAAATGTGAAAATATAGAAATATGGAATAGAATCGCTGGCTCAGAATGTTACTAATCAAGCTCTATATAACAATTGAGATACACTAATACCTTATTTGGACGAAAACATGAAGATCAATATAAGTATTCCCACAATAATTTAAATGTTTCTTCAGTACAAGACACTGATATGGATCTGCATTCGAACCTCGGATCTGGGACCTCAGAGATAAGAAACATCTCTCTCTGGAATTCACCAACATTCGCCTGGGCTCGAACGACATCCTTCTGGCAAATTCTTCTGTGTTTCTGGGCTACCTTTCCCTAGCATCTTGACAAATCTCTTCTGTAGAGTCTTCATTCTCCGTCGTAAATATATATCAGCTTCATCATTGGAATATAATTATGGAAATATTCATATAAATAGTGAATGAAATGTTTCCATTGCTAATTGATGTTATATTAGTGTTCGTAGACTGACGAAAATGCACAAGATGGACCGTACACTACGTCTGTATTCAAGAATGCGTTGTCTAACGAAGCTCCATCGTTGTATCTTAACTCCTGTTATTGAATATGTCTCTGGCGCATGACTATCTAGTTCATCATATCAACAATGTTAATTATGCTGAATGATAACAATGAAGAATAATAATAGTCATTCTATTAATGTTTATGTGTTGCGCCAATATTAAAAGTTCTCCGCCACTGTTCACTTGAACTGCGTTCGTCAACTTCACGTTGCAATTTATAATGATATTCAGTTTTATTTCCAACACATTTGGAAATCTAACTTGACAGGCTGATATTGTCGAAACGGTGAATATTACAACGCTCGACTTTTCACAATATAAAGTATGCGACCTGTTCTTTATATATGCTTATGTTCTTTATGCTTATTTAACTTCATATCTCATATATATATGAGATATAATCAATACAATGTTCCTCGCAACTTAACGTAGAATGGAAGTGCGGTGATCTCTAACGTTCCACCTAGCTATCCTCGCGTCTCCTCAAGCCGACAGTCGTCGCACTAGGACTAAGCCTTGGGATCTCCGTTCATCATTCTCTTCGGCTGATCCCAATTAATTGGAGTTGCCGGAGCCAACCTGGCTCATTTTTTGGTTTTGGCCGGGGATTTAAGACCGGATGCCCTTCCTGACGCCACGTGATTTTTCAGGTGAAAATTTCGCCCAGCTGTCACCGGGATTCGATCCCCGGCCGTCCGGGTGAAAGACGAGCAGCTAAGCCACTACGCCATCACGCTCCCCTTGGGATCTCCGTTAACCCAGTAAAAGCTCTTCCTCACTCTTCAAAGTCTGCTGGAATAAGAACATCGATCCTTGGATCTCCCCCTCCAAGTCGAATTTTTGGCGGCCATATCAATCTCCCACCATAATTTTAGCGCGTAGATTACCAATGCTTATTACTGCGTAGATTAACCGATCTGTGGTTTTTAAAGTATCAGACATAATTTCTCTTAATATTCTCTTCATTACCAAATAAGAAAATCTTCTTCTAAGGGCCTAAATGCATAATTTCCTCATATTGTGTAATTAAAGGTGATCCCGTCTTCAATAAAACCTGTTCTCATTGGCTCTGGCCTGGGATCCAATAGCATAATTTATAACAATATTTATAATATTAATTTCCAAACTCGCTGTTGCTATGCTAAATATAGCCTTCTAGAAGCGTCCATTGTGCAACATATCACGTGATCGGGCTCTCCCACAGTCTCGAGCTTGTAACACTACACTCTTGTGTCACACTTCCAGAAATTATATTTGCTAGTTAAATTTTATCATGGGGACGGAAAATACTCTCATTTTGTCCCTAAATAATTCAATTTTCGGGGGCAGTACGCCCACAGAAAACGAAGTTAAGTCCCAGCAGAGCTTGTGAATTGCGTATTGAACGAATGAAGAGCTAAGGAACGTAAACAATGTTTCTTACAGGAGGTGTTTTTTGTCATTCAGAATTTCCTTCGTATTTTATGATTATTTTTTTCCTAGGAAACTGTCATCAGTCAAACATCTCTTATCGACTACTTCAACACCTGTGGTTGCACCCTGAGATTCAGTTGTGTCGGTTTCCTGTTGAATCATCTACCACTAATATATAAAAAAAAACTCTAGAGCATGTTTTTGCACTGGAAGTTATCATACTGTAAATTCATCATTGCTGATCAACAGTTATGCAATAATATCATGTGTACAAAGCACCAACGTAATCAGCTCACAGTTTTCTCACTTTGATGCCTATTACTATTAATATTTCATCAAACTGGTAGTGGTACTGATGGTGGCCTGACCGCCAAAACCTGTCTTCTATTATTATTTTTATTATTATTATTATTATTATTATTATTATTATTATTATCATTATTATCATTATTATTATTATTATTGTTATTATTATTATTATTATTATTATTATTATTATTATTATTATTATTAAGCAAGCGTCGGCTACTGTTGTCCACAGCGCAGTCTATTCTCCTGTATGGAGCTGAGATTTGGTCTGATTCGCTAAGGATAGAGAAGTTTAGGAAACGCCTAGCTGCAATTCAGAGGAGAGGAGCTCTGAGGGTGACGTGTGCTTACCGTACAGTTTCGGAACCTGCAGTTCTGGTTGTCTCAGGTGTTGCGCCAATAGACTTACTCGCGCAAGAACGTAAAGACGGACACTTCCGACGAGTAGAACTGGGCAAGGCTCAAGCCCGGAAGGAAGCCGTAGCACGCAAGATGGAGCTTTGGCAGCAGAGGTGGAATGACGATCTCAGAGGAAGATGGACAGCTCGGCTGATACCGAGTCTGGTCGAGTGGACAAGTGGAAAACATGGAGAAACCAATTACTTTCTGACTCAGATGTTGACAGGTCATGGCTACTTTCGGTGTTACCTTCATCGTATGGCCAAAGTAAGGAGTCCAGTATGTATTTACTGCGAGAACGAACGAGATGACGTATATCATACGTTCTTCGTCTGCACTCGTTGGACAGAGGAAAAACAACGACTTGAAGCTGAGGTTGGTCCAATAACGCCGGACGATATAGTTGGAATTATGCTGAGGAACGAGCTCAGCTGGGATACGGTCGCTTTCTTTGTTGAGGTGATCCTTCGCCAGAAGAAGTCGGATGGGGACTTGCTCGTTTTAGTTGAATAAGTCTGCGATCCGCGGACTATGAATTGAGAAGTAAGATGGTGCTTGTGAACCAAAGAAAATGGCTCCATCCTGAAGTAATACGAAAGTGGTCCCGGGATGGGTTTTGTCAAGAGGAGAGGGTGTGGTTTTTTAGTGGGTATGAATCCCACACTCTTGAGGAGTGCGGACCCTCCTCAAGGTCTTATGCAAGATTTTTCCACTTCCCTCGTAAAAAAAAAAAATTATTATTATTATTATTATTATTATTATTATTATAATTATTTATTCATTTATTTATTTAGTATGTTTCGACCCATACAGGATCACATAAAGCAAGTTATGATATGTTGCTGTTATTTCTCTTGTTCTTCCAGAATTCTTTCATCATGACGCTATGTTTAGCACGACGTTCGTCAGTCCATTTTCCCCTAGGTCTGCTGGGCTTATCTTCTGATGCAGCCTCCCAAGTGTAGATCTTATGTCTGAAAGTTTTGCGGTCTTCGATATCTGTGGGTGTGATGTTGGCGTTATTGAGATCAGTTTGGACTTGTTTAATCCAAACCGTTGTCGTCTTTAATTTTTGTGAGTACATCAATATTTTCTTTGTTAATCGGTTGTCATCTGGCCTCATAATGTGTCCATAAAATTTCAAGCGTCGTTTACGGAAATCGGTTTCAATATTTGAATATTTTTCTGTGAACTTGTGCGATTGTAAACGATATCCTTCATCTGTATGTCTTGGGCCAAGAATTTTTCGGATGATTTTCCTTTCAGCTTTCTTGATGTTTTCAAGATCCCCTTTATAATTGAGGTTTAAGGTCTCACTGGCGTAGAGTGTTTCGGGTTTGATGACCGTCACGTAATGTCAAATTTTAGTGTTAATGCTCATGCATTTTTTGTTGTAGATGTTTGCGGTTTTCCCATATGCTTTCCGCATTTTGAGTTCACGAGTTCTTTGTGCTATTCTTTCTGTGCCTGTAGATTCAATAATTTCACCTAAGTATTTGAAATGATTAACCTTGTTGATTGAACCGTATTTTGTTACCAAATTTTGGGTTTCAATGTGTTTTGTAACCATGAATTCAGTTTTTGTAAAGGAGATTTGCAACCCTACTTTCCCAGCACATTCTTTGAGGACTTCAATCTGGTGAATTGCCGTTCGTCCATCTCCGGAGAGGGTTGCCAAATCATCAGCAAAAGCTAAGCATGTAACATTGATATTATCCTTCTGTCCTTCTAACACGACAGGTTTCCATATGTTGCGACTTTTTAATTCTTTTTCCCATTCTTTGATGACCTTATCGAGAACGATGTTGAACAGCAATGGAGAAAGTCCATCACCCTGACGAACACCAGTTTTAATGGGAAAAGGTTGGGAGATCTCTCCAATGAATTTGACCTTGGAAATTGTGTCGGTTAAGGGTTGTTGGATGAGTCGTCTCGTCTTCGGATCGAGATGGTTTTCTTCGAGTACATTAAAAAGAGATTTTCGATCAATGGAGTCATAAGCCTTCTGAAAGTCGACAAATGTACAGATGGTTGGGAGATTTCGTGTGGCTCGAAGTTTCAAGGTGGATTTCAGATTGAAGATTTGTTCGACGGCTGATCTGTTTGGTCTGAAGCCAGCCTGATATTCACCGATGAGTGGTTATTATTATTATTATTATTATTCCGTGGAAATCTGACTAATTCATTACAATAATTTATTGTGTGTTAGAAATTAGTTTCCATTATTTAACCCTCATGATCTTCAACCTATGTAACTACGTTACAATATGTTTACTTTTGCAGAGAATCGTTAGCAATTCAACCATCTTCTGATCCTACTAATATGCCTTGCACACATTTTTTCAAGTGTAACCGGTGACATCAATACCATCAAACTTTCCGCACCCTGTAGTAATGGATCTCCCACCAATGTAAGTTTGTAATTTATTTTTGCTCTCACGTACCTTATTCTGACGGAATATCACCATACTGGAAGCCTGCAAAAAGGTGAAGGTATTTTGTTTGGCAGAAAGAAATGAAAGAGAAATCCTAGAGAATGTCAAGAACAGTGCCATTCAGAAGAGAACAGAATTATAACTCTTAAACACTCACATGATTTTTATTTCCAGATCCAGGGCCAGTTGGAAATAACACAGCGGAAAATATGTTATTTTGTAGTATGGACGCCTATGGACATTCACATAGGATCAATAAAGAAAGACGAAAAGTTCTGGAGACAAGAATGCTTCTGCAACTGAAATTCTGCTACGAGAAAGCCTTGTTGTCTGAGATCATTGATCCCAAGATGGCCAGATCAATGAATATAAGAAAACATGAGGTGAAATAAAATACTGAGTGTGTGTAAATCATGCAACGTTATCTTTGATATGGAAAAAATTGAAGCATTGAGTTCATGAACAGGAAATAATTAGGTAAATAGTATACTATGCTGTAATTTTTTATCTCTAGTACGCAGTTATCTCTCTTGCCTGTGCTGACAATAGGCAGATGAGAATATCCTAATTTTTCTCATGGTGTGCATTTTCATAATTTGTTTATTGTAATAAAATATCCTACATAAATAAACTTTTATAACTTCCATAAAAATTGAAGTATAATGATTGGCCCCACGGTTTCGCTTCAGATCTCATGAAAAAAGAAGATGTTCAGTAAAGAGCATCTAGCCCACTTTCTCCTAAATGCATGGGTATAGTCATAACTCATTGTCTGTTTCAAAGAGTATAATTGAATGTTGATTGTAGTAGCTTGTTGAATAACAACGTGCTATATTATACATTGATTGATTGATTGAATCCTCACTTGAAATATGGACTAGCGGGCCAACAATAGCATCCATTTTGATCCAACGAGACGGCACGGCCAACACGACACGGCATGGTCGGACTGAACTGTTAGTCACTGCTATAGTATAATAATTCTATTATAAGTTGTTAATATCCTACGGGTCACTTCCTTGAGGACAGTTTAAACCACCCTCTGTACGATAAAAGGATTTGGTGATGCCGGGCCTTGTTGAATCGTAAGTAACGGTTGCGCTATAATACTTGCATGATTCATACGTCCACCATCTTGAAACTATTTGTCTGATGACCATGTAGTTTAGGCAAAAGGCACTTCCCACATTAAAGTACATTTTTGTAAAATTTGCTAGTGATCGGATGATTAGTTTAGTCGTAATTTTATTTAAGCTTTGAACATTTGGGTGGCCACCATTACGTTTCCGTCAAGATGGCGGTGGTATAAAACATGAGACCGAGGTGTCCTTTGTTAGTGCTACCTCTGTACCAAATTTCGTTCAATTCGGTTCCGTCGTGTTTAAATTGAGAGGGAGGGGGTGGGGGCACACTCACACACGCGATTTGCACACATACGCAGCCGCCATCTTCAAACTATTTGGCTAATGAACATGTAATTTGGTCAAAAGACGTTTCCTACATGAAGGTATGTTATTGCAAAATTTGATAGAGATCAGATGATTAGGTTAGTCATAATTAGATTTAAGCTTTGAACATTTGGGGGGCCGCCATTACGTTTCCGTCAAGATGGCGGCGATATAAAACATGAATTGAGGTGTCCTTTCCTAGTGCTACCACTGTACCACATTTCGTTCAATTTGGTTTCGTCGTGTTTGAATTGATAGGGGGAAGACAGATATACACACTCACACACAGACAGACGGACAACTTCTGGCCCGTGTAGATCTCATGAGTCTACTTTCTTTTTTTTTTCAAAAATCGAAAGTAGTCTAAAAAGGGAATTAGAGTCAAAAGAACCAAAAACCCATACGAATCAGCACAATGTATGTATGTAAGTAAGCCTATGTGTGTGCGCATTTGGCCTCTTATAAATCGATTTATCGATAAATCCATAAATTGATTTGAAATTTTCAGAGTTTGTGGTCTTCTTTGTTATGTCTAGAAGATGATACCTAGCTTTGGACGTCCGCAGCAGATGGCTTTTAGAATAGATATTCGCAATAGACCTGAACACGAGCATATCTTGTCCATCGTTTTTCTAAAATATCAAGAACGCGCTAACTAATCTACAAACTAGTCATATCTTTCTATACAGTATTCAATTTTGCATCGAGTGAAACCAGTCGCTGCTCTGCGTGGTAAGAAATACGTCCTACAAAGCATTACTAATGTCGGATCAATATGTTTCTTGTGTGGGAGTTTATCCTCAAATACTTTGGTAACTCTAAAACAGTTCCCTAAATTGGAATCCAGCGCTGTCAGCATCTATCCTGAGTATGATTTCCGTGTAATTTCCACACTTCCCCCAGGTAAATGCCGAGATAGTACCTCACTTGAAGTCTCGGTGTACCTGCCTCATCCCTGGCTCTAATACAGTTACACACAAAATAAACTACACAGGACTGATAACCAAGATATCCCAAGCCCCTGCAATGTATTATTATGAACAAGAAGAAAGCCCAGAAAGGTACGGTATCTGTACAAACACATTGTGTCAGTGTTACATGAGCGTGACACTACTATAATGTTATTGCTCAGATATTGTTCCGCGCCTAGGCACTTGTACATGTAACTCGCCGAACTACAATATTTCTGACAAGAGGAAGACAACTCTTTCCTGTTCCCTCGTTCCCTTCTCCCCTCTCCCGCCAACAACTTGGCGTGTTCATCATTTTCCTTGCGCAAGAAATCTTCTGAAGCCACGCCACTACCCCTACCGCCCTTTTCAAAACAATTCCCAAACTGATGGTGACGATTCATTTCACCCGATTTAATTCTGAAAAATGCATTGGAATCAGGAAATAAATCTCCGTTTTCGTATTACCTGGTTTTTAACATATTGTAAGCGGCAATATAAAAAATGCTATTAAGTCTTTTGATTTTCACAATTTGGAAAATGCATCGAATTAATATCAATTCCATTGCACTCTAGTATACATAGTGGTTTTCAGATCGCAAATACGAGCTTGCATTCAATGGAAAACTGAAAAAGGAAATTGCCTCACTTTGGTGCTGCTACGTGGTGTCAGAACTACAAACTAAAAATCGGGACATTTACCCTTAAGTGACCACACGCGAATTATTCATTTCAGTATTTGAGCTTCTGAAAATATTTTTAATCAGAAATAGTTTGATTGATCAAGAACCATATCAGAGCCTAGAACTGTGGTATTCCAAATGTTTGGGTCCACGACTTTTAAATATTTTACATCCTTTGGTCTACGACACCCAACATGAAGTTTTGGAGCTAGGCCTAAAGTAACTTATGATTCGTACACAAATAAATACAATATTTATTCCTTAGCATTAACTAATAACACATTATAACCAGTCTTTAAATTTATGACATCGTATTCTTGTAACAAAATCAATGAGTGGGATAAGATTGCTTTTCCTTTACTACTGTACATTAATTCTTCAAATCTGAGAAGAAGATTGGGAACTGTGATTCGCATCTTTCGGGAATCATTAGTCGAACTGAAATCAAAAAACTGGTAATAAGTTAATAGTATAATCCAAATGTTATAATTAGTGTATTCACACAAATAATGTCCCACGGTAGTCTAGGTGACATTGGCCAAGGTACGTTTACTAAACCACAGCGACGCCCATGGCGGAAGACCGCGACGCTCCTGTAAGCTGCGACATACAGTTTGAAAACCTCTCGCCTAGGAACTATTGAAGGTGAGCTGGTTTTATTATAATTCTTAATTTTATTTTTTAAGAAAGAAGCAAGCTCGTGTATCTATGTAGATTATGATCGGTTGCTAATTAGCTGTTTACGTAGTTCCAAAACTACAGGAGCATAACTTAAAAAGTTGAAAGTCTCGCGTATATTTTCCAGAACTCGAACCTCAATCGCCGTGGTGAAAAACTAGCGACAAAGCCACTGAGCTTTGCTGCTGGAATGACAGTCATAAAGGTACTTCAGCAAAATATCAAAATGAACTAATGATAACAATATCGATATTGTACTCGTCATCATTTGTTTGCTCATTTCCCCCAGCCGCGATCATCACCCTCCCAACCCCACCGTGTCATAACATGAACATAGACACAAACAATTAATGGTTAAATTAGTTAAACCGGCATACTCATTAGCAATTAGGTCAATTGTTTTATGAAACACTTTTAAGTTTCCATGGCCTATCACGTTGTGCTTTTGGTTACGAATATGCTTACAACAACTTGCCCGCGGACGCATTATCAGATGTCCTGTTGGCATTCCACCAATAATGAAAGGAAAACGTATGTAGAATTCTCTTCTGAATATCCAGGTAAACTGTTCCAAATGGTTAGACATCCCCTGAAAAGAGCCTTCACAGTTGAAAGGTAGCCTAATATACTGCTCAAAAAAATTAAAGCACCACTTTTTTCAAAGGCCACCAAATTTTGAAAAGTTGACCTACAAGCTCGAAATCTCAGTATGACGTTTGTCCTGACGCCTACCAAGCATATGCTTCAGCACAACTCCCCAACTTGAGTAGTTTCGGGGTAGCACCCCGAAAACCAGCCCATTTTCGAAAACCGCAAATTGAAGTTTGCGAAAAACGCTGCAGGACTTGTCGCAGGTTGCCAAAGCAGTCGAAAATGAATGAGTCTTGCTCTTAAAGGTTCCACAAACACGTAGAAATCGTTACATTTGACGTTTGGGCATTTTCAACCCCCTTCATCATCCCCTAAACATGGACTACCATTGGGGGCGTCTGAGAAGGTACCGGGTGTGTTTAACCATCTAAAAACCAGCACACCGTCCTCAGTTGCTGATTGCAGTAAGTTCTTAAGGCCTCCGGCAATGTCCACACACCCTAACACCCTCAACTGGCATGGGACCAACCCACCCCCTCTCGATTCACCCCTAAGGAAGGTTTTAATCGAGATGTTTATCAGTGCTGTGAATGCGGGGGTCTTCCCCTACCGTTTCAAAAAAGGAGCTGTGCCTTTGTCACCACCCTTTCCCCTGCAACCCCCGTTTGTATGATTTTTCGAATCAGGCCCTTTTAAAGGGCAGAAACGAGGTCTTAATCGCTGAAAGGTCTGTAAAGGTCCTTAGAAGTAGTGGTGACACGAAATCAACCCCTTCCGATCGATGATTGACATTCCGTCCCCGAAATTCGAAATTTTTGCACCCCCAACCCTCCCTGTCTGGACGCGTAACGCGTCATGGCAGAGTTTTCAGAGTTGGATGGAAATGAAGCTTATGGCCTGCAATGGAGCCCAAAACAGCAGGTTGGATAGAAATTCATCGGTAGGTTGGGAAACGGGACCAAAATTTTTCAAAAAAGTGTACAGCCTACAGTAAGTACGCCCATGCATAGGCAACCCACATCACGTCCGTGCGTGTGGGTTGCCTACGATCGGCAATAGGTTACAAAGTTTGGCAATGAGAGAAAAATGAAGTGATGTGGGTTGCCTATGCATTGGTGTACTTACTAGAGGCTGTTAACTTTTTTGAAAACTTTTTGGTCCCGTTTCCCACCCTACCGATGAATTTCCATCCTACCTGCTGTTTTGGGCTCCATGTCAGGCCATAAGCTTCATTTTCATCCAACTCTGAAAACTCTGCCATGACGCGTTACGCGTCCAGACAGGGAGGGTTGGGGGTGCAACAATTTCGAATTTCGGGGACGGAATGTCAATCAACGATCGGAAGGGGTTGATTTCGTGTCACCACTACTTCTAAGGACCTTTACAGCCCTTTCAGCGATTAAGATCTCGTTTCAGCCCTTAAAAAGGGCCTGATTCGAAAAATCATACAAACGGGTGTTGCAGGGGAAGGGGTGGTGACAAAGGCACAGCTCCTTTTTTGAAACGGTAGGGGAAGACCCCCGCATTCACAGCACTGATAAACATCTCGATTAAAACCTTCCTTAGGGGTGAATCGAGAGGGGGTGGTTTGGTCCCATGCCAGTTGAGGGTGTTAGGGGGTGTGGACATTGCCGGAGGCCTTAAGAACTTACTGCAATCCGCAACTGAGGACGTTGTGCTGGTTTTTAGATGGTTAAACACACCCGGTACCTTCTCAGACGCCCCCAATGGTAGTCCATGTTTAGGGGATGATGAAGGGGGTTGAAAATGTCCAAACGTCAAATGCAACGATTTCTACGTGTTTGTGGAACCTTTAAGAGCAAGACTCATTCATTTTCGACTGCTTTAGCAACCTGCGACAAGTCCTGCAGCGTTTTTCGCAAACTTCAATTTGCGGTTTTCGAAAATGGGCTGGTTTTCGGGGTGCTACCCCGAAACTACTCAAGTTGGGGAGTTGTGCTGAAGCATATGCTTGGTAGGCGTCAGGACAAACGTCATACTGAGATTTCGAGCTTGTAGGTCAACTTTTCAAAATTTGGTGGCCTTTGAAAAAAGTGGTGCTTTAATTTTTTTGAGCAGTATATTTATTTAGCCAACAGGGTTTAAAAGTGGATCACAACAGACCTAGTCTCGCAATCCATGACTGCAAGAGTGTTAGATGTCACACAATATGTACAGTATGTCTACCCCTTATTATTCCCGTTTTCAACGGGTTTGGGGATGAGATGCGATGAGTTTATGTGGCGGTCGATTTTTACTACAGGATGCCCTTCTCTACGCCCACCCCATGAGAGGAGTTCATGAGAGATGACATTAATGAATTTGGGCAAGGAGATGGAAGGAAGCGGCCGTGGCTTATTATAAGGTACCGTACCGTTCCGAAATTAGCCTGGAGTTGAAAATGGGAAACCACGGAAAACCATTTCAAGGATGGCCGACGGTGGGGTTCAAACACACGTCTACCAATTCCACACAGAGTTTGGTCCCATGATCTAGCACTGCGCGGTATATTCCTATTAAAACACGGATATAGTTCATAAGGGGACCAGCGAAAAAATGCTCCTATCGGAGCACAAAATGTCAAATATGCTCCTGACAGAAAGGTTGGGAACCAGCTGTCTCAATCCTCATTCCACCTTCCTCACCAGTCACCGTATACAAAATTTTACCATGCGAACATATTCGCGCATTCTCACCCATTGCCATAGTGTCCTCTCCTCCACCATCACATTTCTCTCTGCTACTATCTCTTTCAGCGCAAACAATGCGCGAATATGTTCGTATGCCAAAATTTGTGTATGTGAAGAAAGGTGAGGAAGGTGGAATGAGGATTGACACAGGTGGTTCCCTACTATTTTCGTCAGAGACTCTTAAAGACGAGCACATTTGCCTTGTTTGTGCTCCGACAGAAGCATTTTTCCGCTTGTTCCCTTCCTTTTCTTGCTAAAGTTGCACATGCTGCTTATGATTTTGCGCGTAGAAATGAGGTAACTCTGAACGATTGTATCTCGGCAACGGATAATGATCACAAAAATATTTTAAGATTCGCTTAAAACACCATCTTAGAAATACATGGTTGTTGTTGTTTGAGTCTTCAGTCTTTTGACTGGTTTGATGCAGCATTCCATGCCTCCCTGTCCTGAGCTAATCATTTAATCTATACATAGCTACCACACCTTACATCCGAGGCAATCTGTTTAACATATTCTAACCTTGGTCTACCCCTACAGTTCTTGTCCTCGACCCTTCCTTCCATAACTAAGTTTGATATTCCTGGGTGTCTTGGTATGTGTCCTACCAACCTATCTCTTCTCTTCTTTAGCAGTCGCCAGAAACATCTCTCCTCTCCCACTCGTCTTAATACCTCTTCCTTTGTAACCCTATCTACACATCTGATCTTCATCATTCTCCTGTAACACCGCATTTCAAACGCTTCAATTCTCCTCTATTCTGCTGCACAAATGGTCCAAGTTTCACTTCCATAGAGTGCCACTCTCCAGACAAAGGCTTTCAAAAATGACTTCCTAATACCTAAATCTTTATTCGATATCAACATATTCCCTTTTTTTTTTTTTTGAGAAATACTTTCCTTGCCCGAGCTAACCTACTGTTTATATCCTCTTTGCTTCGTCCATCACTGGTTATTTTGCTTCCTTAGTAACAGAAGTCTCCTACTTCCTTCAGCTTTTCACCTGCCAATTAGATGTCCATAGAGGTTTCTGATTTATTTCGGCTGCATTCCAATATTTTTGTTTTACATTTATTAATTTTCATCATGAATTCTTTCCTCAAGACGGAGTCCATATCATTCAAAAACTCATTTAAATCCTCAGATGTGTCGGTCAGGATGACGATGTCATCAGCAAATCTCAAAGTAGAAATTATTTCTCCTTGAATCTTCACTCCCACTTTAAATTTTTCTCGAATTTCCGTCATTGCTTGTTCAATGTAAAGATTGAAAAGTATGGGTGATAAGTTGCAGCCTTGCCTTACACCTTTCTGAATACGAGCTTCTCTCTCATGTCCTTCAGTTCGAATGACTGCTGTCTGATTTCTGTATAGATTGTTGATCAACCTCCTATCCCTGTACCTTATTCCAACAGTCTTAAAAATGTCAAACAATTTAGTCGAATCAACGTTATCAAAAGCCTTTTCTAAGTCTACAAATACCTTGAACGTTCTCTTATCTTTCCTTATTCTACCTTCCAAAATCAGCCTACGAGTTAGTACAGCTTCCCTTGTTCCTACAATTCTCCTGAAACCAAACTGGTCTTCACCCAACAGCGTTTATATCTGGATTTCCATCCTCTTGTAAATTATTCTAGACAGGATAACAAAAGTTTGGTGCTTTTCAGTCGGTCAACACGACCAGATAAGTAGCCTGTATAATACTTTACATTCAGAATTGACCATTCAAAACAACCACGTAGTCATTCCAAAAACAGGCAAATTCCGGAGTTCTATCACAACTTTCAGCATCACACTAAAACATCATATAGACAGCAAGTAACAAATACCGACAAGTTGCAGTACCAATACAGCAACTAAATAAGTGTACATATTGTAAATATTTTCACCTGTATTTTCAGACATAGATTTGTAGCCTAAGTGTAATGGATCTGATGATGATCGCTTGACGGTCGAAACTGGTCATCCTAGAGTATTTATTAATCTCAAGTAATTTTCTTCAGGATTAGGGTATAACCAACTCTTTTGGGTACATTCGTGTTGACCGACTGAAAAGCACCAAACTTTTTTTACTAAGGCAACACTCAAAAATGGCTTCAAACCCCATAATGTCCAGACAGGTTCTTTGAAGCATGAGTAATCATGTTGATTATACGGTAATCTTCACATCTGTCAGCTCCCACTTTCTTCGATATAGGGATGATAACATTTTTCTTGAAATCAGGGGGTACCTCACCTGTCTCATAAATCCTACACACCAAGTGAAATAACCTGATCGGGCCATCATCACTTATGCAGCGTAACAACTCAATCGGTATATCATCTATGCCTGGTGCTTTGTTCCTGCTTAAGTCTTCCAATGCTCTGTCAAATTCTGATCTCAATATTAAATCTCCTTTCGCATCCTCATCAATTTCCTCTTCCCTTCCATTAACTGAATCTCAATCTCCTTTCCCTTATACAAACACTCTATGTAAGCTTTCCATCTCTCAACCTTTTCTTCCCTATCTGTTAGAGGCTTTCCATCTGTGTCCTTAATATTACAGCACTTAGTCTTCTCTTCGCCAAAAATATTCTTAATCCTTCGATAGGCTGTATCTACTTTTCCTAATTTCAGGCAATTTTCTTTACCTGCACATTTCTCGTTCAACCATTCTTCTTTCGCTTCCTTGAACTTCTTGATAAACTCATTTCTCAGACGTCTATATTCTGCGTTCCCCTTTTCATCTCTTACATTCTTGTGTTTCCGCCTTTCGTCCATCAGTTCTAGTATATCCTGAGTGATCCACGGTTTTGTACCTATTCTTTCTTTCCTGCCAATGTTTCCTTCTGCGGATTTTGTTATTTCATTCTTCAGAAGTGCCCATTCGTCTTCAATTGAAGATTGCTTAGGGATTTTCATTAGTCGTTCCTGCATACTCTTCTTGAGTCGGGGCCGATAACCTAGATGTTAGGCCCCTTAAAACAACAATTATCATCATCATATTCTTGAATCTTTCGTTTACATTCTTCTCTTTCAGTCTGTCTATTGCCCATCTTTTTGGCTTTTGACTTTTCTTCAGGTTCTTCAACTTTAATCTGCATTTCATAACAACCAGATTGTGGTCAGAGTTTATGTCAGCACCGGGATATGTTTTACCACGGCCGACTGAATGCGAGCTGCGCTCATACCGGCCTAAACAAGGAGACCTTTTACATGAAATCTTGTTAGTTACTCAACTGCTCACACAGCGCTGTTGACCAAGCATTGCACGACTAAGACTTATCTCTACTTAGTGTAAAACAAAGTCCCCGATTCTTGGATATCACGGGTAATCTCGAGAACCACTGGATGGATTTTGATGCGGTTTTCACCAATCTGTACAGGTAATATCGAGGAAGATTTGTGTAGAAAATAATTTATTTATGATCAAAGGGAGCCAAGCAGTAACGATTTTAGATTTCAGTGAATAGGTCGAAGAAAGAACTTGACGTCCGTGCGCTTTTTAAGCTTACGCTGGACAAACCGTTAAAAATATCAATGTACTATGAGTGTAAGAATTGTTCAGCATGAAAAATTGTACAAAAAAGTCCGCGTGAGCATATCTCTATCTTCGATACATCGCCCACTATAAGTGTTTTTAATTTGGACGGGAGGGGGATTTGGCATGCACCTCGCCATTCTTAAATTACGTCTGACAGGAATTCCTTGCACATTCATAACTGTTCCCGGGCGAAGCCGAGGCGGGTTGCTGGTGACACTATATATAATCATTATAATTCCCGCAATATCAAAATGCAAATTCTACACAAAATAAAATAGCGTGCTAATAAATCTAAGAGAAATTAGGCATACCTTGCACCTCGTTACAGTTGAATTCGATCAGAATCACTCGGTTTTCATTAAAGTTTATGCATTTTCCTGCTGAACGGTTTGGAAGTCCGGCAACAGGAAACTAGACTGTTATTAACTTAAAATATTCATTTTTGTATTTTTGTACTATTTGTGTTCATGATTTCATTACATTGTCAGAATTAATGCTTTAATTAGTAGGGTATACTATTCAGTGTACCTATTATAAATAAAGACCGTGAGGTTTCTCACCTCCCCATATTACGAAACCCGGTTGCCTAATACGGGGAACGTGCACTTTTACAGTTAGCAATAATATCAGAGGGTATTACAACATCAAACGTGCCCATATTTGTAATATACATAGTATATCGCCTGAGGTTTATATTGGTGAGAAAACCAAACCGTTCCTTATGTCTAATGTGAGCCCTATAAAAAACCTCCCCATATTTGGCGACTTTCCCCTACCCATTTTTAGAAGATACCTTATGCACTGGACAGTTGAATCCGTGATTAATTGTATAGGTAGCTTCGTAAGTCTCAGAACTCAGGAAGTCCTTTCTAGCAGCGTTACTAGCAGCTTTCAAAGTTTCAAGGTAAGGAAAGAAATATTCCTCTAGCCAGTTTAGGCGACTGTCATTTAATGAGAAAAAATGCCCTTTATCTGGATTTCTAGACTGAATATGATTGTATGTGATGCTTACGTCATGCATAGCGAACCATTTATTAACGTTTTTCAAAAACAATTACGGTTGCTTCTGCGTCCATGAATGTGTACGCTTCCGGGTGCATGCCTATATTTTCTTTCAGTGTACTAATGGCACCAATAACTTCTGACGAGAACACTTCCTTGGCACGCCGAACATTCATTTTTTCAAATTCAGTGGGTTCGACGTGTTTTTTAGTGAGGTGTCTGACCGGTTTGACGATCTCATCCTTTTGCATTGTGTATAGTAATGACAAGTATTTCCCTGAAATTATTCCAGTACCATCAGTCATCTCTCGTTACAGAAACTGCGTTCTAATGCTTTTTTTTAGAATGTGACAATGATCAAAACTAGGAGACAAATTCCTTGACTGTCGTATGGGTGATTGACCATTGGTTGCAAATTCCCTCCCCCTAAATGCCTCATCATTGTAGTGTTAGTTTTGTGATTATCAGAGACAATTATTATAATTATGAAACCGCATTGTTCAACCTCGAGAATAACGTCCAGCAGGAGTTTATGTAAGTCCCGTCCTGACAGCAGCTTCGTGAAAAAGAAGGCACAAGGTATCTGATAATTTGTCGAAAGATCTCCTAGCACAAAACACAACACACGATTGGCTGCTACTTGTTCCCGGCTGTAATTTTCATCCTCTCTTTTCTTTTGATGAGACGGTGCTGGAATTGTCTCCTTGTACCCGAAGAAGGTGCAAGGTATGTCTAATTTATCTTAGATTTATTAGCACGCTATTTTATTTTGTGATATAATTTTAATTTTGATAATGCGGAAATTATAATGATAATAATTATATAGTGTCACTAGCAACCCGCCACGGCTTGGCCCGGGAACAGTTATGAATGTGCAAGGAATTCCTGTCAGACGTAATTTAAGAATGGCGAGGTGCATGATACACAAATCCCCCTTCCGTCCAAAATAAAAACACTTATAGTGGGCGAGGTATCGAAGATAGAGATATGCTCTCGCGGACTTTTTTGTAGAATTTCTCACGCTGAACAATTCTTACACTCATAGTATATTGATATTTTTAACGGTTTGCCCAGCGTAAGCTTAAAAAGCGCACGGACGCCAGGCTCTTTTTTCGACCTTTTCACTGAAATCGTTACTGCTTGGCTCCCTTTGGTCATAAATAAATTATTTTCTACACACATCTTCCTGGAGATTACCTTTACAGAATGGTGAAAGCCGCATCAAAATCCATCCAGTGGTTCTTGAGATTACACATTTAATAAACGTACTGTACAGATGTTTATTAATCGTGCCTACAATGGGATGGGATTGCGCTCTATCGGCGCCGAGTAGAAATTTTCCAATTACACGTTATGCATGGGCTCTAACTGGGATTGTCAAGGCCGGTATAGAGCGCAGCTCGCATTCAGTCGGCCGTGGTTTTACAATCCAAAATCTGGTTTCGAAACCTCTGCTTGACCAGAATGAAGTCGATTTGGTAACGCCCTGTATCTCCTGGTCTCATCCATGTGTATATTCTTCTATTGTGGTTATTGAATAAGGTGTTAGCTTTGAACAGCGAATGGTTGCTGGCCCAAGGGCTATCCAAAACATTTGACCCCCTTTTTTTGTACGGCCAATATAACTCAAGATATAGGCCCCTGAAAAATCGGCTTTTGCCACTCAGCCTTTTGTAATATATTGGTTAGTGCTCTCCCGTTTACATACCGATATACTCCTTGAATTTTTCAAACCTACAAATGTAGTTGTTGTTAATTCATTGAGGTGCTTTGGTGTGTGTTGAATCTGTGATAGCCTGTGTCATCGTGATGGCTGTACTAGTGAGTATATTAGTCACTGCGGCTCGGGTTTGGGTATTTGGTGGTCGCGACCTTAATTTAGGAGCCACTTTGGCATTTGCCTGGAATAGAAGTAAACAACCACGTCTAGGATGTCCGAGGTGGGAATCGAACCCATTTCTACTCAGTTTTGCCTCGCTAGGTTGAGTGTACCCCGTTCAAACCCTCAGACCAGGTTAATTAGTTATTGTTGTTTTAAGGAGCGGAACTTCGAGGTCATCTCCCTCAGACCAGAATTGAATTTCTTGGTAGAGCCGGGAGTCGAAACTGGACCTCTGTGCCACGAGATGGACCCTTGCAAATGTGCTCATAATTGAAAAGATGCGCTATACTTAACTCAGTGACTGCTATGTCTCTAAGAATTGAAAGGTCGTGTCATGCTTTTCCAAGTCTACCATCCCGGCGTCTCCAAAGCCGCAGTACAGTAGTTAAAAAGGACGTAATCCCAACAGTACTTTATTTCTTTACTGATTGATTTATTGGTTTATTGATTATTTTATTGATTTATTGATTAATTGATTTATTGAATTATTGATTGATTTATTTATTTAATTATGTATTTATGTATATATTTCTTTATTTCTTTCTTTCTTTATTTATTTACTAGCAACCCTGCCCAGCTTCGCACGGGAACAGTTTTGAATGCATTACGTGATAAGCGGTTTGCCCAGCGTAAGCTTACAAAGCGCTCCGACGCCAGGTTTTTTTCGACTTTTCAACTGAAATCGTTACTGCTCGGCTTCCTTTAATCATAAATACATTATTTTCTACAGAAATCATCCTCGATATATCCTTTACAGAATGGTGAAAACCGCATCAAAATCCATCCAGTGGTTCTCGAGTTTACCCGTAACATCCAAGAATCGGGGACTTTGTTTTATACTAAGTAGAAATTTATTTATTTATTTATTTATTTATTTATTTATTTATTTATTTATTAAGATACACAAGATTGTAAGGACGGGGAGTGTCCATGACCGTGGTCAAGCTACGCGTTCATTTATCATGAAATATCACAATCCATTGAAAGTAGTTAAATACAGTATTCTATTTGATGTTTGATAAATATTTAAAGTAATTTAAAATGAGATGAGATATGCATTAATAAGCAGTAAGTTTCATTCCTTGATTTAGAACCTTCTACAAAAACACCTCCTAGCATATGTAGGCTACTGTACATAATGGGCGTAGGAAGGACACAGACAATACGAAAGAGCCAAAGAATCGTAATATAACACTTGCTGAATTGAATGTACAAAGCGTGATATGCTTTATAATTACTTGTACTGTCTTATGTCTTTCATGTGTGGAGTATATGAAAAGCAATTTGGACATTCTCCAGTACACTTTCAATCTAATCTACAAACTACAGCTCATTAAAATATGCAAATGTGCCACGACATAAAGTAGCAGGAGTATTTACGAGCTCTATAAGGTAAGTATAAAGTATTAGAGGCGAGAGGCGGGGAGCCGACCAGCCAGGTCTCACTAGGGATCTGCTTTTTAATTTATACATTGCGTAGGCACTTATTGCCCCAGCTCTTTCTTCCAGGACTATAATTTTCGTAATGTATAGATTAGTTGTAACGGGGATATTTTTATACATATTAAAAACTGAGGATCAATCGCTGAATGAGTAACTTAACAGTGAAACGTGTTTCATATATCAATTAAGAATAGGAGCATAATTCATTCCACTCCGCCTTTAGGCATTTTTGCCAAGTCATAGCCTAGCTAAATGGAAAATCAGATATATTAATGTGCAACCACATCCGTTCTATTTATTACAAAAGGGTGTAGGGGCTATAGTTATTGGCTGCCATCCCCGAGGTACTGGCGTCGATTCCCGGCTCAGTCAAGAAATTCAATTCTGACCTGAGGGCTGGAACAGGGTTTATTAAGCCTCTTAAAGATAATTGAAAGTAGGAGGGTTGATTTATAACTACTCACACGTTATAATGTTAAGCATATATAGTGTGTATTTGCGATCGAAAATATTATATATATACTGTATAACTTATAACCAGGGTTAGGATGTTTAGGTGCAAATTTCAGATAAATAAAAAATTAAGAGCCTTACAATAGTCGCATATGATGTGTAACATCTGACATAGAAGAAACCTCACGTGAAATTGTTGATACACCGGTATTTTATACTATTATTGGCACAAATATTAATCTATTGTAAAAGGGAGTGCTTTACAGATATTGTAGTTTATAATACGGAACTCATTTTATTAGATGATTTGTAGCTTCCACCAGCACTAGCCTAAATAAAGAATACGATATGGATCAACTAGATTAATAGACGCGACACCGCTCATAACCTTAAATTCCTTATCAACAGGTCCTCTTCATTCACAGACCAACACGTAATTTCATATGGATTCTGTTAAAATGAGTCATATTGATATGATAAATATCGTTTAAAATGATAATCTGGTAGCAAAAATATCTACCCCGTCCGGGATTCGAACCCAAGATCTCTAGATTCACAGTCATAAGCACTAACCCCACGGCTATTTCGACTACGCAAATGTTGTGCACAAGATGGTGTCTTATTTCCGCGTTCCAATAATACTGCATTACGGAATTAAGTTTCATTTATATTTTGCTTGTTTCGATAATGTTCCTGCGTGAAATTGAGTTTAAAAAGCCTTATGAATAGGCCCTCTTGTGAGTAAAGAGAATGTATTCAGTAATAGTTCATGAAGGCTTGCTCAATTCTCGTATAACCACAACGATTATATTATATTGATGACTGCATTACCGTTATGTGTGTTAATATTTGAATAGCCATTGTGCAGAAACATAATACCGGCAATGCCGACTACTTACAATATTTGATATTAAGGCATTTTACCATTTAAATACTGATACGAAGACTTCGAACATGTACCATGTCATTTGTTTCAATCACTTGACACCAGAGTTCGCATGAGCTTCTTTCGTTCAGTATGTCATATACATTCCACATGGCCGAGAGTACGTCATGGTATCAATTTCCGACACCGCGCGCTCATTGTTTCTCGTACCACTGCCAGCTGGATCGATCGATCGAGTTGGCAGTGCATCTTATACTTCCGTTCGTTCCACCACTGCCAGCTAGTACACTTCCGTTCGATCGATAGAGCGGGCAGTGCATACTTCCGTTTTCCACCACTGCCAGCTAGTACACTTCCGTTCGATTGATCGAGCGGGCAGTGCATACTTCCGTTTTCCACCACTGCCAGCTAGTACACTTCCGTTCGATCGTTCGAGCGGGCAGTGCATACTTCCGTTCGATCCACCACTGCCAGCTGGATCGTTCCGATCCTCTTCCGTCCCCAATTTTCCAAATCAATCCCACAAAACTATCCAGCAACCG
This sequence comes from Meconema thalassinum, assembly GCA_946902985.2. Taxonomy (NCBI): domain Eukaryota; kingdom Metazoa; phylum Arthropoda; class Insecta; order Orthoptera; family Tettigoniidae; genus Meconema; species Meconema thalassinum. Next base: position 638,812,429 of record OX336389.2, read on the forward strand.
AGCGGAAAGATGTTACACATCAAAAAGGGAAGCGAAAAGGTGCTCCAGTTGGGTACTAAGGGGGCAAAAAAGTGCTGGTTTATTCAACTAATTTTCCCTTTCCCCTATTCTAGTATATTGAATTACAAACAAGTACATCAAATCACTCATAAAAATAAAGAAAAAACATGAAGCTGTTGTACTTCAAGACATTAAGAATCTCTACATTTTTAAAATTAAGTCTGTTTCTATTAGGAGATAGAATGTCTTTGTAGATGCTAAAGCTTCTTTCGACATCCACAGAAACCAGTGGGTTACACCTAGTATTCACTCGGAATGTCAACTCAACAGATGTGGCGAATTTCACAATGTCTGGATTTTTCTGAAGACTAGACTCAAGTTTGTATTTGGCAAAGCCATCTGACTGCTCCCTCACGGAAGTAAAAATATCCCATTGTGTTTCCATTTCCAGATCTTGTTCTTCTAATCGTTTAATAACTGCAGTCAGGTACTTGTAACTATGGACACAATATAGTTTTCTGCAAATTATGTATTTTCTCCGGTAACAGAAGTTGCTGTTCCTTAGAAATTGCACCTGCGTCGGCTGATTCCAAAAAAAAGCACAAACTCTCTAATTTTGTCAAAATTCTCACACAGCATAGCAGCACACTCAATCCACGATCCCCGGCGAGTAATGACCGGAAAATTTGGAAGGGGCAGGCTATTAGTTTCCCTGTAGGCGACAACACGATTCGTAGCTTTCAGTAGAATCTCTTTCAGGGCAGAGATGAATTGATTTGCGATGTCGTATTCGTTCCTTATGGATTCACAAACCCTGTGGGGGGCATGAACCAAGCATGTCACATGCTTCAACTTAGGAAATAAAGGTTTCAATTGGTTAACAGCTGAAACCATGTATGGAGCCTGGTCCGTAACCAAAAGAAGAAGTTTTTCAAACTCGATACCAGTAGGCCAGAGTTTTTGGCAGAAGTCCATAATTGATTGCATTACTGTACTGGCATTGGCCTTTTGCAGCTCATACACTTTTAATAAGTGCTTAACGTTCTCTTCCGCTAAGGGATAAACTAAAATGTTCGAAGCATATCGTTCCATTGAGCCTATATTTTCATCCACATTGATTCCCACATCGCAATCAGAAACTTTCTCCTTGATTCTTGGTATGGTTTCTCGGTAAACAGGCTTCATGTAGTTTTTTTTAAGTACTATCATCGGGCATTGTCACCTATGTGTATTTTTCAAGAAATCCCTACAAGGCTGGATGGTTCAACATGTTGAGTGGAATTACTGCTTGTGTAAGAGCTGCACACAAATCAATGCTTAATTCCTTCAAATTTTGGCTTTATGAAGAACTCCGTTGAAACGCATTTCGTGATAGAGTTTTCCGCGATTTGTTTGCTTGAAGAGTCTTATTCATTTGATGCTTAGAGCTGGAAATGTGTTGTTTGATGCGACCTCGCTGGTGGTTTTCATCTAACAAAATTGGGGGGCGTGGTGGCTCAGTGGTCAAGCTCTCTGCTTCTCACCACGGAGGACCGGGTTCGATTACCGGTCAATGCATGTGAGATTTTCGAAGTGAAATGCCATGTCCTGTGGTTCAGATTCCACGTAAAAAGGAGGTCCCGTGGCTCATGATCGCGCGATTAACGGTCACGTTAAACTATAAGCTTCCTTTTTGCTTTCTAACAAAATTTCTGAACCACAAATAGCACATCGCATAACATTTCCATTAGTGTCTATGAAATCTTGTTTGAATTCCTAAGTGCACACCTTTGGCATGGTAAAATATAGTAGTACACTAGTTTAGTAATGTAACAAAGTGCTAACAGCAGTTCACTTGCTAACTCAATGCAACTATCATACAACTCACCCTTGCGCTCACTCACTTGCAGTCCACACTCTCTTATAACACCGCGACAATTACCAGAATTACCTCATTCATGCTGGAACTGTAGTCTCAGCGATTTCTAGTAGATTCGAGCAGAACCCAGTCTGAATTCTCGGAACTACGCGGGTGTGGTTGCTGACATCTCTGCGTCACCAGCCTCCGCCTCCATGCGAACAGATGACGTCTCTCACAGTAACAAACTCATATTCACGAACAGCAGGCCAATGATTCTGGTGGGATAGATTCACTCATTGACAATTGCATTATTGAGGCCTACGTTATAGCGGTAAAGCGAAAGAAAGAGGTTTTGCCGAACACACGTTTATTTTCCATTGTTGGAGATGTGCTTTCAACTCCCGCGCGGTGTTTACTGACAGAGGTAGGCTTACTTTTTTTGCACGTACATAGCAAGCTGAGGAGACTTTAATTGAAAGTTAAATATTTTATATTGATTAGAAATCTTATTAGAATAAATTGGAATTAAACTTAAACGAAAAGAGGGGGGAAAGGGGATTATGGGCATGGTTGGGGCGAAAAATGGATAAAGGTCCCAAAAGAGGGGAAAAGTTGCGTGAAAATGTCTCTTTTCGCAACTAGAAACAAAATCTCACACGTGATATCTTTCCGAACAGCTTTAATTTACCCTAAGAAAAAAGGTGCGTGACTAATATTCCTAACCCTGCTTAGCTATACTAATATAATAAAGCTGAAGAGTTTGTGTGTTTGTGTGTTTATGTGTTTAAACGCGCTAATCTCTAGAACTACCAGTCCGATTCGAAAAATTCTTTTTTTATATGATAGCCTGATTCAAAAGGAATAGTTTAGGCTATGTAGCATTAGGCTACACCTCTCAGGTAACCTTCAAGATTGATCTTTGTTCAGTAAGTCGGTAGAACAAGTGCTCCCGAACAGCTCTATCCGCATGCGCTGGCGTTATGGTTAATGATACGTACACCGTTCCACCTATCCGAACCAAAATTTGTATACTTACCCTTCGGAACACTGATGGTAACACTGTCTACGTGAAATATATGACAGACCAGTCCATTCCCTGGATTTAGGCCCTTTGGTTCAAATCTACACCTTTTCCCCGATCTGAACCAAAATTTGTATACTGTAACCGATCAGGGGGCTGAGTATTGATAGCATGCCGAGTCATCTAAGACCTGGGATAAATCGCATACAGAGCATGCATAACATTTACTGTGTTTCCAGTGCCGAGAATTTTATTGGGACGACGGACGGAAGGAATGATGGATCCTGAATCGTACTTATTAAGACATTGATGCTACGAAACCAAGAGGGTTTTAATAATAATAATATTTCCTGGGAGAAAGCACTGACAGAGTTCAAGAGGCATTGGTCTACGTGCAGCCAAGACAATGCAAGCGTTTCCGAGAAGCAGAGTGACAGGAGCGGTCATTGTTTCCTCCGCCGAGTTATTGTGAACATTTCAAGTAATATTTACGACCCTGGACCCGAGTTAATCTCCCCCACGCCGAGCATCGGCGAGGCCAGAGTCCCAGAACAATGAGAAAATAGCGCATGATGACCTAATTCTTGATCCACATATCCGGATATTTTGTTAAGAAGCCATATCAGAGCTGAGACCGAGTTGATAATTTAGAAATTTTAATCTCGGCTAAGTGTTGAGAATGGCCGGAGTTATGGCGACTTAAAGAGCTAAACCGCGGAGTGATACTTCCTACCCCCTCCAACATGACAGCATTAGCGCGGGAGTTGGAACTACGTAGACGCGTCATGATGCCATCATCTATTATAAAATATCTGCCGATCGTTTTTCAAAATAAAAGAAGATTTGAAGCCGTCCCAAATCTGAGCTTTAAGGAGAACTTAAGATCACAGCGATGTGACGATTTCCCTAGAATCGCAACCATACAGTGAAATCTGCCCATTGTATTGAAGTGACAGGACCATATAGGCACTTGCCATGGACTAGGAAAGGGTAGTCAACATGAGATCTTGGAGCCGGAAGGCTGTTCGGTGCTGCCCTGAAAAGTGAAGCCGCGTGTTAGTGTAACGTCCACAGAGACTTAGTTCATGGTTGCGTAGCCGAGTGCCGCATATAAGTAAATAAAACGTGATATATCTTTGAATTAGTTGAACTGTGTGAATTAATTATCCAAAATATCAACTCGGGCAGCCGAGACAGAAATAGTAATTTTAGAGTACCAAACGGGTTGGTGACCAGAGACTGTATTCATATAAGCGCTAACCCGTCCATACCAAATTTAATCATACGGGGCGCGAGATGCAGGCGAATCGAAGTAGCTTAATTTATATTTTATGCTATGCTTCGGAGGACATAAACTAGTTGCCATTTGCTGACAAAGATTTGTGGCCAAGTTCTGAATATTTGAAACGGTCACGAGCCTAAGCCAAAACAGTCGTGTCGAGGATCGAACGTATAGTCCGTTCGTGGAACATACTTCGAACTGTACGAGCCCGTGCGAGCTGTGTACGCCAGTGACGTTATCGTCGGACGGTCAAAACGACGGGAAATGCCATTGCGTGTGTTTTATTGGTGTGAATAATTTATTAATTGAGTGTTATATATTTGTGTTTCGTGAATACTTATGTGTGTATACCTTGTCGTACCTAGACCGAGTATTTCATGTGTGACAAGATCACGAAGTTGAACACTATGCTTGGACTCAGCATAGAAGCCATGAGAGGCTAGAAGGCATCAGATCGGGAGTCGAACGTGGTCATCCCAGGAAGCTGTCATGGATTTGTCATCCCCAGGAAACGATGAGTATTAACCTTTTATTAGAGGGAGCATGAATGCAGATATCGGGTAGCGAGATGACTTGTACAGTAGTATTTAGATCTTTTTTTTGTGGCATTTGTCACCTTTTTCTTTGTAGCTGGGGAGCGAATTGATTTTTTTTTTCGGGTCAACATGTTAATGTTTGTGTTTGTGACTTGTCAGACTGTAAAAATAATGCATGTTTGTGGGCCTCTGACAAGGAAGTCCGTAATTGAGTTTGAGCCCGGACTTTGTAACTGTAAATATGACGCGCATAGGTAGATTTGATGGCTAATTTTTTTGGTAGAATTGTAGTGTGATGTATACTTTTGGAGTGACCATTTAGCAAGGATATCAATTTTTTTGTTTGTTTTTGATGTGACATTTTCGAGTCAAGCTAGTTTGATTTTTCTTTTGAGCCATTTCATTTTCTGGTTAGATTAGGGCATTAGGAACCCTGCCCCTTTTATTTTCGCCAGACCGGTCGGTATTATGGTCAGTGATCCTGTTCGTGGAGGCGTGGCTTACGCCTGTGATTGTGTATATTTAAGTGTGTGTGTGCAGTTTGTTTCCGGCTGTGGAGTCGTTGATTTTCGTACCAAAATGGTAAGTGTTTTTTTTTTTGCCTGTGTGGCCGATGAGTAAGTATATTCAGGTGTTTACCCTGAGATTTTTCGTGTTGTTTCCTGCCATGAAGCCGAGGAGTATGTTGGTTTTTTTTCAGGCGGCGATCCTGAGGTATTTTGGTGTTTATGCAATATGGTACGATACCGGGAGGTTATTAGTTATTTGTGTTTTTTTTATGTGCGCACACACACATTATGTCTTTATTCCCACAGCGCAGTGGAGGAAGCAGCTGACCCTGGCCATATTTCTTCGCGACCGAGGTCTGGAAATTAACGTTTATTTCATATTTAATTCATGTCACATTTAGCTTTGATGTTGGAGCATCTCAGAGCTAAGCCCACTGTAGAAGTGCGGTATTTCTGGCAGACTGGCTGGACCCGTGCTAATGACTGCACCGCGGGGTTCCTTCCGTTTGTCAATGGTCACCCTAGGCTTAATGAATGGAGTCTAGGTAGTTTCTTTGTTGGAGTGGGAGTTATATTTAGTCATGTTGACCTAGTAGTTGTTTGGTGAGCCTATGTGTGACGGGCTATTGTAGAGTAGTTGCTGGCTTGTCACCAGCTGTGTTTTGGTTCGTTATTGTTTTTTTTTTCGCATTCCCCAAATGTTATTTTGTGTGTATCTCGCTAACCCAGGTGACCAGTATTCATGTGGTCCCAATGGAGCTGACGGACCACAGGTTCGATGCCTCATTATAGAAAGGATTACTCTCGTTGTCCTTAGTGTATATTTGTGTGTATGTGGGAGACAAAAATTAGATCCATTGCAGCTAGTTTGTTTTGATTAAGGGCAGCTGCCAAATTGAGTTGAACCATTGATATTTGCAAGTAGGCAGTTGACAGTCACCTAATGTAAATGTCACCCCAAAACAGCTGTTTAAAGTAATTTTTTATGTTTGCAGTTTTGACAGCTGGATTTTGGTAATGTTCTCTTTTTCTTTTGAGTTCTTATTAAGCAAGGAAGAACGATGGGATACCAACTCCGACTGATGTTTTGAATTTTAATTTCTATTTTGATCCTTTTTATTTGATTTTTTTGTTCGGTTTTATGTAAATGTATTTTTTTTAATTAGGTAGTTTTTATATACTTTCTGTAATGGGACTGTATTTGTTCTAAACCTGATTGCCTGGTTACGAATAAATTACAGATTTTCTGTAACCTGTGTACGCCATTTCACGTAGTTAGAAATACCTGTTTCATTGACCTAGGCCAAACAATTTTTTTGGATACCAACGAACGGTCCACACCCGAGATTAATATTATTATTATTATTTATTTTTATTAAGGCCTAGAGACACCCAATCGGGTACAATACTTACCCTTTGGAACCCTGCGAATAACTCTGTTTACATGAAATTTCAGACAGACCACTCCATTCCTTGCATTTATGCCTTTTGGCACAAATCTACACCGTTTCACCGATCAGAACCAAAATGTGTATACTTACCCTTTGGAACCCTGCGAGTAACACCGTCTGCATGAAATTTCGGACACACCACTCCGTTCCATGCATTTAGGCCCTTTGGCACAAATCTACACCGTTTCACCAACCTGAACCAAAATGTGTATACTTACCCTTTGGAACCCTGCGAGTAACACTGCCTACATGAAATTTATGACAGACCAGTCCATTCCCTGCATTTAGGCCCTTTGGCACATATCTACACCCTTTCACCTATCTGAACCAAAAGTTGTATACATACCCTTTGGAACGCTAGGTGTGACACTGTTTACATGAAATTTCGGACAGACCCCTCCATTCCCTGCATTTAGGCCCTTTGGCACACATCTGGCAAAAAGGAATTTTTTTTGTGTAATAAAAAGTCATGTCCAGCCTCCCACCGCCATTCATCTGTGACGTCATAGCCAATCTCAAAGCAAGTCTATACTTGTAGAACATGTCATGTGACAAGGTTAGGTTTAGTGAGCTGAGGTTAACTTAGGTTAGTTAGCTCTATCTCACTCCTAGCCAATCATTAACCTTAAAAGCACTCTAGAGTTCTTGGAATCTGTTCATGTAATTATTATTCTTGACAGTACTTTGGAAATTACACCCTGAAAAATATCAATTCCCTTGAATTTTTTTAAAGTATTATTATTATTATTAGTCAAGTCACTTTACTAAAATTTAATTTATGGGTATTAGTTGACATGAATTTCTCAACAACCAGCAAAGCTTGCACCCACTTTTTTTGCTTTCACTTTTGCTCCCATATTAATGCCAACTCTTATAACTATAATCAACAACAAAATGTAAATGGAATAATATTTCTGATAATGTTCAAAACAAAAGTCCTGAGCTCTTGGGTTTGAATTCTCAATTATAGTTGTCAGCCAATGAGTTACACTACAGGAAACCTTTATTTTTGTGTTGTGTTGCATGATAATTTGCCCATCTCGCGGTGTAGTGGCTAGTATACTTGGGTGTTATCCCAGAGGTTTTGGGTTCCAACTCGACTATGGCCAGAATTTAATTTTTGATCTGAGAGTTGGAAGGTTAGGTTAGGTGAAGTTAGGTTAGGTGAAGTTAGGTTAGGTTAGGTTAGGGGAGATTGTTTTAGTAAAACACCACATTTGCCCCCACTTTTTACTCACACATTTTGCTCCCACTTTGTGCACTCATTTTTGCTCGCTCTTTTTGCTCTCACTTTTTGCTCCCACTTTTGCTTTCACATTTGCTCCCACTTTCTGCTCCCATATTTGCCCAAACTTGTTTGTTCCCACTTTTGCTCCCACTTTTTGCTCCCACTTTTTGCTCCCATATTTGCTCTCACTTTTTTTTGCTCTCATATTTGCTCGCACTTTTGCTTACACTTTCTGCTCCCACTTTTTATTCTCTCACTTTTTGCTCCCACTTTTGCTTTCACATTTGCTCCCATACTTGCTCCTACTTTTGCTTTCACATTTGCTCTCATACTTGCTCCTACTTTTTCTTATCCCACTTTTTGCTCCCACTTTTTGCTCTCATATTTGCTCCCACTTTTGCTTACACTTTTTGCTCCCACTTTTTTATCTCACTTTTTGCTCCCACTTTTGCTTTCACATTTGCTCCCATACTTGCTCCTACTTTCTTTTTGCTCTCATATTTGCTCCCACTTTTGCTTAAACTTTTTGTTCTCACTTTTTTTTCTCTTACTTTTGCTCCCAATTTTGCTTTCACATATGCTCCCATACTTGCTCCCACTTTTGCTTTCACATTTGCTCCCATACTTGCTCCTACATTTTTGCTCCCACTTTTTGCTCTCAATTTTTGCTCTCACTTTTGCTCGCACTTTTTGCTCCCAATTTTTGCCCCTCTTCTTGCTCCCACTTTTTTGCTCCCACATTTGCACCCATATATGCTCGCACATTAAACTATTGTTCTTATTACAAAGTTGTCTTTACTAGAGCTTAGTCTATGCTTGACAGTTGATATGGAAGTATCTGTGACTAGATATGGTAAGTCTCATGCATTCTATAAAGGATATTCATATATTGTGAAACGAACCAATAAAAATGGAACTGTTATTTGGCGTTGTTCAAAACAATTTTCAAAACAATGTCGCAGTGAGCTAAAAAGTAAAAATAGTGAGGTTTTAAGTGTCAGTGATCATCAATGTAGTGTACAGCATGAAACACTGTTGCTGTCAACAGAAAATCATGAAAATGTTAAAAAGCAAGTGCTACAAAACAATACTACTATTGAAAATAATTCAATGTTCAAAAAACCCTTAAAATTATCAAAAGCCACGCAGACTCTAAATGAGGACACTGTAGAGGAAGAGGAACAGGAATATTAAACTGGTTTTAGTAATGTTGAGAATAATGTTGAGGATAATTATAGTGATTATAATAATAGTGATATAGATCATGCTGCTTATGATTATGATAGTGATAATGAACCAAAACAAGACAATAAAGGTTTCATGCCTATTGTTCACCGTGGAAGAAAAAAGATCTACAACAAGCTTTGTTTTTAAAACTATAACACACTATCGTAAAGGCAAAGACTTGTATTAAGTGTGCTTTTTATTGTCATAATCATGTATACTCTGCAATGTTAAATATTCTGACTTCTATAGAAAATAAAACAACATTGTACCATTATTTTCATTTGTTTACAAACTTTATATACATTTTTTTTGGTTTCATGATAATATTTGTTAAGACAATACTAAACACTCAAATATTATTATTCTATCCACATATTTTCTTTCAGTCCATTGTCATGACTTATATCTTCCATTATTATTTGACATTTTTTTTATTTAATTCAAACGAACCATGCACCTTTTGTTTTTAAAACCTTCATAAATTAAGTGTACAGGTTGTACAGCATTATTGACTTCATCAAAAACACTCGCCGACATATCATTAAACCGTGTAGGCAGAAATGTCTCAAAGTTTTCACATACATGATCACCATATGCTGTTTTCAATTTCCGAATCTTGATAATGCGGAATGGAATATGCGTTGGCAATTCGCTGAGCTTCTTTGTCTCTAAGCCACATGCTTGACCCACAGCATTCAAAACATTCATTGTAGTAGTCTATAAACAAAAGAAAAGCATATCTATTACTCTCCAAACAGCTTTAATAATATTGTGCAATTAGGGATTTTGCACTATGCATGGCTGATAAATTTTACTATTTATGCAAGAAATGCCCTAACTGTAGCAGATACTGCTTTTCTGCATATAGCACAAGTGTTGAGTTCTAAAGCACACTTGTCACAGGCTACCATGTGTCCACAAGGCAAAAATACAACACCTAGTTCATCTTGATAACAAATTTTACATAAATGTTGATCACACTTTTGTATCTGTTCGTGAGACAAGTCTTTTTCTTTTCAGCCTCATGTATTTGCTCCGCATGTTCTAACTCTAAAGGCACTTTTATGTCTTGTGCTGCAATCACGTTTTCTTTACGAATAGTGTTCACACATTCCTGACCTTTAAGCAACACCATGTATTTACAGTTAGGTAATCAACGAGCGTGTTGCACAAAAGGTTCATCAGTCATTTGCCAATCCTTTAAAGCAAATCCACAATAAAAACATAATGTTTTATCCCCTTCACCAGTATAAAAAAATCCAGCTTCACTTAGCTGTTTGGTAAGGTGTTTTAATATTAATGGCCAAACATTTTTATAAGATTCTAAACGTTTTTCAACAGAGCTGTACTCTGGGTGTGCTAGTGCTTTAGTCTTGCAAACTCCCAATTTTTAAAAAGCACATGCCAATTCAACACTGTCTATGGCATATGGACCACATATATCGACACTACCGTTGTTGGCTGGTAATACAACATTATTATTATTATTATTTATTTGTGATTCAGCAACGTAAGTAGCGGCCAATGGTCTTATGGTTCGGTAAAATGAATACACGGGTATGTTACCCACTTGTTTTCCAAGGACAACAAGGAGACCATCGCAAATGGTCTCTAAAGGGATCATCCCCTTCTTCCCAGTGTGAAAGTTCAAGACGACAAAACACACAGCGCACCACATCTTCTCGGTTCAAGTAATAAAAACGGCTTTTGCAAGTTTGTGTCGACAAAAAGCCTGCAGGTCAGGATTCAAATGTTAACCAACGATCATGTTCTGATTTTAAATTTAACCCACGTGGTAAACCAACTTGCTCACTTGTTGTATTTGGTACTAACGCCATGTGTTATAATAAAACTTTTTCTTATTGTAAGATATTAACGTTGCACAGAGTACTTTAAAGCACAATGTATGCTTGTTCACTGTCTGTTCATTACGTTAATGGCGCATGAGGACACCTAAAAGCAAACAAAATAACCAATCACTCAATCAATCAATCAATACTTGTAAATAAAACTTTAACGTTCATTGGCATTAATATATCAAAACACCATAAAAATTATAATAAATTGTATGAAGGCACTAACAGTAACCCATGTACTTATTTTCTTTTTATAAAATTGCTGTCATTTTCATTCCCCTTTAACCAATACATATACAAAAAATAATAATGTCATGTCATTTTGTCCAGATTATCATGTTCAAACCTGTGAATATTCGTTGAGTTCATAGGGTACAAATTTCCTCATTTTTCTACTAGAAAGCGCTATAGAGTTTAAGGAGATTAGATATCTAACATCTAACCTCCTTGACTTTCATAGTCAAGGAACAACTAAATTCGACATGCAAGCTACCCTCTGTGTGTCAAATAACAAAGCTTGCACCCGGCAATTATACCGGGTGAGTTAGCCGAGGTCGTTGCGGCATGACTGTTGGCAGTCGCTCACATCCGGGAGGCGAGGAGGTTCGAATCCCCCCGCCGGCAACCTTGAAGATGGTCTTCTGTGGTTTCCCATCTTCCTTCCAGGCAAATGCCGGGGTTGGTCCCTAACTATAGGCCACAGCCGATACCTTTCAACTCCTCGACCCTCCCATCCAACATTCCTCCCCAACAGTACTTGTAGCTCACCCATTGGGTGTCCGTCTCGAAGCAGCTACAAAACTGGCGAGCCGAACATGTCCTCGGACACTCCCGGCACTAAAAGCCATACGCTAAAAAAATTATCATTATTATTATTATTATTATTATTATTATTATTATTATTATTATTATAGGGAATGACATGTCAGATAAATTAAAATTTTTGATTTTTACAAAATCCAATATGGCCTTGTACTTTCCCGGTATACAACCAATATGGTCTTGTACCGGTTGCCAATACATAGTCATTAATCAAGAAAGCAATCATCGTCCTAGTCAAGCACAGGTAATGAATTTTTTGTCTACGAGTTTTCAGTAGTGGTAAAATGGAATAGCATTTTATGTTAGGCTTACCTGAGTTTTAAATAGTTCACTGCCTGGAATCAATGGTTGCACTTTACTGCGTCTCGGGTTTTCAGCGACTGCTACGGCGGTAAGGCTTTTCTTTCCAAGTTTCAAAAAATAAATAAAATAAACCGTTATAAATACCTAAATTCAGGTTAGTACATGCATTTCATAAAATAAAATATGAAACAAAAAATGAAACAAGTTAGTTTAAAAAAATAATCCCACCTTCACTTGCAGTGGCTTGTTGCTGTTTCCTTCTAGTGGGCTCAAAAGTAAACTGGTGTCTTGTATCTCAGACATGTAAGGTATACCGGTTATCTGCAAACAAATAAATTTTAAAAAATCAATAATTACCTAATCAATAACTACAAATTTAAGGTTCATTAGCATGGCATTATTAAAATAATCATTCATTGGTACTTACCAAAAAATAAAAGGATTTTTCTTCCACAACTCTACTGTATACGTCCGTGTGCTAAAATGGCAAGTGCATGACTAACGCAATCGTTATCAGTTAGCCTTGCAACAGAAAAAGTTGTATTGTCTCAGCGTTTTGACCTTGAATGGTTCTCTGTCTCTCTCTCGCCCGTTTTCCCACGCCTCTTCACATTCCTCAATCTGAATAAGATTCGTGTACCTTATACTAGTTTCATGTTTTTAATAAGGAACCGAAATGGCTACCTCTTATACATCGGTAGTCCTACTGTCTCAGAACCAAAATGGCGGTCTCTGCTTAAACAGCACACCTGCTAGCCACCATGAGGCAAGTAAGCTGATATCACACTTCCTGCTGACGTAGACATTCCTGCCTCGTCAGCACCAGCAATAGCTCTCACGAGTCCTCTGGCTAGGTACAATATTCAGTCACCAGTGAGCTGGACTGTGTGCGTGTTAGCATTCAAAACATGTGTGTGTTTTATTATTATTATTATTATTATTATTATTATTATTATTATTATTATTATTATTATTATTATTATTATTATTATTATTATTATTAAACATTTTGCTGTAATAATAATTACTAGCAAGCGGCCATCCTCAATACATGATCATGTTAACCACATACTTTCATCCTAAAACACATGACTTTACCCAGTTCAATATTTAGTTTATAACATTTCAGGCCAATGACCTTACCGTTTTGGCTCCTTGCGTACATGCACATGACTTGGTCGAGCAAATGTTATAGGTTTCCATATTCTAAAACCATTTACTGTGCCAGACAGCAGTCTCGCTTATCACCGTTTACTAGCATGTTAAAGATCCCCTTCAGGGGTAAAAATAAATTCCTAGCACACTTAACACATTTTCAAATATTCGCCTTTATCCGTCATAGGAAATGTCACAAAACCAACCCTCATAAGCTGCCCCCGCCATCCCACCGAAATAGCTATTCATTTCTTCCGGGCACGGTCACCGAGATCGCCAACGTCTAAGAATCACTTGGTCATATCCTACAACCGTCTGTTGTGTCAGAGAGCGATCTCGCTCATCACCGTTAACTAAAACGTTAAAGATCCCCTTCAGGGGTAAAAAATCTTAGCATTTTTGTCACATTTCAAAATATTCGCCTTCATTCATTCGTCATAGGAAAAAATATCGAAAAGCAATCCCTCGTTTTGCCATACATCGCCCCCGTCGAAATAGCCATTTTCAGTATCCACCATGCTCAGTCATAGCCTCGTTGGAACATGTGTCAAGCGCTACCGGCTCTCTGTCTATAAACATGCTTTTATTTTAAAAAAAAAACCTATTTTTTGTCCTAGAGACTTGACATTTATTTTCCTGGTAGAGGGGGTAGGGACCTTTCATTCATGTCAAACAAACTTATTTGTCAACGTGTTAGGTTCCAAAATAGTAAAAATTCAAAATTTAAGGGTTTTCAAAAAATCTCAAAATATAAAAAAGTTGTATTATAAAAAATAAAGGTCATAGGGATCATTGGTTTGAACTATAGCACAACATTCTATCATGTTTGGTTTTCAAACTATCGCCTACTTTCGAAAACAAAAATTTTCAAAAAAAATGAAAAATATAACGAGTGGTCTATAGGAAAGAGGACGTCAGCTTGAGTCCAACGACACCTCATTTGTTAAAATCCGACCATCCGTTCGCCAATGATCACCAATGTTCGCGAGAAAGTAGACTATCATTTTGTTTTTCCTCCTACACCCTTGAAACTTGCTGCCCGCCTAAAGGGCATACCCACCTTTCATTAACGTCAAACAAACCTTTTTTTTTTCCAATTCACCGTTTCCAAAATAACACCAATCCAAAAAACCAAAGGTTTCAATTTTATTTAATACCAACACACATGCTTAGCCTAGAGAACGTCATCCGAACGCCAACAATACCTCGTTCGTTAATATCTGACCACGCGTTCGGGAGATATCGCCCAAAGTTTATATGAAAGCAGGTGGTGAAGTAGAACCTACAACCTAGCACTACTACACAGTTTTAGTCCTAGAGGCTTGAAATTTATTTTGCCGGTAGAGGGGGTCAGGGCCATTCATTTATGTCAAACAATTTTTTTTGTATAGTTCCTAGTTTCCAAAATATAGGAATTTCAAAATTTGACTGTTTTCAAAAATACATAAAAAAATAAAAGAGTTTTATTATAAAAAATAAAGGACATAAAGACCATTCGTTTGAACCATAGCACAACGTTCTATCATGTTTGGTTTCTAAACTATCGCCCACTTTCTAAAACAAAAATTTTCAAAAAAAAATCAAAAATATAATACGTGGTCCATAGGAAAGAGGACGTCAGTCAGAGTCCAACGACACCTCATTTGTTAACATTCGACCTTGGGTTCACGAGATATTGGCTTGGACTCACGCGGCGGCCATGACACTGGTTAGAACCCCTCGCTCTCCCCTACTAAGCTGTAAAACACCAGTCTTCAAAACACCATTTGTTACATTGTGAAGCATATCATCTGCTAGGTAAAACTCGCATTGAGCAGGCATTTTCTGAAGCTGCTCGATTACAAGCAGTAAAACATAATGAGATCGTGTCTTCAAACAGGCAGAATGCGCGACGACTCATTCAATCTGTAGTATTTCTCAGTACACAAGAACTAGCCTTCCGTGGGCATAGAGAAGATGAAAGTTCTATTAACAAGGGTAATTATTTGCAATTGTTGAATGTGCTCGCTCAAAATGAGTCGATAGTTAGAGACCATTTACAGTCATCATCATTATTAAAAGAAACATCTCCAGACATTCAAAATTACTTGATATAAGTTAAAACAATTGCATTAAATGAAAAATCAAATCAGAAAAAAATGTAGCCCCCTTTCTATCCATACAAGCGGATGAGACATTAGACGTGTCGTGTAAGAGCCAGATAAGCATAATATTTAGACATAGTGTGGATGATAGAATAGAGGAGAGATTCGTCAGATTTTATGACGTTTCCAAGTATAAAACAGCTGCGGGATTGTCAGAAGTCGTGCACAAAGTTTTACTTGACTGGGAAGTAAATGGAGAAAAAAGGCGTAAGCCAGACATACGATGGCGCAGCTGTAATGGCAGGCAGATAAGGGGGAGTTCAAAAGCTAATGAAATAAGTAGGGGGATGGTAGGGCTTCTGCTTCACTAGACACTCCTGTGCCCAACAAACCAACATGGCCGCCGCGCGAAGTTGAAATAATTAATATCTCTCAAACGCATGGTCCGATGTTGACAAATGAGGTGTCGTTGGACTCGGGCTAACGCCCTCTTTACAACGGACCACTCATTTCAACCCCTAAATAAAACCTACCCCTACTAGGGGGTGAAATTGTAATTTTTTAGTGAAAGTCTCCTTTCAAATGCGACATGTATAAGCTGCGCTGCTAAAATGAACTTAAACGTTGTTGCTCATATAGCGCATGCGTTTTTCTGGCTGTCGCTATGGATGAACATTTTTGTTTTTGTTTTTTACGCATGCGCACTTGGGATTTTTGTAAGAGGGCGAGCTCTTTGAAAAAAATTATTGATAAGAAGGGGTTTTGGTGGTGAGGAGAGAACCAGATAGTCGCCTATTTTCCTACGAAGTTTGCCGATATTTCTCGAACGCAAGGTCGGATTTGGACGTGTGACGTGTCAAATCGCTTGTCTCAAAGCCCTATACATGTTATTAATAGGTTAAAGTTTTGAGAATGAGGGAAACAGGCTTTTTGGGGGTAAAACCGTGATTTTAGACTTTTTCCGATATTTCACGAATGCATGGTCGGATTTGGTCCTATGACGTGTCAAATGGCTTGTCTCGAAACCCTCTTTATGTTGGTAATAGGTTAAATTTTTGAGAATGAGGGAAACGGAATGTTTTGGGGTAAAACCGTGATTTTAAACTTTTTGCTATATTTCGCGAACCAATTATGGTAGAGGCGTGTACGAGGGGTCCAAAGACTCGGGGTGACGTCCTCTTTGCTATGGACCACTCGTTATAATTTAAAAAAATAAAAATTGGAAACTCTATTTTGGGGCAAACACGTGTTTTTTGTGATTTTGTCGATATCTCACGAAGCAATAACGCTAGAGGCATGTACGATGGGTCCAAGGATTCGGACAGACGTCCTCTTTGCTATGAACTACTCGTTGTAATTTTAAAAAAAATTGGAAACGCGATTTTGGGGTAAACACGTGTTTTTTGTGATTTTTGCCGATATCTCACGAACCAATAACGCTAGAGACATGTACGAGGTGTCCTAGGACTCGGGCTGACACCCCCTTTCAAATGTGGTAGATATTTTTTTTCAAAAAATAATTCACATGGGTCTAACGCCATACATGTTGAAAAAACGTTTTCTTTTTCTTTACCTGTTTATAATGTTTATAAAGCGTGGCGGTTGAGAGAGACGATACGGCTGGGTGTGTGTTTTTCAACGAACCTGTCGCTAACCACAAGGACCATGCTTAATAGATCAATCGCTATTTCGGCGGGTCGGTGTATGACAGAGCGAGGGTGCGTTTTTCTGATATTTTACCTTTGACTTGTAAACGGTGATGAGAACTTGATTCTATGTTGGTCGAAGCGAGTAGAGAAAACAAACTTGCCGAGGAGGTGAAGGTCATTTGAGCTTATTGGAAGGCATTGATCTGACTTGACAACAAGTGCAATGGAAAAAATGACCAAGACGCTTGAAGGTGAAATAATCTGACCATCGTGGTGGCAGGGGAGTGTGAAAGGCATGCACACACGTGTGAGATGGCATGTACGCTAAACCAGTGACATACTGTTTTGCTTCGTACGTGACAAAATGCAAGTTCAGGTGAAATTTGATCTACCGCAGGTGTTCGCTTGGGTGTTATCTGTCCACGTGCGCGATAACTGTTAACAAGTTACATCCTGTTTTGCTTCGTACGTGACAAAATGCAAGTTCATGTGAAATTTGATTCGCCACAGGTGTTCGCCTGGGACGTTAGCTGTCCACGTGCCTGATAACAGAATGGTCAAAGCGTGGGAAAAAAAAAGATTATACATGCAACGTAGCATATATAAAGACATGTCGTTATCATTTCCACGCTCACTTAGGTGACTACCTTTGAACACACTGCGTTTATCAGTTTTGGTGTTGGTGGAAAATACTTAACCTTGTTGTGGGGTAGGTATATATTTATTCATTTATATATTTATTGATTTTTATATAAATACATGCAATTATTTATGGATTAGGTAATTAATGATTTTATTTATTTATTTGTTTGCAGATAACGTGTATAGCCTACCTGTCGTGTGTCTGTGGGAACGATATTAAAGAAAGAGAGAAAGACAGAAAAGAAAACCATTTCCATACTAGCCCACGAGACGGGAATATAGCAAAGCATTACACGTCAAGGTGAGATTTGTTTCTTTTTAATATATAACCTGTTTGATTTTGTTTTGTTAATGAAATGCATAAACTATATGGAATGGACATACTTATGGTGGTTTATTTTATTTCTTTTTAGATATTTGAAGAAAAAAAGGGTTCACTGCTATAGCAAATACAGTTGAAAACCAAGTGGCTTTAGAGTGGAACCATTGTCAAGCAGTCTACAGGTGAAAACTCAGGTGAGAGTGTTCTTTCTAAAATAATGTCATTTGCTACTGCTACCGATACGTTAACTCGGGAACCCATAAACAGTTGTTTTAAATCGCGTGTGTGCTCTGGCCGCGTGGTCAATGTTAGAAAAAGTTTGATTCCCAAAGAATTTTTACAATCTTGTTTTGAAATTTTTAAAATTGAGATTTGTACAGCACAAAGGTTGCATACGGCTTTAAAGGTGAATACAGAACTGGTGTGCGATTTCATATATAAAAAGAATGACGTGGAGCATAAAGAGACATTTTATATTTGCAGTAAAATGCAAGAGCTATTCATAGCCCATAATTTGGAACAGTGGTATGAGACCCACGTGGTGAATGCCTTGCTATCAAAATTTGATAAACTGCAACAAGGACCGAGTGGTCTAGCCTTAGACAAAATTCATCATTTGCAAATCAACATTTGTCAATTCAACCCGTTGAATGCTGGGTCTAGCTATATTAAAACACCACCAGCAATAGCATTGAAAAAGGCTGTGGTGAATATTAAGAATTATGACAATGATTGCTTCCTGTGGTCTGTGGCCGCGTATTTGCAGCCAGCACAAGACCGTAATGGTTCTCGACCAGGAAAGTACAAGGCCAAGTTTGATGAATTGAAACAAACTTTAAATTTAACTCGAGTATCGTTCCCTATGGACTTAACCGAGATCCATAGGTTTGAACAAGACAACCAGGACTTTTCGTTCATGGTGTATGGCCTTAATGGTAATGAGATTGTGGGTCCTCTTTATGCATCAAAAGAACCAAAACGTCACCACATTCATCTTTTATATCTGTCTGAGGGAGAGGTGAATCACTATTGCCTCATTAAAAGCTTGAGTAGATTGCTAAGCAGACAAGTGTCTAAATATAAATGTAAAAAGCATATTTGTGATCGATGCTTGCAATATTTTAAAACCCCTACGCTTTTGGAACGTCATAGGGTAGATTGCGTTACTCAGGAAGCGGTGAGATTGATATTGCCACAAGGGGACAAGGCTGTGTTAAAGTTTAAGGACATTCATAAGCGTGACACTGTCCCCTATGTGGTGTATGCAGATTTCGAAGCTCTCACTACACCCATGGCGGGATGTGAACCAGATCCCTCTATGAGCTCAACCACACCCATTCAAAAACATGAACCTTTTGCCATAGGATTTAATGTGATGTGTGCCTATGACCCCACACAATCCGTTTACAAATACCGCGAGGGGCCAGATTGTGCCAAATGGTTCTTGGATGAACTTGTCAAGTTGGCTCATAATGTACAGGAAATACTGGACCACCCAGTACCCATGAGCCTATCTCCAGAACAACAGCAGCAGTATGAGCATGCCACGACATGCCATATTTGCGAAAAGCCTATTTTAAGTGGAGAGGAAAAAGTCAGAGACCACTCACATTTTACAGGGGAGTTTCGGGGAGCTGCGCACAGCAAATGCAACTTGAACTTTCCAGCTCCTCGCTTCATCAGTGTCTTTTTCCACAATCTGGCAAATTATTACATTCAGTTTTTGATTCGTGAATTGGGTCATGTCAACAAGGGCTCGTTTACCATTATTCCCCAAAACCATGAGCGTTTTACAGCCCTGACATGGAGGTTGAGCGACTTTAGCATTCGATTTTTGGATTCCTTTAAGTTTATGGCATCCTCGCTAGACAGCCTTGTGAATGGCTTGAATGAGGAGGAATTAAAAAATACTAGAATGCATTTTAATGATCCTGAGCAATTTCAATTGTGCATTCGGAAAGGTATATTCCCGTATGATTTCTACAATAGCTGGGACGTGTTAAAGCAAAAAAAACTCCCACCACAAGAGAAATTTTACTCGAAACTAACACGGAGTACCGTTTCCGATGAAGACTATGCACATGCATGTCAAGTTTGGCGAGTGTTTGGCACGAAGACGCTAAGTGAATATGCTTTACATTACCTAAAACTGGATGTATTGCTGCTCACTGATGTTTTTGAAAAATTCCGTGAGTTGTGTCAACACATTTACGGTCTTGACCCGGCTCACTATTATACGAGTCCTGGGCTCTCGTTCGATGCCGCATTGAAATACACTCAAGTGGAATTGGATTTACTCACTGATGTAGACATGGTTCTATTTTTTGAAAAGGGCATTCGTGGCGGTTTTCTGTCACTTAACCAGCGCCATGCCAAAGCGAACAATGTCTACATGCCTGATTATTCACCAGACAAACCAGAATCGTACTTAATGTACTATGACGTGAATAATTTGTACGGTTACGCCATGAGTCAGCCTTTGCCCTATGGGAAGTTTGCTTGGCTGACAGACAAACAAGTGTCAGAATTTGATGTGAACATGGCTAGCCAAGAAACAGGCCGTGGATATGTGCTAGAAGTGGATATTGAATATCCATCATCCTTGTATGATGAACATGCCGATTTCCCATTCTGCCTTGAGCAAATGGTTCCCCCTGACAGTAAAGTGAAAATTGAAATACTCATGGGCACACTTTACAACAAAAATCGGTATGTGCTACATATCCAAATGTTAGTGCAATGCCTCGCCCAAGGCTTGGTGTTGAAGAAAGTCCACAGGGGTATTTCTTTTGCTCAAAAAGCATGGCTTGAGCCATACATGCGACTCAACACAGAGCACCGACAAATGGCAACACAGCAGTTTGAAATTAATTTTTTTAAATTAATGAACAACTGCATTTATGGCAAGTCTATGGAGAATGTCCGCAAATACCGTGACATTAAATTGGTGAATGTCTGGGAGGGGCAGTGGGGTGCCCGGCGGTACATTGCCAAGCCAAATTTCAAATCGATCAAAATTATCGATGAGGATTTGGCTACTATTGAAATGAGTAAGACCAGCGTGACCATGGATAAACCCATTTACTTGGGTCAAGTCATTTTAGACTTTTCTAAATCGCTCATGTATCGATTCCACTATGAGTTTGCCAAACGCCATTTTGAGAACGTCTCTCTTTTGTATATGGACACGGTCTCATTCATTTACAACATTCGCCACTGCAACCCCTATGACGTCATGAGGCAACATAGTGACTGGTTCGACACCTCTTGCTATAGCGCTGACAACGTGTTTCAGCTGCCCCTAAAAAACAACAAGGAAATGGGCGTTTTAAAAGATGAATGCGGTGATTCCATTATGACGGAATTCGTAGGTTTGGCTTCAAAAATGTATGCTTACCGCACACTCGACTGTAAGGAAGCCAAGAGAGCAAAAGGTGTAGGTAGGGCAGTGGTAAAATCGCTACGTGTTAATGACTATCTAGCGGTTTTACGCACTGGCAAAGCTATGTCTCATACACAGTGCAGGATACAATCAAGCAACCATCATTTGTATCTTGTGGAACAGAGAAAACGCACCCTAGCTTCCATGGATAACAAACGTGTGTGGGCTGATGACCTGCTCACCAGCCTACCCTGGGGTTATGATCTCAAGGAGGAGGAGGTGTGATTTCACTGTTTAATCGTTTATGGGACATAGCTTTATGTAACTTGTAGATTTAGTATTTTGTAAATATTGGTTTCTGTCATTGTAAATAGTAGATTTTGTAAATAGTGGCAATCCACTTGGACCTTTTGCTCTTTAAAAAAGTTGTGTGCAACCTTATTTTTTTAAAATTTTTTGATTGGTAAATAGTGTGATTCTTGTAATGCTGTACAAAATTGATTTTTTTGTAAATATGAAATAAGTAAGATTTTTAGTAACTTTAATAACTAGTATTTAATTATTTTTCGTAATGTAAATGATAAACTAAAAAGTTCTTTTGGGATGAGTGAGCATGTCGAGAATGTGCTTTTGGGAATAAATAAAGTGGTTGTGTTTGTTCCCAAAGACAGGTGTGAATGTATGAGTGGAGAGAGAAAGCTTATGTATATGGTTGACCAGAGCAAACACGGTGAGGTAGGGTGGGTGGATGGGGAGGGGGTAAATGGTCACTTATATACTCATTTTGTTTTAAATAGTTTCGTTTTTTCATTGAAATGTGGCAGTCAAAAGACATTATTTTTGTAAAAACAGTCTTACCTGCAGTAGTCGTAGACCTCGACGTTTCTCCAAACACACATTAACACATTGCAGTATTATCAAGGTCAAGCACTCGCATCAACATCATTGGCAAATCTCAACTTTCGACATACACCAAATGGAAAGAATATGAAAACAGCAAAATGAAAATTCCATGTTTCCATATCACCAAAACAGCAAAACTTAAAACGGACATTTTTAAAAACTGGAAATGGCCATGTGTGAAATTTGAAAATTCAAAAACTTCAAACGGACATTGTTTAAAATGTGTCATCAGCAAAATGGAAAAATCCATATCATCAAAAACGTTAAACTTGAAACGAACGTTTTCAAAAACTGTAAATTGCAAAATGATAAATGACAGTGTGTGGAATTCATCATGTGTGAAATGTGTAAAATGAAAAAATCAGCCATCAACATCACGATTTCTTAAAATTAAAAATAACAAAACATCGTGCTCTGGAAAACTTTTGTTTTTATTTCATAGTCATAGTGAATTGACAAAAGAAAAATAGAATACAAACAAATCCCAATTCCTCACTCCTCAATGTTTATGTCCATGCATCATCAACTTTCCTTTCATAGCACTCATGACAATCAGGGCTGCCATTCTTTCACCCACTGAGGCATCATTGGATGTGAAACGTTGTTTAGCTTTCTTTAATAACAATTTATCTGCCACATGTCTTAAACCAGGATGACTATGGCGATAAGAAAGGTCATGTTCCTTGCATGCTTGATCCAAAAGATTAATGGGTACATCACCACGTTGTAAACGTTTTTCGAGACGAGTTCCAGGGCCACAAAAACGATAACCTGGAAGATGGATTTCGAAAGGTAAGTATTGAATCACTTTGTCAATGACGCCATTGCCAGTACAGGTCTGGCATATCCTTTTCCATCGATGGTAAAAAGGTTTGGTCTTCCTCCTCCTCTGTGGACGATGTTTGTGTTTGTTGTTGTTGTTGTTGTTGCTTTTTCTCGCCATGACACCCGTGGAATGATTCAACAAAGTCTTTACATGGACTTTTATGACCGTGATACAGTTTCACTAGCTGGCAAGTCGCACACTGACGCATAGACGGTATTTTTGCCATGGCCACTTGCTTATGGTGATCGTAATCCGTACAGGGTTGCAATTCACTCAACACAGGGTCTTGAGTCCATGATTTTGGTACATGTTGCCAGATTTCTTTGACCGCGTTGGCGGCCACATAATAAATGAACGACTTGGGCAGCGCCAAGAGTTCCTCTTTGGTAAAACTGTCTAGTTTCTTTTTGCACACAAAGAACTTGCCGATGGCTTTGTCCGTAGCATTGCCTTTCTCCATGGTATCACGTGCTGTAGATGTTTACACGTCGCTTGTAGAAATCTCACTGACGTCATTCACAGGTAAATCTTGAGTTATAATTTTGTTCAACAACTCCCAGCAGGCATGGGTGGTTAACCAATGAAAGAGATGCCACGCATGTGATAGGGCTGTATGGGTAATGTTGCCACAGGAACAAGTATCCATGAGCGTTTGCAGGGAGGGGCAGCCCAACTCCATGAGGTCGATACATTGACAGTAAGACGCCAAAAATGGTTGCAACCATTGACGTTTTTCATTACCTTTCACAAATACCACATTGGCCGAGGACAAGTGTGCTTTCATGACCACATCCAAATATTTATAGGAAATGGTTCCCTGATTCCAGTCTAGTTGCCTATGATTTTCAATCCACTGGGTTTGTTTACGGTCTTTTTCACACAACAAATCAAAAGCATGGGGTGGTTTAAATAGCAAATGCGTAGCTTGTGATATCCAAAACGTGGTACAATCGATCATGGCCACTTGTTTAAATATAAATTTGTTGTCACCAATTTTAAACCCTTGGCAATCCACAATGAGTGTGCGCAACATGTTGACGCTTGCCTGGACCAAGTTCAACTGACGACTGACTGACGATCAGGTGTGATCATGACATAGACTTACCTGCCATGCTAGTTTCAAAAAACAAGGTTAGGGTAGGACAGTGGGGACATGCAAAAATTAGAATTTAAGAATTACATCATTTTATTATCATAACACGTCTTACAGGCTTTTCTCATTTTAGGATAAGGGCGATAGCAACTGATACAACAATATAGTCTCTTGTGTTTGTAACGTCCATAACACTGATGATGTCCCAATGTCTCTAAACTAGGCGTTTTTGATGGTGAGCTGCTCACCGAAGCACCATGGATACCATACGGCCCACATGTATCGTAACTTGTTTTTTTTTTCATCACCCAGAGACACAAGTGAGGGATAGCTTGAATGACAGGGTATATTTCCCACTTTCATTCTACACAGGTAGGGGCAGGTGGGTGACCAGCGCTGATGTTCCTGCATGGGTTCATCGCCCTCCTGCCATTGGTCTATAATGATGGGACAAAAGGCACATTTCACTTCATCTCTTGTTTTTAAATAGTAGAATCCAGCGGCCGCCAAGGCTTGAGGGTTTATGAAAGGCACTGGCCATGTGGCAAAAGTCTTGAAACGTTGTTCCTCAGAGTTTACATTCATGGATGTAACGTCTCTTGAGGCTTTAAAGCAAGACATGACTGAGTGGCTTGACGTGGGTTGACCTGTTATTTATACACTCGTCACTTGGTTGGACAGTGGATAATAGTTGACTTGTTTGTGGTGAATAATCAAACAGTAGGCCGTCGTATTGGCTGGTACATTGTCATGCGTTTCAAAATCTAGTCGAATGTCGATATTGGATGGCTTGACAGACTCTTCCAGGTAAGAACAGTCAAAGACAATCAGTGGTGCTCTTGCCTTAAACGCTTGGGGTAGTAGCATGGGGCCGTTCTTTTTTTGATAATACGACCATCAAAATTTAGAAAACAAGTCGTACAGAGGGCCAAACTTATTTTTTGAAAAATCCAAATCCAGTCCTTCATAGGGAAACACAGCTCCGTTGAGGAAAAGACGTGCATTTCTCAATTGCAGGTGATCAAATTGCGTGGCATCTTTGGTTTGTTGATACTTGCGATTCGTTTGAAAACCCACGATCAGGTAGAGAGGTCTCTCTGTATAGCGAGCTGTTTTTACAGACCAACTATGTGTGTTGGTGGTGGGCAATAGCGGATACTCATGGAGTGCCCAGCTTCTAAATTCCATGGGTAGAGGCATATCTCTCTTTACCATTTTGAGTATGTCCAGTTTTTTGCTATCTTCAAGGGTCACATGAGGCACTTTCCATAGCAAGCGTTGTAGTTGAATTTTTGAATCGATGGGGGCATTGTCGGCTCCCTTGAGTGCATTATTATCACTCCTGTCTCTCACTAGGTAAAGCACTTGCCTTGCGTTAACCACAATGCGTTGGTGATCTTCAGCAAAGCCTAGAATCAGTTTAAGAGGTAAATATCCAGTAAAGGTCCCATCGGCGTGTACCATCCAGTCATTGGTCGAGTCAGGACACCAACCTGCCATGCAAAGTGTTTTACCTTCTTCCTCACTATAAGAGGGGTATAGTTTCATGACACTGGAAATGCCCACATTTCGAGTGCTATCCACCACGATATCGTTAATGACATACCGCACTTCAGAAAACAGAAAGGCCAAACCATGGTTGGCCAACTTGGATGTGGTGGGTGTAGAGCCATCGGCTTTGGTGAGCCGACCTTCAATCTGAATAACACTTTCATGCGGTAGGGTGTAAATATCTTGGTTGTTGATAACAAATTGAATTTCATCATTGTTATTGAGTCCAGGTGTTTGAGCTTGATAGGAATGGAGATCAATTCTTACCACTCCTGGTTGTTCCTCGATGCGGTTCGCTATCTCTAGGATAGAATTCATTATGAGGGTTGACGTGGTAACCCAAATGCTGTAAAATCTGCTTGCCTTGAGATGTTAACGTGTATTCACGTGGCAAACAACTAACACTATTCCTAGACGGTGTTGTTGCTTTATACACAAATTTCATAGTGGCTTTAGCACCAACTTGTAAGTCACTGGTGTGGTGGAATCTAGATCAATGAGTTGTTGATCTCTATTGATCAGTCTTAATGTTATATTACTAATACTATCAACAGCCACAGGATGAAAAAGCACCACTGGAGGGTTTTCACGAATAATATACCCATTGGGCGATGTCACAATAAAGTCATAAAGCGAATGCGATGGTTCTTGATTGGTGTACACTTGGCTAATAATATTACACGTCACCGACACATGATGGTCCTCAATGAATTTCACTTCATGGTCCGATTCATGTTTTTTGTTGGGCTCCAACACACGTGGTTTAAATCCTAGTAATGGGCCAATGGAATCGGGGTGTGTTTTAAAGTCAATGTTGAAGGTAGAGAAAATACTGCAGCAATGAGTGTTAGTATTGCCTACAAGTTCAAACTTGTGCGTTCCATCGAGAAATGACTTTAAACCATACTGATTGATCAACACCACATAAATGTGTTCATAAATATCATCGATCGTGTATCCACCAGAGTTCAGGGTGAGCACAGAATCATCATAGTAAAACTTGTTGTTCACATTTTCACGTATGTTGTATATTCGATTGTACGTTTCAAGAGAAACAAGTCCTAAACCATAGGGGTTTTCACTCAATTCGATAGGCGGGTAAAAGTCTAGGCTGACTTCAGGTCCACGTCCATGCACTGTAAACGTTTTACTTTCTGCCGACATACTGGTGGCGTTTTTGCTTATGCTGCGTCTTATATAAAAAAATTAAACACAAACGTCCACACTGTTGGCTGTTAAACGTTTGCTCACGTTTCACATTATAATATATCTTGATCCTGTTTCCAAAATAGGTCACTAGTTCCATGGGCGGGGGCAAATTCCCAAAACTGTCAAAGTACCATACCGTGGATCCCTCTTTGACATAAGCTACATAATGCGTTCCTGGTCCTCGGTGATCATCCAAATTGACAACAGCACATTCCTGTTTCCAGGGTCGTGGGGGTAATTGGTTTCGCATAAACACACCTCGAAAATGAGAAAGCTTTAGTTGTTTAGCATAGCTTTCCACTTGTTGATGCGTCAGGGCATGTCTCGCTGTGGCTGAGGTTATTTTTTTTTTTTAATATTTCGAAATGGCGAAATCCCAAATCCTTGTTGATAAAAGGCTGGCTTTAAATTGGCATTTCTAGCCCCCATGGCAATCGCTTCCATCGTTTCATTGTGTCGCTGACTTTCTTTGAGTTGTTGCTTGCCCTGCTGCGCGGCTTTAATGGTTTTCGCCACTGCACTGGCACCGCCCAAAAGTGAACCCAGAGCAGCCAAACCAGCAAATAATGCAGGTAAAAATCCAGCTCGTTTTGGGACGGGAATCACTCGCCCTTGGTATGAAACCTGTCGCCGACGTTTTGGAATAACATGTCTCTGTGCTGCTCGAAGGGCTTTCCTTATGGTCAATACATTATTTTTTCTTTTTTTTCTTTCGCAAGGGCTTGTCCTCGAATGTTGTAAGCCCAGGCTTTGCCAAGGACAACGTCCTTTTTTTAGTCTTTCTCACTGCATACCTTTGTTTCACCATGATGATAATGACCAACAACCTTTCACACGAAAGTTTAAATCACAACTAACGTCAGATGGTTATTTCATGGCTGTATATTCCAATTCCACATAAAGTGGGAAATCGTTTATGGTTTTTCCCGCTTGCTTTTCATCCCATGTCAACATGAGATGAAGAGATAATTCGTCACCTGCATTGACCATTTCATGGTCATGGACCAACATCCTATGACCATTTATCTTTATTTGTAAATGGTTGTCATCAGGTATGGCATATTTGATGTGAATGGTTCCATCATAGTGTAATCGATAGTGGCTTAAACCCGAAGCAAGCACATAGGTCAAGTGCTGATCATGGACTAGCGGTAAATGGTTTCTGTCATTCACAGGTTTTTCATTTGTCTGATACACTAAAAACACAGATGGGATAAATTTATAAAGCCTTTTCATTTCATGGGTCACGTAACGCTTGGTACAAACATCGTCTTCGTCTTGTGGGTCTTCCACGTGAATAATCCGATGGTGATTAGCGCTATAGCCATTCACCATAAGCTGGGGCACTTTGTCATAAAACTCATACACTTTGTTATCCACATACTTTTTCGTAGTAACGTCTGTAGACACTTGAGGATGTTTTACATGGGTTAACCGCTTTCCCTTAAAGTCATAATCTCCCTGTTTTGTGCGTGGCACTACTGACCTATCCACATAGTGTTTATTAGCAGGATCTGTTTCCTGTTTAGGATCATGTATGGGGACAGGCCTACCTTTGGCCATCAACGCACGTCCAAAGACATCCATCGTCAACCTGTAGTAGCAGTCTACTGTTTCTATGACAAGGTTCGGTGTCCTGTCTATAGACAGCCGGCTAGCCTGTCTAAGCCTTAGTTGACATGAAGATTATTAAGCAGCAAGAGTCATTCCCCGTGGGGGACATGGTTTCCCATCTCTGTCCCACATCACGTGAACAACGCCATGGTTCACTGTTTCCATCTTCCATTCGCTGCATCATTGTGGGGCCTTCCGGCTGTGGAAAGACTAATCTTTTGCTAACGCTCATTACAGCGCCCAATGGTCTGCGTTTTCAAAATATTTATATTTTTGCAAAATCTCTCTACCAACCCCTCTACGTGTTTCTGGATCAAGTCATGTCTGGATTACAAAAAGAGAATATGGGTTATTTTACATTTTCCATGCAAGAAAATGTGATTTCACCGGATGAGGTAAAGCCTGATTCACTCATGATTTTCGATGATGTATCCACTGAACGTCAAGGCATCATTCAAAGCTATTTCAGCATGGGTCGCCACAAACATATCGATTGCTTCTATCTTGGGCAAACGTATTCTAAAATGTCCAAACAGTTGATTCGTGACAATGCCAATGTCATTGTTTTATTTCGTCAGGACGAGAGGAACAGTCGTCACATTTATAATGAACATGTGAATCCGGATATGACCTTTCAAATGTTTACAGAATTGTGTGCCAAGTGCTGGAACACTCAACGTCATGCCTGTTTAGTGATTGACAAACAAAGTGAACTCAACCTAGGACGGTATCGCTTAGGGTTTGATCATTTTATTGCTATTTAAGGCCTTGTCTCATTCCCCGGCAAGTCATTTGCCAAGACACCATGGCGTTAGCAGAGAGTCAATTAAAAAAGCATATTATTAGAACAAAAAATACTATTCGCCAAAAGTTTCGTCAATTGAAACAATCACGTGCCAATCATGCTTTGTTTATTCAACAACATTTAGCACCTCCGCTAAAAGCCATGTTGAAACCCTCTTTCAAGCCATCTGAAACTCTACCCACCGTTTCACAAGCCACGCAGACGCTGCACGAGGACCCTGAGGAAGAGGAAGAGGAACAGGAAGATTTGACTAGTGTTAGTGAAGTTGAGGATGAGGAGGAACAAGTGTTTACGCCTCAAAAAAAGGCCGCACCCCTTGCAGAGTTTTTGAGAAAAAAGAAATCCTTGGCCATGGTCGAAACACCTTGCCCTTCCAGAGCGTCTCCGTTTTCACAACTCTTGGCCACCCCTCAACATAAAGCTCAACTGAAAAACATTTTAATAAAATATTATGGATCAACATTGGAACCCTATTTCACCGATCTATTTATTGGAAACACAGATACCACGTATGGTGTTCGCTATGAGGATGATAGTTTTAAAATTGGCGATTCATCCATTAAATTTGCTCGTACTAAAGCTGTCATTAAAAACATCAACTATAAATTAACGCCAGGACTGTTAAAGCTGCTCTTTTCTCGGACCCCCTCTTCCCATGATTATACGTCAGAGGATCTTGACAAATATAAATCCATTTTATTGAATACCCATGCCCACAAAAGACAGTATGATCCCACGCAACAAGTGAATGCCAATATATCTCAAAAATATAAAACCATCATTGCAAAAATGTTTCCCACTAGTCAAAGTACTCGTCGTAAAGCGTCCGCTTCGGGAGTGACATTTAAACCATTAAAACCCCTTGTGGATGTTACCTACTGGCACAATCCCAATAAGCTCGTCCAGCGGCTACAGTTGTTGCATGCCTCACGTCAAGCTGGCCATACCGGTCACGATTGGGAAATTCAAGAAATTGAACAAGAACTTCGAAATGCCAAAATTATTGTTTAAGCCCTCACCCATTAAAATGGGTATTGCTCACGAGTTGCATCGCCCAGCTAGGCGTCATTATCCACGACTCAAGGTGATTTCACGAGGTGTGGATGAACTTTGGCAGGCTGGCTTGGATGAAATGATACCCTATGCTAGCGTTAACGACGGTGTACGCTATATGTTGACCGTCATTGATGTCTATTCCAAAATGGCCTTTGTTGAACCTGTGCGTCGCAAGTCTGGCGCACTAGTCACTAAGGCCTTTCAACATATTATTCAACACTCCAAACGTCAACCTCAGCTGCTACAAACCGACCAGGGAAAAGAATTTTTCAACAAGGATTTCTCCAGTTTTCTCAAATCTAAGGATATTCACCATTATACCACCTATAGCAATCTCAAAGCCAGTGTGGTCGAGCGGTTCAACCGAACATTGAAAACCCATATGTGGAAAGCGTTTACCGCTCAGGGCACGTATCGCTGGTTGGACATGTTACCTGAGCTAGTGTCACGTTACAATGACACCAAACATAGAACGATTGGGACCAAGCCACGCCTCGTGACTAAAAATATTCAGCGATTGGATAAACTGTTTAACCCCATAAAAACAGCCGATCCTAAACGTCACCGACTGAACATTGGGGATTTTGTTCGTGTGAGCAAATTTAAGTCTGCCTTCAATAAGGGCTACACGCCTCAGTCGGGGACTGAACTATTTCGAATTCGTCGAGTCTACTTGGACAGTCCAGTCACCTATTTACTCGAGGACCTCAACCATCAACCCATAAAAGGTAGATTTTATCTACATGAACTTCAGAAAACAGCATTTCCTCAGCATTATCTTGTGGAAAAAGTGTTGAAACAAAAAGGAAATAAACTCTACGTCAAATGGTTAGGGTTTAACTCTACGTTTAATTCTTGGATCAATAAATTACATGTTGTGTGAACCTGTGTACTTTTTATTTATTCACACATGTTGTACACCACCTATAGCTCTATGTATACAGCGCTCCGCGCTTCATGCATGTTCATACATGTTTGTCTTTCCCTTTCCTCCTGTGTTCTCTCATACATCACCCCCTCCCCTCTCCCTCCCTTCACCTCCCACCACTGCTGTTTGCAGCACTTGCCTATCTATTGGTTGTGACATCATTCCCACAAGTTGCATCATACTTTTTACTGATTCAGCGATTCCCACGCTTTGAACATTCTCTTATCGTGCACGTGGACAGCTAACGTCCCAGGCGAACACCTGTGCCGGATCAAATTTCACCTGAACTTGCATTTTGTCACGTACGAAGCAAAACAGGATGTGACTTGTTAACAGTTATCATGCACGTGGACAGCTAACGTCCAAGGTGAACACCTGCGGTAGATCAAATTTCACATGGACTTGCATTTTGTCACGTACGAAGCAAGACAAGATGTCACTGGTTTAGCCTACATGTGGTTTCACAAATGTGTGTGCATGCCTTTCACACTCCCCTGCCACCACGGTGTCCTAGGACACCTCGTACACGTCTTTAGCGTTATTGGTTCGTGAGATATCGGCAAAAATCACAAAAAACACGTGTTTACCCCAAAATCACGTTTCCAAAATTTTTTAAATTATAACGAGCGGTCCATAGCAAAGAGGACATCACCTCGAGTCCTTGGACCCATCGTACATGCCTCTAGCGTTATTGCTTCGTGAGATATCGACAAAATCACAAAAAACACGTGTTTGCCCCAAAATAGAGTTTCCAATTTTTATTTTTTTAAATTATAACGAGTGGTCCATAGCAAAGAGGACGTCACCCCGAGTCTTTGGACCCCTCGTACACGCCTCTACCATAATTGGTTCGCGAAATATAGCAAAAAGTTTAAAATCACGGTTTTACCCCAAAACATTCCGTTTCCCTCATTCTCAAAAATTTAACCTATTACCAACATAAAGAGGGTTTCGAGACAAGCCATTTGACACGTCATAGGACCAAATCCGACCATGCATTCGTGAAATATCGGAAAAAGTCTAAAATCACGGTTTTACCCCCAAAAAACCTGTTTCCCTCATTCTCAAAACTTTAATCTATTAATAACATGTATAGGGCTTTGAGACAAGCGATTTGACACGTCACACGTCCAAATCCGACCTTGCGTTCGAGAAATATCGGCAAACTTCGTAGGAAAATAGGCGACTATCTGGTTCTCTCCTCACCACCTAAACCTCTTCTTATCAATCAATTTTTTCAAAGAGCTCGCCCTCTTACAAAAATCCCAAGTGCGCATGCGTATAAAACAAAAACAAAAATGTTCATCCATAGCGGCAGCCAGCCAAACGCATGCGCGATATGAGCAACAACATTTAAGTTCATTTTAGCAGCGCACCTTATACATGTCGTATTTGAAAAGAGACTTTCACTAATAATTACAATTTCACCCCCTAGTAGGGGTAGGTTTTATTTAGGGGTTGAAATGAGTGGTCCATAGCAAAGCCCCCGTCAGCCCGAGTCCAACGACACCTCATTTGTCAACATCGGACCATGCGTTTGAGAGATATTAATTATTTCAACTTCGCGCGGCGGCCATGTTGGTTTGTTGGGCACAAGAGTGTCTAGTGAAGCAGAAGCCCTACCATCCCCCTACTGAAATATTTTTGCCTATATGCTCTTTTCGTCCATTGTTACGCCCACCAATTACATTTGGTACTTCTGTATGACTCAAAAACAATAAAACAGGTTCCTTTGTTTGTCTGTACCTTGACTGCTTTTCACAGTTTTTCAGAAAATCTTCTAAAAGGACAGTTTTGTTGACCAAAAGAGGATTTAAGCTTCCACGAGCAATCAATACGAGATGGAATTTTCATTCGAGGACAGTTTTCACCATTATTAAACATTTCCAAGAATTGTAATGTATTTGTGATGAAATTATTTATGATGAATATAGTGAATGGGACGACGATTCTGGTCTCAAATACATAAGGATGACCCAACCATTGTATATTATCTATGTGTATTCGAAGCTTGTTTCATTTACACTGATCATATTTTCAAATTGTTACAATCATCGACAGTGAGTATTGTAACTTGCCATATTGGGATCGAGGCTGTCGTCAAAAGCATAGAAAACTTAAGAAATGAAGATCTCACTGACATATGCGTTCAAAAAAGCATCCAGTTGAATGAAAAAGTATTGTATGATAGCAATCAAAAGAACACTTTGAGAGTGCTGTCTTTGAAATAGTAGATTCACTAACAGCTCAAATGAAAAGTAGATTTGAAGATCGTACTCATCTAAATTTCATAGAGTTAGTACAAGAAAATGAAGTCTAAAGAATACACCGAAACATTCCCCCAGAGCAAATTAGTTTTTTTTTGGTAAAACAGTATCCAGTCTTTCATGTTAACCAATTACTAAATGAACTTCACATTGTTTTTTTGTTTATGCAGATCAGACAAAGCATTTAGCTCTAAAAGATCTTTTAAAATATTTTGTTACGAACGGTCTTGACTCCATCTATCAGGAAGTAACTAAACTACTACGCTTTGTACTGGCTATTCCAACTACTACAGCTAGTAGTGAACGCAGCGTGAGCACGCTGAAAAGAATTAAACCCTACCTTAGAAATTCTTTGCGCAATAGTCGCTCGTCGTGTTTAAATTCATTGGCTATTGAAAAAAAATATTAGGTGAGCTTTCATCAGAGCCCGCATTTCTTGAACACATCATAGACATTTTCGCAGAAAATAAGAAAAGACGAATGGAGCTGATGAACAAGACTGTGTGAGGTATGTGCCAGTATCATTCATATTAGCTTTTTGATTTGATCCTTAGTTTAACTGTCGTTTAAAACGTTGGCGTCCCCAGCTCAATAGTTCACGCTACGCCGCTGATGAAAATGTATTTATTAGCATTGGGATAGGCGTCTCGGGAATTGAAGTAAGATACCATCCTAGCTTAACCCAAGTAAGCGTGGAATAGCCGAGCCCTGCCACTAGCC
Source organism: Meconema thalassinum (assembly GCA_946902985.2). Taxonomy (NCBI): domain Eukaryota; kingdom Metazoa; phylum Arthropoda; class Insecta; order Orthoptera; family Tettigoniidae; genus Meconema; species Meconema thalassinum. Next base: position 638,846,710 of record OX336389.2, read on the forward strand.
CAATTCGTGGTGAGCTCAAATTCTCCACCCTTCACCGCAGTAGGTCTACGTGTGCTGGCAAGACAGAACACGTTGTTGTTATTGTTGATTCATAGAGGCTCTGCGACATCATGGTCATGTATTCCCGTGTACTTGGTTGTGTGTAGAATTTGTCTGATAACCTGTGTCACTGTAATATCTGTAATAGTTTGTGTATTTGTAACTGAGGTGAGGATTTGTGTAGGAAGCCACCGTGGCCTGAAGTTAAGTACCATCCTGGCATTCGAAGAAGTAAGAAACCACAGAAAACCACTTCCAGGATGGCCGAGGTAGGAATCGAACCCGCCTCTTCTCAGTTTTGCCTCACGAGGCTGAGTGTACCCTGTTCCACCACTCAGATGTGAATTAAATTTCTTGGCAGAGCCGGGAATCGAACCCGGGCTTCCGTGGTGAAAGCTAACAGTGCTAACCATTACACAACGAGGCGGACAGAATAAGTGGAGTGCTCCCTGTTGATTTGTTGTTGTTGTGTCATTTGAGGGGCTTGGACATCGTGGTCATTTAGCCCCGTGTACTTGGGTGTGTGCAGAATGTGTCTGATAACCTGTGTTATTGTGGTGTCTGTTGTTTTGGTTGTTGTTGTTGTGTTTATATGAAATTAAGGTAAGGATTGGGAAGGATGCGGCCGTGGCCTTAAGATAGGAGCCACCCCAGCATTTCTCAGGAGTAGAAATTGGAAACCACGGAAAAAGATTGCTGAGGTGGGAATCGAACCCACCTGTTATCAGTTTTGACTCACGAGGCTGAATATACCCTTTTCCAGCCCTCAGGCCAGAATTAAATTTCTCGGCAGAGCCGGGAATCGAACCCGGACCTCCGGGGCGACAGCCAAGATTTCTAGCCGCTGCACCACGAGGTGGTCTTGTTGATTATAGTCGTAGTGCCAAAATTTCTACAGGAATGTTTTCTCTTTAAGTACAATAAGTTGGCTACGTTGTGCAGAAGATTTGGTGACATGTATCGCTATAATCAAGAAAAAAGAACTGTTAATGGAAATGAAAGATTCTCCGGAGCCACTTCTATCCAGCGGTCAGTGGGAAGCAGATGTGGCAGTTTTGACCGGCATAACGTCTCATTTGAATGGCTTAAATCCAAGAATACGCCTACCATGTGGGATTGTATTAATGCTTTGAAATGCAAACTCTGATGTTAAGAAATTTGCGTCAGGAAAACAATTGTGATTATTGATGGTTGAGGGTATCTCTTTTCGTCCTGTCTTTCATTTGCCTTTTCTATCTTTCTTCTTCTAGTATGCAAGTTACTGATAAATCTGTAGTTAGAAGTAGTTATAGATGCAGCAGTAGATTTATTTCATTCTCGTTTGGTCGCTTTCATCCATATCATTAGGGCCGGTAACCCAGAAATTAGGTCCCTTAAAATAACAATTATCATCATTTGAGTTGAACGTTGAACTGGCCTGGAATAGCCTAAGGAAAACTACTTCTCTTCTTGGCTGTTGTTAGCGCTATAATTCCAGTCTCACAATCATCAGCAATCCTGACATCTTCGTGGAGCATGCCCTAATGCACTCTACTAAGGAAATGCGTTCTAAATTGCAAACCACCAAGCTGCCCTGGGTGTAAAATGTAAGAACCGATGATGATGTTTGCTACTTTAAGGGCCCTAACTGGTAACTATAAAAGCACTTAAACTACAGTAGATCATTCTGTAATAAACGATCCAAGGGCGAGAATTGCAAATATTTTTGGTGTACTATCGGTGTAGTTCAATTAACTGAGGCACTCACCTCCTGTACTGAAATTTGCAGTAAGAAATTCTGAAACATTGTTGACATTTATAGGTGCTTAAATGCAAGGGACTTGTAGCAGTAGTTTTACTCATGGGCGTACCTGGTACGGGGTTGAGGGGGTTCATATATACCCACCCCCGCTAAAAGAAGACATTGTAGTGTGTAGCTGTAATGTTTGACCTCCAAAAAAAGATGCAATTGACAGACATTTTACAAGCGCTTCCCTTCTGAAATTATTCCGCATCTACATGGGTAGATTATTGACTGAGGAATAACCTAACCACCAAGGGAAGATGATAAAGAAAAGGAGGTGGGTTTCGGACTGGAGAAAAAGGATGGAGAAATAGGAGGAGAGTCCCACAAAAGTTATAAATTTAACTTTAAATGCACTCAAAGGCGGTTGCCACTGCAAATCCGCTCTCTGATACCTAAAGTGGGTAAGGACCTGGTCGAAGCTAACGGGAAACGCAGCTAGGACTTGGGCTGTTTGCAAGAGAATGGCTTTAGCGTATTCCCTCTCAAGCATGCATATGCCTACTATGGGGAAGGGTGATGGTCTGGCAAGACAAAGAGTAACAGACTTATTGTATGTCTGTTCAAAAAAGTTTGTTTTTGAACAAATAATTCGAAGAATGCCAATAATTTGAATCAATTTTGATATTTCCAGTTTTCGAAGTTGTAGAGTTACTACAAAGCGACCAAGTGCTTCCAAGAAGGATAGTGATAAAGGAATTATACCTTTGGGAATAATTTTGGTAAGTGCAGCAATAGTTGCATTTGGAAATGGCGAAGCTTTTACCCAGCCAGGAGCCGACTAAAAGTTTAGGCAAAGAGAAACACTTATCTTTTACAAAACCAACCATAAGTTTTTGGAGAGGATCTCCACAAGCAGGAAGCTGGCGTAGCGAGCTGTACTTGCCTTACTGGCCAGTTAGAATTAGCTATTAAAGCTAAGAGAAACTTCACCAAGAAAACCACTAAGAGTTCTTGCTCAAATGCAACGAGTGGTGAAAGCCCTATCAATAGATTTAATGGCATTAAGTGGGAAGAGCCAAGGAAGACAGGATCTTGCCTAACTGTCATACTAGAAAAATGAAAAAGCGAAAAGGAACTCTTAATTTATTTAACAATTCAAAAGAATTTGATGAATTTAACAAATATATATTTTCAATTTTGTTAACAATTTGGGGTCGCAGACCTCAGAAAACATTTAAAGTTTGCGCCAGGCAATTAACAATTCATTGGGTTTCAAACCTTTATAAAATCCTCGCAAGATTTTGAAATAGCAAAGATACAAAATTTAAAGACAATTAAAGTGATTAAAGTCTGAAAAGAGTAACAATTTCGAAAGTAACAATAACAAAAACAGAAAGAATAAAATAGAAGTTCCTAACTTCTTATATTTAAGCTGGATTACCTTTAGAAATTACACAAAGAGGGCAGGTCACTTAATGTGAAACCTGAAGAGAAAGTCGACAGGAAGGTTCTAGACCTCCTATGTTTAAGTAGGGATCACGAGCCAAATAGGGCAAGATTCCCTTTCGTGAAACCTAGAAATAATTCACTTATGAGTTAAAAGAATAGTATTCCCTAATTAGAAGGGAGAAACAAGATAATTTTAAACGTGTACAAGACACGTAGTTATGCAGAAGTTAATTAATTACATGTAAGCAAAAGTGGGAGGGCACGCCATTAGAGTGACACCTCATTGAAAAAGACCTAAAGTAACAATTTTATTATGGTTTGTTAGTAAGAGGTTTAGGAAAGATCAACTGGGATGGAAGGTAAATGTTTATGGCCGTATTTATAATAATCGGACGAGCGCGACGCGGAAGAAATACTGAAAGAACACTGTTTTTCACTATAGTCTGTTGAAATGGATGAAAAGTTCACTGTAGCAGCGCAAAAGTTTATGGCAAAGAAAGTTATTGCAATTATGGAAAATAACTAGTTGCACTAAGTAGGCGAAAGTCTATTGCTTGAGAAAGTTGTGGATTACAATTAAATGCGCCATAGAAAATCCCAACGGTGGAAGAAAATTTAGCTATTGCAGTAATTTATAAGGAAGATTCCTTAATTTAAAATAGTATCCCCACATGTGAGTGGAAAATACATGACGGCGAGACTGGTAGATAGAGTGCAGATTCTGGAAGGTTCCAGAACGATCCTAATAGAAGAATAGGGCAAAGTTATTCCAGCGGTGGAACGATCTTAATGTTTTATAGACAGTCGGTATTCAATAATATCCCACGTTGTGAGAAGATCTCTCATTTAACAAGCATAAGAAGTGTTGCTTTTTACGAAGATTGGCTTAGACAGACAAAGCTCAATATGGAAAATCCGGCGAAGGATGATTATTGCCACAAATAAGTAATCTCACACTGCCTATAAAGGATTATTAAAAGCATGTAGATATTAAAACCGATGAAGATGAGGTTAAAACTTGAAGTCTGTACTTATCTTTGCTGCATGGCGATGGTGAATTTCCCTTTGACGGATAAACTTAAAGTTCCAACATGGCGTGGAATGAAGAGAATGCCTCTTGGTTGAAGAGGTGAGCTCTAGTTGAGCTTTGACTAACAGAATCGACTGCCGACGTACAAGTGAGACCCACTCAGCGAAGCGCAGAGGGACCAGGAAAGGGAAAAGAGTGGGGGTTGGAGACAAAAGGAATACATGTCAGAATATACAACCTTGCAAAAATAAATGTTTTTCTTGGTAAATGGTCTTCAAAGAGTTGATAGTAGGCGAGGCTATCGCAGCCTGGTGGGTGAAAAAGTAGACGAAGTTCTCTTGATCACGGAGATGAAAGCTGGCGATGGCGACGAGATCTGGTGGCCAGATTGATAAGAAAGTCCTCTTGTACCGGGAAGCATTGAGGAACTTCAGAGATTCGCTGCTAGATGACGCTAGGTGAGTCATGGAAGATATATATCTAGAACAGACTCACGAATAACATGAGAACCCTAAACAGCAAAGAGAACATAGGAGATCACTGTTGGTGTTTGAGAAAAAGGAAGGAATTAACAAGCAAAGAGCATTAAAAAAATACTCTATCTTACCATGTATTCCAAGAATACACCACTACTCTTTCTTGTCATTCACGAATTGAGTTGTTTTCTTTAGAGTTTCCCTTCCTACGGCATTCAGGATGTTAAAGCATTCAGAACTATATTGTACGTGACTAATGATTGACATATGTTGACCAGGATTGAAAATGATGTAGCCGTGACGTTAAGTGAGTTTCCATTCAGGCAGCTTTCTGGTATAGATTAGAGAAACCATGGAAAATGTTGTACATCTGGGATAACCCAGATGGGAATCGAACCCATCTCAATTTAATTGTCTTCTTGAGGCTCATTGAAGCCCATTCCTGCCCTCAGGTCTGAATCAGGAATCAAACCCGGGAACTTTTGGATATTCTCAATACATAGCCTACCCCTAGACCATGGAAGGCGGCTTACTTTTGAGGGGATAGAGCAATTAGAATAAATAATTATCACCCGGACGAAGCCGGCTGTGATTGCTAGATCCTTGTGTCTTCTAAGTCATGGAATGAGCATTAGCAGTGATTATGCTATCTTAAGATAAGAGTGCACTCGAATATCCCTCATCATGTTGTATTTAATAATCGGCGGTACTGGAGGATAATGAAACTTGTGCACCCGCCCCACGCGGTCAATGTGCACGATGCTTAATAAATTATTCTCTAAGACTTAAAGATCGGACTTTTTTCTCCTAATTGCTTCTGTTCTCTAATCATGGAAATCTACAAAAAGAACGTGCACAATCCGTGAGGACTTTGTGCTGGGACATTGTATTTCCCTTCCTAACAGTTGAATCTAAACAAATCGTTTGCTGTTGGAGATTTTTATCTTCTTGGTATAAAACTGAAGATGTCTACATTCGTTTCTTTTATAATTTAGGGGATAGTCAACTCAAGACCTAACCAGCAGCTCTTAGGATTGTTGTCTACCTGTCAGTGATTTTTGTTTACAGTGTTCGTTTTTGTTTGTGTATATGTTTGTTGTCGTTGATTCATATAGAGGCCCATGTACTTGGGTGTGTGGATTCGGTCTGATAACCTGAGTTATTGCAATGTGTGTATTTGTAATTGAGGCTAGGATTTGGACGAAGGTGGCCATGGTCTTAAGTTATAGGAATCATGCCAGCTTTTGCTTGGTATACAAGTGAGAATCCCACGGAAAACCTTTTATAGGACAGCAACCGCAATACCAACGCTCTTTACTGTACTGTACTTTGGTATTTAATTGGTAGTAGAAGGTTAGTATCTTTGTTAGTAGAATTGCTCTTTACTTATTCTGAAAGGGAGTAGCAGCTTTCAGAATTAATCAATTCTTTACTAGTCTTATAGACGGTTAAGATATTGATAATATAAGCCAACTAATGGCTACACTGCGTTCTGCTGCACGGCTGAAAGCAACGGGAAACTACAGCCGTAATGCTATTCCCGAGGATATGCACCTCTCTATGCATAATTACATGTGATGATGGCCTCCTCCCTTGTAAAATTTCAATACGGAGGTAAACTAGTCCCCCGTTCGGATCTCCGGGTGGGGACTACTCGAGAGGGGGTTAACATCACAGAAGTGACAAAGAGGAAATCTGATATACTACGGATCGGAGCGTGGAATGTTAGAAGTCTGCTAGGAAGTGGAAGGTTAGAAAACTCAGGAAGGGAAATGGATAGGTTGAGGTTGGATTTGGTTGGGATTAGTGAAATGCGCTGGCAGGAAGAACAGGACTTTTGGTCAGGAGACTATAGGGTAATTAGCACTAAATCAAACAATGGCCAACCAAGGGTAGGTCTCATATTGGGTAGGAAACTTGTACAGCGGGTGGAATATTATGAGCAATATAGTGAACGGATTATTGTAGCAAAAATAAATACTAAACCTACGTGCACCACAGTGGTACAAGTCTATATGCCTACCAGTCAAGCTCATGATGAGGATGTTGAAAAGGTCTACTAAGAAATAGATGAAATTCTGAGGTATATCAAGGGTGATGAATATGTTATAGTAATGGGAGATTGGAACGCTGTGGTAGGAAAAGGGAGAGAAGGGAAGATAGTAGGAGATTTCAGATTAGGTGAAAGGAATGATTGAGGAAGCAGCCTGATGGAATTCCGCACCGAGCATGAGTTGGTCAGAGCTAACACCTTCTTCAATAACCACAATAGAAGAATATACACATGGATGAGACCAGGAGATACAGGGCGACTTCATTATGGTCAAGCAGAGGTTTCGAAAACCAGATTTTGGATTGTAAAACATATCCTGGTGCTGACATAAACTCTGACCACAATCTGGTTGTAATGAAATGCAGATTAAAATTGAAGAAACTGAAGAAAAGTCAAAAGCCAAAAAGGTGGGCAATAGACAGACTGAAAATAAAGGATGTAAACGAAAGATTCCAGAAGAGTATAAAGGAAGGACTAATGAAAAACCCTAAACAAACTTCAATTGCAGACGAATGGGCACTTTTGAAGAATGAAATAACAAAATCCGCAGAAGAAAACATTGGTAGGAAAGAAAGAATAGGTACAAAACCGTGGATCACTCAGGATATACTAGAATTGATGGATGAAAGGCGGAAATACAAGAATGTAAGAGATGAAAAGCGGAAAGCAGAATACAGACGTCTGAGAAATGAGGTCAACAAAAAGTGCAAGGAAGCGAAAGAAGAATGGCTGAAAGAGAAATGTGCAGGTATAGAAAATTGTCTAAAATTAGGAAAAGTAGACACAGCTTATCGAAGGATTAAGAATACTTTCGGGGAAAAGAAGACTAAGTGCTGTAATATTGAGGACACAAATGGAAGGCATGTAACAGGTAGGGAAGAAAAGGTTGAGAGATGGAAATCTTACATAGAGTGTTTGTATAAGGGAAAGGAGTTGAGAATCGTGTAATGGAAACGGGAGGAGGAAATTGATGAGGATGCAAAAGGAGATTTAACATTGAGATCAGAATATGACAGAGCATTGGAAGACTTAAGCAGGAACAAAGCACCAGGCATAGATGATATACCGATTGAGTTGCTACGCTGCATAGGAGATGAAGGTCTGATCAGGTTATATCACTTGGTATGTAGGATTTATGAGACAGGTGAGGTACCCCCTGATTTCAAGAAGAATGTTATCATCCCTGTACCAAAGAAAGTGGGAGCTGACAGATGTGAAGATTACCGTACAATCAGCTTGGTTACTCATGCTTCAAAGATCCTGTCTAGAATAATTTACAAGAGGATTGAAAGCCAGATAGAATCGGAGTTGGGTGAAGACCAGTTTGGTTTCAGGTGAAATGTAGGAACAAGGGAAGCTGTACTAAGTCTTAGGCTGATTTTGGAAGGTAGAATAAGGAAAGATAAGAGAACGTTCATGCTATTTGTAGACTTAGAAAAGGCTTTTGATAACGTTGATTTGACTAAATTGTTTGACATTTTGAAATCTATTGGAATAAAGTACAGGGATAGGAGGGTGGTATACAATCTATACAGAAACCAGACGGCAGTCATTCGAGCTGAAGGACATGAGAGAGAAGCTGGTATTCAGAAAGGTGTAAGGCAAGGCTGCAACTTATCACCCATACTTTTCAATCTTTACATTGAACAAGCAATGAAGGAAATTGGAGATAAAGTTAAAGTGGGAGTGAAGATTCAAGGTGAAATAATTTCTACTCTGAGATTTGCTGATGACATCGTCATCTTGGCCGACAAGCCTGAGGATTTGAATGAGTTTTTGACTGGTATGGACTCCGTCCATGGAATTCATGATGAAAATTAATAAATGTAAAACAAAAATACTGGAATGCAGCCGAAATAAATCAGAAATCTCTATGGAGATCAAATTGGCAGGTGAAAAGCTGAATGAAGTAGGAGACTTCTGTTACTTAGGAAGCAGAATAACCAGTGCTGGACGAAGCAAAGAGGATATAAAAAGTAGGTTGGCTCAGGCAAGGAAAGCATTTCTACAAAAAAGGAATCTGTTGACATCGAATATAGATCTAGGTATTAGGAAGTCATTTTTGAAAGCCTTTGTCTGGAGCGTGGTGCTATATGGAAGTGAAACTTGGACTATTGGTGCAGCAGAAAAGAGGAGAATTGAAGATTTTGAAATGTGGTGTTACAGGAGAATGATGAAGATCAGATGGGTCGATAGGGTTACAAACGAAGAGGTATTAAGGCGAGTGGGAGAGGAGAGATGTTTCTGGCGACTGCTAATGAAGAGAAGAGATAGGTTAGTAGGACACATACTAAGACACCCAGGAATAGCAAGCTTAGTTATGGAAGGAAGGGTCGAGGGCTAGAACTGTATGGGTAGACCAAGGTTAGAATATGATAAACAGTTTGCCTCGGATGTAGGATGTGGTAGCTATGTAGAGATGAAGAGATTTGCTCAGGACAGGGAGGTATGGAGTGCTGCATCAAACCAGTCAAAAGACTGAAGACTCAATCATCATCACTTTGGTAAGAAGCCCTTTTTCGATCACGTATGTGTCACATGCGCAGATACCAACGTTGTCGCGCCCCGCATGACGTAATCGGAGCTAAATTTAATCTCGCGTGCGGCGTTCATAGGGGCAGTATATTCGTCGCTCTGAATGGAAGTTGTCGCGTTTGTGAGAGCTCACTCTGCCACAGTAGGTATAATCCTAAACCGGAGTTTATCTGGAGTTTTAAGGCTTACAAGTGTGTGAATTGATGCAGATACTTGTGGTAGTCGTTGTTGTTGTTTTATTTAACGGGCTTGGATATCATGGTTATTTAGCCCTATGTACATGGGTCTGTGTGTAGAATTTGTCTGATGACATGTGTAATTTTGGTGTATGTAGTATTGTGTGCATTTGTAATCCATGTGATGATTGGGAAGGAGGTGGTTGTGACCTTAAGTTAGGAATCAATCCGGCATTTTACCTGGAGGATAGGTGGGAAACCGTAGAAAACCACTTCCAAGGTAGCTGAGATGGGAATCGAAACCACCACTGCTACTTTTTTACTCATGAGGCTGAGTGTACCCCGTTCCAACCCTCAGGCCAGTATTAAATATCTTGGCAGAGCCGGGAATCGAACCAGGACCTCCGGGGGCGACAACCAAGAATGTTAGCCGCTACACCAGGTGGGGAACGCATATATTTGGTGTTGTTCGGTTCCCCTATGTTCGACACGTAGGGTCTAGAAATGGTGTAAGGAGACAAGAGGACGTCTATTCTCCTTTGACCCCTGCGGAACATGTCCGTCCCCATACAGAGCGCAAGCACATGAACCCACCCATCTATGAGTGCAGCAGGCTCGAGAGGCACAGAATAGTCTCGTGCACCTCCCCTTGGGGGATCTGCCACTGCAATGGACGTAGATGACGAGACCAGCCCAGGAGAATCCAGGGTACACCTGACAGCCCGAGTGTTGGACCACACTCACACCAGTTGATGCGTGCGCCCGAATACTGTACTATAGGCTAGACGCTGGAGGTGTCTTCAGTGCGGATCAAATCCATCGTTATCGACAACGAAGTCCGATATCTGTGCTTGGTTGTGATTTCCGAAATATTTGAAGCCACCAAACTACAGCCGTGGCGCGTTGTCTGCAGCAGGACAGGACACAGCCAAATTTTAGCTCTGACGCAACTGCTTCGACGCGTGTAAGCATCAATGTGTGCCACCCATAATCATGGACAACGGGTACCCTCCTCACCCTACCCATTTGTCCAATCAAGAAGAGGTTCGTGTTTCCACGGTTGCCGTACAACAGTTGCGGTAACAGGGCCGTACGGTACGGCATCGTGGGGCAAATGATTAATGGTCTGATCAAATTACACAACATTGTGCAGACCCTTCCCCACCAGTTAGACGATGGTTTGGCTATCGACTTTAATATTGTTGTTGTTATTTCATTTAGGGGCTGGGTATTGTGCCCGTTAGAGGAGGTTATCTTGTCCACCACCGACCGAGTGTGGCTTCCCAGATGACCCCTTCCTCGAACATATATGCCCGAAGAGGATCGGAGTACATTCCTTGTGGGGCTATTCCGGCACGAGACTCCTCGTCTCAATAGGGATCAGGTTCCCATCATAACATAAGTCAAAGACACCCCAAGGAAAATGCACCCCCAAAATAAAAACAAACTACTAAATTAAAATCCAGGCTTCAGTAAAATTCATGAAATGATTTATTCAAATACCAAACCCCTAGCCTACAATCGGAGGGTAATAATCGGCTAATCCAATGAATGAATAAAAAACATAACAAAAGAAACAACCCCTAACTCTAATGAATTAACCCTCTCGACTGGTCCTAAATACAAAAACAAAACAATGGCAAGGCTTGGGAAGTGGTACAAAATAACACTAACTTAATGTACAATAGCAAAAGCATGATGTTTCAAAGTGAAACGTCACGTAAACAAACAGTCAATTCATGACAGAAAAATCTAAAATAAGCTGTGACCACCCCGTATTTACATTTAAATTTACCTAATCGAAGCTAAACCTGATTTTAACTGACCTACAGCGAGAAAGCGTCCGTGGTAAAACAAAACTGAACAAAAGTTTAAGTGTGATTAACAGTCATCATTTACAACACAAAGATATACGGCAACTGTACAACAAGATCTACAAAGTAGAAGAAAGATGGGTAACAGTTGGGTTAACAAATCACAATGAATAAATATGACACACACCATAGCATTGTTATTAATCCTGCCTACAACACAATGGTTACTCTTTGTTTCCATTGGTCATCTGAATGTGTACATAAGAAACTGAAAGTACTGTTCGATAACAGTTGAACTCACCAAGATTCACGGACCACGAGTTGAAAACTCTAGGTAACCAGTGATCTCTGTCCGTCGATAATGTCAGCTGGTAAAATATTCCTCCAAGGAATACACCTGGCAAGCACAGTGCAATGGTCGGCAAGATTGCAATTGTCGATCAAAGTTTAACAGTCGATTAACAATTAACGAGTATTTTAACAGTCGATTTAAATAAATTAGTTTTCATGATTTAATCTGTGATTATTAGTTTATAATCGTAGGATTAAGAGTGCATTACTTATGACGATTGACCAAATTGCAAGGCTTCCTAAATAAGTGGACTACCACTTGTGTACAACAAAGTACACTCGAACTTCGCTACTCCAAGCTATAAAATGCTCAAAAAACATACTATCAGTAACCTGCCTGGCTCAATGACTCTAGCAATAACATCCTCGGCTAGACGTGTGACATGAGAGAGGTCTACCAGCCTTCACAAAACATGGGTATCACCCCTAACATCGTGTAACAACACGGCAACAAAACATTCACATCATGTGACAAAAATATAGCCTTAAGAAAAAACTGTCAATAGCGTCTAAATGCAACTGAGATTGTTTCAACAAAATATCATTAGACATTCCTCGCTACAACATTTGGAGTATCATAAATATAACTGGTGACTAGGCTGTCATATTGTATCCTCGTATTTCAAAGAATTGCTGTTACTTTTACCAAATTACAATACAAGCCTATAAAGCTGGCTCGTCTAGAAAAATCCCTTCTACAGAACTGTTAGCAATTAACTTGTCAAGTGTCAATGGTCTCATTTGAGATCTGGTTTGGCATCACTCTGGCGTGACCTAGGGTACACCTGTACCGCTAGTATACTGCCTTCACGCACTAGCCTCACTGAATGAGTTACTTTGGCAAGCAGTACAATCTAAAATATTCGTTTCTTGGCGTATTTGGATTCACAAAATATTGTCCTATACGTGATGATGATTATGATAATTGTTTTTAAGGGGCCTAACATCTAGGTTATCGGCCCCAAAAGTCCTATACGTGACCCTTCATTTGTAGTTCATAATAAATACACTTTATAATGCTAGTAACTTTGCAATAGAATATAGAAAGATATCAACCTAGATGGGCTTGCCTTAGCAAAGCAAAGAAGATTAAACGAGGGATATTCCTCCCGTAATAATGTCTTTGACAGATATTTCACTCACTGCGGGTTGTGAAAATTATAATTTCGTGCACTCAAAGCACGTTAAAGAAGTCAATAAACATTCTCACCATCTAAACCTATGATTTTAACTTGAAATGATACGTTGAGCCCGCTCAGGCTCATGCATCAAATATTTCTTTAAGAGCATATGGACTTGACATGCTTTGTTCCACAGAACACACCCTGAAGCTTCCTCATGAACAATTCATTCTTTTGACTACGGAGAGGACAGCTTATTTTCCTCCTAGAGATATATTACTCACTATTTTTATGCCACAGATCTCAGGAGCTTGAAATATTTAATTCTGCTTAATTTGCCATGTTCTATGCCTTTTGGGAATGGCAAATATATTTTTGGTAAAGGTATTTATCACCGCAGACATGCGGAGGCTTATGAAAGTGGGGCGTGGTGGCTCAGCGGTCTAGCTGTATGCCTCTCACCAAGGTGGTCCGGGTTCGATTCCCGGTCAATGCATGTGAGATTTTCGAAGTGAAATGCCATGTCCTGTGGTTCGGATTCCACGTAAAAAGGAGGTCCCGTGGCTTATGATCTCGCGATTAACGGTCACGTTAAACTACAAGCTTGCTTGCTTGCTTTGCTTATGAAAGTAGTCACTGCTTTGACTAGACTACTTCCTTGGAATCAGGAAGCCGTGCCATGCACGCATCACACCGTTTTGATTGTCCGCTGAAGCTGGACGCTTGTGTCGATTGTCCGTCTGATAGACGAAGGCCATTGTAGGCATTCGAAGACCCCACATTTGGGAAGACATTTATCTACAGCCATCGAGCTGAATCTAACGATTTCAATAACGCACAGTATTATTTTATGCTCAGTAAAGCCAGTGCTACGTTTATGTGAATATAAAAATGTCGATCGTGTGAAAACTTCGATTTTTCACCCACCACGAGGACCGTCTGTAGTCAGGCGAGGGTAACATTCTATTTTCATAAAAGTGAAATATTAACTCGACGACAACGTCGTGTAGCCCAGTGTGTGCTACGGTAAAATTGCAGTACGATAAACATATTTATCGATTGTACGCAACAGTGATTACCCGGATTCTTGGTGATTTAATCCTTGTAAAATCAGTGTTTGATTTACCACGTGCTGGTAAAATAGAATCTGTGGCAGGAAAGCAGAGTATTTGAACGACCTGCAAATAATATAGCCAGTGAGCATTTCATCATATTTTTACACTAGAATCAGTGAATATTTTTTCCAATCACGATGATTAACGTTATGCACCACGTGCTGGTATTTCTACAACCATACTGTGAGAAGATGATGGAGGAGTAATTTACCATGTGAGGGTAACTCCAACGGAATACACCAACACCATAAAATTGTCCAGCGGACACTACTACGTACCAACCATGTACAGTTTACTATCTGATGACCACGAGGACAGACTAAAATCCATAGCCTTGCCCAGTATTTTAATGCTTGGAACCTTGAAGGCATTAAACCCCTTCCAATGGGAGTTCTGGAAGGTGAACTACCACATCAAGTAACCGTGAGTCATGTAAACATTGTAAGAAGTTTGTCCAGGTCGTAGTAGTAGTGATTGCATTGTAACTTTGAGCCAAAACGCTACGATATTTGACCACTTAGGTAGGAAATGTGTGTACTTTATTTCCTTAGTACTGGGACAATATTTCAGTGAGACACCCCAAGTCTGTGTATTTTACGGCAGGTGCAATATTCATGGATTTCAGCGAATTTTTATGTCAGAGTAAAGGACATCTTCAACTACAAGTGATGTAGATCATGTGAAAGTAGGGGGACAGCCCATTAGTTAGGTCCCTTCTTTAATTTGAGAGCCCATTCTCGTATCATTTTTCGGCCGACCGATGCCGTAACATTTTTGTACCATTTATGTGTCATTTTCGTGAGTACATTTTACCACGTGTAGTCCGAGAGGAACGAACTCATATACTGTTAGATGGATGAACTAACAATCTCGTATCATTTAAAACGTCACAGCAGAGGTGAGATGTTTAACTTTTGTGTTGTGGAGAATGCCCAACCACTCCTATCAAATCCTACAGGTACATAAAAGGAGTGACATATCTTCAGATCAGTGCAGTCAGAATGCACGAGTGGTATCTCTTAACATTACTACTCTTTGAACATTATGCAATGCTATATCTTTTTATAGGGAATGTAATCCCAGGAAGCAATATTAGGGAGTGATGAGACATTGTTAGGTAATCTGTAGGGCATTACAGGACTTTATTTCGTGCTCCTACAGGTTATAAAATGATCATTTCAAAAGCACTACTCTTTGCTATGCTAAAATGTTCTGCACGCGACGCAGATAGGCTTGCTTGCGCCCAGCTGAGAACCGGTTTGCCCGAGAAACAAAAGTGAGGCGACAATGAATGACTACTTTTTTGTGTGCTACATTATGTCACGAGCCTAGGAAATTGAAGGTCACGGGTATTAATAACCATGCTATGAGAGCAGCTTAGGGAGCTGTCAACTCCTGTTATTGTTATGATGTAGCGGAACGCACGCCGATGCAAATTCCTTAAATCTTTTAGCCGACGACTCTGATCGCCTGGCGCGTTGTAGTAAGGTTTAAAATATCATGTTAATTGACCCAGCTTTGTATAAATTAGGCTAGCAAGTGTAATTGTTGTGTCCGTGAACACATTATTTGGAATTTGGCAGAACGGAATGAATGTTCGCCTTATCCTTGGTTTATTCCGGCGTTCTGGAGCTATGCTCAGACGACCGACGTACCGCGCGCAGTTGGTGTAAGACGCGCTAACCTGTGTTATTGTCTGACTTGTTGAAGTCAAGGTATTTGAGTGAATATCCAGTGAGATCACCTATTGCAGCCTACGACTGTTGTCATTAATACAACCAACTAAACTACAATTAAACCTACAACCTAAATCAAAGCATAATTATCCTAAACCAACGGATTAATTAATTGTTATAAATAATTTACAGCTATAATTTTGCAACCATTTCCTTGTTGTTAGCGACACCGTGACTTCAATCCATTTCCATGTGGGAGATGAATTTTAAATGAGCTGACACTACTTGTATCGACGACATTGGATCTACGGGACCGATAGTCAGTAACTTGCGGCCCGCGTGATCTGAAGCTTGTAAGACGCAATAGTAATTGCGCTTTGCCAACGTAACTTACATGCCTGAGATGACGATTGACTACAAACAGTATGTCAATTCGCGAAGGTATGCTAGAATAAGAGTGTTTACTTTATTCCCTAGTGCATTTATTCCCATTGTTTCCATATTAGACGTAAGAGTGTTTATGCAATGTTTTTTTATGATAGTCAGTGGTCAAACTATCATTAGCCTTGGTAATAAGCATTTGTTTACGACGCATCTCATCGTAATACTTTCGTTCACATAGGCATTAGATAAAATTATAAATGTAATTTAAATGTGGACGTGGTACCATCCTAACCTAGGGATTGTACTTGCTTGATGTTAAATGTAAATTCTGCCGAGTCATTTGTTTGTGAATTTGCTACGCGTTAATTATTCATGTGCCACGCGCCTAGTTTGCTTTGCTATTCTTTTCATGTAACTAGGATTTCGCGGGGGTCATTAACGTCAAAATAGGGATGACTCATGATTGTATTTAGATTAGCGGGTTAGCCGATTTCGACCCTCGGAAATGATTAGGGGTCTTACTTGAATAAATTATTCACGAATCTAACTTAAGACTGGATCTCTTTTTATTGCTAGCTTTGTTGTTTGGATGTACTTCTTTGGGGCGTCTATGACTGTTTCCGTGCCCAATGACCCAGATCCCCTGGATCAAGCCTCTCGTGCTGAGCTAGCCCACAAAGAAATGCACCCGATCCTCAGGAGTTTGGGTTCGAAGGACGGTGTCTTTCGAAGTGCCATCTTTTCGGCGGATGGTACCCGAAATACCTCCTCTAACGGGCTCAACGTGTTGAGTGTGAATCGGGATTATGAGTAGTATTTCAAAGATTCCTTCACACTGATATTAGATTCAGCTCGAATCACGTGGTCTTATTGCCACTAATAAAAATGTATTTCCAATAACTATAAAGTGAATAGGTAAGCTCTCCCATCAAATGATACGCCCGTCAGTGGCATTCTAACATTATACAAACATTGGGAGCTTCAAAAGTGAAAAATATCAGCAACAGCTGACTCAAAGATAAATTACTGCTCCTTCAATAAATGCACAATTAATTGTCCATGATATGGACATCATTATTACAATGGTGCACCGTGTGTAAACACACTGTTCTGGTGACTAACTCTATGCTTTGGAAACGAAACATGTCGTCGTTCGTTAAAAGTGAAAATACCATAGACGGTACTAAAAAGAAGAACGACTAAAGTACCCTACCTAGATGACTGAAATTCAGAGTTACGGTCGCTAAACTAATCCACCAAGTACCATCACCTTACAAATGGACATTAGATCATGACTCACGACGTCTGTTGATCACCTCATCCACAAAGGAATAAATCTGAGGGGTAATTTCCTTCCATAAGTGTTCGGGCGAAAACTTCCACCGCTCGGCCTCAGACATCTTTATCCACTCTTCGGCTTCCATTTTATAGTGCTGCTCGGATGTTCGGTATCTCTCCCATCAAGTAGCTTACGCCATCATCGACTGCATGGAGAACGATGATGAAGTTCTCAGCACGTGGCGATACTCTGACATATTGTAGGCTATGTAGTTTCGACGATGAAACTCTGCTTCTATAGTAGTTTTAATAAGCAACACTGCTGTTACACTTATAATTGCGGACTATGCTTCAATAAATGGCCTTGTCTGCGGCACAGAATTTAATAGACACAGCACGTGTCTGCTCACTTCGACAATCACCATTAGTGAAAGTAGCAATCACATTTCATCAGCGATATCTTGTGCTTATAAATCACGACTTTGCACAGCTCGGATATTTCCCATGTTATTCACACGGTTATTAAATGAAGCACTTTGCAACATTGATGATTCACAGAATTTACACTTAGTAGATGGCTCAATAGTCGGCCATACTTGGTCTAGGAAAAATGTCACCATGTGCAAGATCACAATCGTGGATATTTTAATATTTCCTTCGGGAAATAGTTCACTCACTTTAGTAAAATACCACACGGTAATCACTATCACACATCGTGCTTGAATTATACTTGATGTCTTACGATTTTCACAAGGATGTAATCCACAATTGCTTCTATCATCGGTCAACTAGACCAGACTTGCCATGGCCTCGGCGTGCTACACCCGCATGCTACAGGTAGAGGAGTGAATTCTTCACGGAAGCGGGTGTACCGGCTTCGTGACAAGTGAAGTCGTTGAGTGACTCTGGACTTTCCTTCTGCATATCCGCAGGGTAATACCGTTGTCTTAAACGTAAAATATATATGATTATGCCATTTTCAACTGGCAAATTAAGGAGAAATATTGTTGATTATATATCCAAATATGCACATTAAAGAATACATTCTTTAATCATGAGAAGTAAATATTAGCAGCTTCTTGACGAAGTCAAAAGTGCGTCTGCATCTTCCTAGATGCGTTCAGAAATTCTTCCACATAGAATTTCAACATTAACATAAAAATTATCACCAGCATGAGCGAATACGGGCTCAGTATCGAGGTCATTAACCCCGCGTACTAGCGTGTGTGTAGAATATATATGATAATCTGTATTATTCTGTATTATTCTGGTAGTGCAAGTATTTTAAAAATGTAGTCTTAGATTGGGAGGGAAGCGGCCGTGGCTTTAAGTTAGGAGCCATCCCGGCATTTGCCTGGAGGTGAAGTGATAAACTACGGAAAATCACTTCTATGATGGCTGAGATGGGAATCGAACCCACCTCTTATCAGTATTGCCTCTCAAGGCTGAATTTACCCAGTTTATGCTCCCAGACCAGAATTAAATTTCTTGGCAGAGTCAGGAATCAAACCCACGACTTTTACGACTGGAGTCTCAATATGTATCCCGAAACCTTAGAAGGCGGCAACGTTAATTTAGCTTTCCCCAAACGTAAACTCAGCACCGTAGTTCGTTAAAACGCATTGTACCGTATGCATGGGTGTTGGTCTAACAGTAAGGTTTGCCACGAAAGTGGGGTGGATAACATTTTGCAAAGTTTTCATTTAAACATATTATTTTTATTATTACTATTCTTCTTCTTTAACGTTTTGGCCTACTTTGGACCCCGGGGCTCGTATCTACTCTTGGGTAAAGTTGTTGCTTTCTTCTTCTTCCAATAGTCCCTCATTTTCTGATTTTTACTATTATTATAATGTATATTATTATTATTTGTTTAACAGTATTCCATGATCATACGAGTTGTCATCCCACAAACAAATTAACGAACTATAGGTATGAAACAATCGCCCTGCTAAAGCAAGTGGATGCAAACGAATCTCGCCTTGCGTATACACAGTGGATCCCATTCGACGTCTGGTATCATGAACCCCAATATCCTGTACTTTCGTGGCGCAACTTTTCACCACTCGTGGGATAATATGACAAATGCCCCTCCGCTCTCCTCATCATTCCAGTACTGCTCCATCGCCAACCAACCAGTTCCTCGTCGAAATAATTCGCCTCCTTTCGTATCTTGTAGAGTGCTCTTGATTGCATCTCATATCCCTACATGTAATCTGCGGCGTAGCCGTGCGCGTTAAATCGCTCATCACACCGTAATGGGGAGCTGCAGCAAGTCAAGAAATCGGGTGTTCTAATCCAGGCACTGGCAGCTCCTGAGTATGGCTTTTCCCCTGGTTTTTCCACACTTCCTCCAGATAAATGCCAGGTAACCTTCTTCCAAGTCCTGGGGCACCTTTCCCATCCCCGACCCTAAAAATTACAGTTAAAAACACTGCTGCATTCACCATAGAAACACAGATTATCAAAAAGATTAAACACAAACACCCAAGTACATGGACTGATGACCAACAAGTAGTTCCGTGAAGAACTATATAGGCTTTTAAAATTTTGCAGTGCCGCCATCTTGTGGTTATGGAAATAATTTATATAAATTAGATGCCAGTGGATTAAAATTGATAGAAGCATATACAGTACCAAGCTTCACTGCGCTCGGATGATTAAATCGCGATAAACGTCCATTTGAATATTTGAATTTCGCGTCGCCGCCATGTTGGATTTGAGCACACCAAGTTATTGAACGTCCCATAGGTGAACTTATAGTTATAGCCTCTATACACATACAAAAATTCAGTTTGATTGCTGTCATAGATATTGAGATATAGGGAACCATCTAAATATTTCGGATGGTCGCCATGTTGGATTTTTATTTATGAGCCTCAGAGTTATGTGCTATTTACATGACGATTATTGTGTAGGTGTTTTATTCAAACTTCAAACGTATGATTAGGACACAAGAAATAAAAGCGAAATTTTAAAATTTCTCTCATCCGCCATCTTGTGGTTATGAAAATAATGTAAATGAATTATATGCCAGTAGATTAAAATATATATACTGTAAGTATATATTGTACCAAGTTTCATTGCGCTTGTATGGTTAAATCGCGAGAAACGTCCATATGAATATTTAAATTTCGCGTCGCCGCCATGGTAGATTTGTGCTCACCAGGTTATTGAACGTCCCTTAGGTGAACTTATGGTTATACACATGCAAAATTTCAGTTTGATTGCTGTCATATATATTGAGATATTGAGAACCGCCTAAATATTTCGGATGGTCACCATGTTGGATTTTAATATACAGTACTGTTTGTAGAATGTGAAACACCCAGAAGAAATGGTCGGAGACACTCCCAGAACAGGGGTCGTGTAGGCATGCGGTACCATACTAAATGATTGAATTCGCAGAGAGACGGCGTGCACATTGGCCCACCAGTGCCCTCTGTCGTGGGAGGTTAGTGTTCCGCACAGCTCTGTCGGCGTAGGGCCGACATACCCAGTGGAAACGTGTATGGAAGTGCAACGATGCCTCGCCGATATCACAGGGTGGACTAACAGCATGTTAGTGCGGTTGAACGGGGCAGAATACTTGGGCTCCGGGAGGCGGGTCTGTCGTTCCGGGACATTGCGGCTCGTACAGGACTCTCTGCGTCAACAGTAAGACGTATGTGGATCCAGTGGAGAGAGGAGGGCCGTACACAGCGATGATAGGGTACCGGACGACGCAATGTGACCACAGCGCGAGACGACCGCCATCTTCTCCGCATGGCCGTATCTGACAGAACAGCGTCGTCCTCGGTGTTGGCTCGACGTTGGAGCACTGAAAAGGGGGTGGACATGTCTGCGTCGACGGTGCGGCGTCGTCTTTTGAGGGCTGGACTGGTAGCACGCATGCCACTCTTTCGGTTTCCATTGATTGGGAACCACCGACGTCTCAGACTACAATGGGCACGTGCACGCCGACACTGGAAGGCTGAGTGGCAAAATGTAGTGTTTTCGGAAGAGTCCCGCTTCAACTTGTCCTACAGTGATGGCCGCATACGCGTTCGACGCCACCGAGGAGAACGCAATCAGGCAGATTGTATTGTTGAGCGGCATAGCGGACAAACACCAGGTGTAATTGTTTGGGGCGCAATTGCCTATAACAGGCGATCGCGCCTCGTACGTCTTGCGGGTAATCTGAACCGTGACCGCTACATCAGGGAAGTTTTACAGCTCACGGCACGCCCCTCATGCAGACGGTTGCACACGCCATATTTCAGCAGGACAATGCCCGCCCGCATGTGGCGAGGAATGTGCAAGCCTTCTTCGCAGAACGACGGATACCTTAGCTTCCCTGGCCTGCCCGTTCGCCTGACATGTCACCCATCGAACATGTCTGGGATAGGTCGGTCGGCAACTTGTTTGTTCAGGTCCACCTGCCGCCACTGTTGATGTTTTGTGGACGTGCCTGCAAACCGCGTGGGACGGTATTCCCCAGCAGCGTATTCAAGCGCTGTGTGATTCCGCTGTGTGATTCCATGCCACGACGTCTAACTGCTCTGAGGGCAGCACGTGGTGGCGCGACGCCATATTGAATATCGACCGTAAACGTGCATATACCGGACTGTCCTTATAGTCAGTAATGTATTGTCATGTCCCTAATCTGTGGTATAAAGTGCAATCTCTTGTTCTTGGTGTTTCACTTTCTACAAACAACAGGGTATGTAGGCCATAGAGGTATGTATTTTAGATGATGATTATTGTCTACGTTCATTATTCAAGAGTTGATTTCAATCGCATGATTAGAACACAAGAAATAAGAACTTAATTTTAAAATTTCGCACAGCCGCCATCTTGAGGTTATGTAAACAATTGAACTAAATTAGATGTCAGTGGATTGCAATTTGTATATTCACTTGCTGTACCACGATTCATTGCGTTCGGATGGATAAATCGCGAGAAAGGTCTATTTAAATGTTTCAACTTCGCTTGGCCGCCATGTTCATTTTGTAGTTAACAGAGTTTTGAATGTTACATAGGTGAACGTCTAGTAGGTCCCTTTATTACCACACAAAATTTTAGGGTGATACGAGTAATAGTTTAGGAGATAAAGAATGCCGGTGAAATAATTCGCACAGCCGCCATGTTGGATTGGTGAGACGTTATAACATTTGAAAGGCACCATCGGGGTTGGCCAAATTAGTACTATGACCTTACCGAGCTTCATTGAAATCGCTTCAGCCGTTTAGAAGTTATTAGGGAGACACACACATACACATACACACACGGACAAAACGTGATCTCATAAGGCTATTTTTTCATAAATGAAAATAGGCTAAAACAATCCAACATGGCGTCTATGACATATGTTTGACCGGTTCTCAATATCTCCGAAACTATTTAACCAAACATACCAAAATTTTGTATGGTTTTGAGGACTATAATGTAAAGACCCATAATATGGCTTTTCTAATACTGAGAAACACAAAAACAAGATGACGGCCAAGTGATTTTCAAATATTTTATCATAATTTTCTAGCTAACTAACCACACGTGTGCAATGAAACTTGACACAGCCAGTCTTTAGAACATTAGGGTGGGCGCCATATCTTTTTTGTTATGATGGCGGCGATATAGGCTACAACATAACACTGAGTTGTCCCTTGCTAGGGCTACCCCTTTACCAAAGCTGGTTCGATTTGGTTTCGTTGTGTTTGAATTGATAAGGGGGATCGATTTACACATATGCACGGCCGCCATCTGCAAACTATTGGGCTGATGACCTTATTGTTTGGTCAAAAGACGCTTCCCACATGAAGGTATGTTGTTGCACAATTTAGTAGAGATCAGATGATTAGGTTAGTCGTAATTTGATATAAGCTTTGAACATTTGGGGTGGCCGCCATTACGTATCCGTCCAGATGGCTGCGATATAAAACATGACACTCAGGTGCCCTTTGCTAGTGCTACCACTGTACCAAATTTCGTTTAATTCGGTTTCACCGTGTTTGAATTGATAGGGGGGTACATACATACCAAATCCCACACACACATACACACACTCACACACAGACACACAATTTTTGGCCCTGTGTAGATCTCATAAGTCTACTTTCATTTTTTGCAAATATCGAATGTAGGCTAAAAATTGGCTTATGAGATCACCTTTTGTCCCTGTGTGTGTGCGTGTACGTAGGTGTTTGTGTATCCTTAATTAAATCTAAAAGTATGGAGCGATTTCCATGAAACTCGGTAAGGTCATAGTAGACTACTATAGGGATGTATAGAACTAGCACCGATAGAGCGCACTGCTGTTGTACTGGGTAAGCGAAAGGCGTTCTTCATTTGTCTCCTGTGTTCTCATGCCGCTAATATGTACGAATTTAAGTTGTTTAACTTAATTTCGTGACTATGCTGAGATATTGCAGTGTTCCTCTTTGCAAAAATCAGGGAAGCCCGTTTTCGTTTCACCAATTTCCACAAAATAAAGAATGAGGAAGAAATGGTTACGTGCTATTAGAAGGAAAAAATTCGGTGAAAAAAAATCTGACCGAATATATTAAAGTGTGTTCCCATCATTTACAACCCGATGACTTCACGAAAACTGTGTTGGATAAGAGTGATTTACAAAGGGAAATAATTCCTATTTTGTACCTATAAACTTAGCCTATTAGACATTTCAATAACAACCACTGAATTTATGCGTTTGTATTTGAAGGTGAGAGAGCAAGATTAAAACCGGGCACTGTTCCATCGCTTTTTCCGTGGGCCACGAACACAACAAAAATAAGGAAATAAGGAATAAGGAAAACAAGAAAATTGCCGGATTATCACGATAAGCCTCCAATATCGGAATCTGCATAAATCATCTCCATTGAAGTACGGGAAGAAATCGTCAATATACACGAAGAAGTGAATGTAACATTTCTGACTCCCATTTTCGAAGACATCAATACTCGGACAAATACTTCATAATAGATGTCGCAACATTAACAGTCACAAACGTATTAGGCCTATGGTTGGTTTCTTGAAATCAGAATTAATCGTCAACTTCCATCTTCCCCACGGAGAATGTGGTAGCGACCGAGTAGTGGAAATGAATCGGTTCTAGCGCCTCCACCTCCACATTCCTCCACACAAGATGGCGGCATTGCGATATCTCTCGAACGCATGGTTGGATTTTGACAAATGAGGTGTCATTGAACTCGGGCTGACACCCCCTTACCAATGGACAACATATTTCCACCCCAAAATAAACCCTACCCCTACTAGGGGGTGAAATTGTTTTTTTTTTTTTAGAAAATCTCTCTTTCCAAGTGCAACATGTGAGAGTTTGAATGCCAATTTGGAATTAAACGTTGTTCTACACAAGAGACATGTATACGGTGGAAAGCCAATATGAATTAGCATGCTTGTTTTTTGTTTTTAAGCATGCCCACTCATGGCTTTTGTAAGAGGGCGGGCTTTTTTTAAATTAATGTTGTTCTACAGAAGAGACATGTATACGGTGGATAGCCAATATGAATTAACATGCTTGTTTTTTTTGTTTGTTTTTATGCATGCCCACTCATAGCTTTTGTAAGAGTGCGGGCTTTTTAAAAGATGGCGGCTAAAGTGTAACCTAACCTAACCCAACCTAACGGGTCCTTGTTCACAGGTCATTGTTGACGAGTCCTTGTTGACAGGTCCTTGTGGACGAGTCCTTGTTGACGAGTCCTTGTGGGCGAGTCCTTGTTGATGAGTCCCTTTGGACTGATCCCTTTGGACCGGTCCCTTTGGACTGGTTCCTACGGACTAGCCCATGAATTTATTTAAATTATGTCAAAGGGCCTAACTACATTTTGCGTGTAAAGCAGTGTGTTGAACTGACGTTGTTCACTAATCCCCCACTACTATAATGTGATAACGATATGAAAGGAAAGTAACGAAATACATGTGAACATACAAGGGATCTAACTTGGTGGATGGATGTGTTCTAACGAGTCACTTGTAGTTGAAAGAGAATAATACTTGTCCATAAGATGTTAAAACTATGGAGATGGTACGTGCAGTAAGACGTCTTGTTATATCCTGTGTCATATTACAGACATGGCAGAGAACGCGCAGATCTGTTGCTATGACTAACGCTGCAGTAATTTGAAACCGCAAGTGTTCATGAAGACAATGGGTGATAATCATGCAAAGTTAGCAGTTATTGGATATTACACAGGTGTTCCTTCCGGTGTCATGTTGTGACATGGCAGAGAGCGCACACTGCTCTTGTTATGACTGACGCTGCAGAAATTTGAAACCCCAGGTGTTGATCAAGACAATGGGTGATGATCATGCAAAGTCAGCAGTAATTGGATACCACACAGGTGTTCCTAGTGTACTTTGGACTCTCAGCTGTATTGGGAAAAGGAATTGCAATGATCTGCAAAAAACTGCTGACACGAGCGATGATAGTTTATATAAGAGAGGTGTCATATATTTACCTACTGTCAGTCTTTATTACTCGCTTTGAGTGAAGAGTGCTCTATTACTGCACAAGAGTTATAAAAAAGGCCTTTTTGGTAGAAAATCATTAAATTATTTTGCAAGGTAAGTACTTATTATTAATGGTTTGTAGCCTTTTATTACTAATTGATGTTGAAGTTATTGATTGGAATGTATTTATTGATTGATTGATTGATTGATTGATTGATTGATTTGTTTACAGATAATTGGGTTCCTGTAGGTTACCAGATTTCTATAATCTGTTCATTCAGTGGCAGCAGTTGATAAATTATAAAAAGGTAAGTGCCCCCTCTAATAACTTTTAAACAGTTAGAGTGATATTTTCCAATGTTCACCACTACATATTAATGAAAATGGTATATTTGACAGTCAAAATTTGGAACTACTTGACCATGGTGTGTAAAGCTAATTTTGGAGGTTAGATTTTGATTACCGCTCTCTTAAGTCTGAATGTTCATTGCTAGGTGTCAGTGACAGAGGGAATATTTAAAGACTTAACCTCAGTTCACCTATCATAACCTAACTTTACCTAACTTAATCTTGTCACGTGACATGTTTTACAAGTTTAGACTTGCTTTATGACTGACTATGACGTCACACTTAGCTCACTTAACTGGTGGCTGCTGGTTTCTATCACGTGACATGTTCTACAAGTTTAGACTTGTTTTATGACTGGCTATGACGTCACACTTAGCTCACTTAACAGACGACCGCTGGTTTCTACCACTCTATCAAGTGCCAATGTTCACCGCTAGGTGCCAGTGACAGTGGTATATAGTAACCCCCAGTTAGAACTACATGAAGTTAGACTTGCTAGGAGTTCACAGATGATCGATTTAAATACCCTGCTATAGCCAGTGACTGGAATATAATTAAACTATTTATATTGTACTTTGTTTTATCATTCATTAACATATATGATTTCTTTCTTTTATAGGTAATTTCGAAAGTGATCATAATGTTCAAGTGTGGTGACTGTAAGAAACAGTTCTCAAGACATAACAACATTCAACGACACGCAAATGCTAAACATGACATTAAAATGTTTGAGTGCAGTCATTGCGCTACCACATTTAACAGACAGGATAGTCTTGGACGGCATGTAAATTTAAAGTATGTCAGTTCAGCACCTTTTTCGTGTTCAGTTTGTGATCTTGGTTTTTCTGCTGTAAAGCGATATCAATCCCACATGGTTGAAGTGCATGGGGAACAACAAGAATTGAAATCTGTAAAACCATCAAGTAGCACGGAACCTTTAAACAAATGTGATGCTCAAAAGCGTAAACGTTCTCAAGATTGTGAAAATAATTGTGCAACAAAAAGAAAGAAGAATGATGAACCTTCGTTAACACATTGTGATGTATGTAATAATTATATACTTTCTTCAATCATTCATGGACATTTACGCAGTATTCATCATAAAAATAACGCTTGCCATGAAAGAAATTCTGGAAATATTCAACAAATTGGTAGTGCGTTTAAAAGTCGAATTGCTAGTTATAGATTTCACAGTGACGAAAAAACTCAAACTATTGAATCACTTTTAAGAAATGTATAACCTAGTGTGTTTGGCTTGGTAGAAAATGTTTTAGTAGAGCATAGAACATATAAAATGAATGTTTAACTTTTTAGACTCTATGTAAAAACTGGGAGTGAAAGTGAAATTACGGATATCAAATGTTTTAATACAAAAAATATAATTGTTAGCGAATCAACTAATATTAGTGATATATACCAAAATATTTCAAGTGCTATCATTGTGAAGGGTGAAGAGTTCCAGGAAAAGGAGTCAGGCTGGGCGTTGGTTGAAGTACTTTATTTAGAAACCAACATGAATAAATATAATCCCCTTCGAGCATCATCATACATTGATTTACCAGTTTGGATCAAACGTTATGAAAGCTTGTGTAAACGTTATGAATAGTGACCATGCATGTTTTGCGCGGGCTGTAACCTCAGCTCTCCATCCATCAGTAAGTGATGTGGAGAGAACATCATCTTATGCTCACTATTCCTCAGTGTTAGATTTAAAAGAAATGGAATTTCCTATGGCGATAAAAGACATTAAACGTTTTGAAGAGCAGAACAATGTAAGTATTAATGTTTATGGAATTGAAAATAAGAGTATAGTAAGTCCTCTATATTATACTCAGGAAAAAATGATGCTCATGTTAATTTGTTATACATAACTAAAGGTGAAAATGCCCACTATTGTTGGATAAAACATTTAAGTAGACTTGTTGGCAGTCAACTATCAAAAGGTGAATCTAAGAAGTGGTTGTGTGATAGCTGTTTGCTATATTTTAAGAAAGAGGACCAACTAATTCAACACCAAAAATGGGGATGTAATCATGTTTGTACGGTATTACCTACTCCTAAAAATAACATTCTAAAATTTAAGGATTACGAGAAACAGCTCCGAGTACCATTTGTTATATATGCTGACTTCGAGGCTTTGCTAAAACCATTTAATACATGTTCATCGAATCCAACCCAACCTTTCACCAACACTACTCACATTCATGAACCTTTTAGCTTTGCATATTATATTAAATGTAGTTATGATGACTCTTTAAATAAGTTTGAGCTCTATAGAGGACCTGATGCACCTAAAATTTTTATGGAAAGTCTTGAGAAAGATGCCATCCGTATATCCTATATTTTAAATACAATCATTCCAATGGAGCCACTAAATTCATCACAGTAAATGGGTTTTGAAACTGAAACTAATTGTTTTATATGTGGTGAATGTTTATATACGGACAGGGTTCGCGATTATGACCATTTAACAGGAAAATATCGTAGTGCTGCTCACCAAGAATGTAATTTAAATTACAGAGTAAGTGCCACCGCCATAAGCCACCACCGTAAGCCACCAACATAAGCCATCATAAGCCACCACCGTAAGCCACCAACAAAAGCCACCAACAAAAGCCACCATAAGCCACCACCGTAAGCCACCAACAAAAGCCAACATAAACCACCGCCATAAGCCACCAACCTAAGCCATCCACATAAGCCATTAACATCATCCTGAATTATTCATGCCGCGCGCGCCACAAGAGTGTGCCGTGTGAACATAGGTGTTTATCGATAGTTTCCGACAATGTTCAAGAGAGTGTCCTTGAAACATAGTTTAAAATAGGGTAGTTGAGAGTATAGTATGACCCGTTTATTACCTATATAAAAGTATAGTATGGCCCTTTTCTTATCTATTTCATATAGAACTCTAATGCTGAATGATAATCAATAGTGTTTTGCTATCACGTTTTATAAAAAAAATACTGTGACTCAAGATTGAGCATTGTTTATTGAGCAACTTGTTGTAAAAGTTATGTTTAATCCATCTTCCACGTCTCAGGAGCCATCAACATCACATACTATGCAAGAGGTAGTGTTGTTGTTTTAAGGGTGGAACTACAAGGTTATCTGCCCTCGATATGCAGATTGTTTTACCAAAGAAGAATTATAAGTATTCTCCAAGATGTTCATTTATTATGTGACAGTTAATACCGTGAAAGAAATCTGGCAACATGTACAAAATTCATGGTCGCAAGGCCCTATGCATAGTGAATATCTATTAATTCTTTTGGATCAAGCATGTAAAGAACACGACCTTTCTTATCGTCATAGTAATTCTGCATTAAGACGTGTAGCGTATAAAGTATCGTTGAAAAGCTAAACAACGTTTGACATCCTGTGATGTCTCAGTGGGGGAGAGGTTGGCAGCCCTCATTGTGATTAGTGCTATAAAAGGGAAATTAATGAGGAGTGGACATGAACATTGAAAAGGATTGAGGAAATGGTATTTCTTTGTATTCTATTTTGTAAAGCCATATATGTTGTGAAATAAAAACAAGGTTTACAAGATCACAATGTCTTTTAATTTTAAAATGGTGATAGCCATTTCTTCATTTTCATTTTTTAACACATGAATATTTACAATTTCCACTTTTCATTTTTTTACATTCTCCTTGTTTAGTTTACACATTCTGTACATTTCTGTTGTTGTGAAATAAAAACAAGGTTTACCAGATCACAATGTCTTTTAATTTTAAAATGGTGATAGCTATTTCTTCTTTTTCATTTTTACACACATGACTATTAACAATTTCCACTTTTCATTTCATTACATTCTCCTTGTTTAGTTTATACATTCTGTACATTTTTGTTATTGTGAAATAAAAACAAGGTTTACCAGATCACAATGTCTTTTAATATTAAAATGGTGATAACTATTTCACTTTTTCACACATGGATATTTACAATTTCCACTTTACATTTTTACATTTCCCTTGTTTAGTTCACACATTCTGTACATTTTATAAAAATATTTTTCGTAATCTACAAAAGCAAACATTTTACACTAAAATGTATTACTTATCTTATTTCTACTAAACTACAGTAGCCTAACATTATACATTCTACTTACAGTTTTTACAAAAATATTACAATATAAAACACACTACAAATATTACAATATAGTGATCATTAGACTTAAGAAAGTAATAGTCGTCAATGCGACTGTTTCCCCAAGCAAAAGTATCAAATGTGTTGGGTATAATGAATCGTTTGTTGTCTTCATTACTTAAAGCAACTTTGTTCAGCAAATTGGTATGTAGCTGATGATTTTTACTTCTTAATTCACACATTTTCTTATATAATACAGGTGGGTTACTAAATATACAGTTTTTATAATCACTTGTATCTAACTCTTTACTAACAACATTCTTTTTCACTCATTTTAATTTTTTTACTACTACATCATCAATTGTCTTATAGCTGTATGATTTAGATTTTGTGCCTACAAAGGTGTCTATAATAACACCAGCACATTCAGCCTTAAATTTCCCAATAACCTTTTTGTTTACTAGAGGTAAATGGTAAATATTATCCTCGGGATAGTCACTTGTATCAGACCTATTTAGCTCAGTTTTGATATCCTCATAAAAATCATCAGTTTTAAACTCATAAATAAATGAATCTGTGTCTGTGTAGAGTAATTTAGCATTATCAAGATAGTTTTTCTTTACATAATCATGGTGAAATTCATACATAAGTGTTTTTGACAATTCCAGAATGGTGTAGCCCACATATATGGGTTTGTTGTAAGTTACTTTAAGACGATTCATTTGTATTACAATTAAATCCTCATGAATAATTGAACAGCTATGAAAGTTAGTCTTGCTTATTAAGTTGCTCGCACCATAGATTTTACCATCATTCTCCCTCTTTGTTATCAGCTTTACATCAACTCGCTTATCAACATTCTCCATAGTCTTTCCAAAAACACTATTATTCATGAGTTTATAAAAAAAAATTCAAACGCGTTTGTTGACAGTGTTCTTAAATTATTGTTCAGATCAATGTATGGCTTGAGCCATGCTGCCTGACGGAATTGTAATACGCGATGAATTTTAGTTAATGTCAATCCATGCTGTAGACACTGTTTCAAGTTTTGATAATGTATTACATATTTACATTTATCATTTACATTAGCAATTAACATTTTTGTTCGTGATGTGATGTATGGAGATTTCATATTCTCAGGACAATATGGTAAATCATTATGATCATCATGTAACTCTTCAGGGTACTCAAGATTTACCTCTAAAATATATCCTTTATCATCGTTATCATTAAGAGTGTTAACATGTAAGACATCAATTTCAGGTTGTGTCAGCCAGCGAAAACCTTTCAGTGGTAGATATTGACTCATAGCCCAACCATATTGGTTATTTGCATCGAGGTAGACAATATACTTTGACTCTTCACAAGGGTTGTAGCTAGGCATGTATTTATTATTCGCTTTAGAATATCGCCCACTACATTGGCTTAATCCACCTCGAATTGATGATTTTATAAAATTGATCATGTATATATCAGTCATTCATTCTAAATTTACTTTCGTTTTTTCCAACATTGAACTGAAACTTAACCCAGGAGCAGTGAAATACTGACAAGGGTCAAGGTCATAAGTTTTCATACAAACAGTCCGAAAATTTTGAAAAACATCCGCTAATAATAACACATCTGTCTTCAAATACATGTCTGAAAATTCACCTAAAGTTTGAATGTCAAACTGTGTCCATACACGGTGTGAATGTAAATATTCCTGATCACTAATATGACTTGTGTTTATGGAACTGTAAAATGCATCTTTTGGTGGTAAAGAACACTCCTCAAGACGTTCCACACAGTTAATATATTCATAAGGGAATATAGCCTTTTGAAGAATCAAATTAAAATCATCTTCTTTAGGAAAGACACGTTGAATTTCATGAAACTGATCTGATTTTAAATTACTAGCCAGCTTATCAAGACTACTCGGCATAAAGTGGAATGAATCTAAAAATCGCAGTTTTTTAGTTTTTATTGTCAATTTTGATGTATTTTGTGAACGATATGTATTGTTCCTTATTATTTGCAATCACATCAATTTTCACATCTGAAGCTCCAAATTCTTTAACGATAAAGTGGTTATCGTATTTGCTCCCGTTATGTAGAATGACTGGAATGAATTTACTTACTCTATAATTTAAATTATATTCTTGGTGAGCAGCACCACGATTTTTTCATGTTAAATGGTCATAATCGCGAACCCTGTCCGTATATAAACATTCACCACATATAAAACAATTAGTTTCAGTTTCAAAACCCATTTACTGTGATGAAGTTAGTGGCTCCATATGAATGATTGGGTTTAAAATAGAGGATATACGGATGGCATCTTTCTCAAGTCTTTCCATAAAAACTTTGGGTGCATCAGGTCCTCTATAGAGCTCAAACTTATTTAAAGAGTCATCATAACAACATTTAATATAATATGCAAAGCTAAAAGGTTCATGAATGTGAGTAGTGTTGGTGAAAGGTTGGGTTGGATTCGATGAACATGTATTAAATGGTTTTAGCAAAGCCTCGAAGTAAGCATATATAACAAATGGTACTCGAAGCTGTTTCTCATAATCCTTAAATTTTAGAATGTTATTTTTAGGAGTAGGTAATACCGTACAAACATGATTACACCCCCATTTTTGGTGTTGAATTAGTCTGTCCTCTTTCTTCAACTATAGCAAACAGCTATCACACAACCACTTCTTAGATTCACCTTTTGATAGTTGACTGCCAACAAGTCTACTTAAATGTTTTATCCAACAATAGTGGGCATTTTCACCTTTAGTTATGTATAACAAATTAACATGAGCATCCTTTTTTCCTGAGTATAATATAGAGGACCTACTATACTCTTATTTTCAATTCCATAAACATTAATACTTACATTGTTCAGCTCTTCA
This sequence comes from Meconema thalassinum, assembly GCA_946902985.2. Classification (NCBI taxonomy): domain Eukaryota; kingdom Metazoa; phylum Arthropoda; class Insecta; order Orthoptera; family Tettigoniidae; genus Meconema; species Meconema thalassinum. The sequence continues at coordinate 638,879,706 of OX336389.2, forward strand.
AAACGTTTAATGTCTTTTATCGCCATAGGAAATTCCATTTCTTTTAAATCTAACTCTGAGGAATAGTGAGAGTAAGATGATGTTCTCTCCACATCCCTTACTGCTGGATGGAGAGCTGAGGATACATCCCACGCAAAACATGCAAGGTCACTATTCATAACGTTTACACAAGCTTTCTTACGTTTGATCCAAACTGGTAAATCAATGTATGATGATGCTCGAAGGGATTATATTTATTCATGTTGGTTTCTAAATAAAGTACTTCAACCAACGCCCAGCTTGACTCCCTTTCCTGGAACTCTTCACTCTTCACATTGATAGCACTTGAAATATTTTGGTATGTATCACTAATATTAGTTGATTCGCTAACAATTATGTTTTTGAATTGAAACATTTGATATCAGTAATTTCATCTTCACTCCCAGTTTTTACACAGCGTCCAAAAAGTTCAAAATCTTTTTAAATGTTTTATGCTCTACTAAAACATTTTCTACCAAGCCAAACACACTAGGTTATACATTTCTTAAAAATGATTCAATACTTTGAGTTTTTTCTTCATTATGAAGTCTACAACTAGCAATTCGACTTTTAAACGCACTACCAATTTGTTGAATATTTCCAGAATTTCTTTCATGGCAAGCGTTATTTTTATGATGAATACTGCGTAAATGTCCATGAATGATTGAAGAAGGTATATCAATATTACATACATCACAATGTGTTATCGAAGGTTCACCATTCTTCTTTTTTTTGTTGCACAACTATTTTCTCAATCTTGAGAATGTTTACGCTTTTGAGCACTACATTTGTTTAAAGGTTCCGTGCTAGTTGATGGTTTTACAGATTTCAATTCTTGTTTTTCCCCATGCACTTCAACCATGTGGGATTGATATCGCTTTACAGCAGAAAAACCAAGATCACAAACTGAACACGAAAAAGGTGCTGAACTGACATGCTTTAAATTTAAATGCCGTCCAAGACTATCCTGTCTGTTAAATGTGGTAGCACAATGACTGCACTCAAACATTTTAATGTCATGTTTAGCATTTGCTTGTCGTTGAAGGTTGTCAGGTCTTGAGAACTGTTTCTTACAGTCACCACACTTGAACATTATGATCACTTTCAAAATTACCAATAAAAGAAATAAATCATAAATATTAATAAATGATAAAACAAAGTACAATATAAATAGTTTAATTATATTCCAGTCACTGGCTATAGCAGGGTATTTAAATCGATCATCTGTGAACTCCTAGCAAGTCTAACTTCATGTAGTTCTAACTGGGGGTTACTATATACCACTGTCACTGACACCTAGCGGTGAACATTGGAACTTGATAGAGTGTTAGAAACCAGCGGTTGTCAGTTAAGTGAGCTAAGTGTGACGTCTTAGCCAGTCTTAAAACAAGTCTAAACTTGTAGAACATGTCACGTGATAGAAACCAGCAGCCACCAGTTAAGTGAGCTAAGTGTGACGTCATAGTCAGTCATAAAGCGAGTCTAAACTTGTAAAACATGTCACGTGACAAGGTTAAGTTAGGTAAAGTTAGGTTTTGTTAGGTGAACTGAGGTTACGTCTTTAAATATTCCCTCTGTCACTGACACCTAGCAATGAACATTCAGACTTAATAGAGCGGTAATCAAAATCTAACCTACAAAATTAGCTTTTCACACCATAGTCAAGTAGTTCCAACTTTTGACTGCCAAATATACCATTTTCATTAATATGTAGTGGTGAACATTGGAAAATATCACTCTAACTGTTTAAAAGTTATTAGAGGGGCCACTTACCTTTTCATAATTTATCAACTGCTGCCACTGAATGAACAGGTTGTAGGAATCTGGTAACCTACAGGAACCCAATTGTCTGTAAACAAATCAATCAATCAATAAATAAATACATTCCAATCAATAACTTCAACATCAATTAGTAATAAAAGACTACAATCCATTAATAATAAGTACTTACCTCGCAAAATAATTTAATGATTGTCTACCAAAAAAGCCTTTTTTACAACTCTTGAGCAGTAATAGAGCACTGTTCACTCATAGCGAGTAATAAAGACTGACAGTAGGTAAATATATGACACCTCTCTTATAAAAACTCTCATCGCTCGTGTCAGCAGTTTTTTGCAGATCATTGCAATTCCTTTTCCCAATACAGCTGTGAGTCCAAAGTACACTAGGAACACCTGTGTGGTATCCAATTACTGCTGACTTTGCATGATCATCACCCATTGTCTTGATCAACACCTGGGGTTTCAAATTACTGCAGCGTCAGTCATAACAAGAGCAGTGTGCGCTCTCTGCCATGTCACAACATGACACCGGAAGGAACACCTGTGTAATATCCAATAACTGCTAACTTTGCATGATTATCACCCATTGTCTTCATGAACACTTGCGGTTTCAAATTACTGCAGCGTTAGTCATAGCAACAGATCTGCGCGTTCTCCGCCATGTCTGTAATATGACACAGGAAATAACAAGACGTCTTACTGCACGTACCATCTCCATAGTTTTAACATCTTATGAACATGTATTATTCTCTTTCAACTACAAGTGACTCGTTAGAACACATCCATCCACCAAGTTAGATCCCTTGTATGCTCACATGTATTTCGTCACTTTCCTTTCATATCGTTATCACATTATAGTAGTGGGGGATTACTGAACAACGTCAGTTCAACACACTGCTTTACACGCAAAATGTAGTTAGGCCCTTTGACATAATTTAAATAAATTCATGGGCTAGTCCGTAGGAACCAGTCCAAAGGGACCGGTCCAAAGGGATCAGTCCAAAGGGACACATCAACAAGGACCCGCCCACAAGGACTCGTCAACAAGGACTCGTCAACAAGGACTCGTCCACAAGGACCTGTCAAGAAGGACTCGTCAACAATGACCTGTCAACAAGGACCTGTTAGGTTGGGTTAGATTACACTACAGCCGCCATCTTTTAAAAAGCCCGTCCTCTTACAAAAGCTATGAGTGGGCATGCATAAAAACTAGCATATTAATTCATATTGGCTATCCACCGTATACATGTCTCTTGTGTAGAACAACGTTTAATTCCATATTGGCATTCAATCTCTCACATGTTGCACTTGGAAAGAGAGATTTTCAAAACAATTTACCCCCTAGTAGGGGTAGGTTTTATTTTGGGGTGGAAATATGTTGTCCATTGGAAAGGGGGTGTCAGCCCGAGTTCAATGACACCTCATTTGTCAAAATCCAACCACGCGTTCGAGAGATATCGCACCGCCGCCATCTTGTGTGGAGGAATGTGGAGGTGGAGGCGCTAGAACCGATTCATTTCCACTACTCGACCGACTTCTATATTCTTGAGACATAGTCAGAAGAATGAAAACAGTTCGTGGCCGTAAAGCAGGGAATCTCAAACTTTAAAAAATGGTACCCCTAAGTCCTTTCCAAGGGGTACGGGAACGATTCTTATTGAGAAATGGACAAAATTACATAAGAACCAAATGTTGCGATGCATTTTCGAGGTAACTTATACCGATACAATACTGGTTTCAACTTTCTTTGATTATGTTGACCTTAAAACATGACAGTTTCATGTAGGCTATCAACCTCAAAAACAGACATAAATAGAAGTCTATAAGCAAGGGGAGCAAGTGAATATTTAAATCTCTATTTATGATTTAAGTCTTATGGAGATATATTTATTAATATAGGCCTACAATACTCAAGTAATTGTAATCTTTAGGAGAAAGCATGCTGACTCATATTCAGTATTTGAATAATAAAGAGTGTTAGAATTTTGTTATTACCGCTGTATTAATTATTCTTCCTTCCTCCCACTAGTTTTAGCGCCTCTGGTCCGTAGCTAATTTTGCAGCTGTTTAACGCTTAAAATCGTCCATAATACTGTATATTAGGAGATATACCTATAGAATTAAATAATATAGTCTTGGAGTAAAATTAGAGAAGATATAATTTACTTTGGCTTAGAAAACTCTGTCACAATTTATACATTCCTCGCAGCTGACTGGGAGAAATAAACGACGATCGCCTTGCGCTTACCCAGTACTACACGAGCGCTATCTGGCGCGAACTTTCTCTGGCTACATCCCTATTTCGTCCGACCCCGACCGTGCCCTCAAATGTTATTACGTCTCACCAATCCAACATGTCGGCTGTGCGAAATATTTCAACGGTATTCCATATCTTCTAAACTATTACTGATATCACCCTAACCTTTGGTATGGTGACAAAGGGCACGACTAGAAGTTCACCTATTTGACTTTCAAAAATCTGATTAGTACTAAACGAACATGGCGGTCAAGCGAATTTGTATCATTTCAAATAGAATTTGATCGTGAATCAACCATCTAAGCACAGTGAAACATGGTACAGCAAATGTTTATACACATTTTAATGCACTGACAACTAATTTAGTTAAATTGTTTTCATAACCTCCAGAAGGCAGCTGTGCAAAATTTTAAAACTAAGTTTTTATTTCTTGTTTTCTAATCATGCGATAGAAGTCAACGTTTGAATAATGAACCTACGCAATCATCGTCATCTAATAGTACATAACTCTATGGCCTACATTAAAAATCCAACATGGCGACCATCCGAAAAATTTAGACGGTTCTCAATATATACTAATCGACGACAGCAATCAAACTGGAATTTTGTATGTTGATAAAGGCTATGAACATAAGTTCTTTTATGGAACTTACAATAACCTAGTGAGCACAAATCCAACATGGCTGCGACGCGAAATTTAAATTATATGGACGTTTCTCGCGATTTAACCATCCGAGTGCAGTTAAACTTGGTACGGTGAATGCTTGTACAAATTTTAATCCACTGCCTTCTAATTTGTTTCAATTGTTTTCATAACCACAATATGGCGGCAATGCGTAATGTTAAAATTGAGTTTTAATTTATTTAATCATGCGATTGAAGTTTGAATAATACACATACACAATAATATTCATGTAATAGTGCACAACTCTATGTCCTTCATATATAAAATTCCAACATGGCGACCATCCGAAATATTTAGACGGTTCTGAATATCTACGAATCTATTACGCAATCAGACTGAAACTTTGTGTATTGATAGAGGCAATTAACATAAATGGGATATATAATATATTTAATGCAGCCAAATAGCCATAACTTAAAATATAGGTTACATTGATGGGTTACATATTTGCATAATCACTTATAGACATTGTTCGTCTTGTACAGAATTCTATGTGGTACGTTCACACATTTTCCCACATAATGTGCACTCACAGTCTATACTTGTGTCATGGAAGTGTTTTGATTTGCAGAGTAGGTGGTGAAAACCGTGATCTGCCAACCTTGTAATGACATGTCTTAGTTCGAAATTAGCTTTTGTCCACGAGCGGTCTATCATGGCCCCTGTGCCATAGAAGTCTGGTTGTACTTCATCTCTCTTCTCCGTCATTGTTGCCAGAGGTTTCTCTGATGCGCCGGTGCTCGGTAGGGGTATGCTTGTCCTGAGGTCATCTACGTGGAAAGTTTCTTTCTCCAGGAGATATACAAGTCTAGATCGTGTCGTTTTTGATACTCCTACTTCTTTATGTAGTTCGCTTTCACCCTTTCCAAGGTGGATAGGTTCCTCGTTGTTAAATGTGCCCAGATGATTTCAATGCCATAGGTCATTATTTGAAGATTTTTTACTATGAATAGCAACATTGCTGTCTCCAGACTGAGTGATATGATGTCTTTTATTTCTTGCATTGCCATCATTGCTTGGGTTACCTTATCTGTGACATGTTTTCTGAAACAATATGCCTAGGTATTTAAAGTCTGGAACTATCTTTAATTTTATATCCCGAATGAAAATCTCTGCTGAGGCGGGTATTCTTCCTCCTTTTCGGAAGATCATGGTGTCTGTTTTTGAGATGTCGATGTCCAGCTTGTGTTCGGAGCACCACTTTTGCACGTCATTTACGGTTTCCTGGAGTTTTGTTAAATTTCTGGATCATATTACAATGTCATCAGCATATGCGGAAGAGAATACTCCCTCTTTTGGGCTATTTTTAGGATATCTGTGGTTGATATTATAAACAGCAAAGGGCTCAGTGGGTCTCCCTGTAGGGCCCCATTTGATTGGATTATCGGTTCTGATAGACTGAGGTTGTCCGAATTTCGTACATCGTTCCATTGCAGTTTGATGTGATGAGATTCTTCACGGAACTACTTGTTCATTGATGACCAAGATCGCTGATTACAATTTTCCTTGTGGTGTTTGGGTGTTCCTGGAAGCAGCCATTAATTCACAACTTTCACTTTTCTGCTGTAGAAACATCTCTACGTTTTTGTCTTTTGTTTTTATTTATTTATTTATTCTAATTTCATTTCATTTCAGATGGAGCATACAATGGCTCTGTTTGCAGTGAACTGCTCGACGCACCATCGGCAGATGATCTCGTCAGAAATTCTTTGTTTGCTTCGCCCTCTTCATCTTCATATTTCTGTGGTTCAATCAAGCAAATATCTAGAGAGTAGATGTTTTTGGCCGGTTCCGCAGCCACCGCCACCGCTCCACCGCCAAAATGGCGGCGGTGCGATATCTCTCGAAAGCATGGTCGGATTTTGACAAATGAGGTGTCATTGAACTCGGGCTGACATTCCCTTTCCAATGGACAAAATATTTCCACCCCAAAAATAAAACCTACCCCTAATAGGGGGTGAAATTGTAATTTTTTAGAGAATCTCGCTTTCCAAGTGCAACATGTGAGAGTTTGAATGCCAATATGGAATGAAACTTTGTTCCACACAAGAGACATGTGTGCGGTGGAAAGCCAATATGAATTAACATGCTTGTTTTTTGGTTTTCACGCATGCCCACTCATAACTTTTGTAAGAGGGCGGGCTTTTTAAAGATGACGGCTGTAGTGTAACCTAACCTAACCCAATCCACGAGTGGTGATCCAAAAGTATTTTAAGCGACGCTTGTCGATCGGCAAACCAATACTCAAAGAGGGATATGTCAGGCCTTGAGGCGATAACCCCTTTTGATTGATCCCAGTTGACTGGTCCCTTTTGGTTGATCTCTGTTGATTTGTTTCTTTGGACTGGTCCCTGTTGACTAGCCCCCCAGCCCCTCCCCCCTTGGACGGGCCCTTTTTGACAGGGGGTCATTTTTGATGGATCCTTTTTGACAGGTCCTTTTTGACGGGTCCCTGTTGATGGGCCCCTGTGGACGGGTCCCTGTTGACGGGTCATTGTTGACGGGTCCCTGTGGACGGGTCCTTGTTGACGGGTCCCTGTGGACGGGTCATTGTTGACGGGTCCCTGTGGACGGGTCCTTTTGACTGATCCCTTTGGACCGGTCCCTTTGGACTGGACCCTAATGATATAATGAAATTGAACGTTGATCCACATGAAACGCATGTGAAGAGCCGATTGCTACTATGATTTAACATGTTTGTTTTCTGTTTTTACGCATGCGCACTTGGGGTTTTCGTAAGAGGGCAGACTTTTTAAATAATGATTTATAGATGAGTTATTTAAAAAAATAACCAAAAGATCAAAAACTAATAGGCTTTTTAATATCTCATGAACCAATAAGGCTAGGGATTTGTATGAGGGGTCGTTGGACTTGGGATGACGCCCCGTTTTCAATGTATTTTTCATTTTTGTCAAAAGGGCCTAAGTACACTTTTGTTAATATCTCGTGAACCAATAAGGCTAGGGACTTGTATGAGGGGTCGTAGCACTTGGGATGACATTCCCTTTTTAAATGTATTTTTTTGAAATTTTGACAAAGGACCAAACTACACTTTTGTTGATGTTTCCTGAACCCATGATGGGATTTTGACCTGTGGGGTGTCGTTGGACTTAGGCACACACTCTCTAATTGAATGTATTATTGACATTTTAACAAAGGGCCTAACTACACTTTTGTTAATATCTCGCGAACCAATAAGGCTAGGGACTTGTATGTGGGGTCCTAGCACTCGGGGTGACGCTCTGTTTTTGAATACTGTATATATTTAATGTTTGTCAAAAGGACCTAACTGCCCTGTTGTTAATATCTCGATAACTAATAATGGGAGAGACTCAAGTGAGGTGTTATAATACTTAGGATGGCCAACCCTTTCCCATAACCAACGAATTTACCCCTAATATTCAAAACAACAAGGACATTGACCTGAGATTATATAAACTAATACTCGGATATCGACATGTGAGGTGTCAAAGGACTTAGAATGGTCAACTCTTTCCCATGACCTATGAATTTACCTAAAATATCCAAAATATTAAGGTCATTGACCTGAGATTTTATAAATTAATAATTGGATACGGACATGTGAGTTGTTTACCGTGAGTGATGAAACATAACTAGGTAGAGAAAGAACTAGTGTAGGCTACATGTATGGTGACTGACAAGTCTTTCACTATTGGAACTTGTTTTCAGATCAGACTGTAGTACAGAGAGAGTATAGGTTGCAGGCATGGGTTAATAAATGACAAACTGTGTACACAAAATCGGATTTATTGATTCAAGAATTAAGAGTAGACTATCTTTAATTGATTGGTTAAAGAGGATAGCTAATGAAACAAAATGGTGACTATATTGAACTAAACTGAACCAAGCTGAATCAAACACAACCAAACCGAACCAAACCTAATCGAAAGCAAGCCAAGGGTTTAAGTGTAAAACTTGTGGGTGGATGTGGTCATTGGTAATGTCAAAAAGGAAAGGGATAACGCTCTACCTATAGAGGGTAAGGTAAAGCTAGTGCATGGTGCTAATGCACACACCCAAGTACATGAAACACACACACAACTATCCTATGCAGTTTTTACGGGTTGAATGTTAAAACTTGCTCAGTGGTTACTGGGACAAGATGATCGCTACACACAACAAGCTTTAAATACCTGAGGCTCATAATCTATACACACACTCAGACACACACTTGTTCTAAACTAAACTGTCTTGCTGGCAGTGCTCACACAGTATGCAAATGAGAGAAATGCTTGGCTAACAGAAATACAATCATTTTCGGTTGTCTAATGTTGCCAGCTAAACATTATGTGCTATAGTGGTGAGCACATGTGCCTCTTTCACTGGAGATCTTAACTCGATTTCTAGCTATAAGGCTTAGCAAGAATCAAACTAAGAAAAAAGGGTATGGTGACGCAGTGGTTAAACTGTTAGCCTTTCACTAAGGTAGACTAGGGTTTGATTTTAGGTTAATATGCATGTCATAAACAAACAAATAAAAGCAGAGATAATGTTTAAAACTGATTACACTTGTCTCTTTTCAAATTATTACTTAGATTACAAATACAAACGTGGACTGGGTTTGATATACAGTTAATGCTTCCTATCACATACTAGACTGTAAGAAAGCCAAACAAGCAAAAGGCGTAGGTAGAGCAGTGGTAAAATCGCTATGTGTAGAGACATACCTAACGGGTTTATGAACTGGCAAATGTATGTCGCATAAACAGTGCAGGATACAATCCAGCAACCATAATTTTTATCTTGTGGACAAGAGAAAACATATAAATATAGAGAGAGATATATAGAAAGCTTGTGTATGTGTGGGTAGCATTGGTTGTTTGACCAGAGAAAATACGGTGAGGTAGGGTGGGGAGAGGGAGAATTAGCACTTATATATGAATTGAAAATAGATTTTTTTTCAATAGTTTTGTTTTTCAAATGCAGTGGTAGATAGTCGTTATTTTGTAAAACATTCTTACTTGCAGTAGTAGTAATAAGCGTCTACGGTTCCGCTAACACATTGATAGACTGTATTATTGCCATGGTCAAGCACTCTTATTAAGATCATTTACAAAATCATAAAATGAAAAATAAAAAATCTTGTTTTGGAAATATCGTCTTTCAACATACACAAAATAAATAAAAAATGTGTAAACAGCAAAATGGAAAATCCATGTTTCCATATAGACAACATTTAAAAACCTTGAACGGACATTTAAGAAAATATATGAAACTGGGAAATTGACAAATGTGTAAATATGAAAATGGAAAATCCACGTTTCCATATCATGAAATTGAAAAACATCAAACTGTCATTTTAAAAAATGCAAATGGAAAATTGACAAATTGCAATGTGTGAAATGTGAAATTGAACAAATGGCTATCATTATTTAAAAAAAAATTAAAAAACATGGTGCTCTATGGTTAAGGTTTGAATCAAACCCTCTCTACTTATTTGGACCACCCGAGACTGATTGGACTAGTTTTAGTTGTCCTACTGTCCCCGTAAATCCGGATAGTAGGCTGTCAGATATCCGCCCCCTCAATCGGATTGCCAATAATCAATCGCACCGGCACAGCTACATCAATGAAAATGGCACTGACAGATACTACCGAGATTAGAGCACAGCAGTTAACAAGAAATTATTGTGGAACACACCAAAATATAAGGGGGTTCATACTTACCTTTACTTACCTCTTCAAATTAATCTCGGGTATGGGTTGCCAACTGGATCACTTAAAGTATGCCCACACAATAACCTCCACCATGATATTTAAAATGAACCAAGACGGAAACAAGAAACCTTAAACTGTACAATAATTTATTTCACATAAACGGAATGACTTTAACAAAAACTCCACAAAATACACGTGGCAATCAGAAGCCATTGTCAATATAATCATGTCCTCCTGTAGGACTTGTAAACGTTACATACAAAATTTTATATTTCACTTGCTTATAAAGAACGTAATAATAGTAATACACTTGGAATGGATGAGGGAATTGGGATGAGACATGTAGCAATTGTTTTCCTCTTTCATAAACATCACACTTTATTTATAACTGCAAGCCTGTTATGTGGTCGACCTTGGCCTCTAACATACAGTTGTCAGGCCAGCTGCGATCCACCCTACATCATGTCGCATGCCCACGTCGTTAAATGGACCCACCTGTCCAGTCAGCCTTAGCACATGCTCGTAACCTCTGAGCCTAACTCTTTTCAAACGCTTTAAATGTCCTCAACTCAACTCAAATATTATCACGCAAATCTTTTAAATGCTCCAATCAAATATTACTGGATTACTGTAATAATCCCAAAACTTGTTTAATTACATAATCCATATGTATAATTAGCGTTCTTTAGAGTATATTAACAAAACTCTTAATGTTTATAACAAATGCTCATTAATTGTTTATAACAATTACAAATTGTTTATAATATTGTCAAATGACAATTGAAAATTTATACACGCCTCTATTAATTCCTTTCATTTCAAATTATTGTTAAAGATATTTACACAATTTATTTACAATATTAATATTATTTATATTAGAAATACATTAAACCACACGTTTATCCGGTTGATAATTACTCAAATCAGGTTAATATAATCGACCAATGAAGGTTAGTTATATTTATGCTTATATTCAGGTTTAATAAGTTTTAATAATTATTATTATTATTTGTGACGGTAACCTCCATTCAAAATCGTTATCTCAAATTATTTAACACTCTTGTTAATTTTAACAGTAATTTCACATGATTAATTTTCAAAGGACCTGGACAATAAACTCAGCGGAAAAATACTTCGCTCAAATGCACAAATTGCATAAAATAGGCCCAGAATTCATCATATATTTCCATATATATGGCATAAAAATCTTCCACAATCCATACACAAAACCTCCACTTATAATCTCATCAACTTCATTAATATTACTGTGGGAATCTCCTTCACTTTTTCAAGGGCATTATTCATCAGCGACTTTTACATGTCCACTGAACTAACGATTATACATCCATAGTTCCACTTCAAAAATTCTTATATTCATTAATTGTTTCAAAACCTTCGTGGGTTTCATTCATGAATCGATATGAAGTAAAAATTTGCCAATCACAAATAAATTTAATAGCAAATACGACTATACACGCCTCTCTGGTCTATCAAAATTGAGATTAATATCTCCTAAGTAACGTAGTATAACAATACTATCTTCAATCAAAGTTCATCTAAACTGCAAAATAGTCGAATAGAATACAATTAGACTGTGGAATGCAAACATTATTGTTCCAATCTAAAATTGAGAAAAATTCCTATCAAAAGTTCTTTACTATAGAGTATTCAATAAATCGTAATCAAAGTTCATATTTCATAAAATTGTCTGTAATGCAATGGTAATTTCAGAACTGACGATAAATGTCTATGTTGCAATCATGTTCCTAAAACGACTAGTATTTCCAAGATCGTCGATACAGTAACAGATTTTAACGCTCTAAAATCTTTTAATTATTCTTCTTTCTTGATGATGATGACAGAAAATTGGTCAAAGTAATTTACTGAAAAGAATTACTTTAATAAAGTGACACGCTGTCTGAATTCAAATCTGCCATAGAAAATCGTTAACTTTACAGTCCAATCGTGACTACAAGAATATGCAAATTACTGAAAGAATATATTATCAGTCTCAACTGATCTAAAAATATTTAAATCTGCCACTGACATAACAATGTCTTAATAAATCGTAGAAAAAGGCATAACTCATCGAAGTGTACTGAGTACAGAAAATCAAGCAAGAATATGGGGCAAAATATAGGACAGAAATATGGGAAAAATGGTTGCTCAGATATCGCTAAATGACTCAAATAAAACAAGAAACGTTCACGACTACCTTATCTGTTGATTGAAGTTCTAGAGGAAAATCTTCCAAAGAAGACTGGTGATGGTTCCATTTCACCAAAAAGATGTGCTCCGTCCTCGAACCTGGAACCAGCGCCCTCGGAGAATAGAACTGCTTCCTCCTCCGGAAATTGCACTGCTCCGTGTATACGATAGACATCCTTCTGGCAAAACTCTTCTTTGTGAGCCGGGTCTACCCTGGCCTCTCTTGATAGTTCCCTGAAGTTCTGGTAGAAATTCGCCATGAAGTTTATTGCAATAATTTCCGTAGAAATATTCATATTTGTGGAGTATGAAAATATTTCCACTGCCATTTGATATAATTCAGCGTTGGATCACGATGCATGAGTGTAGTTGGATATTCACTACATGCTCGCTTTTGTAGAAAGACGATTAGCGAAGTTCCATGCTGCTATTTCACTCCATTGATATATTGTAACGTTCTGGCTGCCCCTACTGTTGGGTGACAAATGTAACGTTCTTTCTTAGGCTGGGATGACAAGTGAAACGGTATTTACTTTGCTCCACGTTGAGCGTACAAATGTAACAGTAATTAGTGCCCCATGTTGGTAGCGACAATTGTAATGGTTTCGCTAGCCCACACTGTTGGGTGAGAAATGTAACTGTTTACCTTTGCCTAAGCTATGTTGTTTTAATGGGCGCCAAGACCTCAATGCAATGTTGAAATCTAAATTTGTATTTAACAACGTCTAGCTCTGGCAGAACACATTCAAGACTCTATTCACTCAGATCGTGGTATGATTTGATCATTAACCCAACAAACAATTGTATCAGGAGAAGGAATTGGTCTATATCTAATGCTACCTACTGAAAGCAAAGATTGCATTGTAAAAGAAATGAATTTATTATATAAAACAAGTATAGCAAAATTAATAATAATAAGTTTAACATTTAAATTGGAGCGTTGTGATTTGAATATTACCGATAGAAAATTACGTGAAAACGGAGTCTGATAAATTGATTTTACTCTTATTTCCAAGCTATGAAGTTACTGAATTATGAAATATAAAACAAAGAAAAATGAGAGATTGCGTATTTCTGCGTCATTAGCGCTTACCCCTGGAAATTGCCAAAGCATTTCCCTCGTTCTTGATGATGCTGTGTGCTTCCCACAGTCTCCTGGACGTCGCCATCTTCTTCGTTATATGATGATATTCTGGTAGATTAGATAACTCTATGGTCCGTACATCGGACCCAAACTCTCGTAAATCCGCACTGGTTACGTTTTACAAAAGATCGTCGCTAACTCCACTGAACATCGGAGCGACACGCACTTGCGACCGTACACTGCAAGTTCTACACAGATTGTCCTTAACTCCACCGAACATCGGAGCCACTCGCACGCGCATCCATACTCGTCAAGTATTTCACAGATAGTTCTCGTCTCACGGCGCGTCGAACGATATATTCACCTGTCGGCTCCCCCACTCCGGAGCAGTCTCCTAGCTTACGCTGTCTCCGCTGATTGGCTGACCACGCCGCCACTTCCCCTCCTCCGGTTCATTACACTCCGCGGGCGAGAGGGAGAAGTCGTTTTCCGTTTCAACAATTCGCCTCTTCTAGACCTTGCGACCCAGGATTGCGTCATGCTACTCGACAAGAATCAGCTTGTATTAGAATTCCCAGTGAGTCATCTCTCTCAAATACCCTAACTGACAAAAACTCCGTAAAATTCCGTAATCAGATAATTTTCTATGATATCGTCGGTCGTAATAATTTGCTTGATAGCGTTTTCTAAGACATAGAAAACCTATCTGAATGCTAATAATTTTTATAAAATGCTCCGAAAATATCTAAATAATAATTATAATAAATTAATAATAATAATAAATTAACATGAAAAATTCTCTTGGCTGAACAATTTGCCGCGTAAATAAATATAGAATGGCTTCCTACTGACTTATGCCAGTTGCATAAAACCCCTCGAAAAACACGTTACATATTCGCCTCGGATCATCGCATCATTTACCGTGACGACGGTCCATTATCCGATTATCCCAGACACGTTAATAAACCCCATCCAAAATACATATTACATAAATGAAATCTCCCTAAATTACAGATATATACACTCATAATTTTTCTTCACGCACTTTGCGTCAAAGTTCGTTGTCACTATGGATTGCACTTTGCAACCAGTCCAATGTTTTACATATAGAAGTGTTCCACGGATATTTCCGCCTCTCAAATTTCTCTATGTTGGAGAAATAGACATAATTAATGTGTGAGCACTATGTATTTATGATGTCATATCACACGCATTGAAGGTGTTCTGATATATTTATATCACCATAGAACTTCCTAATTTCACTGGAGGTCCCCTCCTTATGGTGACATTTAATTCCACTTATCACTCAGCACACGATCACACTATTGTGGCAGCGCCTCGTGACCATAATACTTAATCTCTCTTTAAAGTAGATTAAATTAATATTGACTTCTGAAAAAAAAATACAGTAAATGCGCATTACATATAACACCAAATATTTCTGTGCCGTAATCGCCCTGTCTTGTTAAGTTCCCGTAGACCATATTCTACTTAATACTAGTTCTCAACACTGACCATTTCTCCTCACACAAATAATACCATTGTACAAATTATCTTAAATTACACACTTACAAATCTTACATGGCGAGGCCGTAAACAGAAATCACGTGTGCTGATATGTATGAGTTTCATGAAGGACTGTCTCGCATTCTGATGGCCCATCTTTTATCTCGTGGACGCCTTAAGCTAACAAGCCCTATTCAAGCGCTCCCCCATCTCTTGGAGATAAATGGGAACCCATCAGCGCTGCCAAAATGGCCTTGGTGCATCGAGACAATTTAGTGCTCAACAGCATCCGACAATCCCGTCATATTTCCCTGTACCTTAAAACTCTCATTTACTTACATACTACCCCCCTGTGTGACTTCTGATACGCCTGCCTGGAAGACCAACTCCTCCCACGCACCAAATACCACACTTACTCATTTGATAGGCTGGCTCGCCAGCTAAACACACTCACTTTATGACACATATTTTCGTAGACTATGTATATTATACGTTCCGTATAATCTGTTTCCCTCACTATTCTCCGGCACATATGCTGTTTTCCCAATACGTTTGGAAACTATAAATGTTTCTGCGTCACCTGCTTCCAACCTTGCAAGTGGCTCCCTTTAAATGAACGTCATCACGTTGCTCCACTAGCATATTTCTCAGTGTCTGTAACGATGCCCTGTTGCTACTGTCCACACATGCACATATTAAAATACCGTCCTCTGCTTTAACCACAGGATAATCCCTACATAAATTAGTGTCCCTCGATAGCATGTCTGCAAGAATGTTATCTTTACCTTTAATATATTTTACTGTGAATTCGTATTCCTGCAGAGCAAGAATCCACCTACTAACTCTGTTAGAACTGAGTTTACAAGTCCTCATATACAGTAATGCATGGTGATCTGTGTGGATCTCAAATTTCCCCCCTACTAAATACATTCTAAATTTTCCTAAACTGAAAACAATACCTAAAAGCTCTAACTCAGTAATCGTGTATCTTTTCTCTGCTGCAGTCAGTCCTCGCGAGGCTAAAGATACAATGCACAGATTACCCTCATCATCTTTCTGACATAATACTCCAGCAATGCCTATATGTGAAGCATCTGTCATAACCACATATTCCTTATCTTTTAACGGATATTTCAGCACTACAGCTTTCTCAAAACCTTCCTTCAGCGCTCTAAAAGCCTGTTCATGCTTGGACTCCCATCTCCACCGAGTCCCACTTTTAAGCAATTCCCTGAATGGTTCTACCAACCCTGAGTATTTAAGAACGAACCTCCTGAAAAAGTTGCAAATTCCCAGGTAAGTTTTTAATTGTTTAACATTCTGTGGCACCTCTGCGTTAAGTATCTTATTAACCCTACTTTCTTCTGGTGTCACACCTCTACTCGACACTCTATGACCTAAAAATGTCACTTCTGACTGACAGAATGACGACTTAGACAGCTTCAAAGTGAACCCTGCCTGATCTAACTTCTGAAAAACTATATTTAAATGATGTAGATGCTCCTCAAAACTGCGTGAACTAATTACCATATCATCTATGTAAATGGTTACAAACTCTCCTGTGTCATCCCCTAATGCGATGTTTAAAGCCCTAATTAAAGCTGCTGAACTACTCTTTAACCCATAAGGTGTTCTACAAAATTGATAAAGGTTATATTTATGACTAAAAGCTGTAAATGGTCTATCTTCGTACATAAGTGGCACTTGCCAAAAACTGGAACTCAAATCTACACAAGTGAAATACTTCTTCCCCTCAAATGTTTGCATTAATTCCTCTATTGACATAGATTTCAGCTGATCTGAACTAATTCTACTGTTAACCAAACGAGCGTCTAAACAAATACGAACAGTGCCGTCGGTCTTGGGTACCGTTATCAAAGAATTAACATATGGACTGTTCGAGTGCTCAATAATCCCATCTTCAAGCATCTGATTAATTTGTGCCTCAACTGCACTCTGATAAGCGAAAGGTACAGGATATCTATGTCCTGTGAATACTGACCTATCAATAACGTTCAATGAATGTGTATAGCAATTGGCCATACCAATGCGATCCTCAAAAACTCTCCTATTACACCATAACACATCATAGAGCCGAACACACTGTTCATCCTCTATATTTCCCTGAAATGCAGCTTCACGTAACGAGTCCTCTAGACTTCCGTTCGTAATCACACTGCCCACAAAACATGGAGAACCCCGCTCTACGGCTGGCGATATCTCATTTAAAGTACAAATCACACCTACAACACTACTTCTCTGAATTTGGTCATTGAACGCTACTTCTACTTCAGAATCTCCCCATTTAAATTTCAAACTCCCTACATCATAACATAAGTTACCCGACACTCTACTTAGCCACTCTGAACCCAAGATAACACTGAATACTAAATTTGGAATTACAAGACAAATCTGCTTCTCTACATGATTATTAATTTTAATGTCTACTAAAACTTGCTTAGAAATTACTTTAGACCTCTTCCCAACAGCTGTGATAACAAAAGTGCTTTTAATTGTCATCTCCTCAAAATTTACTCCAGTTCCTTTCATTTTATCATAAAATGCACTACTTATGCAACTCTTCATACAACCACTATCAATTAAAACATCTGTGTACGCCTCGGACACGTTAAATTTAACTATGGGGCTCTTACTAACCACTTCCTGAATAATACCTTCATCATTTAGTTCATGTAATAAATCATTTCTTACATTTAGGTCATAGGGTTCCTGTATAATTGTATGGACAGGGCATGCTACAGACTGAGATTCTGACCTTACTTCGCAGCCTGGTTCGCGTTTAAAGAACCGCTACAGCTGGCCGTAGTACTACTAACTACTAAACTGGTCTGGTTGTTCTGGGCTGTGTTGTCATTGTTTGGCTGTATATTACTACCACTAGGCTGTCCTCTTCCTTGACCCCTATTCTGGTTGTAATTATTGTCATTATAATTTCTCCCTTGATTTCCCCTGAAATCATTGTTTCTCCCTTGATTTCCCCTGTAATCATTGTTCCTCCCTTGATTTCCCCTGAAATCATTGTTCCTCCCTTGATACTGATTACCATAGCCATTTCCTCTGTTCTGATATAGCTGATTATTATTATTTCTATTTTGAGCGTTGGCCCCTTCGCCACCGTTCCCTTGAACTTCCTGATGCCTGGCTTCATTAGGTCTATTATTATTATTACCCTGGTTCCTATTGAAATTGTCCTCATAACCCCCTCTCCCTAGTGCATCAAATGTGCTTAACAAATTTTCTACTTGTGATATAGTCTTTACATTCTGGATACAAGCAGCCTCCTTGATCCTATAGGGAAAGTGCCTAAGTAGCAACCTTACCACATCACTTTCCTCCTTCAAGCCATCCAGATATTTACACACTAATACCTGCCCTAAAAAGTATTCGGTCATGGTGGAGCTTCCTTTAGGGTTATATTTACCACACACTACTCCCTCACGATGCTGCGACTGAATAACCTCATTCCAGAACTTTTCACAGAATTTCATTTTAAAATCATTGATATCAGTAAACTTGTCTCTGTAGACAGCAAACCAATTCCTCGTTTCCCCCACAAACACTTGTTCTAAAATTTCAACTACCTGGCACCACTCAATACTACCATTTTCCAACCTCTCCCCGAATTTATTTTCTATAGTGTTCATGAACTCCATTGGGCACCCCTGTCGATTGCTGAACTTACCCAGTTCTACCTCCCTGTGTGTGCTATTCACAAAAACTGGCCTATTCTGACTATTTTCTTGCCTGATCCTAGCTTTTAATTTTAATTCTAATTCTGCGATTTTCTCCTCAGCCTTCCTCTCAATACTGTTTACTGTTAATTTAATGTTTCCTTCTGATTCTTCTACTTTATCATATAGCTTTGCTTGTTTCTCCTCAATCTTGCTAATGCTCTCTCTATTACTCTCTCTTAAATCATTTACTTCTGCAACTATTTGCGAGTGGACTTTCTCAATTCTACCCCCCAGCTGTTCCTTAACCTCTTTAGTAGCTACCTGAATTTTGTCAATTTCTCCCCCCAATTGCTTTTTGACCTGCTGTGTTTCCAGTTGCACTAGTTCTTTTAAATTTTCAGCCTGTGTACTGATTCTAATTTCCAACTCCTCCTGTACTTTTCCTAATTTTCTGTCTACATCTGCAATAATCTCTTTAGCCTTTTCTTCCATCACCCCCCTGATCTCGCCTCTAATCAGTTCGAATTTGTCACTCATTTCCCTACTGTTTTGTTCTAATTTAGCATTTAAAGTTTCAGTACTCTCTCTATTTTCCTTACTGTTTTGTTCTAATTTAGCGTTGTTTTGTTCCAGTTTTGCGTTGTTTTGTTCTAATTTAGCATTTAAGGCATCTGTACTTTCTTTATTTTCCCTACTGTTTTGTTCTAATTTTGCATTTAAGGCATCACTACTAACTTTGTTCTGATACATGAACTCGAGAAGTAAAGTTTTTAATTCTGGTTGGCCGCCTACACTCCCTGTTTCAGTATCGGGATTTACCTCCGCTACCCCGGTACTACCATCACTCGACATACTGCTCGTATCATCATTCTCCCGTTGATGACCACTACGTAACCTCATCTGTCTTTCTTTCTCATCCCCCATAATGATATACACTGATACAGACAAATAACCCCCAAAATACAGGCACAGAAATATATACCCTTCTCCTTCCACAAATGTTATTAGGTTTTCAGCCCCAAGTTGTCGGCGACAAATGTAACGTCCTGGCTGCCCCTACTGTTGGGTGACAAATGTAACGTTCTTTCTTAGGCTGGGATGACAAGTGAAACGGTATTTACTTTGCTCCACGTTGAGCGTACAAATGTAACAGTAATTAGTGCCCCATGTTGGTAGCGACAAATGTAATGGTTTCGCTAGCCCACACTGTTGGGTGAGAAATGTAACTGTTTACCTTTGCCTAAGCTATGTTGTTTTAATGGGCGCCAAGACCTCAATGCAATGTTGAAATCTAAATTTGTATTTAACAACGTCTAGCTCTGGCAGAACACATTCAAGACTCTATTCACTCAGATCGTGGTATGATTTGATCATTAACCCAACAAACAATTGTATCAGGAGAAGGAATTGGTCTATATCTAATGCTACCTACTGAAAGCAAAGATTGCATTGTAAAAGAAATGAATTTATTATATAAAACAAGTATAGCAAAATTAATAATAATAAGTTTAACATTTAAATTGGAGCGTTGTGATTTGAATATTACCGATAGAAAATTACGTGAAAACGGAGTCTGATAAATTGATTTTACTCTTATTTCCAAGCTATGAAGTTACTGAATTATGAAATATAAAACAAAGAAAAATGAGAGATTGCGTATTTCTGCGTCATTAGCGCTTACCCCTGGAAATTGCCAAAGCATTTCCCTCGTTCTTGATGATGCTGTGTGCTTCCCACAGTCTCCTGGACGTCGCCATCTTCTTCGTTATATGTTGATATTCTGGTAGATTAGATAACTCTATGGTCCGTACATCGGACCCAAACTCTCGTAAATCCGCACTGGTTACGTTTTACAAAAGATCGTCGCTAACTCCACTGAACATCGGAGCGACACGCACTTGCGACCGTACACTGCAAGTTCTACACAGATTGTCCTTAACTCCACCGAACATCGGAGCCACTCGCACGCGCATCCATACTCGTCAAGTATTTCACAGATAGTTCTCGTCTCACGGCGCGTCGAACGATATATTCACCTGTCGGCTCCCCCACTCCGGAGCAGTCTCCTAGCTTACGCTGTCTCCGCTGATTGGCTGACCACGCCGCCACTTCCCCTCCTCCGGTTCATTACACTCCGCGGGCGAGAGGGAGAAGTCGTTTTCCGTTTCAACAATTCGCCTCTTCTAGACCTTGCGACCCAGGATTGCGTCATGCTACTCGACAGGAATCAGCTTGTATTAGAATTCCCAGTGAGTCATCTCTCTCAAATACCCTAACTGACAAAAACTCCGTAAAATTCCGTAATCAGATAATTTTCTATGATATCGTCGTTCGTAATAATTTGCTTGATAGCGTTTTCTAAGACATAGAAAACCTATCTGAATGCTAATAATTTTTATAAAATGCTCCGAAAATATCTAAATAATAATTATAATAAATTAATAATAATAATAAATTAACATGAAAAATTCTCTTGGCTGAACAATTTGCCGCGTAAATAAATATAGAATGGCTTCCTACTGACTTATGCCAGTTGCATAAAACCCCTCGAAAAACACGTTACAATATGTCGCAATTGCATTAAAGTCCTTAGCCTTCCATCTCCATTTCCGTTATAATAGTTGAAAGAACTACCATATTATATTGTTCCATGTTAGAATGCATCGTTGTATCATCAAATGCAATATGTAGTAGCACGGTTGTAATACCAGTGTCAGCCGTAGCGTAGAATGTGATATTTTAAAAGTGCTTCTCAGGTGGCGAGAAAATCACTTTTGTCTGCCGTCTTAAAATGCCAATATCTTTCGAAATATAATCTTGAAAATGTTCAACCTTTCTACACACTTTAATATAGTACTGCACAATCGAATTAGCTTAAAGGCATTAGTCAACTCTTGATATATTATCTTGTAGACTCGATAATGTGTGCGTTTCAACTTCGCCTAGTTTCAAACACCGTAAAATGGAACTGCGGCACGCTCGAAGCTCGTTCAATGCGGTTGGCTTTACCACACGCTAAAGACGACTTGTTTCACTTATTCACTCGAAAACGACTATATGATATCAGAAATATATATACGGTATGAGATATATATGCGATATGAGAGCTCCTCTCTGCTGTGCAAGACCTTTTATCAACTTCTTAAGGGGCGTATCCATCCCTTCCATAGCTTGTTTCTCCGTCATTGCTAGAAGTTCTAACTTTGGCAATACTTGACGGATTTTCAAATTTCAAAAACTCAAAAATAATTTCTTCAAAATTCCAAATCAATGCCATAACTGAAAATAGATTTCCACAATTCTGCATTCCAAAAGTAATTAAATATAGTAGTTTCAGTAATCTCCGTCTCCCTCCAAACTAACGTTCATTGGTTCGAGTCTTTCCTCCAATCGCGTAACTTCTTCCTTAGCACAATTCCATGTTTCCCCGCGACTGCGTCGTAAATCTCAGATCTTTCTCGAACAAAATCATGACGTCACCAAGAATC
Source organism: Meconema thalassinum (assembly GCA_946902985.2). Lineage (NCBI taxonomy): Eukaryota > Metazoa > Arthropoda > Insecta > Orthoptera > Tettigoniidae > Meconema > Meconema thalassinum. The sequence goes on from OX336389.2 coordinate 638,902,107, forward strand.
TCAGCTCAAGCAGCCTACTTGCGTGAAGTCTGCGTCATCCGTGCCTACGTCATGAATATCCACGTCACAACTATGACAGCCATAACTTAATTCATATTTGCCAATACAGCCAGCGTGGTCTCAATATAATTCAATTTACGGGGGCATTCTCCCTTCACCACGTTTTAAAAACATTTGCAAATTGTTTTTAAACTCTCTGTTATAAGTATCTGAATTCGCTTGAACACGAAATTGAATTATTATTGGCTTACTCTTGGATAGTATTTCTTCAAGTTTCCAGCATTGAACTTGCCATAAACGACATTATTCTCATCATCGTAAAGTTCATAACAGTTGTTTCCATAAGCATTCGTAATTCTGAACGGACCCATGAATACTATTCCAAATTTGGGATAGATCTTCTTACTCACATCAGCCTTGACAGGTCTGCGTAGTAATACTAGATTTCCAATTTCTAAGGGAGCACCAAAACGTTTTCCAGCAACTCTTTTCTATCGTTTCTCTGCTGCTTTCTGGAGTTGTTCCTTCGCTCTGTAAATTCTCTGCTGCCTTCCTAGGTCGGGATCTCTAGGAACGTGGTTAAAAAGATTATCCCACGGTCTTTCTGGGTTTCTTCCTAGATGAAGTCTCATTGGCACTTCTCCTGTGCTCTCCTGCACTGTAGAATTCAGACATTCCTCAATAAGGGGTACAAATCTCACCCAACCAGAATGATCATTCGGACAGAAAATTCGACAAAATTTCGAAAATTCAGCCATATATCTTTCTGAAGAATTCGATTCCGGATAGCGCACGCTTGAAAATAAGTGCTTAATACCAAGCCTTTCCATATCTGCAGCAAATTCTAAGGATGTAAACTGAGCTCCATGATCCGATAGTAGATATTCTGGTTTACCAGCTTTTGGAAATACAGCATGTTCCAGTCTGCTTACAACATTCCTCGTGTTAGCTTTTTGCATGGGACTCATTGTTACAAATTTCGAGAAGACATCCACGGTAACCAACAGGAACTGATATCCCTTCGGACAGGGACCAAATATGTCCGTCGCCATGAGTTCATTTGGTTTAGAGGGAATCATAGCCTTAGGTTTTCCTTTTAATAGAGCGGAAGCATACTTTGCTCTTTGACATTTATCACATGAACGAATGACATTAGCAATGCTGGAACCCATGTTAGTCCAAATAAATCTCTCTTTAAGAGTGTCAAGAGTTTTATCTAAACCTGCATGACCAGTTGCGTGATGAGCTACCCACACTAAATTGACAACAAGTTTAGGTGGCACGACTATTCGGAGCTTTGTATGCGCAGAGTCAGCATACTTACATACGATGTCTCCACTCAAGACAAAGTGTCGTGATTCTCTCTGTGTAGCTGCATAGTCAACATCAGTATTGTCCATGTAACCCTTAAGGAACCTGTACATTTTCCTGATTGGAGCGTGTCTCTTCTGTGACACACCGATTCGGGCTAACCTCCTAACGGTCTCTTGATCTTGCTGCTCCAATTGTACATGGTGTATCTGCACATTTTTGATAGGGTTACGTGATAAAGCATCAGCCAGTAAGTTATCTTTCCCAGGCTGATGGACGATAGTGGCGTTAAACTGTTGGGTGAACAAAGCCCAACGTGTCAATCTATCACTAGACATGTCAGTTTGCAGCATAAACTGAAGTGCTTTGTGATCTGAAATAATGATAATTTTGTGTCCCAGCAACATTTTTTTCCACGCTTGCAAAGCTGTTACAAAAGCTAACGCTTCTAGTTCTGTCGTAAAGTAGTTTTCCTCGTGTTTCTTTAACTTTCGACTAGTGAACGCAATGTAGTGCTTGTTGCCTACCTCGTCTTTTTGGTATAAGACTGCACTAATGCCTATTCTTGATGCATCAGACTCTATATAGAACATCTTCTCAAAGTCTGGGTACTCCAGTTTAACGTTGTTTCTGAGCATCTCCTTTGCTTTCTCAAAAGCCTCGTTTGCTGCGGTACTCCATTTCCATCTGTTATTCTTCTTGAGTAAGTCATACAGAGGAGCCATAATTTCAGAGTATCTCGGACAGTGACTGCTGATAAATTGGCATGCGCCTACAAATTCTCTGACTTGTTTCACCTTAGTTGGCTTTGGGAACCTTGTGATCGCATCTACTTTCTGCATGTTTGGATGATATCCATCTTTATCAATCGTATGCCCCAAGTAGTTGATTTCCTTCTTCAAGAATTGACATTTTCCAAAATTGACCTTGATATTGGCCTCCCTTAAATTTTCAAACAACTTTCTCAAATGCACTAAATGTTCTGCGGCGTTGGGTGAAGATACAATTAAATCGTCAATGTAGCAGATTACATTTTCCTTTACTTCGTCAGTGAGCTTACTATCAAGTGCTCGAATGAGTGCTGGTCCACTGTTGACCATGCCAAAAGGCATTCTCACAAAGACCCATGACGTCTGGTCAAATAAGAATCCAGTGTACTGCATACTCTCTTCTTCTAGTTGAACTTGGTAAAACGAAGATGTCAAGTCAAGAACACTGAAACATGCTCTCCCTTTGAACTTTCGAAGCAGATCTCTAATCTCAGGTGGTCGGTCATTTTCTGGAAGAATCTTCAAGTTGATGGTCCGAGCATCGAGACAAAGACGTATCTGACCATTACTTTTCTTTACTACAGTGATGGGGTTTATATAAGACGACGCCTGTTTTTTAATAATCCCGTCTACCTCCATTTTTCTGATCAACCCTCGTACTTCTTGATAGTATTTCTCAGGTATGGGGTATATTCTCTTTTGGTAAGGGGTTTCATCGGTCAGCCTTATCTTGTACTTATAGTCTTTAATCAATCCAGGCTTTTCATCAAAACTATCTTGGAATTCCTTTATCAACTCCTCAAATTCCCCCTGAATTTCTTCAAATCCTTCAGTTTTTCTACTGGGTATTTCTGTTAGATTCTCCACTTCATTGATAATGGTATTTAAAATTTCTTCCCTAAGGTCTATCTCCAGACTGTTTTTCACGTCCTGTTCTTCGATCTCTTCTGTGATCATGTACCCATCATTAAAGCTAATAATCCTATTCTTCATGTCAATAATGGCTCCAACTTTCGATATAAAATCGATTCCTAGCACAATATCGAAATGGATCTTGTTCACCACAATAAATATCTGTTCATAATTCCTTCCATTAATTTCAAAGTTCAACAACACTTGGATCTTGCATTTCACTGCCTTGTCTTGGAAAATCCCTCTCACTTTGACGGTAGAAACAGGTAAAACTGTCATGTTTTCTCCTTTTAACAGACTCTGATAGCATTCATCAGAAATGATAGAAATAATTGCGCCGGTATCCATAAGAGCTTTGTACTGTTGGCCATCTATCAGTACAGAAATAATAGGTAAGGCACATGGTCTTTCCTCTTTGACGATTCCCCTCTCTTCTAATAAATCCTCATCAGTAACTTCATAAATTTCATTAATGGTAATTAGGTGTGGTGTGGCAATGTATTCATGGTTTCTCACTGTCGTTGAGAAATCGGCGTTTTTTTGTGTTACCAATCTCGAAGTTCTGCTGGCTTGTAGAAGGACCAGGATCGATCACTACATCCTGTCTTTTCTTTTGGTTTTCAGCTTCCTTCTCTCGTAATTCCTTAAGATACTGCTGACTTTCTTTCTCTCTTTCCTGATATTTGTCGGGAGTCATAACTTGACCTTGAGAATTCTGATTTCGATTCTGGTAATTTCTATTGTAATTCCTATTGTAGCCCTGGTTATTGTAGTATCTACCTCCTCCATTGTTATAATTTCCTCTATTGTTAATCCAGCCTCTTCTTTGCTGATATGGACGGTAACCTTGCGATCTGTGGTTGCGAAAGTGATGGTTCCTGTGAGGACCAACATTTTCAGTTTTTTCTTCATCAGGCTTGTCAGTTTGCTGAACTTGATCCATATAGACAGTATTGATGTCTTTAAATTCGTGCCTCTGACCTTTTTGTACCACATTTGGCATTGGACTCGTGTAGTCAAGCCTTCTTAATAATTCGTCCATACTGGTCAAATCCCTGATGTTTGACGATATGATGAGTCTTCTCACCTCCACAGGCAGCATACGAGAAATCGCATCTATCAACTGCTCTGTTGACAATGGGGGTTGCAAAAATCTCAAGCGTGATAACTGGCTCGTGAAGAAATCAGCGTACCGTGTTGGAAGAGTACCTGAATACTTCCTCGAGTATACCTCAGCTCTTAGTGAATTCTGTGCTTCGATGGACCAGAATCGTTTTATCAGTGCCTCTGCAAATTCGTCAAAATTACTGAACGTATAGCGAAATGCACTGAACCATTCAAGGGGTCCTCCAGCTAGAAATCTCTCCACTATCCTCATCTCTCTTTCTCTGGGAATGTGAGCTTCAATGAAATAGTCTTTCAGGTTCCTGATATATTCTATCGGTGTTAGACTATCAGTATTGCTAAATTTTTGAGGTTTATCCTCGAAGTTCCTGATGACTGTCACATTTCTCGGATATGAATCCATGTAATTCTTCCCACTATCACGATATCTCCATTCAGGTTCAATATTCCTATCCTCTTCTTCTTCCCGGAATCTGGATATACGTTCCTCAGGACTAATATCTCTCTCTTCTGTAGCGAGGTTACATCGTCTGACGTAATTCCTATCGTCTTCGCAAGTCAAGCCTTCTGGATCCTTATCCGTGATTTCCGTGATGACTTTCCTGATCAACTCTTCTTTATAGGTTTCCATCATGCTGGCTTCTCCTAGTTTCAAATTCTGAAGTTTGCTCGTGGTTTCATTAACATCAGAGACAACCTGATGAATCTGTTCCTCTAACGCGGATTTTAATGCTTGCACGTCCTGACCTATCTGAGTTCTATCCTCTACCTGCTTTTCGGATAGCGAATCCATCCTTATACTCAAATCTTTCCTAATTTGAACTACTTCATTATTTATGTCTACTTGTGTACTGGCAAATTTTCTTTCAATTCGTTCCTGAATCTGAGTTACATGTTCCCCACTTGACCTATTCCATTCATCTTTCCAAACCGTTACATTTGCAGTTAACATTTCCGCAATATCTACTTCAATATCTTCTTTAAGTAAACGATTATGATCTAATACTTGGGTTCTCATGACCTCTACATCATACTTTAATCCTGCTAAAGAAGCTGTTGTCCTAACAGACTCGTCAACCAACCTAGTTGTTAATGCACTAATGTTACGAGTACAAAGTGTTTTTGAAGTTTCAATTTCTTCTCTAACTTTATTAACATCAGTTTGAACTTTAGCAATGTCTACAAAAACAGTGTTAACTTCTACTTGTATCTTAGTTATATCGCTTTGCATCTCATTTACATCGGAATGAATATTATTAATGTCTACTTGAACATTTGACACATCGGTTCGAACATTTATAATCTCTCTTTGAACCTCTTCAACCTTGTCTTGTACAGTAGCAACATCATTCCTAACAACAATTACTTCAGCTCTAGCACAGGAAATATCACCCCGGACATTAGCAACATCAAGATTCAACATAGTAAGATCTTTCTGTACTTTAGAAACATCAGTCTTAACCTCTGAAACATCTTTTTGCACATTGGACACGTCTGTGCGCATGTCAGTTACAGCATTCTAGATTCCCTGGGTACTGATCTGTAAACGCGACATATCATTTTCTAAGTTTGCAGAACTGGTCTGAAGAACTTTCAGATTTTTATCCAGCATCTGCTTTACACTTTCATTCATGCTAGCTTTCAAATTAGCAGACATATTACTAGCATTCTCCTCCATTCTAATAGACATATTAGCAGACAAATTACTAGAATTCTCCTCCATCATCTGCTTCATTCTGTTGGACATCTCCTCCAACATTATTCTCAAACTCTCATCTGCCATTTCAATATTATTTCAAGAATAAACTGCTTTAGGGACATACATCAAACAGAGCAAAATAACAACATCTGAGCAACATTTTTCACCATATATAAAGTTTGAGCAATTTTCTGTCTTAAATCTAACTTATAATTACCTTATAATTAACCTTTGTAGACATCTTATGTTGAAATAAACTCAAGCACATGTTCAAATTTCTTTGGTTCATTTTAAAATATCCTAACACAAATAATTTTTATTTACAATCCAAATAGTTTAATTTTATCTTTAATATGACTAAACATGTCATAAGCCGGTCAAATAAAATAAGACTCCAGATCATAGGCGATTTTTCTAAGTTTCCAGCCTATTTAACCTCTCTCAAGTTGTATAAGATCGGATCTTTTCTGAGTGTAATTTTCCTAATACAACACAACATTTAATCCCTATATAATCACACTCTCAAATTCTACAATTGGCCAAGACATCTAACAAAGAATCAACCTCTTTATTTGAGTCTTCACAATCCCATTGACATCGATAACTTGGTAATCCAATGTTATTCGAGCACTCCACAAAATTGCGGTGCCAATTCTACTGCAATAACTTGGTAATCCAATGTTTTGCTGATCGAACGTGTCAATTCTACTGGCGTTCAACCTGGTAATCCAGTTTTGTTGAACGTGCCCCACGTTTCAGGGTCGCCAATCCTACTGTCCCCGTAAATCCGGATAGTAGGCTGTCAGATATCCGCCCCCTCAATCGGATTGCCAATAATCAATCGCACCGGCACAGCTACATCAATGAAAATGGCACTGACAGATACTACCGAGATTAGAGCACAGCAGTTAACAAGAAATTATTGTGGAACACACCAAAATATACGGGGGTTCATACTTACCTTTACTTACCTCTTCAAATTAATCTCGGGTATGGGTTGCCAACTGGATCACTTAAAGTATGCCCACACAATAACCTCCACCATGATATTTAAAATGAACCAAGACGGAAACAAGAAACCTTAAACTGTACAATAATTTATTTCACATAAAGGGAATGACTTTAACAAAAACTCAACAAAATACACATGGCAATCAGAAGCCATTGTCAATATAATCATGTCCTCCTGTAGGACTTGTAGACGTTACATACAAAATTTTATCTTTCACATGCTTATAAAGAACGTAAAAATAGTAATACACTTGGAATGGATGAGGGAATTGGGATGAGACATGTAGCAATTGTTTTCCTCTTTCATAAACATCACACTTTATTTATAACTGCAAGCCTGTTATGTGGTCGACCTTGGCCTCTAACATACAGTTGTCAGGCCAGCTGCGATCCACCCTACATCATGTCGCATGCCCACGTCGTTAAATGGACCCACCTGTCCAGTCAGCCTTAGCATATGCTCGTAACCTCTGAGCCTAACTCCTTTTCAAACGCTTTAAATGTCCTCAACTCAACTCAAATATTATCACGCAAATCTTTTAAATGCTCCAATCAAATATTACTGGATTACTGTAATAATCCCAAAACTTGTTTAATTACATAATCCATATGTATAATTAGCGTTCTTTAGAGTATATTAACAAAACTCTTAATGTTTATAACAAATGCTCATTAATTGTTTATAACAATTACAAATTGTTTATAATATTGTCAAATGACAATTGAAAAATTTATACACGCCTCTATTAATTCCTTTCATTTCAAATTATTGTTAAAGATATTTACACAATTTATTTACAATATTAATATTATTTATATTAGAAATACATTAAACCACACGTTTATCCGGTTGATAATTACTCAAATCAGGTTAATATAATCGACCAATGAAGGTTAGTTATATTTATGCTTATATTCAGGTTTAATAAGTTTTAATAATTATTATTATTATTTGTGACGGTAACCTCCATTCAAAATCGTTATCTCAAATTATTTAACACTCTTGTTAATTTTAACAGTAATTTCACATGATTAATTTTCAAAGGACCTGGACAATAAACTCAGCGGAAAAATACTTCGCTCAAATGCACAAATTGCATAAAATAGGCCCAGAATTCATCATATATTTCCATATATATGGCATAAAAATCTTCCACAATCCATACACAAAACCTCCACTTATAATCTCATCAACTTCATTAATATTACTGTGGGAATCTCCTTCACTTATTCAAGGGCATTATTCATCAGCGACTTTTACATGTCCACTGAACTAACGATTATACATCCATAGTTCCACTTCAAAAATTCTTATATTCATTAATTGTTTCAAAACCTTCGTGGGTTTCATTCATGAATCGATATGAAGTAAAAATTTGCCAATCACAAATAAATTTAATAGCAAATACGATTATACACGCCTCTCTGGTCTATCAAAATTGAGATTAATATCTCCTAAGTAACGTAGTATAAAAATACTATCTTCAATCAAAGTTCATCTAAACTGCAAAATAGTCGAATAGAATACAATTAGACTGTGGAATGCAAACATTATTGTTCCAATCTAAAATTGAGAAAAATTCCTATCAAAAGTTCATTACTATAGTGTATTCAATAAATCGTAATCAAAGTTCATATTTCATAAAATTGTCTATAATGCAATGGTAATTTCAGAACTGACGATAAATGTCTATGTTGCAATCATGTTCCTAAAATGACTAGTATTTCCAAGATCGTCGATACAGTAATAGATTTTAACGCTCTAAAATCTTTTAATTATTCCTCTTTCTTGATGATGATGACAGAAAATTGGTCAAAGTAATTTACTGAAAAGAATTACTTTAATAAAGTGACACGCTGTCTGAATTCAAATCTGCCATAGAAAATCGTTAACTTTACAGTCCAATCGTGACTACAAGAATATGCAAATTACTGAAAGAATATATTATCAGTCTCAATTGATCTAAAAATATTTAAACCTGCCACTGACATAACAATGTCTTAATAAATCGTAGAAAAAGGCATAACTCATCGAAGTGTACTGAGTACAGAAAATCAAGCAAGAATATGGGGCAAAATATAGGACAGAAATATGGGAAAAATGGTTGCTCAGATATCGCTAAATGACTCAAATAAAACAAGAAACGTTCACGACTACCTTATCTGTTGATTGAAGTTCTAGAGGAAAATCTTCCAAAGAAGACTGGTGATGGTTCCATTTCACCAAAAAGATGTGCTCCGTCCTCGAACCTGGAACCAGCGCCCTCGGAGAATAGAACTGCTTCCTCCTCCGGAAATTGCACTGCTCCGTGTATACGATAGACATCCTTCTGGCAAAACTCTTCTTTGTGAGCCGGGTCTACCCTGGCCTCTCTTGATAGTTCCCTGAAGTTCTGGTAGAAATTCGCCATGAAGTTTATTGCAATAATTTCCGTGGAAATATTCATATTTGTGGTGTATGAAAATATTTCCACTGCCATTTGATATAATTCAGCGTTGGATCACGATGCATGAGTGTAGTTGGATATTCACTACATGCTCGCTTTTGTAGAAAGACGATTAGCGAAGTTCCATGCTGCTATTTCACTCCATTGATATATGTCCCAATTGCATTAAAGTCCTTAGCCTTCCATCTCCATTTCCGTTATAATAGTTGAAAGAACTGCCATATTATATTGTTCCATGTTAGAATGCATCGTTGTATCATCAAATGCAATATGTAGTAGCACGGTTGCAATACCAGTGTCAGCCGTAGCGTAGAATGTGATATTTTAAAAGTGCTTCTCAGGTGGCGAGAAAATCACTTTTGTCTGCCGTCTTAAAATGCCAATATCTTTCGAAATATAATCTTGAAAATGTTCAACCTTTCTACACACTTTAATATAGTACTGCACAATCGAATTAGCTTAAAGGCATTAGTCAACTCTTGATATATTATCTTGTAGACTCGATAATGTGTGCGTTTCAACTTCGCCTAGTTTCAAACACCGTAAAATGGAACTGCGGCACGCTCGAAGCTCGTTCAATGCGGTTGGCTTTACCACACGCTAAAGACGACTTGTTTCACTTATTCACTCGAAAACGACTATATGATATCAGAAATATATATACGGTATGAGATATATATGCGATATGAGAGCTCCTCTCTGCTGTGCAAGACCTTTTATCAACTTCTTAAGGGGCGTATCCATCCCTTCCATAGCTTGATTCTCCGTCATTGCTAGAAGTTCTAACTTTGGCAATACTTGACGGATTTTCAAATTTCAAAAACTCAAAAATAATTTCTTCAAAATTCCAAATCAATGCCATAACTGAAAATAGATTTCCACAATTCTGCATTCCAAAAGTAATTAAATATAGTAGTTTCAGTAATCTCCGTCTCCCTCCAAACTAACGTTCATTGGTTCGAGTCTTTCCTCCAATCGCGTAACTTCTTCCTTAGCACAATTCCATGTTTCCCCGCGACTGCGTCGTAAATCTCAGATCTTTCTCGAACAAAATCATGACGTCACCAAGAATCTCAGCTCAAGCAGCCTACTTGCGTGAAGTCTGCGTCATCCGTGCCTACGTCATGAATATCCACGTCACAACTATGACAGCCATAACTTAATTCATATTTGCCAATACAGCCAGCGTGGTCTCAATATAATTCAATTTACGGGGGCAATACCACTTTAAAAGTTTGTGTTAAATCTAGGAATTGAACCCAAGGGCTTGTAGCGGAGATCAAAGGTTATAATATGTTAAACGGATAGCCTTGAATGTAGGGTGTGGTAGCTATATAGAGATGAAACGTTTTGCTCGGGGCAGGGAGGCATCAAACCAGTCAAAAGACTGATGACTCAAACAACAACATGTAGAGCTCACCAAAATAATGTTGTGTAACGGTAAATGTTAGTCAACGAACAGTAATGCATTACTAAAACCCATGACACGATACCTAAGAGCTTTTCTAAAATTATTTTAAAATGCCTTTAACCCTATATTAAACACCCAATTCACAAGACTCATAACTGCAATATTATGGTCAAACAAAACAAAATCTATATTTCAAAACAAACAAGTGGTTTAGTCAATGTATACTGGAAAAGTTTTATAAACACTCAAGTCCACAAAAATAATTAAATTAGTAACTGTCAGTTTGACTGAGTGGTTATGGTGTTTGACTTAAGTTCAAATTTTCTGTACAAGAAAGCAAGGGTTCGAATCCCTTACCTGATATAACTATTGCCTCAACATGGCTTGACCACACTGTATTATTGTGATACTCGGTACACAATCCATAGATAGAGTGTATTGTTTAAGGTCACTCTCTTTCCGAACATAATCATTAATAGTGGGACATGGGGATAGCAATTAAGAAAAAAAGACAATACCCATACACTATTTTTATTTATTTAATGTAAGTACTTGTACAATAGTTATATACAAACTACAACTCTCTTTTGTCCTTTTCGATCCACTTGCATAGCAAGGGCAGATGACTTTGTAGTTCAGCCCATTAAAACGACATCAACAGCACTACCTATTCCATAGTCTGTGATGTTTATGACTCTTGAGACGTGGATGATGGATACAACACAACTTTTACAACAGGGGTTAAACGTTGCTCAACAAACAATGCACTATTTTGAGTAGCAACATCTTTATCTTGTACTAAATTTGTAGCATTCTGATGATTTTTTGTCAACACCATCAGTGTTTTGTCTGGAGCACTACATTGATGATCTCTCACACTTAAAAACACACCATTTCTACTATTCATATTGCCTCGACATCTTGATGACCTCTGTTTTGAGCATCGCAGAAATATTATTCCTTTTACATTTTGTCGTCTATAGTTATAAGAGTAGCCTTTATAGAGTACACGTTGTTTACCTCGGTTAGTTGTAGTAAGTTCCATAGTTGCAACTAACCTGTTAGTATGATTTGCACACTACAAAGGTTATATCTGTTCTGGTAATAGAATTATTTAGCGTTGGCTTTTATATTTAATATGTACAGTTTAAAGTGATAGAAAAGTGGTAGAAACGTGGTAGCAACGTGGTAGACAAGTGGTAGACAATTGGTAACAAATTGGTAGCAAAGTGGTAGAAAAGTGGTAGTAAAGTGGCAGAAAAGTAGTAGAATCTTGGTAGCAAAGTGGTAGAAAAGTGGTAGCAAACTAGAAAAGTGGTAGCAAAGTGGTAGCAAAGGGGTAGAAAATATTACATGTATTGTTAAGAAATAGTTTAAGCGGTTACATGGATTCATTACACAATAATTTTAGCATGACGAAGCTCATTTTCTATATCCAATAGTTCTTCCTCATTTATTTAGTATGACCAGCCTGTTTACAGGTATGCAAGTACTGAAGCCGCTGGATTAGCTTACTGGGATTGTTCCAGTAAACAAATTTAACAAATGAATTTTTGGGTGTATACCATCATCATCATAATCATCATCATCATCATGGTTATCATCATTAATATAATTATCATCAATATAATCATCATCACTATTACTATCTAATCCTTTTTTGTTCATCTTGCAATGCAACAACCTTTGGCATAGTTTGTGATGTCTTTGATAGTGTTAGAGGTTTCTTAGACGTTAACGACTGTCCTAACATGTCTTTTTCAGGAGATAATAAATGCTCTTTAACAAACAAAGCGCTATCTTGAGCCACACTATTTTTTCTTGGTCTTGCTTTTTACCTTGGTTAGATTATTTTGTCCATTTAAATGAGTATTATTTTGAGACTTACATGACACGTTTCCCCCCATTCATTGATCCCTGTTGATTTGTCCCTTTGGGCTGGTCCCTGTTGACTAGCCCCTTTGGACGGGTCCTTTTTGAATGGAGTCATTTCTGACGGGTCTCTGTGGACAGGTCCTTTTGGCTGATCCCTTTGGCCGGACCCTTTGACATAATTTGGATAAATGCATGGGCCAGTCCATTGGGTCCAGTCCAAAGGGACCGGTCCAAAGGGATCAGCCAAAAGGACCTGTCCACAGGGACCCGTCATAAATGACTCCATTCAAAAAGGACCCGTCCAAAGGGGATAGACAACAGGGACCAGCCCAAAGGGACAAATCAACAGGGTTCAATGAAAAGGGGGAAACGCGTCATGTAAGTCGTTGCGCGCCTCCGTCGTGGGAACATAGGTGTTTAACAGCAGTATCCGGCAATGTTCGGGAGAGTAACCTTGAAAAGTAGCTGAAACTCGGTAGTCGAAAGCATAGCTTGACCCATTTCCTACCTATATGACAAGGTTAGGTTAGGTAAATTTAGGTTATGTTAGCTGAGCTGAGGTTAAGTCTTAAAATATTCCCTCTCTTATGTGTTCAAAGCCGATTCACCCTGAACAATCTGCCAAAACTTTAAATATGTATTTATTATTACATAAAGAATTAAAGCAAACTTAATTAATTATGAATCCCGTTTTTTGTTACTGTTCAATGTAGACAGAATATATGCAGTAAATAATAGACTCAACACAAAATGTTTTGATTGTTGACTTGTGTTATTGATAAATTGGTATAATGTTAGGGGCAGTGCACACTTTCCATGTCGATAATTTATATAGGCTAGAAGGATGGTGTTGCAAACTTCTGATGTGTATTTCCAAATTTCCTGCATAGTCTATTTCATAGAATTTTCCTGTAACTTAAAAGTTCATGCTGATTTTGTATTTGTGTTTGACATTGTAACTACAATGGTTGATTGGATATTCTTTGTCAACTTTCAAATCATGTAATTCATGTCAGATATGTTGGAATTTTTGTTCACGTGTGAAACTATCAAGTAACGATACCTAATTGGTTACACAACTGTTTCATAATGAAAATCTTGAGCTCTGATTCATTGGAGAACTGTTTACGCTTGTCTGAACCAAGACTAACTGACTACTCACTGCTAAGGTTTAGAAATTACATTTACTCAAATCACATTCTGGTAAAAAAGATCATGACTACTGTAACTGCTACCACTCTTCCACCACTTTGCTAACACTTTTCTACCATTTGACTCTCACTTTTGCTCTTACTTTAAACTGCACATACTACAAACTATCATTTTTATTATCGACTTAACTTTACTAGAGATTAGTTTATGCTTAACAGTTGACATGGAAGTATCAACGACTAGCTATGGTAAGCCATGTGCTTACTATAAAGGATATACATATATTGTAAAAAGAACTAATAAAAATGGAACTGTTATTTGGTGTTGTTCGAAACAACGATCTAAAAAGTGTCGAGGAATGATTAAAACAAAAGGCTCCAACATACTTATTTCAATAGATCATCATTGTAAATCTCAAAATAATACTCATTTAAATGGACAAAATACTCTAACCAAGGTAAAAAAGCAAGACCAAGAAAAAAATAGTGTGGCTCAAGATAGCGCTTTGTTTGTTAAAAGAGCATTTATTATCTCCTGAAAAAGACATGTTAGGACAGTCGTTAACGTCTTGGAAACCTCTAACACTATCAAAGACATCACAAACTATGCCAAAGGTTGTTGCATTGCAAGATGAACAAAAAAGATTAGATAGTAATAGTGATTATGATTTTTTGATGATAATTATAATAATGATGATAACCATGATGATGATGATGATGATGATTATGATGATGATGATGATAATGGTTACACCAAAAAAAAATCATTTGTTAAATTTGTTTACTGGAACAATCCCAGTAAGCTAATCCAGCGGCTTCAGTGCTTGCATACCTGTAAACAGGCTGGTCATACTAAATATGAGGAAGAACTATTGGATATAGAAAATGAGCTTCGTCATGCTAAAATTATTGTGTAATGAATCCATGTAACCGCTTAAACTATTTCTTAACAATACATGTAATATTTTCTACCACTTTGCTACCACTTTTCTAGTTTGCTACCACTTTTCTACCACTTTGCTACCACTTTTCTACTACTTTTCTGCCACTTTGCTACCACTTTTCTACCACTTTGCTACCACTTTTCTACTACTTTTCTGCCACTTTTCTACCACATTTCTAGTTTGCTACCACTTTTCTACCACTTTGCTACTACATTTCTACTTCTTTTCTCCCACTTTTCTACCACTTTGCTACCACTTTGCTACCACTTTTCTACCACTATGTTACCAATTGTCTACCACTTGTCTACCACTTTGCTACCACGTTTCTATCACTTTTCTATTACTTTTAACTGTACATATTAATATAAAAGCCAACGCTAAATAATTATTTTACCAGAACAGAGATAACCTTTGTAGTGTGCAAATCATACTAACAGGTTAGTTACTACTATGGAACTTACTACAACTAACCGAGGTAAACAACGTGTACTCTATAAAGGCTGCTCTTATAACTATAGACGACAAAATGTAAAAGGAATAATATTCTGGCGATGCTCAAAACAGAGGCCAACAAGATGTCGAGGCAATATGAAAAGTAGAAATGGTGTGGTTTTAAGTGTGAGTGATCATCAATGTAGTGCTCCAGACAAAACACTGATGGTGTTGGCAAAAAATCATCAGAATGCTAATAAGTTAGTACAAGAGAAAGATGTTGCTACTCAAAATAGTGCATTGTTTGTTGAGCAACGTTTAACCCCTGTTGTAAAAGTTATGTTGTATCCATCTTCCACGCCTCAAGAGTCATCAACATCACAGACTATGCAAGAGGTAGTGTTGTTGTTGTTTTAAGGGGCTGAACTACAAAGTCATCTGCCTTGTTATGCAAGTGGATCGAAAAGGACTAGATAGTAATAGACAAAAGAGAGTTGTAGTTTGTATATAACTATTGCACAAGTACTTACATTAAATAAATAAAAATAGTGTATGGGTATTGTCTGTTTTTCTTAATTGCTATCCCTATGTCCCACTATTAATGCAATTGTTAACCATCAACAGTCTCTGACTATGTTCGCAAAGAGAGTGACCTTAAACAATACACTCTATCTATGGTTTGTGTACCGAGTACACAATAATACAGTGTGGTCAAGCCATGTTGAACTAATAGTTATATCAGGTAAGGGATTCGAACCCTTGCTTTCTTGTACAGAAAATTTGAACTTAAGTCAAACACCATAACCACTCGGTCAACCTGACAGTTACTAATTTAATTATTTTTGTGGACTTGAGTGTTTATAAAACTTTTTCCAGTATACATTGACTAAACCACTTGTTTGTTTTGAAATATAGATTTTGTTTTGTTTGACCATAACATTGCAGTTATGAGTCTTGTGAACTGGGTGTTTAATATAGGGTAAAGGCATTTTAAAATAATTTTAGAAAAGCTCTTAGGTATCGTGTCATGGGTTTTAGTAATGCATTACTGATCGTTGACTAACATTTACCGTTACGCAACATTATTTTGGTGAGCTCTACATGTTGTTGTTTGAGTCGTCAGTCTTTTGACTGGTTTGATGCAGATCTCCATGCCTCCCTGCCCTGAGCGAAACGTCTCATCTCTATATAACTACCACACCCTACATTCAAGGCTATCTGTTTAACATATTATAACCTTGGATCCCCCCTACAAGCTCTTGGGTTCAATTCCTAGATTCAACACAAACTTTTAAAAGTGGTATGACAACTAAAACTAGTCTACTCAGTCTCGAGTGGTCCAAATAAGTAGAGAGGGTTTGATTCACACCTCAACCATAGAGCACCATGTTCTTTTTTTTAAATAATGATAGCCATTTGTTCAATTTCACATTTCACACATTGCAATTTGTCAATTTTCCATTTGCATTTTTTAAAATGACAGTTTGATGTTTTTCAATTTCATGATATGGAAACATGGATTTTTCCATTTTCATATTTACACATTTGTCAATTTCCCATTTGCATATATTTTCTTAAATGTCCGTTTAAGGTTTTTAAATTTTGTCTATATGGAAACATGGATTTTCCATTTTGCTGTTTACAAATTTTTTATATATTTATTTTGTGTGTATGTTGAAAAACGATATTTCCAAAACAAGATTTTTTATTTTTCATTTTATGATTTTGTAAATGATCTTAATGTGAGTGCTTGACCATGGCAATAATACAGTCTATCTATGTGTTAGCGGAACCATAGAGGCTTATTACTACTGCAAGTAAGAATGTTTTACAAAAAACGACTATCTACCACTGCATTTGAAAAACAAAACGATTGAAAAAAATCTATTTTCCATTCATATATAAGTGCTAATTCTCCCTCTCCCCACCCTACCTCACCGTATTTTCTCTGGTCAAACAACCAATGCTACCCACACACACACACAAGCTTTCTATATATCTCTCTATATGTTTTCTCTTGTCCACGAGATAAAAATTATGGTTGCTGGATTGTATCCTGCACTGTTTATGCGACATACCTTTGCCAGTTCATAAAACCGTTAGGTATTTCTCTACACATAGCGATTTTACCACTGCTCTACCTACGCCTTTTGCTTGTTTGGCTTTCTTACAGTCTAGTATGTGATAGGAAGCATTAACTGTATGTCAAACCCAGTCCACGTTTGTATTTGTAATCTAAGTAATAATTTGAAAAGAGACAAGTGTAATCAGTTTTAAACATTATATCTGCTTTTATTTGTTTGTTTATGACATGCATATTAACCTAAAATCAAACCCTAGTCTACCTTAGTGAAAGGCTAACAGTTTAACCACTGCGTCACCATTCCCTTTTTTCTTAGTTTGATTCGTTCTAGGCCTTAGAGCTAGAAATCCAGTTAAGATCTCCAGTGAAAGAGGCACATGTGCTCACCACTATAGCACGTAATGTTTAGCTGGTAACATTAGACAACCGAAAATGATTGTATTTCTGTTAGCCAAGCATTTCTGTCATTTACCTACTGTGTGAGCTCTGCCAGCAAGACAGTTTAGTTTAGAACAAGTGTGTGTCTGAGTGTGTGTATAGATTATTAGCCTCAGGTATTTAAAGCTTGTTGTGTGTAGCGACCATCTTGTCCCAGTAACCACTGAGCAAGTTTTAACAGTCAACCCATAAAAACTGCATAGGATAGTTGTGTGTGGTTCATGTACTTGTGTGTGTGCATTAGCATCATGCACTAGCTTTACCTTACCCTCTATAGGTAGAGCGTTATCCCTTTCCTTTCTGACATTACCAATGACCACATTCACCCACAAGTTTTACACTTAAACCATTGGCTTGTTTTTGATTAAGTTTGGTTCGTTTTGGTTGTGCTTGATTCAGCTTGGTTCAGTTTAGTTCAATGTAGTCACCATTTTGGATTTTAGCTATCCTCTTTAACCAATCAATTAAAGATTGTCTACTCTTATTTCTTGAATCGATAAATCAGATTTTGTATACACCATTTGTCATTTATTATCCCATACCTACAACCTATACTCTCTCTGTACTGCAGTTTGATCTGAAAACAAGTTCCAATGGTGAAAGATTTGTCAGTCACCATACATGTAGCCTACACTAGTTCTTTCTCTACCTAGCTATGTTTCATCACTCACTGTAAACATTTCACATGTCCATATCCGATTATAAGTTTATAAAATCTCAGGTCGATGACCTTGGTGTATTGGGTATTTTTGGGTAAATTCATTAGCCATGGGAAAGGGTTGACCATTCTAAGTCCTATGACACCTCACATGTTGATATCCGATTATTAGTTTATAAAATCTCAGGTCGATGACCTTGCTGTTTTGAATTTTTGAGGTAAATTCATTGGTCATGGGAAAGGGTTAACCATTCGTAGTCCTATGACACCTTACTTGACCCTCTCTACTGATAAGTTTATAAAATCTTAGGTCAATGACCTTGCTGTTTTGGGTATTTTGGGTAAATTCGTTGGTCATGGAAAAGGGTTGGCCATCCTGAGTCTTGTGACACCTCACTTGTCCCTCTCTGATTATTAGTTGATAAAATCTTAGGTTAATGACCTTGCTGTTTTTTTTTGTGGTAAATTCATTGGTCATGGAGAGGGGTTGGCCTTTTTAAGTCCTATGACACCTCACTTGACCCTCTGTGATTATTAGTTAGGGAGATATTAACGAAAGTGCAGTTAGGCCCTTTTGACAAAAAATGAATAATACATTCAAAAACAGGGCGTCACCCCAAGTCCAACGACCCCTCATACAAGTCCCTAGCTTTCTTAGTTCATAAGATATTATTTTTGGATCTTTGGTTAATTTGTAAAAAAAAACGTATCTATAAATCATTATTCAAAAAGCCCGCCATCTTACAAAAACCCCAATTGCGCATTCGTAAAAGAAAAAAGAAAAATGATAAATCATAGCGGCATTCAGTTGTATGCATGCACTTTATGTGGAACGAGTTTAATTTCATATTGGCATACAAACTCCCACATGTTGCACATGGAAAGCGACTTTTACCTAAAAATTATTATTTCACCCCCTAGTAGGGGTAGATTTTATTTTTGAGTGGAAATAAGTTATCCATAGGAAAGGGGTTGTCTGCCGGAGTCATTTGACTACTTGTACATGTCTCTAGCCTTATTCCCACCACTGTCAAAACAGGTTGTGACTTGTTAGCTCTTATCGTGCACGTGCACATGTGTTCACTTGTGTGTTAGGTCATATTACACATGAACTTGCATTTTCTCACGTATGAACCAAAACAGGATGTGACTTGTTTCACAAGGAGGACGGTAATAAGGTCATCTCACACGTGTACAGATGTATTTCGTCACTTTCCTTTCATATCGTTATCACATTATAGTAGTGGAGGTTGGTGAACAACGTCAGTTCAACACACGCAAATGTAGTTAGGCCCTTTGACATAATTTAAATAAATTCATGAGCCAGTCCATAGGGACCATGCCAAAGGGACCGGTCCAAAGGGATCAGTCCAAAGGGACTCATCCACAAGGACTCGTCCACAAGGACCTGTCCACAAGGACTCGTCAACAAGGACCCGTCCACAAGGACCTGTCAACAAAGACCCGTCAACAGGGATCCACTCCCCCACCCTCTTACAAAAGCTATGAGTGGGCATGCGTAAAAAACAAAAACAAGCATGTTAATTCATAGTGGCTATCCACCGAACATATGCACTTTATGTAAAACAACGTTTAAATCCATATCGGCATTCAAACTCTCACATGTTGCAATTGGAAAGGGAGATTCTCTAAAAAATTACAATTTCACCCCCTAGTAGGGTAGATTTTATTTTTGGGGTTGAAATATGTTGTCCATTGGAAAGGGGGTGTTAGCCCGAGTTCAATGACACCTCGTACAAGTCTCTAACCTGATTGGTTCGCGAGATATTGCCATTTTAGTATTCCAGCGGTGGAGCGGTGGCGGTGGTATTAGAACCCCTGCAAATACACTACTAACTGTGTAGCAATAAATTAAAAAATAGCCGATAAAAGATAAGCATGGAGCATCCGGGAGCCAAACCACGTGCCTCTGAATGCACTTTCAAAGTCTTAACCATTATACAAAGTGGCTTCCGCCGACCGAATTCCTTTAATAGCAATATCAATTTAACTTCCGAGAGTCAAGTAGGCCTTTCAAAGAGTCAAGTTTAGATATGAACATACACTAAAGCATTAATTTTATATTCAAGTTATTTCTGTATCTGTATTTCATATGCCACCACCAAATACTTTGAATAAGGACAGAGCAATGCGTGTTGTCCTCCACTCTTCACTAGTGGGCTTGCCGAGTCACGTGGACCAGTGTTGATTACTAAATATGCGGATCTAAGCCCCTAGTTAAAGTCAAATACATCTGAAAATGTATTTCAGGAACATAAAAGAGCAGTAATATGCCTTTGGTTTGTAAATAAAAGTTCTAAAATATTTCTTATCGATTCCTACCGTTCATTGCATTGGAGTTGAAAGTTGAGCTTTTTAGTCAGGGTGGGTTAAAAATGTCCTCCTCCATTGCTAGTGCCTCACTCAATCTATATTGCGGCAACCTTTCTTAGCACGGGCTGGCCCCTGCCCTATTGGAAATTATAACAACTAAGGTTCGAACCGACGTAGAAACGATGTTTTTCGCCAACTTTATAAACCATTATGACCTCAGGCAACGTCCAATTGAGCAGTCGTGATCAGTGCTACTTTTCTGACCAGAAATCCACTGTACTGATCAATTGGATCCCTTGAGCTCCAAATTTCAACCCCAGTGAACATGTGTGGGCAAGGTGGAAGCGCCGTATAAAGAAACACAGGCCTCCTACATCCCACGTGTTCGCATGATGCTTTGTGAGGCGTTATGTTGGACGCATCAAAGGAGATCGCCCTTCTACACGAAGAATACTTTAGGAAGCTTGTTGAGTTAACGTCACGTCGGCTTCAACAAGTTGTTAAAGCCGATGGACACTGGACGAGGTATTATGTCATATATAAAACAGTCCTTTTCTGGACTAACAATAATTAGAAACATAATGCTAGATTTTGAAATGAATAGAAACACAATTATTTGGTTAACACAACAGTCAAAAAGTTGGCGACATACTGTAATGTGTACGTACCCTCGTTCGCACCAGGTACATTTCCTCTGAGCTAACTGGCACTTTCATAAACACGCTTGATATTGTAATGCTGATCCTCGCTGTCACATGGTACATAGCACTTTTATCACTGTCCTTCTCGAGGCCAGTGTTCACCTACGCGCTCATTACGAGCATTCGGAGTAAAAATGCAGAAAACCGTTAGTATGATGTAGTTACACTACAGGGTAACGTAGTCCAGTAAAACAAGTAGTTTCGTGAAGAACTAAATAGCCTATTTTCATATATCTTACTGGTAGATCCTACTTAGGACACGAGAAAAGAAAACAAGATTTTAAAAAAATGCACAGCAGCCACTCTTAAGTTCTCATAAAATTCCATTAAATTAGATATCAGTATATTAAGGCTTGGAAGATATACCGTGCCAAGTTTCACAGCGCTCGGATGAAAAGTCGTGAGGAAAATTCATTTAAATATTGAAATGTTGCGTCGCCGCCATGTTGGTTTTGTACTCGCCAGGTTATGGAATGATCCATAGGTGAAATTGCGTTAATAGGCTTTATCAGCATACATATTCCAGTTCGATTGCTGTAATAGATTCGTAGATATTGAGAACCGTCTAAATATTTTGGATGGTCGCCATGTTGGATTGTTATATGTTTAAGTCATAGAGTTATGTACCATTTGATGAAGAGTATTGCAAAAGCTCAGTATTCAAACGTTCACTTCGATCGCATGATATGGACACAAGAAATAAAAACTTAATTTTAAAATTTCGCACTGCCGCCATCTTGAGGTTAAGTAAACAATTGAACTAAATTAAATGTCAGTGCGCTACAATGTGTATAAACATTAGCTGTGCCAGGTGTCACCGCGCTCGGATGGTTAAATCGTGAGAATCGTCTATTTAAATGTTTCAACTTCGCTTGGCTGCCATGTTCGTTTTGTACTTAACAGGTTTATGAAAGTCACATAGATGAACTACTTTTGTACTACATTTTTAGGGTGTTATCTGTTACTGTTGCTAAAATATTTCGTACGGCCGCCATGTTGGATTGGTGAAACGTATTAAAATTTGAAAAGCACGGTCGATGTCGGACGAGGTAATAGTATGCACTTATCGAGTTTCATTGAAAACGCTTCGGCCATTTAGATTGTATTAGGGGGGGGGGGGGGCGAGGGGACGACACACATGGACAAAAGGTGATCTCATAAGCCTATATTTATCATAAATTAAAAGAATATATTTCCGAGATAAGTATTCGGACACAGGATATTCCAGTTGGCAATGATCTTTCCCCTCTGAGATGCCGTTCAGTGCTTCCCATAGAGTTCAGTTGCCAGGCTTGTCCTTCAATTCAAGTATTTATTTAATCATTTCGGCAGTTTCTTGTCCATTTCGTTTTATTCTTTTATGTTATACTAAAATGCGGACTTTTGTCTAGTGTACCGACATTCAAATTCCGTTAGGAACGTGTCCTTTAACAATAAGCCAGTAGCAACAATTTTTTGTTGAACCTGTACTGCCTCATCCAAGGAAGATGATATCCAATCATACCTTCACATTTTTCATGCGTCAATTATTAATCTACTTTCGATTTTTTTTATTGAAGGCAGACTTATGAGATCTACACTGGTCAAATACGTGTGTGTGTGTCCATCCTAATCAATTCAAACACGACGAAATCGAACTAAACAAAGTTTCGAACAGAGGTAGCATTAGCAAAGGGCATCTCAGTGTCATGTTTTATATTGCCGCCATCTTAACAAAAACAAAATGGTGGTCACCTGAATGTTTAATGCTTAAGTCGAATTTCGCCTACAGTAAACTAAACATCAGATTTCTACCATTTAAAAAAAACTTTGTGTGAGACGACTCTTGGACTCAAACTATAAGGTCATCAGCCAAATAATTACAAGATGGCGGCCGTGTGAATTGTGCGAGCATTATAATCCATAACGTATGATTCAGTTAATCATGGCTCATAATGCGTTGCATTCAGATAGTCTCATATTAGGACCCTCTGTTACGTACGTGACAACTGTATACGAGTGAACATTACGCGCAGCTGCCATCTTGAAACTAAAAATAAAAAAAAATATTATCCTCAAAACTTATGAGTCACAGTAACGAAAATGAGTGACAATATATGACAGTATATTGTGCCCGTTAGCCCGAAGACCAACGCCCACATATGCGAGAATCTCGAAAACAGTTGAGCATAAGACTCAGAAAACTCAGGGAAACGGGGTATGGGCAAAGGTGCTAACTGAATTCGATATCCACGCCTAAATATAAGTAGGATGAAAAATAACACACAAAATACATAAAACCTTTCCACTTTTATTAAAATATTAAAAGCGAAAATATTAAACACTCCTGCCTAGCATCTCCAGGGTAGCTAAAATTCATAGTCCCTTACCCCGAGATCCTACAAAACTATGTAAATGTATGTTATTTCGGATAAGAAAGTCCTATACACTAATCAGTGTTCAATCGTGTCCATTCTCACATTGTATATTATTATCACTTTCAAAATCACCACTTACAGAAATTTTCACACGGGTAGATTCGCAGCACTTTTCTGAATTATTCACATTTATCTTTTATCACATTAGGTTGTCAAAAGTGTGTAGAACCAAATTTACACTCAGTAAATGATGCATAAAAATAAAAAATCACTTTCAATTTGATTCAGAATTTGTTATCACATATTAGTTAACCTTTAACTGATTATAGAAAATTAAGCACATACAAACAATCAGGCTCTTTACAACTAATATGGGAAGCTAATTCTAGATCTAATTTGGGAACCAGACGATTTGTACTATGCGCTCCGGCTCCTTCGTCAAGTATTTTCTCATAAATACTACAATAATTCCATTTTCCTGACCTATGCGGTAATACAACACAAAACACTCAAGTCATCCTTGTGGAGGCCAATTAATATCCATATTACTGAACCATGTCTTCGACGTGTGCATATTTAACCTGGCGGCTTATACCCGCCTTTACCAGTGTGGGACGCACCGTCAATCCACTGGCTTTGTCTGGGCGATCTCTCCTATCTTTACACATTCATTGCAAAATGATAAATACATTCACATGAACGCTCATATAACTCCATTCAATTTCTGTGGTAATTAGATTTTATAAATTCATAACTGAAAATCAAACTTGAGTTTATTATTATCATAGGCTGATATGATCTTGATCCTATTATTTAATCAATTTAATATATTTAATCTCCTTTCATTATTCCATGACCAAAATATATCAAAATTCCAATCAAACCTTCTCACATTTCATGATGACCAAAATAAGTCAAAAGTAAACTCAAATATTATCGCATTTTATCATGACCCAAAATATGTCAAAAGCTCACCTAATTATGTTTACATTTCACTACTTCCAGTGTTTAGGGCATCTATCCGCAAAATATTATTTGAAAAATCATTCAAAAATTAATCCCATTTATGATTAGTATTATCCAACTGGATTATTAGTTTTATTATTATAAACCATCTTGATCATTATCATTATTAACTGGGAAAGAATCACGAGTCGCATTCAATCTTGCAATGCACAAGTTGCACTCGGCAGGAAATCTAGAATATCAATCAGATTATCAACATTTACCTAGAAAATAAAAATCTGGATTTCTCAAATCACTGGCTAATAACACGTGGAAAAAATACGATAACTGATGCTAAAGAATTACGCCAGTAAACATGACCTAAACTAAACATGACTAAGGGTTGGGAAAGACACATGACTCTACTAAAGACTAGACTACCAATAAAAGATCTGGTCTTACTTCATTCTGATATAATGGTCTTGGACTGGCCTCTTGTATGGCGGTTAAAATCAGGTTCCTGTGCCTTTCCATGAGGTGTGGCTCCACTACTGCCCAGATCGAATGACGGCGGTCTCCACTGGTGTCCCACCACGTGGTTCCTGTCCTCCAGATATGGGCCTTCAGTCATCTTCTTCCTCTCTTCCCTCTTCTTCTCTTCCTTCTTCTTTCCGTCTAACCCATCGCTCGTATTTAGTGCATGTTCCTTCTCATGTTCTCGAGAAAATCGGCAATGTTCATTCGATGATCAAATTGTTCCGCACTCATGTTAAAGCTCGTAGTTAACTGGCACACTTTATTTCCCTTGCATACACTGGATAACATTATCGTAGGCCAATAATTCATCAAATATCACCATTAGCGTCCACAATAACAAAACAGTACCTTTTATTGCAGGGGTCGAACTCTCATTTCACGCTGCTTCTCCCTTCGTAAAAATACTTCGAACATTATGTGCAAGTCTCTTATTATAAGCTCATTCTCAAATATGACTGTTTTCAAACTGTATTTGTCAAAGCATTGGATCAGTCCAATTGTCATCAGTCCACTGCACTTTGATAACAATAGTAACTTCACTTGTGAAATACTTCGAATATATGCGAAAGCCTATCATTATAATCTCATCCTCAAGAATTATCGTTGTCAAACTGTCACAACGTAAAATACATTCACGGGTCATCAGTCCACTGCACATCAATAGTCATAACAACTTCACTCGAAACATAGTGAAAAATACCCAACGACTTGTTGAAAAATATTCTATCACTCACTTGTATTGCGAAAATAATCAGAGTTCCCCACTCATTCCTTCGTTCTGCATGAACACAATGTTCTCGAATAATCTAAGTTCCACGACCCGACAAATCTTCGTTCCGACTCGGCGTTTAGCAGACTATATATTCACGGCGCACTAGAACAGGGTAACATTCCCAATCGTAGGATGAGCACAGCTGCCCCTGCAGTCCAGTGTGCTGCTTATATGTCGTCCAGCTGTCTGCCTGTGACATCCATGACGTAATGTGCTTCAACATAAAACATTCATATCTCTGCAATGCGTAACTCAATTTCCATGCTTCTTTTTCCAGGATGATTCAAAAATCAAAACCAATATTAAGGCTTAGTTCTCTTTCTTGATAAGCAAGTATCTCAGAATCTTCAATCCTTCTGGAACGTTCGATGTTAGGCCATTCGTCACAACTCCGCGCGGAAGCGAGGCACTGGCTGGCTTCCCAGCGGCGCTCGTTTGAAACTCTTCGCTTGGGGATCCGTTCAAACTCGATGAAATGACATGACGGTACCGGGTCGCTTTGTACGGCCAAGGCAAAAGAACAGAGAATCCATTTATACAAGATGGCTGCTGCGCGAACTATTCGAGCATTTAAATCGACAACTAAAAATGATTCTGGGCAATTAGGATGAATCTTACCTCGAGGTGAGCATCATATAAGTGCTCTTACGTCTGTTAGTCAAAAGATTATCACCACGAATATAGCACACGGTGGCTATCTTGAAATTCCAAAATAAAGTAATGACTTTCGATATCCTAGAGCTATAATAAAAAAAATTGTAATACAATAGAACCTTATATGTCACTCTGTATGCCCAAAATAAAAGAGCAGTGACTCCACACATTGGAGATGGCAGCTAGGCGTAGTATTAAAATAAACAAATTCGTTACTCTGGATGATATTCCAGAATTAAGGCTAAATTTGGTATTGACGAGTATTATATACGAGGCATAAGTAGCGTTAGTGGTAAATTTAACACACTCAGCAGTCATCCTGATATCTCATAATTTAAAAATAAATAACATTCTATATTTTAGAACTGCAATAACGAAAATTAGTGACAAGGTAGAAACCTATATGGAGTATCGTATGCCCGTTGGAAAATAACGGCCACTCTCAATTTTAAAGATGGCGGTTGGGCGTAATATTAAAACGTAATAATGAATTATTCAGAATGTAATTGAGCAATTAAAATGGAAAGAGGAACCATATAATGGACCTTACTGAATTTATCCATAAGAATAACACACTGAATACAACTTGCGTCAGCCATCTTGAAAATATAGAATATGATAAATTAATAACTACAAGTATTTCTTAGGATACAACAATGAAAATTAGCAGTATTGTAGAACCTTGTAAATGGCTTCCTATGACCAAGTCAAAAGAACAGCATCTCCATACTGTGCCCGTTTAGACTGAAGTCCAACGACCACATTTGCAAATTCCCGACATCAGTTAAGCACGAGATAATAATATCTCAGGGTCTATCTGGGCGAAAACTAAAAATCAAAAGCTGACTTCACTGATCTCGGTAATATGCAAGCAAGGGAGCGAGAGGGAGAAATGAAAATATCACAATTTCCTAAAAATACCCCATTTTACAACAAAGTTAAAAATTTAAAATTTATTGCAAGTCATCATCATCTAAAAAAACACTCCAACATAAAAATCAACACCAGAAAAATGATAACTATCCTAAAACTCTCGAAGTTTGATAACCAGAACATTATCAGTCCATCTGCCATTAAATGTATCGATTCATGATTTTCACTATTTACAGTAGGGGGGCTAGATTAAATTAATAGTTCGTCTGACCCCAGTAGTGGAGTAGTGACAGTTCTAACGAGTGTCATGGCCGCCTCGTGAGACTAAGCGGATAACTCTCGAACCCGTGGTCGGATATTCACGAATAAAGTGTTGATGGACTCGGGCTGACGGGGGCTTTGCTATGGACCACTCGTTATATTTTTTATTTTTTTATTTTGGATTTCGAAAGTAGGTGATAGTTTGAAAACCAAACATGATAGAATGTTGTGCCATGGCTCAAACAAACGGTCTCTATGTCCTTTATTTTTTATAATATAAGTTTTAATTTTTTTACATTTTTTGAAAAAAGTGTAATTTTGAAATTCCTATATTTTGGAAACTAGGAAGTTTACAAAGAATGTTTGTTTGACATAAATAAAAGGTCCCTACCCCTTCTACCCCAAAAATAAATTTCAAGTCTCAAGGACTAAAAGTTGTAGTAGTGCTGTAATAGCGGTTCTCCTTCACTTAGCGACCTTGGAATGGAAGGAGTCATGCTAGGAAGGCGTGCTTGGATTCGTTTTTTCGTCTCGTTGCGCTCTTTACGGGAATGTAGGTGTCGAAAAGGTGAAATGCTGGAAACATGGTTTTTGGGGGTAAAAACATGATTTTAGACTTGTTGTTATATCTCGCGAACCAATTATGCCAGAGGCGTTGTTGAAAAACAATTTGTTCTTTACCTGTTTAAAATGTTCATGAAGCGTGGTTGTTGAGAGAGACGATACTGCTGGGTGTGTGTGTGTTTGTGTGTGTGTATGTGTGTGTTTCAACGAACCTGTCGCTGACCACGGTGGATGTGATCAATAGAACAATCGATATTTCCGCGGGTTGGTTTATGACAGAGCGAGGGTTCGTTTTTCTGATATTTTACCCCTGAAGAGAGCCTTTAACGTGTAAACGGTGATGAGAACTTGGTTCTATGTTGGTCGAAGCGAGTACAGAAAGCAAACTTGCAGAGGAGCAGACGAGCAGGAGGTGAATGTCATTTGAGCTTATTGGAATGCGCTGATCTGACTTGACAGCAGGTGCAATGGAAAATGACAAAGACGCAGAGGACGCAGTTTAAATAATCTGACAATCGTGGTGGCAGGGAGTGCGAAATGCATGTGAACACGTGTGAGATGACATGTACGCTAAACAAGTTACATCCTGTTTGCTTCGTACGTGACAAAATGAAAGTTCATGTGAAATTTGACCTGGCACAGGTGTTCACCTTGGACGTTAGCTGTCCACGTGCATGATAACAGAATGTTCAAAGCTTGGGAATCGCTGAATCAGTATGATGTACTTGTGGGAATGATGTCACAACCAATAGATAGGCAAGAGCTGCGAACAGCAGTGGTGGGTAGTGGAGGGGGGGGGGGGAAGGGGAGGGGTAATGTAAGAGAGAACACAGGTAGAAAGAGAAAGAAATATGTGGTGCTGAGGACTGTACACACAGAGCTATAGGTGGTGTACAGCAAGTGTGAATAAATAAATAAATAAATAAATAAAGTGCACAGGTTTACACAACATGTAATTTATTGATCCAAGAATTAAACGTAGAGTTAAATCGTAACCATTTGACATGTAGTTTATTTCAATTTTGTTTCAACAATTTTTCCACAAGATAATGCTTAGAAAATGCTGTTTTCTGAAGTTCATGGAGATAAAATCTACCTTTTTGGGTTGAGGTCCTCCAGTAAATAGGTGACTGAACGGTCCAAGTTGACTTAACGAATTTGAAATAGATCAGTCCCCCACTGAGGCGTGTTGCCCTTATTGAAGGCAGACTTAAATTTGCTCACACGAACAATATCCCCAATTTTCAGTCGGTGACGTTTAGGATCGGCTGTTTTTATGGGGTTAAACAGTTTATCCAATCGATGAATATTTTTAGTCACGAGGTGTGGCTTGGTTCCAATCGTTCTATGTTTGGTGTCATTGTAACGTGATACTAGCTCTGGTAACATGACCAACCAGCGATAAGTGCCCTGAGCGGTAAACGCTTTCCACATATGGGTTTTCAATGTTCGGTTAAACCGCTCAACCATGCTGGTTTGAGATTACTGTACGTGGTGTAATGGTGAATATCCTTAGATTTGAGAAAACTGGAGAAATCCTTGTTGAAAAATTCTTTCCCCTGGTCGGATTGTAGCAACTGAGGTTGACGTTAGGAGTGTTGAATAATATGTTGAAAGGCCTTGGTAACTAGTGGACCAGACTTGCGACGCACAGGTTCAACAAAGGCCATTTTGGAATAGACATCAATGACGGTCAACATATAGCGTACACCGTCGTTAACGCCAGCATAGGGTATCATTTCAACCAAGTCGGTCTGCCAAAGTTCATCCACAACTCGTGAAATCACCTTGAGTCGCGGAGAGTGACGCCTAGCTGGGCGATGCAACTCGTGAGCAATGCCCATTTCAATGGGTGAGGGCTTAAACATTAATTTGGGCATTTCGAAGTTTTTGTTCAATTTCTTGAATTTCCCAATCTTGACCGGTATGGCCGGCTTGACGTGAAGCATGCAACAACTGTAGCCGCTGGACGAGCTTATTGGGATTGTGCCAGTAGGTAACATCCACAAGGGGTTTTAATGGTTTAAATGTCACTCCCGAAGCGGACACTTTACGACGACCACTTTGACTGGTGAGAAACATTTTTGCAATGATGGTTTTATATTTTTGAGATATATTGTCAGTCAATTGTTGAGCGGGATCATACTGTCTTTTGTTGGCATGGGTGTCCAATAAAATGGATTTATATTTGTCAAGATCCTCTGACGTATAATCATGGGAAGAGGGTGTTCGAGAGAAGAGCAGCTCTAACAGTCCTGGTGTTAATTTATAGTTGATGTTTTTAATGACAGCTTTAGTACGAGCAAATTTAATGGATGAATCCCCAATTTTAAAACTATCATCCTCATAGCGAACACCATACGTGGTATCTGTGTTTCCAATAATTAGATCAATGAGATAGGGTTCTAGTGTTGATCCATAATATTTTATTAAAATGTTTTTCAGTTGAGCTTTATGTTGAGGGGTGGCCAAGAGTTGTGAAAACGGAGACGCTCTGGAAGGGCAAGGTGTTTCGACCATGGCCAAGGATTCCTTTTTTCTCAAAAACTCTGCAAGGGGTGAGGACATTTTTTTCAGGTGTAAACACTTGTTCCTCCTCATCCTCAACTTCGCTAACACTAGTCAAATCTTCCTGTTCCTCTTCCTCTTCCTCAGGGTCCTCGTGCAGCGTCTGCGTGGATTGTGAAACGGTGGGTAGCGTTTCAGATGGCTTGAAAGAGGGTTTCAACATGGCTTTTAGCGGAGGTGCTAAATGTTGTTGAATAAGCATAGCATGATCAGCACGTGATCGTTTCAATTGACGAAACTTTTGGCGAATAGTATTTTTTGCTCCAATAATATGCTTTTTCAATTGACTCTCTGCTAACGCCATTGTGTCTTGACAAATGACTTTAGAGGGAATGAGACAGGGCCTTAAATAGCAATAAAATGATCAAACCCTGAGCGATACCGTCCTTGGTTGAGTTCACTTTGTTTGTCAATCACTAAACAGGCATGACGTTGAGTGTTCCAGCACTTGGCACACAATTCAGTAAACATTTGAAAGGTCATATCCGGATTCACATGTTCATTATATATATGACGACTGTTCCTCTCGTCCAGGCGAAATAAAACAATGAATTGTCACGAATCAACTGTTTGGACATTTTAGAATACGTTTGTCCAAGATAGAAGCAATCGATATGTTTGTGTCGACCCATGCTGAAATAGCTTTGAATGATGCCTTGACGTTCAGTGGATACATCATCGAAAATCATGAGTGAATCGGGCTTTACCTCATCCGGTGAAATCACATTTTCTTGCATGAAAAATTTGAAATAACCCATATTCTCTTTTTGTAATCCAGACATGACTTGATCCAGAAACACGTAGAGGGGTTGGTAGAGAAACTTTGCAAAAATATAAATATTTTGAAAACGCAGACCATTGGGCGCTGTGATGAGCGTTAGCAAAAGATTGGTCTTTCCACAGCCGGAAGGTCCATCAATGATGCAGCGAATGGAAGATGGAAACAGTGAACCATGGCGTTGTTCACGCGATGTGGGACAGAGATGGGAAACCATGTCCCCCTCGGGGAATGACTCTTGCTGCTTAATAATCTTCATTTCAACTAAGGCTTAGCCAGGCTAGCAGACTGTCTATATACAGGACACCGAGCCTAGTCATAGAAACAGTAGACTCATACTACAGGTTGGCGATGGATGTCTTTGGACGTGCGTTCATGGCAAAAGCTAGGTCTGTCCCCATACATGATCCTAAACAAGACACAGATCCTGCTAATAAACCCTATGTGGATAGGTATGTAGTGCCACGCACTAAACAGGGAGATTATGACTTTATGGGGAAAGCGGTTAACCCATGTAAAACATCCTCAAGTGTCTACAGACGTTACTACAAAAAAGTATGTGGATAACAAGGTGTATGAGTTTTATGACAAAGTGCCTCAACTTACGGTGAATGGCTATAGCGCTAATCACAATCGGATTATTCACGTGGAAGACCCGCAGGACGAAGACGATGTCTGTACTAAGCGTTACGTGACCTATGAAATGAAAAGTCTTTATAAATTTATCCCATCTGTATTTTTAGTGTATCTGACAAATGAAAAACCTGTGAATGAGAGAAAACATATACCGCTAGTCCATGATCAGCACTTGACCTATGTGCTTGCTTCAGGTTTAAGCCACTATCGATTACACTATGATGGAACCATTCACATTAAATATGCCATACCTGATGAGAACCATTTACAAATAGAGATAAATGGTCATAGGATGTTAGTCCATAACCATGAAATGGTCAATGCAGGTGACGAATTATCCTTTCATCTCATGTTGACATGGGATGAAAAGCAAGCGGGAAAAACCCTAAACGATTTCCCACTTTATGTGGAATTGGAATATACAGCAAAGAAATAACAATCTGACGTTAGTTGTGACTTAAACTTTCTTGTGAAAGGTTGTTGGTCATTATCATCACGGTGAAACAAAGGTATGTGGTGAGAAAGACTAAAAAAAGGAGCTTGTCCTTGGCAAAGCCTGGGCTTAAGACATTCGTGAACAAGCCGTTGCGAAAGAAAACTATAAAAAATAATGTATTGACCATAATGAAAGCTCTTCGAGCAGCGCAGAGACGTGTTATTCCAAAACGTCAGCGACAGGGTTCAAACCAAGGGCGAGTGATTCCCGTTCCCAAACGAGCTGGATTTTTACCTGCATTATTCGCCAGTTTGGCTGCTCTGGGTTCACTTTTGGGCGGTGCCAGTGCGGTGGCGAAAACGATTAAAGCCGCGCAGCAGGGCAAGCAACAACTCAAAGAAAGTCAGCGAGACAATGAAACGATGGAAGCGATTGCAATGGGGGCTAGAAATGCCAATTTGAAGCCAGCCTTATATTAACAAAGATTTGGGATTTCACCATTTCGAAATATTAACAAAAATAATCTCAGCCATAGCAAGACATGCCCTGACCCATCAAAAAGTGGAAAGCTATGCTAAACAACTAAAGCTTTCTAAATTTTCGAGGTGTGTTTATGTGAAACCAATTACCCCAACGACCCTGGAAACCGGAATGCGCTGTTGTCAATTTGGATGATCACCGAGGACCAGGAACGCATTATGTAGCTTATGTCAAAGAGGGATCCATCGTATGGATGGAATTTACCCCCGCCCATGGAACTAGTGACCTATTTTGGAAACAGGATCAAGATATATTATAATGTGAAACGTGAGCAAACGTTTAACAGCCAACAGTGTGGACGTTTATGTTTATTTTTTTTATATAAGACACAGCATAAGCAAAAACGCCAACAGTATGTCGGCAGAATGTAAAACGTTTACACTCCATGGACGTGGACACGAAGTCAGCCTAGACTTTTACCCGCCTATCGAATTGTGTGAACAATTCTATGGTTTAGGACTTGTTTCTCTTGAAACATACAATCGAATATACAACATACGTGAAAATGTGAACAATAAGTTTTACTATGATGATTCTGTGCTCACCCTGAACTCTGGTGGATACACGAACGATGACATTTATGAACACATTTATGTGGTGTTGATCAATGAATATGGTTTAAAGTCATTTCTCGATGGAACGCGCAAGTTTGAACTTGTAGGAAATACCAACACTCATCACTGCAGTATTTTCTCTACCTTCAACATTGACTTTAAAACACACCCCGATTCCATTGGTCCATTACTAGGATTTAAACCACGTGTGTTGGAGCCTAAGAGAAAACATGAATCAGACCATGAAGTGAAATTCATTGAGGACCATCATGTGTCAGTGACGTGTAATATTATTAGGCAAGTGTATACCAATCAAGAACCATCGCATTCGCTTTATGACTTTATTGTGACATCACCCAATGGTTATATTATTCGCGAAAACCCTCCAGTGGTGCTTTTTCATTCTGTGGCTGTCGATAGTATTAGTAATATAACATTAAGACTGATCAATAGAGATCAACAACTCATTGATCTAAATTCTACCACACCAGTGACTTACAAGTTGGTGCTAAAGCCGCTATGAAGTTTGTGTATAAAGCAACAACACCGTCTAGGAATGGTGTTAGTTGTTTGCCACGTGAATACACGTTAACATCTCAAGACAAGCAGATTTTACAGAATGTGGGTTAAAACGTCAACCCCCATGATGAATTCTATCCTAGAGGTAGCGAACCGCATCGAGAATCAACCAGGAGTGGTAAGAATTGATCTCCATTCCTATCAAGCTCAAACACCTGGACTCAATAACAATGATGAAATTCAATTTGTTATCAACAACCAAGATATTTACACCCTACCGCATGAAAGTGTCATTCAGATTGAAGGTAGGCTCACCAAAGTCGATGGCTCTACACCCACCACATCCAAGTTGGCCAACCATGCTTTTGCCTTTCTGTTTTCTGAAGTCCGTTACGTGATTAACGATATCGTGGTGGATAGCACTCGAAATGTGGGTATTTCCAGTGTCATGAAACTATACCCCTCTTATAGTGAGGTAGAAGGTAAAACACTTTGCATGGCGGGTTGGTGCCCAGACTCGACCAATGACTGGTTGGTACACACTGATGGCACCTTTACTGGATATTTATCTCTTAAACTGGTTTAGGCTTTGCCGAAGATCACCAGCGCATTGTGGTCAACGCAAGGCAAGTGCTTTGTTTGGTGAGAGACAGGAGTGATAATAATGCACTCAAGGGAGCTGACAATGCCCCCATAGATTCAAATATTCATCTACAACGCATGCTATGGAAAGTGCCCCATGTGACCCTTGACGATAGCAAAAAACTGGACATACTCAAAATGGCCTCTACCAATGGAATTTAGAAGCTGGGCACTCCATGAGTACCCGCTATTGCCCACCACCAACACACACAGTTGGTCTGCAAAAACAGCCCGCTATACGGAGAGACCTCTCTACCTGATCGTGGGTTTTCAAACGAATCGCAAGTATCAACAAACCAAAGATGCCACGCAATTTGATCACCTGCAATTGAGAAATGCACGTCATTTCCTCAACAGTGCTGTATTCCCTATGAAGGACTGGATTTGTATTTTTCAAAAAATAAGTATAGCCCCTTGTACGACTTGTTTTCTAAATTTCGATGGTCGTATTATCAAAAAGAGAACGGCCCCATGTTGCTACCCCAAGCGTTTAAGGCAAGGGCGCCACTGATTGTCTTTGACTGTTCTTACCTGGAAGAGTCTGTCAAGCCATCCAATATTGACATTCGACTAGATTTTGAAACGCATGACAATGTACCAGCCAATACTACGGCCTACTGTTTGATTATTCATCACAAACAAGTCAACTATTATCCACTGTCCAACCAAGTGACGAGTGTATAAATAACAGGTCAACACACGTCAAGCCGCTCAGTCATGTCTTGCTTTAAAGCTTCAAGAGACGTTACATCCATGAATTTAAACTCTGAGGAACAACGTTTCAAGACTTTTGCAACATGGCCAGTGCCTTTCATAAACCCTCAAGCCTTGGCGGCCGCTGGATTCTACTATTTAAAAACAAGAGATGAAGTGAAATGTGCCTTTTGTCCCATCATCATAGATCAATGGCAAGAGAGCGATGAACCCATGAAGGAACATCAGCGCTGGTCACCCGCCTGCCCCTACCTGTGTAGAATGGAAGTGGGAAATATACCCTGTCATTCAAGCTATCCCTCACTCGTGCCTCTGGGTGATGAAAAAAAAAACAAGTTACGATACATGTGGACCGTATGGTGTCCATGGTGCTTCGGTGAGCAGCTCACCGTCAAAAAAGCCTAGATTAAAGACATTGGTACATCATCGGTGTTATGGACGTTACAAACACAAGAGACTATATTGTTGTATCAGTTGGTATCGTCCTTATCCCAAAATGACAAAAGACTGTAAGAAGTGTTATGAAAATAAAATGATGTAATTCATAAATTCTTATTTTTTCATGTCCCCCTGTCCTACCCTAACCTTACTTTTTTTTGAAACTAGCATGACAGGTAAGTCCATGTCATGGGTACACCTTAGTGGTCGATTGTCAGTCAGTCGTCAGTTGAACTCGGTCCAGGCAAGCATCAACATGTTGCGCACACCCATTGTGGATTGACAAGGGTTTAAAATTGGTGACAACAAATTTATATTTAAGCAAGTGGCCATAATTGGTTGTACCACGGTTTGGATATCGCAAGCTACGCATTTGATATTTAAATCGCCCTATGCATTTGATTTGTTGTGTGAAAAAGACCGTAAACAAACCCAGTGGATTGAAAATCATAGGCAACTAGACTGGAATCAAGGAACCATTTCCTATAAATATTTGGAAGTTGTCTTGAAAGCACACTTGTCCTCGGCCAATGTGGTATTTGTGAAAGGTAATGAAAAACGTCAATGGTTGCAACCATTTTTGGCGTCTTACTGTCAATGTATCGACCTCATGGAGTTGAGCTGCCCATCCCTGCAAACGCTGATGGATACTTGTTCCTGTGGCAACATTACCCATACAGCCCTATCGCATGCGTGACATCTCTTTCATTGGTTAACCACCCATGCCTGCTGGGAGTTGTTGAACAAAATTATAACTCAAGATTTACCTGTGAATGACGCCAGTGAGATTTGTACAAGCGAAGTGTAAACATCTACAGCACGTGATACCATGGAGAAAGGCAATGCTACGGACAAAGCCATTGGCAAGTTCTTTGTGTGCAAAAAGAAACTAGACAGTTTTACCAAAGAGGAACTCTTGGCGCTCCCCAAGTCGTTCATTTATTATGTGGCCGCCAACGCGGCGAAAGAAATCTGGCTACATGTACCAAAATCGTGGACTCAAGACCCTGTGTTGAGTGAATTGCAACCCTGTACGGATTACGATCACCATAAGCAAGTGGCCATGGCAAAAATACCGTCTATGCGTCAGGCGCGACCTGCCAGCTAGTGAAACTGTATCACGGTCATAAAAGTCCGTGTAAAGACATTGTTGAATCATTCCACGAGTGTCATGGCGAGAAAAAGCAACAACAACAACAAACACAAACATCGTCCACAGAAGAGGAGGAGGACCAAACCTTTTCACCATCAATGGAAAAGGATATGCCAGACCTGTACTGGCAATGGCGTGATTGACAAAGTGATTCAATACTTACCCTTTGAAATCCATCTTCCAGGTTATCGTTTTCGTGGCCCTGGAACTCGTCTCGAAAAACGTTTGCAGCGTGGTGATGTACCCATTAATCTTTTGGATCAAGCATGCAAAGAACATGACCTATCTTATCGCCATAGTCATCCTGGTTTAAGACATGTGGCAGATAAATTGTTATTGAAAAAAGCTAAACAACGTTTCACATCCTGTGATGCCTCAGTGGGTGAATGGATGGCAGCCCTGATTTTGTTGAGTGCTACGAAAGGAAAGTTGATGATGCATGGACATAAACTTTGAGGAATGGAGGAGTGAGGAATTGGGATGTGTTTGTATTCTATTTTCATTTGTCAATCCCCTTATGGTTATGAAATAAAAACAAAGGTTTACCAGAGCACGATTTTTTAAATTTAAAAATCATGATGTTGATGGACTGATTTTTCATTTTCACATTTCACACACTGTCATTTGTCAATTTGCAATTTACAGTTTTTAAAAATTTTCGTTTCAATTTTTACGTTTTTGATATGGATTTTTCCATTTTGCTGATGACACTTTTTAAACAATGTCCGTTTGAATTTTTTTCTGAATTTTCATATTTTACACATGGCCATTCCCAGTTTTTTATGTTCGATTTAAGTTTTGCGTTTTTTGGTGATATTGAAACATTGATTTCCCATTTTGCTGTTTTGACATTTCTCCATTTGGTGTATGTTGAAAATTGAGATTTGTCAATGATGTTGATGCGAGTGCTTCACCATGATGATGCTGCAATGTGTTTATGAGATTGTGGAAACGTCGAGGTCTACGACTACTGCAGGTTAGACTGTTTTTACAAAAATAATGTCTATTGTCTGCCACATTTCAAAGAAAATAAAACTATTGAAAACAAAATGACAATTGACCATTTGATATATAAGTGACAATTTCCCCCCTCCCCACCCACCCTACCTCACCGTGTTTGCTCTGGTCATACATACACACTAGCTTTTACTCTACTCATACATTCACACCTGTCTTTGGGAACAAACACAACCACTTTGTTTATTCCCAAATGCACATTCTCGACATGCACACTCATCCCAAAAGAATTTTTTATTATAAATTTAACATTTTACCATTACCAAAAATAATTAAATACTAGTCATTAAAGTTACTAAAAAATATTACTTATTTCATATTTACAAGAAAAAAACTCAACTTTGTACAGCTTTAAAAAATCAAACTATTTACCAATCAAAATTTAAAAAAAAAAAAGGTTACATAGTACTTTTTAAAGAGCAAAAGGTCCAAGTGGGTTGCCACTATTTGCAAAATCTACTATTTACAATGACAAAAAAACAATATTTACAAAATACTAAATCAACAAGTTACATAAAGCTATGTCCCTAAACGATTAAACAGTGAAATCACACCTACTCCTCCTTGCGATCATAACCCCAGGGTAGGCTAGTGAGCAGGTCATCAGCCCACACACGTTTGTTATCCATGGAGGCGAGGGTGCGTTTTCTCAGTTCCACAAGATACAAATGATGGTTGCTGGATTGTATCCTGCACTGTGTATGGGACATAGCTTTGCCAGTGCGTAAAACCTCCAGGTAATCATCTACACGTAGCCATTTTACCGGTGCCCTACCTACACCTTTTGCTCTTTTGGCTTTCTTACAGTCTAGTGTGCGATAAGCATACATTTTCTAAGGCAAACCTACGGATTCCGTCATAATGGAATCACGGCATTCATCTTTTTAAACGCCCATTACCTTCTTGTTTTTTATGGGCAGCTGAAACACGTTGTCAGCGCTATAGCAAGAGGTGTCGAACCAGTCACTATGCTGCCTCATGACGTCATAGGGGTTGCAGTTGCGAATGTGGTAAATGAATGAGTCCGTATCCATATACAAAAGAGAGATGTCCTCAAAATTGCGTTTTTCAAACTCATAGTGGAATCGATACATGACCGATTTGGAAAAGTCTAAAATGACTTGGCCCAAGTAAATGGGCTTATCCATGGCCACGCTGGTCTTACTCAATTCAATAGTAGCCAAATCCTCATCGATAATGTTGATCGATTTAAATTTTGGCTTGGCAATGTACCGCCGGGCACCCCACCGTCCCTCCCAGACATTGACCAATTTAATGTCACGGTATTTGCGAACATCCTCCATGGACTTGCCATAGATGCAGTTGTTCATTAATTTAAAAAAATTAATTTCAAACTGCTGTGTTGCCATTTGTCGGTGCTCTGTGTTGAGTTGCATGTATGGCTCAAGCCAAGCTTTTTGAGCAAAAGAAATACCCCTGTGGATTTTCTTTAACACCAAGCCTTGGGCGAGGCATTGCACCAACATTAGGATATGTAGCACATTCCGATTTTTGTTGTAAAGTGTGCCCATGAGTTTATCAATTTTCACTTTACTGTCAGGGGGAACCATTTGCTCAAGGCAGAATGGGAAATCGGCATGTTCATCATACAAGGAGGAGGGATATTCAATATCCATTTCTAGCACATATCCACGGCCTGTTTCTTGGCTAGCCATGTCCACATCAAATTGTGACACTTGTTTGTCTGTCAGCCAAGCAAACTTCCCATAGGGTAAAGGCTGACTCATGGCGTAACCATACAAATTATACACGTCATAGTACATTAAGTACGATTCTGGTTTGTCTGGTGAATAATCAGGCATGTAGACGTTATTCGCTTCGGCATGGCGTTGGTTAAGTGACACAAAGCCTTCACGAATGCCCTTTTCAAAAATAGAACCATGTCTACATCAGTGAGTAAATCCAATTCCACTTAAGTGTATTTCAAAGCGGCATCGAACGAGAGCCAAGGACTCGTATAATAGTGAGCCGGGTCAAGACCGTAAATGTGTTGACACAATTCACGAATTTTTGAAACACATCGGTGAGCAGCAATACATCCAGTTTTAGGTAATGCAAAGCATATTCACTTAGCGTCTTCATGCCAAACACTCACCAAACTTGACATGCATGTGCATAGTCTTCATCGGAAACGTAACTGCGTGTTAGTTTCGAGTAAAATTTCTCTTATGGTGGGAGTTTTCTTTGTTTTAACACTTCCCAGCTGTTGCAGAAATCATACGGGAATATACCTTTCTGAATGCACAATTGAAATTGCTCAGGATCATTAAAATGCATTCTAGTATTTTTTAATTCCTCCTCATTCAAGCCATTCACAAGGCTGTCTAGCGAGGATGCCATAAACTTAAAGGAATCCAAAAATCGAATGCTAAAGTTGCCCAACCACCATGTCAGGGCTGTAAAACGCTCATGGTTTTGGGGAATAATGGTAAACGATCCCTTGTTGACATGACCCAATTCACGAATCAAAAACTGAATGTCATAATTCGCCAGATTGTGGAAAAAGACACTGTTGAACCGAGGAGCTGGAAAGTTCAAATTGCATTTACTATGCGCAGCTCCACAAAACTCCCCCGTAAAGTGCGAGTGATCACGAACGGTGTCGTCAGCACTGATCAGTGGCTTTTCGCAAATATGGCATGTCGTGGCATGCTCATACAGCTGCTGCTGTTCTGGAGATAGGCTCATGGGTACTGGGTGGTCCAGTAATTCCTGTACATCATGAGCCAACTTGACAAGTTCATCCAAGAACCATGTGGCACAATCTGGCCCCTCAGCATTTATAAACGGATTGTGTGGGGTCATAGGCACACACCACATTAAATCCTATGGCAAACGGTTCATGTTTTTGAATGGGTGTGGTTGAGCTTATGGTGGGATCTGGTTCACATCCCGTCATGGGTGTAGTGAGAGCTTCAACATCTGCGTATACCACATAGGGAACAGTGTCACGGTTATGAATGTCCTTAAACTTTAACATAGCTTTGTCCCCGTGTGGCAATATCAATCTCACCGCTTCCTGAGAAACACAATCTACCCTATGACGTTCCAAAAGCGTAGGGGTTGTAAAATATTGCAAGCAACGTTCACAAATATGCTTCTTACCATCATGTTTGGACATTTGACTGCTTAGCAATCTACTCAGGCTTTTAATGAGGCAATGGTGATTGACCTCTCCCTCAGACAGATATAAAAGGTGAATGTGGTGTCGTTTTGGTTCTTTTGTGGCATAAAGAGGACCCACAATCTCATCACCACCAAGGCCATACACCATGAACGAAAAGTCTTGTTTATCTTGTTCAAACCTATGGATCTCAGTTAAGTCCATAGGGAACGATACTCGAGTTAAATTTCATTTTTGTTTCAATTCTTCAAACTTGGCCTTGTACTTTTCCGGCCAACAACCATCATGTTGTACCGGCTGCAAATAGGCAGCCACAGACTACAGAAAGCAATCATTGTCACTATTCTTTATATTGACCACAGCCTTTTTTGAAGCTATTGCTGGTGGTGTTTTAATATAGCTAGACCCAGCATTCAACGGGTTGAAATGACAAATGTTGATTTGTAGATGATGAATTTTGTCTAAGGCAAAGCCACTCGATCCTTGTTGCAGTTTATCAAATTTAGATAGCAAGGCATTCACAACATGGCTTTGATACCACTCGTTCAGATTATCGGCTATCAAAAGCTCTTGCATTTTACTGCAAATATAAAATGTCTCTTTATGCTCTACGTCCTTCTTTTTATATATGAAATCGCAGACCAGTTCAGTATTCACCTTTAAAGCCTTATGCAACCTTGAGCTGTACAAATTTCAATTTTAAAAATTTCAAAACAAGATTCTAAAAATTCTTTGGGAATCAAACTATTTCTAACATTGACCACACGACCAGAGCACACACGCGATTTGAAACAACTGTTTAGGGGTTCCCAAGTTAACGTATCCGCAGCAGTAAAAGACATTATTTTTAAAGAACACTCTCACCTGAGTTTTCAGCTGTAGACTGCTTGAAAATGGTTCCAATTTATAGCCACTTGGTTTTCAGCTGTTGTGGCTAAAGCAGTAGAGTTTTATTCTCCAAATATCTATAAAGAAATAAAATAAACCACCATAAGTATATCAATTCCATATAGTTTATGCATTTTATAAACAAAACAAAATCAAACAGGTTATATACATATATATATATATATAAAACAAATCTCACCTTGACTTTTAATGTTTTGCTTTATTCCCGTCTCATGGGATAGTGTGGTAATGGTTTCCGTCTCTAGCTGTTCGTTTTTCTCTTTCTTTAGTATCCTTCCAACTGACACACAACAGGTAGGCTATACACATTATCTGCAAACAAATAAATAAAATCATTAATTATCTAATCAATAAATAATTGCTTGTATATATATATAAAACAATAAATATATAAATGAATAAGTAAATACCTACCCCACAACAAGGTTAAGTATTTTCCACCAACACCAAAACTGTTAAACAAGACCCTGTGTTTCATGCAAGACAGTGTGTTCAAAGGTAGTCACCTAAGTGAGAGTGGAAATGATAACGGCATGACTTTATATATGTTACGTTGCATGTATAATCATTTTTTCGCTCGCTTTGAACATTCTGTTATCATGAACGTGGACAGCTAACGTCCAAGGTGAACACCTGTGCCGGGTCAAATTTCACATGAACTTGCATTTTGTCACGTACGAAGCAAACAGGATGTAACTTGTTTAGCGTACATGTCATCTCACACGTGTCCACATGCATTTCGCACTCCCCTGCCACCACGACTGTCAGATTATTTAACCTTCAAGCGTCCTCTGCGTCTTTGTCATTTTCCATTGCACCTGCTGTCAAGTCAGATCAGCGCATTCCAATAAGCTCAAATGACTTTCACCTCCTACTCGTCTGCTCCTCTGCAAGTTTGCTTTCTGTACTCGCTTCGACCGACATAGAACCAAGTTCTCATCACCGTTTACACGATCAGGGGTAAAATATCAGGAAAACGAACCCTCGCTCTGTCATAAACCGACCCGCCGAAATATCGATTGTTCTATTGAGCACGGCCACCGTGGTCAGCGACAGGTTCGTTGAAACACACACATACACACACACAAACACACACACACACAGCAGTATCGTCTCTCTCAACAACCACGCTTCATGAACATTTTAAACAGGTAAAGAACAAATTGTTTTTCAACAAAAGTATCGTTAGGCATTTTGTCAACATAGTTTCAAACAGGGGGCATTA
Organism: Meconema thalassinum; assembly: GCA_946902985.2. Taxonomy (NCBI): domain Eukaryota; kingdom Metazoa; phylum Arthropoda; class Insecta; order Orthoptera; family Tettigoniidae; genus Meconema; species Meconema thalassinum. Next base: position 638,945,646 of record OX336389.2, read on the forward strand.
GCCCGAGTCCTAGGACACCTCGTACACGTCTCTAGCGTTATTGGTTTGCGAGATAGAGCAAAAAGTCTAAAATCACGGTTTTACCTCAAAATGGTTTTTCATTCTTGCTCAACACGAACATCCTCGGCAAGAGGGCAACGCGAAGAAAAAAATTTCACCTCGTACACGTCTCTAGGCTTATTGGTTCGTGAGAAATCAGCAAAAATCACAAAAAACACTTGTTTACCACAAAATCAAGTTTCATTTTTTTAAAAATTAAAACGAGTAGTCCAAAACAAAGATGACGTCACTGCGAGTCCTTGGACCCCTCGTACACGCCTTTGGCATGATTGGTTCGCGAGATATAACAATATGTCTAAAATCTTGTTTTTACCCCCAAAAAACCATGTTTCCAGCATTTCACCTTTTTGACACCTACATTCCCGTAAAGAGCGCAACGAGACGAAAAAAAGAATCCAAGCACGCTTTCCTAGCATGACTCCTTCCATTCCAAGGTCGCAGGGGCTCACAACTTGCTAAGTGAAGGAGAACCGCTATTACAGCACTACTACAATTTTTAGTCCTAGAGGCTTGAAATTTATTTTGGGATTAAAGGTGGTAGGGACCTTTCATTTATGTCAAACCAACCTTTTTGGTAAACTTCCTAGTTTCCAAAATATAGGAATTTCAAAATTACCCTTTTTTCAAAAAATGTGAAAAATAAAAAAGTTTTATCATAAAAAATAAAGGACATAGAGACCGTTCGTTTGAGCCATGGCACAACATTCTACCATGTTTGGTTTTCAAACTATCACCTACTTTCGAAATCAAAAATTTTCAAAAAGAAATTTCAAAAATATGTCCATAGCAAAGCCCCCGTCAGCCCGAGTCCAACAACACATTATTCGTGAATCTCCGACCACGGGTTCGGTAGTTATCGGCTTAGACTCACGCGGCGGGCATGTCACTCGTTAGAACTGTCACTACTCCATTACTGACCCCTTTCGCTATACACTTGTCACTTTCATTTCTGTTTTGTTAAACATAACACCATCAATTTATTTTCCAAAAATCATTGTCTGTTCATAATGTTCAAGTTTGACAAATAGTTGTTTTACCATTGGGAAAAATATATTATCATTCGAATTCCAAGAAAAATGTGTTTTCCAATAAGATCCTAATTGTTATAGACAATTATTTTTGTTATTATTACTTCAGTTTGTTTAAATACCAATATTTGATCAACATGAATGCCAAATATTAATATTGTTTGGCATTTCATGATGTTCCACAGAACAATAATCAATTTATATGTGCATCATTGTCATTTCATTTAGTTGTTTTCAAAATTATTATATTACAAATTAACATAAATCAATACCCTAAATTGATTCAATATTACCAAATAACTATTTATTTTTCCAGTCCTAATGATATTATTTTAATAACCACATTATATTATACAAACAGATATGGTTGTAAACATTACCATCCACAATTTATTTATTTATTTCGTTATCATATTAATTATTAATATTATCCATTTTACTTCTCAACAATAAAAGTCCAAAAATTCATTAACAGCAATATTATGATGATTATTATTATTAATTATTATAATGAGCATCACTCCTATCCAAAATGTGGTATTAAGATGATTGACATCTAGGCGATTCAACTTGTTCTGAAATTTATTTATGCACTCTCAATAATATTTTATTTACTGTTCAGGATCCGGTAAGGTTTGATCAAATCTAACAATACTTTATTTCATAGGCGTAAAATATAGAAAATTGGAAAATTGACCCAGATATAATTGAACAGAATTCCACCGACAGCACAAACTTGTGCTTAATAACTAATTCAACTTTCAACTCGAAAATACATTTTCTCAGTGGACGACTTGTAGTCTCCACACAACTCATACATTTAAGCAGACACGCATGCCGCATAATATTCATCATTACAATAATTATATCATATAATTCCTGTTCTTATCACTATCGTGTAATATTTCTGTCATACAGACAATCTCTTGTATTCTAACCAAGCACCACTTAGTTCTTGTGCAACAATAGTTCTCATTATTCCTGGTCAAAATCCTTCCCATGCCTCTATTTAACAATAATCCACCCTTGTTTATACACAATTGTTATTTAATAACCTACCGTTCCTCTATTCCTTTCTTATTTTATTATAGTGCATTTCAAAAATGTGTCATCTTTAAATACATCAATGTCTGACTTTTATTATATTGCCCACAAATATAAATATTTACTCAACCAATCATAATTTATTATTTTTATTTTAATTGAAAAAAATAAACACTTCAATATTACAATTTATGTTCGACCCTAAGTAATATGTGTCAGAAAACTGTATCATAATGAGGCTCATTATAACACTATTTTTCATTATGAAAGAGTTTCTCCCACCAATCAGAGTTCAAGAAACAGTTCTGTGACCAATTAGATAAGGATACCTTCGCGCATGCGCTCAAAATCCAACATGTCTATATAAATTACCGAAATTGCACCGTCCATATGTTCGCGTAAATAAACTGGTGAATATGAGACAGGAAATGGCACTGTACCTTAATATCCCCAAAATCAATTTCTACACAGCGCGTGGTTTTGAAACGACTTCGGTGACAGTTTTACTGAATACTGGAGCACAATCTGAACATATGGCATTGAAGCACACAGAGCGCATGCGTCGGTTGTCCAGAGAGCTTGGAAAACAGAGATATACTACCCAGCGCAGCACCCGATCACAACATTCTAGTGACTGAACAGATATTTATGAATATTTATGTTAATACATATAATAAAGATATAATTATCGTCACCGACAGTAGTGGCTACGCGGGCTAAAGCGCGGCGTTAGGTCATGGGGCCAAGCTCTCTGCTGACTCGGTAGACGCGTGGGTTCGAGCCCCACCGTCGGCTGTCCTTGAAATTGTTTTCCGTGGTTTCCCATTTTCAACACCAGGCAAATGCTGGGACAGTACCTTCTGACAGGCCACGGCCGCTTCCTTCCACATCCTTGCCCAGTTTCATTCATCTTCATCCATTCCATCTCTCATCCCGACGCGCAGGTCGCCCACGGGCGTCGACTAGAAAGACCTGCACTCGGCCTCTCAGGAGGCTACACGACAACAACAACAAAATTATCGTCGAACATAAAGAGTCGTTTGCAACTCGCCTATAATGGTAATTAAGACACTCGTATGGAAATTATAAAACTCGCATACGCTCGTTTTATAAAAAATACTCGTGTCTTAATTATAGCCATTATAGGCTCGTTGCATAATGTATTATTATTAAACCCTCAACTTAAATAATTATTTATAATATTTAACAAAATTATTTATTATTATTATTTCGTGGATGATATTTAAATGGTGTCATTCGACAATTAAATTATTATTTACATTATCTGAATTATTTGAATAATTAAATTATTTAAATTAAGGAATTATTTTGAATTCAGAATAATTTGAATTGTCCAAGATTTCTCCGATACTATAATTATAAGCATTTATATTAAAGTAAATGACTTCAGCGTGTCACTCAGACAATCTATCGCTAGTATAAATATCTCAAAAGTAAAATTCCCACTAGAAAACACTATTCGTTACTCATCCAGCTAAGTCTGGCTGCGTGGCTCAGGGGTAACGTTGTCGCTTGCTGAGCCCAAGGTTGCAGGTTCGAAACCTGGCACAGTCAGCTGGCATTTGAGGGTGCGCAAATGCGAGGGAGCCGTGTCAGTAGATTTGCTGGCACGTTAAAGATCCCCTTCGGGGCAAAATTCCGGCACCCCGGCGTCTCTAAAAGCCAGTGTAGTTAAAAGGGACGTAAAACCAATAACATTATTATTATTATTATCATCCAGCTAATCGTAACGTAGGAACATAATCGTCAGTTTGAAGCGTAAATTGTGTTGATATATTATATTATGAATGAATGAATGAATGAATGAATGAATGAATGAACAAATGAATGAAAGAAATCTCAATTACACCCAACTAGTAATAATACATATTCAGAGTTCATCTCACGTTATTCCTCTGCTGTTCATGGCGATGCGTGTCCTCGGCTGACGTCATAATCCAATGGGTTCCCAATATTCCATCGGTATGGCAACCTCTCCCTTGGTCATCTGCGTCACCTTCTGTTTCATCTTCCGTGTCCACCATCATCCTATCCACTCGTGATTTAACGATGCATATTCGCGTTCAAACTTACGCACTTATAAAAATCATGATTACATTCACGATCGTTAGGCATTATGACTTGTGTCATAGAAAATAGTTCATGGTTTCACACAACTTCTCCACTTTCTCCAAGTTCATTATCCAGTTCAAAATGTAGTGTTCCGTCTTTAACCAACTATGACAGCTTTGACAACAGCAACTCGTCTTCAACGGACATATTCTTATAATCATGGAGTGTTGGAATTTTCGTAGATGCCTGTTCTAAGATAATCCCTATGCGAGTAACAGGATTTGCTCCAAACACGACTCATTGGGCAAAGTCGGTCTCGCTTACGTAGACTAGCCTGTATGCGGGTAATGAGGAATGCCTCAAGCCGTATCCACTACTACGGATAGGTCTCTCTAATCTCCTATAACTGTGTAAGGATATTCTCCCACGCAATCTGTACCAGACCGATGGTCCCAGGCTTCGTAGACTAAATTTCCAAACAACTCTTGACTGGTATTCCGTGAATATTACAAGTGCCTGTCCACCGCATTTCGTAGAATGGTTAATTCCAACATAGTCTCCACAGATTAAGTCCTAAAATCGAAGAAAAATACTGACATCATAACAGACTGACAATCGTAACACGACGTAGACGGACAGTACAACTGTAACTTCGCTGGCTGAAGAAAGAATAACTTCGCTGGCTGAAGTAAGAATAACTTCGGTGGCTGAAGTAAACAAGCGTGCACGCCCCGCTCTTCCTATGGTCGGGCTTACTCCCTCGCTGTCGGCTCATAAAATGCGCTTTTATAAAAAAAATCATATCTTCTATAATACTGGTCCGATTTGCTTGAAACTTGAATATACAAAATCCATATTACCATCAATAAGTTTCGTAGATTCTTCCGTCGGCGCCACAGGTATCCTTCCTAGCGCGACCTCTCTACGCGGCGAACGAGCTCACTCAGCGCCCTCTTCAAAACTTCAAAAATATGCGTTCCGCTGTCCTTAAACAAGAATGGTATCACGGAGACATCCGTAATTCGGGTACAATTCGTTCACAATGGCAGCTGGGCGTATTCTTCAGACTTGAATACATTTAACTCACTCTATGAAGCACAATTAACGCCACGCCAAATTTAGTGAGATAGGAATACCATGCAAAAGACCACGCTACCATAGATTATGCATATGAATAGCGCACTGAATATACCGCGCAGTGGCCATATTGAAATTATAAAATGTACAAACAAGTAACATATATTTTAGATATACAATATCTCAAATTAGCATTATATTAGAACCGTATATGGGCTTTGCATGCCAAAGGCAAACGAACACCCTCGCCATGTACTCAAAATGGCGGCTGAGCCTGATAATCCTGAGTTATTTTTATAGCTAAATCGCTTTTCACGTATTGATGAGAGTGGGTGTATTGCTATTGAGGAAATTCACTCAGCGACCTACGATCTTGCAAATATTTTGAACATCGAGTGCTCATAATTTTCAGTGAGTAGTTGTTTCAGTTGAGGTGCTTGCACAACGCGGTCATCTAGCCATGTGTTCTTGGGTGCGGATAGAATTTTTCTGATGATAACCTGTGTTATTGTTACGGCTGTATTAATGTGTGTATCTGTAATACAGGTGATGATTGGGAATGAGGCGGTCGTGGTCTTCATTTGGCATCCACCTGGAGTAGAAGTGGGAAACCACTGAAAACCACTTCCAGGATGGCGGAGATGGAAATCGAACCCACGTCTTCTCAGTTTTGCCTCACGAGGCCGTTCCACCCCTCAGGCCAGACTTACATTTCTTGTCAGAGCCGGGAATCGAGCTCGGACCTCCCAGATGACAGTCACATATTACGTAATCATGATTGACTCCCCTGCATTACGCAATCACAAAGCAATACCTAGCATTTCTGATTTCGTCACGACTTACCCGCATAAATAAATGAAACAAGAAACACAATGTCACAGACTTGCGGACATCAATAACTGTAAAAAATATAACACTGCAGTTTCCAGAGGGGCATAAAAAGTACAATAAATGTACGAAAAATTGACGAAAGGCCTACTTTATTTTTCATCAAAAAATACTTTCAGATTCTTTATGTTCTGAATAAAAATATTATTTTAACAAGGTAAGGCTCCTGTTAATTTTATAAGTAAAGCAAAAAGACATTTGCTTTCAATTTACAAGGTAAGGCTTCTGCTAATTTTATAAGTAAAACAAAAGAGACCTTTGCATTCAACTTACAAAATAAGGCTTCGGCTAATTTTATAAGTAAAACAAAAATGACCTTTGCATTGAACTTACAAGGTAAGGCTTCTGCTAATAAAACCAAAATGACCAGGGAATACCCCCGGTCAGGGGAATACCCCCTCCGTCCCACTACACGGTGGCTTCGCTTGCGCCTCACCTCAGTGTGGCTGGAAAACCGCGTAGAGCGTAAAATGAGTTAATTTTTGTTATTTTTAAGTGATTACGTATCCATTTCATTTCCCCGTCCCCGCACGTCATCACAAACAGTAGGAGGTCGGGTGGGGGTTGAGGCTGATGGTTACGTAATATGTGGCCTTATCCCAAGTGTGCTAGCCGCTAGGTGGACTATTGTGAGTAAATCCTAGGCTAGATACTCCCTTGATTGCATACAAGGAGATCGTGAAAATTGTATAAAGGTGTAGAAAACACACAGTAATCCAACGATCAGCGGGTTCTTAATATTGTAACTTCCACCCGTCTAGTCCCGTGGCTTATTGGTTATGATGTTAGACTCTGACACGGAGGGTCCCGGGTTGAATTCCCGACCGGATCATGGGATTTTAATCTCTATTGTTTCGAGGTTCTCAGGATTCGGACACGGGTGTTTGTAACTTATTCATTCATTTCACCCTTATCACGGCGTTCAGGTATTTACTAGAAATATTTGCAACAGGTCAAAGGCATATTAATTTTTTTCATTTAGGGCCTTGGGACATTTTGGTGCATTGAATTATCTGACTTACGATTTTGTGGTGACTCCAGTTTAAAATATTAGTTTGTTGTCGTTGATTCATTTTAGGAGCATGGGACATCTTAGTCATCAGCACCGTACTGTAAATATCAGGGTCAAGGATTGAGAGGCAGGAACCCTAGGACTTGAAATAAGAAATCATTTGCCTGGGGGAAATGTGGGAAACCCCCAAAAGAGAACACACTCAGAATCGCCGCTATAAGCACCGGTATTCTAATCTTACATCTTAGACGCACATCCCCCTTTGCAGTTATGCTACGCTGTAGGGCATTATTCATTGAGATAATGATGTGAACTTAGTCATTTTAATCTGCTACCAGTATAGCTGAATATCGAACGAGTACTTGCTGTTTTTCAGTACTGACCACGGCATTCTGAACTTCATACCACCGGTAGGTCATGCATAGCTGAATATCGAACGAGTACTTAACGTTTTTCAGTACTGGCCACAACATTCCGAAATTTATACTCTCCCAGAAGGTCATGAAAACCTAAAAGAAATGCCGATAAACAGTTGCAATTAGGCCAAGAATTTGATGATAGCGATGGTGGTGGTTTCTTTTAGAAGCATAACATCTAGGCCTATTGCTCTGTCCCTAATTACATGAATGATAATGTAAATTATTGTGACAATGTATACAACTACTACTAACTCACATAGGCCTACTTGAAGATGAAATGGACCAATAAAGGAACAAGGTAAATAAGACACTGTAATGTTTATGAAGGTAGCCCCACAGTTGTTGCTGACAAAAGTAATGATTTTGATATATTGATTTACTTTCCTGAAGGGATGTGGAAGAACCACAACAAAGTTCCACGTTGAGATCAAATACAGGGTTGTATAGAAGTAGTAGTTGGGCACCATTGGGTCCACCATCATGTTGTAACGTGTTTTTCGTGGGGATTTTACGCCACTGGCATAAGTCAGTAGGAAGCCATTCTATATTTATTTACGCGGCAAATTGTTCAGCCAAGAGAGGTTTTCATGTAACTTATTATTATTATTATTATTAACTTATTATTATTATTAATGTATTTTTGGAGCATTTTTTATAAAATTATAAGCATACCGATAGGTTTTCAATGTTATAGAAAACACTATCAAGCAAATTATTACGAACAACATTATCATAGAAAATTATATGATTACGGAATTTTACAGAGTTTTGTCAGTTAGGGTATTGTGAGAGAGGTGAGTCACGGGGAATTCGGCTACAGGCTAATTCTTGTCAAGAAGCATGACGCAAGCTCGGTTGCAGCATCAAGAAAAGGCGAAATGGTCTGGAACGGTAATCGACATCATCCTCGCGCCGAGTGTAATGACCCTGAGGAGGGGAGTAGCGCGTGGTGGCTCAGCCAATTAGAGGAGAGCGGGCGAGAAGAAGCCGGGTCCAGAGAGGGGAGGCGAGGAGTGCATATATGGTTTGCGCGCCGTGTAGGCAAGGACGACTATCTTTGTAAAACTTAACCAGTGTGGTTGCACGTGTGTGGGTTCCGATGTTCGGACCATAAAATTATCATATCTACAAGTATCTCATCAACTAACGAAGAAGATGACGACGTCCAGGAGACTGTGGGATGATCTCTTCAACATCCGGTACGAGGGAAATGCTACGGCAATTTCCAGTGGTAAGCGCGAATGACTCAGAACTACGTAATCTCTCGTCTCTTTGTTTTATATCCAGTATGTCAGTAACTTCATAGCTTGGGAATAAGAATAAAATCAGTAATTTATCCGACTCCGTTTTCACATAATTCTCTAGCGATAATATTCATATCGCAACGCTCCAATTTAAATTTAAACTTATTATTATTATTAATTTCGTCATACTTGTTTTATATAATAAATTCATTCCTTTTAACCATGCAATCTTTGCTTTCTGTAGGTAGCATTAGATACAGACCAAATTCCTTCTCCTGATACAATTGTTAGTTGGGTTAATGATCAAATCATACCACGATCTGAGTGAAAAGATTCTTGGAGGTGTTCTATTAATTTCGATTTCAACATAGCGTTGAGGTCTTGGCGCCCATTAATACAACATATCTTAGTCAGAGTAAATATTTCAAAGTACAAGGCAGGGCAAGTAAAACCATTACATTTGGCGCCCGACGTGGGGTCGAAAACCTAATAACATTTGTGGAAGGAGAAGGGTATATATTTCTGTGCCTGTATTTTTTTTCATTTATCGGTGTTTATCAGCATGGGTAGTGCTGAGGAAGAGATGAAGTTGCGTAGTGGTCACCAGTTGGATAGTGAAGATACGAGCAGTAAAGCTAGTCTTGGAAATGAAAGCAGTACAGGGATGTCGGAGGTAAATCCCGATACTGAGGGGGGCAATCAAAACAGTCAAGCAGGGTTAGAGAGTTTGCTTCTTCAGTTTATGCAACAAAATAAAATTAGCACAGATGCTTTAAACGCTAAGCTCGAACAAAGTAACGCTAAACTTGAACAAAATAGTAGGGAAAATAAAGAGAGTAATAGGGAATTGAGCGATAGTTTAAATGCTAAACTTGAACAAAACAGTAGGGAAAATAGAGAGAGTACTGAAGCTTTAAATGATAAACTCGAACAAAATAATGCTAAACTTGAACAAAATAGTAGGGAAAATAGAGAGAGTACTGAAACTTTAAATGCTAAATTAGAACAAACAGTAAACAGATGAGCAATAAATTAAATGAGAAATTTGAAGAGAACAATCTAAAATTAGATAAGAAATTTGAGCAGATTAGAGGAGAAATCAGAGGGGTGATGGAAGAGAAAGCTAAAGAGATTATTGCAGATGTAGACAGAAAATTAGGAAAAGTACAGGAGGAGTTAGAAATTAGAATCAGTACACAGGCTGAAAATTTAAAAGAACTAGTGCAACTGGAAACACAGCAGGTCAAAAAGCAATTGGGGGGAGAAATTGACAAAATTCAGGTAGCAACTAAAGAGGTTAAAGAACAGCTGGGGGGAAGAATTGATAAAGTACATGCAGAAATAATCACTGAAGTTAATACTTTAAGGGAGAGGAATAAGGAAAGCATTAATGAGATTAGTGAGAAACAAGCTAAATTAAGTGGTAAAGTTGAAGCATCGGAAGGGAGCATTAGGTTAACTGTAACTAATATTGAAAGAAAAGCTGAGGAGAAAATTGCTGAACTAGAACAGAAGTTGAAAGCTAGAATTAGGCAGGAAAATAGCCAGAGTAGGCCAGTTTATGTGAATAGCACACACAGGGAAATAGAACTAGGTAAATTTAGTAATCAGCAGGGTTGTCCAATGGAGTTCATGAATACTATAGAAAATAAATTCGGGGAGAGGTTGGAAGATTGTAGTATTGAGTGGTGCCATGTAGTTGAAATTTTAGAGCAAGCGTTTGTAGGGGAGACAAGAAACTGGTTTGCTGTCTACAGAGACAATTTCGAGAATATTTCAGATTTTAAAGTTACATTTTGTGAGAAATTTTGGAATGAGGTGATTCAGTCTCAGCATCGTGAGGGAATTGTGTGTGGGAAATATAACCCGAGAGGAAACTACACTATGACCGAGTACTTTTTAGGACAGGTATTAACGTGCAAATATCTGGATGGTTTGAAGGAGGAAAGTGATGTAGTCAGGCTATTGCTAAGACATTTTCCATATAGAATCAAGGAAGCTGCCTGTATCCAAAATGTTAGATCTATTTCACAAGTGGAGAATTTATTGTGTACATTCGATGCTCTGGGAAGAGGTGGTTACGAGGAGAATTTCGGTAGGAACCAGGGTAACAATAATAACAGGCCTAATGAGAATAGGAACCAGGAAGTTCAAGGGAACAGTGGCGCAGGGGCCAACGTCCAAAATAAGGGGAACCAAAATAATAATCATAATCAGCAAAACCAGTATAGAGGAAATGGGTATGGTACAAACTACCAAGGTAGAAATGATTTCAGGGGAAATCAAGGCCGAAATAATGATTTTAGGGGTAACCAAGGGAGGTATAATAACAATAATAATTATAACCAGAACAGGGGTTAAGGAGGGAATCAGCCCAATGGTAATAACGGACAGAGAGATACCGTTAACACAACCCAGAACAACCAGTCCAGTGCAGTAGTGAGTAGTACTACACCAAGCGGTAGCAATGCTTTAAACACGAACCAGGCTGCGATGTACTGTAAGGTCAGAGTCTCAGTCTGTAACATGCCCTGTCCATACACTTATACAGGAACCCTATGTCCTAAATGTAAGAAATGAATTATTACGTGAAATAAATGATGAAGGTATTATTCAGGAGGAGGTTAGTAAGAGCCCCATAGTTAAATTTAACGTGTCCGAGGCGTACACAGATGTTTTAATTGATAGTGGTTGTATGAAGAGTTGCATAAGTAGTGCATTTTATGATAAAATGAAAGGAGCTGGAGTAAATTTTGAGGAGATGCCAATTGAAAGCACTTTTGTTATCACAGCTGTTGGGAAGAGGTCTAAAGTAATATCTAAGCAAGTTTTAGTAGACATTAAAATTAATAATCATGTAGAAAAGCAAATTTGTCTTGTAATTCCAAATTTAGTATTCAGTGTTATCTTGGGTTCAGAGTGGCTAAGTAGAGTGTCTGGTAACTTATGTTATGATGTAGGGAGTTTGAAATTTAAATGGGGAGATTCTGAAGTAGAAGTAGCGTTCAATGACCATATTCAGAGAAGTAGTGTTGTAGGTGTGATTTGTACTTTAAATGAGATATCGCCAGCCGTAGAGAGGGGTTCTCCAAGTTTTGTGGGCAGTGTGATTACGAACGGTAGTCTAGAGGACTCGTTACGTGATGCTGCATTTCAGGGAAATATAGAGGTTGAACAATGTGTTCGGCTCTATGATGTGTTATTGTGCAATAGGAGAGTTTTTGAGGATCGCATTGGTATGGCCAATTGCTATACACATTCATTGAACGTTATTGATAGGTCAGTATTCACAGGACATAGATATCCTGTACCTTTCGCTTATCAGAGTGCAGTTGAGGCACAAATTAATCAGATGCTTGAAGATGGGATTATTTAGCACTCTAACAGTCCATAAGTTAATTCTTTGATCACGGTACCCAAGGCCGACGGCACAGTTCGTATTTGTTTAGACGCTCGTTTGGTTAACAGTAGAATTAGTTCAGATCAGCTGAAATCTATGTCAATAGAGGAATTAATGCAAACATTTGAGGGGAAGAAATATTTCACTTGTGTAGATTTGAGTTCCAGTTTTTGGCAAGTGCCACTTATGTACGAAGATAGACCATTTACAGCTTTTAGTCATAAATATAACCTTTATCAATTTTGTAGAACACCTTATGGGTTAAAGAGTAGTTCAGCAGCTTTAATTAGGGCTTTAAACATCGCATTAGGGGATGACACAGGAGAGTATGTAACCATTTACATTGATGATATGGTAATTAGTTCACGCAGTTTTGAGGAGCATCTACGTCATTTAGATATAGTTTTTCAGAAGTTAGATCAGGCAGGGTTCACTTTGAAGCAGTCTAAGTCGTCATTCTGTCAGCCAGAAGTGACATTTTTAGGTCATAGAGTGTCAAGTAGAGGTGTAACACCAGAAGAAAGTAGGGTTAATAAGATACTTAACGCAGAGGTGCCCCAGAATGTTAAACAGTTAAAAACATACCTGGGAATTTGCAACTTTTTCAGGAGGTTCGTTCTTAAGTACTCAGGGTTGGTAGAACCATTCAGGGAATTGCTTAAAAGTGGGACTCGGTGGAGATGGGAGTCCAAGCATGATCAGGCTTTTAGAGCGCTGAAGGAAGGTTTTGAGAAAGCTGTAGTGCTGAAATATCCTTTGAAAGATAAGGAATATGTGGTTATGACTGATGCTTCACATATAGGGATTGCTGGAGTATTATGTCAGAAAGATGATGAGGATAATCTGTGCATTGTATCTTTAGCCTCGCGAGGACTGACAGCGGCAGAGAAAAGACACACGATTACTGAGTTAGAGATTTTAGGTATTGTTTTCAGTTTAGGGAAATTTATAATGTATTTAGTAGGGGGAAATTTGAGATCCATACAGATCACCATGCATTACTGTATATGAGGACTAGTAAACTCAGTTCTAACAGAGTTAGTAGGTGGATTCTTGCTCTGCAGGAATACGAATTCACAGTAAAATATATTAAAGGTAAAGATAACATTCTTGCAGACATGCTATCGAGGGACACTAATTTATGTAGGGATTATCCTGTGGTTAAAGCAGAGGACGGTATTTTATTATGTGCATGTGTGGACAGTAGCAACAGGGCATCGTTACAGACACTGAGAAATATGCTAGTGGAGCAACGTGATGACGTTAAGTTAAGGGAGCCACTGGCTAGGTTGGAAATAGGTGAGGAAGAGAATGTAAAAGTAGGACGGTTCACGTACGCGATGCAGGATGGGCTTCTTGCAAGGAAATGTAGGAATAATCGGTGGGCAATATGTGTTCCTGCCACTTTGCGGGAGGAGCTAATTTGGTTCATTCATAGGGAATTAGGACACTTTGGTGCTGCCAAGGTCTTCTATGAAATTGGTCGTGACTTCATTTGGAGTAAAATGGGAAGGGATGTTAGGAGGATTTTAGCTAAGTGTGACACCTGTCAAAGGAGTAAATATCCAGTTAAATATTTAGTGGGGGAGAGATCTGCAGTTCTCACCAGTAGTCGCGGCGAACTACTGTGTGTGGATTTATTTGGCCCGATCGTTAAAGGACAGTACGGCTACTAGTACATTTTTATAGTTACTGACGCTTTTAGTAAGTATGTCAAGCTATATCCGCTAAGGAAAGCCACGGGACTAGCGTGTAGCCGTCTGATAATTAATAAGTATGTACCTGAGTATGGCCTTCCTCTCAGGATACTATCTGACAGTGGACCACAGTTTACTGCAAAGAAATGGAGAACCAGTATGCAGGAAGCTGGTATAACACACGTTCATTCCTCTGTAAGGTACCCTCAGGGTAATTCTGCAGAGCGTCCATTAAGGGAAGTGGCTCGTCTTTTTCGGACTCTAGTGCATGACAAGCATACGGCCTGGGTTGGGCATCTTCCCAAAGTCGAGACTTGGCTGAATTCTGTCCAGCATGAGAGCACGAAATTGACGCCATACGAAGTTCACTTCGGAAAGAGACCACAAAATGAACTAGCGAGGGTGTTGGGATTAAATGAGGGTAAGCAACCTGGGATGGATTACATTGTCCAGTTGGCGAAACAGAATTTATCTAAGTCAGCACAAAAGAGAATTCGCCAACAAAAAGAAACTAAATTTGACCTATTCGAGCCGGGAGACAGAGTCTTGCTTAGAGTGCCGAAACAGTCAAATAAGGTAGAGAAAGTAATGTCCAAGTTCTTTTTATCTCTACGAGGGCCCATTTATAGTTTCCAAACTTATTGGCAAAACGGCATATGTGCTGGAGGATAGTAAGGGAAACAGATTATACGGGACATAAAATATACATAGTCTACGAAAATATGTGTCATAAAGTAAGGGTGTTTGGCTGGCGAGCCAGCCTATCAAATGAGTAAGTGTGGTAATTGATGCGTGGAAGATCTGGTCTTCCAGGCAGTCGTATCAGAAGTCACACAGGGGGGTAGTATGTAAGTAATTGAGAGTTTTTAAGGTACAGGGAAATATGACGGGATTGTCGGATGCTCATGAGCACTAAAATGTCTCGGTACACCAAGGCCAGAATTTGGTAGCGCTGGTGAATTCCCATTTGTCTCCTAGAGATGGGTGAGCGCTTGAACAGGGTATTTTTGCTTAAGGCGTCCACGAGACAAAAGATGGGCCATCAGAAGGCGAGACAGTCCTTCATGAAACTCATACATAACAGCACACGTGATTTCTGTTTACGGCCTCGCCATGTAAGATTCGTAAGTGTGTAATTTAAGGTAATATGTACAAAGGTATTATTTGTGTGAGGAGAACTGGTCTGAGTTGAGAAATAGTATTAAGTAGAATTTGGTCTACGGGAACTTAAGAAGACAGGGCGATTACGGCACAGAAATATTTGGTGTTATAGGTAATGCGCATTTACTGTTTTTTTTTCAGAAGTCAATATTAATTTCGTCTTATATAAAGAGAGATTAAGTAATATGGTCACGATGCGCTGCCACAATAGTGTGATTATGTGCTCAGTGAGATCAGTGAGGTTAAATTTCACCAAAACGAAGGAACCTCCAGTGAAATTAGGAAGTCTGTGGTGATACATATATCAGAACACCTTGATGCGTGTGATGTGACATCTTATATACACAGTGCTCACACATTAATTATGTCTATTTTCCCAACATAGAGAAATTTGAGAGGCGGAAATATCCGTGGAACATTATTCTAAATGAAAAACATTGGACTGGTTGCAAAGTGCAATCCATAGTGACAACAAACTTTGACGCAAAGTGCGTAAAGAAAAATTATCAGTGTATATATATGTAATTTAGGGTGATTTCATTTATGTAATATGTATTTTGGATGGGGTTTTATTAACGTGTCTGGGATAATCACATAATGAACCGTCGTCACGGTGGGTAGATTATTGGCTGAGGAATAACCTACCCACCAAGGGAGGATGATAAAGAAAAGGAGGTGGGTTTCGGACTGGAGAGAAAGGATAGAGAAATAGGATGAGAGTCCCACAAAAGTTATAAATTTAACTTTAAATACACTTAAAGGCGGTTGCCACTGCAAATCAGCTCTCCGATACCTAAAGTGAGTGGGGACCTGGTCGAAGCTAACGGGAAACGCAGCTAGGACTTGGGCGGTTTGCCAGAGAATGGCTTTAGAGTATTCCCTCTCAAGCATGCATAAGACTACTATGGGGAAGGGTGATGGTCTGACAAGACAAATAGTAACAGATTTATTCTGTATTAACGATGGCATGAACTTAGGAAGAGTTAGGAAAGCCAGGATCTTGCCTAACTGTAGTATTAGAGAAATGATAAATCCAAAAACAAATATTTAATTTATTTAACAAAGCAAAAGAAGTTGATAACTTTAACAAATATATAGCTTCAATTTTTGGTAACAATTTGGGGTCGCAGACCTCCTAACATTTAAAGTTTGCTTCAGGCAATTAACAATTCTTTAGGTTTCAAACCTTATATATGTACTAAAATCTTTGTAAGATTTAAAAAAGACAAATGAAGTGATTAAAGTTTAAACATTAAATTGAGTACAAGGTGTGTACTATAAGAAATTTCTGCGTACCTATCTTAGAAAAAGTTACAACTTCAAAATAACAAAAAAGAGAGCGGGTAGAATGAAGGAGAAGTACCTATAACTTCTTATATTATACAGAATTACTTTTATGATAGCTATGCAAAATAGATCAGGTCACTTACTGTGAAACCTGAAGAGAAAGTCAAAATGAAGGTTTAAGTAGGAATCACGAGCCAAATGGGGCAGTTTCCCTTTCGTGAGACCTAGAAATAACTCACTCAAGAGTTGAAAGAATTGTTTTCCCTGATTATAAGGTAGAAACAATGTAAGCTTGAACCGTGTATAAAACACGTAGTTATGCAGAAATTAATTAATGATAAACAAGCAAGATGGAAGGGCACTTCGTTAGAGTGACACCTTATTGGAAATGATCCAGAGTTACAATTTTATTAATATGGTTTGTTAGAAGAAGGTTTAGGAAAGATCAATTGGGATTTAGGATCAATGTTCATGGCCTTGTTTAATGTAAACGGACGATCGCGACGCGGTAGAAAAGTTGAACAAGCACTAGTTTTCACTATAGTCTGTTAAATAGATGAAAAGTTCACTGTAGAAACACGAAAGTTTATGGGAAAGAAAGTTATTGCAATGATGAAAATAACTGGTTGCACTAGGTAGGCGAGAGTCTATTTCTTGAGAAAGTTGTGAATTACAATTAAATGCGCCATAGAACATTCCAACGGTGGAAGACAATTCGCTATTGCAGTAATTTATAAGGAAGATTCCTCATTTTAAATAGTATTCCCACAAGTGAGTGAAAAATACATGACGGCAAGACTTGTAGATAGAGTACGGAATCTGGAAGGTTCCAGAACAGTCCTAATAGAAGAATGGGGCCAAAGTTAATCCAGCGGTGGAACGAGCTTAATATTTTATGGACAGCGGGTATAAGATAATATCCCACGTTGTGAGAAGATCTCTCATTTAAATAGCTTAAGAAAAGCTACTTTCTAGTAAGGTTGGCTTAGACAGACAAAAGCCCAACATAGCAAATCCCGCGAAGAATGATTACCGCCCCAAATAAGTAATCTCACGCTGTCTATAAAATAATCAATAAAAGCATGTGGATAATAAAATTGATGAAGATGAGGTTAAAACCTTAAGTCTGTACTTATCTTGGTTGCATGTCGAAGGTGAAGTTCCCTTAGACGGATACCTAATGTGCCAACATGGCGTAGAAAGTAGAGAGTGCCTCTTGGTTTGAGGAGACTGGCTCTAGTTGAGCCTTGACTGACCGTGTCAACTGCCGACTTACAAGTGAGACCCACTCAGCGAAGCGCGGAGGGTCCAAGGAAGGGAAAGAGTGGGGGTAGGAGACAAAAGGAGAACATATAAGCATGACCAATATTGTAAACTTAAAATCTCTTGAGAAATGGTCTTCAAAGAGTTGATAGCAGGCGATGGTGACGAGATCTGATGGCCAGATGGAAAAGTAAGTCCTCTTGCACCAGGAAGAATTGAGGAGCATCAGAGATTCGCTGCTAGATGACGCTAGGTGGGTCATGGAAGATATATATCTAGAACAGACTCAAAATGACATAAGAGACATGACCATCAAAGAGAAAATAGAAGATCACTGTTGGTGTTTGATAAAGAGGAAGTAATGAACAAGCAAAGAGCATTAAACTTTTTATTCTCTCGTACCGTGTATTCCAAGAATACACCATACTGGGAGGGTCAAACACCTACAGAGAACAAATAATCAGTTAAACATTTAAAGGTAATGGAGCGATCAAAGACAGTGGTCTTGTGATCGGACCATTAGTGGTCAAGACTCTGACCACCCTGACTCTCCCATCTCTTCCAGGATAACACTCGGTCACTCTACCAGAATTCCAGACTAGGGGGGGGGGGGGAGAAACATCCCTAACCATGACCAAGTCCCCCACTTTAATGTCGGGACTGGAAAGAAACCATTTCTGTCTCCGTTGCAAGGAAGTTAAATATTCCATGTTCCACCTCTTCCAAAAAGAATTACGGAGGGCTTCAAGTTTACGCCAAACGATAGGTAGATTAGAATCCCTGTAAGAATTGGGAAGAGGAGGAGGGGCAGAAAGAGAAGTGCCGATAAGAAAGTGACCAGGTGTAAGTGGAAGCAGTTCATCAGGGTCATTGGAAAGCGGAGTTAAAGGGCGAGAATTAACAACACCTTCAATCAGAACAGACAGTGAATTGAATTCTTCGTAAGTCAGAATTCGATTACCTAAGACTTTTTTTAAATGACGTTTAGTGAGCTTTACGCAAGATTCCCACCTACCACCGTGATGAGGAGCGTAGGGAGGTATAAAGCGCCATTTGAAACCCTTTGAGTAGGAAAAATTAGAAATTTGTTCCATGGCAGGAGAGGAAGTGAGAGCTTTCTTCCACAGGGAAGCTGCGCCCTGAAAAGTGGAAGCGTTATCAGAGAACATCTCTGAAGGAACACCACGCCTAGCAGTGAAGCGAGAGACAGCTGATAAAAAGTAAGAAGTAGAAGCATTCGTTACTAGTTCCAAGTGGATTGCGCCAGTAACCATGCAAACAAAGAGAGAAACATAAAGCTTACCAAACAATTTGCGTTTAGCTTCTGGGGAATTTCGTTGATATTGGAACGGACCCATATAGTCCACACCAGTTAGAGCAAATGGGCGTATAGGAGAGGAGCGAAAAGAGGGCAGATCGCTCATTAATTGAGTATTGATTTTAGGTTTCGCTTTGAAGCAAGGAAAGCACTTGTGAATTACAGAAGATACTTCATGAATTCCATTTATAATCCAGTACTTTTCCCTTAAGAGGCAAAGCAGAGTGCGTGTACCAACATGCAGATTACGATAATGAAAGTCACGTATAATTAAAGAAGTTACGTGATGTTTAGAAGGCAAAATAACGGGATGCTTTTTGTCCTCAGAGAGTAAGGATTGCGAGAGCCTTCCACCTACCCTGAGTAACCCATGGCCATCAAGGAACGGGGCTAAAGCACGAAGACGACTGGATTTGGGAAGATCCCTTTTAGAAGAAAGCAAAGACAATTCAGAAGAAAAGGCTTCTTGCTGTGTCAGTTGTAAAACCTTATTGGTAGCGAGATTCAATTCATGATTGGTAAGGTGTGGTTTGGGGAGAAGAGGTTGGTCAACCACAAAATATTTCCATCTAAGGAGATAGGCGACGATTCGAAGTAATTTATGAAAGGAAGAATAGCGGGACAGCAAGGGATGAGAAGCGTTGGAAACAAGACACAAAGCAATAGATAGAGGTTCTTTAGCGTCAGGCAAGTTGGAGTTTGTAGCTGGAGGTTTAGAAGGCCATGAAGAAGAGTCTTCGATTAACCACGAGGGCCCATGCCAGTACAACTGGGAAGCTGCCAATTGAGAGGGTAAACAACCACGAGAGATAATATCGGCTGGATTATCAGCACTGGGCACATGCCTCCATTGACATCCAGAAGAAAGAATTTGAATTTCGGAAACTCTGTTTGCAACAAACGTTTGCCAGTGAGAGGGGTTCTTGGCGATCCAAGAAAGGGTGATCATGGAATCGCTCCAGAGATAGATTTGCGAGAATTCGACTTTTAATACTTCCCGTAATTTCTTAACAAGTTCTGCAGCCATGAGTGCAGCACACAATTCAAGCTTAGGCAAAGTGATAGTTTTAAGAGGAGCGACCTTCGATTTGGTACAAACAAGGTTGGAAACTGAAGATCCATATAATGAACCGTGATAAACTAAATATGCGCAGCAACCGTAAGCTTTTTCGGAACTGTCCGCGAACACATGAAGGAAAAAAGACGCATTAGAATGAGAGCTAATTAAATTCCTGGGAATTTCATTAAGGGAAAGATCCAGCAAATTGCTGCGAAACGAGAGCCATCGATTAAGAAAAGAAAGAGGAACAGTGTCATCCCATTCACATTTGAGCGACCACAGCTCTTGCATGAAGAGTTTGGCTATAACGATAACTGGGGCAAGGAATTGAAGTGGGTCAAAAATGTTTGCAATTTCAGAGAGAATTTGTCTTTTTGTGTTAGGAAGCTCTTCTGCGAGCGAAACTTTATAGATGAGAGTGTCAGTGCTAGTGCACCAATGAACTCCTAGAGTTTTTATGGATTCGGAGTTTCCACGAATTTCGACAGAAGAAGGATCTACGTCTTCGATGGGAAACTGGGCGAGAAACTCAGGGGAGTTGGAATTCCACTTATGAAGTGGGAAACCTCCATTCCTTAGCAATGCCTGAAGTTCTAAAGACACAAATGAAGCTTCCTCCAAAGTGGGGAAGGACTGCAAATAATCGTCAACATAGAATGACGTAGTTAGTGCTTCAGAGGCTTTGGAATTAAATAAATGACCATCTTGTGAGGCTAGCAAGTGTAGGGATCGGATAGCAAGGAAAGCAGAGGGTTTTAAGCCATAAGTAACCGTTTTTAAGCGAAATACCTTAATGGGCTTACTGATTTCATCACGCCACAAGATTCTTTGGAGATCTCGTTGTTCCGGTTGAATTAAAACTTGACGGTACATCTGTTTTATATCAGCTATGACAGCTATGGGAAATAATCGAAAGTTTAAGAGTATAGCAGATAGATCTGATTGGATAGCAGGACCAGAGTAAAGAGTGTCGTTAAGGCTGTTGCCATTAACGTCGGGTGATGAACCATTGAAAACAACTCGGATTTTATCTTTTACAAGAGGGTTTTTTCCACATGGGATGATGATTTAAATAAACCGTTTCAATGGGGGGGGGTGCAATTCACCATCAGATTTGTTAACAACTTCCATATGATCTAAGCTTTCATACTCATCCATGAAATCAGTGTACTGCTGTTTAACAGGGGGTCTTTCTTCAATATGATCTCGATAGCAAAGAGAGCTTTTCGAGCTTTGGGCTGAGAGTTAATGAGTTTGGGAGGATTATGTAATCTTGGCATTTGAACAACGAACCGGCCATCAGAAGAACGAATGGTGGTGTTCAAAAAAAGTTGCTCACAGAATTCATTTTCTGAAGAGGTTACATTAGGAGGATCGACGCTTTCAAGCCTCCAGAACTGTTCCAGGTCAGTATTGGAGAAGTAACATTGCGATGCGGGTTGGGGAGAATAATGGAGAAGTTGACCTGTGACGATCCATCCAAAATTAGTGTATCTGGCGACCACGTTTGAGGATAACTTGCGAACCTGTTTACGAAGGCAATTCCAGAAAACATTGGAACTAAAGAGTATGTGAATAGGGTTTTGCATGTTGAACAAAGGATCGGCTAGCCTTAAATGCGAGGGAATGTTTAACCCTGAAATATCCACAGAGTGACTTGGAGTGTCTTCTCCAATGCTATTGAGAAATAGACAATTAAGTTTAAGAAAGCTGTTTCTATGACAAATATCTCTTATGGTTAACTTTGAGAATTGTAAAGCTTGCGATTTTGAGCTGTTGATGCCCGACACGTTAATAGAAGTGGGGTTTACAGGTAGGCCTAGTTTTCTAATCAAGGAATTAGACACAAAATCATGAGTTGCCGCTGAATCTAGAAGACCGCGTGCACGGACCCAGTTGCCAAAGTTATCCTGAACTTCGATTTGGACAGTAGACAACAATACTTGAGCACTGCGAATGGACTTGGCATTTTGAATATAGGATGAAGCATTAGAACTGTTAGCACTATCATTTTTTGGAGAAGTAGATGCTGTCGATGACCTTGCCTGATCATGACGATGTAGCAAAGTGTGATGAGCCTTTTCACAATGGTAGCAAAGTCTTGTGGACTTGCAATTAGAAGCAGAATGCGTGGGCGCTAGGCAGTTGAAGCAATGTTTGTTTTGAGCAACTAATTTTCTTCCTTCGTCGACTGACATTTCTTTAAAGGATTTACAGAGGTATAGGGCGTGGGGATCTTTACAAAGTATGCACTTTAAGGTTCGTTTAAACTCTTGCGAGGTTCGCTT
Source organism: Meconema thalassinum (assembly GCA_946902985.2). NCBI lineage: Eukaryota > Metazoa > Arthropoda > Insecta > Orthoptera > Tettigoniidae > Meconema > Meconema thalassinum. The sequence goes on from OX336389.2 coordinate 638,967,965, forward strand.
TGAGTGTTTAAAACAATAGAGCGCAACACGACGTTCACTAGACCTAGTTGGGTAACCAGTAGTGTTTGATTTAAATTTAGATGAGCTGGACCCGGGTTTTTGGGTATTAGACGCTAAGCGTTCGCTTTTAGGTTTGATAGACATTAATTCAAATTTGGAACTCGGAGAAGAGGGTTCACTTTGATTAGCTAGAGCGGTTAAGAGTTGGCATCTAGCGTTTATGAAAGTGACTAAATGCTCGTAAGAGTAGTCGTCTTCTTTAGAAAGTTCAATTTCCCAAGCTTTGAGGGTAGCAGCATCAACTTTAGAAACCACTAAATGTATTAGGAAAGTATCCCAATGTTCAGTAGGTTGATCTAATTGGGACAAAGCCTTAACGTGAAGTTGTGTAGTGTCAACTAGAGTACGCAAACTAGTGACGTCATTGTGCTGTGACGCAGGTAGGTTGAATAGAGCCTTCATATGGCGTTGAATACGTAACCGTAAATTTCCATATCTTTCTTTTAATAAGTTAAAGGCAATGGGGTAATTTTCGGCACGTAGAGGAAGTGCTTCGACTAACTGCAAAGCTTGACCTCGGAGGATAGATCTCAAGTAATGAAACTTGTAAATGACTTGAATGTATTCATTGTCATGAACAAGGGAGCAAAATAATTCATAGAAAGAATCCCAAGTAGATTCATCTCCAGAGAAATGGGGTAAATCAATTTTAGGTAAAATTGGTTTGGGCTTGTGAGTACCATCACGGAAAGAAGTTTGTGGTTCGTGAAGGGAACCAAGAACAGAAGCATCCTTTTTCTGCTCCTCTTCGAGTTGGCGTATTATTTTGAAAGCAGAACCTATGCCTTCGTAATATTGGTTTTCTACTTCGACTCGATCTTCGGTTTGATTGAGCATACAAGTTTCTATTTCAGTTTGGATGTTGCAATAATTTTCATAAGAACGTTCAAAATCCCTTACACGATGTTTCAACAAGTCTAATTGAGCTTCTGAGGGATCTAACTCTTTTATGTACTTTCTGAATCGGGTAATTTGCCCTTTATAGGAGGCTCGTTTAGAAGTAAGTTTTTCATCCTTATCCTTTTCAGTAGGAGCCATGTTAAAGAAAATAGATTGAAATGTAAATCACGAAACTGTGGAACCTTGGAAATGCTGTCAAGCTGGCAGCAGCACATAAGTTGAAAGAAAGGGACACACAACGGGAGACAGGAGCGGCCTCTTTCCCCTTCACAGGCTTTGCATGATGTAGTTATAGCTGAAAGATTCAAAGCAGATATTAATAATTTGCAAAGTATTGCCAAGTGATCTTTTAAAAAGAATAGGAATAGAAAATGGACTCTCCCGGGTTTCCGGGACCAAAATTTGGGTAGATTATTGGCTGAGGAATAACCTACCCACCAAGGGAAGATGATAAAGAAAAGGAGGTGGGTTTCGGACTGGAGAGAAAGGATAGAGAAATAGGATGAGAGTCCCACAAAAGTTATAAATTTAACTTTAAATACACTTAAAGGCGGTTACCACTGCAAATCAGCTCTCCGATACCTAAAGTGAGTGGGGACCTGGTCGAAGCTAACGGGAAACGCAGCTAGGACTTGGGCGGTTTGCCAGAGAATGGCTTTAGAGTATTCCCTCTCAAGCATGCATAAGACTACTATGGGGGAAGGGTGATGGTCTGACAAGACAAATAGTAACAGATTTATTCTGTATTAACGATGGCATGAACTTAGGAAGAGTTAGGAAAGCCAGGATCTTGCCTAACTGTAGTATTAGAGAAATGATAAATCCAAAAACAAATATTTAATTTATTTAACAAGGCAAAAGAAGTTGAAAACTTTAACAAATATATAGTTTCAATTTTTGGTAACAATTTGGGGTCGCAGACCTCCTAACATTTAAAGTTTGCTCCAGGCAATTAACAATTCTTTAGGTTTCAAACCTTATATATGTACTAAAATCTTTGTAAGATTTAAAAAAGACAAATGAAGTGATTAAAGTTTAAACATTAAATTGAGTACAAGGTGTGTACTATAAGAAATTTCTGCGTACCTATCTTAGAAAAAGTTACAACTTCAAAATAACAAAAAAGAAAGCGGGTAGAATGAAGGAGAAGTACCTATAACTTCTTATATTTATACAGAATTACTTTTATGATAGCTATGCAAAATAGAGCAGGTCACTTACTGTGAAACCTGAAGAGAAAGTCAAAATGAAGGTTTAAGTAGGAATCACGAGCCAAATGGGGCAGTTTCCCTTTCGTGAGACCTAGAAATAACTCACTCAAGAGTTGAAAGAATTGTTTTTCCTGATTATAAGGTAGAAACAATGTAAGCTTGAACCGTGTATGAAACACGTAGTTATGCAGAAATTAATTAATGATAAACAAGCAAGATGGAAGGGCACTTCGTTAGAGTGACACCTTATTGGAAATGATCCAGAGTTACAATTTTATTAATATGGTTTGTTAGTAGAAGGTTTAGGAAAGATCAATTGGGATTTAGGATCAATGTTCATGGCCTTGTTTAATGTAAACGGACGATCGCGACGCGGTAGAAAAGTTGAACAAGCACTAGTTTTCACTTTAGTCTGTTAAATAGATGAAAAGTTCACTGTAGAAACACGAAAGTTTATGGGAAAGAAAGTTATTGCAATGATGAAAATAACTGGTTGCACTAGGTAGGCGAGAGTCTATTTCTTGAGAAAGTTGTGAATTACAATTAAATGCGCCATAGAACATTCCAACGGTGGAAGACAATTCGCTATTGCAGTAATTTATAAGGAAGATTCCTCATTTTAAATAGTATTCCCACAAGTGAGTGAAAAATACATGACGGCAAGACTTGTAGATAGAGTACAGAATCTGGATGGTTCTAGAACAGTCCTAATAGAAGAATAGGGCCAAACTTAATCCAGCGGTGGAACAAGCTTAATATTTTATGGACAGCGGGTATTAGATAATATCCCACGTTGTGAGAAGATCTCTCATTTAAATAGCTTAAGAAAAGCTACTTTCTAGTAAGGTTGGCTTAGACAGACAAAAGCCCAATATAGCAAATCCCGCGAAGAATGATTACCGCCCCAAATAAGTAATCTCACGCTGTCTATAAAATAATCAATAAAAGCATGTGGATAATAAAATTGATGAAGATGAGGTTAAAACCTTAAGTCTGTACTTATCTTGGTTGCATGTCGAAGGTGAAGTTCCCTTAGACGGATACCTTATGTGCCAACATGGCGTAGAGAGTAGAGAGTGCCTCTTGGTTTGAGGAGACTGGCTCTAGTTGAGCCTTGACTGACCGAGTCAACTGCCGACTTACAAGTGAGACCCACTCAGCGAAGCGCGGAGGGTCCAAGGAAGGGAAAGAGTGGGGGTAGGAGACAAAAGGAGAACATATAAGCATGACCAATATTGTAAACTTTAATTCTCTTGAGGAAATGGTCTTCAAAGAGTTGATAGCAGGCGATGGTGACGAGATCTGATGGCCAGGTGGAAAAGTAAGTCCTCTTGCACCAGGAAGAATTGAGGAGCTTCAGAGATTCGCTGCTAGATGACGCTAGGTGGGTCATGGAAGATATATATCTAGAACAGACTCAAAATGACATAAGAGACATGACCATCAAAGAGAAAATAGAAGATCACTGTTGGTGTTTGATAAAGAGGAAGGAATGAACAAGCAAAGAGCATTAAACTTTATATTGTCTCGTACCGTGTATTCCAAGAATACACCACACGGTAAATCATCCGATGATCCGAGGCGAATATGTAACGTTTTTTTCGTGGGGATTTTACGCCACTGGCATAAGTCAGTAGGAAGCCATTCTATATTTATTTACGCGGCAAATTGTTCAGCCAAGAGAGGTTTTCATGTAACTTATTATTATTATTATTATTAACTTATTATTATTATTAATGTATTTTTGGAGCATTTTTTATAAAATTATAAGCATACCGATAGGTTTTCAATGTTGTAGAAAACACTATCAAGCAAATTATTACGAACAACATTATCATAGAAAATTATATGATTACGGAATTTTACAGAGTTTTGTCAGTTAGGGTATTGTGAGAGAGGTGAGTCACGGGGAATTCGGCTACAGGCTAATTCTTGTCAAGAAGCATGACGCAAGCTCGGTTGCAGCATCAAGAAAAGGCGAAATGGTCTGGAACTGTAATCGACAGCATCCTCGCGCCGAGGGCAATGACCCTGAGGAGGGGAGTAGCGCGTGGTGGCTCAGCCAATTAGAGGAGAGCGGGCGATAAGAAGCCGGGTCCAGAGAGGGGAGGCGAGGAGTGCATATATGGTTTGCGCGCCGTGGAGGCAAGGACGACTATCTTTGTAAAACATAACCAGTGTGGTTGCACGTGTGTGGGTTCCGATGTTCGGACCATAAAGTTATCATATCTACAAGTATCTCATCAACTAACGAAGAAGATGACGACGTCCAGGAGACTGTGGGAAGATCTCTTCAACATCCAGTACGAGGGAAATGCTACGGCAATTTCCAGTGGTAAGCGCGAATGACTCAGAACTACGTAATCTCTCGTCTCTTTGTTTTATATTCAGTATTTCAGTAACTTCATAGCTTGGGAATAAGAGTAAAATCAGTAATTTATCCGACTCCGTTTTCACGTAATTCTCTAGCGATAATATTCATATCGCAAAGCTCCAATTTAAATTTAAACTTATTATAATTATTAATTTTGTCATACTTGTTTATATAATAAATTCATTCCTTTTAACCATGCAATCTTTGCTTTCAGTAGGTAGCATTAGATATAGACCAAATTCCTTCTCCTGATACAATTGTTAGTTGGGTTAATGATCAAATCATACCACGATCTGAGTGAAAAGATTCTTGGAGATGTTCTACCAGAGCTAGGTGTTGTTAAATGTAAATTTAGATTTCAACATAGCGTTGAGGTCTTGGCGCTTATTAATACAACATATCTTAGTCAGAGTAAATATTTCAAAGTGCAAGGCAGGGCAAGTAAAACCATTACAATGTGAACACCAAAATAAAATACATTCACACATACCATGAGGTATATGCCACGCAGACTCTTTTTCTTACCCCGTGGGGAAACTAAGTTTCTCGCCAATATAATACTTGTTTCAGGGAATAGTTGCGACTTATTGCTATTTCTAACTACTGAAAAGGAAACAAGGTGCATGAATTTCAGGATAACAAAGAATCTAATAGAACAAAAGGCAAGACATGATAATAATAATAATAATAATAATAATAATAATAATAATACATTATGCCGAAGTTAATTTTAACGAGGTGGCCTAGAAAATATGGAAATGAAGTCATGAGATTAAAATCATTACCAAAGCTAACGAATTTTAATTAATTGCCCAAAAAAGATTTACGTGAAAGATGAGGCTTGCAAAATCTGGTCAGATTGCTTACCACAGATGCCATCTTGTCGATTCGTTTTACTCAAGCCTGAGTAAACGTGGAGTTCCCAGCTGGTTCAAATTTTCCTTCCTCTTGTATTGGTAACGTCGCGTTGGAGTTGCAGATATTAAATTTTAATTGAGTGTGATAAAGTTATGACTTCGAAAAGCACATTAATGAATGAGGCCCAAGAACACGACCCAAGTCATTGTATGCTTAGACAGGTTGTCTAACATACTCTCAAGTAGCACATTGCTAACTATGACGAAGCAAAAAGATAAGTTGCTAGTCCATTAAGCTCAGACCATCGTAGAATCGATTAGATTAGAACAGACCTCGAGTTCAGTAGTGTCAGCCTTTTTATTCCTTCTTCCAGACCCCCTTTTCAATTCCTTCTCCAAGAAGCCTTCCCCAATACGTCTACCAATCAAATCATTGGCTGTCATGACAACACCAGACTTCTTCATATGGGCAGTCTTCGGGACCTTTGATACGCTATCCTCTACACATGATATATTTTTCCAAGAAGTCACGATTTGCAGGCGTTATCCAATTTTCAGCACCCTTTACGAGGCTACAATTCATTGTCTTCACGGACATGACTGTTCCTGACCTCAGTTTTTGGAAATGCGATGTAAGTAGCGTCCTTCTTGCTTCAACTTTCAGGAAAAAATTCCGTCGTGTGGCCGACCAGAATACGCTATATTTGCCAAGACTTGCGATACCTAACTGACTTTTAGAACGAATTCATATCCACAGCCTCCAAGTCCCTATGTTAATAAATTGAAATGCGATAATAAAACTTTATACGATGACTGATTAATTTAAATAGAAATTAGACTTCCGTATGCATACGCATGCTTAATAAGGCAAATTAATTATAATAATAATAATAATAATCTGAATAATTAACATAAGAGGCTACAATATTGCCCAAAGATACACAACATATAAATAATAATAATTATAATATCCCACGGCGTATTGTGCCCATTATGAGGGAGCCCATTGCCCGGATATATGAGTCGTTTTTCGGGATTACATTTTGGAAATTTTTAGTTTGAAGAAAAGCGCCAAGGAGGAGTTTGTGAGTCGCCCTGTAGGCGAGGCGTCACGTCACATGTGCGGGTTGGTTGCGCACGGAACTACGACATGGTCTTTGCTCGAAGAGCACCTGTTGAAGCGAGTGGTAGAAGTTAGCAGGAAAATATCGGACGGAATTCGTGACATGCGTGGCCTAGCATGAGTTCAAAGATCTTAATCGGATCGGCATTTCGCGTGCCGGACATACAGTCTACGGGGAAACACTTTTTCAGTGTTGGTCACTAAATGCTTTTATGCAGGTGGACCAGTTGTGTAATGTTCAAAACGGTTGTGGACTCATTTTGGTCTCACATACAGGTAGCCTATGGCCTGGAACATATTCATAATCCGAATCTAGGGAAATGTATAGCTTCAATCGAAGGATGATGGAAACATGGCAAGCAATTTTGTTAGCGGACTGTGCTATACCAGCTTGAATGTTAACCATGTTGTTGTGTCTTCTATTTGTGACACAGACTTATTTGGTAACGGTGCATGACCGGGCGACTATATTTCGAATACAACAGTCTAGATTACGGGAATTTTGTGGCATAAGCCATGGTGATAAAGAACAACGAACAGGAAATCATGGTAGCGAACAGTCGTAATAAACTTTGGTATCTTACTGCCATGGATCGAAACGTTACTATGGACTGCTAAAGTCTATTTGGTGGTGCAATGGAGGCCGACGTGATGAAACTTTAGATCGTGATGAGGGCACACGGGCGTTCTTTCCAGCTGTTAGGCATGGACGTGGCCGGCTGCAGACACGGGACTCATCGAGGAAGATCACCATAAGGGAAGTGGAAAACACCTTTACTTTGTAGAATTTACTACATGTGATTTGTAGGCTATAGACTTTTTCACTCAACCATGTTTCAACGTTTTGATGCCAGTATTTATTTTTTTGAATTATGCAGGAGCATAGTGACTGGATCATCTTTATGGATTTCTAGGCGATGTGTTTGTGTGTCACGAGGTCGAGCATATCCACGATACGGCTTATCGTTGGATGATGGCATACTTTTGAGGCATCCACGCTTCGATAGCTAGTTAGTCACTTTTCGTAGATTTTCTTGTGTACAGTCTTGTACATATTAATTTTCCCTTGTTGCATTTTTTTGGTCTAAAGCTATCTTTTTTGGGTAGTGATTTGCTTAATTAATTAATTAATAATTGATGATTCTTGGGAGTTTATCTCCGTAATACTTTATGAGGTTAGATACTTAATCGTTACTTTATGAGTTTGATTTTTCCGCACGATTAGGATTTTCTGATAAATAATAATAATAATAATAATTGATGATTGTAATACTTGTTATAATTCTTGATTGAATCATGTTGAATGATTATCGGGATTTTGAAGATCTGTTGGGATCATAAACTTGGAATTTAATCATTTTTGACTTGTGAAATATTTAATAATAATAATAATCATAATAATAATAAATTTATTGGGTGTTAGTGAACCAGTCTGTGGTGTTCACATAATCGAATTTCGGATTAAGTTATAGGCGGACGGTAATGAGGTCATAATTAATAATGCACTTTGGATGTTTCTAAGGAGATATTTTATTTTCGAAAGAAAGTTGCGGTGTGGAGCACTTGTGTCAAATAGGGATTGTTTTTGTAAGATGACCATTGGAAGGCAAACTAATTGTTAATCACAATTAAATGATTTATCTGGCATGGTAGTTGAGTTGATTGGGCGGAGACGCGTGTTCTGATCCCACAATAATTATTCTCATCCATTAATAGAAGCAATAAGGCTCAATGGAATTTGGAAATATGGAAATAATGTTTATGATTAAATAATGTTGTATGTGAAATGAAGTTAATGATTTTGGAGGATGATTCCTCATATTGTATTCTCAAAAATAAGGGTTAAGCCAGTGGAGCAACCCCAAGCCGTCAACGTCATCAGTGGAATTCCGAATTCCACTTGATTTTGCTCACACCTTACAAACATTCTATGGAATTTTTTTGAATTTCCGAACAATTAATATAGATTTCTTTTCTTTGAAACTTTCAACATCATGTGATGAAATACAATATGCTCGGTGATATGGGGCATTTTTGGAATTCAGACCTCGTGTTCAGATGATTTTTGTTAACCGTCATAACTGATCCATAATTCATATAAATTTAATAATTACACGGTAATAGTGCATTACACCAAGTCTAATAAATGAAAAAATTTATTTCTTTAGGAAATTATTTATAAATCAACATGGTTGTTGGAATGTTTAATAAATTCCAAGTGTGGAATTTACGATCGTGAAGTAACTGGATTATCATTAAATGACGTGGAAGAATAGATTGTTCGTAGCCAATAAAATTTTTGACGGCGTGTTAAATAATAGAGAAAACATTTTTCAGATTTTTATCCATGACTTTTCACATGCGCGATATTGAAACTAAGAATATCTTGGAAGATAATTTTGGAAATATAAATGCTGTTGTAACTTATGTATAATTTTTTTGAATGATGTCAGACTGGACTAATTAATTGTCTGCGCATCATTAAGGTGTTTATGGTGTTTCGAATAACACACGTTCCAGTGATAATTATGAATTTCACTAAATGTTGGAGAAGCATTTGACTAATCACGTCACTTAATTTTTTTGTTTTAATTTATTGTTGCCGTTAGTCAGACAAGGCATCTTTAGAGCTGGATCCCAGGGGGAGCGATAGGATGTTCTTTATTTTCAGGAGTGTATTTAGTGATTCCCCTGCGGAAAGAAGTTTGTATTTAGTTTAGGATGGTTGAGTGACTAAATTGACCTGACGCATTTTATCTTAGACAACTGGTGACATTCATGATTCTTGAAACCTAACACCTTTCTATCCTTGCTGCAGTGTACATCGGAATAACAGCTAAGCTTTTATTTTAAATTACAGCGTTGGCTGTTTGCCCATATTTTTACCCTGAGATGTTTTTGAGTCTTGTGCTCTGCTGTTATTTAGATGTGCGCTTATGTGGACGTGGGACATCCGTCAAACGGTCACAGTATATATATATATATATATATATATATATATATAAAACCCCGTAATTTTGATTATATCACATTCGCCCTAGAAGGACATACTATTTTATATTTTCAAAATACCCTTCTATGCACAATATTTTTCGTTTCTTCGACATACTTATGTCATAGTTTTTGTTTGAATGTCCACGCAACTTGTGCGAATAAGTGTTTGTTTTAATTGCAGAATTGCCGCAAGTTACATGAAATTTACTGAAAAATGAACATATATTTTACCCTTTATTTACACACGAAAATCTTCTTTTGGTGACACCAATTAGATCACAACACTCGCTATTTTCATATGGAACGCATGACATCATTTCACTTCTGATGGTGAATTTATAAAGTAGGATTCCAGGAGATGTAATCATATTTATATGTTATATAGTTATAACTTCTCCAGACCCTTCTTAGCCACATCCGTAACGCATTCAAACACACGCACAAACTTGAGATCAGAGTAAACTCTGTAATCGTAAGTCACACGTAACGTTTCAAGCTTACTGACTAGATCACAAAGTCTCTGAATCATAATTAAGATTCATGTGGAATCTACGGAAAAAACATGGAAATATCAATAACTCGTTTTTAATTTCTGAGCTTAGCGTGAAACCACAAAACATTCCCTTTAAGATATGTGTCATGAAAATCCACTACGAGCGCTCAACAGCTGCTCGTATCTCCTCCGAGAGATCGCCTTTGGACTCACCCTTAGTCCATATATCTTTAAATCCCGTTGCCACTTACTGACTAGTTCAGATCAACAACCTACCTCGAGACGGATACCCACTTACATATATACCATTATGTAAGATTCCTTACCATTTCCTTGTCTCATACTAGCTGCAACCCTACAACTCCCATAATACTTCTGTAGCCACGAACAGATGTCGCAATTACGCAACTTACGCAATTTGCCTGTTTCAGTCTGATGATTGGTCACCATGTGAACTCTAATACAGGTTGCCAAATAAATTAAGATGTGTGCATCCAGAACTCCCATTACATCCTTAGATCATTTGCCCCTCGATCCTTACGAAACATACCTCCTCAAGCTATGAATATTGTACGATCCGTACAGTCACTCTCCTTGTTCATTCTGCAGAATCTATGCGGTGTTGCTTATTCTCTTGGACACTATATATGGCCCAGAAAAAGAAGAAAGAACTTCCTCATCACCTACTCTATTATGTTTGATTGTTTAATATCCTTTAACAAGACGCGGTCTCCAGGGTTGAAAAGATCGAATTTTGTTTTCTTTTGTTGGCGAATTCTTTTAGCTGCTGATTTCTTTAAATTCTGTCTCGCCAACTGGATGGTGTATTCCTTGGAATACACGGTAAGACAGAGTGAGCTTTTGCTGCTCTTTGCTTTATTTCATTCCTTCCTTTTTCGCAAACACCAACAGTGATTTCCTGGTTTTTCTTTGTTTGTGCACTTTGCTTATATTACCTGTAAGTCTGTTCTAGATATATATCTTCCATGATCAACCTAGCATCATCTAGCAGCGAATCTCTGAAGTTCCTCAATTTTTCCCTGTACAAGAGGACTTCCTTACCAATCTAGCCATCAGATCTCGTCGCTATCGCCAGCTATCATCTCCGTGATCAAGAGGACTTCGTCTACATTCCCTTCCTCCAGGCTTCGCCAGTGACGCCTGCTATCAACTCTTTGAAGAAAATTTCATCAAGATACTTAATTCTGGTAATGTTTGTCATTCTTATGTATATTCCTTTTTCTCCTACCCCCACTTTTTTCCTTCCTTCGTCCCTCCGCGCTTCGTTGAACTGGTCTCACTTGTGCTTCAGTCGTCAAGACCTCCAGTTGGAGCCTAACTTGGGCTCGTCTCCTCTCCTCGAGAGACAAACTTTTGAATCGGACGCCATGTCCAGATCTTAATTAACGGTCGCCTGGATCGCCTACTACAGAAATTAGCTAAGTACTACGTTCTTCAACATATTTTAATCGCTTTTAATTAGCTATAAGCTTTTAATACCGTTCTATAGACAGTGAGAAGTTGCTAAATGTTGTAAAATTGCAATCTTCGCGGGATTTTCGATTTCAGGCTTTGTCTATCTAAGACAGCTGATCTTGTAAAACGAAGCAGCATTTCCTGTGCATGTTAACTGAGAATTAGCTCTCACACCGTGGGGTTCTTATTAAACTAAATACTGTCTATAGAAAACCTAGCTCGTTCCACCACTGGACTTTATTACCCAATTCAACAGTTATGATTGTTCTGGAATTTTCTACGCCAAACAATTCATCCACAAGCTAAACCTTCTAGTATTTTCCTCTCACATATGGAAATACTTTTTCTAACCAAGGAATTTTCTTTATGAACAGCTAATCAACACCTAATTTGTCTTCCTTCGTGGGAATTTGACCGCTGCATTCAACTATAACCTACAAATTTTTCAATGCAATAGACTCTCGCAAACCAAAATTCAACTAGTTATTTTACACCACAGCAATAACTTTCCTTTCTATAAACTTTCTGTGCTACAATAGTGAACTTGTCAACCACGTCAATAGACTGTAGTGAAAACAGTGCTTGTTCAACTTCTCATCCGCGCCGCACTCGTCCGAGAAAAATAAATAAGGCCAAGAACTTTCTCCACAAAGTTCCTATTTCCTCTTCCACAACCACTCTTTATTAACAAATTAGGTTAATCGTTCAATTTATGTCTATTTCAATGAGGCCTCGCCAAACCATAGGCGCCCTCCCAACTTTTCTCCATTTATAACTTATTCATTCTGTTTAAATATAAGCAGTTAGAAACTGCCTATTAATCTATTTTCTTTTCTTGCTAGTACAGGAATTGTTTATGTTCTAAGTACTCAACTTTTCATTAATCTCGTTGATCCAGGTTTCACGAAAGGGTAACTTGCCCTATTTTTCCTCGTGATCCTGTTTAAACATAGAAGTTCCAGAAACTTCTTCTTAATTTTTCTCTTCAGGTTTCACAATAAGTGACCTGCCCTATTTATATAAATTATAATAGTAATTAGTGTTTAAATATAAGAAGTTATAGAAACTTCTACTTAATTTCTCTCTCCTTTTTTGTTTTAATTTCATCTTTATTATTTGTTCATGCTTTTAAGATTCCCATTCAGATATTCTTAAAGTACTCACATTGTATCTCACCAATTCTGCAAAGCTAGAATTACTTTATAATTGTTGTTACAAACGTTAAAACTGTCTAATTTAAGCACAACATTTAAATCTTATTCAGATTTTTAGTGCTTACCACAAGTCTTAAACTTGTACCCAATTTAACGTTGTTTATTAATTATAAACCTGTTATCGTTAGGTTTCAGATTTTCACACGTTGTAAATTTTATAAATCACAATCGTGATCTAAATGTTGTTAATTATTCAAAGTTTAATTCATTGTTAATAAATCTTTATTAGTTTTTTCGTTATTCTTTTTCCTAGATTCACGATTTGGTAGGACCCTGTCTTCCCTGACTCTTCCTAGGGGCTTATGCCCTCTTTAAAAACTCTGAAATCAAATTAACAATAGTTCCACTATTTGTTTCATTTGAGCAAGAACTCTTAGTCACAAACTTACTAAAGGCTCTCTTAGCTTTATTAGCTAATTCAAGTGAGCCAGCAAGGCAAGCTTCCTGTTTGTTGAGATTGTCTCTAAACTTGTGGTTCGTTTTCAAAATTTAAGTTTTTCTCATTGTCTAAACTTTTAGTCGGCGCTTGCTGGGTAAAAGCTTAGCCATTCTTAAATGCAACTATTGGTGCTCTTACCAAAATTATTCCCAAGGGTATAATTGCTTCAGCATTACCCTTCTTGGAAACATTTGGTCGCTCCTTAGAAATTCTACAATTTCAAGAACTAAAACATCACGGTTAATTCAAATTGTTTGCATTCTTCAAACTATTTGTTTAAAATAAACTCATTTGAAGGGATACATAGTAAACTCATCATTTCTTTCTTTGCCAGACCACCACCCTTCCACATAGTAGCCAATCTTGTCTTGGAAGGGAAGGTATTATCAACTCTCGCCGGCAAATAGCCCAAGCTCCAGCCGCATTTCCCGTTAGCTATGGCCAGGTCCATACATACTTTAGGTGTTTCACGGGCTTTGCGGTGACACTTGTCTCTAAACATTGTCTTTGTTTGGTGTTGGACTCTCGTCCTATTATCCACACTTGTTCCTTAGTCCGAAACCCACTTCCCTTTACTTCTCTATTCATCTTCCCTTGGGGGTAAGGTTAATTCCTAGCAAAAACCTACCCACTGGACATAAATATCCATCCCCGTTTGTTTCCCCAAAGTTAATCCCGAACTTCTCGCTAATTCATTTTGGGGTTTCCTGCCCTAATGAATTTTAAACGGTGTTACTCGGGTACTTTCATGTTGAACAGAATTCAACCAGGTCTCAACTTTAGAGAGTTGTACTACCCAGGACGAATGCCGATCATGCTCCAAATCCCTGAATAGCCGAGATAATTCTTTCATTGTTCGCTCCGCCAAATTTCCTTGTGGTTGTCGCACGGATTAATGAACGTGTGTGATACCAACTTTTTCCATGCTGGTTTTCCAGTGCTTGGAAGTGAACTGCGTCCCGCTGTCAGATTACACTCTGAGTGGAATACCGAACTCAGGTATATACTGAAGCCACCGTAATTATATTTTGCATTTCGGACAAGTGGAACGCCAGCTTGAAGTTTGAACCGAGCGCTGAGACAGCTAGTTCACCGTGCGATCTAGGGGAGCTACTGAAACGTATTGATGATGAAAATAAATCGACGATTTGAGGTCTAGAATCTAGTATAAGTTATTGGCTATGGAATGTTAGGAATGCCAGAAGAAATTTGAGGCAAATCTGACCAGTCGTTCGAGAGCTATGAGTGTTTTTGTAAAAGCACATGTTCTGACAGGAAGTAGGGGAGGAGCAGGAGCTTTAGAAGAGCAGGGCGTGCTCGCCGCTTGGAACAGCCGACACACAGAATTTCAGCTCCGTAGCAGTATATATAGAAGGTTTTCTGAAGCCATGGTATGTTATTATTTCATCAACCATCGAAGAAGTACCGTCGTAACGTTCGCCAGACCACGTGTTACGTGTTTATAGTCAGTCAATATTGTCAGCCGAGGTTGGACTTAGTCTTTCGAACTAAGCCAGCTGCATTTCAGTGAAAAAGTACTTGGAATTATCGCGTCATACCAGTCAGGAGTGGAAACTTAGTCTACGACATTGGGGCCATTTGTTCCAAACAAATAGAGCTGGAGAATATCCTATCCCAAGATAGGAAATTAGGTCTATCTACGTAGTAGATGTCCTGTGACAGGTCTTAGTTAGTGAACAAAATGGCGCCTACTACATACCGAGTGTTAAAGTGCTCCGCAAATCACCAGCCAAAATCAGCCAGTTAAGTATCATTTATCAGTGTCCTCAGTGTGCTTATTTATTTGAACAAGCTTTTGTTGAGTGATTAATATAAAAGTATGACCCTAAAGGCAGTAAACGAGCGTGTGAGTAAGTTTGAAAAGCGGATGGCTGAATTTCAAGCTCGTTTGGAGCAAGCTATGGAGGCCTCCACGATCAGTGCTACCAACCCCAGCGACACCCTGAATGTTCTCGCGTCAGACTTTAAGGACTTCCGAGAAGTAATTACTGCGGAACTGGACGAGATGAAGAAAGAGGTAATCCTCGTCCAGGAGCATCTCGAGAAGCAGGACATCCGGCAAGATGAGGCAGAGCAGTACAGTCGGAGAAACTGCCTTCTCCTCCACGGAGTACGTGAAACTCCCAACAAGGATGTCTACGCGAAAGCAATCGAAACACTCTCTGGTAAACTAAATGTGACTCTGCAAATTGACAGTGTAGACCGATGTCACAGACTGGGTCGCCATCCAAGTACTGCTGCAGGAATCGTGGCCTCAGGGAGTAGGCCTATAATAATAAAGTTCCTACGATACCACCAACGAGATCGTGTTTGGCGCACCAAGCGGTTGCTCAAAGGCACATCGTTATTAATAACCGAATCCCTTACTGCAACTAGGAAGGACATCTTAAGAAAAGCACGGGACTTTTGGGGATTACGTAATGTAACCACACAAGACGGCCGAATTGTTGTCCACCTCAACAATGGAAGAAAACTAAATATTAACACACCTGCGGAACTAAAGTTGCACATTAATAGGCTAGGTGAAGGAAATGGAATAAGTTCATAGACATGTGTACTAGAAGTTACATTAGGTTTGTGTGTGCGATTGTGTGTGTGTGTTTAGTATTTAGGCAGTCAGCTGTTAGTTTCATCAGGAAGTCGAGGTACCGTTACGGTAAGTTCTTGACCCTGTGAGCATGCCATTTAGAAATAGTTCTGCTGTCCTTGTAGGAGCCAATTCACCCTCAGGCAATGACCGAGGCTCGTACTATAGAAATTCTCCCCTCCCTCCACTTTCACCAGCGCACGCTGGTACCAAGTTACAGCAAGCATTTTCAAACTGTCCTAGAACCTTACATTGCTGCCACCTGAATAGCCAAAGCTTACAAGCACACATAGATGAGATTACAGCAATATTCTGTGAAAACAATGTTCATGTAATAGGAATATCTGAGAGTTGGTTGTCTGAATCACTTCCGAATTGTGTGGTTCAGCTTGAAGGATATAATCTCCTTCGCCATGATCGAGCCGATAAGATGGGAGGCGGTGTTGCCCTTTATTGCAGAGATGATCTGAAAAGCAGGGTTATTTGTTCATCATCGTCCGTTGAGTTGCTGAGGACGGAGTTCATGTTTGTTGTGGTAACACTGAGTGAGCTGAAAGTATTGATAGGTATTGTCTATCGCCCACCTACTGTATCATACATTTCCGAGTTTGAAACTAGTCTGCTTAATTTACTGCCATCTTACGAACATGTCATTAGTTTAGGAGATTTTAACACTAACTTACTAACCAAAACATACAAAGCAAAGAAACTTGAAGATCTATTTTCCTCCTGTGACATGACGATACTTCCTCTCAAGCCAACAAACTTCGTAAGCACATTAAGCTACACTTCACATACACTAATTGATCTCATCATAACAAATAACCCACAGAAAGTAGTGACTCATGGTCAAATACCAGTGCCGGCTATATCCACCCATGACTTAATATACTTAGCGTATTCGCTCCGCGTTCCAAAGTACAGGACTAAATGTGTTACATGCAGAAATATAAAGGACATAGACCCGGTACAACTGAAATATGATGCCTACAGTCTTCCATGGAACGACATATTGAGACTGGACGACATTGACGAAAAAGTAAACAAGTTTAATCTATTAATACATGCACTATGCAACAAACCTGCGCCCAAGAGAAAGATAAGGATTTCTCGTAAACCTAAGCCGTGGTTAACTCCGGAAGTCAAGAAAATGATGTCCCGTAGAGATAATCTTTTCAGACAATACAAACGTTCTGGTCTACCAAATGATTTTGAAAAGTACCGAGTATTTCGAAACCAAATTAAGCAAACTTTACGTAATCTTAAATTTAAGTATGTTCGTGATACAACCTGCCGACTAAACACGGCTAGAGCGTGGAAAAAACTCGGTGCTTTTGGCATAGGAAAAAACCAGGAGCAACTTCCTATACCTGACATTCCACTAGACGAGCTAAATGCATATTTCACGGATGCACATACTCAATCCAGCCCAAATAACGCTGCCAGTCACGGCCCATCATTTCCACCACCCGATCGACCCAGCTTTGCATTTCGTAACGTAAGCACTAATGAAGTGAAGCGAGTGTTGTATTACATTAGATCCCAGGCGAGCGGGATTGATGATATACCTATACAATGTATACATTACATTATTGGTGCTGTTCTCCCCATTCTCACACACATTTTAATTGCTGTTTAAACAATGGCACACTGCCTTCTATCTGGAAATACGCCAACGTGATCCCTCTTCCTAAGGTACCTTGCCCACTGTTACCGTCCGACTACCGCCCTGTATCTATTCTCCCTGCTCTCTCCAAAGTACTGGAACGGTTAGTACAAACCCAAATACTGGAATATTTGAACACTCACTCTCAACTTGACCCACTCCAGTCTGGTTTCAAGAAGGGCCTCAGCACAGCTACTGCCTTACTTAAGGTGACTGATGACATCAGACAAGCAATGGACCAAACACAAGTAACAATACTCACACTCTTCGATTTCAGCAGAGCATTTGACACCATAGATATACCGACCCTATTGAAGAAGCTAAAATCCCTTCTTGGCTCCGAAGCCATAATTTTTTTCTCTGCTTACCTAACGGGTCGAAATCAGCGTGTGAATGTACAGGAAACCACCTCACAGTGGCGTCAGAAAAAGGCAGGAACCCCCCAAGGTTCGGTCCTTGGGCCCTTACTTTTCGTGCTCTATATCAACGATATCTCCTCCACAATTAACTATAATAAATATCATCTTTATGCAGATGATCTCCAAATATATTGCCACACTAGTATCAACAATATATCAAATGCAATAAGGGATATAAACACTGATATCCATCAACTTAGTGTATACGCCGATGACAACTCTCTCCTGCTCAATCCTAAGAAAACCCAAACTATCATCATCGGCTCTCATAAGTTACTAAACTCATTAAAAAAAACTACGTTGTGCCTCCAGTAACACTGAATTCAATCACCATCCCCTTTGGTAAAGAAGTAAGGAACCTTGGGTTAACCTTAACTGAAACTCTTGACTGGTCACCACATATAAGAAATACACGTAAAAAGATATACGCATCCCTTCACCCACTCGTGCGCCATAAGAATATTTTACCACTAGACATTAAGATTAAACTCATCCAGACACTAATACTACCAATTCTAGACTACTGTGACGTCGTTCTCGTTGACGCGACTCATGGACAAACAATGAAACTTCAACAAGCATTGAACTCTTGTCTTCGGTTCGCTTTCAATCTAAGATACGATGCCCACATAACCCCAAGCTACCGTGCTCTTTCATGGCTTAAACCTGATGAACGCCATAAATTTCACTTGTTGACATCCATCTATCGATTTCTGCATGAAAACACCCCCACGTACATGTCATCAAAATTTAGTTACTTGTCCTCATCATAATCGAAGCACTCGATCTGGCTCTTCCATCGCCATCCCCATCAACCACTCATCAATGTTTAACCGCTCTTTTGCTGTAGCTGGGTCTCGACTATGGAATTCAACTCCTCCCGATATCAGAAATTCCACAACAATAAATAAATTTAAGGCCGCTTGCCGAGATTACCTGTTGAATACTGCTGATTGCCCCGTGTGAATGGTGATGGATGATAGGAAGTATGACTGAGCTAGGATTATATCTATGACATTGTGATTATTATTATTATTTGTTTTGTTATAATTATTACTATCATTATTCATGTGCCTTTTTTACTAATATTAGTATTAGCATAATTAATTTACTCCTTATTTATCATCATAATATTTTTTGTATTTTCGAAATTGTCATAAGCTATGTACTGGTACCATATTTCGTGGTTAAGTGTAAGAGAGGGCCATGAGCCCTAACTTCGCCACTACCGAAGACATAAAATAAATAAATAAATAAATAAATACGGCAACGGGACAGATTCCGGAGCACGGATCTGTTACAGAGCATATCTGTTCACCCGTACAGGTTAACTATGGCAGGCATCTATATTTCCATATACTCCACTGACAGTAAGCGTATGTTCGCAGATGACAAGTAGCTATTTTCATCACTGAGTGTTATCAGACAAGACGCTGTATTTTCGAATATATTTGAACTTTGGACATTTTAAATGTTTGTTTAAACCACTAGGACAGTTTACGATGACATGAGTAATAATGTCGAACATTAGTAAGAATTATCGCGGAGTGGAACAGTGCGTATTTTTGAACACGGATATGTGTCGCTAGATACCGTGGGGATAGGGTGACGATGGAAGAACCCGAAGGTAAGCTGAAGGCGAGGCTGATGGCCAAGTACAGTTGCCATGCTAGTGGAGTGGGAAGCGTTCCATTAGATTGTGACGTCAACCAAGGAAATGCATCACCATGAACATCAAGAATACGTGAGCCACATTCATATGTACTTTTCCTAGAGTAGAGTAGTTGAGAAGTCAATTTCTATTTTTTATTCGCTTAGAAATTATCAACACTTTAATTTTTGCTTCGTTCTGACAGCTATGTCTATCGACACTATAGTCAGAAAAACCAGTGCTAGTAATCATCGAGTGTACAGTTATGAGAAAATTTATTTCAGTCCAAGTGACATAAATCATGAAGTTATATAGTTAATTTGAATATTTCTGTAGTGAAGGAAGCTTGGATCTTTCAAATTATTCAATCTAAAAATATAAACTTTATTATAAACTAATTTCATGATGATTATGAGCGAATCCTAATGATAATAATAATAAAATATTTTTACATTAAACATAAATAAATATAAATAATTATAAATAATTATAAATAATTATAAATAATTAAATTCAGCGAAGTGATAAATAATTCGTTTATTTAATGATTTATATCATGCGGTAATAATGATAATAATTGATTTGATTTAATATTATAAACAATTGAGGAGTTCAGAGTGCATAGTTCAACAGTAATAATAATAACAGTGATTATTTAAAATGCATATGGAAATAAATATCATACAGTCAGTGAGCAATAAAATGGAGAGTTCAATGATGTATTTTTGGAGTGCACCTCAATATTAAGAAATGAGTAGAGGAACGGTAGGTGAATAAATAATGAACTTGTATAAAATAGGATGTAGAATTGTTAAGTGAAGGCAGGAAAGAATATGACCAGGATAAAATATAACAATATTTCCTTTTGGAAAACCTTTTGTTTAAACCAGATCTAGGCAATATAGAAGACGAATGCGTTTTGTTTAAAGGCAGGAATAGTGCATATCTATAAAAGAATAAATCATATGATTATTTTAATGTTTAAAAAATGCGACTTGAAGGTCGGCATTTGAATGAAAGTGTGTGGAGGCTAGAGGCCGTCCATTGGAATGTATATTTCCATGTTGTTAGGAAGATGTTTAAGCATTTGCTGCTCAGTTGTGAAAAGAAGGACTGAGTCGAGTAACCGCCCCATACGAGGCACGTCCAGAAAGTAAGTTCCGTTTGGTAATAAAATTAAATTGTGTACAGATACAGAAAATTTATTTATTGCACAACATTCTACACCTCTTAAACCACGTTTCCACATAACTGCCGAACTTTTGCAGGCTTTTGTCATAGCGTGGCACAAGGTTTTGGATACCTTCTTCATAGAAGTTTGCCGCCGACCGTAAACGAGAGTGAAGACTACCCTGTAAGATATCCTACCGTTTGGCCACCACTGTTAGGCAAATTGCGTATGTGGTCAGGAGAACTCCTAAGCATACGCACTGGATGATTTTTTTAAAATGTTTAGGCGTTTAACATAAATACGTACTGTTGTACCTTCAACTGTTCTTTGTCGCCATGGTAACTTGTTGACAGAAGGGCATTATGGGGTTTTGTTTCTGGGTTGTTTTGAAGTGCACGTTCTTGGGTCATGGTGGTGTTGGTTAACTTATTTTGTTTTTAAATTATCCTTTGGTTTTCCTTTTTTGGAGTTTTCTTTTTGTACTCCTACGTTATTCTTTCGGTAACTTACTTTGTTTATGGTAAAATTTTGCACTATTTACTTTTTTTGATTCTCCAACGCCTTCATGGTTCAGTTGGGAGTATGTCAGGTGCTTATTTAGTGTTTTTGGTTTGTAGCTTTCTTTCTCTTACCTCAGGTAATTGTTAATTGATATCGACCGTTAAATATTTTTTTAATTCTACAGTGAGAATTCTAGCTGAGATTTTATTTTATTTTTTGTAATTTAATGCTGGCTGATGAATGTTCTGTTTTCTGGTGGAGGTGTTCTTTTAAATTTTAACATTAAATATTCTTTTAAATATTAAGCAACTGATGTAGCATCTTTTCGTTGGTGGCACTCCTGTCGGTTATCAGACCGTGCCTGTAGACGAGCCTGTGCGTTTCCCCTCCCCACCTTCTTCCACCCCTTTAGGTGTTCTTCTGTTGGGGCATGTCTTCTGGCGGTGTCCTTGCAGATAGCGCTGCGGACCTCTGAAAACAAAGGTAAGTTGGCCCACCATCCATTCCAGAGCCTAGGGGGGGGGGGGGTCGCAGTGGTAGCTGACCGAGCTCGTGTAGCGCTTCTGCAGCCATCCCCTCCACCATACCCGCAGGCTCATTTTATGGACCCTTCTGATGCTGATAGAGCGGTTGCTGATGGGATGTGTCATGTCAGTGCACTTGATGTTATTTTATGCTAATCATTGTCGTTTGTTTGATTTCATGTTTGCCTCTGAATATCCATGTGGTGATATGTAAGTGACCTGTTCCAAGCGAGGTGTCTGTGCTGGATTTTATCCTGTTTGTGATGCAACTTTCCCGGTGAAAAAAGAAGCTTGGTAAGTGACTGGCATGTGTTCTTGGCATGGGAAATGTGGGTTTCTTGATTTTCTGATAGCCTACATGCTGCGTGTGAAGACATCGAGGAGCCCTGTCTGAAGCTGTTCGCCATGTGGTTTGTAGCAATTTATTGTAATTTAGCTTCCTCTTCTGGAGCCGAGCAAGCGATGACTTCTGCAGTCCTGAGCAACGTTGTGCATGATGTTTTTGTCGAAATTTCAGCTGTCGAGGCAGTCTCGGTGTTTAAGAAGACTGTTGTGTTCCTGTATGTTTACTTTGCATGAAATTCTGTTGTGTTAAGCTGTCCTCGTGATATATTTATTTTGGAACTATCACGCCTATTGGTGTTATTGAGAAGTGTAGTCCGATTAAAAGGGCTAAACTATGGAAATCAGCCCTCCCTATGTCCCCACTGTGGTGCCAATAGGCACATTTAACTTGCATGTCACTAATTATTTGCTAGGGATTCTTCCAAAACTCATTCAAAGTAAGTGTTTGTTTTGAGATGTTTTTAACCTGTGTGCGATTTGTAATTTTTTTGTTCATACACTTACTTTATGCTGCAATCGTTCTGGGATAAGTGTGTATGTTGTGCAAATCGTGTTTGGATGTATGTGTTAACGTTAGATTTTGATTTAGATTTGTAGGGTGGGGTAATTCAGGCATTGTTGTGTTTGCAAAAGTAAGCCTAGGATCGTATTTTTATTAGTTGCTTTCCTTGTAATTTAGAACTAAACCGAATATGTAGGTCTGTTTTACGTGGAGATATCTACTATCTGGGGTTAGCTAGGTTAGAAGTATGGGATTCTTTCTTGGTTTGATCCCTGGGCAGGTTGTATATAAGACTTGCACGATCCGAAGAGCATCAGGTATGGGACTGAGCTGGACGGTGACATGCAAGTATGTGTCATGTAATGTAATTGTAAGGGTATTGTTTTTAATTGTATTTGTTTGTGTTATGATATCTCTACGACTACATAACTTGCATATTTGAGTATTAATGGGAATTATTTTTGTGGGTGGTAAAAATTATGTATTGCTGTTATTGGAGTATGTTGTGTGATGAATATGTTGTTGTGAATATGAGGTCTCAGTTCGTGAACAGCCATAATGTAATGTGCTTTTCTGCTTAATTAGTTAATATAGGGTCGTCAAAATTTACTGGGGTTAAATTTCTGTTGAAAATTGTGGTCATCAGCTTCTGTAAGTCAGCTTGTTTTGCGTTTAAAGCCAGTAATCTGTTGTTGCTGGAAATCAGGGTCATCAGTTGCCTCATGCTAACTGTAAATGGCATAGGTCTACTGTTTTAGTTCTTGCTATGGCAATCTCGATCATCAGCCACTGTAACTGGAGTAAATTTTCTGCTTTTGACTGGTAATTCTATTTTTTCTGCCTAAATCGTTAGGAATGGTGCGTTAGTATTCCCTGTTAGCCTCGTCTTTCGACAAGAGCGGCTTGTTTTCTCTTCTAACCGTATTTTCGGGCCATGTTAGGCATCCTTTGGTTGTACGTGTTCGTGTCTTAAACCTGAACGAGGAAACCTCATTGTACCTCGTGTACTGTTGAACTTAGTTCTTTTTATGTTGGATTTTTCTCACCCAGGCTGATTTCGGCCGTATAGTAATCTCGTGTCGAACCTGAATTTCGGTCCTTGTGTTAGTGTACTGGTGTTTTGTTTTCTGCGCTGCCATTTCCTTTTCGTTTTTTGTCGTTTCTGTAACTGCGTTTGTATTCCTCATTGTCCCCATGCCAAGTAATACGTGCGATCACGAACCAACATATGTAGAGGCATACATGTCAGCTTAATTAATTTTCCTTTTCGAAACCCTACGGCCAACAAAATATCCAGAGTGCATCTGTCGCACATAAAACGAGGTGGAGAGATTTGTAATGAGGAAATGCTACCATAAATTTTGTAAACCGATATTTGTATAATGTAGAGTATCCCTAATCTTCATTGATGCCTTCAGGCATCTGTTCCTTCTGGAATTTTGAATTGGGTTTGCAAACTCTAGTGGGATACAACTTGTAACTGTTGGGTAATTCCCATTTAATGGTAAATTGTAAAATTGAAACTAATTTTGATGTTCTCGTAGAATATGCTAGCATTTAAGTAGGACTCGGTGGGAGACCTAACTCATGGTGATATTATATACCTGTTTCCTTGGGAATTTGAGTGGTCATTCCTCTACCGTAGTTCCTTCTAAATGTATGATCGTTCAATGCGTGTACTCTAGAAAAGTACTACTGGTCTGTAAAAAGGTAACTTTGTTAATGAAATTTTGTAAGCACGGATCTAGGTCATGGTCAGGAGTTTCTTCATATAAATTCAACTTTGTTTCTCTTTTATAAAATGTATTAAGAATTAGTAATTTCTGTAAACCTTTATTTTTGAAATTAGATTAACTTCTGTTTTGTAAATGGCTGCCCACTCGTCGCTCGATATCTTGCACATTGCTTCCTCCTACTTCGTCTAAAGCTAACAACATCGGACTTATTGAATATTTACCTAACGCGTCTCGGACTCTGAAATCATGGCAGGTGCTGGTGTTCTGCGTTTCTGAAGACTTATGGACACAGTGATGCTGTTAACTTAGTGGTTTGCGAGGTGATCAATTATCCCATCACTGATAATCTGACCCTGCACTCTTCCTAACCAAAACGATGCTGTTTTTATCCATCAATTGGAGTTAACTGGTGAACATTATCTTCTGGATAATGTACCTCATTGTACCTCGTGTACTGTTGAACTTAGTTCTTTTTATGTTGGATTTTTCTCACCCAGGCTGATTTCGGCCGTATAGTAATCTCGTGTCGAACCTCAATTTCGGTCCTTGTGTTAGTGTACTGGTGTTTTGTTTTCTGCGCTGCCATTTCCTTTTCGTTTTTTGTCGTTTCTGTAACTGCGTTTGTATTCCTCATTGTCCCCATGCCAAGTAATACGTGCGATCACGAACCAACATATGTAGAGGCATACATGTCAGCTTAATTAATTTTCCTTTTCGAAACCCTACGGCCAACAAAATATCCAGAGTGCATCTGTCGCACATAAAACGAGGTGGAGAGATTTGTAATGAGGAAATGCTACCATAAATTTTGTAAACCGATATTTGTATAATGTAGAGTATCCCTAATCTTCATTGATGCCTTCAGGCATCTGTTCCTTCTGGAATTTTGAATTGGGTTTGCAAACTCTAGTGGGATACAACTTGTAACTGTTGGGTAATTCCCATTTAATGGTAAATTGTAAAATTGAAACTAATTTTGATGTTCTCGTAGAATATGCTAGCATTTAAGTAGGACTCGGTGGGAGACCTAACTCATGGTGATATTATATACCTGTTTCCTTGGGAATTTGAGTGGTCATTCCTCTACCGTAGTTCCTTCTAAATGTATGATCGTTCAATGCGTGTACTCTAGAAAAGTACTACTGGTCTGTAAAAAGGTAACTTTGTTAATGAAATTTTGTAAGCACGGATCTAGGTCATGGTCAGGAGTTTCTTCATATAAATTCAACTTTGTTTCTCTTTTATAAAATGTATTAAGAATTAGTAATTTCTGTAAACCTTTATTTTTGAAATTAGATTAACTTCTGTTTTGTAAATGGCTGCCCACTCGTCGCTCGATATCTTGCACATTGCTTCCTCCTACTTCGTCTAAAGCTAACAACATCGGACTTATTGAATATTTACCTAACGCGTCTCGGACTCTGAAATCATGGCAGGTGCTGGTGTTCTGCGTTTCTGAAGACTTATGGACACAGTGATGCTGTTAACTTAGTGGTTTGCGAGGTGATCAATTATCCCATCACTGATAATCTGACCCTGCACTCTTCCTAACCAAAACGATGCTGTTTTTATCCATCAATTGGAGTTAACTGGTGAACATTATCTTCTGGAAACATGCTTGGTGAATCGACTAGTTATGGAGTACTGCCTATGCCTAGACATATTCGAGAACGGTGTTCACGCTTAAGGGAGGGAGACTGTTACGTGCAAAGCCCGTACCAACCTTTTTTAAAATGCATCACCCCTATATACTTGTGTTCCCTGCCATTTTAAGCGCCCGCCTGATGGCTTGGTTCCGCTAATGAACTAGACGTGGCAGCATGTATCGACGTCTCTAGCCGGAGTTTTATCTTCGACCGCTAGAGTGGTGTCTTCTGATCTCATCCTAATCAAGACATATTTAAAAATGTAGTATTATACGTTATTAAACAAAGAACTATATATACATCATGCCGCCAAAACATTTTAATGGTGTCGTGTGAATATTATTTGGTTTTCACATTGTCGTAGTGTGTGTGGCGAATTGGGATTGGTCCAATTTAAATAAACCTGGTGCATGCTGGGTGGCCTTCTTCGCTTTTGTCATCCATATTGTGAATAATGAGTTGTGACTAATTGCTGGGAGAATAACTACGCCTATTGTGAATCTCGCCAAGGGGGCGAGGGCTTTGCCCTCGTCCCCGCTAACTTGGGAATATATCCCAGTATTTGATAATACAAGAAGAATTATCTGTGCAACTATCATCTGTGATAATCGTGAAAATGTTTTCTTGGGCCTTAATATGGAAAGGCGATGTTTGGTGTGCATCTCTTCGACAGCTACTGGCAGCCATCTGCTATTTTAGTTTATGTTTGGTGATATAAATCCTTTAAGGATATCTAAGTAGTCTTAAAAACAATTAGTGTCTCCCCTAAAGGTAGGTTTTGGCATTTTATTTATTTTAAATTATTGGAGCTCCATATTTTGCATTGTGTACTGAAAGTTTTTTTTGTTCTGAAGGTTGACTTTGGCCTTGATATGTCACCTTTAAAAATGTAAAACTTTGTTGAACAATATAAGTCCGGGGAACACTTCTGTTTTTCTTCTTATTTTATTATTTGGCGCCTGGCTAAGGCATTTTTTCTTTTTATTACATTGTAACACTGACCAGACTAATCTATGGAAAAGTAGGCCTAATTTGATCATTAGTCGATCGGTTTTTATTTTTGATCCGTTGCCTTTTAAAAACATTTTGACCTCGTAATGTCTAGAGTTTGTTTATATCTTACTGTTTTCTCACTGGAGGATTTTTTTAATGTTTAGGCGTTTCACATAAATACGTACTGTTGTACCTTCAACTGTTCTTTGTCGCCATGGTAACTTGTTGACAGAAGGGCATTATGGGTTTTTGTTTCTGGCGTGTTTTGAAGTGCACGTTCTTGGGTCATGGTGGTGTTGGTTAACTTATTTTGTTTTAAAATTATCCTTTGGTTTTCCTTTTTTGGAGTTTTCTTTTTGTACTCCTACGTTATTCTTTCGGTACCTTGTTTATGGTAAAATTTTGCACTATTTACTTTTTTGATTCTCCAACGCCTTCATGGTTCAGTTGGGAGTACGTCAGGTGCTTATTTAGTGTTTTTTTGGTTTGTAGCTTTCTTTCTCTTACCTCAGGTAATTGTTAATTGATATCGACCGTTAAATATTTTTTTTATTCTACAGTGAGAATTCTAGCTGAGGTTTTTTTTGTAATTTAATGCTGGCTGATGCATGTTCTGTTTTCTGGTGGAGGTGTTCTTTTAAATTTTAACATTAAATATTCTTTTAGATATTAAGCAACTGTTGTGGCATCTTTTCGTTGGTGGCAGTCCTGTCGGTTATCAGACCGTGTCTGTAGACGAGCCTGTGCGTTTCCCCTTCCCACCTTCTTCCACCCCTTTAGGTATGCTTCTGTTGGGGCATGTCTTCTGGCGGGGTTCTTGCAGATAGGGCTGCGGACCTCTGAAAACAAAGGTAAGTTGGCCCACCATCCATTCCTGATCCTAGGTGGTCGCAATAATAATAATAATAAATAATGATATTTTTGAAGTTAGTTATTTGTGATGATAATTAGGATTTATGGTAAATGATTTAAAATGAAATGAATGAGTAAATGACATAATGTTAACAACTATTTGGTGTTGAGTTACACAATAGGTTATTTATAAAATAACATCTTTGATAATGAAAAGTTCATAAAATTCATTTTCTCTGTAATGTTAAATTTCATTACGCAAGTTATAAATATGTGAACGAAGATTTAGACAACAACCTTTTGAAAAAAATGTTTTTGAAAATAGTCAGCTAGGACATTGAGGTCTTAATAACAATATTAATATTCTGACGATATGTACTCGAATATTGTTATTTTTCCAACCTCATGTTCCTGTAAGGAAGAACTTGATTTATTCTAATATAATGAAACACGAAATCACCTGATGAGATATTTTTCCAATGACTATAAAAAAATATTTTTCAACTTGGACCAATGAAATGAACAATGATTTTTTGATAGTTTGAAACCATAAGTGATTTCTTTGAAGTGAAGGTGAACAGTGTTCAGATAGGGGTCTATGAACAATCGTGTAAATAGCAACAAATTAGAATAGGGAACCGATACCAGATGGACGAGTAATTTCTGGATATCAACGATTTAGATTAGGAATAGTGTTTTTCTGGTGTTGATATTTTTCTGGTGATATTTTGAATGCTTTGGCATAAAAGTTTTAGTGTTTTTAAAATGTAATAAAATGAGATAATTTTAAGAAATTGTGATATTTACTTTCTCCTTTCTCTTCTCCCTTGCTTGCTCATTGCCAAAAATCAATCATGCCAGCGATTAATTTAGTTTTTCCCGGATGGACCCTGAGATTGTAGTTCTTGTGCTAGACTGATTTTGGGAATTGGTAAATGTGTTTGTTAGACTTCATTGTAAACGGGCACAATACTTATCTACCATCAGTCGGCTACATGCTCGATCCGTGGCTTTCCTTAATGCATAAATTTGACGTATTTACTGACTGCGTCAACTATTACAAATATGTACTCGTAGCCAAACTGTCCTGTTACTACAGGACCTAATAGATCTACACAAAGTAGTTCACCGGGACTATTTGTGAGGACCGCCTGCATGGGACCACTTAATATCATACAGGGAATTTAGATATCTGACAGAGGTCACACCTAGCGAGGATTCTCCTAACATCCCTTCCCATATTTTCCCAGATGAAGTCGTAGAACACTTTGTTGGCGCCAAAGTGCCCAAACTCCCTGTGAACGAACCAAATAAGCTCATCTCCTAAAGCAGTCGGTACACATATCGTCCAGCGGTCCTCCTTACACTTGCGTGCGAGAAAGCCGTCCTGCATGGTATATGTGAACCTTCCTACTTTCACCGTAGCTGAGTCAGTCTCCTCCAACCTTGCAAGTGGCTCACACAACATAGCATCTTCCCTCTGCTCCACCAACATGTTCTTCAATATCTCAGTGGCTGTTTGTTGCTCGGATCAATACAAGCACACATCAATATACCCTGTTCAGCCTTCAATACCGATCCCTCCTTATTTAAAGCTACATCACGTGATAGCATGTCTGCTAAGATGTTATCTTTTCCTCTTATATGTTTCACAACGAAATCATATTCCTGAAGCGCCAATATCCAATGACTTGCCCTTTTGGAGCTCAATTTACAAGTTTTATGAACACTAATGCATGGTGGTCCGTGTGAATTTCAAATTTACTTCCTAACACTTACATCCTGAATTTACTGAGGCTAAAGGCAATACCAAGAAGTTCCGACTCCGTGTTGTGTATCTCTTCTTTGCGGCAGGGAGACCACGCGAAGCTAAGGATACAATCTTCAAGTCTCCTTCTTCATCCTCTCTGTCTCTCAATGGATAGCGCAGTACCACTGCTTCCTTAAATCCACGCTTCAAAGCCTGGAATGCCTCGGCATGCGATACATCCCAATACCACTTGTTTCCCGTCTTTTGTAACTCCCTGAATGGCTCCACCAGATATGAGTACTTCACCACGAATCTTCTAAAGAAGTTGCAAGTACCCAAAAGAGATTTTAGCTCCTGAGCGTTCCTTGGAACACTTATATCTAGGATCTTCCTTACCCTACTTACCTCTGGTGTTACTCCCAACGTCGATACATTATGACCCAGAAAAGTGACCTCTTGCATACAAAACGCTGATTTCGACAATTTTAGAGTGAGTCCTGCCTTCTTGAAAACATAATCTAAATGACTCAAATGCTCTTCGTAAGTTCTAGAAGTTATTACCATGTCGTTTATGTAAATCCTTACAAACTCACCTGTATCCCTACCTAGTGCTATGTTGAGAGCACGAATAAGTGCGGCTCAGCTACTCTTCAGGCCGTAAGGTACTCTACAAAATCGATACAGGTTATACAGGTGACTAAATGCAGAGAATGGCCCGTCCTCCTCCCTTAATGGAACCTGCCAAAAACTAGAGCTGAGGTTCACACACGTAAACCATTGTTTACCCTCAAAATTTTGCATTAACTCCTGAATTGAAAAGGATCTTAACTAGTCTAAACTAATGTGTGCATTAAGCATACGTGCATCCAAACAAAGCCTGACTTTCCCATCAGCTTTAGGCACGGTAATTAGAGAATTAAGATATTGACTATTTGAATATTCTATTATACCATCGGCTAACATCTGGTCTATTTTATCTTGGACTGCTTTCTGATAACGAAATGGCACGGGATATGTGAGTCCAACAAACACAGAATAATTATGTACGTTTAACGAGTGAAGGTAACAATTTGTATCACCTCTCCTCTCTTCAATCACTCTCTTATTATTTAATAACACCTCAAAGAGCTGAACATAGAGATGTTTCTGTATTTCACCCTGAAACGCCGCTACCCGTAAGGAATCCTTTAGACCGCCATATGTCTCTACACTGCCCACAGAAAATAACGGCACGTGTTCTTCCACACTAGATAGCTGCCCAAAATTCTCGACGTCTCTTCCCGGGATCACCTCACTTAAAATATATACACCCTGAGAACCCTTACACCTCTTACCTGGATCGTTAAATGTTATAATTACTTCCTCCCCGATCCATCTTAATTTTGCACATTCTTGCTCATAACATAATTTCACAGAAGACCTACTCAACCAGTCCGAGCCAAGTATGTGGTCGTATTCTAGATTAGGAATGACCAGACATGCTTGCTTCTCTATGTGATTATTAAATTCTAATTCGACCAGTACCTGTTTTGAAATAAAATGGGATTTCTTTCCTATTGCTGTAATAACGTACGCAGATTTTACAGGCAATTCCTCAAATGTCACACCAGTATCCTTCATCCTCGCATAAAATGCAGCACTTACGCTAACCGGGAACAATCTGTGTCGAAGAGGGCAAAAACAGGTGCCATCGACACGTATACTTTTGCTACTGGGTACAAATGTTTGGACTCAAGCACTCCAGGCTCCTCTGTAAATTCACGCAGCAAATCACTCTTCACATCTAGGTCATAAGTATCACATATTAGCGTACTGATTGGGATAACAACCGACTGTAATGCTGACCCTTCATCACAGTCCGGAATTAGTTTAAAGGTGTTGAACTGGAATGTGCTTCACTATTGGTAGGGCTGTTGACCTGACTATTGTTAACATTCGTACGTTCTTCTCTATTATTGTAATTATTATTACCCTCATCCCCTCTGTTATAACCTAGATTACCTTGGTTATAATTGGAATTACTATAACACCCAGATCCTTGGTTCCTTTGTTGACCGTTACCTTGTCCTGGGTTATAATAATAATACTCTCTTTTGGTAATTAGGGTTATTCCCATTGTTACTTCTATTCTGTTATCCCGGGTTACCATTATTACTTCGGTTCTGAAAGTTTGTGTGGCTACTGTTACCTCTATTCTGGAAGTTCTGGTTACTTCCACTGCTTCTATTTTGGAAATCCTGATTCCTCCCATCCTGTCCCTGATTGCCTCTACTACTCTGGTAGCTAGTCAGCTGCTCTTCGCCGCTAACCTTGCCTAGTGCTTCAAACGATCCCAATTATATTTCGACTTCTGGGATCGTATTCACTTTTTGAATATAAGCCCGCCTCTTTATTGCGGTACGGAAAATGCCTTAGCAATAGCCTCACAACATCCTCCTCCTGCGTTAGCCCATTTATATATTTGCAAAATGGTACCTGTCCTAGAAAGTACTCCGTCATGCTACTGTTTCCCTTTGAATTGTATTTACCACACACCACTGCCTCGCGATGCTGGGACTGAATATCCTCCCTCCAGAACTTCTCACAGAACCTATCTCTGAAGTCGTTTAGATCTTCAAACGTGTTTTATACACTGCAAACCAATTTGGTCTCCCCTACAAATGCCTGGTCTAATATCCCCAGTACATAACAACAGTCAATGACTCCCTCATCTAATCGTTCTTTAAATTAACTTTCCACTGTACCAAGTAATTCCATAGGGCAGCCTTGCCGGTTGCTAAATTTCCTAAGCTCAACTTCCTTATGAGTGTAATTACTCACATTCCTGCTATGTTCTGCCCTGTCTCCTGTCTTATCTTAGTTCTTAATTTAGTTTCCTACTCGACTAACTTTTTGTCTGCGCATTTCTCTATGCACTCAACCTTCTTTTGAATATCTCCTTCCCTTGCTTCCAATTTGACTCTCAAGAATCCTTGTTTCTCTTGTATTTCCTGCATATTCTCTAAGTTCTGCGCACTGAATTCCTCTACTTTCTTGCTAAATTGTTGGTGTACTTTATCTACTTCATTCCCAGCTGCTCTTTAATCTGTTTATTCTCTACCTCTACTAATATTTTAAGGTTCTCCATCAGGCTATTCATTCTTGCTCTAAGTTGTCTTGTACTTCCTTCAGTCTGCTATCCTCCTCTGCTCTGATTTCAGTGGACTTCTCAGTACGCTGACTCCTAATTTCTCCTCTCACCCCTTCGATGCTAGACTTAACCTTTTCACACTCTTCACTTAACTGCTTAGTTGTTTTAGTGACTGCATCTAATTTCTTATTTAATTCCTGATCCAAATGCATATAGAGGTATAGCTCTAGAAAACAACATCTTCAAAATCTACACATAACTACTAACCAACAGACTGTCTGCAACAATAGAGCCGAAAATACCCGAACAACAATTGAGAAGCTTATTTCCAAAAGATATCAAATCAAAAAAATCGAAATTGAGATTATGATGGAAAACGTACGTTGGTAGGAAGCTTCATCATATGAAAGAAAAATAAATTGCCAAAACGACCTAAATACATAACAAACAGGACATTGAAAATCTCGTTTGATGCCAATAAGAACCAAATCCTGTGGCCTGAATGTGCCAAAACGTATCGTATCCATGCAGCCAATGAGAGCCATTTCTTTTAGACCTGGATAATATTTTCCATTGTCCAGTTCACAAGTTATTGACCATATTCATGTTTTTTACACACAAACTACAATCATAATTCCATAAGTTCAGCACTGCTAAGTAACTTTGCATCATTTTCATTACTTTGTTCAATTTGATTTAATATTATTTAAATAATCTATGCCTTCACTGTAAATACCTTAAATCTAATTATTGCATAACTAAATACAATCAGTTTTCTCGAAGATTCTGATGACTCCAGTGATATTTATGTCTTTCCGTTGCAAGTATTTAGAGTTTCAGTGCCAAAAAGTACCAAATCCATAATTTTCTTTGAATATTCCTTAAACTGCAAAAGCCTAACCAGAAATACTTGGCATAACAATGCATTTATTATATCTGAACATAATAAAAGTGTTCAAATGGATTTTCAGTTGAAATTTTACACTCTAAGCGTTTTTCCTCTCTCCTGTAAAATATTACTTTTTGGATTTGGTATCTTTTGGAAATAAGCTTCTCAATTCGGCTTCAGAAAAGGGAGATCCACTATACAGGCCATAGGAAATATAATGAACGACATCTGCCAAGCCCTAAGAATACCCAAAGGCAAATTTCACACTGTATTTATTGACTAAACCAAAGCCTTCGATCTACTGGAAATAACAAGACTTCTGAACAAACTCGAAGACCTTGGCGGCAAGAATGAGATCACAATAGCAATAAGAAACATACTGACCCACAACAAAGTCATAATACAAGACGGAGTGGCAACTTTGAAAGAAATCACGCAAACAAACGGCGTACTACAGGGGGACTCAATGAGCCCTATACTGTTCAACATTGCCACAGCGGACATCACTAAAATAATTGAAAACACAAAAACAGTATCATTATATATGTACGCAGATGATATGGCCCTGGGTTCATCTAACATATCGGAACTACAAGACACCCTGGATGCTCTCCACACTTGGGCGCCAGAAATCGAAGTAAGACGGTCCACATGGTATTTCGGAAAGGAGGAAAACTAGCAACAAATGATGAGGTAAAACTCGGAGATAACGACATCAAAAAAGTGAATACCTTTAAATACTTAGGGATTACACTCCAGACCACATGCAACTCATTCAGGGTCCATATACAAGAAGGATCTGCTGCCGCCATCAGAGGAATGAATGAAATCAAAAACATCACCAAACTCTCACTACAAACGGCCATTACCCAATTTCATGCCAAAATATCTCCAGTTATAACATACGATATTGAACTAATATGGCAAAGACTAACCCTAACGGACCTTACCAACCTTGAAAAAATTAAATCTAGATATTTGAAGAGAGCTCTTGGAGTAGCGAGAAGGACCAAGTCCAGACTGGTATATGAACTGGCAAGGGAACCGTTCTACATAGTGGACCCGAAACACAAGCTGCTCCTACCACACACCAAGCAAATATATCAATTAATAGAGCTAAGGAAGCAAATAACAAAATAAATACCCGAAGACTTTTACGCTACTGACGCCATGATCGACAGGAAATGGGGAAAAGCTAACCAAGAGCTGCGATCGGTGCTAACCAGACTTTCAGTGCACGGCTATCACCACAAGATATGTAGAAATGACAATTTTCACCAACCAAACAATGCTTGTGTATGCATACTATGCAACGAACATTGTGAAAAATACCACCTAACTAAATGTCATATGAGGATTAAGTCAATCATCGACTATAGCAAAGACTGGATCTAAACGTATAAAACATTGTATATAGAATATAAGTCTTTATGCATGCACATTTATTCGCATTTTACGTAATAACTCTGTTCAGAGTGACAGTGCAGATGTACTTAGTGGAAATGTTCACATATGTTCTATTGTTCTATTTCAACTGTAACTCCTTTTCCTTGACCATTTGGCTGCAATAAAAGTTATATTTATAGCAGATTCGCTAGTGGAAAATATCTAAGTCCTCAAACTGGACTAACTTTGCACTTCACAGAGCTGAACATTTTACAAGTCCATACAAGGCTAGTGCGCCTTCCCTCGAAACTTGATCGTCAGTGCGTTCGCGTTGGCCGTCAACAATTATCACACAGGACCTTGGCTGGACTCGAATACGACAGTACTTCTCGCTCCTTCAAAAGGCCAGGGTAAAAAGCCTCTTCTGAAATGGCGCAATCCCTCACGAAAGAAATTTGGCGCTCACGCTTCGTGAATATCGTGATATTTTCTCAAATACTTCCAAACTTAACAATCCAAATTCATAATAATATTCGTCTTGAAATTCCCTTTATTCTAAATGTAATCACATCTCTTCTGGTACTTCTCTAGCAATTATATTACTCGAATTACCGACTTCGTTTAACTTCGTAAATTGGTTAATATCGCGATCGGGTCATATGACCACAAAGCCTTCTTCGAGCCGAGGCACGCTCCAGTTTTAATTCATTTTGCCTGCACGCGCCAAATTATATTTTATTGTATTCTATTTTCATCCGAAACCCGGTGCTTGGCTTACCCTTGAAGGCGTGGAATCATGTGACTCTGCTTGCTTGAAGCCTTGTCACTTCTCAGTGTCAGTAGAATCTTATTTATACAATGTTAAACTTGGAGATATTTCAAATCTGAATCTCAGACTAGAAATTCGGGCTCAATACCGAGTTGGTTTCCAGTCTATCATCCCGTGCGTTCATAGCAGCCTTGAAACGGTTCACAGCCCGTAGAGGCAAATTTTTAAATATGTACTCCGATAATGGAACTAATTTTGTCAAGGTTGATAACGAATTGCAAAAGTTTCATGGTCTCTTTTCGTCTCCATCTTTCAGGAAAGATTTGAAAAACTTAGCAGCCAGTGAACAATTCCCATGGCATTTCATACCGCCTGGCTCCCCACACTTTGGCGGTCTTGGGAAAGCAAATATAAAATGTTTAAAAGTATCATCTCAGGCGCATTGGATCAAATTTACTCACCTATGAAGAGTTATGTACCTTGGTGTATCAAACAGAAGCATGTCTGAATTCAAGGTCTTTAACTGAGTTAAGTAATGACCCTGACGATCCTCTTCCCCTTACACCTGGCCTTTTCTTGATTGGTTCTCCACTGGTATCATTTCCTGACCCCGATTTGAGTGATGTTCCGCTGTCTCCGTTAAGAAGTTGGGAGAGATTGCAGCATTTCTTGCAGTATCTGTTGAAGAGATAGTCCACTAGCTACTTGAGTGGTCTCCAGCAGCGGATGAAGTGGAAAACAGTGTAACCTAATGTTCCTGTCGGCACTGTTGTGCTCGTGAAAGATGAGTATATTCAACCTCTCCAGTGTAAGATGGCTGTGGTGGTAAGGACTTATTCTGGGAAGGATGGACTGGTGAGGACAGTGGGCATAAAAATATCAAGGGGGCTGTTTAAGCGTCCTCTAAGCAAATTGGTGCCTCATCATACGGAAGAATAGTTGATCTTGACAGATCAAGGGGTGCAATATGGACAGGATTTATGAAGTGTTGTTTGTCAATGTTGGCAGCATATGATTTTGGAAGTGTTGTTTGTCAATATTGGCAGCGTAAACAAATCAATATATGTGAAACAAGCCATCATGGCGACTGATTTGAAGTTAAGATGTTTAAGTATTCCAATCGTTTTATGTTTGTTATTGTAATGCAATTTAATAATATATTTAATGCAGCCAAATAGCCATAACTTAAAATATAGGTTACATTGATCGGTTACATATTTGCATAATCACTTATAGACATTGTTCTTCTTGTACAAAATTCTATGTGGTACCGTTCACACATTTTTCCACATAGTTGCACTCACAGTCGATACTTGTGTCATGGAAGTGTTTTGATTTGCAGAGTAGGTGGTGAAAACCGTGAACTGCCAACCTCGTAATGACATGTCTTAGTTCGAAATTAGATTTTGTCCACGAACGGTCTATCATGGCCCCTGTGCCATAGAAGTCTGGTTGTACTTCTTCTCTCTTCTCCGTCAACGTTGCCAGAAGTTTCTCTGATGCACTGGTGCTCGGTAGGGGTATGCTTGTCCTGAGGTCATCTACGAGGAAAAATTCCTTTGCCAGGAGATAAACAAGTCTAGAGCGTGTCGTTTTTGATACTCCTATCACCTTCTTTATGTAGTTCGCTTTCACCCTTTCCGAGGTGGATAGGTTCCTCGTTGTTAAATGTGCCCAGATGATTTCAATGCCATAGGTCATTATTGGAAGAATTTTTACTCTGAATAACAACATTGCTATCTCCAGACTGAGTGATCTGATGTCTTTTATTTCGTGCATTGCCATTGTAATGCAATTTAAGTGGAATAAACGTAGTGATAGCATCCGGTAGAATCAGTGTACACCTTATTGAAGTTCTCAAAGCTAGCAGACGTACATTTAAGTTATTCTATACACACTGCATTGGATTTTCCACACCTTGGCTCTATTTCCTTCCCAATATTACCATCCAGAGGGAATACACGGCCCAAGTACTTCAAATGTTCCACCTGCTCCTATTTAGTTCCTCCCACCTAGCATTCAATTTTCTTGCGTTTCTTCCGTTTCGACATAACCTCCGTCTTTGAAATGCTGATCTTCATACCATACTCTCCCTACAATGTTTATTCAAGTTCAAACATGTCGGCTTGTAACCTTTTGACAGAGTCTGTCATTACAACGAGGTCATCAGTCTTTATAATATATATTATTTTGGCACCACAGTATGTGTATGTTTTGGCTATTGGTAGAGAATGAGCCTATAGCTTATCTTGATTATTTGTATGTAACCACGGACATATTTTGGGTGAATAT
The DNA here is from genome assembly GCA_946902985.2 of Meconema thalassinum. Classification (NCBI taxonomy): domain Eukaryota; kingdom Metazoa; phylum Arthropoda; class Insecta; order Orthoptera; family Tettigoniidae; genus Meconema; species Meconema thalassinum. The sequence continues at coordinate 639,005,936 of OX336389.2, forward strand.
TTATATTCTTAAAGACACCGAATCGAAATTATTTATAATATTTTAGTAAATTAATACAAGTTAGTCATATCAACAGGCATCGAAACAGCGTATCCCTCAGAACATCCAAAGGAGAGTTTAATGTCGTCCCCTACAACGTCAAGGACACAATGTGTCCAAAGCAAACTCAAAACATAATTGTACAACAAATCGCATATACTTGATCTTAAATTATTCGGTAGACTATGTTCACCCCTGTATTTTTTCCGTTTCAACCGGGTCCGGAATGAGATGCGATGAATGTCTATATAACAGGTTGCTTTTACGGTCGAATATCTTCCCTGGCGTCAACCTCGTGAGAGGAATTAATGGGAGACGAAAATAATGACTATGAATGAAACTGGAGAAAACATTGAAAGGAAGGGGTCATGATGAATTATAAGGTACTGTACCCGAATTCTGCATAGTCACCACCATCCACTGAGATGGTACGGATTGCAGGGACGTTGATACCCAGATAGATAAAGCAACACTCCGCTAATAGGTGAAAAACTAGGAAACTCTTTGTGCATACCAGCCATACAACAGTACTACTAACTAGTTACATACAAGATCCTAATAATGAAAAAATGGCAGGACAAGAATCTTGGATCTCGAGGGTGAACGGTTAAAATAAGTCGAAGTGGGCGCCTGTATCAAACCAGTAGTACTATCATATGTCGAATGTTAAATGAGAAGATTATCAGTTTCTATAAAAATGGACAAGCAAACTAAAAAGTGCTTGTAATGTTAATTCAAATAAGGACACTACCAAATATGTCCCTAACGCAAATAACGTAGTTTCAAAACTTAAAGTAATGTAAAATAAATGAGATAGATCTTCTATCTTCAAATAATTCCTATACAGAAGGAATTCGGGACTCCACTCAAGTCCTCCTCATCATAATAAAAACTTTCACTGTAATAAAATCCAAACGTGTACTTTTAATTATTGAAATGAAAATCCACAGCCTGCTTCCAGTCTCCGACCGGGTCAGGAATGGAATGAATGAAGCCCCCATCTAGCGGCGAGGATATGAATTGTGCCGGCTGCCGAGGCCTGACGCACTTCTCTGGGGCAATGATTAAATGAATGACAGATGAAATGAAATGATAGTGGAGAGTGTTGCTGGAATGAAATTTTGACAGGGAAAACCGGAGTACCCGGAGAAAAACCTGTCTGCCTCCGTTTTGTCCAGCACAGATCTCACATGGAGTGACCGGGATTTGAACCACGGACCCAGCGGTGAGAGGCCGGCGTGCTGCCGCCTAAGCCACGGAGACTTTTAATTATTAAACTTGTTAAAATACTTGTTGCACAGTCTGTAGTAATCAGTTGTAACTTGTCAAATCTCTTAAATGTCGCTATTTACATTGTTTTTCCCTACACAATACACTTATCTTCGCTGTTCAACAAATCTAAATTATTATGAATTATTAAAATTATTAATTTATTATTAATTTAAACTATTTAAAAAGTTAGACTATCGCGTCCAGCACGATATTCTGCCTAAATCTCTTTAATATCTTCCATGATCTTTCTCTCACCTTCGTTATCTTTCTTATAAAATCTTTCTTTCGATAAAATTCACAACAAATGTTTTATCTTCTTTGAATATATTTAGTTCTGTCCAATATAACCGTCGTAGCGAGCAATGAAGCTAATTACGGTTCTGTTTTTACAATTCCAATTAATAAATCTGATAACGTTGAAGTACAATGCTAGACTACCTCAATATACAAAAATAAAACTCGTGGTTCGTGGTATTAATCCTCACTGACATAATTCATCTCAAAATACACATATTTGTTTCATAAACTTCACTTATATACTGTACAGAACGTTGCCTCGTTGCAATTACTTAATACCTTCTTATACTGGTAAACAAGTCTTCTATATAGCGTCTACAATACGCTCACATTTCCATTATTGCATTTCCTTTCTTTTCGACGATGATGCACGGTATTGCAATGATATAAGCCCATCTCTATACATTCTCAAAATGTATGAGATTTATTGATTGTGCTCAATAAACCCAGTAACGTGATATATCTTTCATGATACACACTAACAAACACCTCTAACAATAATACGTATTTTTCGTGCCGTTTATAATTCAATACTTGTTCTGTTCACGTACTTATTGTTTCTGTACGACTTCCTACACTCCCTGTAGTTCCATATTTTCGCTCATGTCTATCATACTTCAAATTCAACCACGTTACAATAAAAGATAAACCTTCTTTGATTATAGTCTGCATGTCTTCGTATTTAATAATAAAAAAATCATATCCTCCCTTCCTGTTAATACTCAATGAATAGATATTCATATTTACTCATATTTTGACTTCACAGTGACAACAGGTTGATGTACAAATCACTTCTTGTCTTTCTTCGCAATTACATGTTCATAAACATAGTTATACTTATGATAACTCCAACAATGAGTCATATATTCCCTGTGGTATCACCTTGACTTACTCGTCAACAATGTGATCCTATTTCCTTTCTATATCATTCGTTTTAATAGCATTAGACTGTTACAAAGTCTTGTTTCTTTAAATATTGAGTTATATATTCATTATACTTCCTTGAAGTATTTTCCAAGTTTTTATACATATTTTATTAACATATCAAAAAATATAAAAATCAACATAATTTCTCTACGCATTCTATCGACGCATCCCACTCATATAAAAGGGATTCGTTTAAAATGGTAGAATTATAAAACCTATATGCAAAAATGAATTATCTAATATCAAAATCCAAAATATCATTACTATACGTCAAAAACGACACACGCTGACGTGAAAAGAATTAACTTTTAAATTTACATAAAACTGACAACATAATAACTTGAGTTATAAATGGTTATAACTACTTAAAATGATGGTCACTTCTGAAATATCCCCAAAATATGGCAAACTACTGAATATAGGACAAACTTTCATCTAACTTAAGCTGCGTTGATCTTGCGATAACCTCTGCTTTTATTTGAGAGTTGAGCGGCTGTATTCCCAACGACACGTGGCTGGCTTACTCGCTGATGTAGCGGTATCTGGCGCGTGCTGGCAGCAAGCGAGCAGCTGGGCGGCCACACCTCCGGGCGGGCGACTCGATTGCTAGGATCGGCTCTGCTCATCTGGTCTTCCATCTTCTCGACTAAACAGTCTCGAATCTCGTTCGTTTCCGAGCTAGATAGCTCTGTCGAATACTCTCTCCTAACGGCTCCTCACTCGTGGTAATGCACTGAAATCGTAGCTGAAGTGTTTGTACTTAGAGATTTCCAAGTTGGTAGTGGAAACACATGTAGTTGCATTATTGGTGATTTCAGATAAAAGCTGTTGGTATTGCAGTGGTAATCCGTAGAAACCATGGTTGTATGGTCCACTCTGAATTCCATGCAATTGATGTAGATTAACTTCCCACCATAGTAGTTTAGTAACTCATGGCGATTCAAATGTAGATTCAATATAACAATGTCCCCTCTGACTCTAGTATATTAACATCATGTAATAATTCTTAATATACTGTTGAAATATATATACTTGTTGTATCGTTTAATGCGTTGTAGTATTCTCTCATATAAGGTTTGCAGTATTTCTGTGGAAGTTCTGTAGAATGTTTCTTATAAACGTCGTAAAATTGTATTCTGTAACTTCAAGTTCTCAATAATATTCTGTACTATTCTTTCACAGGCAATGTCTCTCCTGGTTATCGGCGACTGATGGCTCTCCTTTGGCCAAGCCTTTCTTCTCCCTTCGTTCTCTGAATATGCAGTAATGTTGCAAGGAAGTATCGCGAAATAGGTCTACACTCGACCTGTCGAAGTAATGGAATGAATGTCCTGACTCTCTGCTGCTAGGCTCCTGAGTTCCAGAAATGGCGTCCCTAGCCTCACACACATTTTAATTTCCCTTATTTACAAATATCTCCTCTCGTAGGCATAAATGTCAAATTTCGTTTCGATAAATAAATTTTATTTCTTATTCTCTTGATATTGGAGAGGTTAAATTGTTTATAATTTTCATTTTGAAATATAATAATATTTTATTCCTCAGCTTGGTAAATCAATCTGATTGGCTGTCGAGTTGTCATGCAGATTTCATTGTTCTAGGCTTCTAAATTTATGTCGTGTACCGATATCTCTTCCTCTCTCGTACAGAAGCGTGTCGATTAAATATCCCTTGTTGTCGAGGACTCGGCCAATGAAACCTGTTCTTGACTGGCTAACTTGTAAATTGGTCATTTTCTAGTTTCAATAAATCCGATTCTCTCTTGATTAAAATAATATTCACAGAATCATTTCCATTCTTGCTTCTTACAAATGCTGTAATTTCCTCATACAACTCGTCAATAGCTTTCACTAACATCACAGAATGCTTATGTGTTTAGAAAGCTGCCCGAACAGCTACTTCATTTCCATGTTTAAATTGTCACGCAAGACGGTTCAAACCTCGCACCATGCATTTCCTTACTGATACTAAATTCGAGTTCAGATCCCCTTCTGACTCGTTAATGAAAGTATAACATAGACTTTCGTTAATCATGGACTCAATTTCATGTATTGAACCGAATTTATTCTTCTAATGAGTCCCGGGAAAGAAAAAAAAATTGAGTGATTGAATTTTCCAATGGGAAGATTATAATCAATCCTGACGATCTGATAACAGTTGTTTCCATAAACTCTTCCAACTATGAAGGGTCAACGAAACAGACTCGAACATTTTATATAGACATTTCTCAAAACATCAGCCTTAACTGGAATTCGTATTAAGACTAATTCTTCAACTTTCAATGGTAAACTAATTTTTTTCCATGGACTCTCTTTAACCCTTTCTCAGCTTGTTTGTTCAGATGGTCTCTTGTTGACTCTATGCGTTGTTCCATCGATGGTTCCTCTTCTTCCGGAATATTGAAAATCCCGTTCCACCGTCGAACTGTTTTTTCATCGTAATGTAGCATGACTGGAATCACTTTGGTACTCTCATGACGTGTGTTATTGATGCATGGTTATAGGCATATGTACTTGGAAGCCTCCAACATAACACTTTCAATAGGATTCGTCTCTGTACTCCGAATTGAACTGAATATACGACTAATTTCTAGTCTGTCCATAGCCTCTTGAAATTCTGCAGAAGTGTACTGCGTTCCATAATCCATCAGTGGCCTTTCTGGCTTTCCTAACTTAAGAATAATGAGTTTCTGTAGGTGATACAATACAGTCTTCTATGTGGTTTTCTGCATTGGGTTCAACATTACAATCTTAGAGAAAAAAAACATATTGACTAGTAAGTATCGTTTACACCTTACACTTTTCAGTGCATGTCCGAAAATGTCCTGACTAATCAGTTCCAGAGGCTTAGTTGGGATAATCGCCTTCGGCCTTTCTTTCAATAGTTCCGATGCATACTTATTTTTCTGACATAGTCCACATGACCTGACTACCTCTGCAATTGAATCTCGTATGTTTATCCAGTAGAATTTCCCTTGTGCAGTACTGTACGTCTTATCTACACCTCTATGTGCAGTGCTTTTTTGCACTAACCAAATAACTGGCACAATCAACTTCGGTGGAACCACAATTCTCACCTTAGTATGTTCCGCATTTACATATTTGCATACAATGTCATCTTCAATCAAATAATGCGTGGATCTCTTCCTAGTTCCCAGGTAGTTTACATCTTATATGGTCATTCTTCCTGACAGAAATCTATACATGTTCCTCAAAGGAGCGTGTCTTCTCAGGGTTAACGCTATCCTTCGTAACTTATCCAACGTTGCCTGGTCTTCGTCATCCGTCTCGACTACATGAATTTTCACGCTGCTCTCAGCTGTGGGATTTCTGAAAAGTATGTCTGCTAGCAAGTTGTCTTTTCCTGGCACATGCACAATCGTTGCATTAAATTGCTGTGGGAACATCGTCCATCTTGTCACATGATCGCTTGATAAGTCTGACTTCAGCATGAATTCTAAAGCTTTGTGATCTGTTCTTATGATTATCTGGTGTCCAAGCAAAATTTTCTTCCATTGATGTAATGCATTTATGACTGCTAAGGCTTCCAACAATGTTGTAAACTAGTTGATTTCATGAGGACGCAATTATCTGCTATTGAAGGAAATGTAATGATTATTTCCTTCTTGGTCCTTTTGGTATAGGACTGCGCTGATTCCAACTTTTGAAGCATCTGTTTCTACGATGAATGAACGTTCGAAATCAGGATACTCCAATTTAATGTTGTTTCTGAGCATTTCCTTTGCCTGAATAAACGCATCCTCGGCGGATTTGTCCCATTTCCACCTATTGTTTTTCTTTAATAGTTCATGGAGTGGAGCCATAACTTCAGAATAGCGAGGACAATGACTACCAAAAATTGACACAGCCCCACAAAACCTCGAATATCTCTCATCTTCGTTGGTTTTGGGAACTTTAGAATTGCCTCAATTTTATCCTCGTTTGAGTGATAACCAGATTGATCAATCGTGTGTCCTAGGAAATTTATCTTTTCCTGGAAGAAGTTACAGTTGTTTACATTTACATTTATGTTAACCTCTCTCAGGTTCTCAAATAGTTTCTCTAAATGCAGCAGGTTTTGCTCTGGTGTTTCTGACGAAATGATTAAATCATCCACGTAGCATATGACATTAGCTTTTACTTCATCACTTAGCTTGCTATCTAGTGCTCTTATCAAAGCAGGGCTTGAGTTAACCAAACCGAACGGTACCCTTTGATATACGTAGCTAGTCTGATTAAATAAGAATCCCGTGTAGCATTTACTGTCTTCAGTAATCTCGAATGGATGGAAGAAAGATGTCAAATCGATTACCGAGAACCAAGTCTTTCCTCTAAACTTCCTAAGTAGTTCTTTGATTTTAGGTGGAAGGTCAAATTCTTTTAGCAGTAAAAGGTTGATGCTCAGGCATCTAGGCAAACCCTTAAACTTCCATCTGCTTTCTTCACTACAGTGATGGGGTTTATATAAGGTGTGTGTTGTTTCCTTATTATTCCGTCTTTTCCCATGCCCTTTATCAGTTCTGCCACCTCTGCTTGATACTTCTCTGGGATGGGATATAATTTCTTCTGAAAGGTGCATTATCTATGAGCTTGATCAGATTTTTAAATCATTTTATTTTTTCCTGGTTTGTCTTCGAATACATCGGCATAATCTAGGATTAATCCTTCAGTTTTTATTGGTAATCTTCAAAATTGTTAATCTTCAGTCCATAGTGACCTGGTTTTTCTGATTCGATTTCCATAATTATTCTTTCCAAGTTCTCTTCTGTTTTTTCATTTTCTATAAGGTACTCATTTTCCTGTTCTTCTGAGTTTTCTGTCTCAATATTCCTTTTATTTTATCTCTTAGATCAATTACTGCTCCTTTTTAGTTATAAAGTCTATCCCTAGTATTGCATCAAAACTTATCTTATTTAAGACAATAAATATCTGCTCATATACGTGATTATTTATAGTAAACTCCATCAGCACTTGTATTTTAAATGCAATCGTTTTATAATTAAATACACCTCGTACATTAATTGATGGAACTGGCATTGCTACGATTGGCTTTCCATTCTTCAGTCTACTATAACAATTCTCTGACAATATCGAAACAGTAGCACCTATGTCTAAAAGCGTCTTCAAACTCTTTCCTTCTGTAACATTTTTAATAATGGGTAATCTTGCTACTCTTCCTTTCTCGGGCTCCACTCATTCATATAGTAGGTCGTCACCTGTTAAAGCTCATTAATGGCGATCTCATGCCGTAATGTTGTGAATCGGTCTTCTCCTCCTACTTCCTTTTTCCAAACGAAGTTTTTTTTTTGTACTCCGCCTAGGTCCTGTTCCTGCCCTTGCCTACTTGTTGAGGGCTGGGGTTCAACATTCTCCTGACTTTGAGAATTTCTCTCCTCCTTCCTTCTTAAATTCTTTAGATATTCCTGACTTTCTCTGTCCCTGTCCCGGTAATACCTCTGAACATTATTGTTGTCACGCCAACCTCTAATTTGCGTTTGTTGTTGTTGTTTTTGTATCTATGACCGTTGTTGCTGTTGTTGCTGTTATTGCCTGGCGAAGTTAATGTCCAGTTCTTGTACCGGCGATATCCTTCCCCATTTGTCCTGTTATCTCTATTGTAATAGCCATTAATCCTGAAATCGTTATTATGATGGTAACCTGTCCTCCTCTGTCCGTTTTTCCAGATTCTGTTCTGATATGGCCTTCCCTCTCTAGGTCGCCTATATCCTGGCTCATACCTATCTCTCCCGTAATAATTCGTTCTTGTAGGACCTATTCTATCCTGGTTTCTCTCAGTTTGTTGAGTCTAATACTGTGTGAACATCACGACTCTCTTGTCTATGCCTACTATTACTGTTAGTGTGAGGGGTGTTTGACCCTGTACTTGTATGGTCTAGCCTTCGTAAAATTTCAGCCATACTCTCGAGTGTTGTTATATCTGCAGAAATTAGGTGCTTCCTTACCTCAGTAGGTAATTGTCGTGAAATTGCGTGGACTAGTTCCGACTCTGCCAATAGTGACTGAAGGTATTGGAGACGGGCGAGCTGACCCGTAAAGAAGCTTGCATAACGGGTTGGAACTGAATATGCATATTTCTTTGAATAAATCTCTGCTCTGATGTCCTGTTGCAGTTCTTTATTCCAGAACCTCTTCTGTAGCTCGTCTGCAAACTCTGCAAAATTGTGGTAAGTATACCCTAATGCGCGATGCTAAATTAGGGTTTCGGATTTGAGAAATTTTTCCACTAATCTCATTTCTCTATCTTTAGGTATCCAGTTATCAAGATAGCACCTCATATCGCGTAGGAATCCTACAGCAGTGATATTCCCAACACCGGTAAAACGTGTAGGCTTGTCATCGATGTTTTTAAGCACAAAGACGTTCTGATTACCTCGATTACCTCCTTGGTCATATATTCCTCCCATGCCATCATATTCCCTGTGAATACGTTCTGTTTCTGACGTTACATTTGGTCTCAAATGTATACGGCTAACTATGCTTCCTCTATTGTCTTCAACTCTATCTGGTCTTATTTCAAATTTCCCGAGCTCTACTCTCAAGTTTTCATCTCGCTCCTTAAAGAAGTCGACCAAGTCTTGCTTTCAAATCTTCTCGTACTTCATTCCAGAAACCTGTAGTATTGCTCGGTTCTCTAATCGTGAGTGATATAATTTTATCACTAATTTCTAGCATTTCTTTCTCCTGATTGGACTGAATTTTTGCTAGTTCTACATTTATGTCATCTACTGTGCGTATATATAATTGCAATTCTTCCGCTGTATCCAAATCTGCTTTACTTACAATCTCGTTAAGAGTGGTAACGCTCGATTCCTGTACACTATCAATAGGCTTTATCTTTGCCATGTTAACATTAGCGCTTAGTTCTATGTCCTTAACATCTTTAATAATTTGGCATGCAATTCTATAATATATTCCCGATTCCATTTCAATACCTCCTCCTTCAATTCTTTCACAGATTTAGTAATACATGTTGCAATATCAATGTTATTACCCTCTTCAATTATCTATTTTGATCTGCCAACTTACTCTGTAGATCTCCTACAGTACCACTAAGGTTATTCAGTTGGTCGGTAATTCTCTCCTGGGAACCTGATATGTGTTCATGCGGTTGTTTATTTTCTGAATTTATAGTGTCTATGCTTTTCTGTATCTTTTCCTGTAAAGCTATTACGTTCTCACTACTTTCTATTTTAGCTTCTACTACTTTCCTGGTAACTTCAGCTCTAACGGATCCTATCTCTAATTTGGTAGAGGACACATCGTCTTTCACTCTATCGAAAGCTCGTTTGGTCTCTTCCGAGGCTTTCATACTTTCATTCTGCGCTAGTCTACTCTCCTCTTTGGCTAACCTACTCTGTTCCTGAGCTAGTCTACCTTCTTCTTGGGCTTTCTCTAAGGCTTTCTTAATCTCTCCCTGAGTTAACCTAGCCTCCTCTTGTGTCTTTCTAGTCTCTTCCTGAGTATTGTGTAGGGTTTTCCTAATCTCATCATGTGATTTTCTAGCCTCCTCCCGTGCCTTTCTAGTCTCTTCCTGCGCCTTTTTCCAGGACTTTTCAAGCCTTCTCCTGAGCCTTCCTAGCCTGTTCATGGATATTCCTATCATCATCTCGTGCCTTTTCCTGAGCTAAACTATCTTCTTCTCGTGCCTTTTCCAGAGCTTTTCTAAACTAATACTGGGCCCTTGCACTTCCTGCACTAAGGTTATGCAGACTTAGTTAGGGACTGGATGACTGTTAACTCTGCCTTCACTTGAGATTTAGCTGTAGCAGCTGACTGTTTTATTTCTTTCTCAATTTGCTTTGTGTTTTCATGTGTTAACTTATGCAAGGAGTCCAAGATTTCTGTTAATTGGACTTGGTTCCCCAGCATCTTTTCTAACATTGATTTGAAAAACGTCAAATCGTGCGACGACATAATTCTTCTTCTCTTCATAAAATGGGAAGCATCATCTACACCAATGTTGCGGATTTCCAGAGTGGCCAACATAATACATTTTATAAACAGTGGAATACATCAATAATAATTAACCCCTTAATTTAACGTCAGACCATAGTCTACGATCCTACCTAATCGTGATCTACTATACTGATCTTACTTCACTTAATAATCCCTATGCAATTTATTTTACATCAACATGAATTTTATTTTTACTTTACAATAACGTGAACAAAATGTCATTAGCTGGTTTAACAAACATGCCTCTCAACTTTATCATAGTCCTCTAATTGGTTAATGTCTATTCACTTCGACAAATTCCAAATTTGGGATCGGCAGTATAAATCTCAAAACGTTTCTATGTCCCGCGAAATGTCTCGACATAGTCGATGCCCCACGGGTACTACCTATATGTACCCGAATTCCGCATAGCCACCACCAATGATCCTCTGAGATGGTAAGGATTGCAGGGACGTTGATGTCCAAATAGATAAACCAACACTTCCCTACTAAGTGATTAACTAGGAAACACTCGGTGCATACCGGCCATACAATAGTACTACTAACTAGTTACATACAAGATCCTAATAATGAAAAAATGGTAGGACAAGGATCTTGGAACTCGAGGGTGAACGGTTAAAATAAGTCGAAGTGGGCGCCAGTATCAAACTAGTAGTACTATCATATGTCGATTATTAAATGAGAAGATTATCAGTTACTATAAAAAATGGATAAGCAAACCAAAAAGTGCTTGTAATATTAATTCAAGTAAGGACAATACCAAATATGTCTCTAACACAAATAACGTAGTTTCAAAACTTAAAATAATGTTAAATAAATTTAGACAGATCTTCTATCTTCAAATAATTCCTATACAGAAGGAATTCGGGCCTCCACTCAAGTCCTCCTCATCATAATAAAAACTTTCACTGTAATAAAATCCAAACGTGTACTTTAAATTATTAAACTTGTTAAAATACTTTTTGCACAGTCTGTAGTAATCAGCTGTAACTTGTCAAATCTCTTAAATGTCGCTATTAACATTGTTTTTCCCTACATAATACACTTATCTTCGCTGTTCAACAAATCTAAATTATTATGAATTATTAAAATTATTAAATTATCATTATTTACACTATTTACAAAGTTAGACAATCGCGTCCAGCACGATATTCTGCCTAAATCTCTTTAATTTCTTCCATGATCTTTCTCTCGCCTTCGTTAGTTTTCTTATAATGTCTTTCTTTCGATACAATTCACAACAAACGTTTTACCTTCTTTGAATATCTTTAGTTCTGTCCAATATAACCTTCGTAGCGAGCAATGAAGATAATTACGGTTCTATTTTTAAAATTCCTATTAATAAATCTGATAACGTTGAAGTACAATGCTAGACTACCTCAATATACAAAAATGAAACTCGTGGTTCGTGGTATTAATCCTCACTGACATAATTCATCTCAAAATACACATATTTGTTTCATAAACTTCACTTATATACTGTACAGAACGTTGCCTCGTTGCAATTACTTAATACCTTCTTATACTGGTAAACAAGTCTTCTATATAGCGTCTAAAATACGCTCACATTTCCATTATTACATTTCCTTTCCTTTCGATAATGATTCACGGTATTGCAATAATATAAGCCCATCTCTATACATTCTCAAAATGTATGAGATTTAGTGATTCTACTCAATAAACACAGTAACGTGATATATCTTTCATGATACACACTAACAAACTCCTCTAACAATAATACGTATTCTTCGTGCCGTATATAATTCAATACTTGTTCTGTTCACGTACTTATTGTTTTCTGTACGACTTCCTACACCCCTGTAGTTTCATTGTTTCGCTCATGTCTTTCATACTTCAAATTCAACCACGTTACAATAAAATATAAACCTTCTTTGATTATAGTCTGCATGTCTTCGTATTTAATAATAATAAAATCATATCCTCCCTTCCTGGTAATACTCAATGAATTGATATTCATATTTACTCATATATTGACTTCACAGTGACAACAGGTTGATGTACAAATCACACCTTGCCTTTCTTCGCAATTATATGTTCATTAACATTGTTATACTTATAATAACTCCAAAAATGAGTTATATATTCCCTGTGGTATCACCTTGATTTACTCGTCAACAATGTGATCCTATTTCCTTTCTATATCATTCGTTTTAATAGCATTAGACTGTTACAAATTCTTGTTTCCTTAAATATTGAGTTATATATTCATTATACTTCCTTGAAGTACTTTCCAAGTATTTGTATATGTTCTATAGCATCACAAATCAATATAAAAATCAACATAATTTCTCTACGCATTCGATCGATGCATTCAATCGACGCATTCTATCGACGCATTCCACTCATATAAAACGGATTCGTTTTAAATGGTAGAATTATAAAACGTATATAAAACAATTAATTATCTAAAATCAAAATCTAAAATATCATTACTCTAAGTCAGAAACGACACTCACTGACGTGAATAAAATTTACTTTTAAATTTACATAAAACAGACAACATAATAACGTGAGTTATAAATGGTTATATCTACTTAAAAATGTTGGTCACATCTGAAATATCCCCCTAATATGGCAAACTACTGAATATAGGACACACATTCATCTACCTTAAGCTGCGTTGATCTTGCGATAACCTCTGCTGTTATTTGAAAATTCAGCGTTTGCATTACCAACGAAACGTGGCTGGCATACCCGCTGATGTAGCGATATCTAGCGCGTGCTGGCAGCAGGCGAACAGCTGGGCTGCCTCACTCCTCCGTGCGGCCGCTCGATTGCTGGGATCAGCTCTGCTCATCTGGTCTTCCATCTTCTCGACTAAACAGTCTCGAATCTCGTTCGTTTCCGAGCTAGATAGCTCTGTCGAATACTCTCTTCTAACGGCTCCTCTCTCGTAGTAATGCATTGAAATCGTAGCTGAAGTGTTTATGCTTTGAGATTTCCAAGATGGTAGTGGAAACTCATGTAGTTGCATTATTGGTGATTTCAGATAATTGCTGTTGGTGTTGCAGTGGTAATCCGTGGAAAGCATGGTTGTATGGTCCACTCTGGATTCTACGCAATTGATGTAGATTAACTTCCCTCCATAGTAGTTTAGTAACTCATGAAGACTTCGAATGTAGATTCAATATAACAATGTCCCCTCTGACTCGAGTATATTAACATCATGTAATATTTCTTAATATACTGTTGAAATGTACTTGTTATATCGTTTAATGCGTTGTAGTATTCTCTCATATAATGTTTGCAGTATTTCTGTGGACGTTCTGTAGAATGTTTCTTTTAAATATCGTAAAATTCTATTCTGTAATGTCCCAGTTAATCGGCAGTGAAATGGATGACACGGCAAAAACATCGCAATCCATGCCAATAACACAATACATATATCACATAAAGAACAAAGATGATTGAGGTCTGGGTTTGAATATCAAAAAAAAAATTGCCGGTGGATACGAGAACTCAAGTAGTCTCAGGGGTGGTTAACAGGATACAGGAGTGACAGGTTAAATCAACCCACTCCCAAGACTAATTCAAAGCAAGAGCACAACAGAAATCAGAAGATAAGCATAATTAATAAGATAAAATAGGTATCCATTTATTGGGCAACTCATCGACCAACACATAAAAATAGAAATCCCAAAAAAAGCCTATCTAGCCTCGGAGATTCGAACTAAATTAAAGCTTGATGTGGATCGATGCAAAGGAAAAATATTTAGAGTACAAATAGAAAGAAAGTTTCAAAGGGTCAACGAATCTCTTTGGTCCTATCCTTTGATATATATAAAATTAGGAGATACTCGAAGAAAATTAAATAAAATTGAAACAGATTAGATTTAGTCACATTTGACTATCCAAATCAACTAAACACGCTAACTGTCCGTCAGGGGGTGTCCTAGATCAGTAATATATTCACTCACTTGAGTTTATAATGAAAGAAAAGTTGAATAAATAGCTTGCTAAAATAATAGTATAGATCTCCGTTCTAACTAATGAGAAAAAAAATCAAATATATTTTATCCACCAATTATTAATTAGAATTATTGCTGTAGCAATATAGGTCCTACTTGACCACTATATTAATGTTGAAGTCAGTATTTATATCTATCGTACCACGTGCAACTAACATCATTTCCATCACTTGAATGTCTATGTTTTTTCAACCTACCAATCACTAATCCAGAGCCTATGTCTCAGTTATCAAAATTATAAGATTGTTTTTACAGGTTATTTCAGAGTTCCATTACTCAAAATATTTCAAACAAATGTGCAACTATTATCTTCCACTTATGCAAAAGTCAAAAAGCATGGTTGATCATTATTATAACAACTGGGAGGTCCCATCTTTCCCCATTCGATAATATGCTAGCAGTGTATTTCACTCCATCAACTACATAGATAAGAGATTATCACCTACTTACTTCTGTGAATACTTAATTCACTATCATGTGACTGCACTTTGCATAGTCATGCTTATTTAGAATGATATTATACCACTAATTATTATCACAATTCTTTATATTAATATATTCACAAAGGGTTTCATTATCCCTTTTTTTAACATCATGATTAATTCTCAGAATATTGCCATAAGACTTTCCCAGAATATGTGAACTACCATCCTAAATTTATTTTATTACATTCCATTCAATTCTCCGTTTCTTATAAGCAACTACACCAACCAATCTCATTTTTGTGTAGATAAACTCATTATTATTTTTGAATTATCATGACTTTCCTTTAGTCACATAACTAGTGTGCGTAAATTATTATCTAATGCAGGCCTGACCTGTAGCAATGTCAAATGGGTGTCTAAGCATAATGACGAGCATGCTTTTAATAATCAAAGTCTCCAAATCAATGAATGTGTAAGAAGAAAATTGGGAATATATAAAGTTATAATCTTTTAGAGTTAACATAATTGGATTCTCCAACGCTGAAGTCAAAATCGAGAAAAAAATCAAAACATGAATTCCAACCCAGATCTCGACAGCTAGTTTACCACTTTCATTTATTCTATCATAAATTCAGTTGAGTTTCCACATCGTATTTCCAATCTGATAATCGTAGGGAAAGAAATCTTATCATTCGAAGTAGTGATGGATTTACCAAAATTCCCAAAAGAAAATATTAACTGGTTCGTGGTACAAAGCATGGTGGATTATTCCTTGCCACGTGTGAAAACCCTTCAATGTGAATCACGTCATCCCATAATTTCCTCACAGACGAAAAATAAATGTGGCTATTAATAATAATAATAATCATAAAAATAATTAATCAACAAATAATTAATAATTAGTTCAACTCCATGGTATCTAGCACTACAGAGTAGTTAAACCACTCACAACTACAATTTGAAGTAAGGTTTTAGCTCACCAACTGGCAGAAATAAGTAAATATGGTACAAGCCTAGCATGCTCATAGATTTCAGAACCTCTGGAACCAATGAAGTCTCCACCATCTTCATCCAGGAAAATCTTCTTTCCCTTCGAGAACCGGCAGGATTCCATCTTCCTCCATCTTCTTCCTCGCCTCCTCCAGGAATCGAAACTGAGACCTTCCCATCCCGGTTCTTGGAGGCATCGTTTTCCATCTCCCACGGTGTGGTTATATCATGGCATCATCATGGCCTCATCTTGATGCAGATATCACTCCATCCAGTCCCCTCACGTACAAGCTTAGTGCCTCATGTTCTCATCGAAAAGTTTCATTTCAAAAATTTTCACCGATCCTTCAACACTACAGATTAGAAAATATCCTTCATCCATTCTTGAAATCATACGTTCCAGCGCCTCGAACAGTTCCAATACAGACACAATTCTTCCTCTCAGCAAATTTGTCACCGGCTTTATGTAAGCAATAATTAAATAGCATGCACAGCTGTTCATAAACTGCGCGTGTAATATCGAAATATAAATTGTATCAGCAAGTCATCTTTCGATGATAAGGGCCTCGCCTATTCTCAAATGTTTTCTGCACAAAATATTCCATGTTGTAGCTCACATCTAAGGCTAGTTTCGATGGGCTAGTTCTTTCGTTATCAAGCCAATATGCGTTTGCACTATTTTACACGTTAGACTTGGCCGTCTGATACAGTAATCGCGCCCGGTATAACATCGGTAACTCGTAATTATATGGTCTCTCTGGACACCGATAAAATCATTCCCGGTATACGGCGACACTGAGACCTGTGGTGACACAGCACACACGGTCCTCCACGATCGCGATCAAATAACAAATCACTCACGCTCAGCTCGGTGGAGCACTGTCCCGTACGTGCACATAAAAGCCTATGTGTGTGCCTCGTCGAGTGAAAAGTCACCAAAACGCCGGGGATAAACACGTGGTCAGCGGCGATGCGCTCATGCGGCATGACGTCACTCAATCTTGTCATCTCGCCGCACACCGTTAACATGCGGGGTTGCCAATCCGT
Source organism: Meconema thalassinum (assembly GCA_946902985.2). NCBI lineage: Eukaryota > Metazoa > Arthropoda > Insecta > Orthoptera > Tettigoniidae > Meconema > Meconema thalassinum. The sequence continues at coordinate 639,022,898 of OX336389.2, forward strand.
GCTAATACTGGGGTAATATGTTGGGCACAGTAACTTCAAGTTCTCAATAATATTCTGTACTATTCTTTCACGGGCAATATCTCTCCTCGTTATCGACGACTGATGGCTCTCCTTCGGCCAAGCCTTTCTTCTCCCGTCGTTCTCTAAATATGCTGTAATGTTGTAAGGACGTATCGCGAAATAGGTCTACACTCGACCTGTCGAAGTAATGGAATGAATGTCCTGACTCTCTGCTGCTAGGCTCCTGAGTTCCAGAAATGGCGTCCCTAGGCTCTCACTCAATTTAATTTCTCTTATTTACAAATATCTCCTCGCAAAGGCATAAATGTCAAATTTCGTTTCGATAAATACATTTTATTTCTTATTCTCTTGCTATTGGATCGGTGAAATTGTTTATAATTTTCATTTTAAAATATAATAATATTTTATTCTTCAGCTTGGTAAATCAATCTGATTGGCTGTCGAGTTGTCATGCAGATTGCATTGTTCTAGGCTTCTAAATTAATGTCGTGTGCCGATATATCTTTCTCTCTCGTACAGAAGCGTGTCGCGTGTAAATCTCCCTTGTTGCCGAGGTCTCGGCCAATGAAACCGGTTCTTGACTGGCTAACTTCTAAATTGGTCATTTTCTAGTATCAATAAATCTGATTCTCTCTTGGTTAAAATAATATTCACAGAATCATTTCCATTCTTGCTTCTTACAAATGCTGTAATTTCCTCAAACAACTCGTCAATAGATTTCAATAACATCACAGAATGCTTATGTGTTTAAAAAGTTGCCCGAACTCCTACTTCATTTCCATGTTAAAATTGTCACGCAAGACGGTTCGATCCTCGCCTCATGCATTTCCTTACTGATACTAAATTCTAGTTCAGGTCCCCTTCTGACTCGTTAATGAAAGTATAACATAGACTTTCGTTAATCTTGGACTCAATTTCATGTATTGAACCGAATGTATTCATCTAATGGGCCCTGGGATAAAATCTTTTTAATTTTGAGTGATTGTATTTTCCAATGGGACGATTATCGTCAATCCTGACGATCCGATAACAGTTGTTTCCATAAACTCTTCCAACTTTGAAGGGTCAACGAAACAGACTCGAAAATTTTATATAGACATTTCTCAAAACATCAGCCTTAACTGGAATTCGTATTAAGACTAATTCTTCAACATTCAATGGTAAACTAAATTTTTTCCATGGACTCTCTTTAACCCTTTCTCAGCTTGTTTGTACGATGGTCTCTTGCTGACTCTATGCGTTGTTCCATCGATGGTTCCTCCTCTTCGGAATATTGAAAATCCCGTTCCACGGTCGAACTGGTTTTTCATCGTAATGTAGCATGACTGGAATCACTTGGGTACTCTCATGACGTGTGTTATTGATGCATGATTATAGGCATTTGTACTTAGAAGCCTCCAACATAACACTTTCAGTAGGATTCTTCTCTGTACTCTGAATTGAACTGAATATATAACTAATTTCTAGTCTGTCCATAGCCCCTTGAAATTCTGCAGAAGTGTACTGCGTTCCATGATCCGTCAGTAGTCTTTCTGGCTTTCCTTACTTAAGAATAATGTGTTTCTGTAGGTGATACAATACAGTCTTCTATGTGGCTTTCTGCATTGGGTTCAACATTACAATCTTAGAGAAAAATCCATATTGACTAGTGAGTATTGTTTATACGTTACACTTTTCAGTGTATGTCCGAAAATGTCCTGACAAAACAGTTGCAAAGGCTTAGTTGGGATAATCGCCTTCGGCCTTTTCTTCAATAGTTCCGATGCATACTTATTTTTCTGACATAGTCCACATGACCTGACTACCTCTGCAATTGAATCTCGTATGTTTATCCAGTAGAATTTCCCTTGTGCAGTACTGTACGTCTTATCTACACCTCTATGTCCAATGCGTTTTTGCACTAACCAAATAACTGGCACAATCAACTTCGGTGGAACCACAATTCTCACCTTAGTATGTTCGGCATTTACATATTTGCATACAATGTCATCTTCAATCAAATAATGCGAGGATCTCTTCCTTGTTTCCAGGTAGTTTTCATCTTCTATGGTCATTCTTCCTGACAGAAATCTATACATGTTCCTCAAAGGAGCGTGTCTTCTCTGGGTTAACGCTATCCTTCTTAACTTATCCAACGTTGCCTGGTCTTCGTCATCCGTCTCGACTACATGAATTTTCACGCTGCTCTCAGCAGTGGGATTTCTGAAAAGTATGTCTGCTAGCAAGTTGTCTTTCCTTGGCACATGCACAATCGTTGCATCAAATTGCTGTAGGTACATCGTCCATCGTGTCATACGATCACTTGATAAGTCTGACTTCAGCATGAATTCTAAAGCTTTGTGATCTGTTCTTATGATTATCTGGTGTCCAAGCAAAATTTTCTTCCATTGATGTAATGCATTTATGACTGCTAAGGCTTCCAACAATGTTGTAAACTAGTTGATTTCATGAGGACGCAATTATCTGCTATTGAAGGAAATGTAATGATTATTTCCTTCTTGGTCCTTTTGGTATAGGACTGCGCTGATTCCAACTTTTGAAGCATCTGTTTCTACGATGAATGAACGTTCGAAATCAGGATACTCCAATTTAATGTTGTTTCTGAGCATTTCCTTTGCCTGAATAAACGCATCCTCGGCGGCTTGGTCCCATTTCCACCTATTGTTTTTCTTTAATAGTTCATGGAGTGGAGCCATAATTTCAGAATAGCGAGGACAATGACTACTAAAAAATTGGCACAGCCCCACAAAACCTCGAATATCTCTCATCTTCGTTGGTTTTGGGAACTTTAGAATTGCCTCAATTTTATCCTCGTTTGAGTGATAACCAGATTGATCAATCGTGTGTCCTAGGAAATTTATCTTTTCCTGGAAGAAGTGACAGTTGTTTACAGTTACTTTTATGTTAACCTCTCTCAGGTTCTCAAATAGTTTCTTTAAATTCAGCAGGTGTTGCTCTGGTGTTTCTGACGAAATGATTAAATCATCCACGTAGCATATGACATTAGCTTTTACTTCATCACTTAGCTTGCTATCCAGTGCTCTTATCAAAGCAGGGCTTGAGTTAACCAGACCGAACGGTACCCTTTGATATATGTAACTAGTCTGATTAAATAAGAATCCCGTGTAGCATTTACTGTCTTCAATAAGCTCGATTTGATAGAAGAAAGCTGTCAAATCGATTACCGAGAACCAAGTCTTTCCTCTAAACTTCCTAAGTAGTTCTTTGATTTTAAGTGGAAGGTCAAATTCTTTTAGCAGTAAAAGGTTGATGCCCCTGGCATCTAGGCAAACCCTTAAACTTCCATCTGCTTTCTTCACTACAGTGATGGGGTTTAAATAAGGTGTGGGTTGTTTCCTTATTATTCCGTCTTTTCCCATGACTTTTATCAGTTCTGCCACCTCTGTTTGATACATCACTGGGATGGGGTACAATTTCTTCTGAAAGGTACATGACGAGCCTATTCCCAAAAGTCGACATCTGACATTTTTTTTTAAAGTAGATTTTTTGGATTTCATATTCCTCTTGGAGAAACCCATCAAATAGATGGTGGAAGATGTTCCAAAACACGTTAATTGTGGTTAAAAATCAATATTAAAATTTGACTTTATTTCCAAATCTCGACATTTGCCTTGTTTAATTATTTCCATAATCCGACATCTGCACTTCGTTCCTAAATGCGACATTCTGCATAAGAAAGTTGATGTAACTTCCAAATTGTGTTCCAATACTCGACATTTCTTTTGCTTTACTCCGAGGCAGTGTTTCCCACGAACTTTTGATTTTAGTACTTAGCAATGTCCCTGCCAATTAACTTCATAAGTGTTCCCGCCAAGTTTGTTCTAACGCGACAATGCACTGTTTCAACGCAGTATTTCTTGCCTATAGATAAACGAGGAGGAGATATTCGTAGCAAGTACAGTGAAAATAAAAGACTAGCTCTGAGCATTTTCATAGAGAAATTAAATGTTTTAGAGGACAAGTCAAGGTCGCCAGTATTTATCAAGTGAGCTGAATATTAGTAAATTGTGGAGAAGTTACAACCAGTCAGTATCAACTAAGCTACGAGTTAAGGCAGCTTACTTTAGGCATTATTTCTGTCGGACATATAATATTGGATTTGACACTCCAGCGACAGATGCTTGCTCAAAATGTTTGTTGATGAAAGCTAATCTGAAGCACTGCAAGATTCCTCAAGAAAAGAATAATATAATAACCGATTTAAGAGTACATAAATTAAGAGCACACGCGTTTTATGATGTTCTACGTAATCAGGAATATAATGAACTGATATTAAGTTTCGATTGCCAGAAAAATGTACCCCTTCCAAAATTTCCAGATCAAGCCACGTATTACTCCAGACAATTGTATGTGTACAATTTTACAATCTGTGTAGGAACATCGCGTGAGCGTCAAACTACACGAAACACCTCTATATACCAGTGGCTGGAATCTTCTCATCCAAAAGGATCTGACGAAATAGCTTCCTGTGTTTATGACAGACTTAATCATCTTGAACTGACAGGTATCACAAATGTTAATTTGGTTTCTGACGGCTGTGGGGGTCAAAATAAAAATAGTATCATGGTTGGAATGGTTTCCTATTGGCTGTATTATGACTCCCCCGCAGAAGTTAATGAAGTGGAGATGGTATTTCCCGTTGTAGGACACTCCTTCATACCCTCAGACCGAGTCTTCGGGAGAATTGAAAAGGAGATTAAAGTGCGAGACACTATTGTAAAACCAGACACCTACACTCAAATTATCATGCAGTTTGGCACAGTGAACACGCTAGGTGTCGATTGTCCGGTGTATGACTGGAAAGGTAGCGTCCAATCTTCCTTTAAAGCACCGGGGTCATGGCATTTCAGAATTCAATCCTGCAAGAGATTCGTGTTTAGGAAAGTAAAATCTTCTACTTTTCTTTGTGGAGAGCAAAATTATAGGAGTGACTTAACTGATTTTAAAGGAATAACTAAAAAGGGAAAAACGGTAACTTTCGAGAAAGTTCAGTTGCCTCTTGGAGTAGCCGTCAAAAAAGAGAAGATGAATGATGTGAACAAAATACTAACTTCACTACTGGGTAGAGTGGAAAAATAATGAAGAACTTCAATATTATAAGAAAGTCATGGATCCAGAAGACGTGACAGTTGATGTGGAAGACGATCTTGCTTGTGAACCCCAGGAGGAGGATGACGACTTGAGAATCTAATCTGTGTGACTTATTGCCCCTTGTGTATTATTTTGTTACCGCATACTATTTTTTATCTAATTTGCTGGAAACTTGTGTTCACTGTAAATTTTGTGTATCTTAAATTAGCAGTGCATAACAACATTATGTGACTTAAAATGCTTGTTAAGCAAAATCCATGTTTTATTCCAAAACTCGTCATATGCTTGAAGATCGTTCCAAAATACGATTTTCCATTAACGTACTTCCAAAATCCGACATCTGCGAATTTTAATGCTAAATATTTCCTAAACGCATTGCTGAATCTACCTCTGGACCTATTTTTTAACTTTATGTTATGTTTATGTTAGAGTTTGTACCAAGAATAACATAATATTTCCTGAATTTTACCGATTAAGCATTTTTTTTCGTTTTTCTTAATAACTTAAAAAATGCACATGTCGACTTTTGGAAATAGGCTCCTCATATTATCTATGAGCTTGATCTGATATTTAAATCATTTTATTAATCCTGGCTTGTCATCGAATACATCGGCATAATCTAGGATTAATCCTTCAGTTTTTCTTGGTAATCTTCAAAATTGTCAATCTTCAGTCCATAGTGACCTGGTTTTTCTGATTAAATTTCCATAATTATTATTTCCAAGTTCTCTTCTGTTTTTTCATTTTCTATGAGGTACTCATTTTCCTGTTCTTCTGAGTTTTCTGTCTCAATATTCCTTTCGTTGAATTTAATTATTTTATCTCTTAGATCAATAACTGCTCCTGTTTAGTTATGAAGTCTATCCCTAGTATTGCATCAAAACTTATCTTATTTAAGACAATAAATATCTGCTCATATACGTGATTATTTATAGTAAACTCCATCAGCACTTGTATTTTAAATGTCATCGTTTTATAACAAGAGTTTAGTGCTTTTCAGTCGGTCAACACGAATGTACCCAAAAGAGATGGGTTATGCCCTAATCCTGAAATAAATTACATGAGATTAATAAAACACTAGGATGACCAGTTTCGATCGTCAAGCGATCATCATCAGATCCAATACACTTAGGCTATAAAATCTATGTTTGAAATACAGGTGAAAATATTTACAATATGTACAATTATTTAGTTGCAGTATTGGTACTGCAACTGTCAGTGTATGCTAAACGCAGAGGCAGTATTAAAGGTGCCGGGACGTCCTCATAAGACCGTCAACGCTTAGTTCGAATGGGTTATGCTCCACGCGTGGCGAGGACTAATCCACGGTCTTTAATAGTTGTAGATCCACCTCATTCAATAACATACATCTTATCTAGGTTGGCAACACCTCACATATACACATCGCGATCACTCCCCACAGCACGTAGGGACAGGGGGGGGAAGGCAGGGAAAAACCAGTCGTTAAGATAACCACCGCAGTCGACCGCACAGCGAGTTCAAGTGAGCACGGAAACTGCGAATAGCTGTAGTACAGAAGACAATCAGATAAGTAGTTAGCCTAAAAAAAATTATAGTTTAACCATAGTTTACAACCATATAATCTCTCTAAAGTACAATCTCCGGATAGCCATCACCATTTAGCATTTCACCTAACATATATACTGCGTTTAGCATACACTGACAGTTGCAGTACCAATACTGCAACTAAATAATTGTACATATTGTAAATATTTTCACCTGTATTTCAAACATAGATTTTATAGCCTAAGTGTATTGGATCTGATGATGATCGCTTGACGATCGAAACTGGTCATCCTAGTGTTTTATTAATCTCATGTAATTTATTTCAGGATTAGGGCATAACCCATCTCTTTTGGGTACATTCGTGTTGACCGACTGAAAAGCACTAAACTCTTGTTTACTAAGGCAACACTGAAAATATGGCTTCAAACACCACAATCATCGTTTTATAATTAAATACACCTCGTACATTCATGGATGAAACTGGCATTGCTACGATTGGCTTTCCATTCTTCAGTCTACTATAACAATTCTCTGACAATATCGAAGCAGTAGCACCTGTGTCTAAAAGCGTCATCAAACTCTTTCCTTCTGTAACAATTTGAAGATTGGGTAATCTTGCTACCCTTCCTTTCTCGGGCTCCTCTTTTTCCTATAGTAGGTCTTCATCTGTCACCTGTTAAAGCTCATTAATGGCGATCTCATTCCGTAATGTTGTGAATCGATCTTCTCCTCCTACTTGCTTTATCCAAACGAAGTTTTTTTTGTACCCCGCCTAGGTCCTGTTCCTGCCCTTGCCTACTTGTTGAGGGCTGGGGTTCAACATTCTCCTGACTTTGAGAATTTCTCTCCTCCTTCCTTCTTAAATTCTTTAGATATTCCTGACTTTCTCTGTCCCTGTCCCGGTAATACCTCTGAACATTATTGTTGTCACGCCAACCTCTAATTTGCGTTTGTTGTTGTTGTATCTGTGACCGTTGTTGCTGTTGTTGCCTGGCGAAGTTAATGTCCAGTTCTTGTACCGGCGATATCCTTCCCCATTTGTCCTGTTATCTCTATTATAATAGCCATTTCTCCTGAAATCGTTATTATGATGGTAACCTGTCCTCCTCTGTCTGTTATTCCAGAACCTGTTCTGATATGGCCTTCCCTCTCTAGGTCGCCTATATCCTGGCTCATACCTATCTCTCCCGTAATAATTCGTTCTTTTAGGACCTATTCTATCCTGGTTTCTCTCAGTTTGTTGAGTCTAATACTGTGTGAACATCACGAATCTCTTGTCTATGCCTACTATTACTGTTAGTGTGAGGGGTGTTTGACACTGTACTTGTATGGTCTAGCCTTCGTAAAATTTCAGCCATACTCTCGAGTGTTGTTATATCTGCAGAAATTAGGTGCTTCCTTACCTCAGTAGGTAACTGTCGTGAAAATGCGTGGACTAGTTCCGACTCTGCCAATAGTGGCTGAAGGTATTGGAGACGGGCGAGCTGACTCGTTAAGAAGCTTGCATAACGGGTTGGAACTGAATATGCATATTTCTTTGAATAAATCTCTGCTCTGATGTCCTGTTGCAGTTCTTTACTCCAGAACCTCTTCTGTAGCTCGTCTGCAAACTCTGCAAAATTGTGGTAAGTATACCCTAATGCGCGATGCTAAATTAAGGCTTCGGATTCGAGAAATTTTTCCACTAGTCTCATTTCTCTATCTCTAGGTATCCAGTTATCATCAAGATAGCACCTCATATCGCGTAGGAATCCTACAGCAGTGATATTCCCAACACCAGTAAAACGTGTAGGCTTGTCATCAATGTTTTTAAGCACAAAGACGTTCTGATTACCTCGATTACCTCCTTGGTCATATATTCCTCCCATGCCAACATATTCCCTGTGAATACGTTCTGTTTCTGACGTTACATTTGGTCTAAAATGTATACGGCTAGCTATGCTTCCTCTATTGTCTTCAACTCTATCTAGTCTTATTTCGAATTTCCCTAGTTCTACTCTCAAGTTTTCATCTCGCTCCTTAAAGAAGTCGACCAAGTCTTGCCTCAAATCTTCTCGTACTTCATTCCAGAAACCTGTAGTATTGCTCGGTTCTCTAATCGTGAGTGATATAATTTTGTCACTATTTTCTAGCATTTCTTTCTCCTGATTGGACTGAATTTTAGCTAGTTCTACATTTATGTCAACTACTGTGCGTATATATAATTGTAATTCTTCCGTTTTATCCAAATCTGCTTTACTTACAATCTCGTTAAGAGTGGTAACGCTCGATTCCTGTACACTATCAATACGCTTTTTCATTCTTCCTTCATAGTTGCCATGTTAACATTAGCGCTTAGTTCTATGTTCTTAACATCTTTAATAATTTTGGCATGCAATTCTATAATATATTCCCGATTCCAATTCAATACCTCCTCCTTCAATTCTTTCACAGATTTAGTAATACATGTTGCATTATCAATGTTAATACCCTTTTCAATTATTTATTTTGATCTGCCAACTTACTCTGTAGATCTCCTACAGTACCACTAAGGTTATTCAGCTGGTCGGTAATTCTCTCCTGGGAACCTGAAATGTGTTCATGCGGTTGTTTTTTTCTGAATTTATAGTGTCTATGCTTTTCTGTATCTTTTCCTGTAAAGCTATTATGTTCTCACTACTTTCTATTTTAGCTTCTACTACTTTCCTGGTAACTTCAGCTCTAAGGGATCCTATCTCTAATTTGGTGGAGGACACATCATCTTTTACTCTATCGGAAGCTCTTTTGGTCTCTTCCAAGGCTTTCATACTTTCATTCTGCGCTAGTGTACTCTCCTCCTTGGCTAACCTACTCTGTTCCTGAGCTAGTCTACCTTCTTCTTGGGCTTTCTGTAAGGCTTTTTTATCTCTTCCTGAGTTAACCTAGCCTCCTCTTGTGTCATTCTAGTCTCTTCCTGAGTTTTGTGTAGGGTTTTCCTAATCTGATCTTGTGATTTCCTAGACTCCTCCTGTGCCTTTCTAGTCTCTTCCTGCGCCTTTTCCAGGGCTTTTCTAGCCTCCTTCTGAGCCTTCCTAGCCTTTTCCTGGATTTTCCAATCTTCATCTCGTCCCTTTTCCTGAGTTAAACTATCTTCTTCTCGTGCCTTTTCCGGAGCTTTTCTAAACTAATTGTGGGCTCTTTTGCACTTCCTGCACTAAGGTAATGCCTGACTTAGTTAGGGACTGGACTACAGTTAACTCTGCCTTCACTTCAGATTTAGCTGTAGCAGCTGACTCTTTTATTTCTTTCTCAATTTGCTTTGTGTTTTCATGTGTTAACTTATGCAAGGAGTTAATTGGACTTGGTTCTCCAGTATCTTTCTAACATTGATTGATCAACGTCAAATCGTGTGACGACATAATTCTTCTTCTCTTCTTAAAATAGGAAGCATCGTCTACACCAATGTTGCGGATTTCCAGAGTGGACAACATAATACATTTTATAAACAGTGGAATACATCAATAATAATTAACCCCCTTAATTTAACGTCAGATCTTAGTCTACGATCCTACCTAATCGTGATCTACTATACTGATCTTACTTCACCCTATGCAATTTATTTTACATCAACATGAATTTTTATTTTACTTTACAATAACGTGAACAAAATGTCTTTAGCAGGTTTAACAAACATGCCTCTCAACTTTATCATAGTCCTCTAATTGGTTAATGTCTATCCACTTCGACAAATTCCAAATTTGGGATCGGCAGTATAAACCTCAAAACGTTTCTATGTCCCACGAAATGTCTCGACATAGTCGATGCCCCACGGGTACTACCTATATGTACCCGAATTCCGCATAGCCACAACCCATGATCCTCTGAGATGGTAAGGATTGCAGGTACGTTGATGCCCAAATAGATAAACCAACACTTCCCTACTAAGTGATTAACTAGGAAACTCTCGGTGCAAACCGGCCATACAATAGTACAACTAACTAGTTACTTACAGGATCCTAATAATGAAAAAATGGTAGGACAAGGATCTTGGAACTCGAGGGTGAACGGTTAAAATAAGTCGAAGTGGGCGCCTGTATCTAACTAGTAGTACTATCATATGTCGATTATTAAATGAGAAGATTATCAGTTACTATAAAAATGGACAAACAAACTAAAAAGTGCTTGTAATGTTAATTCAAATGAGGACACAACAAAATCTGTCCCTAACACAAATAACTTAGTTTCAAAACTTAAAATAATGTTAAATAAAATTAGATAGATCTTCTATCTTCGATTAATTCCTATACAGAAGGAATTCGGGACTCCACTCAAGTCCTCCTCATCATAATAAAAACTTTCACTGTAAGAAAATCCAAACGTGTACTTTTAATTATTAATCTTGTTAAAATGCTTGTTGCACAGTCTGTAGTAATCAGCTGTAACTTGACAAATCTCTTAAATGTCGCTATTAACATTGTTTTTCCCTACATAATACACTTATATTCGCTGTTCAACAAATCTAAATTATTATGAATTATTAAAATTATTAATTTATTATTGTTTTACACTATTTACAAAGTTAGACTATCGCGTCCAGCACGATATTCTGCCTTAATTTCTTTAATATCTTCCATGATCTTTCTCTCACCTTCGTTATTATTCTTATAAAGTCTTTCTTTCGATACATTTCACAACAAATGGTTACCTTCTTTGAATATCTTTAGTTCTGTCCAATATAACCTTCCTAGCAAGCAATGAAGTTAATTACGGTTCTATTTTTTAAATTCCTATTAATAAATCTGATAACGTTGAAGTACAATGCTAGACTACCTCAATATACAAAAATGAAACTCGTGGTTCGTGGTATTAATCCTCACTGACATAATTCATCTCAAAATACACATATTTGTTTCATAAACTTCACTTATATACTGTACAGAACGTTGCCTCGTTGCAATTACTTAATACCTTCTTATACTGGTAAACAAGTCTTCTATATAGCGTCTAAAATACGCTCACATTTCCATTATTACATTTCCTTTCCTTTCGACAATGATTCACGGTATTGCAATAATATAAGCCCATCTCTATACATTCTCAAAATGTATGAGATTTAGTGATTCTACTCAATAAACACAGGAACGTGATATATCTTTCATGATACACACTAACAAACTCCTCTAACAATAATACGTATTCTTCGTGCCGTATATAATTCAATACTTGTTCTGTTCACGTACTTATTGTTTTCTGTACGACTTCCTACACCCCTGTAGTTTCATTGTTTCGCTCATGTCTTTCATACTTCAAATTCAACCACGTTACAATAAAATATAAACCTTCTTTGATTATAGTCTGCATGTCTTCGTATTTAATAATAATAAAATCATATCCTCCCTTCCTGGTAATACTCAATGAATTGATATTCATATTTACTCATATATTGACTTCACAGTGACAACAGGTTGATGTACAAATCACACCTTGCCTTTCTTCGCAATTATATGTTCATTAACATTGTTATACTTATAATAACTCCAAAAATGAGTTATATATTCCCTGTGGTATCACCTTGACTTACTCGTCAACAATGTGATCCTATTTCCTTTCTATATCATTCGTTTTAATAGCATTAGACTGTTACAAATTCTTGTTTCCTTAAATATTGAGTTATATATTCATTATACTTCCTTGAAGTACTTTCCAAGTATTTGTATATGTTCTATAGCTTAACAAATCAATATAAAAAGCAACATAATTTCTCTACGCATTCTATCGATGCATTCAATCCACGCATTCTATCGACGCATTCCACTCATATAAAACGGATTCGTTTAAAATGGTAGAATTATAAAACGTATATGCAAAAATCAATTATCTAATATCAAAATCTGAAATATCATTTCTATACGTCAAAATCGACAGTCGCTGACGTGAACAGAATTTATTTTTAAATATACATAAAACTGACAACATAATAACGTGAGTTATAAATGGTTATATCTACTTAAAAATGTTGGTCACATCTGAAATATGCCCCTAATATGGCAAACTACTGAATATAGGACACACTTTCATCTACCTTAAGCTGCGTTGATCATGCGATAACCCCTGCTGTTATTTGAAAGTTGAGCGATTGCATTACCAACGAAACGTGGCTGGCATACCCGCTGATGTAGCGGTATCTAGCGCGTGCTGGCAGCAAGCGAACAGATGGGCGGCCTCAATCCTCCGTGCGGCCGACTCCATTGCTGGGATCGGCTCTGCTCATCTGGTCTTCCATCTTCTCGACTAAACAGTCTCGAATCTCGTTCGTTTCCGAGCTAGATAGCTCTGTCGAATACTCTCTTCTAACGGCTCCTCTCTCGTGGTAATGCATTGAAATCGCAGCTGAAGTGTTTATGCTTTGAGATTTCCATGTTGGTAGTGGAAACTCATGTAGTTGCATTATTGGTGATTTCAGATAATTGCTGTTGGTGTTGCAGTGGTAATAGGTAGAAACCATGGTTGTATGGTCCACTCTGGATTCTACGCAATTGATGTAGATTAACTTCCCTCCATAGTAGGTTAGTAACTCATGAAGACTTCGAATGTAGATTCAATATAACAATGTCCCCACTGACTCGAGTATATTAACATCATGTAATATTTCTTAATATACTGTTGAAATGTACTTGTTATATCGTTTAATGCGTTGTAGTATTCTCTCATATAATGTTTGCAGTATTTCTGTGGACGTTCTGAAGAATGTTTCTTATAAATGTCGTAAGATTCTATTCTGTATTTTCCCCGTTAACCGGCAGTGAAATGGATGACCCTGCGAAAACATCGCAATTCATGCCGATGACACAATTCGTATATCACATAAAGAACAAAGATGATTGAGCTCTGGGTTTGAATATAAAAAAAATTGCCGGTGGATACGAAAACTCAAGTAGTCTCAAGGGTGGTTAACAGGATGCATGTGTAAGAGGTTAAATCAACCCACTCCCAAACCTAAATCAACGCAATAGCACAACAGAAATCAGAAGATAAGCATAATTAATAAGATAAAATAGGTATCCATTTATTGGGCAACTCATCGACCAACACATAAAAATAGAAATCCCAAATAAGCCTATCTAGCCTCGAAGATTCAAACTAAATTAAAGCTTGATGTGGATCGATGTAAAGGAAAAATATTTAGAGTCCAAATAAAAAGAAAGTTTTAAAGGGTCAACGAATCTCCTTTGTCTTATCGTTTGATATAAATAAAATTAGGAGATACTCGAAGGAAATAAAATAGAAACAGATTAGATTTAGTCACATTTGACTATCAAAATCAACTAAACACGCTAACTGTCCATCAGGCGGTGTCCTAGATCAGTAATATATTCACTCACTTGAGTTTATAATGAAAGAAAAGTTGAATAAATAGCTTGCCTAAAAATAATAGTATAGATCTTCGTTCTAACTAATGAGGGAAAAAATCAAATATATTTATCCACCAATTACCAATTACAATTATTGCTGAAGCAATATAGGTCCTACTTGACAACTAGATTAATGTTGAAGTCAGTATTTATACTTATCGTACAAAGTGCAACTAACATCATTTCCATCACTTGAATGTCTATGTTTTTCCAACCTACCAATCACTCATCCAGGGCCTATGTCTCAGTTATCAAAATTTTAAAATTGTTTTTACAGGTTATTTCAGAGTGTCATTATTCACAATACTTCAAACAAATGTGCAACTATTATCTTCCATTTATGCAAAAGTCAAAAATCATGGTTGATCATGATATAACAACTGGGAGTACCCATCTTTCCCCATTCGATGGTATGCTAGCATTGTATTTCACTCCATCAATTACATAGTGGTTTGATTATCGCCTGCTTACTGCTGTGAATACTTAATTCACCATCATCTGACTGCACCTTGCATAGTCATGCTTATTTAGAATGATAATGTACCACTAATTATTATTACAATTTTGTATATTAATTTAATCACAAAGGGTTTCATTATCCTTTTTTAACATCATGATTAATTCTCAGAATATTGACATAAGACGTTCCCAGAATATGTGAACTACCAACCTAAATTTATTTTATTCCATTCCATTCAATTCTCCCTATTTTAAAAACAACTACACCAACCAATCTCATTTTTTGTGTAGATAAACTCATTATTATCTTTTAATTATCATGACATTCCTTTTAGTCACATAACTACTGTGCGTAAATTATTATCTCATGCAGGCCTGACCTGTAGCAATGTCAAATGGATAAGTGTCTAAGCATTATGCGAGCATGCTTTTAATAATCAAAGTCTCCAAATCAATGAATGTGGAAGAAGAAAACTGGGAATACTTTAAGTTATATTCTTTTAGAGTTCACATAATTAGATTCTCCAACGCTGAAGTCAAACTCGAGAAAAAAATCAAAACATGAATTCCACCCTAGCTCTCGACAGCTAGTATATCACCTTCATTTATTCTATCATAAATTCAGTTGAGTTTCCACATCGTATTTCCAATCTTATAATCGCAGAGAAAAAACTTATCATTCGAAGTAGTGATGGATTTACCAAGATTCCCAAAAGAAAGTATTAACTGGTTCGTGGTACAAAGCATGGTGGATTATTCCTTGCCACGTGTGATAACCCTTCAATGTGAATCACTTCATCACATAATTTCCTCACAGACGAAAAATAAATGTGGCTATTAATAATAATAATAATCATAAAAATAATTAATCAACAAATAATTAATAATTAGTTCAACTCCATGGTATCTAGCACTACAGAGTAGTTAAACCACTCACAACTACAAATTGAAGTAAGGTTTTAACTCACCAACGGGCAGAAATAAGAAAATATGGTACGAGCCTAGCATGCTCATAGAATACAGAACCTCCTGAACCAATGAAGTCTCCTCCATCTTCATCCAGGTAAATCTTCTTCCCATTCGAGAACCATCTTCATCCTCGCCTCCTCCAGGAATCGAAACTGAGACCTTCCCATCCCGGTTCTTGGTGGCATCGTTTTCCATCTCCCACGGTGTGGTTATATCATGGCATCATCATGGCCTCATCTTGATGCAGATATCACTCCATCCAGTCCCCTCACGTACAAGCTTAGTGCCTCATTTTCTCATCGAAAAGTTCCATTTCAAAAATTTTCACCGATCCTTCAACACTACAGGTTATAAAATATCCTTCTTCCATTCTTGAAATCATACGTTCCCGCGCCTCGAACAGTTCCAATGCAGACACAATTCTTCCTCTCAGCAAATTTGTCACCGGCTCTATGTAAGCAATAATTTAATAGCATTCACAGCTGTTCATAAACTGCGCGTGTATTATCGAAATATAAATTGTATCAGCAAGTCCTCCTTCGATGATAAGGGCCTCGCCTATTCTCAAATGTTTTCTGCACAAAATATTCCATGTTGTAGCTCACATCTAAGGCTAGTTGCGATGGGCTAGTTCTTTCGTTATCAAGCCAATATGCGTTTGCACTATTAGTAGTGGTTTTGTGTGGGTATTAGCACCACCTCCACCTCCCCACCTCACAAGATGGCGGCGGCGCGATATCTCTCGAACGCATGGTCGGATTTTGACTAATGAGGTGTCGTTGAACTCGGGCTGACACCCCCTTTCCTATGGACAACCCCAAAAATAAAACCCACCCCTACTAGGGGGTTAAATTGTCTTTTTTTAGAAAATCTCGCTTTCCAATTGCAACATGTGAGAGTTTAAATGCCAATATGGAATGAAACGTTGTTCTACACATGAGACATGTGTGCGGTGGAAAGCCACTATGAATTAGCATGCCCACTCATGGCTTTTGAAGAGGGTGGGGGAGCGGTTCCCTGTGGACGGGTCCTTGTTGACAGGTCATGGTTGATAGGTCATTGTGGATGAGTCTGTGTGGACAAGTCCTTGTGGACAAGTCCTTGTGGACGAGTCCTTGTGGACAGGTCCTTATGGACAAGTCCTTGTGGACGAGTCCTTGTGGACGAGTCCCTTTGGACTGATCCCTTTGGACGGGTCCCTTTGGCCTGGACAAGCCCATGAATTTATTTAAATTATGTCAAAGGGCCTAACTACATTTTGCATGTAAAGCAGTGTGTTGAACTGACGTTGTTCACTAATCCCCCACTACTATAATGTAATACCGATATGAAAGGAAAGTGATGAAATACATGTGAACATACAAGGGATCTAACTTGGTGGATGGATGTGTTCTAACGAGTCATTTGTAGTTGAAAGAGATGTTCATAAAATGTTAAAAGTGTGGAGATGGTATTGAACCCGCTGAGCTAACGTTCATGTGATATTTTTCACGACAGCACATTTATGATGGGATGTACTACCTTTGAACACACCCAGAAAGCTACGAGAAGCTGAGAGCTTATACAATTCTCTTTGAAGTAGCGGAGAATCGCGCTTTCGACTTTGGTGAAGTCTGCTAATTAATTATCTGAGGTCTTATTAATCATTTTTATCTTTCCACGAGACTCAGAATATTCCATTTCGTCATTCAGTATTATTGAAACATTTTGGAGAATGTTTTTTCACTTTAAGGTAAGGTAATATCATTGCAGATACGCAAACAGGAATGTAAGTAGTCGCTCAACGACTTAGTTTGACGACTTGCTTCCACGGCACTACGTCTGGAGAATCCGCCCTGTGTAGGCGTGTAATTATATCCGTCGCATTAGACGTGGCAAACAGTCCGCTTTTCAGCGTGGAAATCATTATCAGGTGCCATCGAGCCCAACTGAACTACAAATCACTGTTGTTGATGTGCAGTGATCAACACAAATTGTATAGTGAATTATATGGCAAGTATTGTGAAATTTACGACATTTCTGTAGCACCACATTTTTTTCACCCACGTGTTTGTGGAGGGCCGAGAGCCTGGTGCGAAAATATACAGGTAAATGTGAAATTATTACTTTGAACAAGTGTGATTATAAAAGTACATTATACACTGATTGCTACGGTGAATTTATCTATAAAAACGACGCCCATTTCACGGATGCCACGTGATAGAAAAATTAGCGTCTGTACACGTGTAGAACCGCAGAACAGTGCATGGCCATTTATCATTTACATCTGCAAAGTGTAGAGGCTGTGTTACCAGTTATATTTAAAGCCTGTGATATCTGCGAGGAATGCTGTAATTTTCAAGTGATAATAATGAACTACTACAAGTCTTATTCTACCGCCCACGTGGTAAACTTATTCAACACAATGTTCGAGACCGAGACCATGGGCTAATACCATTATGGTATGAGGGAGATGTCTCGGATGGGACCAGCTTGATTATGGAACTTCTAGAACATCGAACGAGAAGGAAGGAACCGAGGATGCCTTTCCTAGGCATGTCCAGTCCATTCACGAGGTCAACTACAGGGACAGACCGAACCCTGGTCTTTGGGAGAGCCCGGATGGAAGTTCTGATGAGGACGATGCCAATCCTGAAAGCCAGAGGTGCTTTTGTTCAACCCTTGTTGTTGGACAGAGAGCTAAGTGTGGGCTCCTTCATATCGTGAGTTTTGTACAACCCTTCCTTGTTCTAGTTTCTGGTGGTATAGTTGGATTAGTGTAGTTTGTGAACCAACCGAACTTAGTGACAGCCATTTCATAGGTAGGGAATATAATTTAGCCTAATTAGATGTCATTTATCTACAGTGATTGAGAGTCACCCTTGGGTCTGACATTTTGATCAACCCTGGTGCAGCTTGATGGACGTCATAGGACGCCAATTTCTGCCTATTGCTAAACGTGACTGTAGTCATTTTGAGGCTACTTTGTTTAACCCTATCTGGGGTGATTTTTCCAGTCTTTGCAGACTAGTTATGGCAATCTGATGCCATAGTTATATTTCTTTAACTGCATTTTTTGCAGCCAGTCAATGTTACACCCCTGACTTCGTTAGAGTAGTCGTATCATTTGGGTAATCGACTGTAATTATCAGTTTTGTAACTGCATTATATTTCATTAGAGATGAGCTCTGATAGCCATCCAGGTCATGTGTGACCTTATAAGTAGAAGGGACGTTTTGTCGTTGTCTAGCATCGAACCCAGTTCCCAACGTATCATTAAGCAGATCCAGTAGAGAGTAGTATTTGCGGCACAATTATTATTTTGTTGTGTCAAGTGTGATGACACGTGTTTATTTGATGTGTGATACAAATCAGAAATAGAGTATTTTATCTTTGAGAGCAGAGAGCTCCAGTAATGTGTGACATTGCTACCCTTTAAACGTCTTTGATGTTAAAGACAGAGTTATATGATTGTATTCAGATTTATAGCGTGCTTTTTATGCACATATTCTTCGAGGTTTATAACCTATGGTAAAGGTTTTATGATGAGGCCAGTTCTACAGTTATTATCTTGCTTAAATTGCCGGCCTAGTTAGTGTGTTGTGTCATACAGCGCAGGAATCTTGTAGCCTGCGGCGACACGAACTGGTTTTGTGACTCAGCGCCCGTGTGAGAGCGCATGCTTCTGAGTGAGACAAACTGATATTAACATAGGACAGAATGCATTTAGCATTCACTTTCCCTTTCATTGCAATTGTAGCTCATGGAACCCAGTGTCCATTCTTGTATCTGATCATATGTTCTGTAGATTGTCATTTGTTAGTTAAACGCTGTTGCGTACCGTTGTGTTTGACGAGTTCAGTTATGTCAGGTTTTCTCTAGTACGTTGTAGGCTAGCCCCGCTAGGGAGGTTTTTCATGTATGAAGGTATTTTTGTGTACCATGTCCGGGACTGTTCCCGTGGACCAGATATCTAGGGAGGGTAACTGATTGTGTCCAGGCCCATCCCAGAGTTATTGAACGCGAGCTCTGCGCCACTGGTAACTTGCGTTATTGTGTGTCCGAGTTGTTATTGGTCGTTGATTGTATTCCGACTTTTGAGTCGAGGCTTTTTGGCAGAGATGATCTCAAGGGAGACACTCCGTGCCCAGGCTTGTCAGTATTATTCGCCATAAACCAACGATAACCTAAACCGACATCTTAATAATAAAACACATAATTGTGATAAACAAAGCTAACTAACGAATTCTTTCTGCTTAACCTTGTTCATTTGCATTTGGAACCTGCTGACATAGCCATGCTAATGAAGGTATTTCCTGGAGGAAATGACTTGAGGACAGCTGACACTTTTTGTTGCGACTGAAGCTTGCTCGAACCTTGAGTTCGTAGCTGGTGGAGCGCAGGCCATACGATGTTAGACGTAGTCTTTACTACGCAGTCGTCACCGTAATTACACACATTAGATGACTATGGCTTACAAACAGTAAACCAAGGTGCAGGCAGGCATTCGAATAAAACTGTGGTCTCTTATTTATTTAATGATGTAAAAGTGTATGAATCCTCTATGTTACCCATTTGTGTGGTGATTAGCACTTAGATCATAAGAATGACTTAGATGTTTTTTTTCTATGGCTGGTCACTTAGCTTTGAATGTAATTGTTTGTTATTACGGACGTCACCGCCGTAAATTTTGTTACTAATTGATAGGACTTAGCTAGATGAATTAACGTTAAATGTAAATGCGGAGATGGTATCCTCCTAACTTAGATTTGTTTTGCTACCCTGTTAAATGTAAATTCTGATAATAGCTTGATATTGTAACTTGACCTAGGGATTTGCGTCGTACCATTTTCCTAGTGTTGCTGTTGTTGCTTTATTATTGTGAGACAGATCTTTCGCGAGGGTTTACTGTAACTTCCCAGGTAGGGACCTGCTCTTTATTTTTGATTATTTATTAGCTTGCGGATCCCCGATAGAAACCCTCCGAACTAGGATAGGGGTGTGTAAAATTTACAATAAATTTTCACGGTGTTTTACGTAAGTCTGGATGTTTCTTTTCTCAGTCTAGTTTTTAAGGTGAACCTTTCCTTAGGCAGTCTATGACCTTCGTCACCATGTACCACGATCCACTTTGACTACAGTTTCTCGTGCCGCTTTGGCCTATTTGGAACTTCACCTGATCCTCACGGCAGTAAGGTCCGACGGATGAGATGTTAGGGAAGTCATTGCGGTTGTTGGCTATCCTGGCAGCTCCTCTGACGGGCTCATGAACTAAAATTTAAAATGGCGCCCAACTCATGTGCCGACGTTAACGTGGTGACCGTCAGTTCCATGTTATTTAAGAGGATCTTAAAGTTGATTAATGGTAAATTGACCGGACTGTGACGAACTTAGAAAGTCGTACTACAGATCAATTAACCGCATGGCATTCATGTTTGATACAAGTCCATGGGGTGAGGCTTTTTTGTTAGATAAATGATGGATAGGATTTTCTTTGATGATGCCTCATCCTGAGTAAATGTAATACTTTGCTTTGCTCGCCGTTGTCTTTGTAAATGTAGAAGCACTTAGTTTGCATACTCCAGCTGTACCCGTGATGTTTATTTAAATGAAACAAGCTTTATACCACCAAGTAACTAATCATAGCTGTAAGTTCCATTAGAGATTGATCCCTCTCTTTCTCAAATAATTTTCTTGTCATGGATGAGGAAACAATTCGACGTGTGTTTGGGGAGATGATGGCAGGTGTCAATGCCAATCTCCAGCAGATAACTGCTGACTTAGGTGAAGTCAGAGGTGACTTAGGTGAGAATACCCAAACTGTCAACACCGTAAGTGGTCATGTGGACCAAGTTAGACAGGATTTAGAAGTTAACACCCAGTCAATCAATAATGTCCGAGGTGATTTAGAGGTTAACACCCGATCGATAAATATTGTAAGTGGTCATGTGGACCAAGTTAGACAGGATCTTGAGATCAACACACAGTCAATCAATAATGTTAGGGCTGATCTAACGCAGGTCAGGGCCGACATGGATACTTATAGAGTAGAGGCTGGGAATGATTTTACGGCAGGTTTAGCAGCTGTTAGAGTTGATGTTATACGACACCATCATGAGGCTAACCAGCGTATAGATAGTTTAACTGATCAG
This sequence comes from Meconema thalassinum, assembly GCA_946902985.2. Taxonomy (NCBI): domain Eukaryota; kingdom Metazoa; phylum Arthropoda; class Insecta; order Orthoptera; family Tettigoniidae; genus Meconema; species Meconema thalassinum. Next base: position 639,044,487 of record OX336389.2, read on the forward strand.
ATGAATAGAGCTAGGGAGGACGTGCAGACCCGATTAGAGGAACACACCGCTCAGATCCAGACAACGATTAACAGAGTCCAGATTGATATGAGGGCCGACTTGGAGCACACTCGAGAAGAATTCGGAACTCGTTTAACTCACGTCGAGGGATTCATGGACAACGTCAAGAAGGACATGGCGACCATGAATATAGGACTCATACTGATGAGAGGTGCAGCGAACGCAGTCAACAACAACGTCAAGACGATCGTCGATGGTATGATCGAGGTCAAGGACGAGTTGAACACAAATAGAAAGAATATTGCGGAATTAACTGAGACAGTAACAGGGCTACGTGAAACGATTGATGTTCATCGAGAAGAGAATAAGATCGACGTCATGATGTTGAGGGGTGACCTCAATGAACATAAGACCACTATGGAGGCAAAGGTAGCCGAGGTCAAAGATGACGTTGGTAGGATCCAGGACAACATGTCAAAAGTCGAGGAAGAAATCGATTCCCTACAGAAACGATTCGAGGAAATCGCGATAACCGAGAGGTTAGACCTCAGTTATAACTTGAGGACGGCTATTCGCGAAGTCGACACCAACCTCAAAGGCAAAGTTGAAAGAATAGAATTGCAGCTCAACGATCTGGGGAATAAGGTCGCAGCTAAGACCATCCCAGGGCTCGAAGTTATCGAGAGACGTCTCGACCGACTGGAGATGCATCCAAGAGAGACACATTTACCCTCACAGATGGGAGACTCTCAGGCAACACCAGGATCGCAATCCGCAGGGATAATGCCTGAACATTTTCAGCCTAGCGCACCCATGGAAACGCAACCATCTCAATTTACCGGTTCAGCGCAGAGTCAAGCGTCAAACTTTGACGCACATCCTTTCCAACCCGTACCTTATCGACAGAGTCAAGAGACGAGTACGCCGACGCATAACTATATGCCGAATTCGTTCAGACCCGCGCACACGCAGGGGAACGTGACTATTATCCTTTCACGAGAGGAGCAACCAGCTTGATTCTCAGGCACTGAAAGTGGTATCACTCCAGTTGAGTTTTTGGCGAATGTGGAAAGCTACTTGAGAGACACAATGGTAACTTCGGAGAGATAACTCCGAGTTATAGAGCGTTTGCTTGAGGGGCAAGCCAGCACTTGGTTTAGAGCCTTCCGTTACTCATTTTTAGGCTACCAAGAATTTAGAGAAGCCTTGCTGAGGACTTACTGGTCAAGCGACATCCAGCAGAGTATCAGAGCTGAGATGTACACTCGCCGATACAGCTCAATCACTCCGACGCGCTATGCGAACTACTTCGCAACCCAGCTTGCTAAACTTCGTTGCTTACAACCCCCACTGTCAGAGCAAGACGCGGTAAACACCATCGTCTGGCAATACCCTGCAGACGTGCAACGTGTATTGATCGCTGCTGGAGCATCCACTTTTCAGCAGTGCGATCAAATCTTGCAACGATTGGACGCTAACACCGAACATTTTCCGACACACCGTCAGCAGAAGGCTGACAGGCGTGAAGAGCGACATGTCAACTTGACAACTGTGGACAAAGTGTGGCAGACGCCACAGCAGACACAGACTCAAGAGAGCTCTGGACACCGCAATGACTATAATCGTGGTCGGAGAGAATGGAACAACACTCCATATGCTAGAGACCAAAGAGATGACCGTCGTAGTTACTGGAATCGACGCTTCGATCGAGGGACGAACGAAGACCGTCCTCACGATAACGACCGCCGAGGGAATAATAGCCGGAACCCACAGCACGGAAGTATCCGTAGGGATTACCGCTATAGCAGAGGTTACAATAGAGATCGAGATCCCAGATACCAGACCGATCGAGACTGGAGAGGAAGAGCACGGGAGAGTCGTGAATATCTTCAGCAACTCCGAGAACTTCAAGAAATACAAGAAGGGGGAGATCAGAACCCGACTTCGAAGGAAACACGGAATGATACGGCGGAAGAAATGGAGCGAAACCAGCCCGGTACTTCCCGCCAAGAAAGAAAAAAATGCCGAAAAACCAGTAGATTCTTACCCGATTGAGCACAGAGTACCTGCCACCATCTTACTCTGGGAGCCAATTCAGGAAGATCTATTAGACGAACGACGAACGACGAACCACAACTACGAATTGACGCGTCTACCGAAGATTGTAGCTACCCTGAAAGGATGCAACGTAGTCATTCTCATCGATACTGGGGCGATGATAAGTGTCATTTCCGCCGATTGCCATGCCAGACTGAAAGCAAACTCTGAGGTGACAGAGCTGCCAGTTTCTGCAGTAAGAGTCAGAGGAGTCATACCTGACCGTGTTGTAACGTGCAAAATCCAGATTCTATGCACTTTGAAAATTTCGAGCCACGTGTACTTGCACGAATTTCTTGTGATGAAAGGCTTGCATCATGATGCCATATTGGGTGCAGACTTCATTCGGAAGTATGATGGAATCATTGATATGGGACGTAATACGGTCGAGTTTAAGCCGAACGAACCCATTCAAATGAACTTAGTAGAGGAAGAACCGGAATTTGTATCCGAAGTCAACGTTGTTGAGAATTTAAATGGCAAGGAAATTGAGGAGACACAAGATGCCGACGAAGAGGCAGAACCATTATCAGCACCCATACGAGAGAAACTAGATGCAATATTAAGCGAATACGAGGATATATTCGACACCACACCTGGTGAGATATTGGACTACGAGTACGATCTTGTACTACTGGATGATTCCCCATTCCAGAAGAAGATTTATCCTATCGCAGAGAAACACCGCGAGGAAGCTGCTAAGATGATCCATGAGTTGGAAGCAGCAGGTACAATCAAGAAGTCACCGACTTCTTTCTTGAATCCTATAACACCTGTGGTTATGGTGGATGGAAGCTTGAGACTTTGTCTCGATGCAAGGGCCTTAAACGAACGCTTAGCTCCTGAGCATGACAGACCGCCCAAGATTAGGGACATCCTCAGGAAGTTTAAGGGAAAGAAGATATTTTCGTCATTGGACTTAGTACAATCCTACTACCATATAAGATTATCTGAGCATACTCAGAAGTATACAGGGTTTCTGTTCGATCAGACCACCTATGTATTTCGAAAACTACCCTTTGGAGTGAAGAATGCCGGAGCTGCATTAATTAGAGCACTTGATGCGAAGCTGACTCCTGAAGTGAAACAGAAGGTGATATATTACGTGGATGACATCATCATAGCTTCGAAAGCAGAGAAAGAGCATTTAACAACGTTACGCCTTGTTTTTGAGAATCTTCGACAGGCCAATTTTAAAGTGAAGTTCGACAAGTGTCGATTCTTCCAGAGAGAAGTCAAATTTGTGGGACACATAATTAATGGAGATGGATACAGGCCGAATCCGGCAAATATCAGAACCGTTGCTGCATTTCCAACACCAACCCGTGTGAAACACATGAGACAATTCCTAGGAATTCTCCTATTCTTTGCTGCTCATTGTGAGAGGTATTCTGAGACTGTCGCACCACTGCAAGGTTTACTGAAGAAGAATTGCAGATGGGCTTGGAATGACGAGTGCGAGACAGCTTTCAGAAAAGCTAAACAGATGCTGGTTGATTCGATTCAGTTAGAATACCCAGACGATTCCCGGAATTTTATTCTAGAGACTGATGCATCTGCGATTGGAATAGGTGCCATCCTACTGCAGGAGGATGATGAGAAGAAACGTCATTACATCGGTTTCTTAAGTCGACGTTTGAGAGCGCATGAATCTCATTATTTCACCACTGAGATTGAAGCACTTGCGATTGTCTACGCGCTTGAGTACTGGCAGAAACTTTTGTTAGGCCAGACGATTATTGTGAGGACCGATCACCATGCGCTGACCTTCATTTTACGAACAAGACTGGCAAGCGACAGGATCACACGTTGGACGCTGTTTCTCCAACAGTTTGACTTGGAAATTGTTTACCGACCAGACAGAGAGAATGTGTTGGCCGACATTCTCAGCCGGAATCCTGAAGCCACTGTGAATGCCATTGACATCGAGGGAGAATGCGAGGAACACATTCGCCGACTTCGTCATCTACCTGAAGGACAACGACGTGATTAGGAACTCAGGCATATTATCCGTTTCCTGGAACGACGAATGGATCCACAGGATGCTCACTATGCGAGGATTGCTGCTGTTGCAGATGATTATTTGATCTATCATCGTGTCTTGTATAAGTTTGTGGACGAGGACCACACTCAACTGCGTGCAGTCATTCCGAGGAGATATCAAGAATCTGTTATTCTTATGGTTCATCTATCCATTGGACATGGTGGGACTGACAAGACCATTGCAACCATCAAGGAGTCATTTACTTGGAAAAGGCTAGGAACCACCGTTAGACAGTGTGTACGTGAATGCGACGCATGCCAGCGGAACATGTACACGTCACACCTGTTGAAGGAACCACCTAGACCAATACTCCCAACTCAACCCAGAGAGTTATACGCACAGGACCTTTATGGCCCAAAACCTAAGGCCCGTCGTGGGAATCGCTTCATTGTTGTAACTATTGATGTGTTCACGAAATATACGATGTTTCATCCGATTCAGAAAGCCACCGCACACCAGATTATCCAGAGAATTAGACGACAAGTGATACCGGAGGCAGGAAAGCCACAATTCCTATTGACTGATCATGGATCTCAGTACACCTCCGCAGAATTCGCTAATGCTATGAACGAGTTGGAGATAGGTCATGTTTTATCGTCTATTCGCCATCCAGAGAGCAACCCAGCAGAATGCGTAATGTCTACTATCGCAAAATTCTGTCGATTGTATTGTCAGGAAGAACACTGGCGATGGACCGAAGTCCTAGTTATCATGGCGAAATGTATTAATTCAACAGTCCATGAGAGCACTGGTCAAATACCGATGGTTTTGCATTTGAACCAGATGCCGATGAGAATATGGAATCGTGTGATTGTAAATCCACCTTGTTTACAACCATCACACGCCAGCAGACTTTTAGCTGCTAGGGATACCTTGGACAGGCAAGCTGCCAAACGCTTGAGAAGAACTAGACGCCAGAGATTCAGAGAAGCACTAGTCGCGGGAGACCTTGTCCTTATAAGGAGACCCGGAATTTCAAGTCCTATAGACCGCATATATGGGAAATTTCTGTCTTTATATTATGGCCCCAGTCGTATCCGACAACCTCTGAACAATGGAAGTTACGTGATTGAAGACATTCGGACAGAAGAGCGCATTGGAACCTTCAACGCAGCTAATCTAAAAAAATATCACTTATGAATGAACTTTGAGTCAAATAAAAATGTCGTCCCAACATTTTATTTGAAACGACGGAGAGGCAGATGAACCCGCTGAGCTGATATTCTTCACGACAGCACATTTATGAAGGGATGTACTACCTTTGAACACACCCAGAAAGCTATGAGAAGCTGAGAGCTTATACAATTCTCTTTGAAGTAGCGGAGAATCGCGCTTTCGACTTTGGTGAAGTCTGCTAATTAATTATCTGAGGTCTTATTAATCATTTTTATCTTTCCACGAGACTCAGAATATTCAATTTCGTCATTCAGTATTATTGAAATATTTTGGAGAATGTTTTTTCACTTTAAGGTAAGGTAATATCATTGCAGATACGCAAACAGGAATGTAAGTAGTCGCTCAACGACTTAGTTTGACGACTTGCTTCCACGAGGAACGCAGTTCCTTGCACTACGTCTGGAGAATCCGCCCTGTGTAGGCGTGTAATTATATCCGTCGCATTAGACGTGGCAAACAGTCCGCTTTTCAGCGTGGAAATCATTATCAGGTGCCATCGAGCCCAACTGAACTACAAATCACTGTTGTTGTGTGTGCAGTGATCAACACAAATTGTATAGTGAATTATATGGCAAGTATTGTGAAATTTACGACATTTCTCTAGCACCACATTTTTTTCACCCACGTGTTTGTGGAGGGCCGAGAGCCTGGTGCGAAAATATACAGGTAAATGTGAAATTATTACTTTGAACAAGTGTGATTATAAAAGTACATTATACACTGATGGCTACGGTGAATTTTTCTATAAAAACCGACGCCCATTTCACGGATGCCACATGATAGAAAAATTAGCGTCTGTACACGTGTAGAACCGCAGAACAGTGCATGGCCATTTATCATTTACATCTGAAAAGTGTAGAGGCTGTGTTACCAGTTATATTTAAAGCCTGTGATATCTGCGAGGAATGCTGTAATTTTCAAGAGATAATAATGAACTACTACAAGTCTTATTCTACCGCCCACGTGGTAAACTTATTCAACACCATGTTCGAGACCGAGACCATGGGCTAATACCATTATGGTATGAGGGAGATGTCTCGGATGGGACCAGCTTGATTATGGAACTTCTAGAACATCGAACGAGAAGGAAGGAACCGAGGATGCCTTTCCTAGGCATGTCCAGTCCATTCACGAGGTCAACTACAGGGACAGACCGAACCCTGGTCTTTGGGAGAGCCCGGATGGAAGTTCTGATGAGGACGATGCCAATCCTGAAAGCCAGAGGTGCTTTTGTTCAACCCTTGTTGTTGGACAGAGAGCTAAGTGTGGGCTCCTTCATATCGTGAGTTTTGTACAACCCTTCCTTGTTCTAGTTTCTGGTGGTATAGTTAGATTAGTGTAGTTTGTGAACCAACCGAACTTAGTGACAGCCATTTCATAGGTAGGGAATGTAATTTAGTCTAATTAGATGTCATTTATCTACAGTGATTGAGAGTCACCCTTGGGTCTGACATTTTGGTCAACCCTGGTGCAGCTTGATGGACGTCGTAGGACGCCAATTTCTGCCTATTGCTAAACGTGACTGTAGTCATTTTGAGGCTACTTTGTTTAACCCTATCTGGGGTGATTTTTCAAGTCTTTGCAGACTTAAGTTATGGCAATCTGATGCCATAGTTATATTTCTTTAACTGCATTTTTTGCAGCCAGTCAATGTTACACCCCTGACTTCGTTAGAGTAGTCGTATCATTTGGGTAATCGACTGTAATTACCAGTTTTGTAAGTGCATTATATTTCATTAGAGATGAGCTCTGATAGCCATCAAGGTCATGTGTGGACCTTATAAGTAGAAGGGACGTTTTGTCGTTGTCTAGCATCGAACCCAGTTCCCAACGTATCATTAAGCAGATCCAGCAGAGAGTGGTATTTGCGCCACAATTATTATTTTGTTGTGTCAAGTGTGATGACACGTGTTTATTTGATGTGTGATACAAGTCAGAAATAGAGTATTATATCTTTGAGAGCAGAGAGCTCCAGTAATGTGTGACATTGCTACCCTTTAAACGTCTTTGATGTGAAAGTCAGAGTTATATGATTGTATTCAGATTTATAGCGTGCTTTTTATGCACCTATTCTTCGAGGTTTATAACCTATGGTAAAGGTTTTATGATGAGGCCAGTTCTACAGTTATTACCTTGCTTAAATTGCCGGCCTAGTAAGTGTGTTGTGTCATACAGCGCAGGAATCTTGTAGCCTGTGGCGACACGAACAGGTTTTTTGACTCAGCGCCCGTGTGAGAGCGCATGCTTCTGAGTGAGACAAACTGATATTAACATAGGACAGAATGCTTTTAGCATTCACTTTCCCTTTCATTGCAATTATAGCTCATGGAACCCAATGTCCATTCTTGTATCTGATCATATGTTCTGTAGATTATCATTTGTTAGTTAAACGCTGTTGCGTACCGTCGCTTTTGACGAGTACAGTTATGTCAGGTTTTCTATAGTACGTTTTAGGCTAGCCCCGCTAGGGAGGTTTTTCATGTATGAAGGTATTTTTGTGTACCATGTCCGGGACTGTTCCCGTGGACCAGATATTTAGGGAGGGTAACTGATTGTGTCCAGGCCCGTCCCAGAGTTATTGAACGCGAGCTCTGCGCCACTGGTAACTTGCGTTATTGTGTGTCCGAGTTGTTATTGGTCGTTGATTGTATTCCGACTTTTGAGTCGAGGCTTTTTGGCAGAGATGATCTCAAGGGAGGCACTCCGTGCCCCGGCTTGTCAGTATTATTCGCCATAAACCAACGATAACCCAAACCGACATCTTAATAATAAAACGCATAATTTTGATAAACAAAGCTAACTAACGAATTCTTTCTGCTTAACCTTGTTCATTTGCATTTGGAAGCTGCTGACATAGCCATGCTAATGAAGGTATTTCCTGGAGGAAATGACTTGAGGACAGCTGACACTTTTTGTTGCGACTGAAGCTTGCTTGAACCTTGAGTTCGTAGCTGGTGGAGCGCAGGCCATACGATGTTAGACGTAGTCTTTACTACGCAGTCGTCACCGTAATTACACACATTAGATGACTATGGCTTACAAACAGTAAACCTAGGTGCAGGCAGGCATTTGAATAAAACTGTGGTCTCTTATTTATTTAATGATGTAAAAGTGTATGAATCCTCTATGTTACCCTTTTGTGTGCTGATTAGCACTTAGATCATAAGAATGACTTAGATGTTTTTTTTTTCTATGGCTGGTCACTTAGCTTTGAATGTAATTGTTTGATATTACGGACGTCACCGCCGTAAATTTTGTTATTAATTGATAGGACTTAGCTAGATGAATTAACGTTAAATGTAAATGCGGAGATGGTATCATCCTAACTTAGATTTGTTTTGCTACCCTGTTAAATGTAAATTCTGATAATAGCTTGATATTGTAACTTGACCTAGGGATTTGCGTCGTACCATTTTCCTAGTGTTGCTGTTGTTGCTTTATTATTGTGAGACAGATCATTCGCGAGGGTTTACTGTAACTTCCCAGGTAGGGACCTGCTCTATATTTTTGATTATTTATTAGCTTGCGGATTAGCCGATAGGAACCCTCCGAACTAGGATAGGGGTTTGTAAAATTTACAATAAATTTTCACGGTGTTTTGCATAAGTCTGGATGTTTCTTTCCTCAGTCTAGTTTTTAAGGTGAACCTTTCCTTAGGCAGTCTATGACCTTCGTCACCATGTACCAGGATCCCCGTGGACTACAGTTTCTCGTGCCGCTTTGGCCTATTTGGAAGTTCACCTGATCCTCACGGCAGTTAGATCCGACGGATGAGATGTTAGGGAAGTCATTGCGGTTGTTGGCTATCCTGGCAGCTCTTTTGACGGGCTCAGTATGTACAGTAAGACGTCTTGTTATATTTCCTGTGTCATATTACAGACATGGCAGAGAGTGCGCAGATCTGTTGTATGAATAACGCTGCAGTAATTTGAAACCGCAAGTGTTCATGAAGACGATGGGTGATGATCATGCAAAGTTAGCAGTTATTGGATATTACACAGGTGTTCCTTCCGGTGTCATGTTGCTGACATGCCAGAGAGCACACACTGCTGTTGCTATGACTGACGCTGCAGTAATTTGAGACCTCAGGTGTTGATCAATACAATGGGTGATGATCATGCAAAGTCAGCAGTAATTGGATACTACACAGGTGTTCCTAGTGTAATTTGGACTCTCAGCTGTATTGGGAAAGGAATTGCAATGATCTACAAAAAAACTGCTGACACGAGCGATGAGAGTTTATATAAGAGAGGTGTCATATATTTCCCTACTGTCAGTCTTTATTACTCGCTTTGTGTGAACAGTGCTCTATTACTGCTCAAGAGTTGAAAAAAGCCTTTTTGGTAGAAAATCTTTAAATTATTTTGCATGGTAAGTACTTATTATTAATGGATTGTAGTCTTTTATTACTAATTGATGTTGAAGTTATTGATTGGAATGTATTTATTGATTGATAGATTGATTTGTTTACAGATAATTGGGTACCTGTAGATTACCAGATTCCTACAATCTGTTCATTCAGTGGCAGCAGTTGATAAATTATAAAAAGGTAAGTGCCCCTCTAATAACTTTTAAACCGTTAGAGTGATATTTTCCAATGTTCACTATTAGATGTCAGTGACAATGGTATATTTGGTAGTGAAGGTTGGAACTACTTGACCATGGTGTGTAAGGCTAAATTTGTAGGTTAGATTTTGATTACCGCTCTATTAAGTCCGAATGTTTGTTGCTAGGTGTCAGTGACATAGGGAATATTTAAAGTCTTAACCTCAGTTCGCCTAACATAACCTAACTTAACCTTGTCACTTGACATATTTTACAAGTTTAGACTTGCTTTATGACTGACTATGACATCACACTTAGCTCACTTAATTGGTGGCTGCGGGTTTCTATCACGTGACATGTTCAACAAGTTTAGACTTGTTTTAAGACTGGCTATGACGTCACACTTAGCTCACTTAACTGGCGATCGCTGGTTTCTATCACGTGACATGTTCTACAAGTTTAGACTTGTTTTAAGACTGGCTATGACGTCACACCTAACTCACTTAACAGGCGGCCGCTGGATTCTATCACGTGACATGTTCTACAAGTTTAGACTTGCTTTAAGACTGGCTATAACGTCACACCTAGCTCACTTAACTGGCGACCGCTGGTTTCTACCACTCTATCAAGTTCCAATGTTCACTGCTAAGTGTCAGTGATAGTGATATATAGTAACCCTCAGTTAGAACTACATGAAGTTAGACTTGCTAGCAGTTCACAAATGTTCGAATTAAATACCCTGCTATAACCATTGACTGGAATATAATTAAACTATGTATATTGTACTTTGTTTTATCATTTATTAACGTTAATGATTTCTTTCTTTTATAGGTAATTTCGAAAGTGATCATAATGTTCAAGTGTGGTGACTGTAAGAAACAGTTCTCAAGACCTGAAAGCCTTCAACGACACGCAAATGTTAAACATGACATTAAAATGTATGTGTGCAGTCATTGTGCTACCACATTTAACAGGCAAGATAATCTTGCACGTCATGTAAATTTAATGCATGTTAGTTCAGCACCATTTTCGTGTTCAGTTTGCGAAATTGGTTTTTCAGCTGTAAAACGATATCAATCCCACATGGTTGAAGTGCATGGAGAACAACAGGAATTGAAATCTGTAAAACCATTAACTAGCTCGGAACCTTTAAACGAATGTAATGCTCAAAAGCGTAAAGGTTCTCAAGATTGTTAAAATAGTTGTGCAACAAAAAGAAAGAAGAATGGTGAACCTTTGATAACACATAGTGATGTATGTAATATTGATATACCTTCTTCAATCATTCATGGAAATTTGCGCAGTATTCAACATAAAAATAACGCTTGCCATGAAAGAAATTCTGAAAATATTCAACAAATTGGTAGTGCATTAAAAAGTCGAATTGCTAGTTATAGACTTTATAGTGAAGAAAAAACTCAAAGTATTGAATCATTTTTAAGAAATGTTCAACCTAGTGTGTTTGGCTTGGTAGGTAATGTTTTATTGGAGCATAAAACAATTAAAATGAATTTTGAACTTTTTGGACTCTATGTAAAAACTGGGAGTGAAGGTGAAATTACGGATATCTAATGTTTTAATACAAAAACATAATTGTTAGTGAATCAACTAATATTAGTGATATATATCAAGATATTTCAAGTGCTATCATTGTGAAGAGTGAAGAGTTTCAGGAAAGGGAGTCAGGCTGGTCGTTGCTTGAAGTACTTTATTTAGAAACCAACATGAATAAATATAATCCCCTTCGAGCATCATCATACATTGATTTGCCAGGATGGATCAAACGAAAGAAAGCTGTTGTGAACGTTATGAATAATGATGACGCATGCTTTGCATGGGCTGTAACCTCAGCTCTCCATTCAGTAGAAAAGGCTGTGGAGGGAACGTCATCTTATCCTCACTATTCTTCAGTGTGAGATTTTAAAAAAATGGAATTTCCTATGGCGATAAAAGACATTCAACGGTTTGAAAAGCTGAACAATGTAAGTATTAATGTGAATGAAATTGAAAATAAGAGTATAGTTGGTCCTCTATATTATACTCTGGAAAAAAGGATGCTCATGTAAATTTACTATACATAACCGAAGGTGAAAATGCTCACTATTGTTGGATAAAACATTTAAGTAGACCTGTTGGTAGTCAAGTATCAAAACATAAATCTAAGAAGTGGTTGTGTGATGGTTGTTTGCTTCATTTCCAGAAAGAGGATCAACTAACTCAACATCAAAATTGGGGGTGTAATCATGTTTGTACGGTATTAACTACTCCTAAAAATAACATTCTAAAATTTAAGGATTATGAGAAACAGCTTCGAGTACCATTTGTTATATATGCTGACTTTGAAGCTTTGCTAAAACCATTTAATACATGTTCATCGAATCCAGCCCAACCTTTTACCAACACTACTCACATTCATGAATCTTTTAGCTTTGCATATTATATTAAATGTAGTTACGATGACTCTTTAAATAAGTTTGAGCTATATAGAGGACCTGATGCACCTAAAGTTTTTATGGAAAGACTTGAAAAAGATGCCAACCGTATATCCTCTATTTTAAATACGATCATTCCAATGGAGCCACTAACTTCATCAAAGCAAATGAATTTTGAAACTGAAACTAATTGTTTTATATGTGGTGAATGTTTATATACAGACAGGGTTCGCGATCATGACCATTTAACAGGAAAATATCGTGGTGCTGCTCACCAAGAATGTAATTTAAATTATAGAGTAAGTAAATTCATTCCGGTCATTCTACATAACGGGAGCAAATACGATAACCACTTTATCGTTAAAGAATTTGGAGCTTCAGATGTGAAAATTGATGTGATTGCAAATAATAACGAACAATACATATCGTTCACAAAATACATCAAAACTAGCAATAAAAAAAACCATTAAACTGCCATTTTTAGATTCATTCCGCTTTATGCCGAGTAGTCATGATAAGCTGGCTAGTAATTTAAAATCAGATCAGTTTCATGAAATTCAACGTGTCTTTCCTAAAGAAGATGATTTTAATTTGATTCGTTTAACTGTGTGGAACGTGTTGAGGAGTGTTCCTTAGCGCCGAAAGATGCATTTTACAGTTCCTTAAACACAAGTCATATCAGTGATCAGGAATATTTACATGCACAACGTGTATGGACACAGTTCCACATTCAAACTTTAGAGAATTTTCAGACATATATTTGAAGACAGATGTGTTATTATTAGCAGATGTTTTTGAAAATTTTCGGAATGTTTGTATGAAAACTTATGACCTTGATCCTTGTCAGTATTTCACTGCTCCTGGGTTAAGTTTCAGTTCAATGTTGAAAGAAACGAAAGTAAGTTTAGAATTAATGACTGATATAGACGTGACCAATTTTATAAAATCATCAATTCGAGGTGGATTAAGCCAATGTAGTGGACGGTACTCTAAAGCGAATAATAAATACTTGCCTAGCTACAACCCTTGTGAAGAGTCAAAGTATATTGTCTACCTCGATGCAAATAACCAATATGGTTGGGCTATGAGTCAATATCTACCACTGAAAGATTTTCGCTGGCTGACACAACCTGAAATTGATGTCTTACATGTTGACACTCTTAATGATAACGATGATAAAGGATATATTTTAGAGGTAAATCTTGAGTACCCTAAAGAGTTACATGATGATCATAATGATTTACCATTTTGTCCTGAGAATATGAAATCTCCATACATCACATCACGAACAAAAATGTTAATTGCTAATGTAAATGATAAATGTAAATATGTAATACATTATCAAAACTTGAAACAGTGTCTACAGCATGGATTGAAATTAACTAAAATTCATCGCGTATTGCAATTTCATCAGTCAGCATGGCTGAAACCGTATATTGATCTAAACAATAATTTAAGAACACAGTCAACAAACGCGTTTGAAAAAGATTTTTATAAACTCATGAATAATAGTGTTTTTGGAAAGACTATGGAGAATGTTGATAAACGAGTTGATGTAAAGCTGATAACAAAGTGGGAGAATGATGGTAAAAGGTATGGTGCGAGCAACTTAATAAGCAAGCCTAACTTTCATAGCTGTTCAATTATTCATGAGGATTTAGTTGTAATAGAAATGAATCGTCTTAAAGTAACTTACAACAAACCCATATATGTGGGTTACACCATTCTGGAATTGTCAAAACACTTATGTATGAATTTCACTATGATTATGTAAAGAAAAACTATCTTGATAATGCTAAATTACTCTACACAGACACAGATTCTTTTATTTATGAGTTCAAAACTGATGATTTTTATGAGGATAACAAAACTGAGCTAAATAGGTTTGATACAAGTGACTATCCCGAGGATAATATTTACCATTTACCTCTAGTAAACAAAACGGTTATTGGGAAATTTAAGGCTGAATGTGCTGGTGTTATTATAGACACCTTTGTAGGCACAAAATCTAAATCATACAGCTATATGACAATTGATGATGTAGTAGTAAAAAAATTAAAAGGAGTGAAAAAGAATGTTGTTAGTAAAGAGTTAGATATAAGTGATTATAAAAACTGTATGGTTAGTAACCCACCTGTATTATATAAGAAAATGTGTGTATTTAGAAGTAAAAATCATCAGCTACATACCAATTTGGTGAACAAAGTTGCTTTAAGTAATGAAGACAACAAACGATTCATTATACCCAACACATTTGATACTCTTGCTTGGGGAAACAGTCGCATTGACGACTATTACTTTACTTAAGTCTAATTATCACTATATTGTAATATTTGTAGTGTGTTTTTATATTGTCTTTTTTTTTTGTAAAAACTATAAGTAGAATATATAATGATAGGCTACTGTAGTTTAGTAAAAATACGATAAGTAATACATTTTTAGTGTAAAATGTTTGTTTTTGTATATTACGAAGAAGATTTTAAAAAATCTACAGAATGTGTGAACTAAACAAGGGGAATGTAAAAAATGTAAAGTGGAAATTGTAAATATCCATGTGTGAAAAAGTGAAATGGCTATCACCATTTTAATATTAAAAAGACATTGTGATCTGGTAAACCTTGTTTTTTATTTCACAACAACAAAAATGTACAGAATGTGTAAACTAAACAAGGGGAATGTAAAAAATGGAAAGTGGAAATTGTAAATATTCATGTGTGAAAAAAATGAAATGGCTATCACCATTTTTAAAAATTAAAACGATATAGTGATCTTGTGAACCTTATTTTTATTTCACAACAAAAAAAATGTACAGAATGTGTGAGCTAAACAAGGGGAATGTAAAAAATGTAAAGTGGAAATTGTAAATATTCATGTGTGAAAAAATGAAAATGAAGAAATGGCTATCACCAATTTTAGAATTAAAAGATATAAAAGATATAGTGATCTCGTGAACCTTATTTTTATTTGACAACAAAAAAATGTACAGAATGTGTGAACTAAACAAGGGGAATGTAACAAAGGGGAAGTGGAAATTGTAAATATTCATGTAAGAAAAAATGAAAATTAAGAAATGGCTATCACCATTTTTAAAATTAAAAGACATTGTGATCTTGTAAACCTTGTTTTATTGCATAACAAATGGAGCTTTACAAAAATAGAATACAAAAGAAATATCAATTCCTCAATCCTTTTCAATGTTCATGTCCACTCATCATTAACTTTCCTTTTATAACACTAATCACAATGAGAGCTGCCAACTTCTCTCCACTGAGACATCACAGGATGTCAAACGTTGTTTATCTTTTCAACGATACTTTATCCACTACACGTCTTATTGCAGGATGACTGTGGTGATAAGAAAGGTGCATGCTTGATCCAAAGGATTAATAGGTATATCACCACGCTGCAAAGGTTCTTCGAGACAAGTTCCAGGACTACACAAATAATAACCAGGTAGGTAGATTTCGAAAGTTAAGTATTGAATTACTTTATCAAAGACGCCATTGCCAGTACAGGTCTGGCATATCCTTTTCCATCGATGGTAAACAGGTTTGATCTTCCTCCTCCTCCGTGGATGATGTTTGTTGTTGCTGCTTTTTTTCTTCATCACACCCGTGGTATGAGGAAACAAAGTCTTTACACTGCCTTTTATGACCGTGATACAGTTTGACCAGCTGGCAAGTAGCATACTGTCGCATAGAGGGTATTTTTGCCATAGCCACTTGCTTATGGTGATCATAATCCGTACATGGTTGCAATTCACTTAACACAGGGTCTTGAGTCCATGATTTTGGTACATGTTGCCAGATTTCTTTCACTGCATTTGCTGCGACATAATAAATGAATGATTTTGGAAGAGCCAATAATTCTTCTTTGGTAAAACTGTCTAGTTTCTTTTTACACACAAAGAACTTTCCAGTCGCTTTATCGGTAGCATCCCCTTTCTCCATGGTATCACGTTGATGTTTACACGTCGCTTGTAGAAATCTCACTGGTGTCATCCACAGGTAAACCTTTAGTTTTAATTTTATTTAACAACTCCCAGCAGGCATTGGTGGTTAGCCAATGAAAAAATTGCCACACCTGTGCCATGACTTTATGGGTAATATTGTCACAGGGGCAGCGGTCCATGAGTGTTTGCAGCGAGGGACAGCCCATGTACATTAAATCGATACATTGACAGTAAGACGCCAAAAATGGTTGTAGCCATTGACGTTTTTCACTACCTTTCACAAATACTACATGGGCAGAAGACAAGTGGGCTTTCATGACCATGTCCATGTGCTTATATGAAATGGTTCCTTGCTTCCAGTCTAGTTGCATATGAGTTTCAATCCACTGAGTTTGTTTACGGTCTTTATCACACAATAAATCAAACGCATAAGGTGGTTTAAACACCAAATGGGTAGCTTGTGATATCCAAAAAGTGGAACAATCGATGATGGCCACTTCTTTAAATATAAATTTGTTATCTCCAATTTTAAACCCTTGACAGTCGACAATCAGTTTACACAACATGTTCACTCTTGTCTGGATCAAGTCCAACTGACCACAGACTGACAATTGTTCAGTAAAGTGTACCCATGTCATTTACTTACATTCCATTCTAGTAAAAGAAAATAAAAACATAGAGTAGTCACTATAGAGGTCAGGATATGACAGGGGGCATAAGAAATAATAATATAACATCAACAACTAATTTTTTATTACATTATTTTATTAGCATAACAAGTTTTACATTCTTTTTTCATTCTAGGATAGAGGCGGTACCATCTCATACAATAAAAAAGTCTTTTGTGTTTATAGTGTCCATAACACCGATGATAGTCTACTGTCTCTAAACTGGGTGTTTTTGACTGTGAGCTGCTCACTGAAGCACTGTTGACACCATAAAGTCCACACGTATCATAACTTTTTTCATCACTCAGAGGCATACGTGAGGGGTAACTTGAATGACAGGGTATATTACCCACCTCCATTCTGCACAGGTAGGGGCAGGCAGGTGACCAGCGCTGATGTTCCTGCATGGGTTCATCGCTCTCTTGCCATTGGTCTAAGATGATGGGACAAAACACACATTTCACTTCATCTCTTGTTTTTAAATAGTAGAATCCAGCGGCCGCTAAGGCTTGAGGGTTTATAAAAGGCACCGGCCACGTCGCAAAGGTCTTGAAACGTTGTTCCTCAGATTTTAAATTCATGGATGTAACTTCTCTTGAGGCTTGAAAGCAAGACATGACTGAGCGGTTTGATGTGGGTTGACCTGCTATTTATACACTTGTCACTTGGTTGGACAGTGGATAATAGTTGACTTGTTTGTGATGAATAATCAAACAGTAGGCCGTGGTATTGGCTGGAAAATTGTCATGCGTTTCAAAATCTAGTCGAATGTCAATATTGGATGGTTTGACAGACTCCTCCAAGTAGGAACAGTCAAAGACAATCAGTGGCGCCCTTGTCTTAAAAGCTTGGGGTGACAACATTGGACAATTCTCTTTTTGATAATACGACCATCTAAATTTAGAAAACAAGTCGTACAGGAGGCCAAACTTATTTTTTGAAAAATCTAAATCCAACCCTTCATAGGGAAACACAGCACCGTTGAGGAAAAGACGTGCATTTCTCAATTGCAGGTGATCAAATTGCGTGACATCTTTGGTTTGTTGATACTTGCGATTCGTTTGAAAACCCACAATCATGCAGAGAGGTCTCTCTGTATAGCGGGCTGTTTTTATAGACCAACTGTGTGTGTTGGTGGTGGGCAATAACGGGTACTCATGGAGTGCCCAGCTTCTAAATTCAATGGGTAGAGGTATATCTCTCTTTACCATTTTGAGTATGTCCAGTTTTTTGCTATCATTAAGGGTCACATGAGGCACTCTCCATAGCAAGCGTTGTAGTTGAATTTTTGAATCAATGGGGGCATTGTCGGCTCCCTTGAGTGCATTATTATCACTCCTGTCTCCCACCAGATAAAGCACTTGCCTTGCGTTGACCACAATGCGCAGGTGATCTTCAGCAAAGCCTAAAATCAGTTTAAGAGGTAAATATCCAGTAAAGGTGCCATCGGTGTGTACCATCAAGTCATTGATAATGCAGATCAATTCTTACCACTCCTGGTTGCTCCTCGATGTGGTTCGCTACCTCTAGGATAGAATTCATCGCGGGGGTTAATGTGGTAACCCAAATGCTGTAAAATCTGCTTGTTCTGAGATGTTAACGTGTATTCACGTGGTAAACAACTAACACCATTCCTAGACGGTGCTGTTGCTTTATATACAAATTTCATAGTGGTTTTAGCACCAACTAGTAAGTCACTGGTGTGGTAGAATCTAGTTGAATGAGTTGTTGCTCTCTATTGATCAGTCTTAATGTTATATTACTAATACCATCGGCAGCCACAGAATGAAAAAGCACCACTGGAGGGTTTTCACGAATAATATAGCCATTGGGCGATGTTACAATAAAGTCATAAAGCGAATGCGACGGTTCTTGATTGGTGTACACTTGACTAATAATATTACACGTCACCGACACATGATGGTCCTCAATGAATTTCACTTCATGGTCTGATTCATGTTTTTTGTTGGGCTCCAACACGCGTGGTTTAAATCCTAGTAATGGACCAATGGGACCGGGGTGTGTTTTAAAGTCGATTTTGAATGTAGAAAAAATACTGCAGCGATGAGTGTTGGTATTTCCTACAAGTTCAAACTTGCGCGTTCCATCGAGAAATGACTTTAAACTATATTCATTGATCAACACCACATAAATGTTTTCATAAATGTCATCTATCGTGTATCCACCAGAGTTCAGGGTGAGCACAGAATCATCATAGTAAAACTTGTTGTTCACATTTTCACGTATGTTGTATATTCGTTTGTACGTTTCAAGAGAAACAAGTCCTAAACCATAGGGTTTTTCACTCAATTCGATAGGTGGGTTAAAGTCTAGGCTCACTTAAGGTCCACGTCCATGCAGTGTAATCGTCTTACTTTCCACCGACATACTGTTGACGTTTTTGCTTATGTTGCGTCTTATATAAAAAAAAAAAAACACAAACGTCCACACTGTTGGCTGTTAAGCGTTTGCTCACGTTTCACATTATAATATATATTGATCCTGTTTCCAAAATAGGCCACTAGTTCCATGGGCGGGGGCAAATTCCCAAAACTGTCAAAGTACCATACAGTGGATCCCTCTTTGACATAAGCTACATAATGTGTTACAGGTCCTCGGTGATCATCCAAATTGACAACAGCACATTCATGTTTCCAGGGTTGTGAGGGTAATTGGTTTCGCATAAACACACCTCAAAAATGAGAAAGCTTCAGTTGTTTAGCATTGCTTTCCACTTGCTGATGCGTCAGGGCATGTCTTGCTATGGCTGAGGTTAAAGATTTTTTTTTATTTCGAAAAGGTGAAATTCCAAATCATTCTTGATAAAAGGCTGGCTTCAAATTGACATTTTTAGCCCCCTTAGCAATGGCCTCCATTGTTTCATTGTGTCGCTGACTTTCTTTGAGTTGTTGCTTGCCCTGTTGCGCGGCTTTAATAGTTATTGCCACTGCACTGGCGCCTCCTAAAATTGAACATAGAGCAGCCAGACCAGCAAATAATGCAGGTAAAATTCCCGCTCGTTTGGGGACGGGAATCACTCGCCCTTGTTTTGAACCCTGTTGTTGACGTTTTGGAATAACATGTCTTTGTGCTACTCGAAGAGTTTCCTTATGGTCAACACATTATTTTTTCTTTTTTTTTCTTTCGCAAGGGCTTGTCCACGAATGTCTTAAGCCCAGGCTTTGCCAAGGACAGGGTCATATTTTTAGTCTTTCTCACCACATATCTTTGTTTCACCATGATGATGATGACCAACAACCTTTCACAAGAAAGTTTGAGTCACAACTAACGTCAGATTGTTTTTTCATGGCTGTATATTCCAATTCTACATAAAGTGGGAAATCGTTTATGGGTTTTTCAGCTTGTTTTTCATCCCATGTCAACATGAGATGAAAGGATAATTCGTCTCCTGCATTGACCATTTCATGGTTATGGACCAACATCCTATGACCATTTATCTCTACTTCTAAATGGTTCTCATCAGGTATGGCGTATTTGATGTGAATGGTTCCATCATAGTGTAATCGATAGTGGCTTAAACCCGAAGCAAGCACATAGGTCAAGTGCTGGTCATGAACTAGCGGTATATGGTTTCTCTCATTCACAGGTTTTACATTTGTCAGATACACTAAAAATACAGATGGGATAAATTTATAAAGCCTTTTCACTTCATAGGTCACGTATCGCTTGGTACAGACATCATCATCTTCTTGTGGGTCTTCCACGTGAATAATGCGGTGATGATTAGCGCTATAGCCATCCACTGTAAGCTGAGGCACTTTATCATAAAACTCATACACCTTGTTATCCACATATTTTTTGTAGTAACGTCTGTAGACACTTGAGGATGTTTTACATGGGTTAACCGCTTTCCTTTAAAGTCATAATCACCCTGTTTTGTGCGTGGCTCTACAGACCTATCCACATAGTGTTTATTAGCAGGATCTGTTTCTTGTTTAGGATCATGTATGGGAACAGACCTAGCTTTGACCATCAACGCACGTCCAAAGACATCCATCGTCAATCTGTAGTACGAGTCTACTGTTTCTATGACAAGGCTCGGTGCGAAGTATATAGACAGCCTGCTAGCCTCTCTAAGCCTTAGTTGAAATGAAGATAATTAAGCAGCAATAGTCATTCCCCGTGAGGGACATGGTTTCCCATCTCCGCCCTACATCACGTGAACAACGCCATGGTTCACTGTTTCCATCTTCCATTCGCTGCATCATTGTGGGACCTTCCGGCTGTGGAAAGACCAATCTTTTGCTGACACTTATTACAGCGCCCAATGGTCTGTGTTTTCAAAATATTTATATTTACGCAAAATCTCTCTACCAACCCCTCTACGTGTTTCTGGATCAAGTCATGTCTGGGTTACAAAATGAGAATATGGGGTATTTTATATTTTCCACGCAAGAAAATGTTATTTCACCGGATGAGGTAAAGCCTGATTCACTCATGATTTTCGATGATGTATCCACTGAACGACAAGGTATCATTCAAAGCTATTTCAGCATGGGTCGACACAAACATATCGATTGCTCCTATCTTGGACAAACGTATTCTAAAATGTCCAAACAGTTGATTCGTGACAAAGCCAATGTCATTGATTTATTTCGCCAGGACGATAGGAACAGTCGTTACATTTATAATGAACATGTGAATCCGGATATGACCTTTCAAAAGTTTACAGAATTGTGTGGCAAGTGCTGGAACACACAACGTCATGCCTGTTTAGTGATTGACAAACAAAGTGAACTCAACCAAGGGCTGTATCGCTTAGGGTTGGATCATTTTATTGCTATTTAAGGCACTGTATCATTCCCTCTCAAGTCATTTGTCACGACATCATGGCGTTAGCAGAGAGTCAATTGAAAAAGCATATTATTAGAGCAAAAAATACTATTCGCCAAAAGTTTCGTCAATTGAAACAATCGCGTGCGGATCATGCTTTGTTTATTCAACAACATTTAGCACCTCCGCTAAAAGACATGTTAAAACCCTCTTTCAAGCCATCTGAAAGGCTACCTACCGTTTCACAAGCCACTCAGACGCACCACGAGGACCCTGAGGAAGAGGAAGAGGAACAGGAAGATTTAACTAGTGTTAGCGAAGTTGAGGATAATGAGGAACAAGTGTTTACGTCTCAAAAAAGGCATCACCCCTTGCAGAGTTTTTAAGAAAAAGGAAATCCTTGGTCATGGTCGAAACACCTTGCCCTTCCAGATCGTCTCCATTTTCACAACTCTTGACCACCCCTCAACATAAAGCTCAACTGAAAAACATTTTAATAAAATATTATGGATCAACACTGGAACCCTATTTCACCAATCTATTTATTGGAAACACAGATACCACATATGGCGTTCGCTATGAGGATGATAGTTTTAAAATTGGTGATTCATCGATTAAATTTAGTCCTACTAAAGCTGTCATTAAAAAGATCAACTATAAATTAACGCCAGGACTGTTATAGCTACTGTTCTCTCGGACTCCCTCATCTCAAGATTATACGCCAGAGGACCTTGGTAAATATAAATCCATTTTATTGGACACCCATGCCCACAAAAGACAGTATGATCCCACTCAACAAGTGAATGCCAATATATTTCAAAAATATAAAACCATCATTGCAAAAATGTTCCCCACTAGTCAAAGTGGTCGTCGTAAAGTGTCCGCTTCAGGGGTGACATTTAAACCATTAAAACCCCTCGTGGATGTTACCTACTGGCACAATCCAAATAAACTCGTCCAGCGACTACAGCTGTTGCATGCTTCACGTCAAGCCGGCCATACTGGTCACGATTGGGAAATTCAAGAAATTGAGGAAGAACTTCGAAATGGCAAAATTATTGTTTAAGCCCTCACCCATTAAAATGGGTATTGCTCACGAGTTGCATCGTCCAGCTAGACGTCACTATCAGCGACTCAAGGTGATTTCACAGGGTGTGGATGAACTTTGGCAAGCAGACTTGGTTGAAATGATTCCCTATGCTAGCGTTAACGATGGTGTACGCTATATGTTGACGGTCATTGATGTTTATTCCAAAATGGCGTTTGTTGAACCTGTGCGTCGCAAGTCTAGTCCACTAGTCACCAAAGCCTTTCAACATATTATTCAACAATCTAAACTTCAACATCAGCTGCTACAAACCGACCAGGGAAAAGAATTTTTCAACAAGGATTTCCCCAGTTTTCTCAAATCTAAGGATATTCACCATTACACCACGTACAGCAATCTCAAAGCCAGCGTGGTCGAGCGGTTCAACCGAACATTGAAAACCCATATGTGGAAAGCGTTTACCGCTCAAGGCACTTATCGCTGGCTGGACTTGTTACCTGAGCTAGTGTCACGTTCCAATGACACCAAACACAGAACCATTGGGACCAAGCCACGACTTGTAACTAAAAATATTCCACAACTGGATAAACTGTTTAACCCCATAAAAACAGCAGACCCTAAACGTCATCGCCTTAACATTGGGGACCATATTCGTGTGAGCAAATTCAAGTCCGTCTTCGACAAGGGCTACACACCAAATTGGGGGACTGAACTATTTCGAATTCGTCAAGTCAACCCGAACAGTCCAGTCACCTATTTACTCGAGGACCTCAACCATCAACCCATAAAAGGCAGTTTTATCTTCAAGAACTCCAAAAGACAGCGTTTCCTAAACATTACCTTGTGGAAAAAGTGTTGAAACAAAAAGGAAATAACTATATGTAAAATGGTTGGGATTTAGCTCAGCCTTTAATTCTTGGATTAATAAATTACATGTTGTGTGAACCTGTGTGTCTTGTATTTATTTATTCACTCATGTTGTATTTAACCTACAGTCCTATTCACAGTCCTCAGCTATACATGTATTATGAGCAATACATATTTCTTTCTCTCTTCACCTGTGTTCTCTCTTACACCAACTCCCCCCCCCCCCCTCTCCCCCCCCCCCTTCACCTCCCACCACTGTCAAAACAGGTTGTGACTTGTTAGCTCTTATCGTGCGCGTGTACAGCTGAACACCTGTGTGTTAGATCATATTACACATGAACTTGCATTTTCTCACGTATGAACCAAAACAGGATGTGACTTGTTTCACAAGGAGGACGGTAATCAGGTCATCTCACACGTGTTCACATGTATTTCATCACTTTCCTTTCATATCGTTATTACATTATAGTAGTGGGGGATTAGTGAACAACGTCAGTTCAACACACTGCTTTACATGCAAAATGTAGTTAGGCCCTTTGACATAATTTAAATAAATTCATGGGCTAGTCCGTAGGAACCAGGCCAAAGGGACCCGTCCTAAGGGATCAGTCCAAAGGGACTCGTCCACAAGGACTCGTCCACAAGGACCTGTCAACAAGGACCTGTCCACAAGAACTTGTCCACAAGGACTCGTCCACAAGAACTTGTCAACACAGACTCATCCACAATGACCTATCAACGATGACCTGTCAACAAGGACCCGTCCACAGGGAACCGCTCCCCCACCCTCTTCAAAAGCCATGAGTGGGCATGCTAATTCATAGTGGCTTTCCTCCGCACACATGTCTCATGTGTAGAACAACGCTTCATTCCATATTGGCATTTAAACTCTCACATGTTGCAATTGGAAAGCGAGATTTTCAAAATAATACAATTTCACCCCCTAGTAGGGGTAGGTTTTATTTTTGGGGTTGAAATATGTTGTCCATAGAAAAAGGGGGTGTCAGCCCGAGTTCAACGACACCTCATTTGTCAAACTCCGACCATGCGTTCGAGAGATATCGCGCCGCCGCCATCTTGTGAATTGGGGAGATGGAGGTGGTGCTAGAACCCCCACAAAACCACTACTACTATTGTACACGTTAGACTTGGCCGTCTGGTACAGTAATCGCGCCCGGTATAACATTGGTGACACGTAATTATATGGTCTCTCTGGACTCCGATAAAATCACTCCCGGTATACGGCGACACTGAGACCTGTGGTGACACAGCACACACGGTCCTCCACGATCACGATCAAATAATAAATCACTCACGTTCCGCACGGTGGCGCACTGTCCCGTACGTGCACATAAAAGCCTATGTGTGTGCCTCCTCGAGTGAAAAGTCGCCAAAATGCCAGGGCTAAACACGTGGTCAGCGGTGGCGCGCTCATGCGGCGTGACGTCACTCAATCTTGTCATCTCGCACACAGCGTTAACATGCGGGGTTGCCAATCCGTGCTAATACTGGGGTAATATGTTGGGCACAGTAACTTCGAGTTCTCAATAATATTCTGTACTATTGTTTCACGGGCAATATCTCTCCTCGTTATCGACGACTGATGGTTCTCCTTCGGCCAAGCCTTTCTTCTCCCGTCGTTCTCTGAATATGCTGTAATGTTTTAAGGAAGTATCGCGGAATAGGTCTACACTCGACCTGTCTAAGTAATGGAATGAATGTCCTGACACTCTGAGTTCCAAAAATGGCGTTCCTAGTCTCGCACAGAATTTAATTTCTCTTATTTACAAATATCTCTTCTCGTAGGCATAAATGCCAAATTTCGTTTCGATAAATAAATTTTATTTCTTATTCTCTTGATATTGGCGTGGTTAAATTGTTTATAATTTTCATTTTAAAATATAATAATATTTTATTCTTCAGCTTGGTAAATCAATCTGACTGGCTGTCGAGTGATCAAGCAATTTCATTGTTATAGGTTTCTAAATTAATTCCGTTTGCCGATATCTCTTTTTCTCTCGTACTGAAGCGTCTAGCGTGCAAATCTCCCTTGTTGTCGAGGACTCGGCCAATGAAACCGGTTCTAGACTGGCTAACTTGTAAATTGGTAATTTTCTAGTCTCAATAAATCTGATTCTCTCTTGGTTAAAATATTATTCACAGAATAATTTCCATTCTTGCTTTTTATAAATGCTGTAATTTCCTCATACAACTCTTCAATAGCTTTCACTAACATCACAGAATGCTTATGTGTTTAAAAAGTTGCTCGAACTGCTACTTCATTTCCATGCATAAAATTGTCACGCAAGACGGTTCGATCCACGCCTCATGCATTTCCTTACTGATACTAAATTCGAGTTCAGTACCATCCTAACATTTGACTGTGGAGTTGAGATTGGAAACCACGGAAACCCATCTAGGGACGGCCGACGATACGGTTCAAACCAACGTCTAGTGAGTGCGCAAGCTAACACTGTCAGTCTGAACGATTTGAGTGTTACTAAATGTTTAAAAATTACCCACCAACCGAGACAGCAAGGCCCTGTGGCCAGGAAGGCCAGTGGGTCGAAACAATTCGTCAGCTATCCTTACCATGGTGTACATGGGTTTCCGATTTTCAGCCTTAGGTAGATCCCAGGACGGTACCATCTAATGAGTCTCGACGGCTTCATCTTATTCATTTCGAGTCTAATAAATTAGCTCCTCTCGTGTCATGCAGGCTATCCGAACGTAAAGAAATTGCCACATAGAAACTCGTATCATCTTGTCCAGAATTCCACTGGAACGGGAATAATGAGGGGGTACGAATAAATGTAAAAACTGTCCACTCCCTACCGGTACACAATTTACATCCGATCAGGGCTCTCATCCCCTCGCCCAGCATTGAGCTGGATTCGGCTCAAGTAGTTTGGGATCGGTAGTAGAGCACTATCCCATTATATTCTTGGAGTGACTGCTGAGAATTACATTCTGGATAGTTGCGGAAAACTGTTAAGCCACAGAATGGAACCATCAACATTTCCCTACTACTGTCAACTCAGGCTCACGGCTATGAAGGCAGGTCTACAGTACATTTGATCTGTCATCTCGTCAATGTAGGCAGACCCTTGAAATCCTGTGGTCTCATCAGCCACAAACAAGCGTAAAGAGTGAGCAAGTCAGCTGCATATAGCGGCCATCAATCGTATACTGGCCTCCCTGCATCTGATTACATCCCTCCAACCCCCCGCGCACCCTCTCGCCCCCAGCATTCACCACGCTTCATTTCCAATACTTGCGTCCCACTTTTGCCACCAGTCGTCCTAATTTTCAGCGTGTTTTTTAGCATCGTAAACAAAATATACAGGGGAAGAAGCATTGTAATGTATAGGCACAGGACCTCCTCCCGTCCTACCATACCTCCAACTTCACTACTTGTTGATTCTTTAGGGCTTTGTGACATCTTATTCATGTAGCCTCGTGTACTTGGGTGTGTGTGGAATTTGACTGATAACCTGTGTCACTGTGATGTCTGTATTATTGCTTGTATTTGTAATTGAAGTAGGATTTGGGTAAGAAGCGTCCGTGGGCTTAAGTTACGTACCGTACCATCACGAAATTTGCCTCGAGTAGAAGTGAAGAACCCACGGAAGACCACTTCCAGGATGGCTGAGGTAGGAATAGAACCCGCCTCTTCTCAATTTTGACTCACGAGGCTGATTATACCCCGTTCCAGCCCTCAGACCAGATTTTTTATTATTTTTGATAGAGCCGGGAATCGAACTCGGAACTTCACTACTGTCCAGACGTTACGCATAATATAAATACGAGGATTGTATTCCCTCAACAGGATATTGGAATGTATACAGGACAAAATAAAAGTCAACTGCAAGACATTTCGCATACAACAGTAGGCTATCCATTAAAATACATTACAGTACTAAACCTGAATATGCTAGTAGAAACTTTTCAATCGGTCGGGGAGTTACAATTAATTTCCTAGTGTCTCAAATAAATACATGAATAGACTGATTAAACACTTCTCACACAAAGTGGATAAGTAGTTTTGTTCATCAAACGAACATCATCAGGTTCTGCTCACTTAGGCCTAATTTAGGTTTATTGGATATGTAATGTCCAACAGTATTTACAATTCCTAACCTACCGAAGTTTTTAATTAAACTTTGCATGGAGTTGGATATTTTAACGAATTATTCTTATTCCGCTAGTATAAATGTTCAGTTTTTTTGTTTTGCTGCTTTCTATGTGTCTAAATTTGAAAACCCTTTTGAATCGCTATCTTCTATCGTAGCGAGCTTTTTAAGTGATTGCGTTCTAGACTATTTTGTTAGTAACCGATATTATTCAAATTTCCTATTTACGTAATGAGTTTTTGCAGTTGGTCAGTTAGGTTAAACACTAAAAAAA
Source organism: Meconema thalassinum (assembly GCA_946902985.2). Taxonomy (NCBI): domain Eukaryota; kingdom Metazoa; phylum Arthropoda; class Insecta; order Orthoptera; family Tettigoniidae; genus Meconema; species Meconema thalassinum. The sequence continues at coordinate 639,072,517 of OX336389.2, forward strand.
ACCACTTAAATGGAACCGAGTTGATAATGCGGTTTTGTAGACTTAGCCGATTTCCGGACGTTCCTGCACCGACGTCTACTTCACATTCAATATGCAGTAACCGGAATACCTCGACCACAACAACAATCGAACTCTTGAATCTTAGAAGCCATTTTTCAGGGTTGCCTTCGTGATCTAATAAAATAATTTGTTTCAGTTCACCAATACGTTCATGTGCCAATTAAATTGGGACGGGGAATAACACGTATCCCCTCTCCCTTTCCGCAAGTGTATATAAAGTCTAAAATTAATCCATGTATCCTTTTTTCAGGTTAGTAGGTGTGAGTAGATCAGTGTCATTCCACATCCAATTTAATTGGACAAATTAACGTATTGACCGACTGAAAAACAAACACTTTTACTAAATCTTGAATATTATCGAGTTGGAAGCAATTTTCAGTGTTGCCTTATTGATCGAAATTTAATGTTTTTCAGTCGGTCAACACGATTGTACCCAATTGTAATGGGTGGTTCCCTAATACTGAAATAAATTGACATAGGTTAATAAATACACTTGGATAATCTTAGTACATCTTTTCAGGATTAGGGAACCACCCATTACAATTTGGTACAATCGTGTTGACCGACTGAAAAACATTAAATTTCGATCAATATTGGGAAACCACGGAAGACCACTTCTAGGACGGATGAGTTAGAACCTGAACCCATATTTTCCCTTCACTGCCTCACAAGGCTGAATAAACCCTGATCCTGCTCAAACCGGAATTAAATTTCTTGGCAGAGCCAGGAATAGAACCCGGATCTCCACGACAACAACCAAGAATGCTAGTCTTAAACATTTCGAACAGAAACCAACTTCAATTTTTGTAAAACAATTTAACTTCATTTAATGCCTGGGTACTGAGCTTTAAATATAGATTCGCTATGCCAAGTTTCAATGCATTCGGACGATTAGATCGCCAGAAAAGTCGTTTTAAATAGTTGAATATCGCATGGCTGCCATGTTGCTTTTGTGTATATCGGATTTTTGAGAGTAACTTATAAGCCTATGTACTTAATTAATAGTATTCTGTCACCATACACAATTTCAGTTTGCTTGCTGTAATAGTTTCGTAGATATTAAAGACTGGTAAGATACTTCATATGGCAAGCATTTTTGGTACTTTTAAATGTAGGTCATATATTTATATGCCAGCAGGTTAGGATTATAATGGCGGTTCATTATACAAACTTTCATTTTGATCACATGATTAGGACACAAGAAATAAAAATTTGATTTTAAAATTTTGTACACACGTCATTTTGAATTTCCCAGAAAATTTGATTAAAATAGATGCCAGTATATTAAGCCTTGAATATCGCATGTCCACCATGTTATTTTCGTGTTTATAAGGTTTTTGAAGGTTATATTTATATATATGCATTTAATTATAATAGTATCACTATACACAATTTTTGGTTTGAATGTTGTAACAGCTACGGAGATATTGAAAACTGGTAAAATATTTCACATGGCTGGCAATTTCGACTGTGCCATGCCAAGTTTCACTGCTCTCGGACGATTAAGTCACGAGAAAAACCCCATTTCAATATTTAAAGTTTGTGTGGCCACCATCTTGGTTTTATGCTTATCAGTTTATCAGTCACATAAGTGAACTTGTTTCAATGGCCTCTAGGAGCATACAAAATTTCAGTTTGATTGTTGTAATAGGTTCGTAGACGTTGAGGACCGGTGAAATAGATCGCATGGTTGCCATGTTGAATTATTTCATATGTAAGCTTGAGTTATGCATCAAGAGATGAATATTATTTTGTTGGTTCATTATACAAACTTTTAATTCGATCGCTTTATTAGGACAAAGAAATAAAAGCATAATTTTGAAATTTTGTTCAGCCACCATCTTGAGTTAGTCAAAACAATTCAATAAAATTAGATGTCAATATATTAAGCCTTGTATAAAGAGTTACCATGCCAAGTTTATCTGCGCTCGAATGCTTAAATCAAGAGAAAAGTCAATCTAAATATTTTAATTTCTTGGTTTCGGGTTTGTCAGGTATTGTGTCATAAGTGTACTTACCTTAGCACCCTCTACCATCAGATAAAATTTCAGGTTAATAGCATTAATAGTTTCGGAGATATTGAATGCCGGTGGAAAATTTCGCATGGTGAAACTTTTTAAAAAATTCAAAGGCACCGTCGAGGTTGGACTAGACTGCAGTAAGCTCTTATCGAGTTTCAATTACAGTAAATCGCTCTAGCCGTTTAGATTTCATTACGGGACTCACACACGGACAAACGTTGAACTCAGAGGTCTATATTTCGTATGATGAAACTAGGCTAAAAAAATCTAAGTACATTATATTTCAACGCAGTTATTTCAGAACTTTCAAATAACCAATCTGGAGTATCCTCGTATAGTATCAATACACATTTTATAAAATTTTAGAAGCCACTTTTTATCAGGGTTGCCTTCGTAATCTAATAGAAGAGTTGGAGCCACTTACGTGATCTACTTACTTGGTAAAACCGGAACCCTATTGGGCGACTTGTAGACAATAACCATCAATTTATACTTTTCAGTCGGTCAGCACTGTTTTGCCCAATTAGATTAGGCGGGGTAACTATATAAATATAACACACAATGCATATAATTCTACCCCTTATTCCTATATTATAGCGGCTTCGGTGGCGTAGTTGGTAGCAGGCTGAGCTTCTATTCCCAAGGTCACATGTTCAAACCCGGCCGAAGTCGTCCGATATTTTAAGAGCGTTAAAAATCCCTCAATATGCCTTCCTTCGGAGGGGAAGTAAAGCCGGCGGACCCATTTCATAGATTTATGGCATGTAAAAGAACGTACCACTAACTAAACTTGTGTGAAACAAATTTTGTAGGTTAGGTCTGATTAACGCTCTGAAATTCCAACGTTCGTCACCAGGCGCTGGTTGCGATGGCATCTAGTAGTAGCCAAGTTCTCAGCTAGGTGTCGTGGAAGGTAGCATTTGGTAGCGAAAGTAGGAACTACTTGAAATTATCATCTGCAGTCCTTACTTGAATTAAAAACAGGTAACACACACTAATACAGTCATCACAATTAACACCGGTTATCAGACAGATTCTACACACACCCAAAGTACACGTTGTCGCAGCCCCTAAACTAAGGAACCAACCAACCATTCCTATATTCTGGCTCGGAGATGAGGTAAGATTTTTTTTTCTATGTGGTGGGTGGTTTTAACGATCGTATGCCCTTTCTGACGCAAGCCTCATGAGAAAAAAGATCGAATAAAAGAAAATGACTAATGAAACAGGACCAAGAGTTGGAATGAACTAGCCATATCCTATCAGAAAATACAGTCCCAGCATTAAAAATAGAAAATAAGGAAAACCATTTTAAGGATGGCTTACTGTGTGGTTCAAACCCACTCGAGGAAAACTGTTTTACAACGTTTGACAGTCGTCATCTGATGCGTGAACGAACAAGCAAACATCGAGCCCACCCAGTCAGCAATCAAGTTAAAGGTCAGTCTTGCATTTTTATGACATAGAGTAAAATAATTCAACTTCTTTATTCAAGAGAAAGTCAAGACAGAACTTTAATTTTATACAGGGAGTCTGAAGATAAGCAAGTTAAGGAAATTTTAAGTGGGTATACTTATTTGAAAAGACAGTCGATCTCCAGTTGAATTTTCGTCCTCCGAGAAAAAGCTCGCCAGAAATCCAACAAAGACATGTTAGGTGGTTCTGTGTCAGCCTATGCAGCGCGTGGCAGCCGATCTCTTTTTTGATAACTTTGGGCGGGAACTACCGAAGTACACTGACATGTCGTTCGCTCACATGCAATCTTCCTGGTACCAGTAGAAACATCCTGTACTCTAGTCTAAATGACGGGCAAAATTGATAAATTGAAAAATAACCTGAATAAAATTAGATGTGATTAAAATGTATATTTGCTTTGGACTGCACAAAGGGACAAAACTAAAGAATGACATGTTTCACTCGTCAAGTGAGCATCATCAGATCCAAATCTATACAAGACCTACAAAACACTACCTAACCTACAGTGACACCCACTAACAGTCACTGCCCTACAAAAACAAACAAAAAAACGTCATTAAGTTACAAAGTGCGGCAACTATTACTGGTAAAGTACTGAAGCATTAAGCATCTGAAAAAGGAACTATCTATAATGGTACGTACTGTGCCCAACTCTAGGAATGGGTATTCCAAGATTCAGACACCTAGATATCAAGGGAAAGGCTACAGCCGCTTTTGAAAGTTGAGATATTTGAATATCGCGCTACATTGCTTCCAGAAGCAATTGGAAAGAATATACCGCTTAGAGCATGTCAAGTGACGTAGCGAGTAATAGCAGAGGTCGGGGCTATTTATTGATTAAATAGTTAGCCATGGAGTAGAGACTTGAGACTTGGATCAGATTACTGGCACGGCCAAATGAAAGAGAATGCATTTAGTATCAAGTAAATCGGACCAGGGATACCAGAGATATGAGGATTTCTAGATTTCAGCGTGATGACGCGTGACCCTGACAGTTTTGAATAAAAGCCGGCCGGCACAGGCATCAGTAGCTCACTTCGACACAATCACTTGCCTAGCAAGGTGCTACTACGCTGAGCCAAGGCACATGGTTGCCGGATCTACGCAGAAGTTATTTTCAAAGTTGTGATAGTCACAAAAGTGCTGCGCTACGAGTGGAACTTAGTAAGTTTCCGGCAGGGAGGATCACTAAGGTGATTGATATCTTTCGACGGACACTGGTAAAATATTTTTATTTTCACATGGACATATGCTAGACTTTGTCTAGAATTAGTACTTTGTCACAGTCCAGTAATAACCTAATACTTGGATATTTTAGTCCAATTCAGTCAGTTTCATATTTGTAACTTGATAACCACTCCGATCTATCAGTACATTGAAGACCAGTCTATCACGGTGTTGTTCATTAGCCAACGCAGGGAAACTACATGTTGCTTCGCGCATGGTAGATGGTGTGAAGACATGCCCAGGGAACGATCTTCAGAACAGCCGTTGATTGGTTAGACTGTCAGTGTTTTCTTGTACTGAAAAGATTACCGTGAGTTATGTTACAACTGACATATCTGAGAATAGATCACTTAGATCTTACCCCATTTAAGCAAACTGTTATGGAGTTAACAGAAGCCAATATTAAAATGGATCAACAGTTACTTCAAACGTCAAGAGATATTACCACTATGTCCTGTTAGATGGATTGTGGGTATATAATGGCGGCCGATACAAGGATTATACGTGCTTGTCCGATAGGGCATGTCTATGGATAAAACTGGTATAGACCAGGTTCACTACGCTTCAAGACCATCAAGAAATGTAAGCCACATTTGACTTTATATTATGCCTAGCTAATTGGAACAAACTATTTTTCGGCAGATGACCAACACATTTATTTTTCTTCGTATTTAAATCTTGCAATGGTTTACGCAAGACATATTAGAGTTATTCTGAGTATTTTCAGCACTCAGAACAGTTTAGGATCGATGACCGAGCATATCGAGCATTTATTTGAATATTTCATATTTTTGGGAAATCACGGTAATCAGCCGATGTAACTGTGAAAGTTAATAATTATTTTTGTTGAGGAATGGATATTTTTTTCCATATTCGAAGGTTCGAACATGTGGATTCTCACATAATGAGATGATAATTAAATATATTTAAAATAATATAACTAATAATAATAATAATAATAATTTTTATAATTTTTCTAAATAATTCTTGGATATTATATTTTCTAATAATCATATGTATTGAGAGAGAGCCTATGAAGTAGTTTAATCATTTCTAGTTTGGAACAGGAGATTTTCCGAAGGAGAGTGGTTAGCGCAAGCCCGCATTCAACCAACATTTCAGTTCTGGTTGAACAGTTGATATTTGCAATGAGCAAAGTATATTTTTCAGATAACACGGAGAGGCATGAAACGGGAAGCAAATGATATTTGTATCAAATAGGATATCTTTGTATTTATATAAAATCATGACGTAAATACACTCGAAAGTGAAATAAAGATTTTCATAAGTATGGTAAATTCACGGGTTGAACTGAATGGTAAAATAAAATAAACTTGTGAGTTTATTAATCTTCCAGTGTTGATAACAAGCAGAGGCTTGATTTATTGTATAAATTTTGGGAAGAAAATGTATGTGTGTGGAGTAGTTGAAATGCCATTCCCAGGTGCGCATGTTTAAGTCGCAGGAATGAGGAGTTTTTTTCGAGCATCAATCAAATAGCAGGTTCGATGGCTCAGGTTTATAGGAGTATTGGAACTACACATTTCGTCGTATGAATGACCCGAAGGTTATTTCTTAGAAACCATCAGTTCTTATTTCAACCTTGTTTACGGATTCCATTAAGACTTTGATTTTGCTAGAACCCGGATTTGTCATGATAGTAGTTTATTCTTCTTCAGAGGAAGACCTTTGCCGTTGTTGTTGTAATATTGTGTTCTTATGAAAATAATAGAATGGGCCACTGCCAATTAAAAATAATTCTATAACCACGAATAATTTGAAGGATGTTTTCAATCCTAGTGCCATGAACTAAATGAATTTATTATGAAGCTACAATTCTTATTTTCGCATTCTGTCGAAGAATTGCAAGTTGTGAAAGATACTAAAATGGCCATACATATAAATATTTTTTATAATAATGATTCCAAGTGGAAAATCAAATAGTTGAATGGTTCAACAATTTATTGACCAAGTTGATGATTCAGAAACCATATATTTTGTTAGGAACTTGAAGTTCATAATCGAGTCACTTCTCGAAGTGTTTAATGTCGGAAGAACAATTAAATTTTGTTGTGCTTCGCACAGTTCTTCAATGCTATGCTCTAAGGTCAAATACTTTTCAGATGTTATTAATATGTGTAAATAATTTGTGTTGATTCAGAAATAATAATATTTTTTGACAATATTTTTTGAAACTGGAAAAATAAGTGAAAGTTAAAATTCTATGAACATTTATTCTACGAGTGTTAATATTATGTAAAAATTCAAACAGTGAACTACGATATTTCCAGTAAAGACAATTAAATTTGAACTGGATTTAATCATGAATGAATATAATTTTGGAACACAGTCTACAGGACTAATAATCAGACTCGTGTTTCCAAAAATAATTGTCAAATGTGTTTGGAAAATTTCTGTATATTGTGTAAATAGGAGTGTGGGTCGCCACACGTGAATGATGATGCTTTGAGCATTTTTGCAGTCAATTTTAAATTCAAAATAAAATGAGATAATTTTACATGATGTGTTATGCCCATTTGAATCTCCTTCTATCCTTATTGTTGCATTGAGCCAAAAATCAGTAAAGCTTTTTTTCATTTGATGTCGTTCTTGCGATTAGCTTTAACCCATCTGGCGCTCCGGGATATTTTGACTGATTATTGGTAAAATGCATATGTGGTCGTGCGGACTCCGGTCTAAACGGGCACAGTACTATATTGCAATACTGAGAAATGACAATCCCATCAACAAACAGTCCCACTCCTACTAATCTATTAAATTGTAACTACTATTACTGGATATACTTAAGCAATAAGTCCTCAATTACTGCAGAATTGTAAATGAATGCAGAAATGACCTACGAGCACTCTGCCGAAATGATGATAAACAGCTACATCTGCAACATACAAAAACAAAGTTTATCTACTAATAATGTGTTGAAAGATCTGATATGGAGAATTATCTGAATGATGGCATCATTCTTACATAATCTGAAAAGTAATCAATATCAACTGCTTCTATAAAATCCTTAAAACTACTATACATACAGTTTTTACTTTACATCAGAAAAGCCGTTGTCAGAGCAGACATTCCGCAATTTTGTAGAGCTATTTTGTGTTGTAAGGATTTGGATCTCATGATGCTCGCTTGACTTAGTTTTCTCCCTCTTCTGTAGTCCAAAACATATACGTATACCGGGTTAGTCTTCTGCCCCTTATTTTTTTGGTTCTCGGCCACACTTCCAACGTCTGATGGCATCATGGTCGTCAGTTCCACGTCATTAGCCAAGCCACAATAACCCTAAACGACTTTACAAGTTTTATGACGACATGGAAGCAAGACCTTTACAAAAACATGTGTGCGACAAGTAATTATAAAATGCACCAAACTGTCATACGGGCATGCCGATTTTACGGATTCAGTTGGATGCGAAATAAAGGCTGGGTATGGTGGCTTACTGCTAAAAAACCTTAATGAAACTTCGAAGTGGGAAGCAGTATTACATCTCATTCGCTTTCAGGCAGGAAAAGGAACAGGTAACCGTAGAGCAATGGTGCAAGTTCGTAAAAAATAGTGGACCTGTTTTAGGGTGGTGGGTTTGAATCCCACCAGCGCCCAAATATTTTTATGCAAATTTCAAGCTTTGTAGATCAAATACAAAGGCATTCGTGCCGCATTTGACCAATCTCATGTGTGGTTTATTTAGGGTTCAATTTGTACTTATTATTTATTTATTTAGTTAGTTTCGTTTCGTAGTCAGTTTACCCTCCAGGTAGGCTTTTCCGACGAAATCAGCGTGGGATACCACCTTTACCGCCTCTACGGGCAGTGTCCTGGAGCTTGACATCGTTGGGGGATACAAATGGGGAGGCGGGACTAGTGCCTCACCCAGGCGGTCTAACCTGCAAAGTGAACAGAGGGCTTCATTAGGGATGGGACGGGAAGGGAAGAATGGGAGGGATAGACAAGGAAGACGGAAGGAGGCGGCCGTGTTCTGACGGTAGGTGCATTGCCGGCATTTTCCCGTAGACGAAGTGGGAAACCACGGAAAATCACTTAGAGGATGGCTGAGGTGGGAATTGAACCCCCTCTACTCATTCGGACCACCCTAGGCTGAGTAGACCCCGATCCAGTCCTCATACAACTTTTCAAATTTCGTGGCAGAGTCAGGAATCGAACCCCGGACCTCCGGGGTGGCAGCTAAGCACGCTGACCACTACACAACGGAGGCGACTTAAATAAATAAATAGCTAAATAAATATAAAAAAATCATAAAATAACTAAATAACAAAGTAATAAGTAACTAACAAACTAAATAAATAAATAAATATGCGTCACAGGGCGTAAGAGATATGGCGATTAATAAACGGATGACGGAATCTCTCTTACGTTATTGGGAATAGTATGCCCATTTTTCCTTAACTTATTTTCAAACACCCTGTATTTAGCCTAACTCATTGGGCCGATAACTTACATGCTAGGCCCCTTAGAAGAAAAATTATAATCATCATCTCAGTTAATTCGAAGTTTCAGGGGCCAAATTTTTCATGATCTCGAATTAAACAAGTTTCTTTTTTGCGTATAAGAATGTCAAGAAGCCATGCGAGAAGTTCGAATGATTCAGAATTTTCTAGTTGAAAATATTCGAATTAACCAAGTTCGAATGCATATAAATAGCCTCTTCGCTAAAAAAATAGCAATTTGAATACAGGGAAGTTGCGGTGGAATATAATAATATATTCTAGAAAATCTGGGCTTATTACCACACGTCCACACACCTGGTTATCCCAGCACGATAAAATAATAATCAGCAATTTCAGTAGTGGCGAGCAAAACAACCTTTTACAAGCGGCAAGCCAATGCACTAGTAGACCTTTGCAATGTGTTGTGGTGAAAGTCAAATATCAGCTGGTCACTGGTATCCCGCCTCAGAGCCGCTGAATTACCGTGGCTTCCCCCCGTTAAAAGGTTGCGGCCATTTGGAATAATAATAATTACTGTAGTGTTCAGTGACGAGGTCAAACGAGACAAGTCCATTTTAGTGTTATTGCTGAACAGCAAATGAGTTCAATTGTAAGGTTCATTACTGTAATATTTGTTCGGAATTCGTCGCTTTCGACGGTAAATTATGAAGGCAGCTCACTTTTCACTGATTCCTTCTCCTATTTCTAACTCTAAGTAGAATATCCTACCTGTACATTACGTGCGCAAAAGATAGAAAGAGGGTGTGGGAGCAAATAACAAGAAAAGTGTGAACAGTAGATCACAAACTGGTGGCGGCAGCGTTATTGTCTGGAGGAAGGGGGGGATATGTTTAGGCCTATAGTATTATCTGGTCTCACTCAACCATATGAACGGTACACTCAACAAATATCGTCATCAATCCATCCTTGCAGATCATGTACACACATGCATGTTGGTTGTCATCCCCCAGGTGGATGGTTTCTTACAGGGAATTAATGTGACATGCCACACGGGTAGAAATGTTCAATAGTGGTTCAACGAGCACCAGAAAAACTTCCAGGTACTTCCCTGATCTAATTTCCCAGTTGAGCTTCAATGGGAACACCTCGATCGTTGTGTTCGTTGTACGGATACTGCGCTACACGCCTTCCAGTACTAATGGGATGCATTGCAGTTATCATGGCTCCAGATACCTGCGGTGACAACCTGACAACGCCTTATTGAGTCACTCCTAGCTGTGTCCGTGCGGCATGTAGCGGTTACTCTGTATAATACTGGACTTCGTATGTTACTAGTTGTGAGAAGGGAACTTTTAAGAATATGAACACCCTTAGGGCCAGTTGTACGAACTCGGGAGTAGGGGAGTAGTAGGAGTTCTGCCCCATTCTAGAATCCTCCTTGCCCAACTACTAAGCCTGAGCCATGTAATATTTGCGAAAGCTCGTGAACCCATTCGTGGTCGGAGTTTAACGAATGAGGTGTCGTAGGACTTGAGGTGACGCCCCCTTTGCTACGGACCACACGTTATCTTTTTTTTTATCGAAAATTTTTGTTTTCGAAAGTAGGCGATAGTTTGAAAACCAAACATGAAAGAACATTGTGCAATAGCTGAAACGAACGGTCTTTATGTCCTTTATATTTTATAATAAAACTTTTTTATTTTTGATGTTTTTTTTTAAAACAGTCCAATTTTGAAATTCCTATATTTTGGAAACTAGAAAGTTTACAAATAAGTTTGTTTGACATAAATGAAAGGTCCCTACCCCCTCAACCCCCAAAATAAATTTCAAGTCTCTAGGATAAAAATGGTAGTAGTTGGGTACAGAGAGTTCTGCTTAGTCTCCTACTTTCATATAAACTTTGCCGATATCTCCCGAACGCATGGTCGGATTTTAACGAACGAGGTGTTGTTGGCGTTGGGGTGACGTCCTCATTGCTAAGAATGTGTGTTGGTATTAAAAAAATGAAAATTATTGTTTTTTGGATTGGCGCTATTTTGGAAACAGTGAATTTTGGAAAAAAGTTTGTTTGACATAAATGAAAGGTGACTATGTGTTGCCCTCTAGGTGGATAGCAAGTTTCAAGGGTGTAGGAGGAAAAAAACGATAGCCTACTTTCTCACAAATATTGGCGATAATTGGCGAACGGATGGTCGGATTTTAACTAATGAGGTATTGTTGGCGTTGGGGTGACGTCCTAAGAATATGTGTTGGTGTTTTAGAAAAAAAAAATGAAAAATTTTGTTTTTGAATGTAGGTGATAGGTTGCAAACCAAACATGATAGAACGTTGTGCCATAGTGCAAACGAATGGCCTTTATGACCTTTATTTTTATAATAAAACTTTTTTATTTTTACATTTGTTTTGAAAAAAGTGTAATTTTGAAATTTTTTTATTTTGGAAACTAGGAAGTTTACAAATAAGTTTGTTTGACATAAATGATAGGTCCCTATCCCCTCTACCCTGAAAATAACTGTCAAGTCTCTAGGATAAAAAACTTGCATTTTCAAACTTTTTTACCTGTTTCCTTTTTTATTATTATTTTTTTAATAAAGAGTGTTTGTAGACAGAGAGCCGGTAGCGCTGGACGTGTGTTACAACGAGGCTATGACTGGCCATGGTGGATACGGGAAATGCGTATTTCGAGGGGGCGACAAAAAGATAGAACGAGGGGTCGCTTTCCGATATTTTCCTATGACAGATGAATGAAGGCGAATATTTTGAAATTCCCTTATGGCGATTTCGGTGACCGTGCCCGGAAGAAATGAATTGCTGTTTTGACGGGATGGCGGGGCACCTTATTACAGTTGGTTTTGTGATATTTGCTGTGACGGATGAAGGTGAATATTTGAAAATGTGTGCTAGGATTTTTTACCCTCAAGGGGATCTTTAACGTTTTAGTCAACGGTGATGAGCGTGGCCGCTCTCTGACACAGTAGACAGTTGTAGGATATGACCAAGTGATTCTTTCACTTGGTGAAAGTATGTGGTTAACATGGTCATGTATTGAGAATGGCCGCTTGCTAATGATTATTATTATTATTACAGTAACATGTTTAAGACACACACGTTTTAATTGCTAACATACATAATCCTGCTCGCTGAACACTGAATACAGCGGTTTGGCGGTTTGGTGACAGCAACTGCTGACAACACAGAAATGTCTACGTCAGCAGGAAGTGCGATATCAGCTTACTTGCCTCGTGGTGGCTAGCAGGTGTGCTGTTTAAGCAGAGACCGCCATTTTGGTTCTGAGACAGTAGGACTACCGATGTATAAGAGGCAGCCATTTTGGTTCCTTATTAAAATCATGAAACTCGTATAAGGTACGCGAATCGTATCGCGTTTGAGGAATTTAGCGAGGCGTGGGAACGTGTGTGAGAGAGAGAGAGAGACAGAGAACCTTTGAAGGTCAAAACGCTGAGAAAATGCAACTCTCTTTGTTGCTAAGCAGATTGATAAGGATTGCGTTAGTGATACACTGACAGGACCAGCAAATAGACGTATACAGTAGAGCTCTGAACTGAACTTTGGAAGAAAAAATCCTTTTATTTTTTGTAACTACCTATGAATGATTATTTTAATAATGTCATGCTTATGAACCTTAAATTTGTAGTTATTGATTAGGTAATTAATGATTTCTATTTATTTATTTATTTGTTTGCAGATAACCGGTATACCTTACAAGTCTGAAATACAAGAAACCATTGCACTTTTGAGCCCTCTAGAAGGAAACAGCAACAAGCCAGTGCAAGTGAAGGTGAGATTATTTTTTTAAACTAACTTGTTTCAATTTTTCGTTTGATATTATTTTATTTTATTTTATGAAATGCATGTAATAACCTGAATTTAGGTATTTATAGCAGTTTATTTTATGTATTTTTAAAAAACTTGGAAAGAAAAGCCTTACCGCCATTGTTTCCAGGCAGTGAACTATTTAAAACTCATTTAAGCCTAACATAAAATGCTAATCCATTCTACCACTAATGAAAACTCCAAGACAAAAAATTCATTACCTGTACATGACTAGGACGATGATTGCTTTCATGAATAATGGCCATGTATTCACAAACGGTACAAGACTATATTGGTTGTTGACTGGGAAAAGTACAAGGCTATGTTGGATTTTCTAAAAACAAAAATTTATATTTAATTTATGGGTGGTTCCCTATGGACTCAACAAATATCCACAGGTTTAAACAAGATAATCTGAACAAAATGATATGATATTTATTTTTGTTTATATATTGGTTAAAGGGAAATGTAAATGACTGCAGCTTTATAAAAAAAAGTAGATGGGTTACTGTTAGTGCAGACATACAGTTAATGTTTTTAAATATTATTTGATGGTGTTTTGATATATTAACACCAATTAACGTTAACGTTTTATTTACAAGTATTGATTGATTGATCGATTGATTGATTGATTGATTGATTGATTGATTGATTGATTGATTGATTGATTGAGTGATGGGTTATTTTGTTTGTTTATTTTAGGTATGGTCATGCGCCATTAACATAGTGAACAGACAGTGAAAAAACCATACATTGTGCTTTAAAGTACTCTGTGCAACGTTAATAACTTACAATAAGAAAAAGTTTTATTATAGCACATGGCGATAGTACCAAATACAACAAGTGTGCAAGTTGGTTTACCACGTGGGTTAGATTTAAAATCAGAACATGATCGTTGGTTAATATTTGAATCCTGGCCTGTAGGCTTTTTGTCAACACATAAACTTGCAAATGCCGTTTTTTTTTTACTTGAACTGAGAAGATGTGGTGCGCTGTGTGTTTTGTCGTATTGAACTTTCACACTGGGAAGAGGGGGATGATCCCTTTAGAGACCATTTGCGATGGTCTCCTTGTTGTCCTTATATCCTTGGAAAACAAGTGGGTAACCTACCTGTGTATCCATTTTACCGAACCACGAGGCCATTGGCTACTACTTACGTTGCTGAATCACCAATAATAATAATAATAATGTATTCCCAGCCAACGGTAGTGCCGATATATGTGGTCCATATGCCATAACCAGTGTTGAATTGGCGCGTGTTTTTGAAAAATTGGGAATTTGCAAGACTAAAGCACTAGCACACCCAGAGTATAGCTCTGTTGAAAAACGTTTAGAATCTTATAAAAATGTTTGGCCATTAATATTTAAACACCTTACCAAACAGCTAAGTGAAGCTGGATTTTTTATACTGGTGAAGGGGATAAAAAATATGTTCTTATTGTGGATTTGCTTTAAAGGATTGGCAAATGACTGATGACCCTTTTGTGCAACACGCTCGTTGGTTACCTAACTGTTAATACATGGTGTTGCTTAAAGGTCAGGAATTTGTGAACACTATTCGTAAAGAATACGTGATTGCAGCACAAGACATAAAGGTGCCTTTATAGTTAGAACACGCGGGGCAAATACATGAGGCTAAAAAAAAATTGTCTCACGAACAGATACAAAAGTGTGACCAACATGTAAAATTTGTTATCAAGATGAACTAGGTGTTGTATGTTTGCCTTGTGGACAGATGATAGCATGTGCCAAGTGTGCATTAGAACTTTTGTGCTATATGCAGAAAAGTAGTATCTGCTACAGTTAGGGCATTTCTTGCATAAATAGTATAATTTATTAGCAATGCATTGTGCAAAATACCTATATGCACGATAGTATTACAAGCTGTTTTAGAGTGTAATAGATATGCTTTTCTTTTGTTTATAGACTACTACAATGAATGTTTTGAATGCTGTGGGACAATCATGTGGCTTAGATAAAAAGAAGCTCAGTGAACTGCCAACGCATAT
This sequence comes from Meconema thalassinum, assembly GCA_946902985.2. Taxonomy (NCBI): domain Eukaryota; kingdom Metazoa; phylum Arthropoda; class Insecta; order Orthoptera; family Tettigoniidae; genus Meconema; species Meconema thalassinum. The sequence goes on from OX336389.2 coordinate 639,087,569, forward strand.
TCCATTCCGCATTATCAAGATTCGAAAATTGAAAACAGCACATGGTGATCGTGTACTTTGTGTATGTGAAAACTTTGTGACATTGCTGCCTACACGGTTTAATGATATGTCGGAGAGTGTTTTTGATGAAGTTAATAATGCTGTGCAACCTGCACACTTAATTTATGAAGGTTTTAAAAACAATAGGTGCATGATCCGTTTTAATTAAATAAAAAACAAAGGAGAAATAATAATGGAAAAATATAAGTGATGACAATAGATTGGAAGAAAAACATTGTGAAAAGAATAATAATGTTTTAGTTTTTATTATTGTCTTAAAAATATTATGAAGAAACCAAAAAAATGTACTGTATATTAAGTTTGTAAATAAATGCAAATGATGTTACAATGCTGTTTTATTTTCTACAAAGTTAGAATATTTTTCATTGCAGAGTATACATGATTATTACAATAAATGCATACTTAATACATGTCTTTGCTTTTACGATAGTGTGTTATAGTTTTAAAAACAATGCTTGTTGCAGATCTTTTTTCCACGGCGAACAATAGGTATAAAACGTCATTATCACTATTATAATCATAAGCAGCATAATTATTATCCTCAACATGACTAAAACCAGTTAAATATTCCTGTTCCTCTTCCTGTTCCTCTTCCTCTTCCTCTACAGTGTCCTCATGTAGAGTCTGCGTGGCTTTTGATAATGTTAAGGGTTTTTGAACATTGAATTATTTTCAGTAGTAGTATTGTTTTGTAGCTCTTGCTTTTTATCATTTTTATGATTTTCTGTTGACAGCAACAATGTTTCATGTAGTACATTACATTGATGATCACTGACACTTAAAACCTCACTATTTTTACTTTTTGGCTCACTGTGACATGGTTTTGTCGGTGTTTTGAACAACGCCAAATAACAGTTCGATTTGTATAGGTTCGTTTCACAATATATGAATATCCTTTATAGAATGCATGAGGCTTACCATACCTAGTCACTGATATTTCCGTATCAATTTTCAAGCATAGACTAAGCTCTAGTAAAGACAACTTGGTAATAAGAATAATAGTTTAATGTGCAAGCATATATGGATGCAAATGTGGGAGCAAAAAAGTCGGAGCAAAAAGTGGGAGCAAAAAGTGTAAGCAAAAGTGGGAGCAAATATGAAAGCAAAAAAGTAGGAGCAAGTATGGGAGCAAAAAGTGGGATCAAATGTGAAAGCAAAAGTGGGAGCAAATATGAGAGCAAAAAAAAGTAGGAGCAAGTATGGGGGCAAAAAGTGGGAGAAAATGTGAAAGCAAAAGTGGGAGCAAAAAGTGAGAGAAAAAAAGTGGGAGCAAAATGTGTAAGCAAAAGTGGGAGCAAATATGAGAGCAAAAAGTGGGAGCAAAAGTGGGAGCAAAAAGTGGGAGTAAAAGGTGTAAACAAAAGTGGGAGCAAACAAGTGTGAGCAAATATGAGAGCAGAAAGTGGGAGCAAATGTGAAAGCAAAAGTGGGAGCAAAATGTAAGGACAAAAAGAGCGAGGAAAAGTGGGTGCACAAAGTGGGAGCAAAATGTGTGAGTAAAAAAGTGGGGGCAAATGTGGTGTTTTACTAAAACAATCTCACCTTACCTAACCTAATCTAACCTAACTTTTCCTAACCTAACTTTATCCAACCTAATCTAACCCAACTTCACCTAACCTAACCTAACCCAACTTCACCTAACCTAACTTGACCTAACTTCACCTAACCTAACTTGACCTAACTCACCTAACCTAACTTCACCTAACCTAACCTTCCAACTCTCAGATCAAGAATAGAAATTCTGGGCATAGTCGAGTTGGAACCCAAAACCTCTGGGATAGCATCCAAGTATACTAGCCACTACACCGCGAGATGGGCTAATTATCATGCTACACAACACAAAAATAAAGGTTTTCTGTAGTGTACAATGGCTGACAACCATAGTTGAGAATTCAAACCCAAGTCCTCAGGACTTTTGTTTTGAACATTATCAGAAATATTATTCCATTTACATTTTGCTGCTGCTTATAGTTATAAGAGTTGGCATTAATATGGGAGTAAAAGTGAGAGAAAAAAAGTGTGAGCAAAAGTGAAAGCAAATGTGAAAGCAAAACGTGGAAGCAAATTTGAGAGCAAAAAGTAGGAGCAACCACGGCTGGTTGTTGAGACTTTTAAATCAACTAATACACATGAATTAAATTTTAGTAAAGAGACTTGGGTAATAATAATAATAATAATAATAATAACAGTTAACAAATATTCAAGTGGTTTCATATTTTTTAGTGGAATTTCCAAAGTACCGTCAACAATAATAATTACATGAACAGTGGGAAATCAAACCCAAGATCTCAGGACTTTTGTTTTCAACATTATCAGAAATATTATTCCATTTACATTTTGCTGCTGCTCATAGTTATAAGAGTTAGCATTAATATGAGAGCAAAAGTGGGAGCAAAAGTGAAAGCAAAAAGTGGGAGCAAGCATGGCTGGTTGTTGAGACTTTCATATCAACTAATACACATAAATTAATTTTTAGTGAAGTGACATGGCTAATAATAATAATAATAATAATAATAATAATAATAACAGTTTAAAAAAAATCAAGGCGATTGATATTTTTCAAGGTGTAATTTCCAAAGTACTGTCAAGAAAAATAATTACATGAACAGATTCCAAGAACTCTAGAGTGCTTTTAAGGTTAATGATTGGCTAGGAGTGAGATAGAGCTAGCTAACCTAAGTTAACCTCAGCTCACTTAACCTAACCTTGTCACATGACATGTTCTACAAGTTTAGACTTGCTTCGAGACTAGCTATGACGTCACAGATGAATGGCGGTGGGAGGCTGGACTTTTTATTACACAAAAACATTTTCCTTTTTGCCAGCCTCCCACCGCCATTCATCTGTGACGTCATAGCCAGTCTCTAAATAAGTCTAAACTTGTAGAACATGTCATGTGACAAGGTTATGTTAAGTGAGCTGAGGTTAACTTAGGTTAGCTAGCTCTATCTCACTCCTAGCCAATCATTAACCTTAAAAGCACTCTAGAGTTATTGGAATCTGTTTATGTAATTATTATTCTTGACAGTACTTTGGAAATTACATCTTGAAAAATATCAATCCCCTTGAATTTTTTTAAACTGTTATTATTATTATTATTATTATTATTATTATTAGCCAAGTCACTTTACTAAAATTTAATTTATGTGTATTAGTTGATATGAAAGTCTCAACAACCAGCCATGCTTGCTCCCACTTTTTGCTTTCACTTTTGCTCCCACTTTTGCTCTCATATTAATGCCAACTCTTATAACTATGAGCAGCAGCAAAATGTAAATGGAATAATATTTCCGATAATGTTGAAAACAAAATTCCTGAGGTCTCGGGTTTGATTTCCCACTGTTCATGTAATTATTATCGTTGACGTTACTTTGGAAATTCCACCTTCAAAAAAAATGAATCCACTTGAATATTTTTTTAACTGTTATTATATATATATATATATATATTCTTTCGATTCAGCCATCTAAGGACCACGTCATTTCAACTGCTTCTTGCTTCATCGAGCTTTAACATCCTCCCAGTGCTTTCACATTATTTCTCGATGCTGTTGTTTCCTTTCTGTAGTCCACTTCTTGCCAGTTGGAAGTTTTGGCCTTTCTTGAAAACATCGGTGTGCTGTTAGTTTTTGTTTAAGTGTGGCACGTTCCCAAATATCGTTGCCTGTAATTCCCACTTCTTGTAAATCTTTGTCCACCTCAATGAACCAAGCTCCCTTGGTTTGCTTTTTGAGGAAGTAGGTGAAAATTCTATTTGTCAATCGTGCTGGGTTCATTCACGTTATATTTCAGTAAAAGGCAATTCTCCGTTTCCTCATGGCATCAGTTATTTTTCCACGTGGGTGTAAAGTTCGTGGTTGTGCCGTCTCCTATACTCCCCATTTTCTTTTACCGGACCCAAGATTTTTCTTAGAATTTTTCTTTCTTTCACTTCCAGCTTCTCTGTTAGTCCCTTGCGATGCATTGCATGGCACTCTGCAGCATACAAAGCCTCTGGACGGATGACTGTTTGGTAGTGTCTTAACTTGGCATTTGTTGATATGGTTATCTTGTTGTAAATGGCCTTTGTTAGATTATATGCCATTTCCATTTTCCTGATTCGTGACTCGAAAGCTGCCTTCTCGGAGAGATTGGGGTCTATCCACTCCCCCAAATATTTGAACGCTTTCGTTTGCTTGATTTTCCCCTGTCCTACATCCAGCTCTTTTGGCGCTAGCTTGATATTAGTGATGAATTCTGTTTTTTCAAAGGAGATCTTAAGGCCCGTTTTTGCTGCTTGAATCTGGAGTTCATTACTTTGCGTTGCGGCTGCATCGAGGGAATCTGAAAAAAATTGCCAGGTCATCTGCGAATGCTAGGCAGTCAACTATCAGGTTCTGTTTTTGTAGCCCAATCTGACTCCATTTTCAGACTTGTTAATATTCATTACTTTTCGCCAATGCCGGATGACTTTTTCGAGCACACAGTTGAAGAGCAAGGGAGATAGTCCATCTCCTTGTCTTACACCAGTCTTGATTTCGAAGGGCTCTGAAATTTCTCCCCTGAATTTCACTTTGGACGCAGTGTTGGTTAAGGTTTTCTGAATGATTGCTCTTGTTTTGTTGTCCAGTCCCAGTTCTTTCAGTATTTCAAATAGGGTGGGTCGATCGATAGAGTCATAAGCCTTTTGGAAGTCAATGAAGGTCACTACAAACTGTTTCTTTCTAAGCTTCAGATATGAAAGGATAGATTTATGGTTCAAAATCTGTTCGGCACATGATCGTCCCTTTAGAAAAATCTCCTTGATATTCCCCTAATTGTGGATCCAACTGTTCCTCTGCTCTAGTTTGAAGGGCTTTTAAAAGGATTTTGTATGTTATTGCAAGGAGGGAGATGCCACGGTAATTGTTCACATTCGTTCTATCACCTTTTTTGTAAAGAGGGTGAAGCAGAGCTGATGTCCAATCAATAGGGAGTTCCTCCTTTTCCCATATCTCACTAATTATTTCTGTTAGTTTATCGATAGCTACGTCGCCAGCATGCTTCCATAATTCGGCGATTATTGAATCCTCGCCTGGTGCCTTATTGTTTTTAAGTGACTGAATGATCTGCATAATTTCTTCTTTGGTTGGTGGTGTAGAGTCCGGGTTTGTATTTGGATTGTCTTCAAATGAGAATGAGGATCCTGGGCTTTCACAGTTAAGAAGAGACTCAAAATAATTTGCCAAGATAGTGCAGTTGTCCTTGTCATTATAGGCAGTTTTTCCCTCAGGATCTTTGAAATGTAGGCTAGGTGGGGTGTATTTAGTGAGATTCTGTCTGAAGGTTCTGTAGAAATCTCGAGTGTTGTTCTTCTTGAAGTCTTGTTGAAACTTTTCCAATTGACTTTTGTCGTATGCACGTTTTACCCCACGTATGGTTTTTGCAGCATGTTTCCTCACTAACAGAAAACTCTCCCAGTTATCTGAATTCTTCTTAGAGTTCCATCTCTGCCATGCTAGTTGTCTCTGTCTTATTGCTGCTTCACATTCTTTGGTCCACCAGAGATGTTTCCTTCTTTTTGTTAGCGGGACTATCTCTTTAGCTGTTCTCACCATGCAATTTCGTAGTTGTTCCCAATTCTGTGGATCCAAAGTTTCAAGCTTCTCAGTAAACTCGTGATTCAAGTGTAGCTTCTCTGTGTCAAACCTGTTGATCTCTCTTCGGCAGACCCTCCTGGTATTTCTTGGAAGAAGTTTAACCTTGATTTTGGAAAGGTAATGATCAGAATCAAGATTTACACTTCTCAGGACTTTTACATTCTGGATCTCTCGGTGTGCCTTGCGTGTAATAGCGACATGATCGATTTGGAATCCACCAAGTTTTGGATTTGGAGAAGTCCAAGTTTTCTGCTTTCTTGGCAGGTGTTTGAAAGCAGTAGATTTCATAAGAAGGTTGAACGCCTTACAGAGCTCCAGAAGCCTCTCTCCATTGCGGTTGGTTCTGTAATGAGCTGGGTAACTTCCTACAATGTTTCGGAATTTTCTTTCACGGCCAAGTTGAGCATTGAAATCACCAAGCAAGAAAATAATATGTTTGTCCGGAATTTTAGCCATTATATCCTCCAGTTCTTCCCAAAACTCATCTGTTCCTTCTCTGTCTTTTTTGTTTGCCTCATTAATTGGCGCATGCACATTAACCATAGTATACATTTTGTTCGTGCATCGGAAAGTGAGGATTGCTACTCGGCTTTTAGGAGAACTGAAATCTACAACCGAGTCCAAAATTCTTATATTTACAATGAATCCCGTGTCAAGGTTCTTTGCAAGACGTTAACCAACTCTGCCTTTAAATAATCTGTACCCCTGAGACTCAAAAGGATGTTCATCTGTATATCTTGTTTTTGTACTGCCGTAATAAGAATTTGATGTCGGGAGAGAGTATCAGTGAGATGCTTAAGTTTACCAGTTTTCAAAAGGGAGTTCATATTAACGGTAGCAAAGAAGTTCCGATGTTTGTGTTTGATCCTTAGTGGAGTCTCCGACACCTCCGAGCATATTGCTGCTGGCTCCCCAGAATCCGAAGGCCTGCATGCATCGCTGAAAGCGATGGTGGATTGGTTACCACCTGGGGTAGTAGCTTTTGCTGAATTTTCCTCCATGCTTTCTTGAGACAGTTGAAAAACTGTAATTGGGGTTGGTGATATTTCACACCGGCCAAAGTACTACCAAGGTTGTGAGCCTTGGAGCCACCAGCACTGATCGGCTCGCCGACCAAGCTTCCCGCTGGGAGTAGTTACCCAACCTTCCAATGGGTTGCTCGGCTTAACAGGGGACACCTCTGGTAGGTTACGTGCTGGAGTTGGAGTGAAAGAGGCTAAGTTGGATTCTCTTGCTGAATCCAATATGTTTCATTTGCAGGTGACATGCAACGACACATTTCACTCCCATTTGCCCAGAGCCACACGGACTCCTCCCTAACTGTTATTATTATTATTATTACCCAAGTCTCTTTACTAAAATTTAATTCATGCGTATTAGTTGATTTGAAAGTCTCAACAACCAGCCATGGTTGCACCTACTTTTTGCTCTCATATTTGCTCCCACGTTTTGCTTTCACAATTGCTCTCACTTTTGCTCACACTTTTTTTTCTCTCACTTCTACTCCCATATAAATGTCAACACTTATAACTATAAGCAGCAGCAAAATGTAAATGGAATAATATTTCTGATAATGTTGAAAATAAAATTCCTGAGGTCTTGGGTTTGAATTCTCAACTATGGTTGTCAGACAATAAGTTAAACTACAGAAAACGTTTATTTCTGTGTTGTGTTGCAAGATAATTTGCCCATCTCGCGGCGTAGTGGCTAGTATACTTGGATGTAATCCCAGAGGTTTTGGGTTCAAACTTGACTATGCCCAGAATTTAATTCTTGATCTGAGAGTTGGAAGGTTAGGTTAGGTGAAGTTAGGTTAGGTGAAGTTAGGTTAGCTGAAGTTAGGTCAAGTTAGGTTAGGTGAAGTTGGGTTAGGTTAGGATAGGTGAAGTAGGGTTAGGTTAGGTTAGGTGAAGTTGGGTTAGGTTAGGTTGGATAAAGTTTGGTTAGGAAAAGTTAGGTTAGGTTAGGTTAGGTTAGGTTAGATTAGGTTAGGTTAGGTTAGGTAAGGTGAGATTGTTTTAGTAAAACACCACATTAGTCCCCACTTTTTTACTCACTCATTTAGCTCCCACTTTGTGCACCCACCTTTGCTCGCACTTTTTGCTCCCACTTTTGCTTTCACACTTGCTCCCAATTTCTGCTCTCATATTTGCTCACACTTGTTTGCTCCCATACTTGCTCCTACTTTTTTGCTCTCATATTTGCTCCTACTTTTGCTTTCACATTTGCTCCCACATTTTGCTCCCATACTTGCTCCTACATTTTTTTGCTCTCATATTTGCTCCCACTTTTGCTTTCACATTTGATCCCACTTTTTTCTCCCATACTTGCTCCTACTTTTTTGCTCTCATATTTGCTCCCACTTTTGCTTACACATTTTGCTCCCACTTTTAGCTCCCACTTATTTGCTTCCACATTTGCATCCATATATGCTTGCACATTAAACTATTATTCTTATTACCAAGTTGTCTTTACTAGAGCTTAGTCTATGCTTGGAGTTATCAGTTGGCAGTCAAAGTGAAAGGTCGTGTTTTTCCCGAGCTCTCAGGTGTGCTGAAATGGGTTGTTCTCTGGAGTGTTATCGGGCGAGGATCGGACTGTGGTATGCGAAGGGTAGTCGGGATTCCCGGTGTTTGTGTGTGCGTACGGGACCTAGCATTTTGTGGTTCATAGCCCTAGTGATAGCTGCATTGCTAGTTATTGGTGGAGTGGAAGTGAATCCATGGCCTATTACTCCAAATGTGAATCAGGCAAATGATCCAGTGGCAGCTTTAAAGTGTTCGACGTGCAGTAAAACATTGAAGAATGGCGTTGAGTGTGGACTATGTGAGAAATGGTCTCACTTCGGCTGTATTAAGGTCAAGAAGGAGGATTGTGATGTCGGAAATTGATTTTGTAAAGTATGTGATACGCCGGACTGTTTGAGGCTGCAAATCAAAGCAAGGGATCAAATAATACAGGAACTTAGAGCAAAGCTTCGTGAATCAGAAGAAACGGTGAAGGATGTGACTGAACGGCTTTCTACTGGGATCAGTGTGGAAGAGGGAGTGCAGGAGCAAACTGAGGATGACGTCATCATAATGGGTGATTCTATGATACGATGGAGTGCGAATATCTCGAGGAAATCAGGTGCGAAAGTGCGGTGTTATCCGGGGATTAAAATTGACCAGCTTCCCCAACAAGTGGAACAATCAAATGTAGAGGACTGTGATAAAGTTAAAGTGTTGTCGCTACATGTTGGGACGAACGATTTGAAGAAGAGGGCTACAGCTGATTACTTTATGGGGGAGCTCTACGAACTAGGCAGAAAAGCTAAAAGCAAGTTTAGAAATGCAAAAATTATAATGAGTGGCATTGTTCGGCGGGGAGATGTTCCGTTAAGGCGAGTTAAGACTGTAAATGACCGCATGGGCTGGGTATGTGCACAACTGGGATTAGTGTACGTAGAAGCTGACTGCTGGATTGGTGGCCGTGACTTCGCCCGAGACGGGGTGCATCTAAATCGACGGGGTGCTTTTAACCTAGGGAGCCTACAAGACAGGGTCATCGGTTCGTGCCGGCTTTTGTGAGGAGGAGCAGGTCCAGAGGTTGCCAGCCGATGGGAACAGAAGGAGCTATTTCGGGATATTTGCTGCGGAGGTAAGACTCTAAGATTACTGCAGGTTAATTGTCAGAGTTTAGGAAATTAATTAATTGAATTTTGGAATCTTGTAGAGACGTATTCTCCAGACATTGTCATTGCAACTGAATCTTGGTTATATGAGGACATAAATAGTAGCGAAATAATTCAAGGGACCTACGAAATGTACAGAAGGGATCGGGGGAAGCGAGGTGGTGGACTATTTATTTGTGTGCGCAAAAATATAGGTAGTTTCTTAAAGTGGGCTGATATGGATCATGAAATGTTATGTGTACAAATTTCGGATAAAGGAAATAAATTCCCTCTTCAGGTGATAGGGGCGTGTAGAGCACCGAAAGATAACTTTTCTCTCCTCGAAACACTGTATGATAAAACTTGTACGGGTAATGCTATGAAAAAGAGCATAATAATTGCTGGAGATTTAAACCTCCCCAAAGTTGACTGGTCTGGTGAGTCAACTAGCTGTAGTCAAGCTCAGAGCGCTGCAAATAAATTCTTAAGGGAGGGGGATTTTCCCAAGTAGTTGACTTTCCAACTAGAAACAATAATACCTTAGATGTTTATCTCGTAAGGCCTGTAGAGCTGTATATTAACTGTCTGAAAGTACCAGGAATTAGTGACCATTCTGGGGTTGAATTAAATATTAGATATGGTGACATTACAAAATTAGACTCTGATGTAGCAAAACAGATCATATTCCAGTATCGCAGGGCGGATCAGGGCAAGTTTCAGGGGTATTTGAATGAGCTATTTGTAGGATGGGCATCGGAAGGAAATCACATTAATATCCTGTGCACTAACTTTTTGAAAATTTTAAATAGCGCTGTTGATAAATTTGTCCCATTTAAATTGCTGAAACAAAACCCAGATCCTGAGTATTACAAACGAGAAATTAGGAGTCTAAAACGGAAAATTAGGAAATTATACAATAAAAGACATGATAGTGACAAGAGTATGTTGAAATTTAAGTCCTTATCAAGAGAGCTCGTCTTAAAAAAGAGGGCTGCTCATGACAGTAATATGCAAGGTTTACTTGGTTCGGGAGGTGATGGGTGGAAAAAAAATTACAGTTATGTAAGGAGAAGAAAGGGAAATCCAAATAATTTGTCGATGATAATGTCCGGTGACGGTAAATTAATTACTGAAAAACAGGCCATTGCTAATGAATTAAATGTCTTTTACGGTAGTCTTCTTCTTCTTCTTCCTAGCGTTGTCCCGCTGGTGCAGGGTCCGCTTTTTTGGTCATTGACCTCCATTTTGTCCGGTTTTGTGCGTCAGCTGGATTTAGGCCGGTAATTTTTAAATCAGCATTTATTGTGTCTTGCCAACGCTGCTTCAGTCGTCCTCTGGGGCGTAGGCCTTCAACCTCAAAGTGAAGGACAGAGTTATTAACAGTATCAGGCGCTGCACGCAGGGCATGGCCATATCATCGGAGCCGTTTCTCTCTCATTTTGTCCACAATTGGGGCGACACCCATTTGCTCCCGAATTGTGTCGTTTCTGACATGGTCAATAAGGGAGATGCCCATTGTCCAACGGAGCATTCTCATTTCCATGGCGTGCAGGCGACGTTCTGAAATTTTGTCGGATGGTCGACATTCAACTCCAAACAGCGCAACTGGCCGTACCACTGTCCGATATATTTTCGATTTGAGACGAAGTGGCATTTTCTTGTCGCAAAGCACACCCGTGACCTCCTTCCACCGCAACCAGGTTGCGTTTACCCTGGCTCTTACTTCATCATTGAAGTTGCCATCACTCTGAAGACGAGATCCAAGGTACCTGAAGCATTCTGTCTTGACTAGATTTTGTCCACCGACTTGAATGGTACCGTCGCTTGGGTTTAACTCCAGATATTCCGTCTTTTTCACATTCAGACATAGGCCGTACTGGGAGAGGCGGTTATTCCAATCTTCAACTTGACATTGGAGTTTTTCTCGGGTGTCATTTGCAACCATTATATCATCTGCATACAGAAGGGTCCAAGGAACATTCCGTTGCAGGTCACGAGTGATGGTGTCCATCACAAGAACAAAAAGGGACGGTGATAGTGCTGAGCCTTGGTGGACGCCGACATTTACAGGAAAGTTTTCTGAGGTGCCAACAGCACAACGTACTCTACTGTTTGTGTTCGTGTATAACATCTTGACCACATTTACAAATGACTCTGGCACACCATGGTTGCGGAGCGCATACCAAATCAACTCATGAGGAACACGATCGAAGGCCTTTTCAAGGTCAAGAAAGGCAATATGAAGAGGCTTTCTTTTCTCACGGTGCTTCTCCATCAGTAACCGTGCTGCGAAGATGGTGTCAGCGGTTCCAGCCCCCTTGACAAACCCGCACTGGTTGGAGCTGATTTCGGTGATGGCACGTAGGCGTCGATCAAGAATCCTCACAAAGATCTTCATTGTATGTGAGAGAAGACGTACTGGGCGATAGTTTGAACATTCCGCTGGGTCTACTTTGTTCTTGAAAATCGGTACTGTAATGCTTGTAGCCCAGTTAATAGGGATGTGGCCAGAGTCCAATATGGCATTGAAAAAGGTAACAAGCCAATCTATCGCAGTAGATTGCAGTTCTTGAAGTTTCCAGAAGTCAGCAGGGAGGTTGTCTGGCCCAGGAGATTTATGGTTTCTCATGCTTTTTAGGGCAGTGGTAACTTCCTGTGGAGTGATTTGGGGGATAGGCCCACTAGTTGGGACACCTTCTGGGATTGTTGGATGCGGAAACTCTATGTTTGAGATCTCCTCGAAGTGCTCTTTCCATCGCTTGAGAATAGCATGTTTGTTGTGTAGTCTTTGGCCTTCCTTGCTCTTTATGCACACATAGTGTTCAATATCCCTTGCAGTTCTTGCTCGGGCATTGGCCAGACGGTAAATATCCTTTTCACCATCTTTGGTGTCCAAGTTCAGATAGAGGTTGTTGTAGTGGTTGACTCTTGCTTCAGCCACGGCTTTTTTTGCCTCTCGTTTAGCAGTGACGTACCTTTCTCTGCTCACGTCTGTCTTTAGAGAAAGCCAGCTTTTATATGCTTTCTTCTTATCACGGACCTTATCTTGTACCTGATCTGTCCATAGCCATGTCTGCTTGTAAATAAGGCGACGCCCTGGCTTTGTGGTACCCAATGTTTCTGCTGCAGCAGTAGTCACTGACTCACAGAGATCAGTCCATGTGGTGTCGATGGAATTTGGAATGACAAGAGGAAATGTTATACTGTTAACCAATGCTGATTTATGGTCGTGTAGTTTCCACCACTTTACTTTTGTTGAGACTCTTGTACATCCACCTATCCTGCGTTTACTGATCCTCAGGTCTGCAATGAGTAGTTTGTGTTGGGTGGCAACACAATCGGAAGGTATAACCTTCACATCTAAGACTGTTCGGAAGTTACATCGCCGTAACAGTACAAAGTCGATCTGGCTTCTGCTGTCACCACTGGCGTATGTTACGAGATGACTGGTGCGCTTCTTAAATAAAGTGTTGCTTATGAGAAGGCTGTTTGCTTCTGCAAAGTCAAGGACTCGGCATCCGTCATCATTTCGTCAACCATAGCCATTTCCACCATGACAACTATAACCATTCTTATTTTGACCAACATGTCCATTTAAGTCACCACATACGAGTAAGAACTCCTCCTCTGGGCACAACAAGACAAGATCCTGGAGTTCTTGCCAAAACCTTTCTTTCTCACTCACATCACAGCCAGTTTGTGGGGCATATGCACTAATGATGTGTAAGAGACAAGATGGCATATCTATGATGACAGTCATGAGGCGGTCAGACTGTCGATTGACCTCGGCTACCTGATCCCTTAAGTTGGCACAAACAACAACAGCAACCCCATTTCGGTTGCTTGTCCCATGGTAGATGAGCTTGTATCCATCTCCTATTTCACGAGATTTCTGTCCTCCCCAACGAGTTTCTTGAATGCAGGCAATGTCCACTTTCCGTCTTTTGAACATATCTGCTAGTTCTCGGCTTCGTCCTGTAAGAGTTCCGATGTTCAACGTAGAAATACGTAGCGTTGAACTCTGATTCCGCTCTTGATCCAGTAGCCCTCGTCCATGCGCTGCAGTCAGACGAGGCCGACGCACGTCGCTTCCGGGGGACGTCCTAGCATTTACCAATACAGATGAGGTTGTCATGATCCATTAGTTGCGACAAAGTATAAACCAACCGGCCTGTCGCCCCAGCCTGACGTCGGGTGCATTTTATATCTACTGCCAGGTGATAGTTAGGCCACTCCTAACATGGTAATAATAATGCCAAAGAAGCATTTTGCCCTGTCTTTTACGGTAGTGTGTTCAATAAATCCAATAGCTGTGTGTTGGACCTTAACGACGAATCAGGGGCTCCCCTGTTCCAAATAAACCAGTCAGCAATTGTAAAGCTAATACAAAAACTACGTTTCAATGTATCAAAGGGTCCTGATAATATTGTTAGTGAAGTACTTAAACTAGGGGGTAGGGCCGTGGCACGATACTTGGAGGTGATGTTTAATGTGCCCATAAACAATGCGCAAATCCCAGATGACTGGAAAAGAGCTACGGTAGTCCCAATATTTAAGGGAGGGAGCAGACTTGGGCAACTACAGGCCGGTTAGCCTTACGTCCATCGTTTGTAACCAGATGGAGCATCTCATTTGTGACTACTTGAGGGAACAGTGGGAAACATTATCATGGTTTAATGATAGGCAACATGGATTTCGGAAAGATTACTCATGCAAGAGTCAGATGCTAACACATTTTCAAGACATTAGCGAATCGATAGACCACGGAGTTTCAGTCTACGCCGTGGTAATAGATTTTGCGAAGGCATTTGATGTCGTGCCGTATGACATGCTACTCCATAAATTAGCTTCGACGAAGATTGATAGAAGAGTAATTTTATGGATCCAAGAATTTTTGACGGGTCGTTCACAGAAAGTGAAAGTCGAAGGCATATTCTCGGATGAAATTACCGTAACGTCGGGTATCCCTCAGGGCAGCGTAATCGGAACTTTGTTATTTTTGGCGTTTATAAATGACTTACCAAATGGGATTCGCAGTGACTGTCGATTGTTTGCGGATGATTGTGTAATATATCGAAAGGTACATGACTCACAAGACAATGCAGTGCTTCAAGAGGACCTGAACCTGGTCCATAAGTGGGCGATTGAAAATAAAATGAAAATAAACACAAGAAAATATAGTCTCTTAAAAATAGGGAAAGTGCGGAGGCAGGATTTTTAATATAACATTGGCTCGGAAATACTTGTAGAAGAAGATTCTTGCAGATATTTGGGCGTTCACGTAAGGAATGATATGAAATGGGGTAGTCATGTAGGATGTGTAGTTTCAAAAGCTTACAAATCCCTGCACTTTGTAATGAGGGTATTAAAAGGAAGTAGTACCTCTGCTAAAGAATTAGGCTATTTGTCACTTGTAAGACCTATTCTGGAATATGCCTCGGCGGTTTGGGATCCATATCAAGTAGGGCTCATCAATGAGTTGGAAATGGTACAAAGAAAGGCCGCTAGATTTGTGCTCAGTGACTTTAATCCCAGGAGAAGTGTGAGCCGTATGTTAAAGAAACTTTGGTGGGAATCACTGGAGGCTAGGAGGATGAAATCTAGACTCTGCGCTATGTACAACACGTATACAAATCAACCAGCATGGGGTGAGCTTAGCAAACGATTGGGAAAGCCCACTTACATGGGTAGGAGGGATCATCCTTTCAAAGTTAAGGGCCGACCACAGCGAACAAATTATGGTAAATATTCTTTTGTAAACCGTGCCATTGATAACTGGAACTCTCTACCTGCCGCAGTCTTAGAGCCTTTTCCCAAACATATAGGTGTGTTTAAGAAAAGACTGACTATCTGTGTAAATACTCCAGTTTAATTGTTGTATAATTGTTATTCAATTGTTATGTATAATTATTTATTTATTATCTATATCCAATTTGCCACCGGGGGACACTCTCCCCATTGCAAATAAATGAATGAATGAATGAATATCATTATACCGTGTATGCAGAAATGTCCCAATGTTTTCACATACACAAAGTACACGAACACCATATATGCTGTTTTCAATTTTCGAATCTTGATAATGCGGAATGGGATATGCGTTGGCAATTCACTGAGCTTCTTTGTCTCTAAGCCACATGATTGTCCCACAGCATTCAAAACATTTGTTGTAGTAGTCTATAAACAAAACAAAAGCATATCTATTTCACTCTAAAACAGCTTGTAATAACGCCGGCTTAGGACCAGGATAGCGTATCTACAAAAATAGCCAAATTGGCTTTTAGCCTGGCTTTTCTTAGTTAGAGTGAAGCGTACTTACTGCCAAAACAACGTAAGTGTAATCTTAATACTTTTAAAAATAAGCCTATAGCGTAACTAACTTCCGCAAGATATCGTTAATACCTAAAAATCGTAAGTCAAGATACGTCACTTTGCTTATATGGATTACGAGAAAAATGTTAGAGCAATATCAGCGTAAGTGTATATACTGTTTTAATCCCTTGGTTGGGGGGTAGTTGGGATAAAACACGGTTGTGTTACTGTGTTAATTTAGAAGACTGTGCCTGGGTGAGAGTAGCTTCCCGTAGCTGGGAGAGCTTACTAGTGTAGTGTGTTGTTGTTTGGTGTCCAATCTATTGGGGGTGTCCCTGCAAGATGTAAGTATTTGCTATGGGATGGATCTCTAAATACAGGCTACTATACTGGCCTGCCAGCTGGGCGGAATGAGTAATACAGTAGACGTGCTAGGTCAGCGGCTCGACGCTATGCGGTCGAGTCGCGTGCTGTGAGTACGATGTAGCCTGACACAGCAATTACTGGCTACTACTGTCACGGGCAATTGTGACGAAGGTCAGGTAGGGTATGAGGATGTGAAGTGGAGTGTAATTAGTAATGCAAGTGTAGCTTACTGACCATGTATTTATTGGTCAGTAGATGTAAATTGGTATGTCCCTCTTGGGGAATCTAAGCAAGTATAAATTACAATTGGTGTGTACAAGTTAGGGGTAGTTGTTTACAATAATTAAAGGATTCTGAGCACACTGGATTCTCACCTGGTGATGAACGGACGTCAGGCCGGACCGCTGGCGAAGCACAGAGTAGAACAGAACAGATTATGGCTCCAATGTGGACTCCATTCTTATACCTCCCGGCGCTGCGTGGTCAGCATTGCGTAAATGTAGCTGCCCTAGATAGTTGTTAGTGTAGATGTTTGTGTATGTTTTGCAAGTAGTTGGCTAACCTCCCAGGCTGGGTGGCCGCCGCTTGCTGTGTATAGATAATGTTCTGGTCTTATGGTGTTGCCAGTTGGGGTGGTTTTGGTAAAAGATGGGGGTGGCTCTCAGGGGTACTGCCCCCCCCGGGCTGTACAAGTCCCCCTCATCGATTAGTTCGCGTCCCCGCGAACGGGAACGGGAAGTAGAGTGGACGTGTCGATGTGATGTTTCCTTCTTGGATCCTCCTCGTACCTCTTCTTCTTTGTCTTCCGTGTCGGTGTCATGTAGGTGTAGCGATGTCGTGGTGATGTGAGTCCAGCGTGTGCTCAGAGGGGTAGGTTGTGGGTGTACATAGTTATACATAGTTAAAAAAGTTGACATTTGAAATGGTGATAATAAATTTAAAAAAAAACATGATTTTGACTCTATAAATATATATATATATGTTGGTGTTATCCAGGGAGGAAAAAACCATGGCTGGACGGGTGGTTGTGCCGTCCGGCGCTGTGTTGGAGAAAAAAAATTGCTCCCTGCAGTGTATTGTGTGAAAGATGGAAGAAAATAGCAAAAATTGGTGTCCCAGGGTATAAGTTAAAGGAATATATATAAAATGGTTTATTGTGTTGGGGTAAAACGGGACACCTTCACAATGTGTCGTTAAAGAGAGTGGAAAAGAATAGTACTTGTGTAAATAGCAATAGCAAACATAATTCGTGAATCTTAAAGCGTGAATTCTTAAAACATATCAAAATCATAAAATATCAACATTATTTTAGATACATGGTTGTAAGAATAGGTAATAAATGTAACATGGATCAGATATAACAATATAACGTGAAAGAACAATCGTAATAATGATTGCGTAAGTGCGCAACGAGGTGAAAAACATCGTTAGGGCTAGGCATGCCCTTTCGCTGTCGCTGCAGCGGATGAAAAATTGCCCTCGTGTGAGGTGTAAAATGTAACATTTAAAATATAGAGATAGAGTAGAGGGAAAGAAAAACAAATGTCTTACGGTGTAATTAGTTGGTTTATATAACATGTTTTTATTATGTGAGGGTGAAGTAAGACATTTTTACAAAATGTAAGTTAAAAGAGTGGAAAGGAAAGTCAGTGTATACATGTGTGTGGAATAAATAAGAAAATACATACGTTTACAATGTGTGACATCATTGGTATACTGGCGACCTTGTGTTAAAATATAAGTAATTATAAATAGTTTGGATGACATGTGTGTAATAGTATTAATAATTTGAACATCCTTAGTGTAATGTTGCCTGTCGGTGTAAGGTGCCTCTTATCAAATAATACATCATTTTCTACATCACTTTCTATGTACGCTACTCACTATAGTCTAACTTAATTATCTTACTCTTAGACGGCCGTATTTACTATGCCTTGCGTGCACGCTACTCTCTGCACTCATGTGCCATCTCATGGCCATGTACTATCCGGCCGTTTTCCGGTGAAGTTTACTGGTCACGCTGCTAGTCCACTTTCCACCTGCTGTGTGTTTTAATGGTCTTCCTGCCGTGAGTAGGAGTTCCATCTTGATGATGAGGTACGGCACTTACAAAGGCCGTGCCGCCCCCGATCATCGCATATTGCTCTTTATTTGAGCGTTGTGTACTCAGGTCAACAGCCTTCAGCATCTCACGGCTGCCGATTGCCATTGCCTGCTGGCGTCATCACCTTTAAAGGTGTGACTGAAAAACGACGAAGATCAGTGTGTTGGTGTGTCAGAGATAAGTAGTGTATTGTGGTGTTGGAAATATATTTACAATAGACATCACCTGTAAAATAAATTCATTATTAATTCCCCTTTGCGGTGGAAACATATGTATAATGGCGCCTCCTGGTTTGCCTGAAATACATTTCAATATTATAGTCACATATATTCCGTTCATTGTTATGCGCCATCTAAATCTACTTAATCTAGGTTAGCCTATGCTAGTCTAGCTTAGCCTATGTATTGTCTATTTTAGCCTAAGTATTGTCGGGCTTACCCTGGCAACGAATTTTAGTTACCAGGTGCCGAGCGGTTTTATCTTAATCCTATTTATCTTAACGTATTGTCGGGCTTACCCTGGTAACGAATTTTAGTTGCCAGGTGCCGAGCGGTTTTATTTAAAAAAAAGTTTGCCTTAAATTATATTAATTAGTACTAAATGTAAAAATATTCTGTATATACATGCCAAGTGGACCTTAACCTAATGCCGAAATGTGCTGTAGCTATTGTTTTGCGACAGCGCTTATTAAATTTGCTTAAATCTAAGTGGCCTTTGAAATGGCACTGTAACTTATATACTAGAATTTTGATGGAGGCTCGTCCGTCCGATTTCTCTCGCGGGGGCCCTTGTAACCAATTGCTGAGACCGGAACCCAACAATAGCTCGTAGTCCCCTCCGTCTTAATACTAGTTGTCGACATTATCTTATTGGTAATTAATAAATAGTAATTAATAAAGTCCTGGGCGACTGCGCTGCTAAGGAGCAAACGCCTCGCCCGGCTATCCTGTTGGTCGTTGTTATGCTTGCCTCTGTCGGCATTATTCTTCATTTATCATGTGTTTATGTTTATTGCTGGGTTGCCCACGAGACCCGCTGTGAGAGCTCGCCGCATTCCTCATTTAATATCTCTGGCCGCCCGGTGCGTGACCATTTAAGCTCTGGAGACCCGGTGTCATCCATTTATGTGGGCACGGGACCGAATGATCCCATTCATTCCATACGCATTGTTCATTTTTCATTTATTATCATTTGTTTGTTAGATCATCTTCACCTCGCCTCGCGGGGCAAGGACTTGGCGGATCTAGGATTGATCCAGTGAATCCTGAGATCCTTCTTCACTTCACGCGAATGGAAGCCTAGCTTCCCGCCATGGAAGCTCTACTTAAGTTACGTACTAACTAGAAGTCTAGTCCTAGTGTGGTCGTCTCTAGGTTTGTCTCCTGAGTCTAGTGTGGAGTTGGCTAATTCTCCCACCAGCCGTCAAAAGTCTCCCCTGCAGGTCTTGGCTTCGATGACCGTGGCGCATAGTGGGTGTAACTTTTCTCCGCCTAGGGGGTAGGCTAGACGCACCCTCGGTTTTGACGTTTGCCCGCGCCAAGCCATCGATGCTTCAACCTTACGTAGTTCCGTCTTTTAGTCTGAGTCAGGATCTATTGGCGGCTTGCCCTGTCCCTGCCCTTCTGTTCACATCTCATCACCATCCAGTGTGATGTCAGACTCCTTCTATTTAAAAAAAAATAAGTGTGATTTGTAAAATAAGTGTGTATGTATCATGTAATTATGTAAGATTTTTAAGTGTTCTGGGGTTGTAGAATCTTCTAAATGCATAGTCTACTTTAGGCCTCTAATTGCACTGTCGGATTTCCAGTGGTAATGCCTTGGTAATTTCCTGGAGGCGTTAGTAGGTTTTTATGGCGTTGGGTCCCTTGTTATTGGGATCCGGGGGTGTTATTTGCTGAATGGGCTTAAAGCGTGGTAGGAAAGGGTCGTGCATCGTTGGTCTCCATGTTAATGGTGGCCGGGAGCCGATGATGCTGCTAGGATGTCTTTACAGTGAGGGGAATGGGGTAGGTTTTTCCCAAGTGTGCAAAAAAAATTAAAAATGCCATGCAGGTGTGGTAGTAATAACCCCTGGTATGTGGTTGGGATATTCCATGCATGGGGATGGATATGAGGCGTATCCGCTCTCTTTTGAGGATAAAGTATGGGTCGAGGTATAATAATTCTATGTCCCTTGCATGCGGGATTATTTAGTAAGAAAATATTTGTTAGTGTGAATGCAGTCTCATCTCTTTACATAGAGATGTGCATTAACTTGATACTGTTTCCGACTCACCCCTAATACTCGGGTGTAGGCATTTTGGGACCAGGGTGTAGTATACCCGAATTTTGGGTAGACGCATGAAGTCTATCAACCCCGATGTATATTTTGGAATGTAGTCTAGCTGTTTTATGTGTTTGTGTGTTTGTGTTGGATAGTATTGTGAGTGACAGGTTATGTAGGGGGAGGGGTGGTAGGATGGTATCCCGTAGTTGGTGTCTTGGCCATCCTGATGGCACTATCCATCTCTGCTCCTGTCATTCTAACATGGTCACTATTTGTTTTCTATCCGCTCCTTGGGATGTGCCAGTGCGGTGACGCTGTGATGTCATGGCCTAATCTGGTCTCTTATTTATAATGTTAAGGTAGCAAGTGATTGTGTGGATTGTCATGATTACCTATGATGGTTTTTAAAGATTGAGAAAAAAAAACAGGAGGAGAAGTTATTGGGGGGGGGTTCTTCCCTCAAGGAATCTGTCTGTATCCGCCCCTGATTGTTGGGCGCGTGTAGGCAGGAAATGTCCGTGGCTTTAATTAGCGCGGCTGCGTGTGTGTGGTCGCGTGCCACTACCGCATGCGGGCGCGTGGGCCGTTATAGGATAAGTCTCATCGTGTGTCGTGTGGCTAATTGTCAGGCGGCGCGTGTAGCTTGTTATCGCCCTTGTAAACACGTTCCTAGTGGCGGTAATGGTGGGGCTATGGGAACCTGTGTTTCCTAGATTAATATGGACCACAGTATCTGTGCATTACTAAATACCAGGCCTATAGTAATAACGCTGAATCCTGTGTCAATATCCGTGTATCTGTATGCTGTTATTATTGTTGGTTTATGAAGGTGTCATCATATTTGCGTGTCACTGGCACGTCTGGGTGCGCTGGGAATGTCTACCGGCAACAATGTTGAAAAGCGCTGGAATTCGCAACTCAGTGTTTTGTTGTGTTTGTTTTTACGTCCTTGTATACGGGAAGTCTCTGATGTTACGTATGGCGGCTGACGGAACGTGACTTTTGCCAGTGTCCGTGTGTTGACATTGTTGTGCATTCTGGGAGGGCCAATGTGTTAATCTGTCCAGTTTTTGCTACCGATGTTGTGTGGACAATTCTTCCGCAAGACCTTTGCCTTGTGTAATTTCCTATAGTTTGTGTTCAGGAAGTCAATTGCCCATGTTCGGGGTAATCGAAATTTGCCATGACTTTTGGCCGTAGAAATGTGGTGTTACCTGTTTTGTGTCTGTGAGAGTGGCGTGCCCCGTATCTAGGTTTCGGACGCTATGGTTCAAAGAAAAGTATCTTGTGGTCCCCCTGGAGGCCTAGGATTTTCGGTACGCCCCCTATTGGGAATCCCGGGGTCGCTAATGCCTAGGTAGGCTGTTGTAGCGAGTACCTTGGAACGAATCTATGCTCCTGTAGGTATGTTAAAGAACCTTCCTGTGTTCATAATTGTGTGGCTCAACCGCTTATGTACTTGTATACGGCCCTATTGCAATGCATTTGCCACCTCTAGTGTATGTTTAAAGCGTATACTCTGTGATAACATGCCATTTATATATGCATAATTTAAACAGTCTAATGCCCATTTTCACTCTTGGCTCCACTCTATGGGGCACAGTGTCTGTATGGGACTATATGGTTTTTCCTGTAGGGGATGGTGTATGCATGCCATTTGTGGGATGCTGCCCGTGTTTTGTATGTAAGTGATCTTTCGTCAGTCGGCAATCCTTGTTTTCCACGGCGTCCGCTTTTATTGGGCATTCGGACCCGTGACCCCGTGTAATGCTCCGTGTTTTATGTCAGCGTTGTCTGTTGGGATTTGTGTGTCCCTAGTGTGGTCTCTGATTGTGTTGCCGTGCCAAAAATGCAATTGGCTAGCGTCCTTTTTGGCACGTTTGTGTTGTGTTTCTGTGTGTTCGTCCCTGCCTTGGTCTAAGGCCTCGGTTAGTGCCTTGGTAGCACATTTTCTGGGTTTTATGTATTGTGGCGCATATTGTGTTTTTGAAACACGCATGTGAAAATATATGTTAGTGTGAGTATTTTATGCCATTTGGGACGACCCTCGTACCCTAATTTCGGGAGATATCGGGCTTTGAAGAATGGCGTGAATGATTGTGTTTGTCACAGCCGTAGTAAAAGCACTCCTTGCCCGTTGGGTACTGGCGAAGGTCGCATGGTCATGTGTGTGTTATCGCTGAGCTGGCGATAGTATTAGGTTTCAAGTGCTTGTTTCCTTGTCTGGCGGCCCGCTTCCCACATGTGTCGAGACAATGTGAGTAGGTTTGCCGACGTGCCTTTCTAATGTCTGCATATACAGCGTACCTAGGGTTCCTCGAAATGGAAAAGAACCTACCTCTGTCATATATTGTGTCCCCAAATTTTGTGTTGTTGTAAGCGTGGGGCGAATATATTCCCGTTAGTGGTAGTTAGATGTCTGTATGTACGTGTGTCTTTGGGCCTCTAGTCGCGTGTTTGGTGACTAGGTGTCGGAGGTGGTTTTATTAATTTGTTCATATTAATTCCTGTTAGTGTGACTGTCCCTTATTGCTCTATCCTCCAATTGGATAGTTACCCGACCTCGCATTCCTGGTATTCAGAAGGTCGCGGGTTCGAGACCGTCTTTGTCCAGGGTAATTATTCCTGGTGCCTTTTAGGCCTGTGTCTCCGGGACAGTTTTGTTAGTGCTAGTGACGTTTTATGGCAATTTGAGCTTACTGTGTGCCTTCCAGAAATATGTGGGTTTTCCCAAAGTCTGGGATTTTCACCCTATGGTGTTTATGTTTAGTTTGAGCGCTATTATGGAGGACAAGAACATGTTATGGGCAGTGTAATATATAACGTATACCTATGGATCAAATATATACAGTTCAACCTAGATGATTCGGACTTCAAGGGATTAGTAGTAAAAAAAATCGGGTTATCCAAAATTTCGAATTAAGAAAGTTCTTTGAAAAGAGTAGGGAAAATATATTATATCACGTTTACATAGTGATTTACGTTCACCAAAGCAGATTAACAGACGACGGTACTTTATAGAGATTGTATCGTAAATAATCTCAAAAGTTTCAAATAAGAAATAAAACCTAAATGTATTATTCACCTATTTAACGACGTTAGCAATACAGTAATCTAGCTACGTCTCAGGGAAATCTACTATTTTTCAAAATAGTTTGAGATTCTTGACTGTTTCCTTCAATTAAGTCTCTCAGCCATCACAAAAGAATCTAGCAAATTGTAGGAACGGAAAACAGAACGCTTTAGTCATTTCTACTTAGAAAGACCCGCCTAAGCTCTGTGATGTGGTTTGTTGCTTAGGCTGCATTCGGCACAGTTCCTTCAGGAGCTGAGCCATATGACCCAACTGTTTGACTTCACATCGGCTTTTTACATTAAAAACTTTGAATTATCCAGAATATAATTCGAATTAATCACGATTATAGACCATTGATAGCCTATAAAATGCTAGGGGCCAAGAAAAAAATTCGAATTAAAAAAATTCCGAATTATAAGATTCTGAATTTGCCACGTTTCACTGTATATACATGTAAAATGTATAGTTTTGTGCCTGAATCTCTGTGTGTCTACCGTTTACAGGGGTGGAACCTGTCCTTTGTGTGTCAATTGTAGTGTTTCCTGCATATAAAAGAACCTACTCGTGTGTATGTTTGTGATGCAAGTGACATTAGTGTATGTTATATGCGAACCCTGTTGTCTATTTAAGACATGTACGGCATGATCTGTAAGTACCTATGCATATAAAATAAATATGAAGTGTCGTCTGTGGAATTGTCGCGTCAGTGTGTCTACGGCCATGTCTTCAATTGTATTATGCCATGTGCGTTGCGTTTTTCCTAGGCCGCTTTCCATTATTGGAAGAGTGGATTTTTTCCACGGTGAAAGTTGTTATCCACGTCCGAGCGTCATTGCTCGAAAAGGTGAATACTTTCGCCCTATCACTAAGGCGTAGGCCCCTGATACCCATTGGGGTGCTTCTTTACTATTTTCTGGAGGGGTTTGTAGCAAAGTAAGTCTGGGTATACGTTCATCGTAGTGCCTGGATATTGGCCTGAGTGTGCTTGTGCCTGAGGGGCTGATTGCGCTCCGCGCTACCCTAGCAGTGTTTATAGGGGTGTGTGTCTTCCTGACTGCCTGGCCTCGTGGGGTAGGTAATAAAACCTTTCTTATGCCCCGTGTACTGTGTGTTTGTGCCTGGGCAGTGTGCACAGGCGTGCGTTTTGCACCCTGAGGGGCTGAAGGCAACACCCTCTTGTGCATTGGTATTGGGGATGCACATGCCAGTGTTCGCCTCCATTCTGGCGAAATCGCCCTTTGAACTAGCGGTAGGGGTCGTGTGATTGTCCGTGATTGCCCTGTCAATGTATTGGAGTGTAGTCTAGCCGATTTCTGGCCTATGGCCACGGTAGACTCCTTCCCTTGTGTCTGCCTATGTGTGTGGGTTCGTGTAGGCTTATCGCACTGTGGCACGGGCTCTGTGTCCTCAGCCCATGACATGGTTACCTCCCGGTTTCTCCCTGTGTTACGGTGTGTGCCTGATAGCCCTAGCGTCAACTCCCTCTCGTTCGTCCGTTCTGAAGGGGTTGGCGTAGGTTCTGCCCCTCGGTCTGGCAAGATTGCCTCCCGAACCGGAGCTGAGGGACGTGTGTTCATGTGAGCTTGGCCCTGTAGTGTGTTGGAGCCTATCCTGGCCGTTTCCTGAACTGTGGCCACGGCGAACTCCTTCCCTTGTGTGGCGGAGCGTGTCGAGGGGGACATTCTCGCAAATTGCTGCGTTAATGTGTCTATGCCTATGTCCTCTCTAGGCTGGGCTGGTGGCCCTGCCATGAACTCAAAAATGGCCTTGTTGGCTTGGAGCTCCCTATATTCTTCCCAAATTTGGGCGTACTGCCTATTGAGGCATATGGCCTGTTCGGCAACTTTGGTGCCATTAGTCCTTATCCGTTGGTGTTCCCTGATGATTGTTTCCCATTGCTGGAACATGAATTCGTGTCGGCAGTGTAGTTGCCATTGTGCCTTAATGATTTGTGTACGGAGGGTGGGGATTTTCGCTCGAAACTTTCGATTCTTGGCGCTGCGGAGTGGCTGGACAAGTGCCCTTATAATTCGCATATACTGGGCGTGCAGTAATTGCTGATACCTTCTGAGGTAGTCCTGTCTTGTCTCAAAGACCTTGTGCCAGGCAATTAACTCCTGGTATTCCCCAATGCTCCTCAGCACAGCTAGGCGGTATAGAGGGGCCATGCTGAATCAAGTGTATGTATAAAAAGAACTGTGTGTGTTTTGCAATGTAATATATATCAGATTCTTTCCGGGGGGTGGGGTTGGGTTGACAAAAATTTCCCTTGTGTTTCAACTGTGAAGGGGAAAAAATATATGCTTTTTCTCAACAAAAAAAAATACTATCGCTTGGCTGTGTGCGGTACGGATCGTTTCTACCACGAGGGCTCGTTGTATGAGTCCTACCCTTATTGTGCGTGGTAGTAGCGCCTCCACCAAATATGTTTTAATCCCTTGGTTGGGGGGTAGTTGGGATAAAACACGGTTGTGTTACTGTGTTAATTTAGAAGACTGTGCCTGGGTGAGAGTAGCTTCCCGTAGCTGGGAGAGCTTACTAGTGTAGTGTGTTGTTGTTTGGTGTCCAATCTGTTGGGGGTGTCCCTGCAAGATGTAAGTATTTGCTAGGGGATGGATATCTAAATACAGGCTACTATACTGGCCTGCCAGCTGGGCGAAATGAGTAATACAATAGACGCGCTAGTTCAGCGGGTCGACGCTATGCGGTCGAGTCGCGTGCTGTGAGTACGATGTAGCCTGACACAGCAATTACTGGCTACTACTGTCACGGGCAATTGTGACGAAGGTCAGGTAGGGTGTGAGGATGTGAAGTGGAGTTTAATTAGTAATGCAAGTGTAGCTTACTGACCATGTATTTATTGGTCAGTAGATGTAAATTGGTATGTCCCTCTTGGGGAATCTAAGCAAGTATAAATTACAATTGGTGTGTACAAGTTAGGGGTAGGTGTTTACAATAATTAAAGGATTCTGAGCACACTGGATTCTCACCTGGTGATGAACGGATGTCAGGCCGGGCCGCTGGCGAAGCACAGAGTAGAACAGAACAGATCATGGCTCCAATGTGGACTCCATTCTTATACCTCCCGGCGCTGCGTGGTCAGCATTGCGTAAATGTAGCTGCCCTAGATAGTTGTTAGTGTAGTTGTTTGTGTATGTTTTGCAAGTAGTTGGCTAACCTCCCAGGCTGGGTGGCCGCCGCTTGCTGTGTATAGATAATGTTCTGGTCTTATGGTGCTGCCAGTTGGGGTGGTTTTTGTAAAAGATGGGGGGTGGCTCTCAGGGGGTACTGCCCCCCCGGGCTGTACAATACGCTACTTTGGTTCGAACTGAATTATTGGCGCACATTAAAGTTTTATTATGCTTACCGCCTTTTCAGTATTAATTAATTGTATATCCAAGCTCTATGAACTTGTAGAGTGAGGTGACGTGGGAGGTAGGAAGAGACGGACCAGCCCGCCGTGTTATCTAGAATTCCCGTCTATTCCAACACTGCTAAAATAGGGTCGTTGCCTATGCTAGTGTGGTGTTTCAAATGAGTGAAAGATCGTCCAATGTATTTTGTTCTGTTACTACGCACGGACCGGGAACCCCCTACATCTCTCATTATCGTCCGCTATCCACATCCCTCTCAGGTTCACAGTGCTTGGACTCGAGTAATGCTGTAGTAGCTTAAATTTATTTCAGTTGTTGGTTAGTTATTGAGGCCGAGCTCAGAAGATCATGGCTGCATAGAATATACCAAGTAAGTAATTGTAAAAGAAACGATACTGATGTCCGACACATTCGGCGATCAGAACAGATATGTGATTATTGTTGCTTTGTTGATACTCTGTGTGCAATGTTTTGACATTTCTGTTATTAACCATGAGTTTTTGAAACGGGACACTCGCACATGGAGGTTGATAGCGAACATGCACGGAATGAGAAAAGAACGTGATGTCGATATATTTGATCGATGGGGATTTTATACTTCAGTCAGATTGGTTCGGGAAAATAACCCCTTTGAAGTCATAAAAACAAGAAACATTTATGACTTCACTCAGCTGAGGAAAGTAATGGTGAAGAACAGTAAGATTGAGACCACGGAGAGGAGGTTAAGTGGCTGAAACATAAACGGCTGCAATTTAGAAAGATTGACCCAGAGCATATATTCTTTAAATATTGCTTATATG
Organism: Meconema thalassinum; assembly: GCA_946902985.2. Classification (NCBI taxonomy): domain Eukaryota; kingdom Metazoa; phylum Arthropoda; class Insecta; order Orthoptera; family Tettigoniidae; genus Meconema; species Meconema thalassinum. The sequence continues at coordinate 639,115,199 of OX336389.2, forward strand.
AAGAGCAGCTCAGAAAAATAAAAGTAATCAGGAGAGGGTATTATACCCCTATTAAATGACCTACAAGTGAAGCCTTCGTATTGAACCCGAGGGGGTCAATCTGACTGGTATCGAAAGTGGATCTCAGAGACTGTGATCTCAGAATGAAGGTTCCACCAGGGAACGAACCCGAGATCTGTTGAGGGAGTTTTAGATGTAAAAACCCCTAGAGGAAAGTACATATTTAATCACTGGTGTGATATCAACTGATGTTGACATGATTTATTAAAATAATGCAGGGAAAATGAGTGGATTACAGCATTATTGGACTGGATGAAGGAAGCTATGCTGTAGTTGAGCACGAAAGTTGGAGAGTTTGACATCTAACTAATAGCCCCAGAATTGTGGGAGGAGACTCGTGGAGCCGTGTCAATCTCGTCGACCTACTTATGTCGTCTGAAGCAGGTCGGGGGGTGAAATAATGGTCCAGTTCTTCCCCGTTTCAGAATGGAAATGAGAATGGGATGGGAAGATCCCAGTGAAAATCATTGATTACTCGTGATTGGAGCAACGCAATGACATGAGAGTTGCACACATGTTAATCTTTAGCCAGGGGGATAATTATCAAGCCTTTAAACTGTGAAATCAAGGCATATTTAATGGAGTGCGCAAGAACACAGGACGTTTGGTGTTCGCGGCGTGACCTTACTAGTGCACCGGGGATTTCCACTGGAAGCCGCGTACCCACGCTATGGCAAAGGCAATTAATATTAATTAATTGGCCGATCGATCCTGCAGCACGCAGATAGTTTTGGGACCAGCGAGGATAAAGGAAACCTATGAGCATTATTTCGAGACCAGAATCATCCTGGGACAGAAATTGAATCTGCGAGGGAATTCTCGACCTACTTTTTCTTGTAAAACGAATATAAGGATGTGGACTTAGGTCAGAGAGGGCAGTTGGAACAGACTCGAGCGCGGAACGTATGTCACTCTGGGCCAGGGAAGGACGCTCACACAAAGACGTGATCATTTTTTTGCTAATCAGTATATTCACCGTGCAGTGTAATGCACCTATTGATAATATAATCATGCATAGTCATGAAGTAATAATAAGTACTGTAATCAACGAACTTTATTATGCGAAATGCGCGTTATCGAAGTCAAGGAGGGAGGCTCGGACTTCAGCTTGTGAAGCCGTGCAGTGAAACTGTTATAATACTTTTTAATAAGGACAGTCGTGCTGTATGTGTACAGTCGGCAATACGAGCAATTGTTAGTGTTCACAGAGGAAGTACCGTGTGATATACTTGCAGAACTATTGAAAGTAATAATTTGTGTAAATACTATGTACAATGTTGAGCGCAGTGTATAATATATTGAGTGGTTATACATGTCTTAGTCCGCCGGACTGCGCCGGGAGAAACTTTATGATGCGTTTGGTGAAATGTCTTAAGAATACCAAATAGTAACGCTCAGGACGAAAGTAAGCATATTCTTGCAAAGTCGGAAGTTTATCGTAGGATAATGGATCGACGGTTGGTGAATCCGTAGGCAGATGATCGAGACTTTCAATCAGGAGTTGGTAGGAGCATGGAAGAGGCCGTCAACAACCTGCAGTTCTGATATCTTGCCAGGAAAGTTCAACCGTAATGAATGTAAATAGTGACGTGTGTTTTTGTAGTGATCATATGTGAAATATCTTTTAAATTAATATTACGACAAGTGCTATAAAGTGTCATGTGTAAAGAAGCGATAGCTTCATCATAGAAATGGAAAGTGCCGTGTGGTTTGTGGAACAAAGGTCTTATACAATGTGTATTATCAGTGTAGAAATGTCGCGCTAATTATGCCAATGGCAGGCGACACTGGAAGATATGAGTGGTTGGAGCCACCGGGATTAGCCTATGTGAGTACCCCACAAATCATGATTTTATAGAAATTATAGCCCACTGCATGTAATGTGATTTCAGAATTATAAAAATGTGCCAGTAAGAATCAGTGTTTATGGTTGTTTTGATTTTATTAGAGTTGAGACGTTTTTATACATGAGTGAGTGGATTAATCGTTACCACTATTAATAAAATGGCAAATCAGTTATGTAAACTTAACGTAACGAACACGGATGTTCGATTATAAAAATGGTTACGTTGTGTCGGATTATGGTAATTTATGTCAGTAATAATATTAATAATAATAATAATAATAATAATAATAAATAATAAAAGGTATAAATGAATTCATCAGGATAAAGTGTTGTAAGCAAGAAATATTTACGCTAATTGGAATATTTATCGATCCAAGCAGTAGATAATACATTTAGGGATGAGAAAAGAGTTTAATATCAGAATATATTGAGTTAATGGGAATATAATTATGCAAGGAAATGGAAGAGTTTAATTGTGAATTGCATTTGTAGCTTGTGAATAAGCTTGTAGAGTAATTGATAGAGTTCTCTTACTAATTATAGGACGAGAGCATGGCATTGGGTTATGGAGCCAGGTAATCTGTTCGTCGTGTAGAGTCTCGTATAGCCTTGGGCGTACAGAGATATTTAATTTATGCCAGAGTGTTTAGTGTGGTACCCTAACTCTGATGATGGATATGGAATGTTCCGGGTTCGAATCATGTGGTAGGTGAGAGGAGAACAATGGACACCTCTGCACCATACCTGATCGACCGAGAACTTGTTATTGAATGATTCGGCTCTTGTGAAGCGAATCTTACTGACGGCAGCTGCTGACTGACCGTAGCATTTATTAAGATATCGGCTATCCAACTCGACCTGTGTTTATGAATCTCGTGCCTTCATATCATGAAATGGACCTATTGAGGCTAGTTATTAATATCCTAAGGTTAGGAATAAATGTATGAACTCGTCCAGAACCTATTGCATACCATTCAGTTTAAACGTATGGGATCATGTGGGTCATTGTGACCACAGTATTGTATTTAGAATCTTACTACTGCTTGGGGAAATAAAAGCCAAAAGTCAGACAGCGAGGGATGGCGCACGTGTTGTGTCCAGGCCACTCCGCTCTATTGTATACAAGCCGCTCTGAGGGGCTGAGCTGTAAAACGAACCGTGAAAGTTAACGTTTAGAGAGGGCAGAATTGAGACCCTGTTTGTATTGAAAGGAAACATTGTTATATTGTGTAATGAAGTTATGTGGTTTAAAAACACATTGGTAATCATAGAGCATCCTGATGATTGAAATTTTAGCAATCTTACGAATGGTCGGAAGTTGCATTTTGTACTGACACTGACACGAATTTACGAAGTTGGGCACTTGACGCCACATGCTACACTCGCAAGGGTAGCTAAATAATACCATCCGACACAGCGATAACGAAAGTTTTGAAGATGAAATCACAACGGCATGCAGTGGAACTATAGAAAGAGGAAAGTGTAGGGGTAGATTTGCATAATTATGGAGTTGCACGTAGATTTGTTGTGCAACACCTGTATTGGCTAATGCATGATAAAGCGTTTGGTGGGAAGAGAGAGAGACCAAACACAACGGTACACATAATGTCAAAGTAAGACATGGTGTAAGAAACAAATAGTTTTGTGAAATTAAAAAAGTCACACTAGATGACAGAAGAGTAAAAGTACAGTTTTGTTTATGAAAGTTGTATGTGCATCAGCGCACGAGAGTGAATTTTGAAGTCAATCTAAGGGGTAAAGGAATGATAATGTTATGGATTTAATATGATAAAATTGTGTGAATAATTAGTGGATTGTGGGAGTAATTTTGCTTTGTTTGTGTATATTATTTGTTGGGATTGTGTTCTTTAATGTTTGAAGCCATGATTTAATGCTGAATTAAAGTCTTTAGAATAGAGTTGTGCTTTTTTCATTGTAGAGTTGATACCTTTTAGTCTCAAATCAAAAATGTGCAACTGCTCAGTGGGAGAACGGTACACGCCGAGACCTGAAGCTAGCTGGAGGCGGAAGCAAGTTTTCTATGGAAATTACTCACATGGGTACATGGAAATTGATGTCCTGTACAGTGATTTGAGCTAAAGGTACAACTAAAATCGGTCTGGATTTAGTGCAAACAACTCTATTAAAGTAACGAATAACATGAATTAGGGGATGACCGCACCTAACCTTAGCTAAGCTCCGATACAAACAATATAAATTTTGGTAAACACCATATTTACCATGAACCAGGTAACATGGGGCGGTATTATTCTATCGTGGAATCGCCTCAGTAGTGCAATATGTATATCTTGGCAGTGCAAGACCTGTTCTTTATTTTTATTTATCATAGCATGGTTCATTTTATTATCATGGCGCTGATATGTGGGCCAGTTTAAAATACAGGTCACCATAGGGGCAGAGGTGTATTATATTATCAGGGCAAGGTCCAAGTGGGGCATTCGACAGTACAACCCAGTCCTTGGATGGTTGCTGCGATGTCTTACGAGGACCAAGCTCTATTTTATTTATCATGGCGCCCAAGTTTGTGGAGCTTATGGGATTTAGGGAAACCCCATAGATTTTTATGGTATTTCATGGGGAAAACCATAGTAATTATTTTGCCTCAAACTGTGTTTGAGTGAATTTTGAGTTCAGTAGGCTTTTGACGTAACGCAGAGTCTCTCTATTGAGAAGAGGTTTACCCAAGGGTATGAGCGCTACACACCCAATCCACAATTTAATCCATAAAATTCAAAGTTTTAGTGCAATCTTACAATATGTGTGCAGTGTTTTGTGTCTCTCTTCAAAACGTATCCACACATGTTTCCAGGAAGCCTGCCTGTATCTCAAAGTGTATTGTTGTAAGAATGGCTGGTACAGAGGAGATTTTGCAGGTGATTGCAGGGTTAAGACTGCATTTTGACGCTGTTAATGAACAGAATAAGCTGGAAGCCAAGGCTTTCCAGGATGGAATAAACACTCGTTTAGATGCCAACCAGGAGGCAATCAATAATAATCAGAGTGAATTGAGTAACCGTTTAGATGCTAACCAGGTTGAATTGAGTAATCGGTTAGATGCCAATCAGCTGGCAATTGATGCAAATCAGGTTGAAATAAACAACCGATTGGATGCAAATAAGGTTGAGTTAAATTATAAGCTAGGTCAAATGCAAGAGACGATTAAGGCCGAAGTAACAGAAACTGTTGTAAGCATTATATCAGAAATGCAGGTTAAGACAGATAAACGTTTCGAGGCTATAGAAGCCAAGCTTGAAAGTAATTTACAGGCGTGTAAGCATGCGCAGGATGAAACCAACAGTAGGTTAGATGCGTTGTCTAATGACATTAAGGATATTCAAATCCAAAATGAGGGGTATCTCGAACCCCAAGCGAAACAGTTTTCAGAATTTACTAGAACGGTAGATCAAAGGTTAGAAGAGAACGACAATAAGTGGGACGAGAAATTGAAAAGCTATGCTAGAGCAATTAACGGTGATCTAAAGAAACAGGATCAGAACATATTAGATCAATGTCAGGAGATAGGAGAGATTAAGGCTATCGCTAATGAAAGTAAAGAGCTGGTAGGCAACATGAAAGGTCAGATGAGCAAAGTTCATCAAGAATTGGACCAAATTCACAGTGACATTATTATCGTTAATAAAAGGCAAGAGGAGAACAGAGGAGAAAATTTTAAGGTCCGGAATGAAATGTCAAAAGTCAATGGACACATTCAAGAGGAAATTAAAGGGCTGAGAGAAGAACTCGAAGTGAGAGAAGGCCAGAAGACAGAGGCAAGCGACAAGACCCCTGCTCAAATAAAGGAAGATGTAGAGGATGAAATATCCCATATTAAGCAAAGCCTGAAGGAAGATAAGCAGAAGATATTTCAAGTGGCCGAACAGAATAGAGATAGGTTTACCAGAATAGAAAAAGAGGTAATTACTCGACTGGAAAGTGCAGAGATGCGCCACAATCAAATGGAGACTAGGATAATCGCACAGGAGGAAACCCTTATGAAAGATCCTAAGTCAAGTGAAGGCAGTCTGGAAGATATGAGGAAAACTAGGTGGGCAGACTTAGAAACCCAACCTATAATAAGGAACGCTACAGGCCCAGGCGAAAGTACTTATATGACGCCAGGTGTACCAGTTGCAGCCTCTACGCCACATGAAAATGCTATGCACACCCAGGTGATAAACGTCATTAGAGCAAGCGAAGAGAAACCAAGAAAATTCTCAGGTAGCCACTGTAATATGACACCGAAGTATTGGTTGAAGAAAGTGTCTGAATATTTGAATGATGCGCGGATACCACAAGAGCGCAGGCTACGAGCCATCGAGAAATTAACAGAGGGAGAATGTGCGTTATGGTTTCGCAGCTTCCGTTATACCTTCGATACTGTTGAGGAGTTTCGGGAGGCCTTTTTGAAGCGGTACTGGGATCCAATGACCCAACAGAATTTGCGATTGGATTTGTATTCAAAAAGATACAGCACCAACAATCCAACGAAGTACGCAGAATTCTTCATCTCACAAATGTGTCGGTTCAAAGAACTGGACCAAAAACCTAGCGAGCTGGAGCTATGTATTGCTATTGCCAAGCAGCTTCCGTATGAAATCCAAAGACTGCTAATCTCGGCAAATGCAAAAACCGCTATGGAAATGGAGGCAGTTCTCAGGCAACTAGACCTCACAACATCAAATACTATGCGTCAGAATCTAACCGTGGAACAGGTACACGTGACCAACCCGCAGACTGACCAGTATCAAGCTCCGAAGAACAACAAAGCTACTAGCACTGAAACGTTAGATTCCAACGGACGTCAATGGGAACAGGAACCCAGAAGATGGCAGCCGAAATACAAAGGGAATGCTGGTAGAGGAAGAGGAGGTCGGAATTCTTGGAATAAACCGAATACCAGGGGTAGACCGTACCAAAACAATGGAGGAACAATGGCCAAGGAGGCAACTATAGGAATTGGAGACCCCAGAAAAGAAGAAGTAACTTCGATGACGAGGTAGAGGAACGATATCACGCTTCATTGCGATACCTAGAGGAAAGGGTAGATGAGCCCCAGAAGCAACAATTCCGCTGGCAAGAAGCTATGCAGAACAGGACGTCGCTAGACAGATATGGAGACGGAGCCAAGAGTTTGGAGTTACAGCGCAGCGAACAAGAGAGAAGAAACTCTGAGGGGACTGGCGCTATAGAAAAAAACTCCAAAATTAGAAGAATTCGAAAATGATGGATGGAAGTCGGTCAACATCATCAATTGGATAGCCAAACCAGAAGAGTTAATTGAGGATACAGGAGGATCACAGGTCATAGTCAAGAGAGAATTGCCTATTATAATAGTAAGAGTGGCAGGGTTGAAAATAAGAAGTCTGTTAGACACGGGTTCAACGGTGTGTCTCAAGACACAAACTTTGTATAATGGAATAGCCCAGAGAGAGAATGTTTTGAAAATACCTATCTCAAGTGTTAAAATAAAAGGTGTAATTCCAGACAGAACGATGATATGCAAATATCAGGTATTCCTAGATTTACAGATAGGAGGCTATATGTTCTCACAGAGTTTTCTACTAGTAAACAAACTGCCTTTTAACCTACTTATTGGGGCAGAATTTATAAGGGAATACAGAGTGGTAATAGACCTATCACAGGACAGAGCTATGTTCCGTGTGAATGAGGAAGCCAAAGGCTTAGAGGTCTCACTCAATCAGAATGAACCCGGGTCAGATGAACAAGTATGGCATACATACAGAGACGTGGCTGAGGAAGAAGTGTTAGCTATTGAGCAGTTAGAAGATGAACTGAAAACACTAGCCACAGACATGGAGAATGATCTGGAACCCGAACTGGAAGAACATATTTCGGAAAAACTAGAAGAAGCAAAAATGGGGCAAAAGAGAAAGAAAATTTAAAGAAATTATTATTGGAACAGAAGGAAGTCTTTGACTCGAGACCTGGTCGTATAAAGAACTTCACTTATGCTTTCCAAGTCAGTGACTGGACACCATTTAGGCAGAAACCATACCCTATAGCCGAAAAGCACTATGCCAAGGTCAAAGAGGCAATTCAGGAGATGTTGGAGGCCGGTGTTATTGAGAAAACACCTACGCCTTATGTAAGCCCATTGGTAATCGTACCTAAGACAGACGGACTGTCATAGTATGCCTGGACCTGAGACACTTAAATATGAAGGTAATTCCGGAGTTCGACCAAGTGCCACCTATTAAAGAAATCCTCAGGAAATTTAAAGGGAAGACCATATTCACAAATGTAGATATCACTTCAAGTTTCCACCATCTTGAATTAGAGAAGAAAACTAGTCTGTCGACAGGATTTATGTTTGATCAACATACATACACGTTTTTAAGGCTACCTTTTGGTTTGAAAACAGCTGGTTCAGCCCTGATAAGAGCGTTAGATCGCAATCTATCAGATGATGTTAAAGAGAGTACCATCAGATACGTAGACGACATTCTACTCACATCAGAATCTCTGGAGGAGCACATGAGAGACCTGAAGAAGTTGCTGGATGACCTTCGATAAGCTAATTTTAAGGTTAATATCAAGAAATCGCACTTCTGGCAGAGGGAAGTTAAATTCCTAGGACATGTTATTGATAAAAATGGAGTTAAGCCAAACCCAGAGATATTAGAGGTAATTCGAAATTTTCCTCGGCCCACGAAAGTTAAGCACGTCCGACAGTATTTGGGAGTAATTGGATTCTCTTCGAACCACTGCCCAAACTATACTACGAATGTAGCACCCCTGCAGGATCTATTGAAGAAAGGCGGCAGGTGGAATTGGACGGAGCAATGTCAAGAAGCATTCGTGAGGTCAAAACAAATGCTTTTGGAATATGTGAAGTTGGAATACCCTGATTATACCCAGAAATTCATCATACAGACGGATGCATCACTTGTGGGGATAGGAGCGATGCTGTTCCAAGAAAATGTTGAAAAGCCCGAAAAGAAAGTTTTATCGCCTTTATAAGTAGGAGGTTGAAAGCCCATGAGAAAAATTACATGATTACAGAGATAGAGTTACTTGCAATCTTGTACGCGTTGCAATACTGGCGCAAACTCGTGTATGGTTTTCAAATAGTCCTCAGAACAGACCATAAAGCTTTAACATTTTTGTTAAAGACGGACTTGTCTAGCCAGAGGTTGACAAGATGGTCCCTGTATATTCAACAGTTCAATGTGGAAATAGAATACTGTCCAGGGAAAGAAAATGTAATACCAGACATATAAAGCTGATATCCAAGAGAAGAGGAAACTCTAGCTGTCCAGATTGAGAATCGAGATCAGAAGACCTTGGATGACTTGAAGAATCTTACCAACCTACAACGCGAAGATCCGTGGTTGAAGATGATGATTGATTACTTCGAGGGACGCTTAGCAAGGGGAACTGCGATATACAGAGAGGCAGAGGCATTGTCAACAGATTATGTATGGTACAATCAGATGCTACACAAGTGGGATGATGTGGAACATACCCGCCAAAGAATTGTTATTCCTGCATCTTTGCAGAGGAGATTGGTATGGCCAGCACACAGAGCGTTTGGACATCTCGGGATAGACAAAATCACTGCTCTATTGAAAGAAGCATTCACTTGGCCAAAGTTGAGAGAAACTGTGAGAAATGCTATTAGAACATGCGATTTGTGCCAAAGGGTAAAGCCAAATCCCTTTTTAGTGAGATAACGACCTATTCCGTTGTTACCAGAGAAGCCTAGGCAGCTAATGAGTGCAGCCAATCTCAAAATTTACCATTCGCCAGAAGAATTTGACGAACAAGAGGAAGTTTTAGCAGCGCACACCCAAATGCACGTGGTCGGCAAAGTCAGCCAGGCAGTCAGGCCTGAGGGTTCGCGCAGTGAGACGGAACGAGAAACAAGCAGCTTGCCCAGTGAAAGGAACGAACAGCCAGGATGCCAGTGTTTGCAAGAGCTTTACAAAGAAATGATCGAAGTGGCCACGGAAGTTAAAGCAATAAATAACACCCTCCGTTTGGAGAATGCACAGCTTAGGACTGAGCGCAGAGTGGAAAGGGGAACCAGACAAACCTACTCGCAGCCAGACGAGGTGAAGGACCCCTGACGTAAACACAGACAGTTGTAGACAGTCAGCTGGTTACTTACAGAAGGTCACTTGCAATTGACTTCTATAAGTTTTGCAAGGGGAATATGAACCCGAGGGGGTCAAGCTGACTGGTATCGAAAGTGGATCTCAGAGACTGTGATCTCAGAATGAAGGTTCCACCAGGAAACGAACCCGAGATCTGTTGAGGGAGTTTTAGATGTAAAAACCCCTAGAGGAAAGTACATATTTAATCACTGGTGTGATATCAACTGATGTTGACATTATTTATTAAAATAATGCAGGGAAAATGAGTGGATTACAGCATTATTGGACTGGATGAAGGAAGCTATGCTGTAGTTGAGCACGAAAGTTGGAGAGTTTGACATCTAACTAATAGCCCCAGAATTGTGGGAGGAGACTCGTGGAGCCGTGTCAATCTCGTCGACCTACGTATGTCGTCTGAAGCAGGTCGGGGGGTGAAATAATGGCCCAGTTCTTCCCCGTTTCAGAATGGAAATGAGAATGGGATGGGAAGATCCCAGTGAAATTCATTGATTACTCGTGATTGGAGCAACGCAATGACATGAGAGTTGCACACATGTAAATCTTTAGCCAGGAGGCTAATTATCAAGCCTTTAAACTGTGAAATCAAGGCATATTTAATGGAGTGCGCAAGAACACAGGACGTTTGGTGTTCGTGGCGTGACCTTACTAGTGCACCGGGGATTTCCACTGGAAGCCGCGTACCCACGCTATGGCAAAGGCAATTAATATTAATTAATTGGCCGATCGATCCTGCAGCACGCAGGTAGTTTTGGGACCAGCGAGGAAAAAGGAACCCTATGAGCATTATTTCGAGACCAGAATCATCCTGGGACAGAAATTGAATCTGCGAGGGAATTCTGGACCTACTTTTTCTTGTAAAACGAATATAAGGATGTGGACTTAGGTCAGAGAGGGCAGTTGGAACAGACTCGAGCCGGAACGTATGTCACTCTGGGCCAGGGAAGGACGCTCACACAAAGACGTGAACATTTTTGTGCTAATCAGTATATTCGCCGTGCAGTGTAATGCACCTATTGATAATATAATCATGCATAGTCATGAAGTAATAATAAGTACTGTAATCAACGAACTTTATTATGCGAAATGCGCGTTATCGTAGTCAAGGAGGGAGGCTCGGACTTCAGCTTGGGAAGCCGTGCAGTGAAACTGTTATAATACTTTTTAATAAGGACAGTCGTGCTGTATGTGTATAGTCGGCAATACGAGCAATTGTTTGTGTTCACAGAGGAAGTACCGTGTGATATACTTGCAGAACTATTGAAAGAAATAATTTGTGTAAATACTATGTACAATGTTGAGCGCAGTGTATAATATATTGAGTGGTTATACATGTCTTAGTCCTCCGGACTGCGCCGGGAGAAACTTTATGATGCGTTTGGTGAAATGTCTTAAGAATACCAAATAGTAACGCTCAGGACGAAAGTAAGCATATTCGTGCAAAGTCGGAAGTTTATCGTAGGATAATGGATCGACGGTTGGTGAATCCGTAGGCAGATGATCGAGACTTTCAATCAGGAGTTGGTAGGAGCATGGAAGAGGCCGTCAACAACCTGCAGTTCTGATATCTTGCCAGGAAAGTTCAACCGTAATGAATGTAAATAGTGACGTGTGTTTTTGTAGTGATCATATGTGAAATATCTTTTAAATTAATATTACGACAAGTGCTATAAAGTGTCATGTGTAAAGAAGCGATAGCTTCATCATAGAAATGGAAAGTGCCGTGTGGTTTGTGGAACAAAGGTCTTATACAATGTGTATTATCAGTGTAGAAATGTCGCGCTAATTATGCCAATGGCAGGCGACACTGGAAGATATGAGTGGTTGGAGCCACCGGGATAAGCCTATGTGAGCACCCCACAAATAATGATTTTATAGAATTTATAGCCCACTGCATGTAATGTGATTTCAGAATTATAAAAATGTGCCAGTAAGAATCAGTGTTTATGGTTGTTTTGATTTTATTAGAGTTGAGACGTTTTTATACATGAGTGAGTGGATTAATCGTTACCACTATTAATAAAATGGCAAATCAGTTATGTAAACTTAACGTAACGAACACGGATGTTCGATTATAAAAATGGTTACGTTGTGTCGGATTATGGTAATTTATGTCAGTAATAATAATAATAATAATAATAATAATAATAAATAATAATAATAAAAAGTATAAATGATTACATCAGTATAAAGTGTTGTAAGCAAGAAATATTTACGCTAATTGGAATATTTATCGATCCAAACAGTAGATAATACATTAAGGGATGAAAAAAAGAGTTTAATATCAGAAATATTGTGTTAATGGGAATATAATTATGCAAGGAAATGGAAGAGTTTAATTGTGAATTGCATTTGTAGCTTGTGAATAAGCTTGTAGAGTAATAGATAGAGTTCTCTTACTAATTATAGGACGAGAGCATGGCATTGGGTTATGGAGCCAGGTAATCTGTTCGTCGTGTAGAGCCTCGTATAGCCTTAGGCGTACAGAGATATTTAATTTATGCCAGAGTGTTTAGTGTGGTACCCTAACTCTGATGATGGATATGGAATGTTCCGGGTTCGAATCATGTGGTAGGTGAGAGGAGAACAATGGACACCTCTGCACCATTCCTGATCGACCGAGAACTTGTTATTGAATGATTCGGCTCTTGTGAAGCGAATCTTATTGACGGCAGCTGCTGACTGACCGTAGCATTTATTAAGATACCGTCTATCCAACTCGACCTGTGTTCATGAATCTCGTGCCTTCATATCATGAAATGGACCTATTGAGGCCAGTTATTAATATCCTTAGGTTAGGAATATGTGTATAAACTCGTCCAGAACCTATTGCATACCATTCAGTTTAAACGTATGGGATCATGTGGGTCATTGTGACCACAGTATTGTATTTAGAATCTTACTACTGCTTGGGGAAATAAAAACCAGAAGTCAGACAGCGAGGGATGGCGCACGTGTTGTGTCCAGGCCACTCCGCTCTATTGTATACAAGCCGGTCTGAGGGGCTAAGCTGTAAAACGAACCGTGAAAGTTAACGTTTAGAGAGGGCAGAATTGAGACCCTGTTTGTATTGAAAGGAAACATTGTTATATTGTGTAATGAAGTTATGTGGTTTAAAAACACATTGGTAATCATAGAGCATCCTGATGATTGAAATTTTAGCAATCTTACGAATGGTCGGAAGTTGCATTTTGTACTGACACTGACACGAATTTACGAAGTTGGGCACTTGACGCCACAGGCTACACTCGCAAGGGTAGCTTAATAATACCATCCGACACAGCGATAACGAAAGTTTTGAAGATGAAATCACAACGGCATGCAGTGGAACTATAGAAAGAGGAAAGTGTAGGGGTAGATTTGCATAATTATGGAGTTGCACGTAGATTTGTTGTGCAACACCTGTATTGGCTAATGCATGATAAAGCATTTGGTGGGAAGAGAGAGACCAAACACAACGGTACACATAATGTCAAAGTAAGATGTGATGTAAGAAACAAATAGTTTTGTGAAATTAGAGAAGACACACTAGATGACAGAAGAGTAAAAGTACAGTTTTGTTTATGAAAGTTGTATGTGCATCAGCGCACGAGAGTGAATTTTGAAGTCAATCTAAGGGGTAAAGGAATGATAATGATATGGATTTAATATGATAAAATTGTGTGAATAATTAGTGGATTGTGGGAGTAATTTTGCTTTGTTTGTGTATATTATTTGTTGGGATTGTGTTCTTTAATGTTTGAAGCCATGATTTAATGCTGAATTAAAGTCTTTAGAATAGAGTTGTGCTTTTTTCATTGTAGAGTTGATACCTTTTAGTCTCAAATCAAAAATATGCAACTGCTCAGTGGGAGAACGGTACACGCCGAGACCTGAAGCTAGCTGGAGGCGGAAGCATGTTTTCCATGGAAATTACTCACATGGGTACAGTATCAAGGACCAATTCCCATTTCAACAGAGAAATACAACGATCTTATTGAATTGTGCAAAAGTGGAATAATCAGAGCACTTTCTACAGATCATCCAAGCATGGTGTCATAAGTGACAGTAGGAGTCATTCTGATCAATAAATTGGTCTACAATGATATCCGACGCGTCAAACTGCGGACTGAACTGCTTTGTTGATGTACTGTGAGTACATTTTTAATAGTCTATTCATGTTATAAATCTTACGTGTTATGAATCGGGACTCTTGCAGATGGAGGTTGATAGTGTACTGCTCGGGTTCAAGCTTCGTGAACCTGCGAGGAATGTGGATCGCGAACTATGAGAAGTGATGATGACGAGTGATGACGGTTCCCGGTCCATGCGTAATAACAGAACCAAATTCATTGGTCGGTGACTCACACACTCATTTGCAACAACACAGTGGTTTGGGCAACGGCCCAATGTTAGCAGTTAGCTGTTGACAGGCCCTTCTCCTCCCGCCTGCCACTTCACCACACCCCGCAAGTTCACAGAGCTTGGAACAAGCAGTACATCCTCAGATTGAGGGGGCAAAAAGAGATGTTGACATATTTCCTACTTCAGGATTTTATCTTTTTGCTGTGTTTTAATGATAACGCTTGGAAAATACAAAAACAAAACAATACTTTCCTCTCAGCATTGTAGTTCATTTCACGATTCATTGTTAACTTGATACCAAATAACACTTGTACCTATAACCTTTAACTGGTGACGTGCGGGATTCGGAACATAACTTGTGACGTGAGGTCTACGAGACTCCTGCCAAATATATCACAATAACGAACATTAAATGTTGACACTTCATACAACTACTGGCATTATGTTATCTGTTTAAGCATACAATATTCTCTCGTCATAATAATATGTTTAGGATCTAAAAAAAAGTAGCTATTTTATTAATTTTTTACTCACAGTATGCGGACATTCTGATAAATTTCATGGTGCTTTTTGTCGCCACTTAAAATTAAACAAATCCACTGCAGATCACTTTTCACTGATTCACGTTAATCCAAAGAACTAGGAAATAGCATGTGTAAACAAATATAATATTATGAATGATAACGTACAACACACTTTGGAACCTAACCGTAACTTGTAACGTGAGGTCTGCCAGTCCACTTGAAAACTTTAACCTTAAGGCAAGCTAACCAGGGCCACTAAACTTATATCTACGAGTGAGTGAAGTGTCAGCATGAGCACACAGATAAGAAGGCAACTTAAACAAAAGCTCCGTGCAAGATTTAATTAAAGAAGCACAGATGTTTGTATTTCTTTTATTTCACGCCACCGCTTACAGATTAAGAAATAGAATAAAATAATGCTTTGTGGTCATTAAATGATTCAGAAAAAGTTTACTCCTACACTTAAGTTACCTAGATAAGCTAATGTAAAATAATTGCAATAGAAAATCATTAGAGCCAAAATAGCGTATCTCACTTAATGACCTTAAAAATATTATACCATGATTCTATAACTGTGCATGTAAGAAATAAGTGCACAATGGTCTTTGGAAATATATATATAAAAATCAGCGACTTCCAAATAAAAATATATAACCAGTCACATGCTAATAAGCAACAATTTCGTTAGTTTTTCTTGATTCCTGAAAAGTAGTGATTTTGTAGATACGCTGTTCTGGTCCTAAGCCGGCGATAATATCGTGCATATAGGTATTTTGCACTATGCATTGCTAATAAATTATACTATTTATGCAAGAAATGCCCTAACTGTAGCAGATAATACTTTTCTGCATATTGCACAAAAGTTCTAATGCACACTTGACACATGCTATCATGTGTCCACAAGGCAAAAATACAACACCTAGTTCATCTTGATAACAAATTTTACATAATTGTTCGTCTCAATTTTGTATCTGTTCGTTAGACAAGTCTTTTTTTTTTTCAACCTCATGTATTTGCTCCGCGTGTTCTAACTCTAAAGGCACTTTTATGTCTTGTGCTGCCATAACGTTTTCTTTACGAATAGTGTTCACAAATTCCTGACCTTTAATCAACACTATGTATTTACAGTTAGGTAACCAACGAGGAAGCTTGTAGTTTAACGTGACCGTTAATCTCGCGATCATAAGCCACGGGACCTCCGTTTTACGTGGAATCCGAACCACAGGACATGGCATTGCACATCGAAAATCTCACATGCAGTAACCAACGAGCGTGTTGCACAAAAGGGTGGTGCATTCTTGGAATACACGGTACCTGAGATTATAATTTTCAATGCTTTTGCATGTTCATTTCTTCCTTCCTCTTTGTCAAACACCAACAGTGATCATCTGTTTTCTCCTTGTTGGGCATATCTCTCATGTCTTCATAAGTCTGTTCTAGATATATAACTTCTGTGACCCACCTAGCGTCACCTCGCAGCGAATCTCTGAAGCTCCTCAACTTTTCCTGGGGCTAGAGGACTTACTTATCCATTTGGCCACCTGATCCTGTCACCATCGCCAGCTATTTTCTCCTTGAGCAAGAGGACTACGTCTACTTCTTTACTCACCATGCTGCGCTAGTATCATCTGTTATCAACTCTTAGAAGATCAGCTCAGCAAGAAATTAATTTTTTGTATCAAAGTTGGCAATGTTTATATGTTCTCCTTTTGTCTCCTACCCCCCACTCTTTCCCCCCTTTCTTGGTCCCTCCGTGCTCCGTTGAGCAGCTCTCACTTCTCAGTCTGCAGTTGACTCGATCAGTCAAAGCTCCACTCGAGCTAGCTTCCTCAAACCAAGAGGCACACACTCTTCTACGCCATGTTGGCAAAGTAGTACTTCAACTTCAACATGAAATCAAGATAAGTACCATTTTAAAGGTTTTAACTTCATCTTCATCATTTTATCTACATGCTTTTATAGATTATTTTATAGACAGCGTGAGATTACTTGTGGGGCGGTAATCATTCTTCGCGGGATTTGCCATGTTGAGCTTCTGCTTGTATAAGCCAACCTTACTAAAAAAAGAGCTTTTCTTAAGCTATTCAAACGAGAAATCCTCTCGCTACGTGGGATATTATTTAGTACCCGCTGTCTATAATTATAAAGCTAGTTCCTCCGTTGGATTTTCTCAACCCCATTTTTCTGCTAAGGTCGTTCTGGAACCTTCGAGATCTTGTACTCTATCTGCGAGTCTTGCCGTCAAGTAATGTTCACGCACTTGTGAAAATGCTAGTTAAAATGAGGAATCTTCCTTAAATTACTGCAATAGCGAACTTTCTTCCCCCGTTGGAACTTTCTATGGCGCATTTAATTGTAAATCACAACTTTTTCAAGAAATAGACTCTCACCTATATAGTGCAATCAGTTATTTCCATAATTGCAATAACTTTCTTTTTCATGAACTTTAGTGTTTCTATAGTGAACTTTATATCCATCTTCATAGACTACAGTGATAAACAGTGCTTGCTCCACGTTTCTACCGCGTCGCGATCGTCCGGTTATATTAAATACGGCCATGAACATTGATCCTATATCCCAATGATTTTTCCTCAACCTTCTACTAACCACCATTATTAATAAAATTGTAACTTTCTATAAGGTGTCACTCACAAGGTGCCCTTCCCTCTTTGCTAGTTTAACATTAATTAAATTCTGCATAATTGCTTGTGTGATACAAGTTTCAAATTACATTGTTCCTTTCCTATAATCAGGGAAAACAATTCTTTAAACTCTTGAGCGAGTTATGTTCAGGTTTCACGAAATGGAAACTGTCCCATTTGGCGAGTGATTCCTGCTCAAACTTGGGAAGTCTAGACCTTTCCTTTTCATTTTCTCCAGGTTTCACAGTAAGTGACCTGCCCTCTTTGTATAATCCTCATATATTAATTCTGTATAAATATAAGAAGTTGTAGGAACTTCTATCTTATTTTTCATGTTTTTATTATTGTCATTTTCTAAGTTGTCACTTTCTCTAGAACATTCTCTCAAGAATTTCTTAAGGTGCACTTTTTGTACTCCAATTCCCGTTCAAGCTTTAATTATTTAATTGTTTATTTGTTTAAATCTTATAAAGATTTTAGAAACGTGCAAGGTTTAAAAACCTTAAAAATTGTCATTTGCCTGGAGCAATTTCTGAACGTTGTTGGAGGTCTGCGACCCCAAATTGTTAACTACATAGAACATATTTATTTGTTAAAGTTACGCTTCTTTGAATTGTTAAATAAATTAAATATTTGTTTTTGGATTCATCATTTCTCTGATACTACAGTTAGGCAGGATCCTGGCTTTCCTAGCTCTTCCTAGGTTTATGCCCTCGTTCATACTCAATAAGGCTTTTACTATCTGTCTGGCCAGACCATCACCCTTCCCGATAGTACTTTTATTCGTGCTCGGGAGGAAATACACTAAAGCCTTTCTCTGGCAAACTGCCCAAGTCTTAGCTGCGGTTCCCGTTAGCTTCGACCAAGCTCGTATCCACTTTAGGTATCCGAGCAAGGATTTGCGGTGGCAACCGCTTCTAAATGTATTGAAAGTCAAATTCATAACTTTGGTGGGACTCTCCTCCTATTTTTCTATCCTTTTTCTCCAATCCAAAACCTACTTCCTTTTCTTAATCATCTTCCCTTGGTGGGTGGGTTATTCCCTAGCCTATAATCTACCCAAAGGGTCATCAGTCATTTGCCAATCCTTTAGAGCAAATCCACAATAAAAACATATTGTTTTATCCCTTTCACCAGTATAAAAAAAATCCAGCTTCACTTAGCTGTTTGGTAAGGTGTTTTAATATTAATAGCCAAACATTTTTATAAGATTCTAAACGTTTTTCAACAGAGCTGTACTCTGGGTGTGCTAGTGCTTTAGTCTTGCAAACTCCTAATTTCTCAAAAGCACACGCCAATTCAACACTCTCTCTGGCATATGGACCACATATATCGACACTACCGTTGGCTGGTAATATATCATTATTATTATTATTTATTTGTGATTCAGCAACGTAAGTAGTAGCCAATGGCCTCGTGGTTGAGTAAAATGGATACACAGGTAGGTTACCCACTTGTTTTCCAAGCATGTAAGGACAACAAGGAGACCATCGCAAATTGTCTCTAAAGGGATCATCCCCGTCTTCCCAGTGTGAAAGTTCAATACGACAAAACACACAGCGCACCACATCTTCTCGGTTCAAGTAAAAAAAACAGGCTTTTGCAAGTTTATGTGTTGACAAAAAGCCTACAGGCCAGAATTCAAATGTTAACCAACGATCATGATCTGATTTTAAGTTTAACCCACGTGGTAAACCAACTTGCTCACTTGTTGTATTTGGTACTAACGCCATGTGTTATAGTAAAACTTTTTCTTATTGTAAGTTATTAACGTTGCACAGAGTACTTTAAAGCACAATGTATGGTTTTTTCATTGTCTGTTCACTATGTTAATGGCGCATGACCACACCTAAAAACAATCAAAATAACCCATCACTCAATCAATCAATCAATCAATACTTGTAAATAAAACGTTAACGTTAATTGGTGTTAATATGTCAAAACACCATCAAAAATATTTAAAAAAATAATTTGTATGTCTGAACTAACAGTAACCCATCTACTTTTTTTATAAAGCTGCAGTCATTTACATTTCCCCTTAAACCAATATATAAACAAAAATAAATATCATATCATTTTGTTCAGATTATCTTGTTCAAGCCAGTGGATATTTGTTGAGTCCATAGGGAACCACCCATAAATTAAATTTAAATTTTTGGTTTTAGAAAATCCAACATAGCCTTGTACTTTTCCTAGTCAACAACCAATATAGTCTTGTACCGTTTGTGAATACATGGCCATTATTCAAGAAAGCAATCATTGTCCTATTCATCTACAGGTAATGAATTTTTGGCCTACGAATTTTCAGTAGTTGTAAAATGGAATAGCATTTTATGTTAGGCTTACCTGAGTTTTAAATAGTTCACTGCCTGGAAACAATGGTTGCACTCGACTGCGTCTCGGGTTTTCAGCAACTGCTACGGCGGTAAGGCTTTTCTTTCTAAGTTTCTAAAAATAAATAAAATAAACCGCTATAAATACCTAAATTCAGGTTAATACATGCATTTCATAAAATAAAATAATATCAAACAAAAAATTGAAACAAGTTAGTTTAAAAAAATAATCTCACCGTCACTTGCACTGGCTTGATGCTGTTTCCTTCTAGTGGGATCAAAATTGCAATGGTTTCTTGTATTTCAGACTTGTAAGGTATACCGGTTATCTGAAAACAAATAAATAAATAAAAATAATTAATTACCTAATCAATAACTACAAATTTAAGGTTCATAAGCATGACATTATTAAAATAATCATTCATAGGTACTTACCAAAAAAAAAGAATTTTTTCTTCCGAAGTTCACTTCAGAGCTCTACTGTATGCGTCTATTTGCTAGTCCTGACTGTGTATCACTAACGCAATCCTTATCAGTCTGCTTAGCAGCAAAGAGAGTTGCATTTTCTCAGCGTTTTGACTTTCAAAGGTTCTCTGTCTCTCTCACACACACACATGTTCCCACGCCTCGCTACATTCCTCAAACGCGATAAGTTCGCGTACCTTAGACTAGTTTCATGATTTTAATAAGGAACCAAAATGGCTGCCTCTTATACATCAGTAGTACTACTGTCTCAGAACCAAAATGGCGGTCCTTGCTTAAACAGCACACCTGCTATCCACCACGAGGCAAGTAAGCTGATATCGCACTTCCTGCTGACGTAGATATTTCTGTGTTATCAGCAGTTGCTGTCACCAAACCGCCAAACCGCTGTATTCAGTGTTCAGCGAGCAGGATTATGTGTTTTAGCAATCAAAACGTGTGTGTCTTAAACATTTTACTGTAATAATAATAATAATAATCATTAGCAAGCGGCCATTCTCAATACATGACCATGTTAACCACATACTTTTACCAAGTCCAAGAATCACTTGGTCATATCCTACAACTGTCTACTGTGTCAGAGAGCGGCCTCGCTGATCACCGTTGACTAAGACGTTAAATATCCCCTTGAGGGTAAAAAATCCTAACACACATTTTCAAATATTCGCCTTAATCCGTCATAGCAAATATCACAAAACCAACCGTAATGAGGTGCCCCGCCATCCCGTCAAAATAGCAATTCATTTCTTCCGGGCACGGTCACCGAAATCGCCATAAGGGATTTTCAAAATATTCGTCTTCATTCATCTGTCATAGGAAAATATCGGAAGGCGACCCCTCGTTCTATCTTTTTGTCGCCCCCTCGAAATACGCATTTTCCGTATCCACCATGGCCAGTCATAGCCTCGTTGTAACACACGCCCAGCGCTACCGGCTCTCTGTCTACAAACACTCTTTATTTAAAAAAAATTAAACTGGTAAATAAAAGTTTGAAAATGCATAGTTTTCTTATCCAAGAGACTTGATATTTATTTTCAGGGTAGAGGGGGTAGGGACCTTTCATTTATGTCAAACAAACTTATTTGTAAACTTCCTAGTTTCCAAAATATAAACATTTCAAAATTACACATTTTTCAAAACAAATGTAAAAAATAAAAAAGTTTTATTATAAAAATAAAGGTCATAAAGACCATTCGTTTTCACTATGGCACAACGTTCTATCATGTTTGGTTATCACCTACTTTCAAAAACAACATTTTTCAACAAATTTTTCAAAAATACCAACACACATTTTTAGCAAAGAGGACGTCACCCCTACGCCAACAATACCTCATTCGTTAAAATCCGACCATCCGTTCGCCAATTATCGCCAATGTTCGTGAGAAAGTAGGCTATCATTTTTTCCTCCTACACCCTTGAAACTTGCTGTCCACCTAGAGGGCATAGCCACCTTTCATTTATGTCAAACAAACGTTTTTCCAAAATTCACCGTTTCCAAAATAGCGCCAATCCAAGAAACAATAACTTTCAATTTTTGTTAATACCAACACACATTATTAGCAAAGAAGACGTCACCCCAACGCCAACAACAACTTTTTCGTTAAAATCCGACCATGCGTTCGGGAGATATCAGCAAAGTTTGTATGAAAGTAGGAGACTAAGCAGAACTCTCTGTACCCCACTACTACCATTTTATCCTAGAGACTTGAAATTTATTTTGCAGGTAGAGGGCGTAGGGTCCTTTCATTTATGTGAAACAAACTTAATTGTAAACTTCCTAGTTTCCAAAATATAGGAATTAAAAATTGGACTGTTTTCAAAAAATCATCAAAAATAAAAAAGTTTTATTGTAAAATATAAAGGACATAAAGACCGTCTGTTTCAGCTATTGCACAATGTTCTATCATGTTTGGTTTTCAAACTATCGCCTACTTTCGAAAACAAACATTTTCAAACTTTTTTTTTTAATATAACGAGTGGTCCGTAGCAAAGGGGGCGTCACCTCAAGTCCTACGACACCTCATTCGTAAAACTCCGACCATGAATGGGTTCACGAGCTTTCGCAAATATTACATGGCTCAGGCTTAGTAGTGGGGCAAGGAGGGTTCTAGAGTGGGGTAGAACTCCTACTACTCCCCTACTCTCGGGTTATACCTCGGCTAAAGCTATCTCCGTAGTTGATGCAGAATTGAGTTGTACGACATTGGTATAAGCGATAATCGATATATAAACGACGGTATAGCTAACTGGGCATGGAACGGCAGGCTATCTTCTTATTTTAATTATTTTTTTAAAATCGAGTTTACCCTCCAGGGTGATGGCTCCCACGGACTCAGCGAAGGAACTCACCCCTACCGCCCTTTCAGACAGTTTCCTGGAGCTAGGAACATCTAATCGGAGTGGATACAACTGGTGAGGTGGGATCAGCTTCTCGCCCAGACGGCCTCGCCTGCAAAGCGAACAGGGGCCTCATCAGGGAAGGTAGTGGAAGGTTAGGATGGATAGGCAAGGAAGAGGAGAGGAGGCGGCTGTGGCCTTACTGTATGTACTGAGCCCGAATTTATTGAACGCAGGATATGCTGCAGTCGAGCATCGAACCAGTGTTACAAGAGAGTTATTATATTTGGATGCATCATACGCCATATGTGCAAGTAGTTAATGCAGGCAAGAATATGTGGTCTTGCTATAAGCCTTTATAAAAGCAAGGAATGGAGAGAAATACTTAATTTTATAATGTGTGTATTTTTTAACATGGGAAGATTGATGCTCAAAGGGAGCTGGAAATTGTCATTTCGTTGAGGCCTTGGAGAGTTACGCTGGCTCAAACCAGTTTTTTGACGCGTGTGTGAGAGAGACAGACAGAGTCTTGCGAGAGGAGAGGAATTTGCACGCGACCCCTTAAGACCTCAAGTCGAACGTACGCCGAGCCACGCGCCAAATATACACAAAGGTGTCACGTGATCGCAGCTAAGCCAATCAAATAATTTATAGATACTAGCGCGGATATAATTATGATTATTTAATGAAATAATTATAGACAATTTGAGTATGGGAATACGAAGCTATTTGGAAATAAATAATTATGGACTGAAGGTTTATTGGAGATTAAGCATTGTTGAAGAGATATTCTGATAAGAAGTGGACAGACGCTGTTTTAGCGCGAAGACGCCATTTTTTATGCAGAGGAGGCAAGTCCTACTTCAAGACCAGAGTCATTCCACTCCAAGCGATTGAAATGTCAAGTCGTGAAAATTAAGGCTCCAGCATACTGTATATTACAGAATTCGAGTCAGCGAGGAAGGAAGAGATACCGGGAGGCAAGCGACTTCGTCCGGTCAAGGCAGAGAAGGAAGCCCGATGAGAATACGCAGAGCGAATTAACGCTTTAACTTGAAGAAGAGAAACATTACTGCATTATACAAGTTTTATATAGCAGAAGAAGAAGGCTGACTACGATAATACTTTACGATTTCTCGTGATATACACATAATCTCAGGAGAGATATTAAGCAGCTAATTATCATGTCGACCGAATTAAGTCAGAAAGCATATTATAATTTGAATTCTACAGAGGGAGTTATGACTTGTTAAACGCTATGATGGGGAAATGATCTACAATCGATGACGAGGAAATCGGGTGTGACTTAGCCAGACGAGAAGGAATGAAGAAGAATTAATAATGTGTGATCGTGAAAAAAGATGAGTTGTTCTATTAAAGGAGATGCACTATTTTGTAAATTTAAATCTGATCATGTTGCCATGTTGCACTTCCAACTGTAGTTCAAAGATGTCACAAAATTCAACTCTACTAATAGAGATTCCTATAACCTCGTGGAATTCTCGCAACATTATCGTCATACCATATGCATTCACAGTATAACATCGAGAGAGCGGCCGTATGAAGAGGTATTAGTCATAATCATCTGATTCGGAAACGTACGCGAGATGCCAGGGCAGATTCGAGGTACGATACTGGAGAGCAGCGTTCATTCAACTCAAGTCATTCGAGGCGGCAAGCTGTTTTGGATCGCGACAGCCGGGCCAGGTGGTGGCCAGACAAGCAGCCGAGTACCGTATGCTGGTATATGAAGAACGCAGCGAGAGGAATTCTGTTCTCAGCTGTGCGCCGTTACCGCAGAGTGTCGAGACACGTATGGGCAGTAAGGTATTTGAGACTTTACGGTTCATTTAGTAGTTGTTGCCATGTTGTGTATATATTGTGTTGACCAACATTTATGACCAGGTTAATCTTCATTGTTTGTTTAGTTATGTTAAGTAACATTTTAGTCATGTTAGAGTTTGTAATAAATTTTCACGTCACCGTGTGTCGATTGGACGTTGTTGTAAAATTCATAAATTAATTCCTCGTCTGCTTTTTAATAGTAATTGAAGTCCGATAAGCGTAAATGTGTTTTATAGATCACGGAATGCTACAAAGAGTTATTATACTGTGTAGAATGCTACAAAAATGGTTATTTTATTGTATAGAACGCTACACAAAGCGTATATTATGTATATAACGCTAAGTGAGGCTGTATACTTCATATTACTGCTATAAAATATTTTAAGACGTAATAGAACGCTAATAATTGTCACATGAAGTTTTAGTGAGATTACCAGCACGTTATTCGTTGCTATAGTAAATGTTATAGACATGTTTGTTATACAAGGCTTTGAAAGCACGTAAATAATTTAAACACGAGATGCAGTTGATACACTCGGGTAATAAGCGACGTAATGTTTGAAAGGAATGTTGTTAAGGAATGTTGTTAAGCATTTATTTGCAGAGGTAAACATAGAATGTGAGGATATGTAATATTTTTATTAATTCGATGGCATATGCAAATGCAGATCTTCTAAGATATTGGTTAAAATTGTAACGTGGTTAATCTGTGAAATGTATATGACAAATGAGTAAAGATGTCGCAACTGAATGGCTATAACAAGGTATTTAATGATAGAATGCGTAAATGAGTAAAGCGTTGCAAGGTAATGGAACAAGAAATGGAAATAAATAGGCACGAGGACGATGTATAAACGTTAGTGGAGTATTTGTAAATTGAAGGTTATTTCATGGTGCTTGAATAACTAGTAGGTTTACTGAATTTCATGCATCCCAGGCGGTGTGTTGAAATGGAATGTTATATTCATTATTGTTGGAATTCCGTGCATAGTAATGGTTAGTTGAACGTCGTTGTTGTAGACGTATGCGCTGATGGCAAGACGCAAATTTTAAGGGACTTGTTCAATGCAACGATAAGTATTATATCTACGAGTATAAGCGATATAAGAGGTATTGAATGTAATGTTAATATTGTTGTTGGAACATCACAGTTATTGTGATGTGTGCAGTGTTGTTTATGCACCACAAACCACGATAGAATGAGGTCAAATTAACCACGAAGATAATCTGCCATATTGCTCATCATTTATCGATTTATTAATGATTATGACTTATAGAACAGAAATCACCTTAGATGGTTGTTACATATGTTCAATTGGATTGACATTTTACCGAAATAGACGATATAGTAGTGATTCTGATTCTAATGAAAGATTTAAATGGAGAAAGATGTTAGAAGAGATCCAGAAGGATCTATTAAGATCTATAAAGATCTAGAAAGATATATCATGCAGGTCGTGATTACTGCACATAATTGTAAATAATTTAAATAATAGTAACGATATTGGATCTATTTTCATGTTGTAGGATTGCGGAACGTTAGGATGTGATCTAACGTAACTATATTGTATTATGTAGGGATATCTGAAAGTAAACAATAGGGGTAAACTTAGGGAAGCGAACCTCAGATTTACAGTGGAATTAATAAGTTATTCCACGTTCATTCGTTTTAGGCTAAATGTCTATAGTTTATGGAGGCAGTTATTTCAAGTAAGGACAGGGTGTTGTCCTAGAATGTGACGAAATTCACAAAGATTTTAGTTAACAACAAGTGAAGAATGATTTTATTTATTTTGAGAATGCTTCGAGCATATGTTTGTTTAATTGTCAGAGAGTTATCTTATTGAATACACATTGACAGGCACTAGGTTATCATCTTGGCTTACAGGATTGAGCCGCGTCGCATATCGGTTATTATTTCCGGACGTTTCGGCTGACATTGGAGCAGCCATAATCATGGGTAGGTTCGAGTTGCTGTCCGTACTCAAACTAACGGTTATTGCCAGTCAGATGTAATTGCTTGCCCTGCATTGTCGTCAAGCTGCTCGCTGATTGGTCCCCGCACCTGGCAGTCGCGCGCTAGTAGAACTTTCCAAATGCTGCTAAGTTTGAAACCATCATCGCGATTGAAATTATTGGGATGCTTCACGGCCTCTATTGCCTCTCTAATTAACCTGTTTTGATATCCGGGAATTTTAGCAACAGTTTTGGCCTTATCAAATTCAATGGCGTGTCTCGTGACGTCAGCATGTTGAGCTATTGCAGATCTGTAGTTATTCTGTTTCGTGTCTCGAATGTGCTCTGAAATCCTAATGGAAACGAGTCTTTTTGTTTGCCCTATGTAAACATATCCACAGGAGCAAGGCACTATGTAAACTCCTGCGTCCTGGTTTGGCAGCTTTATCTCGTTTGGTTTACGCACCACTTGGGTCAGCTTGTTTATAGGATGCATCACAGTTGTCACATCGTGTTTCTTAAGCAGCCTGGCGATTCTATCTCTCAACCCCTGTACGTACGGCAGAAAGGCTTTATGGTAGGCCCTATCATCGTTCTTTTTGCCAGTTCTTCGGCTTTGATCTACCTTCCGTGTGGCCCTGTTTATTTGTCCTTTGCTGTAGCCATTAGCTAGGAGCGTGTTCCAAACATGTTTCTTCTCTTCATTCACGCTATCCTTATCGAAAATGTGGTAGGCTCTCGTGAGGAGTGTTCTAGCTACCATTCCTTTCTGCGCTGGAGGATGACTTGAGTTCGCATATAGGTACCGATCTGTGTGAGTATCTTTCCTATAGACCCTGTGTCCGAGCATGTTATCTGTTCGTTTATAGATCAGAACTCGAACCTAACCATGATTAAGGCTGCTGAAATGTCAGCCGAAACGTCGGGAAATAACAACCGATATGCGACGCGGCTCAATCCTGTAAGCCAAGAAGATAAACTAGATACCGGCCGCGAACGTCTACGATCTAAAATGACAGGCAATATTTAGTCTGCCTGATCCTTTTATAGAATTTCACGTTTCTTCTTTTAACAATTAAAGACGGTGGTACTGCTAGGTAGATACAGGCGCCCTTGATAGTAACCGTTCACCCTCGAGATTCCAAGAATCCTGTCCTACCAAACTTTGAAGTTGGAGTTTGTTAAATGTACCTAGTTAGTAGTCCGACCGTGTTTTAAACATAATGCACCGAGAGGTTCCTAGCTAACAATCTAGTGGGATTTGTTGGTTCATCTAGCTGTGTATGAGCAGTCCTTGCGATCCTTCCCATCCTCGGATATTAGGTGATGGCTATGTGAATTTCGGGTACAGTACTGTACCCGAAATTACCTACCATTAGCTTGTTGAATTCCCACAAAGATCACTGGATCGTAGAACTTGAAAATCCCGGCTAGAAAATCCACAGATACTGCCAACAAGTGACAGGGATAATAGGGCACAGGTTAACTTAACCAAGGAAACGTTGAGAAAGACCATGGCTAACCAAAAAAACAGCTCAAAAGAACACGAGAATTACGAAAAGACGTAATCTCAGGTGTTTTCCAACACGCTGAAATACCTAGCAATGGCCTTCTCAACGTGACCTCAAATCACTTCTATAAATCATAACACTCGAAGAATTAAAATGAACTGAAGAAAATTTATTCAGAAAAGCCGACACAGTAAGAAGTACTATGCCCTCAGAACAAAGTCTGAGAAAAACGAAGGACACCCTAACGAAATTTTAGGATTGAAACACAAGGAAGACAGCCTACAGTCATCACTGGGAAAACTGCACACTGATAAATTCACAAATCTCTTACACAAATGGATCCAAATTACCCATTCAACAGTGATCCAAAAATCCTCCTGTTGGATCATGCATCAGAATGTTTCGAATTCATAGGTAGTTTTTACCTATACACAAATAATGACCCTTAAATAGATTCCTGTACATATTTACATTTGTACTGTAACACCTCTGTAAGTGTTATATGAGAAGAACTTATGATTTGTACACCCTCCATGAGTGTAATAGACGTTGTAGTTTCATTATAATTCAGTATTAAATTGGTGTCGCTCAGACCCAATAACTTCCGCTTATAGAAGTAGAAAATTTGCTTAATATCAACAGCAATCTTCAAATCAATAAGTTGGGAAGACTACCTAACTTAGAAAGCATTGTGATAATTTTCCAAAATAAGGATAGTGAAAATCCTTTAATCAAACCATTAATTATTCATGCGTTGAAATGCATGCCTCCAGGTACCAGAATATTCCCATGAAATCCGATACTGTGATGCTTCAATCAGCGTAAGTCACACTTGATTACAAATAGACTATCCATTCATACATGGATTTCATTAATGCCACATAATATTCATTTAAGTATAACACACATTAATGGTCCCTCCAATCAGCCTTACCCATTTAGTAAATGTACTCCACTGAGCATTTATTACCATAATAAACTTCATTAACAATTATACTTGTGATTACTTATCACCTACACAGGTGAACGACGAATTTTATTGCTTATATAAATTTATAGCTTCACTTTGCATATGGAATTGCGTTATTGGAATTATACAGTACCATTACAATTCATATAAAATGTTGAAAATGTTATCACTTATTTATTTAAATCATTATTAGAATTATCAACTATGCTATACGTTAGTTTTATAATAGTCACAAATCTCGTGAAAGATATGCCTCCACATCTATTAATTTGGGATTTCGTTGATATAAATGATGAATGTTTTCTCAAAATACTATCAGTCAGTAGACTATGCGTTCAAAATGCGTGAAAATTCCATCAAGAGTGGATTTCAATAAGCTTTACAATATTAAGACAATCTTGTGTCAAAAATATGAAGTTCAATGACGGATCAAAATTTATCAAGCTTAAAAATAGGAATAATCCTACTCGAATGGATTCTAGAAAATATGCCAAGTTCCTACACCATCGACCAAGGTAATCATAACAATTAGCGCCGTAATAGTCGATTAGAAAAACTTACTAGTTTCTATTGTCCACCAGAATAAGAAATATTTCCTAGCAGAAGCAAAAGATCCTATTATCACACAAGAGTAAGCTTTCAGTAAGCTCTCAACTTCTTATAATATCGTTGTAACAGTTCAGAAAACAAATCTCAAGCGAAAAACAATTATGAAGATCACTATTGTGCCCTTTTAGTAAGAAATATGCAAATCACAGTATGCCAGCAATGCTCAAATCGGGATTTTCGGGGTTTTGGTACGTTCTCCCACTCTGTGACTTACACATTTTGGATTAATTAGAGGATACACTTCCAAAATTAAAAACAAAATCAACTCCTATTTTAAAACATTTAATTAATCAAAATTATGGCGCTACAAACAAATAAAACAAATAAACTATTGACCAATCATTCTAAATTGTTCAAAGTGAACAAGGAACATATAAAATCAAACAAATATCATATTAAAATGCATGGTTTCCTTCAAACCAACAAAAATTATAATTCTTTTCACTTCCATAAAGTATCCCTTTTTAAAAATTCAATATAATCACGAGCTCCAGTGGCTCGATACATTCCAATAAGAACGGTGTCATTCTTTTACACACCTCAATATTTATTTTATGATTTTCTTATAATAAAAACAATATATAATCGTATTTACAGTACATATTATTCCTTCACTTAACTTTTTGGGCATTCCACAATGTTCTCAACGTTACCACCTCTCTCAAGATAACAAATTCACTACAGTGATCGGGAAAATACTTGTGTACTCCAGAGTTACCGAAGACTACTTGAACAAAGTCAAAAATTATGATTACTCCCGGAATCTAATTGTCCTCATTGAACTCGTGAAATCCTACATCCATACAACATTACATTAGGGATTTTTATTTACTTGTCTTAAAAGACCATTATCACATAAGAAAGCTACGATCTGAACTGGCAAGCGGTACTTTCATCTACAAGGACCTCGGTTCAAATCCCGGGTCATTAACAACTTCTAAACACTCACGGTGTATTATTACTTCTCTCAGACGGTCTTCTCCGACCAACCACACTTACAAAGACGAGGGGTCGGACCGCAACCACTTGGAGCAATTTATTGCCTAGAGGGGAGGTCTCCAGCCTTGCCCACGCGTGACAGCTACATTCATGCTTTTAAACAGCTATTTCTTACACACAGTTCTCCGGACAGACCTGGCGTTTCTTTCATTTATTTTTAACAACATTATTTAGGTTCATAAACCACTTTCGTAACCTTGGCATTTATTAATTATGAAGTGTCATCATTGATGGGTAAGAATAATTCAATACAACGACGATATTTAGGGGCTTCCACAACTATACGAGTCTAGGTTCGACTCTCTTAACTGCCTCGGGAACCAATCCCATACTGGAGGACTTACAACAATTCAGCGTCTTAGGATGACCTCGGTCTAATCTGCGCTCATCAATACAATAAATACGCTCCCTATTATTCAATACAATATAACACACATGGCCTCGGGAACCAATCCCATACTGGAGGACTTATCATAGCTCAATTACCGCAATCAACTGTCCCTCACAATTAATTTACCAAGTGCATTTAGATTCAACGCCTTCCTAGCGTGACAATTTACTTTAATGCGCTGCATTGCGCTATACATTACTTTAAAGCCAAGCGTCTTCCAAAGAACTGATAAATTCAACATCAACAATTGATCTATATCTCAAATTTTTATATTAATCCTCTCCCCTGACAATAATCGCTATACTTTACGAACATGTATTTATACCATGTCTTTATTTTTTTTACTAGAGCTCAAAAGCTATTACTTTCATATAATTCAACTTAATCTTCATTTATATAATTTTTTATTATTATTATTACGCTTGCTTTTATAACGTTTATCAAATACGCTGTTATTTTATCTCATACATTTCCTCTAAAGGATTTACTCATTTCACATAATTATTTCATAATTTCTCACTTTTTATTTGTTCAGACCGCGCTCTTATTCTTTTATTTGTTATTCAGAAACATCCCTATTTATCAAACTCAGGTGGATTGTACACAAATATTCCCCCAACACAAAACATAATGAAAATATCCACTTACATGCTCAGACGGTCCAATACCGTGCTTTCCAACGATGTTTCATCTCGCCCACAATGTGTAATTAATCCATATTGCACAGATTCATTTCATACACTGACATATCTTGATACACATATAACTCATATACATTAAACACTGATAACATTTTAAATTACACTGGTGTATTCTTCTATAATACACAATAAAATCACTAAAACATTATAATTTAACACAAATTTGATATATTTACACTACACAGATTCTAATCACTAAGGCTTTTATTATGCCTTCCACTCGTGATTTCTTTACTTCCCGTCTCCAAGGGTGAAATTCGTAAATGTCGGCTTCCTGTCTAACCAATATGAAAGTCTCGAACCATCTACCCCCTTCTGGACTGGTACTTCTTCGAATCCGGTTTCCTGACGATCGGCTATTATTTTATTTAGCTCGAACTGCTTCTTTCTAGACCCTATTAGTTGTCTAGTGAAAGTCTGTCTTATTCACGGTCTCCCAGATAATCTATCGGTGACCTATTATTTCTCGCATCTAATACTCCTCGTAACTTAGTGCTTTTTATTGTTCGTTTGTTTCCTTGAAACAATGTCTAGAATTTACTTCTTTTTTTCTGCTTATTCTGTCCTCGAATTCCTATTTTTTCAGAACCCTATGCGAACCTTATTTTTTTCGACCCTGATCGGGTTCTTATACGTCGATAGAATGTTTATCTCACTGTTATGGTACTTCAAAACGTTACGATATTTTCGGTCGTCTAATTGGACTGTATTTTGAAGACCTATCGCCTGTTTTCTAAGTTCGCAGCCTACTCTGACTGTAATTACTGAACTTTTCACTGTAAAATTTATACTGGCGGAACTAGATCCTGTATTTAGGATTTTCCTAATTCTCCACACGGCGATACTATAATAATACTTATCGGCTACTCCTTACGGATGCACGATGGTTGTCGATACAGCGACGCCCTCTGGCTGTCGGATACTGTCTATACGGTGTGATACAGCATCTCCCCTCAAGGAATGCTTGTATACTGCCTTCGGTGATGTAGCGTCTCCCCTCAAGGAGTCTTAGTAAACTGCATGATGTGATGTGGCACAGTGACGCCCCCTCGGGCTGTTTGAAACTGCATGTTTGGCTTGGTTCTGCCAGGAGTTTTATACTCTTTAGCTAAAAAAAGATAAAACCTTAGTCCTTTTCGTGACCAACTTTTGAAATAATTGTCGCACACTTATAAAAATTATATCTCTAGAAAGCTCGTTTCCTAAACGTAAAGTGACTTATTTGCTCATGAAAATCGATCGTGCAGTTCTGAGATATTAAATAGTTTTTAGTCTTCAGCTGTGTGGATGTTACGGTTGATTTTTAATTCCCCACTCCTCGGGTCTCGGGGAACTTTTAATTACGTCATGCTGCATTTGCACTTCTTTTCTAAGCAATTATTAAAAGCTTTTTCTTCACACAAAAATCTCTTATGCGAAATGATTCACAATGCTGTATTTATTTAGTTAATTTTATTCTTGCAAATGGGTTAAATTTAATTATTCTCCTTCTGGCATCGCTACGCTGTTGCCGTTTTACTGCAAGGTAAGGGCTAATTCCGAAACGCGCTCTCTGTCACACGCCTGGAAATTTCCACTCCTTCTATTTATATTCGTGACTGGCTCCTTATCATGAGTCAGGCATGATCTCATTTCCTGGCCACCTGGGTCCAGCTTCTTACACAACGTTATGCTAGTCTTCTTGCAAGAAATCTTTCTATGTTCCTCTGAAGACTGTATATTTCTTTCCTTCCTTTCACCAAAAATACATGGATTCGATCCCTTTGACCCCATGGTACATGGGTTCATCTCTCCCTTCCTTGGGTAAATAAATTTTCGAAAAATTTGAGGAAATTTATTTCAATTAATCATAAAATCTTATTTTCCTTAATTGTCGAAGCCATCCTAACATTTCTTAGTACCTTTTGTTCTTTATTCCTTTAACATCCTCTTCCTCTCTGGCTTGTTTTGGGTCTTTACAAGTCCCCATTCATTCACTTCCCTTAGCGGACGTCTCCACTCAGGGCTGTAAATTACTCGTCTCGTTCGGGTGTTTATGAATCTTCCCCTAGTCTGGCGTGTGCTCTCAACTTGGGTCAAACATTTTTGTTTCCTTACTTGTTTCATAAGACGGGCCTCCTGCCGGTCTGTTTCTCTTTTCTCATTATGTACTCTCAACCTATTGACCTTCTTTTAATACCGTACGGGTGCAAACGGCTTTACCCTTTACTTCTTCATTATTGCTTTCAGACTCCAGGTCTGTAAATTTCTTTTGTCTTTTAAGAGCTCGGTCTATCCTTACCCGACCCTTCTTGGTTTTCTTCCGTTTTCCTCATCTCTTCTCGAGATGGCATTTCAAAGAGTATTTCTTTTATTTCTCTTACTCTTTAACGGGTGCATGTGGCTTAACCCGTTAGCTATGCTAGAGTAATCCTTTTCCTTCATCTCGCATCGAGATGGCATTTTCAAAGAGTATTTCTTTTTCCTACTCTTCCAATCCCATAGATCCTTCAGGTCTTCTTCCTGTTTCTTCCTTCTATTATTCCATTTCTTTTTCCGAAGTTTCCAACTGAAATACGCTTGTGCTTCCTCTTTCTCCAAGGCATTGTACTTCGTCTCTCCTCCTCTCCTAATTTCCATGGAGTATCCATTCTCTTGTAAACCGACTACCAATTGCGGTCTTCTTCCTCTTTCCTCATTACTTTCAAAGGCATCTCCTCTCTTCTTTTCATTATTTCCAACAATCTCATCTTTCCCTTTGAGGTTTCCTTGGCTCTCGTTGACATCTGTTTCCATTTCTCTTTTCTTTCGTTGGCAATCCTGACATTTTATCATTAATTCAAGGATCTGTGCTTTCAATTTTCCTTCTTCTTCTTCTAGTTGTATCTTATCTTCCTTATCCTCATGAATTTCTTCGGGGTTTTCCTTTTCAATTTCTGTGAAATCTTGAACCTCTACTTCTTTTCTTGCTTCGACGATAGTTTCTATTATTACTTTCTCCATTTCTTCAGGAATTATTATTTCCGTCTCCCCAGCTTCCACTTCTTTTGTTATCTCCTGTTCTGGGTTTTTCTCTTGCTCTTCCAACTCAACCTTTTCATAAAAATGTTCTTCTTCACTTTGCAGCTCCTTTCCATTTCGGCTGTCCTCCTGGTCTGGAATTACTATTTCCTCCTGAATTTCCATTGTTTTCTCTGGAGACATCTCACAGTTTTTCTCAGCTTCCACTGGAGTCAGTACGATTTCTACTTCTTGTTCTTCTTCTCTAATCTCAATTTTGGGCTCTTCCGGCACCGTTACTTCTTTTTCTTCTTCGATTTCTACTTGCTTTTCAACTTGGGCAGCGGCTTCATCTAACTGACGGTTCTGCTCCAACATGTATTCCTCATATTTCTTTTGGACGGCCTCTAATATTTCTTGATATTCCTGAATCTTGACTTTTCTTACTTCAGCTAATTCCTGAACGCTGATTATCCCTCGTTCATCATATATGCTCTTCCTAAAGGAATGCATTTTATTCCTTTTTCCCTCTATATACACCATCTGTTCCTTAAGGTATTTCTTCCTATCGTGATCCTTGTAATAGATATTCCACAAGATCTTATCCCAGGCCATTTTCATATCCCGTAATGAGTAACATATTTCCTTTACGTCCTCAGCCAATGTATCTATCTGTTCCTACGAAGCTATTTCTATTTTCCCTTCTTTCTCCATACGTCTCACAAATATCTTCTTTGTTTCTCTGAATGACTCTTTAACCTTAGGGATTTCTTTGTTTAATTCCTCTAATTCCTGTTTAGGTATCTTATACCAATTTTTACTTGCCCTCTCACGGAGTTCAAATATCTTCTTTGTTTCCTCGGAAATACTTTTTCTTTGTTCCTCAATTCCTTCTTTCATTCTTAAGTTCAAATCTTTTAATTCCCAAAGTTCAGTCCTCATCTTGTGATACTCATTATCTATTTCCTTAATTATATCCAAGAATTCTTTTATTCCGTCCCAGGTTGCCATTTCTACTTTTTCCTGATCCTGAACGCAAAGACTATCGTTCTTTTTCCCTTCGTTTTCCGAATCTACTTGAACCTGCCTTACTAAATGAGACTTTGAATTATCTTTATTATTTTTTTCTGTGCTAGTTACGAATTCCCTTGGAATCGGTTCACATTTTACTTTTTCTCTTTGGAGCTCTAGAGGCTCAACTTTTACCCTGTTGTCTGCAGACATGTTACCTTCTCTTTGTGTAACTATGTCTCCAGGTGCACGCATGCTTCCTAAAGAAACTTTTACATTTTCTTTACTTGGGTACTCTTTATCATCTATAGTTTTACATTTATCTTTACTCTCTAACCTTATATCCTCCGAGAGCCTCCGTCTCTCTTCACATAATGCCATCTTATAAGAATACAGTGGGCTACTATGCCACATCGCTGGTACATGCTTGAGAGATGGTAATCCGAACTCTTGTGTCCCAATTTCAAAATTTTATCTTGGTACGGGTGTTTACTAAAACGTACCCTTTTGATATACTCATTCAATGTCAAAAACCTTTATGGAAGTATTTAAAAATTCAAAATTTCGAAAAACCATTTTTTTTCAAAAAAAAATTGAAAATTTTGATTTTTCAAGAAAACTCGGGTTTTCCCTAGGAAAACTCAGCCTTGCGTACTGGGCGCCAAAAGTAATGTTTGCTAGGGGGGTTTTTATATTCAGGGCTGCTCGGTGTGAGTTTCTAGGGACCCATGCGGTCAGTTAATATTATATGTTGTAGCTACTCCTATCATTATCTTTACTTTTACATGATATGACCGTCTTAAGTGTTCCTCTAATCATTAATCCAAGCACAGTACTTCTATGCCCCCCTGTGCCCTTTTAGTAAGAAATATGCAAATCACAGTATGCCAGCAATGCTCAAATCGGGATTTTCGGGGTTTTGGTACGTTTTCCCACTCTGTGACTTACACATTTTGGATTAAATAGAGGATACACTTCCAAAAATAAAAACAAAATCAACTCCTATTTTAAAACATTTAATTAATCAAAATTATGGCGCTACAAACAAATAAAACAAATAAACTATTGACCAATCATTCTAAACTTGTTCAAAGTGAACAAGGAACATATAAAATCAAACAAATATCATATTAAAATGCATGGTTTCCTTCAAACCAACAAAAATTATAATTCTTTTCACTTCCATAAAGTATCCCTTTTTAAAAATTCAATATAATCACGAGCTCCAGTGGCTCGATACATTCCAATAAGAAGGGTGTCATTCTTTTACACACCTCAATATTTATTTTATGATTTTCTTATAATAAAAACAATAGATAATCGTATTTACAGTACATATTATTCCTTCACTTAAATTTTTGGGCATTCCACAATGTTCTCAACGTTACCACCTCTCTCAAGATAACAAATTCACTACAGTGATCGGGAAAATACTTGTGTACTCCAGAGTTACCGAAGACTACTTGAACAAAGTCAAAAATAATGATTACTCCCGGAATCTAATTGTCCTCATTGAACTCGTGAAATCCTACATCCATACAACATTACATTAGGGATTTTTATTTACTTGTCTTAAAAGACCATTATCCCATAAGAAAGCTACGATCTGAACTGGCAAGCGGTACTTTCATCTACAAGGACCTCGGTTCAAATCCCGGGTCATTAACAACTTCTAAACACCCACGGTGTATTATTACTTCTCTCAGACGGTCTTCTCCGACCCACCACACTTACAAAGACGAGGGGTCAGACCGTAACCACTTGGAGCAATTTATTGCCTAGAGGGGAGGTCTCCAGCCTTGCCCACGCGTGACAGCTACATTCATGCTTTTAAACAGCTATTTCTTACACACAGTTCTCCGGACAGACCTGGCGTTTCTTTCATTTATTTTTAACAACATTATTTAGGTTCATAAACCACTTTCGTAACCTTGGCATTTATTAATTATGAAGTGTCATCATTGATGGGTAAGAATAATTCAATACAACGACGATATTTAGGGGCTTCCACAACTATACGAGTCTAGGTTCGACTCTCTTAACTGCCTCGGGAACCAATCCCATACTGGAGGACTTACAACAATTCAGCGTCTTAGGATGACCTCGGTCTAATCTGCGCTCATCAATACAATAAATACGCTCCCTATTATTCAATACAATATAACACACATGGCCTCGGGAACCAATCCCATACTGGAGGACTTATCATAGCTCAATTACCGCAATCAACTGTCCCTCACAATTAATTTACCAAGTGCATTTAGATTCAACGAATTCCTAGCGTGACAATTTACTTTAATGCGTTGCATTGCGCTATACATTACTTTAAAGCCAAGCGTCTTCCAAAGAACTGATAAATTCAACATCAACAATTGATCTATATCTCAAATTTTTATATTAATCCTCTCCCCTGACAATAATCGCTATACTTTACGAACATGTATTTATACCATGTCTTTATTTTTTTTACTAGAGCTCAAAAGCTATTACTTTCATATAATTCAACTTAATCTTCATTTATATATTTTTTATTATTATTATTACGCTTGCTTTTATAACGTTTATCAAATACGCTGATATTTTATCTCATACATTTCCTCTAAAGGATTTACTCATCTCACATAATTATTTCATAATTTCTCCCTTTTTATTTGTTCAGACCGCGCTCTTATTCTTTTATTTGTTATTCAGAAACATCCCTATTTATCAAACTCAGGTGGATTGTACACAAATATTCCCCCAACACAAAACATAATGAAAATATCTACTTACATGATCAGACGGTCCAATACCGTGCTTTCCATCGATGTTTCATCTCACCCACAATGTGTAATTAATCCATATTGCACAGATTCATTTCATACACTGACATATCTTGATACACATATAACTCATATACATTAAACACTGATAACATTTTAAATTACACTGGTGTATTCTTCTATAATACACAATAAAATCACTAAAACATTACTATTTAACACAAATTTGATATATTTACACTAGACAGATTCTAATCACTAAGGCTTTTATTATGCCTACCACACGTGATTTCTCTACTTCCCGTCTCCAAGGGTGAAATTCGTAAATGTCGGCTTCCTGTCTAACCAATATGAAAGTCTCGAACCATCTACCCCCTCCTGGACTGGTACTTCTTCGAATCCGGTTTCCTGACGATCGGCTATTATTTTATTTAGCTCGAACTGCTTCTTTCTAGACCCTATTAGTTGTCTAGTGAAAGTCTGTCTTATTCACGGTCTCCAAGATAATCTATCGGTGACCTATTATTTCTCGCATCTAATACTCCTCGTAACTAAGTGCTTTTTATTGTTCGTTTGTTTCCTTGAAACAATGCCTAGAATTTACTTCTTTTTTCTGCTTATTCTGTCCTCGAATTCCTATTTTTTCAGAACCCTATGCGAACCTTATTTTTTTCGACCCTGATCGGGTTCTTATACGTTGATAGAATGTTTATCTCGCTGTTATGGTACTTCAAAACGTTACGATATTTTCGGTCGTCTAATTGGACTGTATTTTTAAGACCTATCGCCTGTTTTCTAAGTTCGCAGCCTACTCTGACTGCAATTACTGAACTTTTCACTGTAAAATTTATACTGGCGGAACTAGATCCTGTATTTAGGATTTTCCTAATTCTCCACACTGCGATACTATAATAATACTTATCGGCTACTCCTTCGGATGCACGATGGTTGTCGATACAGCGACGCCCTCTGGCTGTCGGATACTGTCTATACGGTGTGATACAGCATCTCCCCTCAAGGAATGCTTGTATACTGCCTTCGGTGATGTAGCGTCTCCCCTCAAGGAGTCTTAGTAAACTGCATGATGTGATGTAGCACAGTGACGCCCCCTCGGGCTGTTTGAAACTGCATGTTTGGCTTGGTTCTGCCAGGAGTTTTATACTCTTTAGCTAAAAAAAAAGATAAAACCCTAGTCCTTTTCGTGACCAACTTTTGAAGTAATTATCGCACACTTATAAAAATTATATCTCTAGAAAGCTCGTTTCCTAAACGTAAAGTGACTTATTTGCACATGAAAATCGATCGTGCAGTTCTGAGATATTAAAGAGTTTTTAGTCTTCAGCTGTGTGGGTGTTACGGTTGATTTTTAATTCCCCACTCCTCGGGTCTCGGGTGGGTTAAATTTAATTATTCTCCTTCTGGCATCGCTGCGCTGTTGCCGTTTTACTGCAAGGTAAGGGCTAATTCCGAAACGCGCTCTCTGTCACACGCCTGGAAATTTCCACTCCTATTTATATTCGTGACTGGCTCCTTATCATGAGTCAGGCATGATCTCATTTCCTGGCCACCTGGATCCAGCTTCTTACACAACGTTATGCTAGTCTTCTTGCATGAAATCTTTCTATGTTCCTCTGAAGACTGTATATTTCTTTCCTTCCTTTCACCAAAAATACATGGATTCGACCCCTTTGACCCCATGGTACATGGGTTCACTATAAATGTAGATCGAGCGAATTATGAGAGTGCGAAAATCATGTCGTGAATAGACATCAGTTAGTGTTCACTGCACTATCAAAAATTACGACGAATAAATAAAGTCTTTTCCTATCACGATCCTCTTCTCTACGATAAAGAAGATCCCATATTAAATTACTAGAAATTATTTTAAACGTGCAATAACCCACTGAAAAAGGATGCATCCCTTATGGGAATCTAAATCCAGTCGAGAATAGATTCTGTCATGATTAGAACGTCATGCCTAAACTCAATCCTTCGACTATGCTAATAAAAAGAAAAATGACAGCAAATGAAACGTTACAATGTCTATGCCTTACTACTAGTAATAGAGCGGGATGTTCTGTACCTTCTCGCCTGTCGTAGATGGAATATAAAGCAATGATATGCCTTCCATATCATATCTCCTTCACACATGGAAATGGCCTGTAATCTCCTTTTCCGTGAGAATCGAACCCTGGAACCCCAGTCTCAAGCCCACTGGTTGCACATGGTCATCTGGATAACGCCAGCTGCTTCTACCACTCCACGTATTGTCCAACTCGATGCAGAAAAAGCGCTCGTCATACCGTAGTAATTCGACATTCACGTCCAACTGAGACGAAAGTTCCATTTGATTACGATCATTTCACAGAGTGAATACATGCTTGTCCGAAATCAGCTGTTATTATGACACTCGATTTTGCGTTAGCTAATGGCAGTAGTCGTCCATTAGAAATGTTCATTGCGCCGTCCACATCGTAGTATTCATGTCTAATGTGCTTAACCTGCCATGGTTACAAAAATATAGCACATTTGAACCTTTCCTCCCGACATATTGTCATAAAACATGTCGTGAAAATAAGAGGAATAACATATAATGTTCATCGAACGAAGTTGCATAACTATGTGCTTTATGTCCGTATAAAATGCACTGTTTCAAAAACCAATGTTCAACCAAGTGAATCACAATACACTTCAATGTGCATACTGCTCAAAATACAATGCATGCTTGTAGTAGCAAAGTCTAAGTTCATACGTGAACTTCCGTAGAATTAACTGGTATGGATACTACAAGTTCCACACTGCATAGTGTTTGAAATAATCACAGATGTGTGATAAAATATCCGAGTTCTTCGCCACTGGACTCTGTGGATAATTCTAGGTCTTCGCTCACGCCCGAAACGAACTTGTTCTTCCGATACGTGATATAACCTTTGCATGTAGTAAGTAATCGAGGCGATCTCTCTATTTCAGAGACACAATATAATCTGTTCTGCTCTGGCAGTCAATGCTTCCGTAAAGGGTGACCTACCCCCACTCTCACGCTGCGTAGATCATTAATCCATGTCATTGGCACATGACAAAATGACTTACATATTCCCTAAGGTTTGTATATTAAAATATCTCTTCATAAACATCATACTGTATTAAATCATCTTATACAATGCTAAAAAGCATTACATGAAGCTCCCTTTTCTTTTTACAATACGTAAAATAATCTCCTGGTGGACGGTAAATACACCGGATCAATACATATCACATGTTCATGACGTCAGAACTCCGAACTGAGCCTCAAGCGTGGTCGGCATGGCTCGGAAGTGACATAGCGGTATCTCTCTCAGCTTCTATGAATCTCCCAGCGGTCAAGTGCCGTGCTGCGTTCAAAACAAAACTCGCGCTGAATACCTTACAATCCGTGCATGAGTGTAACGGTACATCTTCCTCCTGCACATCTTACAGAAAATAGGAACATGTTTTTATGTATAGACACAGTATAATCCTTTGCCATGTAACTCATTCTCATGGGTATTCATACAATCTTCTTATAATACTTCCGGATATTCTTTTTAAGGAGGTGTGCAAATATAAGTTCTTCTACTTCTTTCTTTGATATGACGAGTTTTTTCCTGTCGTCAGGGTTTCTTTCTCCCTTATCTCTCTGGCGACTGGTGCACGGTCTGTTTTCTTCATTTTCCTCCTCATGTTTCCTCTCTTTGGATTTTCTTCGTCTATTCTCTCTAGACTTGTCTTGCTCTCCTCAGAGCCTTTGCTGGTCTCTGTTGCGTACGAACTCTTCGTTTCTGTAATTCTTTTATCTGCCGTATCCCTGGTATGGCCTGTTATTCGAGTTATATGGACTTCCTCGATATTTGTTTCTGTTGTTGCCATAAACGCGTCGATAGAAATTTCGCTCCTCGTAATTGCGTTGCCAAGGTTGTTCAGTGTATTCGGCATACTGATTATTTTGTCGATTGTTACGTTGATTATTGTTGTACCTGTTGTAGTACCTGTCATTATTCCTGTTATCAGATCGAACTTGATCAGTCTTCTGAGTCCGATCCATCACGACAGTATTTATGACTCTTGGCTCATTCTTGTGTTTCTCACAATCGTTGGGGTTGTAAGAGCACTTAGATGATCAAGACGTCGACAGAGAACGTCCATGGTAGCGAGATCGCTTATTCCAGACGATATCACATGTTTCCGAACTTCCACAGGAAGCTGTCGGGATATAGAGTCGATTAATTGTGCCTGAGTTAATGGTGGCTGAAGGAAACGAAGGTTGGCCAGTTGACAAGCAAATTATTCAGAATAACTCGTTGGCCCTGTACTCGCGTCCTTTCTAGAGTACAACTCTGTACGGACATTGTTCTGAACTTCAGTACTCCAGAACTTATTTACGATAGCTTCAGCGAACTCCTCAATATCATCAAAAGTATAGCAGAAAGCGCAATACCACTGAGGATGTGCATCTGACAGAAAACGTTCTACCATCCTCAGTTCTCTATCACGTGGTACGTGAGATTCTATGAAATAATCGCGTACACTTCTAATAAACTCTATGGGTGTAGTTCCATCAAGGTTATTGAAACGTCGGGGTTT
The DNA here is from genome assembly GCA_946902985.2 of Meconema thalassinum. Lineage (NCBI taxonomy): Eukaryota > Metazoa > Arthropoda > Insecta > Orthoptera > Tettigoniidae > Meconema > Meconema thalassinum. Next base: position 639,158,257 of record OX336389.2, read on the forward strand.
GTCTTCAAAATTGCGAATAATTGTGACATGAGCTGTCCCATCTGACGCTCGTGGTGTGTATGTTCCATTACTAGTACTCGCTATCGGTGGAATGTATGACGGTAAACGTCGCTACGTTACGTTCCAATTCTGGGCTGTATTAGATCTAGGAGTGTTATCTACCATAGGATTTCGTTGTTGATTTCCATCGTCCCCTTCCTGCATTCTACAATCAGTTCCATCAAGAATGGTAAGGAAATCTGCATTCCATTGCGCCCTTAATTGCTCTCGTAAGCTGCCTAATTCTATATTACCACCTAACTTTAAACTTTCGAGTTGGTTCCTGACTTTGATAATTATTTCAGAAGTCTTTTTCTCTCTAATTTCAGTAACTCAACTTTACCCTGATCTATCTTGATCTGCATTGACTTTATCCTGTCCTCAAGATTGCTATGGTTTTCGACCTGAGTGCCGTGAAGAATATTCAACCTTTTTATTACGTCCTCCCTCACATCAGAAATCTCTTTACTTGACCTAGCTTCACTTTCAGTAATTTTTTTGTTGATTTCCAGTTTGAAATCCTTAAAATAATCTTCATTGATTTTCACCATTTTTTCTCAAAATAAGTACATTATCGCTAATTATGCCTTTGATATCAATGTCAAAATCATCCTTGACCAGTTTATTGTGATCTTTGACCTGTGATGGTAATAAGTTTAATTCGGCCCTTAATTGTTGTAATGTGTCTTGGGTTTGACTAGCATCATTATAAACCCGCAACTGAAGACTATCTAAGTTATTTTTATATTCCCTTTTATTATCAGACAATTCTAATTTTATTTCTATTGAAAATCTTTGTTGGTTTGTTCAGATTCATTTAACTGGACCTTCATTAGTTTTTGACTAGCTTCAACAAGATCAAACTTTGTCTGTATATTAGCTTGAGTAACCTGCATTTGATTTTGTGTAGCGTGCATATGGCTCTGAGTTGACTCGATTTTAACCATTTTAGATTCCAACTTGTCCTGACCAGTTTGAAAACTCTCAACAGTTGACCGCATTTTACCTTTTTCTAGCTGAACACCATCAACTGTCGATTGGATTTTACTGACATTTGAGTCTAATTTAAGTTGACTAGTTTGGACTGTACTAACATCAGTTTGGACCTTGGCCACATCAATTTGGACCTTGCCCACATTAGTTTGCACCTTGCCCACATCAGTTTGTGTTTGTTTGACGTCCTCTTGGACATCATCCACAGTGTTTTCCAGTTTATTAACCTTTGTCTCAACTGTTTTGGAACTAGCTTGAATATCGTTCAAAGAACCCTGTAGTTGATTAATCTCCCTTTTGAGACTGTCAGCTACTACATCCTGTATGACTGACCTACTCCGTGTTCAATTTTCATGGACGCTGTCCATTTTAGCTTGTAGCATCCGATACATTGATTTAAAATCAACGATATCTTCCTCCTCCTTGTCAGACAAATTATATATATATATATATTATAGACAGAAACACAAAACAACATGAATACAACTAATGTTAAGCCAAACACAAACATTCTAATGGAACTTTACTTTGGCCGGCCCCGTGGTGTTGGGGTAGCGCGCCTGCCTCTCACCCGGAGGCCTCGGGTTCGATCCCCGGCTCCGTCAGGGATTTTAAAACTGACGTGAGGGTTGGAACGGGGTGCACTCAGCCTCGTGAGGACAATTGAGTAGCTGTCTGACAGTGAGACAGCGCCCCGATCACGAAAACCAAGATTAACGGCCGAGGGGACCCGACGCGCTGATCACGCGTCACCCCAATATCTGCAGGCCGAATGGCTGGGCAGCGGTCGCTTGGTCGGCCTTAGCCCGTCATGGGCTGTATAGTGCCAGGGGTTGTTGTTGTTGTTGTATTCTACAATTAATGATGAGTTCAGAAATCCTCATCAGCCGGATCTAACTAAACCAGACAGCTTGCATATAGTTCAAACGTGGACTGCATCAAACGCCCCACTCGCCTGAACATGTCAGTAAAGAATTCAAAATGTGTCTTTTACTGCTAATGCTCAAGTCGCGAATTAATCACAAAGTAGTGTAGCACCACTTTAAAAAAAATCTAATAATGGTTGCGACTACACATATATACCATGCAGATTGAATATTTTCATGATTGCTTTCTTCACAAGTGAATTCTGACATTTTGTGCTAAAAAATCATTACACCATTATTCTTCCGTCATTCATTCAATGAATTCACAATGATCGTTGTAATGGCGTCGGAATTGACTAGTTCATGACACCTTCCACGTGTTCGAAAGCAATGTTCGAAGCTACGATGAAATGGCGTCATTCGACTAGCCTATTTGATCGACAGGGGGTACGACATTTCTGTTCGAATTCTCATAGCCCTGGATCGCCAATTCACTGTTCCCGACTCTGGTATTCCAGTTTTTCGAGGCCCCAGATCGTTGGTGCGCCAATCCACTGTACCCAAAATTACCTACCATCAGCTTGTTGAAATCCCACAAAGATCACTGGATCGTAGAATCTGAAAATCCCGGCTTGAAAACCCCCAGATACTACCAACAAGTGACAGGGATAATAGGGCACAGGTTAACCTAACCAAGGAAACGTTCAGAAAAACCATGGCTAACCAAATGAACAGCTCAAAAGAACACGAGAATTACGAAAAGACGTAATCCCGGGTGTTTTGGAACACCCTGAAATACCTAGGAATGGCCTTCTTAACGTGACCTCAAATCACTTCTATAAATCATCACACTCGAAGAATTAAAATGAACTGAAGAAAATGTATTCAGGAAAGCCGAAACAGTAAGAATTACTATGCCCTCAGATCAAAGTCTGAGAAAAACGAAGGACACCCTAACGAAATTTTAGGATTAAAACACAAAGAAGACAGCCCACAGTCATCACTGGGAAGACTGCATCCTGATAAATTCACAAATAACTTACACAAATGGATCTAAATGACCCATTCAACAATGATCCAAATATACTCCTGTTGGATCAAGCATCAGAATGTTTCGAATTCATAGGTAGTTTTCACCTATACACAAATAATGACCCTTAAATAGATTCCTGTACATATTTACAGTTGTATTGTTACATCTCTGTGAGTGTTATATGAGAAGTACTTATGATTTGTACACCCTCCATGAGTGTAATAGACGTTGTAGTTTCATTATAATTCAGTATTAAATTGGTGTCGCTCAAACCCAATAACTTTCGCTTATAGAAGTAGAAAATTCGCTTAATATCAACAGCAATCTTCAAATCAATAAGTTGGGAAGACTACCTAACTTAGAAAGCATTGTGATATTTTTCCAAAATAAGGATAGTGAAAATCCTTTAATCAAACCATTAATTATTCATGCGTTGAAATGCATGCCTCCAGGTACAAGAATATTCCCATGAATTCCGCTACTGTGATGCTTCAATCAGCACTTGACTACAAATAGACTATCCATTCATACATGGATTTCATTAATGTCAAATTATATTCATTTAATTATAACACACATTAATGGTCCCTCCAATCAGCCTTACCCATTTAGTAAATGTACTCCACTGAGCATTTATTACCATAATAAACTTCATTAACAATTATACTTGTTGTTACTTATCACCTACACTGGTGAACGACGAATTTTATTGCTTATATAAATTTATAGCTTCACTTTGCATATGGAATTGCGTTATTGGAATTACACAGTACCATTACAATTCATATAAAATGTCGAAAATGTTATCACTTATTTATTTAAATCATTATTAGAATTATCAACTATGCTATAAGTTAGTTTTATAATAGTCACAAATCTCGTGAAAGATATGCCTCCACATCTATTAATCTGGGATTTCGTTGATATAAATGATGAATGTTTTCTCAAAATACTATCAGTCAGTAGACTATGCGTTCAAAATGCGTGAAAATTCCATCAAGAGTGGATTTCAATAAGCTTTACAATATTAAGACAATCTTGTGTCAAAAATATGAAGTTCAATGACGGATCAAAATTTATCAAGCTTAAAAATAGGAATAATCCTACTCGAATGGATTCTAGAAAATATGCAAAGTTCCTACACCATCGACCAAGGTAATCATAACAATTAGCGCCGTAATAGTCGATTAGAAAAACTTACTGGTTTCTATTGTCCACCTGAATAAGAAATATTTCCTAGCAGAAGCAAAAGATCCTATTATCACACAAGAGTAAGCTTTCAGTAAGCTCTCAACTTCTTATAAAATCGTTGTAACAGTTCAGAACACAACTCTCAAGCGAAAAACAATTATGAAGATCACTATAAATGTAGATCGAGCGAATTATGAGAGTGCGAAAATCATGTCGTGAATAGACATCAGTTAGTGTTCACAGCACTATCAAAAATTACGACGAATAAATAAAGGCTTCTCCTATCACGATCCTCTTCTCTACGATAAAGAAGTTCCCATATTAAATTACTAGAAGTTATGTTAAACGTGTAATAACACACTTAAAAAGGATGCATTCCTTATGGGAATCTAAATCCAGTCGAGAATAGAATCTGTCATGAGCAGAAAGTCTTGCGTAAATTCTATCCTTCGATTATGCTAATAAAAAGAAAAATATCAGCAAATGAAACGTTACAATGTCTATGCCTTACTACTAGTAATAGAGCTGGATGTTCTGTACCTTCTCGCCTGTCGTAGATGGAATAGAAAGCAATGATATGCCTTCCATATCATATCTCCTTCACACATGGAAATGGCCTGGATTCTCCTGGTCCGTGAGAATCGAACCCTGGAACCCCAGTCTCCAACCCACTGGTTGCACATGGTCATCTGGATAACGCCAGCTGCTTCTACCACTCCACGTATTGTCCGTCTCGATGCAGAAAATGCGCTCGTCATACCGTAGTAATTCGACATTCGCGTCCAACCGAAACGAAAGTTCCATTTCATCACCATCATTTCACAGAGTGAATAAATGATTGACCGAAATCAGCTGTTATTATGACACTCGATTTCACGTTAGACAATGGCGGTGGTCGTCCATTAGAAATATTCATTGCGCCGCTCACATCGTAGTATTCATGTCTACTGTGCTTAACCTGCCATGGTTACAAAAATACAGCATATTTGAACCTTTTCTCCCGACATCTTGTCATAAAACCTGTCGTGAAAATAAGAGGAATAACATTTAATGTTCATCGAAAGAAGTTGCATAACTATGTTCTTATGTCCGTATAAAATGCACCGTTTCAAAAACCAATGTTCAACCGCGTGAATCACAATAAACTTCAATGTGTATGCTGCTCAAAATACAATGCATGCTTGTTGTAGCAAAGTCTAAGTTCATACGTGAACTTCCGTAGAATTAACTTGTATGAATATTACAAGTTCCACACTGCATAGTGTTTGAAATAATCACAGATGTGTGATAAAATGGGCTCTGTGTATAATTCTAAGTCTTCGCACACGCTCGAAACGTACTTGTACTTCCGATGCGTGATATAGCGTTTGCATGTAGTAAGAAATCGAGGTGAACTGTCTATTTCAGATATACAATATAATCTGTTCTGCTCTGGCAGTCAATGCTTCCGTGAAGACTGACCTACCCCCACTCTCACGCTGCGTAGATCATTATTCCATGTAATTGGCGCATGACAAAATGACTTACATATTTCCTAAGGTTTATATATGAAAATATCTCTTCATAAACATCATACGGTATTAAATCATCTTATACAATGCTAAAAAGCATATATGAAGGTCTCTTTTCTTCTTACAATAAGTAAAATAATCTCCTGGTTGCCGGTTAATACACCGGATCAATACATATCACATGTTCATGTCGTCAGAACTCTGAACTGACGCTCGGGCGTGCTTGGCATGGCTCGGAAGTGACATAGCGGTATCTCTCTCAACTGCTATGAATCTCCCAACGGCCAAGCGCCATACTGCGTTCAAAACAAAACTCGCGCTGAAATACCTTACAATCCGTGCATGATAATAACGGTACAGTACTATCCCGGCATTTGCCCAAAGACGAAGTGGGACACCACGGATAACCACTTCGAGGATGGCTGAGGTGGGAATCAAAACCTGCTCTACTCATTTGGGCCACCCGAGGCTGAGTAGACCCCGTTCCAGTCCTCATACCACTTTCCACATTTAGTGGCAGAGCCGGGAATCGAACCCAGGACCTCCAGGGCGGCAGCTAACCATGCTGATCGCTATGCTGCGGAGGCGACTACGCTATCTTCTTATAGCAGGTATATATGGCGGACGGGAAAGACCACAATAACATCCGATGTTAAATCATCGCCAACTCTTAATTCCAGTGAACCATTCATAAATATACATGGAAATATACAGGTGTCCCACCTAACTCTGTGACTTCAAATATTATCGAAATGAAACAAGATGTGAAAAATCTACTTGCACAGGAATGTAGCCACGTCAGGGGGTCACACAATGGGAGGATATGCACAATCCAGGAAATTATAACAATACCACTTTTAACGCAAAGTTACATTTTTTAAATGGAACATACATGTTTTTCCTAGCAAAATCAATAGTAAATATACAATTATTGATAACAGAATTGGTTTCACTTCTCTAAACCTCGTACCTTCTGAAATAATTAAAGTTGTAGGTTACTAACCAACGACAATGGAGTATCAATGTTTGGTGCGGTATCACTGGCAAACGTATTGTAGGTCCCTATTTTTATCAGGGAACACTAAACGAACAGCGATATGCATCATTTCTTCAAGACACGTTACCCCTTCTCATGGAGGACGTGGGATTGGAAACTCGTGTATCAATGTGGTTCCAGCATGATGGGTGCCCCGCACATTTCGCACGTGTTGCCAGAAATGTAATGAATGAGACGTTTCCAAATCGGTGGATAGGACGTGGTGGTCCTGTGAGATGGCCAGCACGGTCCCTCGACTTGACGCCATTAGACTACTTTCTCTGGAGCGCATTGCAAGATAGTCTATCAGGAAGTCCCAACTACAATAGCGAATAAGCAACAGCGTATTACTTCGGGGTGTGCGGAAATATCTGTGGAAACACTGGGATCAGTACAACACTCTGTTGTTCACCGTCTACAGAAGTGCATTGATGCAAACGGTGGTCACATTGAACATCCGCTGAAGTGACACAGTTTCATGAGTTAAGATGTTACTGCTTACTTGTGAATGTCTCTTCCGTGCTGGATGTAATTTAAAAACATGACGTTTCTTTAAGCTATAGGCCACAAGTTTGTTTAGGAAATCGGTAATTGTACATTTTGAACTATGTGTACAGTTCTACACAATTGTTAAACTTGACAAACAATGTCTCCATTGCCATCCTATACAACGTTAGTTATTTCAGAAGTTACGGGGTTTAGAGATGTGAAACCAATACTGTTATCATTAATTGTATGTTTACTCTTGATTTTGCAAGAAAAAACATGTATGTTCCATTATAAAAAAAGGTAACTTTGCGTTGAAAGTGTTATTGTTATAATTTCCTGAATTTTGCATATCCTCCCATTGTGTGACCCCCTGACGTGGCTACATTCCTGCGCAAGTAGATTTTTCAAATCTTGTTTCATTTCGATAATATTTGAGGTCGCAAAGTTAGGTGGGACACCCTGTATAATCTTAATAGCAGCACAGTAATTCCATACATATTTTTACAGAAAATTACGAAAGCATGTCACCGACATCACGTTAGTAAGCATCATATGGGCAGTCTTCACGGGCTCAGGTTAGGTCACGGTGGTGTAGTGGCTAGCGTGCCGGGCTCACGATGGGGAATTGCAATATATGCGAATCGAATACCACCATGTCGAACTTCTTTTTGCATATTAGTTTTTGTTTTTATGTTATGCTTGTTGTTTCTGCATTATCTTTTATATGTACCGGTAATCATTTGGGGTGATCCTTCGTTGAACAGGGTATTAATAGGCTAGTAACTTCGTGTCAGTCCGTACTTATTTCTTGGATAGGCTATATTAGTTTATTTTATATTTACGATATACTATAGTAGCCTCCGTAACGTAGCGATCAGCATGGTTAGCTGCCGCCCCGGAGGTCCTGGGTTCGATTCCCGGCTCTGCCACGAAATTTGAAAAGTGGTACGAGGACTGGAACGGGGTCTACTCAGCCTCGGGTGGCCCAAATAAATAGAGGGGGTTCGATTCCCCCTCACCCTTCCTCGAAGTGGTTTTCCGTGGTTTCCCACTTCGTCTTCGGGCAAATGCCGGGATGGTACCTTCATCACAGGCCACGGTCGCCTGCTTCCCTCTTCCTTGTCTATCCATCCTAACCATCCCTTACCTTCCCTCATGAGGCCACAGTTCGCTTTGCAGGTGAGGCCGCCTGGGCGAGGTGCCAATCCCACCTCACCAGTTGTATCCCTTCCGATTCGATGTTCCCAGCTCTAGAACACTGCCCGTAGAGGCGGTAGTGGTGAGTTCCCTCGCTGAGTCCGTGGGTTCCACCACTCTGGAGGGTAAAAAAAACGATATACTATTATTTACTGACCCGTAACCAATGTATGTATTATGTTTGTTATTCTCACGGCCTCTCATGGAGTGTCGCAGTGGTCAATTCGATATTCATCAGTTTCCAAAGAAGTTCATATTTCATACCAATATGTCCACAAAATTAGATCCATTTGTTACCAACTTAGCTAGTCTCTCAGACAAATATGGAATAGCGAGACCCGGAATAAAATCTTGTCGTAAAACCCACCCTTGGAAATACACCAAGGAAGGCCCCTGCCCAGGAATAGCTATTCCGATGGATAACCCAGTTCGTACTTATACCGTACAACTGACCCTTACACACACACACACACACACTCGTAGTAGTGAGCAGTGGCTGACCCATGGCTATCCAAGCAGTGTACCTGCTAGCTCGCAATGTTGACATGCTTGACAATGCCTACTTCAGACCACGCACGCTTTCTTTAGTCACGAAGTATGTAGGCTTTAGGATTGCATTTGAGCTCTGGATGAACTAGTATAATAGTTTGACTGATCAAATTGATAAAAATAGACAGGAAAGTATTCTGAATTTCCTTCAAAAATTTGGGGAAAAAATTAGTTACTTCTTAGACAACTTAATAATGATAGAAGTCTGCGATGAGGAAATTCTGTCGAGAAAAATGACCACAACATTGATACTCTGGAAGCAGCTGAATGTGAATATTAAGAAATGTATGCGAATCAAGCCAGCAATCTCCAGTATATCGGGAGATACAATATCTCTTTGACACATGTCCCATATCGCTAATTTGCCTCTCCCGATATGCTGGAAATTGCTGGCACAATTTGTTGTTACCGGTTCTTTGATACATTTCCCATATCAGAATGTTGTCTCATCTGATATACTGGGGACTGCTGGCACGATTGTTGGTCCAAGTTCTTTTTTACATGTCCCATATCGTAACGTTGTCTCTCCTGATATACTGCGGATTGCTGGCACGATTGTTGGTCCAAGCTCAGTTTTACATGTCCCACATCGCAATGTTGTCTCTCCCGATATACTGGGGATTGCTGGTACCATTTGTTGGTTCCCTGTATTTCGTGAGAGGCAAATTTGCGATATGGTTTGTCAAAAAGCCAGGACCAACAACCATGCTGGCAATCCCCAGTTAATCGGAAAGAAAACATTATGATATGGGACACGTGCCAAAGAGCCGGGACCAACAAATCGTGCCAAAAATGAACCCAGTTCTTGCAGTCACAATGCACACTTCCATATTGTGACCTGGTAGATATATAAATCATTTTATGTTTTCTTTCTTGTAGGGAGCGTGATGGTGCTTAGCCGCTTTTCTATTAGCCGGATGGCCGGCGTTCGAAACCCGGTAACAGCCTCTTGGAAAATCCCGCTGGGTCAGAAAGGGCATCCAGTGGCCAACGCCAAAATGGACCAGGTTGGCTCCGGCGACCTACAATAATTGCGATAAGCCGAAGAATGTTTTCATTTCATGTAACAATGATTTCATAATGATTGATATACACTCATGTTCTGCTTTATTGCAATTATTACCTTCATAAATTACCGTAAGTTTAGTATTCGTATTGATTGTTTTATTTTATGCAATCATTAGTTATTGCAATTGTTATTGTCATTGTCATTGTCATTGTTATTGTTGTAATGACTATTATTTTATGAACTGTTTAGACACTAGTGATAAATAAATATCAATTTTAAGCATGTTATAACAAATAATGTAATATTGCAAGAAATTAACAAAAGTCAAAAGAATCATAAATCAACACAAGAAGAACAAAATAATGAGTGAGGTTTATTTAAACCCAAGGGCAGCCTTCGGTTGTCTTGGGCTATGTATTGAGACTCCGGATCCAAATATCCTGGGTTCAATTCAGGGCTCTGATAAAAAAATATTTCTGGTCTGAGGGTTGGCAAACTGAGAAGAGATGGGTCCAATTCCCACCTCAGCTGTCCCAGAAGTAGTTGTCCACATCTACTCCAGGCAAATGCCACGATGGTTCCTAACTTAAGGTCACGATCCACCACCTTCTATATCATATCCTCAATTACAAATATACTACTTCTGTCACCACAATGACACAATTTATAGGACAGATTCCACACACCCACGTACATGAACACGATGTCACAAGGTCCATAACTGAATCAATAAAAACAACTATAGTCTATAGGCACATACTGAAACTCCTGTCCCAAAGGGATCGATTACTTGCCCTGCCGGTCCGATGGTGCACACAGCGCGGGAGGATTATTTAGCAGAGAGTGGGTTCAATCCCCAGCTCAGCAATATTAGAAACGGTTTTCCGTTGTTTCCTAACCCTATTGCACTTAGATGCTGGGATTTAAGGCCACGGCTGCCTCCTTCACAATCTCAGCCTTATTACAAGTACACACATTATAGGCACCACCATACTACAAGTTATCAGACAGATTGCGTACACACACACGTAAGTACAACGGGCCTAGGACCACGATATCTAAGCCTCTGAAATGAAACGGAAATAATAATGCTGTCATTGTGGATAATTTTACACTCGCATTAGAAAACCGAATTGAATGAACTTTGAAATATCAAGTAATGTATTTCTACCTTAAATTACTCTCTTTATTCGGTGTTGGGTTTATATACGAGAGTTTACATGTGGCAGTGTGTTTTACAGCCGGATGTCCTTCCTGACGCAAATCTCATTTAATGAGAGTTGGATGAAACAGAACAAAGAGTTGGAAGGACGCGACTGTGGTCTGTGGGCTGAAGTTGAGTAGCCATAGAAAATTTCATGGACAGCTAACAGTAAGGTTCCAACTTACTCGTCTTCCGAGTCTTGAGTACCGGTAAGTCAGTTTTCGAATCTCAAATAATATATATTTTTTTAGTCAATTTACCCTCTAGGTTGGTGGTTCCCACGGACTTAGCGAGGGAACTCACCACTACCGCCTCTATGGGCAGTGTCCTGGAGCTGGGAACATCTGGTTGGGATGGATACAACTGGGGAGGAGTGATCAGCACTTCGCCCAGGCGGAAACCTGCAAAGCGAACAGGGGCCTCATGAGGTATGGGAAAGGATGGAAGATTGGGATGGATAAGCGGGGAATAGGGAAGGAGGCGGCCGTGGCCTTACAGTAGGTACCATCCCGGCATTTGCCCGAAGACGAAGTGGGAAACCACGGGAAACCACTTCGAGAATGGCTGAGGTGGGAATCGAAAGCCCTCTACTCATTTGGATCACCCGAGGCTGAGTAGTCCCCGTTCCAGTCCTCATACCACTTTCCAAATTTCGTGGCAGAGCCGGGAATCGAACCCAGGACCTCCAGGGCGGCAGCTAACCATGCTGATCGCTATGCTGCGGAGGCGACTACGCTATCTTCTTATAGCAGGTATATATGGCGGACTGGAAAGACCACAATAACATCCGATGATAAATCATAATCTACTTGCACAGGAATATAGCCACGTCAGGGGGTCACACAATGGGAGGATATGCTCAATCCAGGAAATTATAACAATACCACTTTTAACGCAAAGTTCCCATTTTTAAAATGGAACATACATGTTTTTTCTAGCAAAATCAATAGTAAACATACAATTATTGATAACAGAATTGGTTTCACTTCTCTAAACCTCGTACCTTCTGAAATAACTAAAGTTGTAGGTTACTAACCAACGACAATGGTGTATCAATGTTTGGTGCGGTATCACTGGCAACCGTATTGTAGGTCCCTATTTTTATCAAGGAACACTGAACGAACAGCGATATGCATCATTTCTTCAAGGCACGTTACCCCTTCTCATGGAGGACGTGGGATTGGAAACTCGTGTATCAATGTGGTTCCAGCATGATGGGTGCCCCGCACATTTCGCACGTGTTGCCAGAAATGTAATGGATGAGAAGTTTCCAAATCGGTGGATAGGACGTGGTGGTCCTGTGAGATGGCCAGCACGGTCCCTCGACTTGACGCCATTAGACTACTTTCTCTGGAGAGCATTGCAAGATAGTCTATCAGGAAGTCCCAACTACAATAGCGAATAAGCAACAGCGTATTACTTCGGCGTGTGCGGAAATATCTGTGGAAACACTGGGATCAGTACAACGATCTGTTGTTCACCGTCTACAGAAGTGCATTGATGCAAACGGTGGTCACATTGAACATCCGCTGAAGTGACACAGTTTCATGGGTTAAGATGTTACTGCTTACTTGTGAATGTCTCTTCCGTGCTGGATGTAATTTAAAAACATGACGTTTCTTTAAGCTATAGGCCACAAGTTTGTTTAGGAAATCGGTAATTGTACATTTTGAACTATGTGTACAGTTCTACACAATTGTTAAACTTGACAAAAAATGTCTCCATTGCCATCCTCTACAACGTTAGTTATTTCAGAAGTTACGGGGTTTAGAGATGTGAAACCAATACTCTTATCATTAATTGTATGTTTACTCTTGATTTTGCTAGAAAAAACATGTATGTTCCATTATAAAAAAGGTAACATTGCGTTGAAAGTGTTATTGTTATAATTTCCTGGATTTTGCATATCCTCCCATTGTGTGACCCCCTGACGTGGCTACATTCCTGCGCAAGTAGAGTTTTCAAATCTTGTTTCATTTCGATAATATTTGAGGTCGCAAAGTTAGGTGGGACATCCTGTATAAACTTAATAGCAGCACAGTAATTCCATACATATTTTTACAGAAAATTACGAAAGCATGTCACCGACATCACGTTCGTAAGCATCATATGGGCAGTCTTCACGGTGTCACGTTAGGTCACGGTGGTGTAGTGGATAGCGTGCCGGGCTCACGATGGGGAGTTGCAAGACTTGCGGATCGAATACCACCATGTCAAACTTTTTTTTTGCTTATTAGTTTTTGTTTTTATATTATGCTTGTTGTTTCTGCATTATGTTTTATATGTACCGGTAATCATTTGGTTTGCTCCTTCGTTGAACAGGGTATTAATAGGCTAGTAACTTCGTGTCAGTCAAGAGCGTAGGCTACTCATATTCAAGAGAGCATACTTGTTGGAGATGCCAGGAATTAATGTAGAGGATCACTTATTAGAAAGAATATTACTACAAAGGAGAAAAACAAAGAAGATCAGACAGAGGACGAATCATTTTCAGAACTGTGATGAAAATGAATTCTTTATACGGTTCAGACTGGAAAAAGACACAGTTTTGAGGTTATTATCAACCGACTGGAACATATGACTGACAGGTAAAATTTATGATAATAACATGTAGTAGCCTAGCCTGCACCTACCGGTAGACTACTTAGTTCTTTCTTTATTTCCTTCTTTCTTTCTTTCTTTCTTTCTTTCTTAGTCGTTTACCCTCCAGGTTGGTGGAACCCACGGACTCAGCGAGGGAACTCACCACTTCCGCCTCTACGGACAGTGTCCTAGAGCTGGGAACATCTAATCGGAGTGGATACAACTGGTGAGGTGGGATTGGCACCTCGCCCATGCGGCCTCACCTGCAAAGCGAACAGGGGTCTCATGAGGGAAGGTAATGGATGGTCAGGATGGATAGGCAAGGAAGAGGGAAGGAGGTGGTCGTGACCTTGAAGAAGGTACCATCCCGGCATTTGCCCGAAGACGAAGTGGGAAACCACGGAAAACCACTTCGAGGATGGCTGAGGTGGGAATCGAACCCCCTCTACTCATTTGGACCACCCGAGGCTGAGTAGACCCCGTTCCAGTCCTCATACCACTTTTCAAATTTCGTGGTAGAGCCGTGAATCGAACCCAGGACCTCCGGGGCGGCAGCTAACCATGCTGACCGCTACGCTACGGAGGCGACCGTATTTATTTCTTGGATAGGCTATATTAGTTTATTTTATATTTACGATATACTATAGTATATGTTCCCAGCTCTAGGACACTGCCCGTAGAGGTGGTAGTGGTGAGTTCCCTCGCTGAGTCCGTGGGTTCCACCAACCTGGAGGGTAAAAAAAACGATATACTATTATTTACTGACCCGTAACCAATGTATGTATTATGTTTGTTATTCTCACGGCCTCTCATGGAGTGTCGCAGTGGTCAATTCGATATTCATCAGTTTCCAAAGAAGTTCATATTTCATACCAATATGTCCACAAAATTAGATCCGTTTGTTACCAACTTAGCTATTCTCTCAGACAAATATGGAATAGCGAGACCCGGAATAAAATCTTGTCGTACAACCCACCCTTGGAAATACACCAAGGAAGGCCCCTGCCCAGGTATAGCTATTCCGATGGATAACCCAGTTCGTACATATACCGTACAACTGACCCTTACACACACACACACACTCGTAGTAGTGAGCAGTGGCTGACCCATGGCTATCCAAGCAGTGTACCTGCTAGCTCGCAATGTTGACATGCTTGACAATGCCTACTTCAGACCACGCACGCTTTCTTTAGATACGAATTATGTAGGCTTTAGGATTGCATTTGAGCTCTGGATGAACTAGTATAATAGTTTGACTGATCAAATTGATAAAAATAGACAGGAAAGTATTCTGAATTTCCTTCAAAAATTTGGGGAAAAAAATAAGTTACCCCATAGACAACTTAATAATGATGGAAGTCTGACGTTGAGGAAATTGCTGTCGAAAAAAATGACCACAACACTGATACTCTGGAAGCAGCTGAATGTGAATATTAAGAAATGTATGCGAATCAAGCCAGCAATCTCTAGTATATCGGGAGATACAATATCTCTTTGACACATGTCCCATATCGCTAATTTGCCTCTCCCGATATGCTGGAAATTGCTGGCACAATTTGTTGTTACCGGTTCTTTGATACATTTCCCATATCAGAATGTTGTCTCTCCTGATATACTGGGGACTGCTGGCACGATTGTTGGTTCAAGTTCTTTTTTACATGTCCCATATCGTAACGTTGTCTCTCTCGATATACTGGGGATTGCTGGTACCATTTGTTGGTTCCCAGTATTTCGTGAGAGGCAAGTTTGCGATATGGGTTGTCAAAAAGCCTGGACCAGCAACCATGCTGGCAATCCCCAGTTAATCGGAAAGAAAACATTATGAAATGGGACACGTGCCAAAGAGCCGGGACCAACAAATCGTGCCAAAAATGAACCCAGTTCTTGCAGTCACAATGCACACCTCCATATTGTGACCTGGTAGATATATAAATCATTTTATGTTTACTTTCTTGTAGGGAGCGTGATGGTGCTTAGCCGCTTTTCTATTAGCCGGTTGGCCGGCGTTCGAAACCCGGTAACAGCCTCTTGGAAAATCCCGCTGGGTCATAAAGGGCATCCAGTGGCCAACGCCAAAATGGACCAGGTTGGCTCCGGCGACCTACAATAATTGCGATAAGCCGAAGAATGTTTTCATTTCATGTAACAATGATTTCATAATGATTGATATACACTCATGTTCTGCTTTATTGCAATTATTACCTTCATAAATTACCGTAAGTTTAGTATTCGTATTGATTGTTTTATTTTATGCAATCATTAGTTATTGCAATTGTTATTGTCATTGCCATTGTCATTGTTATTGTAGTAATGACTATTAGTTTATGAACTGTTTATATACTAGTGATAAATAAATATCAATTTTAAGCATGTTATAACAAATAATGTAATATTGCAAGAAATTAACAAAAGTCAAAAGAATCATAAATCAACACAAGAAGAACAAAATAATGAGTGAGGTTTATTTAAACCCAAGGGCAGCCTTCGGTTGTCTCGGGCTATGTATTGAGAATCAGGATCCAAATATCCTGGGTTCAATTCCGGGCTCTGATAAAAAAAATATTTCTGGTCTGAGGGTTGGCAAACTGAGAAGAGATGGGTTTAATTCCCACCTCAGCTGTCCCAGAAGTAGTTGTCCACATCTACTCCAGGCAAATGCCACGATGGTTCCTAACTTAAGGTCACGATCCACCAACTTCTATATCCTATCCTCAATTACAAATATACTACTTCAGTCATCACAATGACACAATTTATAGGACAGATTCCACACACCCACGTACATGAACACGATGTCACAAGGTCCATAACTGAATCAATAAAAACAACTATAGGCTATAGGCACATACTGAAACTCCTGTCCCAAAGGGATCGATTACTTGCCCTGCCGGTCCGATGGTGCACACAGCGCGGGAGGATTATTGAGCAGAGAGTGGGTTCAATCCCCCAGCTCAGCCATACTAGAAACGGTTTTCCGTTCTTTTTTACCCTATTGCACATTGATGCTGGGATTTAAGGCCACGGCTGCCTCCTTCACAATCTCAGCCTTATTACAAGTACACACATTATAGGCACCACCATACTACAAGTTATCAGACAGATTGCGTACATACACACGTAAGTACAACGGGCCTAGGACCACGATATCTAAGCCTCTGAAATGAAACGGAAATAATAATGCTGTCATTGTGGATAATTTTACACTCGCCTTAGAAAACCGAATTGAATGAACTTTGAAATATCAAGTAATGTATTTCTACCTTAAATTACTCTCTTTATTCGGTGTTGGGTTTATATACGACAGTTTACATGTGGCAGTGTGTTTTACAGCCGGATGTCCTTCCTGACGCAAATCTCATTTAATGAGAGTTGGATGAAACAGAACAAAGAGTTGGAAGGACGCGACTGTGGTCTGTGGGCTGAAGTTGAGTAGCCATAGAAAATTTCATGGACAGCTAACAGTAAGGTTCCAACTTACTCGTCTTCCGAGTCTTGAGTACCGGTAAGTCAGTTTTCGAATCTCAAATAATATATATTCTTTTAGTCAATTTGCCCTCTAGGTTGGTGGTTCCCACGGACTTAGCGAGGGAACTCACCACTACCGCCTCTATGGGCAGTGTCCTGGAGCTGGGAACATCTGGTTGGGATGGATACAACTGGGGAGGAGTGATCAGCACTTCGCCCAGGCGGAAACCTGCAAAGCGAACAGGGGCCTCATGAGGTATGGGAAAGGATGGAAGATTGGGATGGATAAGCGGGGAATAGGGAAGGAGGCGGCCGTGGCCTTACAGTAGGTACCATCCCAGCATTTGCCCGAAGACGAAGTGGGAAACCACGGGAAACCACTTCGAGAATGGCTGAGGTGGGAATCGAAAGCCCTCTACTCATTTGGATCACCCGAGGCTGAGTAGTCCCCGTTCCAGTCCTCATACCACTTTCCAAATTTCGTGGCAGAGCCGGGAATCGAACCCAGGACCTCCAGGGCGGCAGCTAACCATGCTGATCGCTATGCTGCGGAGGCGACTACGCTATCTTCTTATAGCAGGTATATATGGCGGACTGGAAAGACCACAATAACATCCGATGATAAATAATAATCTACTTGCACAGGAATATAGCCACGTCAGGGGGTCACACAATGGGAGGATATGCTCAATCCAGGAAATTATAACAATACCACTTTTAACGCAAAGTTCCCATTTTTAAAATGGAACATACATGTTTTTTCTAGCAAAATCAATAGTAAACATACAATTATTGATAACAGAATTGGTTTCACTTCTCTAAACCTCGTACCTTCTGAAATAACTAAAGTTGTAGGTTACTAACCAACGACAATGGTGTATCAATGTTTGGTGCGGTATCACTGGCAACCGTATTGTAGGTCCCTATTTTTATCAAGGAACACTGAACGAACAGCGATATGCATCATTTCTTCAAGGCACGTTACCCCTTCTCATGGAGGACGTGGGATTGGAAACTCGTGTATCAATGTGGTTCCAGCATGATGGGTGCCCCGCACATTTCGCACGTGTTGCCAGAAATGTAATGGATGAGAAGTTTCCAAATCGGTGGATAGGACGTGGTGGTCCTGTGAGATGGCCAGCACGGTCCCTCGACTTGACGCCATTAGACTACTTTCTCTGGAGAGCATTGCAAGATAGTCTATCAGGAAGTCCCAACTACAATAGCGAATAAGCAACAGCGTATTACTTCGGCGTGTGCGGAAATATCTGTGGAAACACTGGGATCAGTACAACGATCTGTTGTTCACCGTCTACAGAAGTGCATTGATGCAAACGGTGGTCACATTGAACATCCGCTGAAGTGACACAGTTTCATGGGTTAAGATGTTACTGCTTACTTGTGAATGTCTCTTCCGTGCTGGATGTAATTTAAAAACATGACGTTTCTTTAAGCTATAGGCCACAAGTTTGTTTAGGAAATCGGTAATTGTACATTTTGAACTATGTGTACAGTTCTACACAATTGTTAAACTTGACAAAAAATGTCTCCATTGCCATCCTCTACAACGTAAGTTATTTCAGAAGTTACGGGGTTTAGAGATGTGAAACCAATACTCTTATCATTAATTATATGTTTACTCTTGATTTTGCTAGAAAAAACATGTATGTTCCATTATAAAAAAAGGTAACTTTGCGTTGAAAGTGTTATTGTTATAATTTCCTGGATTTTGCATATCCTCCCATTGTGTGACCCCCTGACGTGGCTACATTCCTGCGCAAGTAGAGTTTTCAAATCTTGTTTCATTTCGATAATATTTGAGGTCGCAAAGTTAGGTGGGACATCCTGTATAAACTTAATAGCAGCACAGTAATTCCATACATATTTTTACAGAAAATTACGAAAGCATGTCACCGACATCACGTTCGTAAGCATCATATGGGCAGTCTTCACGGTGTCACGTTAGGTCACGGTGGTGTAGTGGATAGCGTGCCGGGCTCACGATGGGGAGTTGCAAGACTTGCGGATCGAATACCACCATGTCAAACTTATTTTTGCTTATTAGTTTTTGTTTTTATATTATGCTTGTTGTTTCTGCATTATGTTTTATATGTACCGGTAATCATTTGGTTTGCTCCTTCGTTGAACAGGGTATTAATAGGCTAGTAACTTCGTGTCAGTCAAGAGCGTAGGCTACTCATATTCAAGAGAGCATACTTGTTGGAGATGCCAGGAATTAATGTAGAGGATCACTTATTAGAAAGAATATTACTACAAAGGAGAAAAACAAAGAAGATCAGACAGAGGTCGAATCATTTTCAGAACTGTGATGAAAATGAATTCTTTATACGGTTCAGACTGGAAAAAGACACAGTTTTGAGGTTATTATCAACCGACTGGAACATATGACTGACAGGTAACATTTATGATAATAACATGTAGTAGCCTAGCCTGCAACTACCGGTAGACTACTTAGTTCTTTCTTTATTTCCTTCTTTCTTTCTTTCTTAGTCGTTTACCCTCCAGGTTGGTGGAACCCACGGACTCAGCGAGGGAACTCACCACTTCCGCCTCTACGGACAGTGTCCTAGAGCTGGGAACATCTAATCGGAGTGGATACAACTGGTGAGGTGGGATTGGCACCTCGCCCATGCGGCCTCACCTACAAAGCGAACAGGGGTCTCATGAGGGAAGGTAATGGATGGTCAGGATGGATAGGCAAGGAAGAGGGAAGGAGGTGGCCGTGACCTTGAAGAAGGTACCATCCCGGCATTTGCCCGAAGACGAAGTGGGAAACCACGGAAAACCACTTCGAGGATGGCTGAGGTGGGAATCGAACCCCCTCTACTCATTTGGACCACCCGAGGCTGAGTAGACCCCGTTCCAGTCCTCATACCACTTTTCAAATTTCGTGGTAGAGCCGGGAATCGAACCCAGGACCTCCGGGGCGGCAGCTAACCATGCTGACCGCTACGCTACGGAGGCGACCGTATTTATTTCTTGGATAGGCTATATTAGTTTATTTTATATTTACGATATACTATAGTCGCCTCCATAGCGTAGCGGTCAGCATGGTTAGCTGCCACCCCGGAGGTCCAGGGTTCGAATCCCGGCTCTGCCACGAAATTTGAAAAGTGGTACGAGGACTGGAATGGGGTCTACTCAGCCTCGGGTGGCCCAAATGAGTAGAGGGGGTTCGATTCCCCCTCAGCCATCCTCGAAGTGGTTTTCCGTGGTTTCCCACTTCGTCTTCGGGCAAATGCCGGGATGGTACCTTCTTCAAGGTCACGGCCACCTCCTTCCCTCTTCCTTGCCTATCCATCCTGACCATCCATTACCTTCCCTCATGAGACCCCTGTTCGCTTTGCAGGTGAGGCCGCATGGGCGAGGTGCCAATCCCACCTCACCAGTTGTATCCACTCCGATTAGATGTTCCCGGCTCTAGGACACTGTCCGTAGAGGCGGAAGTGGTGAGTTTCCTCGCTGAGTCCGTGGGTTCCACCAACCTGGAGGGTAAAAAAAACGATATACTATTATTTACTGACCCGTAACCAATGTATGTATTATGTTTGTTATTCTCACGGCCTCTCATGGAGTGTCGCAGTGGTCAATTCGATATTCATCAGTTTCCAAAGAAGTTCATATTTCATACCAATATGTCCACAAAATTAGATCAGTTTGTTACCAACTTAGCTATTCTCTCAGACAAATATGGAATAGCGAGACCCGGAATAAAATCTTGTCGTACAACCCACCCTTGGAAATACACCAAGGAAGGCCCCTGCCCAGGTATAGCTATTCCGATGGATAACCCAGTTCGTACATATACCGTACAACTGACCCTTACACACACACACACACTCGTAGTAGTGAGCAGTGGCTGACCCATGGCTATCCAAGCAGTGTACCTGCTAGCTCGCAATGTTGACATGCTTGACAATGCCTACTTCAGACCACGCACGCTTTCTTTAGATACGAATTATGTAGGCTTTAGGATTGCATTTGAGCTCTGGATGAACTAGTATAATAGTTTGTCTGATCAAATTGATAAAAATAGACAGGAAAGTATTCTGAATTTCCTTCAAAAATTTGGGGGAAAAAATAAGTTACCCCATAGACAACTTAATAATGATGGAAGTCTGACGTTGAGGAAATTGCTGTCGAAAAAAATGACCACAACACTGATACTCTGGAAGCAGCTGAATGTGAATATTAAGAAATGTATGCGAATCAAGCCAGCAATCTCCAGTATATCGGGAGATACAATATCTCTTTGACACATGTCCCATATCGCTAATTTGCCTCTCCCGATATGCTGGAAATTGCTGGCACAATTTGTTGTTACCGGTTCTTTGATACATTTCCCATATCAGAATGTTGTCTCTCCTGATATACTGGGGACTGCTGGCACGATTGTTGGTCCAAGTTCTTTTTTACATGTCCCATATCGTGACGTTGTCTCTCTCGATATACTGGGGATTGCTGGTACCATTTGTTGGTTCCCAGTATTTCGTGAGAGGCAAGTTTGCGATATGGGTTGTCAAAAAGCCTGGACCAGCAACCATGCTGGCAATCCCCAGTTAATCGGAAAGAAAACATTATGATATGGGACACGTGCCAAAGAGCCGGGACCAACAAATCGTGCCAAAAATGAACCCAGTTCTTGCAGTCACAATGCACACCTCCATATTGTGACCTGGTAGATATATAAATCATTTTATGTTTACTTTCTTGTAGGGAGCGTGATGGTGCTTAGCCGCTTTTCTATTAGCCGGTTGGCCGGCGTTCGAAACCCGGTAACAGCCTCTTGGAAAATCCCGCTGGGTCAGAAAGGGCATCCAGTGGCCAACGCCAAAATGGACCAGGTTGGCTCCGGCGACCTACAATAATTGCGATAAGCCGAAGAATGTTTTCATTTCATGTAACAATGATTTCATAATGATTGATATACACTCATGTTCTGCTTTATTGCAATTATTACCTTCATAAATTACCGTAAGTTTAGTATTCGTATTGATTGTTTTATTTTATGCAATCATTAGTTATTGCAATTGTTATTGTCATTGCCATTGTCATTGTTATTGTTGTAATGACTATTAGTTTATGAACTGTTTATATACTAGTGATAAATAAATATCAATTTTAAGCATGTTATAACAAATAATGTAATATTGCAAGAAATTAACAAAAGTCAAAAGAATCATAAATCAACACAAGAAGAACAAAATAATGAGTGAGGTTTATTTAAACCCAAGGGCAGCCTTCGGTTGTCTCGGGCTATGTATTGAGAATCAGGATCCAAATATCCTGGGTTCAATTCCGGGCTCTGATAAAAAAAATATTTCTGGTCTGAGGGTTGGCAAACTGAGAAGAGATGGGTTTAATTCCCACCTCAGCTGTCCCAGAAGTAGTTGTCCACATCTACTCCAGGCAAATGCCACGATGGTTCCTAACTTAAGGTCACGATCCACCAACTTCTATATCCTATCCTCAATTACAAATATACTACTTCAGTCATCACAATGACACAATTTATAGGACAGATTCCACACACCCACGTACATGAACACGGTGTCACAAGGTCCATAACTGAATCAATAAAAACAACTATAGGCTATAGGCACATACTGAAACTCCTGTCCCAAAGGGATCGATTACTTGCCCTGCCGGTCCGATGGTGCACACAGCGCGGGAGGATTATTGAGCAGAGAGTGGGTTCAATCCCCAGCTCAGCCATACTAGAAACGGTTTTCCGTTGTTTCCTAACCCTATTGCACTTTGACGCTGGGATTTAAGGTCACGGCTGCCTCCTTCACAATCTCAGCCTTATTACAAGTACACACATTATAGGCACCACCATACTACAAGTTATCAGACAGATTGCGTACATACACACGTAAGTACAACGGGCCTAGGACCACGATATCTAAGCCTCTGAAATGAAACGGAAATAATAATGCTGTCATTGTGGATAATTTTACACTCGCATTAGAAAACCGAATTGAATGAACTTTGAAATATCAAGTAATGTATTTCTACCTTAAATTACTCTCTTTATTCGGTGTTGGGTTTATATACGACAGTTTACATGTGGCAGTGTGTTTTACAGCCGGATGTCTTTCCTGACGCAAATCTCATTTAATGAGAGTTGGATGAAACAGAACAAAGAGTTGGAAGGACGCGACTGTGGTCTGTGGGCTGAAGTTGAGTAGCCATAGAAAATTTCATGGACAGCTAACAGTAAGGTTCCAAATTACTCGTCTTCCGAGTCTTGAGTACCGGTAAGTCAGTTTTCGAATCTCAAATAATATATATTTTTTTATTTAGCCAATTTACCCTCTAGGTTGGTGGTTCCCACGGACTCAGTGAGGGAACTCACCACTACCGCCTCTATGGGCAGTGTCCTGGAGCTGGGAACATCTGGTCGGGATGGATACAACTTTGGAGGAGTGATCAGCACTTCGCCCAGGCGGCTTCACCTGCAAAGCGAACAGGGGTCTCATGAGGGATGGGAAAGGATGGAAGATTGGGATGGATAGGCGGGGAATAGGGAAGGAGGCGGCCGTGGCCTTACAGTAGGTACCATCCCGGAATTTGCCCGAAGACGAAGTGGGAAACCACGGAAAAAACACTTCGAGGATGGCTGAGGTGGGAATCAAAAGCCCTCTACTCATTTGGATCACCCGAGGCTGAGTAGACCCCGTTCCAGTCCTCATACCACTTTTCAAATTTCGTGGCAGAGCCGGGAATCGAACCCAGGACCTCCGGGGCGGCAGCTAACCATGCTGACCGCTACGCTACGGAGGTGACTCAAATAATATTAATATCAAATTATGACAACTGCTGTCATAGCAATAGGGATGCCCCTCCCCCGGAATGCCCTCATCCTTTGGGGACGAGCCTGTTTGTATTCCTCTGTCCAAGAGGCCCCATGTCTTCTTTTAGTAGGCAAGACTCAGTTAAGCTCTTTATTCACCACTTTTTGGTGGAAGAGATCTTTGTCCAATGCGTCGTTGGGATGTCTTTGGTGTTTCTCAACCAGGACATGGTGGTTTTGTGGTTGGAATCAAAAGAGTGAAAGATCTTTGTCAACTTGTTGCCGTCCATTCATCTGAGGTGGCCATGAAATCGGGCTCGTCTTTTACGGATTGTGTCTGTCAGCTTTTCTATTTTACTATTAACTTCCTTGTTGGATCTGTTTTGGATCCCATAATTCCTCTAATGATTCGGCGCTCCTTTTTCTCCAGTTATTCAAGGAGGCCTTTATCGGCATTTAGGGAAAGGGTTTTGGCTGCATACATGACTACTGGCTTCAGAATCGTTTCATAGTGACGTATATTATAAGTATTGTTATTATTGCGCAACTTTTTATATTTTGACTGTGTACGGCTAGGTCACTTATTTATACCCCCAGAGGTTTGCTACCATAGAACTATTGAGAAACCCAGTATTCAGAAATAATACACTGTATAAGAATGACATATAGCATCTATTCATCATGTATAACACTTACAAGTTATAAACATTTCAAACACATACATCAAAATTAACATGCAAAGGTGTGGATATGACAAGAGATATAATTACTTACTTCTTAAGTGGGTTTTCCACCTTTAACCTTTAATAAGATTTCATAAATATCGTGACTAACTTTCTTTAGCCTCGGTACTTTCCTCTAAACTCCAATATCATTTATCCTTCAAATGATAGTTGCCAACCAGAAGCACAACATTTGAACTAACCCCTCAATTACAGTTTTCGTAGATCTGATCCATAATATAATTATCCAGTAGAATACATTCTTCGCGATGTCGTACAATATCCACAATTATTGGGATAATGCCCTAGAGGACAAATTACTCATCATTTCTTAATTATTCCCTTTAAATCAGAATCCAGAAGCCGACCGATATCAAATCAAACCTCTCAAAAAACTGTCATGGCAGGCACACATTCTCTTGTCTTCATAACAGCTGACAGGCAGTCAGTCTTGTAAGCAACAACAAAACCTCCACAATGAGACAAAAGACGAACCCCAAAGCTAAAGAAACATTACATCACAAAACCTCCCATAGGAAAAAATAAAGATTTACAGACCAAAGGTATTCTACGGTGAAAAGGGGAGAAGAAATAATTACAAACAAAAAGCATTTAAAACCCCTTATTCACTAGGCCAAAGAGAAAGTCAACCTACCGCGAGAAATCACGAGTTGAACCCATTAAATAAACATTGATAAACTTGCCACTCCACGAGTACATTAATAAAATTAAGGACACTTTACATTACCTAGACCATTTATCAAGCGAAACACTTATTCGCTTTATTTGACAAATATACGAAGTATGCCCAACATCTTCATGACGACCAATTAGAAGTTCCTTTAATAGCAAGGCTACATTATTAAATATAATAATAAAGGGGATACAATTCCGAAGATCATTAAGAATTCCAGACAAACCACCTATATAATTGTCACTAGCCCACTTTCATTTCAGTACACACGAAGTAGAAGTTACCACTGAATTGCCATTTTTTTATTAAATAAATAAACCTTTGAAATATATTCCATAATGTATTTAGATGTTTAGCCCATATTCCGGAAGTAAGTTTGGAAGTACCAAATAGCCCCTGGCTATTGGCATTCTGACGAACTGCCCTGTCGTTACATTATACGTCTTCTCGCCGTGAAAATCCAACACAAAGTTCTCTTTAAATCAATTAATAGTTAGCGACCTACATTTTCATGCCATACAATCACCAGTCGACATCTCAAAAACGCTAGATTCAACCTCGAAGAGATTACTTTTACCAGTCACTACTAGGGCGCGCTTATATCAGTCTACCACAGCTGAGACCGTACACAGGTGTCCTCTACTGGTGAAACTAAGAACCATTACATCAGCGATCACAGAAGAAATGCATGTAAAACCAGACACGCACCAGTGTAATTACTTGAGGCGCAAAATAGAATTGCTTCAGAATCCCGCCCCTCAACCTTGGCGATGGTTAAGAACCAAGCCGACGTAACACAGTAATCCTAAAAATATATACCTTTCCTGTTCCACAATTTTGTCGAAAAACAATTTTTTTTATCATATCACATGCATACAATCTAATAGGTAGAATATCAAACTCTTCGTTGCCAAAGTTCATTCAAATCCACACCATATAGACGTCTAGCATCTAGATCCATAGTAGATGTTACAGAAAATCCTTCCCAATATACCATACATGCCAAAGGTAAACATGCATCTTACATGGGGTACAGTCCTTTCATAATACAGGTACAAAATGTAACAAAATGATACAGAGTAAAGGCATCTTCTCAAGACGAGTACGGATCCGTTTCCCGTTACTTGATGTAGGAGTCCATAATCCGGTCCCTTGGATATTTACAGCTCCAACAAGAATCTTCCACGCAGACAAGTCCAGAATGCATACACTGCAATTACAAGGTACTAGGCCAGAAAAAACGCAATGGAATAGCTTACAATTAAAAGCTATACAACGAAACCATACATGACGACAGTTGACATAATTTTTTTTAAACATATAAGGCAATCAGTTTTATAAAAACGCAGAACCTATTCCTAACAAAATACACACCGTTTTACAATAAACATTAAATTGACATAACTTGTAAGTACAATAGCATGTTAACATGAAGTTAGTTAGGAAAAGAAAAGAAAACATGGATTGACAAACAAAAGATTAAAAATACTGAAATAAAAACCGCTCCAAATGGAAAAAAGATTTATTTAAGCCAAACATATTTAATTCCCATAGAGAGAGATACTAAATCCAAGAAGAAAAAGAAAACATAATACATAATTACTCTCAAAACAAATATATCCCAAATGAACATAGGCATAAGTCCCACATCACACATCTGTCACAACTCATTTAGGCGACAACCAGGAAAAATTTTACCCAGGAAAACCATAAACAGGTTCAAAATGCAAGAAGGACCATGAAACAACAATAACGAAGTATCAACTGACCACACGTGCAGACCAAATAAAACCACAACACATTCACACGTACATCTTTGCATAACATCAAAATTCACCCAAGAAAACAGTTACTACCCACAAATATCCCCAAAATGTTCCACCTCAATATAAATAGGAGTTCGTTAAAACCGTGACACATTGCACCAAATACCCTTTAAATAAACAATTACCTTTATGCTGTCTCGGATGAGAATTTCAACAAATTCACTTCAACGAAACAACGACCATTACCAAATTAACCTCACGACACACACAACTCACCTGTAAGTACCTACTTCCTCAGTTCAACCAGCAATCATAAGTGCACAGGGTCACTACTCGGAGAAACTATTTCGGAATGGTTAGTAAATACTTACCATCAAACAAATATTCAGCTTATGCCACCTAATATTTGAGACCCATAACTCCATATACGTTAGGATCGTAAGCTTAATAAGGATAAGACCCTATTTATATATTTATATTTACATATTTATATTTATATTTATATTTTTATTTATATATTTATATACTCGGCTATCCTTAAAACTTTTAAAATAAAACATAACGTTACCCTTAAAAACAAGAAACACGAACAAAATCCCACCCCAAATTAAAAGACAAATTAGTGATTCACATTCATACCAACACAATATACTAACGCACCCACTGCGCAACTTTTTATATTTTGACTGTGTACGGCTAGGCCACTTATTTATACCCCCAGAGGTTTGCTACAATAGAACTATTGAGAAACCCAGTACTCAGAAATAATTCATTGTATAAGAATGACATATAACATCTATTCATCATGTATAACACTTACAAGTTATAAACATTTCAAACACATACATCAAAATTAACATGCAAAGTTGTGGATATGACAAGAGATATAATTACTTAATTCTAACGTGGGTTTTCCACCTTTAACCTTTAATAAGATTTCATAAATATCTTGATTAACTTTCTTTATCCTCGGTACTTTCCTCTAAACTCCAATATCATTTACCCTTCAAATGAAAGTTGCCAACCAGAAGCACAACATTTGAACTAACCCCCCAATTACAGTTTTGGTAGATATGATCCATAATATAATTATCCAGTAGAATAAATTCTTCACGATGTCGTACAATATCCACAATTATTGGGATAATGCCCTAGAGGACAAATTACTCATCATTTCTTAATTATTCCCTTTAAATCAGAATCCAGAAGCCGACCGATATCAAATCAAACCTCTCAAAAAAACTGTCATGGCAGGCACACATTCTCTTGTCTTCATAACAGCTGACAGGAAGTCAGTCTTGTAGGCAACAACAAAACCTCCACAATGAGACAAAAGACGAACCCCAAAGCTAAAGAAACATTACATCACAAAACCTCCCATAGGAAAAAATAAAGATTTACAGACCAAAGGTATTCTACGGTGAAAAGGGGAGAAGAAATAATTACAAACAAAAAGCATTTAAATCCCCTTATTCACTAGGCCAAAGAGAAAGCCAACCTACCGCGAGAAATCACGAGTTGAACCCATTAAATAAACATTGATAAACTTGCCACTCCACGAGTACATTAATAAAATTAAGGACACTTTACATTACCTAGACCATTTATCAAGCGAAATACTTATTCGCTTTATTTGACAATTATACGAAGTATGCTCAACATCTTCATGACGACCAAATAGAAGTTCCTTTTGTAGCAAGGCTACGTTATTAAATATAATATTAAAGGGGATCCAATTCAGAAGATCATTAAGAATTCCAGACAAACCACCTATAGAATGGTCACTAGCCCACTTTCATTTCAGTACACACGAAGTAGAAGTTACCTCTGAATTGCCATTTTTTTAATTAAACAAATAAACCTTTGAAAACTATTCCATAACGTATTTAGATGTTTAGCCCATATTCCAGAAGTAAGTGTGGAAGTACCAAATAGTCCCTGGCTATTGGCATTCCAACGAACTGCCCTGTCGTTACATTATACGTCTTCTCGCCGTGAAAATCCAACACCAAGTTCTCTTTAAAACAATTAATAATTAGCGACCTACATTTTCATGCCATACAAACACCAGTCGACATCTCAAAAACGCATGATTCAAACTCGAAGAGATTACTGGAGTCCGGAAGCCGACCGATATCAAATCAAACCTCTCAAAAAAACTGTCATGGCAGGCACACATTCTCTTGTCTTCATAACAGCTGACAGGCAGTCAGTCTTGTAAGCAACAACAAAACCTCCACAATGAGACAAAAGACGAACCCCAAAGCTAAAGAAACATTACATCACATATATCCAGTCACTACTAGGGCGCGCTTATATCAGGCTACCACAGCTGTGACCGTACACAGGTGTCCTCTACTGGTGAAACTAAGAACCATTACATCAGCGATCACAGAAGAAATGCACGTCCAACCAGGCACGCACCAGTGTACTTACTTGAGACGCAAAGTAGAATTGCGTCAATTATTATCATACTGATTAATAGGCTTAACACGTTATTGCGCCAGGTCATTGAGCCAGTCTATCAGAACTTGGTAGGCGAGTAGGTTCGAATCCCACTGCCAGACGTCCTTGAATTTTTCCAGTGTTTCCTAGTTGCGTACCAAATACGAGAATATATCCTCGTTGCATGCCCACATTATTTACCAGATTGGCCAATACGTTTTACGTTTCCCGAGATTTGCGAGTTGCTTCTCACTCATTTCCCTTCCCACTTAAACAGAGTGAGGACTGCAATCAAATTCAGTATGACTCGATTGTTGTGGTTAAAAATATGGGTCACTCATTATCATCTTCATTTCCCCTTTTCCAGGTTCCTCTCCACTTTGTTCTGTCGTTCCACCATTCCCCCTCCGACACGGTGTTCCAATCCAGGTTCCCTTTTCTAATGCTATACTTCACGGAGTCCATCCAACGCATTCTTGGTCTTCCTCGTCCTCTCTTCCCTGCCATCCGTCGTTCCAGTGCTCGTCTTGGTAGCCTTTCTTCATTCATCCGTTTGACATGTCCAAACCATCTCAATCTGTTTTGCTCCAGTTTGTCATTTAGTTTTTGTACTCCAGTTCTTTCCGTATATCTTCATTTCTCACTCTATCTCTCCTAGTTTTCTGGACCATACTTCTCAGGAATCTGATCTCAGCTGCCTGTAATCTGCTCTCATCCCTCTTAGTCATTGTCCACGTTTCTGCTGCATATGTCATTATAGGAACATAATATGATTTGTACATAACTTCTTTAGCCTTAATTGGTATATCCTTCTTTCCATACTAGTCCCCGCACCTGTTGATAGAAAGCACTCCCGAGCTGTATTCTTCTGCTAAATCCAAATCTAGTCTTCCATCTTCAGTCAGTTCACTTCCCAAGTATTTGAAGAGTTTCAGCACTTCGAATTCCTTATCTCCGACTTTGATTACTCCTTTTCCTTCTTTATTAGCTCTACTCATCACCACTGTTATACTCTTCTCCACATTTATCTTCAATGCCCATTGCTCAATCTTTTCATTTATTACGTCTAACTGTTCTTGTACCTCCATCTCATCCTCGCCCCAGGTCACAACATCGTCTGCAAACAACATTACCTTCATCTTTGCCCTACTATAGTCTATCATTGCTGCCTTCATGATGTCATCCATCACCATTGAGAACAATAAGGGTGACAACACACTTGCTTGCTTTAGTCCAGTGTCAATTTTAAACCATTCCGATGTCCCGAATCTAGTCTTCACACTACTGTAGCAATCCATGCACATTCCTTTTATCATGTCTCTCAGTTCCTTGCCTATCCCCCTATTTGTTAAGCTTTCCCAAACTTTTGTTCTAGGGATGCTATCATAGGCCTTTTCTAGATCAATAAAAGTCATTACCATATCCTTCCCATATTCCCAACTCTTTTCAATGTTCTATCTCAGAATGAAAATGGGTTCCACTGTTGACCTGCCCCCTCTAAATCCAAACTGATCCTCCTCTATTTGGCTTTCTACCTTTACTCTAATTCTATTTTCTTGGATTCTTTCCATTACTTTAGGAACATGCGAGATTATGGTGATTCCGTAGTTACCACACACCTTCCTGTCTCCTTTCTTGAATATTGGCAGTATTATTCCCTTTTACCAGTCTTCAGGAACTTTCTTCTCTCTCCACAAACTCCTGAGAAGTCTGTATGTCCACTGCAGTCCCACTGGTCCTGCCGCCTTGATCATTCCTATTGCCACTTCGTCGATTCCCACAGCTTTCCCCATCTTCATCTTCCTAACTGCCCATTCCACGTCAGCCATAGTAATGTCTGGTTCTTCTTCTATTTTTTCCTCCACCGTTTTGGCTGTTTGCGTAAATTCTCCGCATGCCTGACGTCTCACCTGCAACAACTCGCAGAAATATTATTTCCGTCTGTCCGTTATCTCTTCTGGTATTGTCAATATATCACCTTCTTTGTTTTTCACGAACCCAGTGTTCACCTTTTCATTCCTTCTACTTTTTATAATTCCAAATAGCATTTTCATTCCTCAATTTAAATCCTCCCTTATTTCCTGGGTGAATTCTTCCCAGCTTTTCTTCTTTTCCTCTGCAATTACTTTCTTGCAATCTCTGTTTGCTTCTATATATTTTGCTCTACTTTCTTCAGTCATTTTTGTTCTCCATTCCTTCCAAGTTTTCTTCTTATCTCTTACCTTTTCTTTCACTATATCATTCCACCATGTTGTCGAATTTTCCCGTACCTTTCCAGGTGTTCTACCACATGTTTTCTCTGCACTGTTTACAAATGCACTCCTAAACTTTTCTCATTCTTGTTCCACATGGGTAATATCCGTCCTCGGTATCTGTTCTTGCAATTACTTTCTTGCAATCTCTGTTTGCTTCTATATATTTTGCTCTACTTTCTTCAGTCTTTTTGTTCTCCATTCCTTCCAAGTATTCTTCTTATCTCTTACCTTTTCTTTCACTATATCATTCCACCATGTTGTCGACTTTTCCCGTACCTTTTCAGATGTTCTACCACATGTTTTCTCTCCACTGTTTACGAATGCACTCTTAACTTTTCTCATTCTTGTTCCACATGGGTAATATCCGTCCTTGGTATCTGTTCTTGCAATTCTTTCTTAAATTATTCTGCAACCTCTTTTTCTTTTAGTCTCCAGACCTTAATCTTTCTTTCCTTTTCTTCTGGTAATCTCATGACCATTCCTACTTTTAGTTTTGCTACGACTGTCCTATGGTCTCCTCCAAAGGCTCCCTCTGGAATGGCAGTGACATCCATTAGCTCTTTCCGATGTCCTTTTCCGACTAATACATAGTCTATCAGAGTTTTCGTTCTTCTATCTCCCCATCCATACTTTGTTATCTTCTGACTATTTTTCTTTCTGAACCACGTATTCCCTATAATTAATTGGTTCGCTGACAGATGTCCATTAAGAGATTCCTTTCTGGATTCTTACTGCCATAACCATATGGTCCCAAAATCTCCTCTCTTCCTTGTCTGTCTCTTCCCACTTGTGCATTCAAATCACCCATTACCATTATTTCCTTATCCTCTACATATTTTTCTACATCATCTAGGAATTCTTCCAAATTCTCTTCTTTATTCCCCGTTTGTGGAGCATATACTTGGAACAGATCTTTTGTCCCTGTCTGGAACTGTATCCTTCCTATGAACATCCAGTCACATATCTTCTTCACCTCCTCCACATACTCTAGGACATCCTTTCTTATAATCATTCCTACTCCATTTCTTGCCTCCTGTCCTCCACTGTAAAACAGTCCCTTAGATTTCATTCCCCTTTTCCTTTCCATTTGTTTTCACTGAGACCGAGGATGGTTATATCCTTCTCCATCATGAAGTCCACTAGCTCCTCAGACTTGTCCGTGAGGGCTAAGATGTTGACTGTCCCTATTCGGATATATTGGGATGCTGGTCGCCCATTTCTCACAGTGTCACAATGTCACAGCTTCTGAAGAACTGCGCGCCGCCTGCAGGGGACGCCCTAGCATTTTCCGAGGCTGCAACATATTTTCTTTCATTTTAGGCTATTATTAAGATGGGGTCGCCACTCCCAAATGCATTTTATGACCAACTGCCAGGTATGAATTATGCCGCTCGTAACATGGAGAACACACGACTTTTGTAGCCGCTCTTCTGGAGAGTAGACGCAACGAGTGTCCGTAATATGGACAAATATCGTTTACTCTATTAACCCCGAGTACTGAGTTGCCTCTTCCGCCTACTTCGCTGTACCAAAGGACTCTTTCACCACCGCAGGTACCGTTGAGGTCTTAACTCATACCCTGTGCTGGGTCCTCCTAATTTATAACCCCTGGAGAGTGAGTGCCCAACTCAGCAACAACACTGTATAACACTCCACTTCCTAGTATTGCTCCACTTTGTGACACTGTACTACTCACACTGTATAAGATACCACTACACTTCCTAGTGTTGTTCCACATTGTGACACTGCACTACTCACACTGTATAAGATACCACTACACTTCCTAGTGTTGATCCTCATAGTGACACTGTACTACTCACACTGCGTAAGATACCACTACACCTCTTAGTGTTGCTCCACATTGTGACTCTGCACTACTCACACTGCATAAGATACCACTACACCTCTTAGTGTTACTCCACATTGTGACACTGCATTACTCACACTGTATAAGATACCACTACACTTCCTAGTGTAGATCCACAGAGTCACTCCGCGCTATTCACACTGTATAAGATAACACTACACTTCCTAGTGTTGCTCCTCATAGTGACACTGTACTACTCACAATGTATAAGCTACCACTACACTTCCTAGTGTTGCTCCACATTGTGACACTGCACTACTCACACTGTATAAGATACCACTACACTTCCTAGTGTTGCTCCACATTGTGACTCGGTACTACTCACACTGTATAAGATAACACTACACTTCCTAGTGTTGCTCCACGTTGTGACACTGCACTACTCACACTGTATAAGATACCACTACACTTCCTAGTGTTGCTCCACATTGTCACACTGCACTACTCACACTGTATAAGATACCACTACACTTCCTAGTGTACTCCTCATTGTGACACTGCCCATCTCACACTGTATAAGATAACATTGCACTTCCTAGTGTTGCTCCACATTGTGACACTGCGCACCTCGCAATGTATAAATCACCAATACACTTCCCAGTGTTGCTCAGCATTGTGACAATGTAATACTCACAATGTATAAGATACCAGTACACTTCCTATTGTTTCTTCACATTGTGACACTGCACTACTCACACTGTATAAGATAACACTACACTTCCTATTGTTGCTCCACATTGTGACACTGCACTACTCACACTGTATAAGATACCACTACACTTCATAGTGTTGCTCCACATTGTGACACTGTTCTACTCACGTTGTATAAGATAACACTACACTTCCTAGTGTTGCTACACATTGTGACACTGCACTACTCACATTGTATAAGATACCATTACACTTCCTAGTGTTCCTCCACATGGTGACACTGCACTACTCACGTTGTATAAAATACCACTACACTTCCTAGTGTCCCTCCACATTGTGACACAGCACTACTCACACTGTATAAGATACCACTACACCTCCTAGCGTTGTTCCACATTGTGACACTGCACTACTCACACTGTATAATATAACACTACACATCCTAGTGTTGCTCCACATTGTGACTCGGTACTACTCACACTGTATAAGATACCACTTCACTACCTAGTGTTGCTCCACACTGTGACTCTGCCCTACTCACACTGCATAAGATACCAGTACACTTCCTATTGTTGCTCCACATTGTGACACTGCACTACTCACACTGTATAAGATACCACTACAATACCTAGTGTTGCTCCACATTGTGACGCTGCGCTACTCACACTGTATAAATTACCATTACACTTCCTATTGTTGCTCCACATTGTGAAACTGTAATACTCACACTGTATAAGATACCAGTACACTTCTTAGTGTTTCTCCACATTGTGACACTGCCCTACTCACACTGTATAAGATACCGCTACACTTCCTAGTGTTGCTCCACATTGTGACACCACACTACTCACACTGTATACGATAACACTACACTTCCTAGTGTTGCTCCACATTATGACTCTGCACTACTCACACTGTATAAGATACCACTACACTTCCTAGTGTTCCTCCACACTGTGACACTACTCATACTGTATAAGATACCATTAAACTTCCTAGTGTTGCTCCACACTGTGACACTGCCCTACTCAAAATGTATAAGTTACCAATAAACTTTCTAGGATTGCTCCACATTGTGACACTGTACTACTCACACTGTATAAGATAACACTACACTTCCTAGTGTTGCTTCACATTGTGACAGTGCACTACTCACACTGTATAGGATACCACTACACTTCTTAGTGTTGCTCCACATTGTGACACTGTACTACTCACACTGTATATGATACAACTACACTTCCTAGCGTTGCTCCACATTGTGACACTGTACTACTCACACTGTATCAGATAACACAACACTTCTTAGTGTTGATTCACATTGTGACACTGCACTACTCACACTGTATAAGATACTACTACACTTCCAAGTGTTGCTCCACACTGTGACACTGCCCTACTCACACTGTATAAGATACCACTACACTTCCTGGTCTTGCTCACACTGTATAAGATAACACTACACTTCCTAGTGTTGCTCCACATTGTGACAATGTACTTCTCACACTGTTTAAGATACCATTACACTTTCTAGTGTTGCTCCCCATTGTGACACTGCATTACTCACAATGTATAAGACACAACTACACTTCCCAGTGTTGCTTCACATTGTGACACTGCACTACTCTCACTGTATAAGATACCACCACACTTCCTAGTGTTGCTCCACATTGTGACACTGCACTACTCACACTCTATAAAATACCATTACTCTTCCTAGTGTTGCTCCACTTTATGACTCGGTACTACTCACACTGTATAAGATACCACTACACTTCCTAGTGTTGCTCCACATTGTGACACTGCACTACTCACACTTTATAAGATAACACTACACTTCCTAGTGTTGCTCCACATTGTGACACTGCACTACTCACACTGTATAAGATAACACTACACTTCCTAATGTTGCTCCACATAGTGCCACTGCGATAATCACACTGCATAAGATACCACTACATTTCCTAGTGTTGCTCCACATTGTGACACTGCACTACTCACACTGTATAAGATACCATTACACTTCCTAGTGTTGCTCCACATTGTGACACTGTAATACTCACACTGTATATGATACCAGTATACTTCCTATTGTTTCTCCACATTGTGACACTGCACTACTCACGCTGTATAAGATACCACTACACTTCCTAGTGTTGCTCCACATTGTGACACTGCACTACTATCACTGTATAAGATAACACTACAATTCCTATTGTTGCTCAGCATTGTGACACTGCGCTACTCACACTGTGTAAGATAACACTATACTTCCTAGTGTTGCTCCACATTGTGACACTGTTCTACTCACACTGTATTAAATAACACTACACCTCCTAGTGTTGCCCCACATTGTGACACTGCCCTACTCACTCTGTATAAGATTCCATTACACATCTTAGTGTTGCTCCACATGGAGACACTGCACTACTCACAATGTATAAGATACCACTACTCTTCCTAGTGTTGCTCCACTTTTTGTCTCGGTACTACTGACCCTGTATAAGACACCACTACACTTCCTAGTGTTGCTCCTCATTGTGACACTGCCTATCTCACATTGTATAAGATAACATTACACCTCCTAGTGTTGCTCCACATTGTGAAACTGCGAACCTCACAATGTATAAATTACCATTACACTTCCTAGTGTTGATCCACATTGAGACACTGTAATACTCACACTTTATAAGATAACACTACACTTCCTAGTGTTGCTCCACATTGTGACACTGCTCTATTCACGCTGTATAAGATACCACTACACTTCCTAGTGTTGCTCCACA
Organism: Meconema thalassinum; assembly: GCA_946902985.2. Classification (NCBI taxonomy): domain Eukaryota; kingdom Metazoa; phylum Arthropoda; class Insecta; order Orthoptera; family Tettigoniidae; genus Meconema; species Meconema thalassinum. The sequence continues at coordinate 639,195,425 of OX336389.2, forward strand.
TGGAAACACTGCACTACTCACAATGTATAAGATAACACTACACTTCCTATTGTTGCTCCGCATTGTGACACTGCGCTACTCACACTGTATAAGATAACACTACACTTCCTTGTGTTGCTCCACATTGTGACACTGTTCTACTCACACTGTATTAGATAACACTACACATCCTAGTGTTGCCCCACATTGTGACACTGCCCTACTCACTCAGTATAAAATAACATTACACTTGTTAGTGTACCTCCACATGGTGACACTGCACAACTCACACTGTATAAGATACCACTACACCTCCTAGAGTTGCTCCACTTTGTGACACTGCGCTACTCACACTGTATAAGATACCACTACACATCCTAGTGTTGCTCAACACTGTGACTCTACCCTACTCACACTTTATAAATTACCACTACACTTCCCAGTGTTGCTCCAAATTGTGACACTGCACTACTCACACTGCATAAGATACCACTTCACTACCTAGTGTTTCTCCACATTGTGCAACTGCACTACTCACGTTGTATAAGATACCACAACACTTCCTAGTGTTGCTCCACATTGTGACACTGCACTACTCACACTGTATAAGATAACACTAAACTTCCCAGTGTTGCTCCACATTGTGACACTGCGCTACTCACACTGTATAAATTACCATTACACTTCCTAGTGCTGCTCCACATTGTGACACTGTAATACTCATACTGTATAAGATACCAGTACACTTTCTATTGTTTCCCCACATTGTGACGCTGCACTACTCACGCAGTATAAGATACCACTACACTTCCTAGTGTTGCTCCATATAGTGACACGGCGCTACTCACACTGTATAAGATACCACTACACCTCCTAGTGTTGCTCTACATTGTGACACTGCACTACTCACACTGTATAAGATACCACTACACATTCAAGTGTTGTTACACATTTAGACACTGTACTATTCACATTTTAATTAAAAAAAACACTACACTTCCCAGTGTCGCTCCACATTGTGACACTGCACTACTCACACTGTATAAGATACCGTTACACTTCCTAGAGTTGCTCCACATTGTAACACCGCACTACTCACACTGTATAAGATACCACTACACTTCCTAATGTTGCTACCTATAGTGACACTGCGCTACTCACAGTGTATTAGATACCACTACACTTCCAAGTGTTGCTCCACACTGTGACACTGCCCTACTCACACTTTATAAGATACCACTACACATCCTAGTGTTGCTCCACATTGTGACATCGCACAACTCACACTGTATATGATAACACTACACTTCCTAGCGTTGCTCCACATTATGGCTCTTCACTACTCACACTGTATAAGATAGCACTACACTTCCTAGTGTTCCTCCACACTGTGACACTACTCACTCTGTATAAGATATCATTACACTTCCTAGTGTTGCTCCACATTGAGACACCGCACTACTCACATTGTGTAAGATACCACTACACTTCCTAATGTTGCTACCTATAGTGACACTGCGCTACTCACACTGTATAAGATACCACTACACTTCCAAGTGTTGCTCCACACTGTGGCACTGCACTCTTCACACTGTATAAGATAACACTACACTTCCTAGTGTTGCTCCATATTGTGACACTGTACTACTCACACTGTATAAGATACAACTACACTTCCTAGCGTTGCTCCATATTGTGACACTATACTACTCACACTGTTTAAGATAACACTACACATTCTAGGGTTGCTACACATGGTGACACTGTACTACTCACACTGTATAAGATAACACTATACTTCCTATTGTTGCTTCACATTGTGACACTGTACTCTTCACACTGTATAAGATAACACTACACTTCCTAGTGTTGCTTCACATTGTGACACTGCACTACTCAGACTGTATAAGATAACACTACACTTCCTAGTGTTGCTCCACACAGTGACACTGCCCTACTCACACTGTATAGGACACCACTACACTTCCTAGGGTTGCACCACATTGTGACACTGTACTACTCACACTGTATAAGATACCACTACACTTCCTAGTCTTACTCACACTTTATAAGATACCAGTACTCTTCCTAATGTTGCTCCACATTGTGACACTGTACTTCGCACACCGTTTAAGATATAATTTCACTTTCTAGTGTTGCTCCACATTGTGATACTGCACTACTCACAATGTATAAGTCACCACTACACTTCCTAGTGTTGCTTCACTTTGTGACACTGCACTACTCACACTGTATAAGATAACACTACACTTCGTAGTGTTGCTCCACATTATGACACTGCACTACTCACACTGTATAAGATAACCCTACACTTCCTAGTGTTGCTCCACATTGTGACACTGCATTATTCACACTGTATAAGATAACATTATACTTCCTAGTTTTGCTCCACATGGTGACACTGCACTACTCACACTGTATAAGATACCACTACACATCCTAGTGTTGTTCCACATTGTGACACTGTACTACTCACGTTGTATAAAATAACACAACACTTCCTAGTGTCCCTCCACAATGTGACACAGTTCTACTCACACTGTTTAAGATACCACTACACTACCTAGTGTTTCTCCACATTGTGACACTGCACTACTCACGTTGTATAAGTTACCACTACACTTCCTAATGTTGCTCCACATTGTGACACTGCACTTTTCACACTGTATAAGATAACACTACACTTCCTAGTGTTGCTCCACATTGTGACACTGCGCTACTCACACTGTATAAATTACCATTACACTTCCTATTGTTGCTCCACATTGTGTCACTGTAATACTCACACTGTATAAGATACCAGTACACTTCTTAGTGTTTCTCCACATTGTGACACTGCTCTACTCACACTGTATAAGATACCGCTACACTTCCTAGTGTTGCTCCACATTGTGACTCCACACTACTCACACTGTATATGATAACATTACACTTCCTAGTGTTGCTCCACATTATGACTCTGCACTACTCACACTGTAAAAGATACCACTACACTTCCTAGTGTTCCTCCACACTGTGACACTACTCACACTGTATAAGATACCATTAAACTTCCTAGTGTTGCTCCACACTGTGACATTGCCCTACTCACAATGTATAAGATACCAATAAACTTCCTAGGATTGCTCCACATTGTGACACTGTACTACTCACACTGTATAAGATAACACAACACTTCCTAGTATTGATTCACATTGTGACACTGCACTACTCACACTGTATAAGATAACACTACACTTCCTAGTGTTGCTCCACATTGTGACACTGCACTACTCACACTGTATAAGATAACACTACACTTCCTAATGTTGCTCAACATAGTGACACTGCGATAATCACACTGCATAAGATACCACTACATTTCCTAGTGTTGCTCCACATTGTTACACTGCACTACTCACACTGTATAAGATACCATTACACTTCCTAGTGTTGCTCCATATTGTGACACTGTAATACTCACACTGTATATGATACCAGTATACTTCCTATTGTTTCTACACATTGTGACACTGCACTACTCACGCTGTATAAGATACCACTACACTTCCTAGTGTTGCTCCACATTGTGACATTGCAGTACTATCACTGCATAAGATAACACTACAATTCCTATTGTTGCTCAGAATTGTGACACTGCGCTACTCACACTGTGTATGATAACACTACACTTCCTAGTGTTGCTCCATATTGTGACACTGTTCTACTCACACTGTATTAGATAACACTACACTTCCTAGTGTTGCCCCACATTGTGACACTGCCCTACTCACTCTGTATAAGATACCATTACACTTCTTAGTGTTGCTCCACATGGAGACACTGCACTACTCACAATGTATAAGATACCACTACACTTCCTAGTGTTGCTCCACTTTTTGTCTCGGTACTACTCACCCTGTATAAGATACCACTACACTTCCTAGTGTTGCTCCTCATTGTGACACTGCCCATCTCACACTGTATAAGATAACATTACACCTCCTAGTGTTGCTTCACATTGTGACACTGCACTACTCAGACTGTATAAGATACCACTACACTTCCTAGTGTTGCTCCACACTGTGACACTGACCTACTCACACTGTATAAGATACAACTACACTTCCTAGCGTTGCTCCATATTGTGACACTGTACTACTCACCCTGTTTAAGATAACACTACACATTCTAGGGTTGCTCCACATTGTGACATCGCACAACTCACACTGTATATTATAACACTACACTTCCTAGCGTTGCTCCACATTATGGCTCTGCACTACTCACAATGTATAAGATAGCACTACACTTCCTAGTGTTCCTCCACACTGTGACACTACTCACACTGTATAAGATATCATTACACTTCCTAGTGTTGCTCCGCAATGTGACACTCTGCTACTCACACTGTATAAGATAACACTACACTTCCTTGTGTTGCTCCACATTGTGACACTGTTCTACTCACACTGAATTAGATAACACTACACTTCCTAGTGTTGCCCCACATTGTGACACTGCCCTACTCACTCAGTATAAGATAACATTACACTTGTTAGTGTACCTCCTCATGGTGACACTGCACAACTCACACTGTATAAGATACCACTACACCTCCTAGTGTTGCTCCACTTTGTGACACTGCGCTACTCACACTGTATAAGATACCACTACACATCCTAGTGTTGCTCAACACTGTGACTCTGCCCTACTCACACTTTATAAATTACCACTACACTTCCCAGTGTTGCTCCAAGTTGTGACACTGCACTACTCACACTGCATAAGATACCACTTCACTACCTAGTGTTTCTCCACATTGTGCAACTGCACTACTCACGTTGTATAAGATACCACAACACTTCCTAGTGTTGCTCCACATTGTGACACTGCAATACTCACACTGTATAAGATAACACTAAACTTCCCAGTGTTGCTCCACATTGTGACACTGCGCTACTCACACTGTATAAATTACCATTACACTTCCTAGTGCTGCTCCACATTGTGACACTGTAATACTCACACTGTATAAGATACCAGTACACTTCCTATCGTTTCTCCACATTGTGACGCTGCACTACTCACGCAGTATAAGATACCACTACACATTCAAGTGTTGTTCCACATTTAGACACTGTACTACTCACATTTTATAAAATACCACTACACTTCCTAGTGTCGCTCCACATTGGGACACTGCACTACTCACACTGTATAAGATACCGTTACACTTCCTAGTGTTGCTCCACATTGTGACACCGCACTACTCACACTGTATATGATACCACTACACTTCCTAATGTTGCTACCTATCGTGACACTGCGCTACTCACACTGTATTAGATACCACTACACTTCCATGTGTTGCTCCACACTGTGACACTGCCCTACTCACACTTTATAAGATACAACTACACATCCTAGTGTTGCTCCACATTGTGACATCGCACAACTCACACTGTATATTATAACACTACACTTCCTAGCGTTGCTCCACATTATGGCTCTGCACTACTCACAATGTATAAGATAGCACTACACTTCCTAGTGTTCCTCCACACTGTGACACTACTCACACTGTATAAGATATCATTACACTTCCTAGTGTTGCTCCACATTGAGACACCGCACTACTCACATTGTATAAGATACCACTACACTTCCTAATGTTGCTACCTATAGTGACACTGCGCTACTCACTCTGTATAATATACCCCTACACTTCCAAGTGTAGCTCCACACTGTGACACTGTACTCTTCACACTGTATAAGATAACACTACACTTCCTAGTGTTGCTCCATATTGTGACACTGTACTACTCACACTGTATAAGATACAACTACACTTCCTAGCGTTGCTCCATATTGTGACACTGTACTACTCACACTGTTTAAGATAACACTACACATTCTAGGGTTGCTCCACATTGTGACACTGTACTTCTCACACTGTATAAGATCACACTATACTTCCTATTGTTGCTTCACATTGTGACACTGTACTTTTCACACTGTATAAGACAACACTACACTTCCTTGTGTTGCTTCACATTGTGACACTGCACTACTCAGACTGTATAGGACACCACTACACTTCCTAGGGTTGCACCATATTGTGACACTGTACTACTCACACTGTATAAGATACCACTACACTTCCTAGTCTTACTCACACTTTATAAGATACCAGTATTCTTCCTAATGTTGCTCCACATTGTGACACTGAACTTCGCACACTGTTTAAGTTATAATTTCACTTTTTGGTGTTGCTCCACATTGTGATACTGCACTACTCACAATGTATAAGACACCACTACACTTCCTAGTGTTGCTTCACTTTGTGACACTTCACTACTCACACTGTATAAGATAACACTACACTTCCTAGTGTTGCTCCACATTATGACACTGCACTACTCACACTGTATAAGATACCCCTACACTTCCTACTGTTGCTCCACATTGTGACACTGCATTATTCACACTGTATAAGATAACATTATACTTCCTAGTGTTGCTCCACATGGTGACACTGCACTACTCACACTGTATAAGATACCACTACACATCCTAGTGTTGTTCCACATTGTGACACTGTACTACTCACGTTGTATAAAATACCGCTACACTTCCTAGTGTCCCTCCACAATGTGACACAGCACTACTCACACTGTATAAGATACCACTACATTACCTAGTGTTTCTCCACATGGTGACACTGCACTACTCACGTTGTATAAGTTACCACTACACTTCCTAATGTTGCTCCACATTGTGACACTGCACTACTCACACTGTATAAGATAACACTACACTTCCTAGTGTTGCTCCACATTGTGACACTGCGCTACTCACACTGTATAAATTACCATTACTTTTCCTATTGTTGCTCCACATTGTGTCACTGTAATACTCACTCTGTATAAGATACCAGTACACTTCTTAGTGTTTCTCCACATTGTGACACTGCTCTACTCACACTGTATAAGATACCGCTACACTTCCTAGTGTTGCTCCACATTGTGACCCCACACTACTCACACTGTATATGATAACACTACACTTCCTAGTGTTGCTCCTCATTATGACTCTGCACTACTTACACTGTATAAGATACCACTACACTTCCTAGTGTTCCTCCACACTGTGACACTACTCACACTGTATAAGATACCATTAAACTTCCTAGTGTTGCTCCATACTGTGACACTGCCCTACTCACAATGTATAAGATACCAATAAACTTCCTAGGATTGCTCCACATTGTGACACTGTACTACTCACACTGTATACGATAACACTACACTTCCTAGTGTTGCTTCACATTGTGACACTGCACTGCTCACACTGTATAGGATACCACTACACTTCCTGATGTTGCTCCACATTGTGACACTGTACTACTCACACTGTATAAGATACAACTACACTTCCTAGCGTTGCTCCACATTGTGACACTGTACTACTCACACTGTATAAGATAACACAACACTTCATAGTGTTGATTCACATTGTGACACTGCACTACTCACACTGTATAAGATACCACTATACTTCCGTGTGTTGCTCCACACTGTGACACTGCCCTACTCACACTGTATAAGATACCACTACACTTCCTAATCTTGCTCACACTATATAAGTTACCACTACACTTCCTAGTGTTGCTTCATATTGTGACACTGTACTTCTCACACTGTTTAAGATACCAATACACTTTCTAGTGTTGCACCACATTGTGACACTGCATTACCCACAATGTATAAGACACCACTACACTTCCCAGTGTTGCTTCACATTGTGACACTGCACTACTCTCACTCTATAAGATACCACTACACTTCCTAGTGTTGCTCCACATTGTGACACTGCACTACTCACACTCTATAAGATACCATTACACTTCCTAGTGTTGCTCCATTATGTGACTCGGTACTTCTCACACTGTATAATATACCACTACACTTCCCAGTGTTGCTCCACATTGTGACACTGCACTACTCACACTGTATTAGATAACACTACACTTCCTAGTGTTGCCCCACATTGTGACACTGCCCTACTCACTCCGTATAAGATACCATTACACTTGTTAGTGTACCTCCACATGGTGACACTGCACAACTCACACTGAATAAGATACCACTACACCTCCTAGTGTTTCTCCACATTGTGCAACTGCACTACTCACGTTGTATAAGATACCACAACACTTCATAGTGTTGCTCCACATTGTGACACTGCACTACTCACACTGTATAAGATATTACTAAACTTCCCAATGTTGCTCCATATTGTGACACTGCGCTACTCACACTGTATAAATTACCATTACACTTCCTAGTGCTGCTCCACATTGTGACACTGTAATACTCACACTTTATAAGATACCAGTACACTTCCTATTGTTTCTCCACATTGTGACGCTGCACTACTCACGCAGTATAAGATACCACTACCCTTCCTAGTGTTGCTCCACATTGAGACACCGCACTACTCACATTGTATAAGATACCACTACACTTCCTAATGTTGCTACCTATAGTGAGACTGCGCTACTCACACTGTATAAGATACCACTACACTTCCAAGTGTTGCTCCACACTGTGACACTGCACTCTTCACAATGTATAAGATAACACTACACTTCCTAGTGTTGCTCCATATTGTGTCACTGTAATACTCACACTGTATAAGATACCAGTACACTTCTTAGTGTTTCTCCACATTGTGACACTGCTCTACTCACACTGTATAAGATACCGCTACACTTCCTAGTGTTGCTCCACATTGTGACCCCACACAACTCACACTGTATATGATAACACTACACTTCCTAGTGTTGCTCCACATTATGACTCTGCACCACTCACACTGAATAAGATACCACTACACTTCCTAGTGTTCCTCCACACTGTGACACTACTCACACTGTATAAGATGCCATTAAACTTCCTAGTGTTGCTCCACACTCTGACACTGCCCTACTCACAATGTATAAGATACCAATAAACTTCCTAGGATTGCTCCACATTGTGACACTCTACTACTCACACTGTATAAGATAACACTACACTTCCTAGTGTTGCTTCACATTGTGTCACTGCACTGCTCACACTGTATAGGATACCACTACACTTCCTGATGTTGCTCCACATTGTGACACTGTACTACTCACACTGTATAAGATACAACTACACATCCTAGCGTTGCTCCACATTGTGACACTGTACTACTCACACTGTATAAGATAACACAACACTTCCTAGTGTTGATTCACATTGTGACACTGCACTACTCACACTGTATAAGATACCACTATACTTCCGTGTGTTGCTCCACACTGTGACACTGCCCTACTCACACTGTATAAGATACCACTACACTTCCTAATCTTGCTCACACTATATAAGTTACCACTACACTTCCTAGTGTTGCTTCACATTGTGACACTGTACTTCTCACACTGTTTAAGATACCAATACACTTTCTAGTGTTGCTCCACATTGTGACACTGCATTACCCACAATGTATAAAACACCACTACACTTCCCAGTGTTGCTTCACATTGTGACACTGCACTACTCTCACTCTATAAGATACCACTACACTTCCTAGTGTTGCTCCACATTGTGACACTGCACTACTCACACTCTATAAGATACCATTACACTTCCTAGTGTTGCTCCATTATGTGACTCGGTACTTCTCACACTGTATAATATACCACTACACTTCCCAGTGTTGCTCCACATTGTGACACTGCACTACTCACACTGTATTAGATAACACTACACTTCCTAGTGTTGCCCCACATTGTGACACTGCCCTACTCATTCTGTATAAGATACCATTACACTTGTTAGTGTACCTCCACATGGTGACACTGCACAACTCACACTGTATAAGATACCACTACACCACCTAGTGTTTCTCCACATTGTGCAACTGCACTACTCACGTTGTATAAGATACCACAACACTTCATAGTGTTGCTCCACATTGTGACACTGCACTACTCACACCGTATAAGATATTACTAAACTTCCCAAAGTTGCTCCATATTGTGACACTGCGATACTCACACTGTATAAATTACCATTACAATTCCTAGTGCTGCTCCACATTGTGACACTGTAATACTCACACTTTATAAGATACCAGTACACTTCCTATTGTTTCTCCACATTGTGACGCTGCACTACTCACGCAGTATAAGATACCACTACCCTTCCTAGTGTTGCTCCACATTGAGACACCGCACTACTCACATTGTATAAGATACCACTACACTTCCTAATGTTGCTACCTATAGTGAGACTGCGCTACTCACACTGTATAAGATACCACTACACTTCCAAGTGTTGCTCCACACTGTGACACTGCACTCTTCACACTGTATAAGATATCACTACACTTCCTAGTGTTGCTCCATATTGTGACACTGTACTACTCACACTGTATAAGATACAACTACACTTCCTAGCGTTGCTCTTATTGTGACACTGTACTACTCACACTGTTTAGGATAACACTACACATCCTAGGGTTGCTCCACATTGTGACACTGTACTACTCACAATGTATAAGATAACACTATACTTCCTATTGATGCTTCACATTGTGACACTGCACTCTTCACACGGTATAAGATAACACTACACTTCCTAGTGTCGCTTCACATTGTGACACTGCACTACTCAGACTGTATAAGATACCACTACACTTCCTAGTGTTGCTCCACACTGTGACACTGCCCTACTCACACTGTATAGGATACCACTACACTTCCTAGTGTTGCACCACATTGTGACACTGTACTACTCACACTGTATAAGATACCACTACACTTCCTAGTCTTACTCACACTTTATAAGATACCACTACTCTTCCTAATGTTGCTCCACATTGTGACACTGTACTTCACACACTGTTTAAGATAAAATTTCACTTTCTAGTGTTGCTCCACATTGTGATACTGCTTTACTCACAATGTATAAGACACCACTACACTTCCTAGTGTTGGTTCACTTTGTGACACTGCACTACTCACACTGTATAAGATACCACTACACTTCCTAGTGTTGCTGCACATTATGACACTGCACTACTCACACTGTATAAGATACCACTACACTTCCTAGTGTTGCTCCACATTGTGACACTGCACTATTCACACTGTATATGATAACATTATACTTCTTAGTTTTGCTCCACATGGTGACACTGCACTACTCACACTGTATAAGATACCACTACACATCCAATGTTGTTCCACATTGTGACACTGTACTACTCACGTTGTATAAAATACCACTACACTTCCTAGTGTCCCTCCACAATGTGACACAGCACTACTCACACTGTATAAGATACCACTACACTAACTAGTGTTTCTGCACATTGTGACACTGCACTACTCACGTTGTATAAGTTACCACTGCACTTCCTAATGTTGCTCCACATTGTGACACTGCACTACTCACACTGTATAAGATAACACTACACTTCCTAGTGATGCTCCACATTGTGACACTGCGCTACTCACACTGTATAAATTACCATTACACTTCCTATTGTTGCTCCACATTGTGTCACTGTAATACTCACACTGTATAAGATACCAGTACACTTCTTAGTGTTTCTCCACATTGTGACACTGCTCTACTCACACTGTATAAGATACAGTTACATTTCCTAGTGTTGCTCCACATTGTGACCCCACACTACTCACACTGTATATGATAACACTACACTTCCTAGTGTTGCTCCACATTATGACTCTGCACTACTCACACTGTATAAGATTCCACTACACTTCCTAGTGTTCCTCCACACTGTGACACTACTCACACTGTATAAGATACCATTAAACTTCCTAGTGTTGCTCCACACTGTGACACTGCACTACTCACAATGTATAAAATACCAATAAACTTCCTAGGATTGCTCCACATTGTGACACTGTACTACTCACACTGTATAAGATAACACTAGACTTCCTAGTGTTGCTCCACATTGTGACACTGTACTACTCACACTGTATAAGATAAACTACACTTCCTAGCGTTGCTCCACATTGTGACACTGTACTACTCACACTTTATAAGATAACACAACACTTCCTAGTGTTGATTCACTATGTGACACTGCACTACTCACACTGTATAAGATACCACTACACTTCCGAGTGTTGCTCCACACTGTGACACTGCCCTACTCACACTGTATAAGATACCACTACACTTCCTAATCTTGCTCACACTATACAAGTTACCACTACACTTCCTAGTGTTGCTCCACATTGTGACACTGTACTTCTCACACTGTTTAAGATACCAATACACTTTCTAGTGTTGCTCCACATTGTGACACTGCACTACTCACACTCTATAAGATAGCATTACACTTCCTAGTGTTGCTCCATTATGAGACTCGGTACTACTCACACTGTATAAGATAACACTACACTTCCTAGTTTTGCTCCACAATGTGACACTGTACTTCTCACACTGTTTAAGATACCACTACACTTCCTAGTGTTGCTCCACGTTTTGACTCGGTACTACTCACACTGTATAAGATACCACTACACTTCCTAGTGTTCCTCATTGTGACACTGCTCATCTCACACTGTATAAGATAACATTACACCTCCTAGTGTTGCTCCACATTGTGAAACTGCGCTACTCACACTGTATAAGACACCACTACACTTCCCAGTGTTGCTTCACATTGTGACACGGCACTACTCTCACTGTATAAGATACCACTACACTTCCTAGTGTTGCTCCACATTGTGACACTGCACTACTCACACTCTATAAGATAGCATTACACTTCCTAGTGTTGCTCCATTATGAGACTCGGTACTACTCACACTGTATAAGATAACACTACACTTCCTAGTTTTGCTCCACAATGTGACACTGTACTTCTCACACTGTTTAAGATACCAATACACTTTCTAGTATTGCTCCACATTGTGACACTGCATTACCCACAATGTATAAGACACCACTACACTTCCCAGTGTTGCTTCACATTGTGACACTGCACTACTCACACTGTATAAGATACCACTACACTTCCTAGTATTGCTCCACATAGTGACACTGCGATAATCACACTGTATAAGATACCACTACACTTCCTAATGTTGCTCCAAATTGTGAAACTGCACTACTCACACTGTATAAGATACCATTACACTTCCTAGTGTTGCTCCACATTGTGACACTGTAATACTCACACTGTATATGATACCAGTGCACTTCCTATTGTTTCTCCACATTGTGACACTGCACTACTCACGCTGTATAAGATACCACTACACTTCCTAGTGTTGCTCCACATTGTGACACTGCACTTATCACACTGTATAAGATAACACTACAATTCCTATTGTTGCTCTGCATTAAGACACTGCGCTACTCACACTGTATAAGATAACACTACACTTCCTAGTGTTGCTCCACATTGTGACGCTGCACTACTCACACTGTATAAGATACCACTACACTTCCTAGTGTTGCTCCACGTTTTGACTCGGTACTACTCACACTGTATAAGATACCACTACACTTCCTAGTGTTCCTCATTGTGACACTGCTCATCTCACACTGTATAAGATAACATTACACCTCCTAGTGTTGCTCCACATTGTGAAACTGCGCTACTCACACTGTATAAGATAACACTACACTTCCTTGTGTTGCTCCACATTGTGACACTGTTCTACTCACACTGTATTAGATAACACTACACTTCCTAGTGTTGCCCTACATTGTGACACTGCCCTACTCACTCTGTATAAGATACCATTACACTTCCTAGTGTTGCTCCATATTGTGATACTGCACTACTCACACTGTATAAGATAACACTAAACTTCCCAGTGTTGCTCCACATTGTGACACTGTGCTACTCACACTGTATAAAATACCACTACACTTCCCAGTGTTGCTCCAAATTGTGACTCTGCACTACTCACACTGCATAAGGTACCACTACACAACCTAGTGTTTCTCCACATTGTGCAACTGCACTACTCACGTTGTATAAGATACCACAACACTTCCTAGTGTTGATCCACATTGTGACACTCCACTACTCACACTGTATAAGATAACACTAAACTTCCCAGTGTTGCTCCACATTGTGACACTGTGCTACTCACACTGTATAAATTACCATTACACTTCCTAGTGCTGCTCCACATTGTGACACTGTAATACTCACACTGTATAAGAGTGCGGTACACTTCCTATTGTTTCTCCACATTGTGACGCTGCACTACTCACGCAGTATAAGATACCACTACACTTCCTAGTGTTGCTCCATATAGTGACACTGCGCTACTCACAATGTAAAAGATACCACTACAACTCCTATTGTTGCTCTACATTGTGACACTGCACTACTCAAACTGTATAAGGTACCACTACACATTCTAGTGTTGTTCCACATTTTGACACTGTACTACTCACATTTTATAAAATAACACTACACTTCCTAGTGTCGCTCCACATTGTGACACTGCACTACTCACACTGTATATGATATTGTTACACTTCCTAGTGTTGCTCCACACTGTGACACTGAACTACTCACACTGTATGAGATACCACTACAATTCTTAGTGTTGCTCCACATTGTGAATCTGCACTACTCACACTGTATAAGATACCACTACACATCCTAGTGTTTATCCACACTGTGACTCTGCCCTACTCACACTGCGTAAATTACCACTACACATCCTAATGTTGCTCCACATTGTGACTCCGCACTACTCTCACTGTATAAGATACCACTACACTACCTAGTGTTTCTCCGCAGTGTGCAACTGCACTACTCACGTTGTACAAGATACCACTACACTTCTTAGTGTTGCACCATATTGTGACACTGCACTACTCACACTGTATAAGATAACACTACACTTCCTAGTGTTGCTTCACATTGTGACACTGCACTGCTCACACTGTATAGGATACCACTACACTTCCTGATGTTGCTCCACATTGTGACACTGTACTACTCACACTGTATAAGATACAACTACACATCCTAGCGTTGCTCCACATTGTGACACTGTACTACTCACACTGTATAAGATAACACAACACTTCCTAGTGTTGATTCACATTGTGACACTGCACTACTCACACTGTATAAGATACCACTACACTTCCTAGTGTTCCTCCACACTGTGACACTACTCACACTGTATAAGATACCATTAAACTTCCTAGTGTTGCTCCACACTGTGACACTGCCCTACTCACAATGTATAAGATACCAATAAACTTCCTAGGATTGCTCCACACTGTGACACTGCCCTACTCACACTGTATAAGATACCACTACACTTCCTAATCTTGCTCACACTATATAAATTACCACTACACTTCCTAGTGTTGCTTCACATTGTGACACTGTACTTCTCACACTGTTTAAGATACCAATACACTTTCTAGTGTTGCTCCACATTGTGACACTGCATTACCCACAATGTATAAGACACCACTACACTTCCCAGTGTTGCTTCACATTGTGACACTGCACTACTCTCACTCTATAAGATACCACTACACTTCCTAGTGTTGCTCCACATTGTGACACTGCACTACTCACACTCTATAAGATACCATTACACTTCCTAGTGTTGCTCCATTATGTGACTCAGTACTTCTCACACTGTATAATATACCACTACACTTCCCAGTGTTGCTCCACAGTGTGACACTGCACTACTCACACTGTATTAGATAACACTACACTTCCTAGTGTTGCCCCACATTGTGACACTGCCCTACTCATTCTGTATAAGATACCATTACACTTGTTAGTGTACCTCCACATGGTGACACTGCACAACTCACACTGTATAAGATACCACTACACCTCCTAGTGTTTCTCCACATTGTGCAACTGCACTACTCACGTTGTATAAGATACCACAACACTTCATAGTGTTGCTCCACATTGTGACACTGCACTACTCACACTGTATAAGATATTACTAAACTTCCCAATGTTGCTCCATATTGTGACACTGGGCTACTCACACTGTATAAATTACCATTACACTTCCTAGTGCTGCTCCACATTGTGACACTGTAATACTCACACTTTATAAGATACCAGTACACTTCCTATTGTTTCTCCACATTGTGACGCTGCACTACTCACGCAGTATAAGATACCACTACCCTTCCTAGTGTTGTTCCACATTGAGACACCGCACTACTCACATTGTATAAGATACCACTACACTTCCTAATGTTGCTACCTATAGTGAGACTGCGCTACTCACACTGTATAAGATACCACTACACTTCCAAATGTTGCTCCACACTGTGACACTGCACTCTTCACACTGTATAAGATATCACTACACTTCCTAGTGTTGCTCCATATTGTGACACTGTACTACTCACACTGTATAAGATACAACTACACTTCCTAGCGTTGCTCTTATTGTGACACTGTACTACTCACACTGTTTAGGATAACACTACACATCCTAGGGTTGCTCCACATTGTGACACTGTACTACTCACAATGTATAAGATAACACTATACTTCCTATTGATGCTTCACATTGTGACACTGCACTCTTCACACGGTATAAGATAACACTACACTTCCTAGTGTTGCTTCACATTGTGACACTGCACTACTCAGACTGTATAAGATACCACTACACTTCCTAGTGTTGCTCCACACTGTGACACTGCCCTACTCACACTGTATAGGATACCACTACACATCCTAGGGTTGCACCACATTGTGACACTGTACTACTCACACTGTATAAGATACCACTACACTTCCTAGTCTTACTCACACTTTATAAGATACCACTACTCTTCCTAATGTTGCTCCACATTGTGACACTGTACTTCGCACACTGTTTAAGATAAAATTTCACTTTCTAGTGTTGCTCCACATTGTGATACTGCACTACTCACAATGTATAAGACACCACTACACTTCCTAGTGTTGCTTCACTTTGTGACACGGCACTACTCACACTGTATAAGATACCACTACACTTCCTAGTGTTGCTGCACATTATGACACTGCACTACTCACACTGTATAAGATACCACTACACTTCCTAGTGTTGCTCCACATTGTGACACTGCACTATTCACACTGTATATGATAACATTATACTTCTTAGTGTTGCTCCACATGGTGACACTGCACTACTCACACTGTATAAGATACCACTACACATCCAATGTTGTTCCACATTGTGACACTGTACTACTCACGTTGTATAAAATACCACTACACTTCCTAGTGTCCCTCCACAATGTGACACAGCACTACTCACACTGTATAAGATACCACTACACTAACTAGTGTTTCTGCACATTGTGACACTGCACTACTCACGTTGTATAAGTTACCACTACACTTCCTAATGTTGCTCCACATTGTGACACTGCACTACTCACACTGTATAAGATAACACTACACTTCCTAGTGTTGCTCCACATTGTGACACTGCGCTACTCAAACTGTATAAATTACCATTACACTTCCTATTGTTGCTCCACATTGTGTCACTGTAATACTCACACTGTATAAGATACCAGTACACTTCTTAGTGTTTCTCCACATTGTGACACTGCTCTACTCACACTGAATAAGATACAGCTACATTTCCTAGTGTTGCTCCACATTGTGACCCCACACTACTCACACTGTATATGATAACACTACACTTCCTAGTGTTGCTCCACATTATGACTCTGCACTACTCACACTGTATAAGATACCACTACACTTCTAGTGTTCCTCCACACTGTGACACTACTCACACTGTATAAGATACCATTAAACTTCCTAGTGTTGCTCCACACTGTGACACTGCCCTAATCACAATGTATAAAATACCAATAAACTTCCTAGGATTGCTCCACATTGTGACACTGTACTACTCACACTGTATAAGATAACACTAGACTTCCTAGTGTTGCTCCACATTGTGACACTGTACTACTCACACTGTATAAGATAAACTACACTTCCTAGCGTTGCTCCACATTGTGACACTGTTCTACTCACACTTTATAAGATAACACAACACTTCCTAGTGTTGATTCACATTGTGACACTGCCCTACTCACACTGTATAAGATACCACTACACTTCCGAGTGTTGCTCCACACTGTGACACTGCCCTACTCACACTGTATAAGATACCACTACACTTCCTAATCTTACTCACACTATATAAGTTACCACTACACATCCTAGTGTTGCTCCACATTGTGACACTGTACTTCTCACACTGTTTAAGATACCAATACACTTTCTAGTGTTGCTCCACATTGTGACACTGCATTACCCACAACGTATAAGACACCACTACACTTCCCAGTGTTGCTTCACATTGTGACACGGCACTACTCTCACTGTATAAGATACCACCACACTTCCTAGTGTTGCTCCACATTGTGACACCGCACTACTCACACTGTATATGATACCACTACACTTCCTAATGTTGCTACCTATCGTGACACTGCGCTACTCACACTGTATTAGATACCACTACACTTCCATGTGTTGCTCCACACTGTGACACTGCCCTACTCACACTTTATAAGATACAACTACACATCCTAGTGTTGCTCCACATTGTGACATCGCACAACTCACACTGTATATTATAACACTACACTTCCTAGCGTTGCTCCACATTATGGCTCTGCACTACTCACAATGTATAAGATAGCACTACACTTCCTAGTGTTCCTCCACACTGTGACACTACTCACACTGTATAAGATATCATTACACTTCCTAGTGTTGCTCCACATTGAGACACCGCACTACTCACATTGTATAAGATACCACTACACTTCCTAATGTTGCTACCTATAGTGACACTGCGCTACTCACTCTGTATAATATACCCCTACACTTCCAAGTGTAGCTCCACACTGTGACACTGTACTCTTCACACTGTATAAGATAACACTACACTTCCTAGTGTTGCTCCATATTGTGACACTGTACTACTCACACTGTATAAGATACAACTACACTTCCTAGCGTTGCTCCATATTGTGACACTGTACTACTCACACTGTTTAAGATAACACTACACATTCTAGGGTTGCTCCACATTGTGACACTGTACTTCTCACACTGTATAAGATCACACTATACTTCCTATTGTTGCTTCACATTGTGACACTGTACTTTTCACACTGTATAAGACAACACTACACTTCCTTGTGTTGCTTCACATTGTGACACTGCACTACTCAGACTGTATAGGACACCACTACACTTCCTAGGGTTGCACCATATTGTGACACTGTACTACTCACACTGTATAAGATACCACTACACTTCCTAGTCTTACTCACACTTTATAAGATACCAGTATTCTTCCTAATGTTGCTCCACATTGTGACACTGAACTTCGCACACTGTTTAAGTTATAATTTCACTTTTTGGTGTTGCTCCACATTGTGATACTGCACTACTCACAATGTATAAGACACCACTACACTTCCTAGTGTTGCTTCACTTTGTGACACTTCACTACTCACACTGTATAAGATAACACTACACTTCCTAGTGTTGCTCCACATTATGACACTGCACTACTCACACTGTATAAGATACCCCTACACTTCCTACTGTTGCTCCACATTGTGACACTGCATTATTCACACTGTATAAGATAACATTATACTTCCTAGTGTTGCTCCACATGGTGACACTGCACTACTCACACTGTATAAGATACCACTACACATCCTAGTGTTGTTCCACATTGTGACACTGTACTACTCACGTTGTATAAAATACCGCTACACTTCCTAGTGTCCCTCCACAATGTGACACAGCACTACTCACACTGTATAAGATACCACTACATTACCTAGTGTTTCTCCACATGGTGACACTGCACTACTCACGTTGTATAAGTTACCACTACACTTCCTAATGTTGCTCCACATTGTGACACTGCACTACTCACACTGTATAAGATAACACTACACTTCCTAGTGTTGCTCCACATTGTGACACTGCGCTACTCACACTGTATAAATTACCATTACTTTTCCTATTGTTGCTCCACATTGTGTCACTGTAATACTCACTCTGTATAAGATACCAGTACACTTCTTAGTGTTTCTCCACATTGTGACACTGCTCTACTCACACTGTATAAGATACCGCTACACTTCCTAGTGTTGCTCCACATTGTGACCCCACACTACTCACACTGTATATGATAACACTACACTTCCTAGTGTTGCTCCTCATTATGACTCTGCACTACTTACACTGTATAAGATACCACTACACTTCCTAGTGTTCCTCCACACTGTGACACTACTCACACTGTATAAGATACCATTAAACTTCCTAGTGTTGCTCCATACTGTGACACTGCCCTACTCACAATGTATAAGATACCAATAAACTTCCTAGGATTGCTCCACATTGTGACACTGTACTACTCACACTGTATACGATAACACTACACTTCCTAGTGTTGCTTCACATTGTGACACTGCACTGCTCACACTGTATAGGATACCACTACACTTCCTGATGTTGCTCCACATTGTGACACTGTACTACTCACACTGTATAAGATACAACTACACTTCCTAGCGTTGCTCCACATTGTGACACTGTACTACTCACACTGTATAAGATAACACAACACTTCATAGTGTTGATTCACATTGTGACACTGCACTACTCACACTGTATAAGATACCACTATACTTCCGTGTGTTGCTCCACACTGTGACACTGCCCTACTCACACTGTATAAGATACCACTACACTTCCTAATCTTGCTCACACTATATAAGTTACCACTACACTTCCTAGTGTTGCTTCATATTGTGACACTGTACTTCTCACACTGTTTAAGATACCAATACACTTTCTAGTGTTGCACCACATTGTGACACTGCATTACCCACAATGTATAAGACACCACTACACTTCCCAGTGTTGCTTCACATTGTGACACTGCACTACTCTCACTCTATAAGATACCACTACACTTCCTAGTGTTGCTCCAATTGTGACACTGCACTACTCACACTCTATAAGATACCATTACACTTCCTAGTGTTGCTCCATTATGTGACTCGGTACTTCTCACACTGTATAATATACCACTACACTTCCCAGTGTTGCTCCACATTGTGACACTGCACTACTCACACTGTATTAGATAACACTACACTTCCTAGTGTTGCCCCACATTGTGACACTGCCCTACTCACTCCGTATAAGATACCATTACACTTGTTAGTGTACCTCCACATGGTGACACTGCACAACTCACACTGAATAAGATACCACTACACCTCCTAGTGTTTCTCCACATTGTGCAACTGCACTACTCACGTTGTATAAGATACCACAACACTTCATAGTGTTGCTCCACATTGTGACACTGCACTACTCACACTGTATAAGATATTACTAAACTTCCCAATGTTGCTCCATATTGTGACACTGCGCTACTCACACTGTATAAATTACCATTACACTTCCTAGTGCTGCTCCACATTGTGACACTGTAATACTCACACTTTATAAGATACCAGTACACTTCCTATTGTTTCTCCACATTGTGACGCTGCACTACTCACGCAGTATAAGATACCACTACCCTTCCTAGTGTTGCTCCACATTGAGACACCGCACTACTCACATTGTATAAGATACCACTACACTTCCTAATGTTGCTACCTATAGTGAGACTGCGCTACTCACACTGTATAAGATACCACTACACTTCCAAGTGTTGCTCCACACTGTGACACTGCACTCTTCACAATGTATAAGATAACACTACACTTCCTAGTGTTGCTCCATATTGTGTCACTGTAATACTCACACTGTATAAGATACCAGTACACTTCTTAGTGTTTCTCCACATTGTGACACTGCTCTACTCACACTGTATAAGATACCGCTACACTTCCTAGTGTTGCTCCACATTGTGACCCCACACAACTCACACTGTATATGATAACACTACACTTCCTAGTGTTGCTCCACATTATGACTCTGCACCACTCACACTGAATAAGATACCACTACACTTCCTAGTGTTCCTCCACACTGTGACACTACTCACACTGTATAAGATGCCATTAAACTTCCTAGTGTTGCTCCACACTCTGACACTGCCCTACTCACAATGTATAAGATACCAATAAACTTCCTAGGATTGCTCCACATTGTGACACTCTACTACTCACACTGTATAAGATAACACTACACTTCCTAGTGTTGCTTCACATTGTGTCACTGCACTGCTCACACTGTATAGGATACCACTACACTTCCTGATGTTGCTCCACATTGTGACACTGTACTACTCACACTGTATAAGATACAACTACACATCCTAGCGTTGCTCCACATTGTGACACTGTACTACTCACACTGTATAAGATAACACAACACTTCCTAGTGTTGATTCACATTGTGACACTGCACTACTCACACTGTATAAGATACCACTATACTTCCGTGTGTTGCTCCACACTGTGACACTGCCCTACTCACACTGTATAAGATACCACTACACTTCCTAATCTTGCTCACACTATATAAGTTACCACTACACTTCCTAGTGTTGCTTCACATTGTGACACTGTACTTCTCACACTGTTTAAGATACCAATACACTTTCTAGTGTTGCTCCACATTGTGACACTGCATTACCCACAATGTATAAAACACCACTACACTTCCCAGTGTTGCTTCACATTGTGACACTGCACTACTCTCACTCTATAAGATACCACTACACTTCCTAGTGTTGCTCCACATTGTGACACTGCACTACTCACACTCTATAAGATACCATTACACTTCCTAGTGTTGCTCCATTATGTGACTCGGTACTTCTCACACTGTATAATATACCACTACACTTCCCAGTGTTGCTCCACATTGTGACACTGCACTACTCACACTGTATTAGATAACACTACACTTCCTAGTGTTGCCCCACATTGTGACACTGCCCTACTCATTCTGTATAAGATACCATTACACTTGTTAGTGTACCTCCACATGGTGACACTGCACAACTCACACTGTATAAGATACCACTACACCACCTAGTGTTTCTCCACATTGTGCAACTGCACTACTCACGTTGTATAAGATACCACAACACTTCATAGTGTTGCTCCACATTGTGACACTGCACTACTCACACCGTATAAGATATTACTAAACTTCCCAAAGTTGCTCCATATTGTGACACTGCGATACTCACACTGTATAAATTACCATTACAATTCCTAGTGCTGCTCCACATTGTGACACTGTAATACTCACACTTTATAAGATACCAGTACACTTCCTATTGTTTCTCCACATTGTGACGCTGCACTACTCACGCAGTATAAGATACCACTACCCTTCCTAGTGTTGCTCCACATTGAGACACCGCACTACTCACATTGTATAAGATACCACTACACTTCCTAATGTTGCTACCTATAGTGAGACTGCGCTACTCACACTGTATAAGATACCACTACACTTCCAAGTGTTGCTCCACACTGTGACACTGCACTCTTCACACTGTATAAGATATCACTACACTTCCTAGTGTTGCTCCATATTGTGACACTGTACTACTCACACTGTATAAGATACAACTACACTTCCTAGCGTTGCTCTTATTGTGACACTGTACTACTCACACTGTTTAGGATAACACTACACATCCTAGGGTTGCTCCACATTGTGACACTGTACTACTCACAATGTATAAGATAACACTATACTTCCTATTGATGCTTCACATTGTGACACTGCACTCTTCACACGGTATAAGATAACACTACACTTCCTAGTGTCGCTTCACATTGTGACACTGCACTACTCAGACTGTATAAGATACCACTACACTTCCTAGTGTTGCTCCACACTGTGACACTGCCCTACTCACACTGTATAGGATACCACTACACTTCCTAGTGTTGCACCACATTGTGACACTGTACTACTCACACTGTATAAGATACCACTACACTTCCTAGTCTTACTCACACTTTATAAGATACCACTACTCTTCCTAATGTTGCTCCACATTGTGACACTGTACTTCACACACTGTTTAAGATAAAATTTCACTTTCTAGTGTTGCTCCACATTGTGATACTGCTTTACTCACAATGTATAAGACACCACTACACTTCCTAGTGTTGCTTCACTTTGTGACACTGCACTACTCACACTGTATAAGATACCACTACACTTCCTAGTGTTGCTGCACATTATGACACTGCACTACTCACACTGTATAAGATACCACTACACTTCCTAGTGTTGCTCCACATTGTGACACTGCACTATTCACACTGTATATGATAACATTATACTTCTTAGTTTTGCTCCACATGGTGACACTGCACTACTCACACTGTATAAGATACCACTACACATCCAATGTTGTTCCACATTGTGACACTGTACTACTCACGTTGTATAAAATACCACTACACTTCCTAGTGTCCCTCCACAATGTGACACAGCACTACTCACACTGTATAAGATACCACTACACTAACTAGTGTTTCTGCACATTGTGACACTGCACTACTCACGTTGTATAAGTTACCACTGCACTTCCTAATGTTGCTCCACATTGTGACACTGCACTACTCACACTGTATAAGATAACACTACACTTCCTAGTGATGCTCCACATTGTGACACTGCGCTACTCACACTGTATAAATTACCATTACACTTCCTATTGTTGCTCCACATTGTGTCACTGTAATACTCACACTGTATAAGATACCAGTACACTTCTTAGTGTTTCTCCACATTGTGACACTGCTCTACTCACACTGTATAAGATACAGTTACATTTCCTAGTGTTGCTCCACATTGTGACCCCACACTACTCACACTGTATATGATAACACTACACTTCCTAGTGTTGCTCCACATTATGACTCTGCACTACTCACACTGTATAAGATTCCACTACACTTCCTAGTGTTCCTCCACACTGTGACACTACTCACACTGTATAAGATACCATTAAACTTCCTAGTGTTGCTCCACACTGTGACACTGCACTACTAACAATGTATAAAATACCAATAAACTTCCTAGGATTGCTCCACATTGTGACACTGTACTACTCACACTGTATAAGATAACACTAGACTTCCTAGTGTTGCTCCACATTGTGACACTGTACTACTCACACTGTATAAGATAAACTACACTTCCTAGCGTTGCTCCACATTGTGACACTGTACTACTCACACTTTATAAGATAACACAACACTTCCTAGTGTTGATTCACTATGTGACACTGCACTACTCACACTGTATAAGATACCACTACACTTCCGAGTGTTGCTCCACACTGTGACACTGCCCTACTCACACTGTATAAGATACCACTACACTTCCTAATCTTGCTCACACTATACAAGTTACCACTACACTTCCTAGTGTTGCTCCACATTGTGACACTGTACTTCTCACACTGTTTAAGATACCAATACACTTTCTAGTGTTGCTCCACATTGTGACACTGCACTACTCACACTCTATAAGATAGCATTACAGTTCCTAGTGTTGCTCCATTATGAGACTCGGTACTACTCACACTGTATAAGATAACACTACACTTCCTAGTTTTGCTCCACAATGTGACACTGTACTTCTCACACTGTTTAAGATACCACTACACTTCCTAGTGTTGCTCCACGTTTTGACTCGGTACTACTCACACTGTATAAGATACCACTACACTTCCTAGTGTTCCTCATTGTGACACTGCTCATCTCACACTGTATAAGATAACATTACACCTCCTAGTGTTGCTCCACATTGTGAAACTGCGCTACTCACACTGTATAAGACACCACTACACTTCCCAGTGTTGCTTCACATTGTGACACGGCACTACTCTCACTGTATAAGATACCACTACACTTCCTAGTGTTGCTCCACATTGTGACACTGCACTACTCACACTCTATAAGATAGCATTACACTTCCTAGTGTTGCTCCATTATGAGACTCGGTACTACTCACACTGTATAAGATAACACTACACTTCCTAGTTTTGCTCCACAATGTGACACTGTACTTCTCACACTGTTTAAGATACCAATACACTTTCTAGTATTGCTCCACATTGTGACACTGCATTACCCACAATGTATAAGACACCACTACACTTCCCAGTGTTGCTTCACATTGTGACACTGCACTACTCACACTGTATAAGATACCACTACACTTCCTAGTATTGCTCCACATAGTGACACTGCGATAATCACACTGTATAAGATACCACTACACTTCCTAATGTTGCTCCAAATTGTGAAACTGCACTACTCACACTGTATAAGATACCATTACACTTCCTAGTGTTGCTCCACATTGTGACACTGTAATACTCACACTGTATATGATACCAGTGCACTTCCTATTGTTTCTCCACATTGTGACACTGCACTACTCACGCTGTATAAGATACCACTACACTTCCTAGTGTTGCTCCACATTGTGACACTGCACTTATCACACTGTATAAGATAACACTACAATTCCTATTGTTGCTCTGCATTAAGACACTGCGCTACTCACACTGTATAAGATAACACTACACTTCCTAGTGTTGCTCCACATTGTGACGCTGCACTACTCACACTGTATAAGATACCACTACACTTCCTAGTGTTGCTCCACGTTTTGACTCGGTACTACTCACACTGTATAAGATACCACTACACTTCCTAGTGTTCCTCATTGTGACACTGCTCATCTCACACTGTATAAGATAACATTACACCTCCTAGTGTTGCTCCACATTGTGAAACTGCGCTACTCACACTGTATAAGATAACACTACACTTCCTTGTGTTGCTCCACATTGTGACACTGTTCTACTCACACTGTATTAGATAACACTACACTTCCTAGTGTTGCCCTACATTGTGACACTGCCCTACTCACTCTGTATAAGATACCATTACACTTCCTAGTGTTGCTCCATATTGTGATACTGCACTACTCACACTGTATAAGATAACACTAAACTTCCCAGTGTTGCTCCACATTGTGACACTGTGCTACTCACACTGTATAAAATACCACTACACTTCCCAGTGTTGCTCCAAATTGTGACTCTGCACTACTCACACTGCATAAGGTACCACTACACAACCTAGTGTTTCTCCACATTGTGCAACTGCACTACTCACGTTGTATAAGATACCACAACACTTCCTAGTGTTGATCCACATTGTGACACTCCACTACTCACACTGTATAAGATAACACTAAACTTCCCAGTGTTGCTCCACATTGTGACACTGTGCTACTCACACTGTATAAATTACCATTACACTTCCTAGTGCTGCTCCACATTGTGACACTGTAATACTCACACTGTATAAGAGTGCGGTACACTTCCTATTGTTTCTCCACATTGTGACGCTGCACTACTCACGCAGTATAAGATACCACTACACTTCCTAGTGTTGCTCCATATAGTGACACTGCGCTACTCACAATGTAAAAGATACCACTACAACTCCTATTGTTGCTCTACATTGTGACACTGCACTACTCAAACTGTATAAGGTACCACTACACATTCTAGTGTTGTTCCACATTTTGACACTGTACTACTCACATTTTATAAAATAACACTACACTTCCTAGTGTCGCTCCACATTGTGACACTGCACTACTCACACTGTATATGATATCGTTACACTTCCTAGTGTTGCTCCACACTGTGACACTGAACTACTCACACTGTATGAGATACCACTACAATTCTTAGTGTTGCTCCACATTGTGAATCTGCACTACTCACACTGTATAAGATACCACTACACATCCTAGTGTTTATCCACACTGTGACTCTGCCCTACTCACACTGCGTAAATTACCACTACACATCCTAATGTTGCTCCACATTGTGACTCCGCACTACTCTCACTGTATAAGATACCACTACACTACCTAGTGTTTCTCCGCAGTGTGCAACTGCACTACTCACGTTGTACAAGATACCACTACACTTCTTAGTGTTGCACCATATTGTGACACTGCACTACTCACACTGTATAAGATAACACTACACTTCCTAGTGTTGCTTCACATTGTGACACTGCACTGCTCACACTGTATAGGATACCACTACACTTCCTGATGTTGCTCCACATTGTGACACTGTACTACTCACACTGTATAAGATACAACTACACATCCTAGCGTTGCTCCACATTGTGACACTGTACTACTCACACTGTATAAGATAACACAACACTTCCTAGTGTTGATTCACATTGTGACACTGCACTACTCACACTGTATAAGATACCACTACACTTCCTAGTGTTCCTCCACACTGTGACACTACTCACACTGTATAAGATACCATTAAACTTCCTAGTGTTGCTCCACACTGTGACACTGCCCTACTCACAATGTATAAGATACCAATAAACTTCCTAGGATTGCTCCACACTGTGACACTGCCCTACTCACACTGTATAAGATACCACTACACTTCCTAATCTTGCTCACACTATATAAATTACCACTACACTTCCTAGTGTTGCTTCACATTGTGACACTGTACTTCTCACACTGTTTAAGATACCAATACACTTTCTAGTGTTGCTCCACATTGTGACACTGCATTACCCACAATGTATAAGACACCACTACACTTCCCAGTGTTGCTTCACATTGTGACACTGCACTACTCTCACTCTATAAGATACCACTACACTTCCTAGTGTTGCTCCACATTGTGACACTGCACTACTCACACTCTATAAGATACCATTACACTTCCTAGTGTTGCTCCATTATGTGACTCAGTACTTCTCACACTGTATAATATACCACTACACTTCCCAGTGTTGCTCCACAGTGTGACACTGCACTACTCACACTGTATTAGATAACACTACACTTCCTAGTGTTGCCCCACATTGTGACACTGCCCTACTCATTCTGTATAAGATACCATTACACTTGTTAGTGTACCTCCACATGGTGACACTGCACAACTCACACTGTATAAGATACCACTACACCTCCTAGTGTTTCTCCACATTGTGCAACTGCACTACTCACGTTGTATAAGATACCACAACACTTCATAGTGTTGCTCCACATTGTGACACTGCACTACTCACACTGTATAAGATATTACTAAACTTCCCAATGTTGCTCCATATTGTGACACTGGGCTACTCACACTGTATAAATTACCATTACACTTCCTAGTGCTGCTCCACATTGTGACACTGTAATACTCACACTTTATAAGATACCAGTACACTTCCTATTGTTTCTCCACATTGTGACGCTGCACTACTCACGCAGTATAAGATACCACTACCCTTCCTAGTGTTGTTCCACATTGAGACACCGCACTACTCACATTGTATAAGATACCACTACACTTCCTAATGTTGCTACCTATAGTGAGACTGCGCTACTCACACTGTATAAGATACCACTACACTTCCAAATGTTGCTCCACACTGTGACACTGCACTCTTCACACTGTATAAGATATCACTACACTTCCTAGTGTTGCTCCATATTGTGACACTGTACTACTCACACTGTATAAGATACAACTACACTTCCTAGCGTTGCTCTTATTGTGACACTGTACTACTCACACTGTTTAGGATAACACTACACATCCTAGGGTTGCTCCACATTGTGACACTGTACTACTCACAATGTATAAGATAACACTATACTTCCTATTGATGCTTCACATTGTGACACTGCACTCTTCACACGGTATAAGATAACACTACACTTCCTAGTGTTGCTTCACATTGTGACACTGCACTACTCAGACTGTATAAGATACCACTACACTTCCTAGTGTTGCTCCACACTGTGACACTGCCCTACTCACACTGTATAGGATACCACTACACATCCTAGGGTTGCACCACATTGTGACACTGTACTACTCACACTGTATAAGATACCACTACACTTCCTAGTCTTACTCACACTTTATAAGATACCACTACTCTTCCTAATGTTGCTCCACATTGTGACACTGTACTTCGCACACTGTTTAAGATAAAATTTCACTTTCTAGTGTTGCTCCACATTGTGATACTGCACTACTCACAATGTATAAGACACCACTACACTTCCTAGTGTTGCTTCACTTTGTGACACGGCACTACTCACACTGTATAAGATACCACTACACTTCCTAGTGTTGCTGCACATTATGACACTGCACTACTCACACTGTATAAGATACCACTACACTTCCTAGTGTTGCTCCACATTGTGACACTGCACTATTCACACTGTATATGATAACATTATACTTCTTAGTGTTGCTCCACATGGTGACACTGCACTACTCACACTGTATAAGATACCACTACACATCCAATGTTGTTCCACATTGTGACACTGTACTACTCACGTTGTATAAAATACCACTACACTTCCTAGTGTCCCTCCACAATGTGACACAGCACTACTCACACTGTATAAGATACCACTACACTAACTAGTGTTTCTGCACATTGTGACACTGCACTACTCACGTTGTATAAGTTACCACTACACTTCCTAATGTTGCTCCACATTGTGACACTGCACTACTCACACTGTATAAGATAACACTACACTTCCTAGTGTTGCTCCACATTGTGACACTGCGCTACTCAAACTGTATAAATTACCATTACACTTCCTATTGTTGCTCCACATTGTGTCACTGTAATACTCACACTGTATAAGATACCAGTACACTTCTTAGTGTTTCTCCACATTGTGACACTGCTCTACTCACACTGAATAAGATACAGCTACATTTCCTAGTGTTGCTCCACATTGTGACCCCACACTACTCACACTGTATAAGATACCACTACACTTCCTAATCTTGCTCACACTATACAAGTTACCACTACACTTCCTAGTGTTGCTCCACATTGTGACACTGTACTTCTCACACTGTTTAAGATACCAATACACTTTCTAGTGTTGCTCCACATTGTGACACTGCACTACTCACACTCTATAAGATAGCATTACACTTCCTAGTGTTGCTCCATTATGAGACTCGGTACTACTCACACGGTATAAGATAACACTACACTTCCTAGTTTTGCTCCACAATGTGACACTGTACTTCTCACACTGTTTAAGATACCACTACACTTCCTAGTGTTGCTCCACGTTTTGACTCGGTACTACTCACACTGTATAAGATACCACTACACTTCCTAGTGTTCCTCATTGTGACACTGCTCATCTCACACTGTATAAGATAACATTACACCTCCTAGTGTTGCTCCACATTGTGAAACTGCGCTACTCACACTGTATAAGACACCACTACACTTCCCAGTGTTGCTTCACATTGTGACACGGCACTACTCTCACTGTATAAGATACCACTACACTTCCTAGTGTTGCTCCACATTGTGACACTGCACTACTCACACTCTATAAGATAGCATTACACTTCCTAGTGTTGCTCCATTATGAGACTCGGTACTACTCACACTGTATAAGATAACACTACACTTCCTAGTTTTGCTCCACAATGTGACACTGTACTTCTCACACTGTTTAAGATACCAATACACTTTCTAGTATTGCTCCACATTGTGACACTGCATTACCCACAATGTATAAGACACCACTACACTTCCCAGTGTTGCTTCACATTGTGACACTGCACTACTCACACTGTATAAGATACCACTACACTTCCTAGTATTGCTCCACATAGTGACACTGCGATAATCACACTGTATAAGATACCACTACACTTCCTAATGTTGCTCCAAATTGTGAAACTGCACTACTCACACTGTATAAGATACCATTACACTTCCTAGTGTTGCTCCACATTGTGACACTGTAATACTCACACTGTATATGATACCAGTGCACTTCCTATTGTTTCTCCACATTGTGACACTGCACTACTCACGCTGTATAAGATACCACTACACTTCCTAGTGTTGCTCCACATTGTGACACTGCACTTATCACACTGTATAAGATAACACTACAATTCCTATTGTTGCTCTGCATTAAGACACTGCGCTACTCACACTGTATAAGATAACACTACACTTCCTAGTGTTGCTCCACATTGTGACGCTGCACTACTCACACTGTATAAGATACCACTACACTTCCTAGTGTTGCTCCACGTTTTGACTCGGTACTACTCACACTGTATAAGATACCACTACACTTCCTAGTGTTCCTCATTGTGACACTGCTCATCTCACACTGTATAAGATAACATTAAACCTCCTAGTGTTGCTCCACATTGTGAAACTGCGCTACTCACACTGTATAAGATAACACTACACTTCCTTGTGTTGCTCCACATTGTGACACTGTTCTACTCACACTGTATTAGATAACACTACACTTCCTAGTGTTGCCCTACATTGTGACACTGCCCTACTCACTCTGTATAAGATACCATTACACTTCCTAGTGTTGCTCCATATTGTGATACTGCACTACTCACACTGTATAAGATAACACTAAACTTCCCAGTGTTGCTCCACATTGTGACACTGTGCTACTCACACTGTATAAAATACCACTACACTTCCCAGTGTTGCTCCAAATTGTGACTCTGCACTACTCACACTGCATAAGGTACCACTACACAACCTAGTGTTTCTCCACATTGTGCAACTGCACTACTCACGTTGTATAAGATACCACAACACTTCCTAGTGTTGATCCACATTGTGACACTCCACTACTCACACTGTATAAGATAACACTAAACTTCCCAGTGTTGCTCCACATTGTGACACTGTGCTACTCACACTGTATAAATTACCATTACACTTCCTAGTGCTGCTCCACATTGTGACACTGTAATACTCACACTGTATAAGAGTGCGGTACACTTCCTATTGTTTCTCCACATTGTGACGCTGCACTACTCACGCAGTATAAGATACCACTACACTTCCTAGTGTTGCTCCATATAGTGACACTGCGCTACTCACAATGTAAAAGATACCACTACAACTCCTATTGTTGCTCTACATTGTGACACTGCACTACTCAAACTGTATAAGGTACCACTACACATTCTAGTGTTGTTCCACATTTTGACACTGTACTACTCACATTTTATAAAATAACACTACACTTCCTAGTGTCGCTCCACATTGTGACACTGCACTACTCACACTGTATATGATATCGTTACACTTCCTAGTGTTGCTCCACACTGTGACACTGAACTACTCACACTGTATGAGATACCACTACAATTCTTAGTGTTGCTCCACATTGTGAATCTGCACTACTCACACTGTATAAGATACCACTACACATCCTAGTGTTTATCCACACTGTGACTCTGCCCTACTCACACTGCGTAAATTACCACTACACATCCTAATGTTGCTCCACATTGTGACTCCGCACTACTCTCACTGTATAAGATACCACTACACTACCTAGTGTTTCTCCGCAGTGTGCAACTGCACTACTCACGTTGTACAAGATACCACTACACTTCTTAGTGTTGCACCATATTGTGACACTGCACTACTCACACTGTATAAGATAACACTACACTTCCTAGTGTTGCTTCACATTGTGACACTGCACTGCTCACACTGTATAGGATACCACTACACTTCCTGATGTTGCTCCACATTGTGACACTGTACTACTCACACTGTATAAGATACAACTACACATCCTAGCGTTGCTCCACATTGTGACACTGTACTACTCACACTGTATAAGATAACACAACACTTCCTAGTGTTGATTCACATTGTGACACTGCACTACTCACACTGTATAAGATACCACTACACTTCCTAGTGTTCCTCCACACTGTGACACTACTCACACTGTATAAGATACCATTAAACTTCCTAGTGTTGCTCCACACTGTGACACTGCCCTACTCACAATGTATAAGATACCAATAAACTTCCTAGGATTGCTCCACACTGTGACACTGCCCTACTCACACTGTATAAGATACCACTACACTTCCTAATCTTGCTCACACTATATAAATTACCACTACACTTCCTAGTGTTGCTTCACATTGTGACACTGTACTTCTCACACTGTTTAAGATACCAATACACTTTCTAGTGTTGCTCCACATTGTGACACTGCATTACCCACAATGTATAAGACACCACTACACTTCCCAGTGTTGCTTCACATTGTGACACTGCACTACTCTCACTCTATAAGATACCACTACACTTCCTAGTGTTGCTCCACATTGTGACACTGCACTACTCACACTCTATAAGATACCATTACACTTCCTAGTGTTGCTCCATTATGTGACTCAGTACTTCTCACACTGTATAATATACCACTACACTTCCCAGTGTTGCTCCACAGTGTGACACTGCACTACTCACACTGTATTAGATAACACTACACTTCCTAGTGTTGCCCCACATTGTGACACTGCCCTACTCATTCTGTATAAGATACCATTACACTTGTTAGTGTACCTCCACATGGTGACACTGCACAACTCACACTGTATAAGATACCACTACACCTCCTAGTGTTTCTCCACATTGTGCAACTGCACTACTCACGTTGTATAAGATACCACAACACTTCATAGTGTTGCTCCACATTGTGACACTGCACTACTCACACTGTATAAGATATTACTAAACTTCCCAATGTTGCTCCATATTGTGACACTGGGCTACTCACACTGTATAAATTACCATTACACTTCCTAGTGCTGCTCCACATTGTGACACTGTAATACTCACACTTTATAAGATACCAGTACACTTCCTATTGTTTCTCCACATTGTGACGCTGCACTACTCACGCAGTATAAGATACCACTACCCTTCCTAGTGTTGTTCCACATTGAGACACCGCACTACTCACATTGTATAAGATACCACTACACTTCCTAATGTTGCTACCTATAGTGAGACTGCGCTACTCACACTGTATAAGATACCACTACACTTCCAAATGTTGCTCCACACTGTGACACTGCACTCTTCACACTGTATAAGATATCACTACACTTCCTAGTGTTGCTCCATATTGTGACACTGTACTACTCACACTGTATAAGATACAACTACACTTCCTAGCGTTGCTCTTATTGTGACACTGTACTACTCACACTGTTTAGGATAACACTACACATCCTAGGGTTGCTCCACATTGTGACACTGTACTACTCACAATGTATAAGATAACACTATACTTCCTATTGATGCTTCACATTGTGACACTGCACTCTTCACACGGTATAAGATAACACTACACTTCCTAGTGTTGCTTCACATTGTGACACTGCACTACTCAGACTGTATAAGATACCACTACACTTCCTAGTGTTGCTCCACACTGTGACACTGCCCTACTCACACTGTATAGGATACCACTACACATCCTAGGGTTGCACCACATTGTGACACTGTACTACTCACACTGTATAAGATACCACTACACTTCCTAGTCTTACTCACACTTTATAAGATACCACTACTCTTCCTAATGTTGCTCCACATTGTGACACTGTACTTCGCACACTGTTTAAGATAAAATTTCACTTTCTAGTGTTGCTCCACATTGTGATACTGCACTACTCACAATGTATAAGACACCACTACACTTCCTAGTGTTGCTTCACTTTGTGACACGGCACTACTCACACTGTATAAGATACCACTACACTTCCTAGTGTTGCTGCACATTATGACACTGCACTACTCACACTGTATAAGATACCACTACACTTCCTAGTGTTGCTCCACATTGTGACACTGCACTATTCACACTGTATATGATAACATTATACTTCTTAGTGTTGCTCCACATGGTGACACTGCACTACTCACACTGTATAAGATACCACTACACATCCAATGTTGTTCCACATTGTGACACTGTACTACTCACGTTGTATAAAATACCACTACACTTCCTAGTGTCCCTCCACAATGTGACACAGCACTACTCACACTGTATAAGATACCACTACACTAACTAGTGTTTCTGCACATTGTGACACTGCACTACTCACGTTGTATAAGTTACCACTACACTTCCTAATGTTGCTCCACATTGTGACACTGCACTACTCACACTGTATAAGATAACACTACACTTCCTAGTGTTGCTCCACATTGTGACACTGCGCTACTCAAACTGTATAAATTACCATTACACTTCCTATTGTTGCTCCACATTGTGTCACTGTAATACTCACACTGTATAAGATACCAGTACACTTCTTAGTGTTTCTCCACATTGTGACACTGCTCTACTCACACTGAATAAGATACAGCTACATTTCCTAGTGTTGCTCCACATTGTGACCCCACACTACTCACACTGTATATGATAACACTACACTTCCTAGTGTTGCTCCACATTATGACTCTGCACTACTCACACTGTATAAGATACCACTACACTTCTAGTGTTCCTCCACACTGTGACACTACTCACACTGTATAAGATACCATTAAACTTCCTAGTGTTGCTCCACACTGTGACACTGCCCTAATCACAATGTATAAAATACCAATAAACTTCCTAGGATTGCTCCACATTGTGACACTGTACTACTCACACTGTATAAGATAACACTAGACTTCCTAGTGTTGCTCCACATTGTGACACTGTACTACTCACACTGTATAAGATAAACTACACTTCCTAGCGTTGCTCCACATTGTGACACTGTTCTACTCACACTTTATAAGATAACACAACACTTCCTAGTGTTGATTCACATTGTGACACTGCCCTACTCACACTGTATAAGATACCACTACACTTCCGAGTGTTGCTCCACACTGTGACACTGCCCTACTCACACTGTATAAGATACCACTACACTTCCTAATCTTACTCACACTATATAAGTTACCACTACACATCCTAGTGTTGCTCCACATTGTGACACTGTACTTCTCACACTGTTTAAGATACCAATACACTTTCTAGTGTTGCTCCACATTGTGACACTGCATTACCCACAACGTATAAGACACCACTACACTTCCCAGTGTTGCTTCACATTGTGACACGGCACTACTCTCACTGTATAAGATACCACCACACTTCCTAGTGTTGCTCCACATTGTGACACTGCACTACTCACACTCTATAAGATAGCATTACACTTCCTAGTGTTGCTCCATTATGTGACTCGGTACTACTCACACTGTATAAGATAACACTACACTTCCTAGTTTTGCTCCACAATGTGACACTGTACTTCTCACACTGTTTAAGATACCAATACACTTTCTAGTGTTGCTCCACATTGTGACACTGCATTACCCACAATGTATAAGACACCACTACACTTCCCAGTGTTGCTTCACATTGTGACACTGCACTACTCACACTGTATAAGATACCACTACACTTCCTAGTATTGCTCCACATAGTGACACTGCGATAATCACACTGTATAAGATACCACTACGCTTCCTAATGTTGCTCCACATTGTGAAACTGCACTACTCACACTGTATAAGATACCATTACACTTCCTAGTGTTGCTCCACATTGTGACACTGTAATACTCACACTGTATATGATGCCAGTGCACTTCCTATTGTTTCTCCACATTGTGACACTGCACTACTCACGCTGTATAAGATACCACTACACTTCCTAGTGTTGCTCCACATTGTGACACTGCACTTATCACACTGTATAAGATAACACTACAATTCCTATTGTTGCTCTGCATTGTGACACTGCGCTACTCACACTGTATAAGATAACACTACACTTCCTAGTGTTGCTCCACATTGTGACGCTGCACTACTCACACTGTATAAGATACCACTACACTTCCTAGTGTTGCTCCACGTTTTGACTCGGTACTACTCACACTGTATAAGATACCACTGCACTTCCTAGTGTTCCTCATTGTGACACTGCTCATCTCACACTGTATAAGATAACATTACACCTCCTAGTGTTGCTCCACATTGTGAAACTGCGAACCTCACAATGTATAAATTACCATTTCACTTCCTAATGTTGATCCACATTGTGACACTGTAATACTAACACTGTATAAGATACTAGTACACTTCCTATTGTTTCTCCACATTTTGACACTGCACTATTCACGCTGTATAAGATACCACTACACTTCCTAGTGTTGCTCCACATTGTGACACTGCACTACTCACACTGAATAAGATAACACTACACTTCCTATTGTTGCTCCGCATTGTGACACTGCGCTACTCACACTGTATAAGATAACACTACACTTCCTTGTGTTGCTCCACATTGTGACACTGTTCTACTCACACTGTATTAGATAACACTACACTTCCTAGTGTTGCCCTACATTGTGACACTGCCCTACTCACTCTGTATAAGATACCATTACACTTCCTAGTGTTGCTCCATATTGTGACACTGTAATACTCACACTGTATATGATGCCAGTGCACTTCCTATTGTTTCTCCACATTGTGACACTGCACTACTCACGCTGTATAAGATACCACTACACTTCCTAGTGTTGCTCCACATTGTGACACTGCACTTATCACACTGTATAAGATAACACTACAATTCCTATTGTTGCTCTGCATTGTGACACTGCGCTACTCACAATGTAAAAGATACCACTACAACTCCTAGTGTTGCTCTACATTGTGACACTGCACTACTCAAACTCTATAAGATACCACTACACATTCTAGTGTTGTTCCACATTCTGACACTGTTATACTCACATTTTATAAAATAACACTACACTTCCTAGTGTCGCTCCACATTGTGACACTGCACTACTCACACTGTATATGATACCGTTACACTTCCTAGTGTTGCTCCACACTGTGACACTGAACTACTCACACTGTATGAGATACCACTACAATTCTTAGTGTTGCTCCACATTGTGAATCTGCACTACTCACACTGTATAAGATACCACTACACATCCTAGTGTTTATCCACACTGTGACTCTGCCCTACTCACACTGCGTAAATTACCACTACACATCCTAATGTTGCTCCACATTGTGACTCCGCACTACTCTCACTGTATAAGATACCACTACACTACCTAGTGTTTCTCCACATTGTGCAACTGCACTACTCACGCTGTATAAGATACCACTACACTTCTTAGTGTTGCTCCATATTGTGACACTGCACTACTCACACTGTATAAGATAACACTACACTTCCTAGTGTTGCACCACATTGTGACACTGCGCTACTCACCCTGTATTAATTACCATTACACTTCCTAGTGTTGCTCCACATTGTGACACGGTAATACTCACACTGTATAAGATAGCAGTACACTTCCTAGTGTTTCTCCACATTGTGACCCTGCCCTACTCACACTTTATAAGATACCACTACACATCCTAGTGTTGCTCTACATTGTGACAACGCACAACTCACAATGTATATGATAACACTACACTTCCTAGTGTTGCTCCACATTATGGCTCTGCACTACTCACACTGTATGAGATAGCACTACACTTCCTAGTGTTCCTCCACACTGTGACACTACTCACACTGTATAAGATATCATTACACTACCTAGTGTTGCTCCACTTTGTGACACTGCGCTACTCACACTGTATAAGATACCACTACACATACTAGTGTTGCTCCACACTGTGACTCTGCCCTACTCACGCTGTATAATTTACCACTACACTTCCTATTGTTGCTCCACATTGTGACAATGCACTACTCACACTGTATAAGATACCACTACACTTCCTAGTGTTGCTTCACATTGTGACACTGCACTCTTCACACTGTATAAAATAACACTACAGTTCCTAGTGTTGCTCCATATAGTGACACTGAACTACTCACACTGTATAAGATAAAACTTCACTTCCTAGTGTTGCTCCATATTGTGGCACTGTACTACTCACACTGTATAATATAACACTACACTTCCTAGTGTTGCTTCACATTGTGACACTGCACTACTCAGACTGTATAAGATACCACTACACTTCCTAGTGTTGCTCCACACTGTGACACTGCCCAACTCACACTGTATAGGATAACACTACACTTCCTAGGGTTGCACCACATTGTGACACTGTACTTCTCACAATGTATAAGATACCACTACACTTCGTAGTCTTGCACACACTTTATAAGATACCACTACTCTTCTTAATGTTGCTCCACATTGTGACACTGTACTTCTCACCCTGTTTAAAATAAAATTTCACTTTCTAGTGTTGCTGCACATTGTGATACTGCACTACTCACAATGTATAAGACAACACAACACTTCCTATTGGTGCTTCACTTTGTGACACTGCACTATTCACACTGTATAAGATACCACTACACTTCCTAGTGTTGCTCCACATTATGACACTGCACTACTCACACTGTATAAGATACCACTACACTTCCTAGTGTTGCTCCACATTGTGACACAGCACTATTCACACAGTATAAGATAACATTATACTTCCTAGTGTTGCTC
Organism: Meconema thalassinum; assembly: GCA_946902985.2. Lineage (NCBI taxonomy): Eukaryota > Metazoa > Arthropoda > Insecta > Orthoptera > Tettigoniidae > Meconema > Meconema thalassinum. The sequence goes on from OX336389.2 coordinate 639,235,986, forward strand.
CACATGGTGACACTGCACTACTCACACTGTATAAGATACCACTACACCTCCTAAAGTTGCTCCACTTTGTGACACTGCGCAACTCACACTGTATAAGATACCACTACACATCCTTGTGTTGCTCCACACTGTGACTCTGCCCTACTCACGCTGTATAATTTACCACTACACTTCCTAGTGTTGCTCCACATTGTGACAATGCACTACTCACACTGTATAAGATACCACATCACTTCCTAGTGTTGCTCCACATTGTGACACTGCACTACTCACAATGTATTAAATAACACTACACTTCCTAGTGTTGCTCCAGATTGTGACACGGCGTTACTCACAATGTATAAATTACCATTATACTTCCTAGTGTTGCTCCACATTGTGACACTGTAATACTCACACTGTATAAGATACCACTACACTTCCTAGTGTTGCTCCACGTTGTGACAATGTACTACTCACACTGTATAAGATACCACTACACTTCCTAGTGTTGCTCCACATTGTGACACTGCACTACTCACAATGTATAAGATACCACTACACTTCCTAGTGTTGCTCCACACTGTGACACTGCCCTAATCACACTGTATAGGATACCACTACACTTCCTAGGGTTGCACAACATTGTGACACTGTACTACTCACACTGTATAAGATACCAGTACACTTCCTAGTCTTGCTCACACTTTATAAGATACCACTACTCTTCCTAATGTTGCTCCACATTGTGACACTGTACTTCGCACACTGTTTAAGATAAAATTTCGCTTTCTAGTGTTGCTCCACATTGTGATACTGCACTACTCACAATGTATAAGACACCACTACACTTCCTAGTGTTGCTTCACTTTGTGACACTGCACTACTCACACTGTATGAGATAACACTACACTTCCTAGTGTTGCTCCACATTATGACACTGCACTACTCACACTGTATAAGATACCACTACACTTCCTAGTGTTGCTCCACATTGTGACACTGCAATATTCACACTGTTTAAGATAACATTATACTTCCTAGTGTTGCTCCACATGGTGACACTGCACTACTCACACTGTATAAGATACCACTACACATCCTAGTGTTGTTCCAGATTGTGACACTGTACTACTCACGTTGTATAAAATACCACTACACTTCCAAGTGTCCCTCCACATTGTGACACAGCACTACTCACACTGTATAAGATACCACTACACTTCCTAGCGTTGCTCCACATTGTGACACTGCACTACTCACACTGTATAAGATAACACTACACTTCCTAGTGTTGCTCCACATTGTGACACTACGCTACTCACACTGTATCAATTACAATTACACGTCCTTGTGTTGCTCCACATTGTGACACTGTAATACTCACACTGTATAAGATACCAGTACACTTCCAAGTGTTGCTCCACGCTGTGACTCTGCCCTACTCACACTGTATAAGATAACACTACACTTCCTGGTGTTGCTCCACATTGTGACTCGGTTCTACTAACACTGTATAAGATACCACTACACTACCTAGTGTTGGTCCACACTGTGACTCTTCCCTACTCACACTGTATAAGATACCACTACACTTCCTATTGTTGCTCCACATTGTGACACTGCACTTCTCACACTGTATAACATACCACTACACTACCTAGTGTTTCTCCACATTGTGACACTGCACTACTCACGTTGTATAAGTTACCACTACACTTCCTAATGTTGCTCGACATTGTGACACTGCACTACTGAAACTGTATAAGATAACACTACACTTTTAGTGTTGCTCCACATTGTGACACTGCGCTACTCACACTGTATAAATTACCATTACACGTCCTATTGTTGCTCCACATTGTGACACTGCACTACTCACATTTCATAAGTTACCACTACACTTCCTAATGTTGCTCCACATTGTGTCACTGTAATACTCACACTGTATAAGATACCAGTACACTTCTTAGTGTTTCTCCGCATTGTGACACTGCTCTACTCACACTGTATAAGATAACACTACACTTCCTAGTGTTGCTTCACATTGTGACACTGCACTACTCACACTGTATAGGATACCACTACACTTCCTAGTGTTGCTCCACATTGTGACACTGTGCTACTCACACTGTATAAGATACAACTACACTTCCTAGCATTGCTCCACATTTTGACACTGTACTACTCACACTGTATAAGATAACACAATACTTCCTAGTGTTGATTCACATTGTGACACTGCACTACTCACACTGTATAAGATACCACTACACTTCCGAGTGTTGCTCCACACTGTGACACTGCCCTACTCACACTGTATAAGATACCACTACACTTCCTAATCTTGCTCACACTATATAAGTTACCACTACACTTCCTAGTGTTGCTCCACATTGTGACACTGTACTTCTCACACTGTTTAAGATACCAATACACTTTCTAGTGTTGCTCCACATTGTGACACTGCATTACCCACAATGTATAAGACACCAATACACTTCCCAGTGTTGCTTCACATTGTGACACTGCACTACTCTCACTGTATAAGATACCACTACACTTCCTAGTGTTACTCCACATTGTGACACTGCACTACTCACACTCTATCAGAAACCATTACACTTCCTAATGTTGCTCCACTATGTGACTCGGTACTACTCACACTGTATAAGATACCACTACACTTCCTAGTGTTGCTCCACATTGTGACACTGCACTACTCACACTGTATAAGATAACACTACACTTCCTAGTGTTGCTCCACATTGTGACACTGCACTACTCACACTGTATAAGATACCACTACACTTCCTAGTGTTGCTCCACACTGTGACACTGTAATACTCACACTGTATATGATACCAGTACACTTCCTATTGTTTCTCCACATAGTGACACTGCACTACTCTTGCTGTATAAGATACCACTACACTTCCTAGTGTTGCTCCACATTGTGACACTGCACCACTCACACTGTATAAGATAACACTACAATTCCTATTGTTGCTCTGCATTTTGACACTGCGCTACTCACACTGTATAAGATAACACTACACTTCCTAGTGTTGCTCCACATTGTGACACTGCACTACTCACACTGTATAAGATACCTCTACACTTCCTAGTGTTGCTCCACTTTTTGACTGGGTACTACTCACACTGTATAAGATACCACTACACTTCCTAGTGTTGCTCCTCATTGTGACACTGCCCATCTCACACTGTATCAGATAACATTACACCTCCTAGTGTTGCGCCACATTGTGAAAATGCGAACCTCACAATGTATAAATTACCATTACACTTCCTAATGTTGATCCACATTGTGACACTGTAATACTCACACTGTATAAGATACCAGTACACTTCCTATTGTTTCTCCACATTGTGACACTGCACTATTCACGCTGTATAAGATACCACTACACTTCCTAGTGTTGCTCCACATTGTGACACTGCACTACTCACACTGTATAAGATACCTCTACACTTCCTAGTGTTGCTCCACTTTTTGACTGGGTACTACTCACAATGTATAAGATATCACTACACTTCCTTGTGTTGCTCCACATTGTGACACTGCACTACTCACACTGTATAAGATACCACTACACTTCCTAGTGTTGCTCCTCATTATGACACTGCACTACTCACACTCTATAAGATACCACTACACTTCCTAGTGTTCCTCCACACTGTGACACTACCCACACTGTATAAGATATCATTACACTTCCTAGTGTTGCTCCACATTGTGACACTGCGCTACTCACCCTGTTTAAATTACCATTACACTTCCTAGTGTTGCTCCACATTGCGACACTGTAATACTCACACTGTATAAGATAGCAGTACACTTCCTATTGTTTCTCCACATTGTGACACTGCACTATTCACGCTGTATAAGATACCACTACACTTCCTAGTGTTGCTCCATATTGTGACACTGTACTACTCACTCTGTATAAGAAAACACTACACGTCCTAGTGTTGCTTCACATTGTGACACTGCACTACTCAGACTGTATAAGATACCACTACACTTCCTAGTGTTGCTCCACACTGTGACACTGCCCTACTCACACTGTATAGGATACCACTACACTTCCTAGGGTTGCACCATATTGTGACACTGTACTACTCACACTGTATAAGATACCACTACACTTCCTAGTCTTGCTCACACTTTATAAGATACCACTACTCTTCCTAATGTTGCTCAACATTGTGACACTGTACTTTTCGCACTGTTTAAATAAAATTTCACTTTCTAGTGTTGCTCCACATTGTGATACTGCACTACTCACAATGTATAAGACAACACTACACTTCCTAGTGTTGCTTCACATTGTGACACTGCACTATTCACACTGTATAAGATAACATTATACTTCCTAGTGTTGCCCATATGGTGACACTGCTCTACTCACACTGTATAAGATACCACTACACCTCCTAGTGTTGCTCCACTTTGTGACACTGCGCTACTCACACTGTATAAGCACCACTACACATCCTAGTGTTGCTCCACACTGTGACTCTGCCCTACTCACACTGTATAAGATACCACTACACTTCCTAGCATTGCTCCACATTGTGACACTGCACTACTCACACTGTATAAGATAACACTACACTTCCTAGTGTTGCTCCACGTTGTGACACTGCGCCACTCACACTGTATAAATTACAATTACACGTTCTAGTGTTGCTCCACATTGTGACACTGTAATACTCACACTGTATAAGATACCAGTACACTTCCAAGTGTTGCTCCTCGCTGTGACTCTGCCCTACTCACACTGTATAAGATAACACTACACTTCCTAGTGTTGCTCCACATTGTGACTCGGTACTACTAACACTGTATAAGATATCACTACACTACCTAGTGTTGCCCCAAACTGTGACTCTGCCCTACTCACACTGTATAAGATACCACTACACTTCCTACTGTTGCTCCACATTGTGACACTGCACTTCTCACACTGTATAAGATAACACTACACTACCTAGTGTTTCTCCACATTGTGACACTGCACTACTCACGTGGTATAAGTTACCACGACACTTCCTAATGTTGCTCCACATTGTGACACTGCACTACTCACACTGTATAAGATAACACTACACTTTTAGTGTTGCTCCACATTGTGACACTGCGCTACTCACACTGTATAGGATACCACTACACTTCCTAGTGTTGCTCCACGTTGTGACACTGTACTACTCACACTGTATAAGATACCAGTACACTTCTTAGTGTTTCTCCACATTGTGACACTGCTCTACTCACAGTGTATATGATAACACTACACTTCCTAGTGTTGCTCCACATTATGACTCTGCACTACTCACACTGTATAAGATACCACTACACTTCCTAGTGTTCCTCCACACTGTGACACTACTCACACTGTATAAGATACCAATAAACTTCCTAGTGTTGCTCCACACTGTGACACTGCCCTACTCACAATGTACAAGATACCAATAAACTTCGTAGGATTGCTCCACATTTTGACACTGTACTACTCACACAGTATAAGATAACACTACACTTCCTAGTGTTGCTTCACATTGTGACACTCCACTACTCACATTGTATAGGATACCACTACACTTCCTAGTGTTGCTGCACGTTGTGACACTGTACTACTCACACTGTATAAGATACAACTGCACTTCCTAGCATTGCTCCACATTGTGACACTGTACTACTCACTTTGTATAAGATAACACAACACTTCCTAGTGTTGAATCACATTGTGACACTGCACTACTCTCACTGTATAAGATACCACTACACTTCCTTGTGTTGTTCCACATTGTGACACTGCACTACTCACACTCTATCAGATACGATTACACTTCCTAGTGTTGCTCCACTATGTGACTCGGTACTACTCACACTGTATAAGATACCACTACACTTCCTAGTGTTGCTCCACATTGTGACACTGCACTACTCACACTGTATAAGATAACACTACACTTCCTAGTGTTGCTCCACATTGTGACACTGCACTACTCACACTGTATAAGATAACACTACACTTGCTAGTATTGCTCCACATAGTGACACTGCGATAATCACACTGTATAAGATACCACTACACGTCCTAGTGTTGCTCCACATTGTGACACTGCACTACTCACACTGTATAAGATACCATTACACTTCCTAGTGTTGCTCCACATTGTGACACTCTAATACTCACACTGTATATGATACCAGTACACTTCCTATTGTTTCTCCACATTGTGACACTGCACTACTCTTGCTGTATAAGGTACCACTACACTTCCTAGTGTTGCTCCACATTGTGACACTGCACTACTCACACTGTATAAGATAACACTTCAATTCCTATTGTTGCTCTGCATTTTGACACTGCGCTACTCACACTGTAAAAGATACCTCTACACGTCCTAGTGTTGCTCCACTTTTTGACTCGGTACTACTCACACTGTATAAGATACCACTACACTTCCTAGTGTTGCTCCTCATTGTGACACTGCCCATCTCACACTGTATAAGAAAACATTACACCTCCTAGTGTTGCTCCACATTGTGAAACTGCGAACCTCACAATGTATAAATTACCATTACAATTCCTAATATTGATCCACAGTATGACACTGTAATACTCACACTGTATAAGATACCAGTACAGTTACTATTGTTTCTCCACATTGTGACACTGCACTATTCACGCTTTATAAGATACCACTACACTTCCTAGTGTTGCTCCACATTGTGACACTGCACTACTCACACTGAATAAGATAACACTGCACTTCCTATTGTTGCTCCGCATCGTGACACTGCGCTACTCACACTGTATAAGATAACACTACACTTCCTTGTGTTGCTCCACATTGTGACAATTTTCTACTCACACTGTATAAGATAACACTACACTTTCTAGTCTTGCCCTACATTGTGACACTGCCCTACTCACTCTGAATAAGATACCATTACCCTTCTTAGTGTTGCGCCACATGGTGACACTGCACTACTCACACTGTATAAGATACCACTACACCTCCTAGTGTTGCTCCACACTATGACTCTGCCCTACTCACACTGTATAAATTACCACAACACTTCCCAGAGTTGCTCCAAATTGTGACACTGCACTACTCACACTGCATAAGATACCACAACACTACCTAGTGTTTCTCCACATTGTGCAACTGCACTACTCACGTTGTATAAGGTACCACAACAATTCCTAGTGTTGCTCCACATTGTGACGCTGCACTACTCACGCAGTATAAGATACCACTACACGTCCTAGTGTTGCTCCATATAATGACACTGCGCTACTCACACTGTATAAGATACCACTACACCTCCTAGTGTTGCTCTACATTGTGACACTGCACTACTCAATCTGTATAAGATACCACTACACATTCTAGTGTTGTTCCACATTTTGACACTGTACTACTCACATTTTATAAAATAATGCTACACTTCCAAGTGTCGCTCCACATTGTGACACTGCACTAATCACACTCTATAAGATACCGTTCCACTTCCTAGTGTTGCTCCACACTGTGACACTGAACTACTCACACCGTATGAGATACCACTACAATTCTTAGTGTTGCTCCACATTGTGAATCTGCACTACTCACACTGTATAAGATACCACTAGACATCCTAGTGTTTATCCACACTGTGACTCTGCCCTACTCACTCTGCGTAAATTACCACTACACATCCTAGTGTTGCTCCACATTGTGACTCTGAACTACTCACACTGTATAAGATACCACTACACTTCCTAGTGTTGCTCCTCATTGTGACACTGCCCATCTCACACTGTATAAGATACCATTACACGTCCTAGTGTTGCTCCACATTGTGACACTGCGCACCTCACAATGTATAAATCACCAATACACTTCCCAGTGTTGCTCAGCATTGTGACAATGCAATACACACAATGTATAAGATACCAGTACACGTCCTATTGTTTCTTCACATTGTGATACTGCACTACTCACACTCTATAAGATAACACTTCACTTCCTCTTGTTGCTCCACATAGTGACTCTGCACTACTCACACTGTATAAGATACCACTACACTTCCTAGTGTTGCACCACATTGTGACACTGCGCTACTCACCCTGTTTAAATTACCATTACACTTCCTAGTGTTGCTCCACATTGCGACACTGTAATACTCACACTGTATAAGATAGCAGTACACTTCCTAGTGTTTCTCCACATTGTGACACTGCCCTACTCACACTTTAAAAGATACCACTACACATCCTAGTGTTGCTCCACATTGTGACATCGCACAACTCACACTGTATATGATAACACTACACTTCCTAGTGTTGCTCCACATTATGGCTCTGCACTACTCACACTGTATAAGATAGCACTACACTTCCTAGTGTTCCTCCACACTGTGACACTACTCACACTGTATAAGATAACATTACACTTCCTAGTGTTGCTCCACATTGTGACACTGCAATCTTCACAATGTATAAAATAACACTACACTTCCTAGTGTTGCTCCGTATAGTGACACTGAACTACTCACACTGTATAAGATACAACTACACCTCCTAGTGTTGCTCCATATTGTGACACTGTACTACTCACACTGTATAAGATAACACTACACTTCCTAGTGTTACTTCACATTTTGACACTGCACTACTCAGACTGTATGAGATACCACTACACTTCCTAGTGTTGCTCCGCACTGTGACACTGCCCTACTCACACTGTATAGGATAACACTACACTTCCTAGGGTTGCACCACATTGTGACACTGTACTTCTCACTCTGTATAAGATACCAATACACTTCCTAGTCTTGCTCACACTTTACTCTTCCTAATGTTGCTCCACATTGTGACACTGTATTTGTCACACTGTTTAAGATAAAATTTCACTTTCTAGTGTTGCTCCACATTGTGATACTGCACTACTCGCAATGTATAAGACGCCACTACGCTTCCTAGTGTTGCTTCACATTGTGACACTGCACTACTCACACTGTATAAGATACCACTACACTTCCTAGTGTTGCTCCACATTATGACACTGCACTACTCACACTGTAAAAGATACCACTACACTTCCTAGTGTTGCTCCACATTGTGACACTGCACTATTCACACTGTATAAGATAACATTATACTTCCTAGTGTTGCTCCACATGCTGACATTGCACTACTCACACTGTATAAGATACCACTACACCTCCTAGTGTTGCTCCACTTTGTTACACTGCGATACTCACACATTATAAGATACCACTACACATCCTAGTGTTGCTCCACACTGTGACTCTGCCCTACTCACAATGTATAAATTACCACTACACTTCCTAGTGTTGCTCCACATTGTGACACTGCACTACTCACACAGTATAAGATACCACAACACTTCCTGGTGTTGCTCCACATTGTGACACTGCACTACTCACAATGTATTAGATAACACTACACATCCTAGTGTTGCTCCAGATTGTGACACGGCGTTACTCACAATGTATAATTTACCATTATACTTCCTAGTGTTGCTCCACATTGTCACACTGTAATACTCACACTGTATAAGATACCACTACACTTCCTAGTATTGCTCTACGTTGTGACACTGCACTACTCACACTTTATAAGATACCACTACACTTCCTAGTGTTGCTCCACATTGTGACACTGCACTACTCACACTGTATAAGATACCACTACACTTCCTAGTGTTGCTCCACACTGTGACACTGCCCTACTCACACTGTATGGGATACCACTACTCTTCGTAGTGTTGCACCACATTGTGACACTGTACTAATCACACTGTATAAGATACCACTACACTTCCTAGTCTTGCTCACGCTTTATAAGGTACCACTGAAAAATGAAATGAAAATCCACAGCCTGCTTCCAGTCTGCGACCAGGTCAGGAATGGAATGAATGAAGCCCCTAACTAGCGGCGAGGATATGAACTGTGCCGGCTGCCGAGGCCTGACGCACTCCTCTGGGGCAATGATTAAATGAATGACAGATGAAATGAAATGATAGTGGAGAGTGTTGCTGGAATGAAATTTGGACAGGGAAAACCGGAGTACCCGGAGAAAAACCTGTCTGCCTCCGTTTTGTCCAGCACAGATCTCACATGGAGTGACCGGGATTTGAACCATGGACCCAGCGGTGAGAGGCCGGCGTGCTGCCGCCTAAGCCACGGAGGCTTACTATAAGATACCACTACTCTTCCAAATGTTGCTCCACATTGTGACACTGTACTTCGCACACTGTTTAAGATAAAATTTCACTCTCTAGTTTTGCTCCACATTGTGATACTGCACTACTCACAATGTATAAGACACCACTACACTTCCCAGTGTTGCTTCACTTTGTGACACTGCACTACTCACACTGTATAAGATACCACTACACTTCCTAGTGTTGTTCCACATTATGACACTGCACTACTCACACTGTATAAGATACCACTACACTTCCTAGTGTTGCTCCACATTGTGACACTGCAATATTCACACTGTATAAGATAACATTATACTTCCTAGTGTTGCTCCACATGGTGACACTGCACTACTCACACCGTATCAGATAACACTACACATCCTAGTGTTGTTCCAGATTGTGACACTGTACTACTCAGGTTGTATAAAATAACACTACACTTCCTAGTGTCCCTCCACATTGCGACACAGCACTAATCACACTGTATAAGATACCACTACACTTCCTAGCGTTGCTCCACATTGTGACACTGCACTACTCACACTGTATAAGATAACACTACACTTCCTAGCGTTGCTCCACATTGTGACACTGTAAAACTCACACTGTATAAGATAACAGTACACTTCCAAGTGTTGCTCCACGCTGTGACTCTGCCCTACTCACACTGTATAAGATAACACTACACTTCCTAGTGTTGCTCCACATTGTGACTCGCTACTACTAACACTGTATAAGATACCACTACACTACCTAGTGTTGCTCCACACTGTGACTCTTCCCTACTCACACTGTATAAAATACCACTACACTTCCTATTGTTGCTCCACATTGTGACACTGCGCTTCTCACACTGTATAAGATACCACTACACTACCTAGTGTTTCTCCACATTGTGACACTGCACTACTCACTTTGTATAAGTTACCACTACACTTCCTAATGTTGCTCCACATTGTGACACTGCTCTACTCACACTGTATAAGATAACACTACACTTTTAGTGTTGCTCCACATTGTGACACCGCGCTACTCACACTGTATAAATTACCAATACACTTCCTATTGTTGCTCAACATCGTGACACTGCACTACTCACATTGTATAAGTTACCACTACACTTCCTAATGTTGCTCCACATTGTGTCACTGTAATACTCACACTGTATAAGATACCAGTACACTTCTTAGTGTTTCTCCACATTGTGACACTGCTCTACTCACAGTGTATATGATAACACTACACTTCCTAGTGTTGCTCCACATTATGACTCTGCACTATTCACACTGTATAAAATACCACTACACTTCCTAGTGTTCCTCCACACTGTGACACTACTCACACTGTACAATATAACATTAAACTTCCTAGTGTTGCTCCACACTGTGACACTGCCCTACTCACAATGTATAAGGTACCAATAAACTTCCTAGGATTGCTCCACATTTTGACACTGTACTACTCACACTGTATAAGATAACACTACTCTTCCTAGTGTTGCTTCACATTGTGACACTGCACTACTCACACTGTATAGGATACCACTACACTTCCTAGTGTTGCTCCACATTGTGACACTGTACTACTCACACTTTATAAGATACAACTACACTTCCTAGCATTGCTCAACATTGTGACACTGTACTACTCACACTTTATAAGATAACACAACACTTCCTAGTGTTGATTCACATTGTGACACTGCACAACTCACACTGTATAAGATACCACTACACTTCCGAGTGTTGCTCCGTACTGTGACACTGCCCTACTCACACTGTATATGATAACACTACACTTCCTAGTGTTGCTCCACATTGTGACACTGCGCTACTCACACTGTATAAATTAAAATTACACGTCCTAGTGTTGCTCCACATTGTGACACTGTAATACTCACACTGTGCAAGATACCAGTACACTTCCAAGTGTTGCTCCATTCTGTGACTATGCCCTACTCACAATGTATAAATTACCACTACACTTCCCAGTGTTGCTCCAAATTGTGACACTGCACTACTCACACTGCATAAGATACCACTACACTACCTAGTGTTTCTCCACATTGTGCAACTGCACTACTCACATTGTATAAGATACCACAACAATTCCTAGTGTTGCTCCACATTGTGCCACTGCACTACTCACACTCTATAAGATAACACTAAACTTCCCAGTGTTGCTCCACATTGTGACACTGCGCTACTCACACTGTATAAATTATCATTACACTTCCTAGTGCTGCTCCACATTGTGACACTGTAATACTCACACTGTATAAGATACCAGTACACATCCTATTGTTTCTCCACATTGTGACGCTGCACTACTCACGCAGTATAAGATACCACTACACGTCATAGTGTTGCTCCATATAATGACACTGCGCTACTCACACTGTATAAGATACCACTACACCTCCTAGTGTTGCTCTACATTGTGACACTTCACTACTCAAACTGTATAAGATACCACTACACATTCTAATGTTGTTCCACATTTTGACACTGTACTACTCACATTTTATAAAATACCACTACACTTCCTAGTGTCGCTCCACATTGGGACACTGCACTAATCACACTCTATAAGATACCGTTACACTTCCTAGTGTTGCTCCACACTGTGACACTGAACTACTCACACCGTATGAGATACCACTACAATTCTTAGTGTTGCTCCACATTGTGAATCTGCACAACTCACACTGTATAAGATAGCACTACACATCCTAGTGTTCCTCCACACTGTGACACTACTCACACTGTATAAGATATCATTACACTTCCTAGTGTTGCTCCACATTGTGACACCGCACTACTCACACTGTATAAGATACCACTACACTTCCTAATGTTGCTACCTATAGTGACACTGCGCTACTCACACTGTATAAGATACCACTACACTTCCAAGTGTTGCTCCACACTGTGACACTGCCCTACTCACAACGTATAAGATAACACTACACTTCCTAGTGTTGCTCCAAACTGTGACACTGCACTACTCACACTGTATAAGATACCACTACACTTCCTAATGTTGCTACATATAGTGACACTGCGCTACTCACACTGTATAAGATACCACTACACTTCCTAGTGTTGCTCCACACTGTGACACTGCCCTACTCACACTGTATAAGATACCACTACACATCCTAGGGTTGCTCCACATTGTGACACTGTACTACTCACACAGTATAAGATAACACTACACTTCCAAGTGTTGCTTCACATTGTGACACTGCACTCTTCACACTGTATAAAATAACACTACACTTCCTAGTGTTGCTCCGTATAGTGACACTGAACTACTCACACTGTATAAGATACAACTACACTTCCTAGTGTTGCTCCATATTGTGACACTGTACTACTCACACTGTATAAGATAACACTACACTTCCTAGTGTTGCTTCACATTGTGACACTGCACTACTCAGACTGTATGAGATACCACTACACTTCCTAGTGTTGCTCCACACTGTGACACTGCCCTACTCACACTGTATAGGATAACACTACACTTCCTAGGGTTGCACCACATTGTGACACTGTACTACTCACTCTGTATAAGATACCACTACACTTCCTAGTCTTCCTCACACTTTATAAGATACCACTACTCTTCCTAATGTTGCTCCACATTGTGACACTGTATTTCTCACAATGTTTAAGATAAAATTTCACTTTCTAGTGTTGCTCCACATTGTGATACTGCACTACTCACAATGTATAAGACACAACTACGCTTCCTAGTGTTGCTTCATATTGTGACACTGCACTACTCACACGGTATAAGATACCACACACTTCCTAGTGTTGCTTCACATTATGACACTGCACTACTCACACTGTAAAAGATACCACTACACTTCCTAGTGTTGCTCCACATTGTGACACTGCACTATTCACACTGTATAAGATAACATTATACTTCCTAGTGTTGCTCCACATGCTGAAACTGCACTACTCACACTGTATAAGAGACCACTACACCTCTTAGTGTTGGTCCACTTTGTGACACTGCGCTACTCACACTGTATAAGATACCACTACACATCCTAGTGTTGCTCCACACTGTGACACTGCACTACTCACACTGTATAAATTACCACTACACTTCCTAGTGTTGCTCCACATTGTGACACTGCACTACTCACACTGTATAAAATACCACAACACTTCCTAGTGTTGCTCCACATTGTGACACTGCACTACTCACAATGTATTAGATAACACTACACATCCTAGTGTTTCTCCAGATTGTGACACGGCGTTACTCACAATGTATAATTTACCATTATACTTCCTAGTGTTGCTCCACATTGTGACACTGTAATACTCACACTGTATAAGATACCACTACACTTCCTAGTATTGCTCCACGTTGTGACACTGCACTACTCACACTTTATAAGATACCACTACACTTCCTAATGTTGCTCCACATTGTGACACGGCACTACTCACACTGTATAAGATACCACTACACTTCCTAGTGTTGCTCCACACTGTGACACTGCCCTACTCACACTGTATAGGATACCACTACACTTCCTAGTGTTGCACCACATTGTGACACTGTACTACTCACACTGTATAAGATACCACTACACTTCCTAGTCTTTCTCACACTTTATAAGATACCACTACTCTTCCTAATGTTGCTCCACATTGTGACACTGTACTTCGCACACTGTTTAAGATATAATTTCACTTTCTAGTGTTGCTCCACATTGTGACACTGCACTACTCACAATGTATAAACACCACTACACTTCCTAGTGTTGCTTCAATTAGTGACACTGCACTACTCACACTGTATAAGATACCACTACACTTCCTAGTGTTGCTCCACATTATGAAACTGCACTACTCACACTGTATAAGATAACACTACACTTCCTAGTGTTGCTCCACATTGTGACACTGCACTATTCACACTGTATAAGATAACATTATACTTCCTAGTGTTGCTCCATATGGTGACACTGCACTACTCACACTGTATAAGATACCACTACACATCCTAGTGTTGTTCCACATTGTGACACTGTACTACTCACGTTGTATAAAATACCACTACATTTCCTAGTGTCCCTCCACATTGTGACACACCGCTACTCACACTGTATAAGATAGCACTACACTTCCTATCGTTGCTCCACATTGTGACACTGCACTACTCACACTGTATAAGATAACACTACACTACCTAGTTTTGCTCCACATTGTGACACTGCGCTACTCACACTGAATAAATTACAATTACACGTCCTAGTGTTGCTCCACATTGTGACACTGCACTACTCACACTGTATAAGATACAACTACACTTCCTAGCGTAGCTCCACATTGTGACACTGTACTACTCACACTCTATAAGATAACACAACACTTCTAGTGTTGATTCACTTTGTGACACTGCACTACTCACACTGTATAAGATACCACTACACTTCCGAGTGTTGCTCCACACTGTGACACTGCCCTACTCACACTGTATAAGATACCACTACACTTCCTAATCTTGCTCACACTGTATAAGATACCACTACACATCCTAGTGTTGCTCCACATTGTGACACTGTACTTCTCACACTGTTTAAGATACCAATACACTTTCTAGTGTTGCTCCACATTGTGACACTGCATTACTCACAATGTATAAGACACCACTACATTCCCAGTGTTGCTTCACATTGTGACACTGCACCACTCTCACTGTATAAGATACCACTACACTTCCTAGTGTTGCTCCACATTGTGACACTGCACTACTCACACTCTATAAGATACCATTACACTTCCTAGTGTTGCTCCAATATGTGACTTGGTACTACTCACACTGTATAAGATACCACCACACTTCCTGGTGTTGCTCCACATTGTGACACTGCACTACTCACACTGTATAAGTTAACACTACACTTCCTAGTGTTGCTCCACATTGTGACACTGCACTACTCACACTGTATAAGATAACACTACACTTCCTACTACTGCTCCACATAGTGACACTGGGATAATCACACTGTATAAGATACCACTACACTTCCTAGTGTTGCTCCACATTGTGTCACTGCACTACTCACACTGTATAAGATACCATTACACTTCCTAGTGTTGCTCCACATTGTGACACTGTAATACTCACACTGTATATGATACCATTACACTTCCTATTGTTTCTCCACATTGAGACACTGAACTACTCACGCTATATAAGATACCACTACACTTCCTAGTGTTGCGCCACATTGTGACACTGCACTACTCACACTGTATAAGATAACACTACAATTCCTATTGTTGCTCTGCATTGTGACACTGCGCTACTCACACTGTATAAGATATCACTACACTTCCTAGTGTTGCTCCACATTGTGACACTGCACTACTAACACTGTATAAGATACCACTACACTTCCTAGTGTTGCTCCAATTTTTAATCGGTACTACTCACACTGTATAAGATACCACTACACTTCCTAGTGTTGCTCCTCATTGTGACACTGCCCATATCACACTGTATAAGATACCACTACACTTCCTAGTGTTGCTCCACATTATGACACTGCACTACTCACACTGTATAAGATAACACTACACTACCTAGTGTTGCTCCACATTATGACACTGCACTACTCACACTCTATAAGATACCATTACACTTCCTAGTGTTGCTCCAATATGTGACTCGGTACTACTCACACTGTATAAGATACCACTACACTTCCTAGTGTTGCTCCTCATTGTGACACTGCCCATATCACACTGTATAAGATAACATTACACCTCCTAGTGTTGCTCCACATTGTGAAACTGCGAACCTCACAATGTATAAATTAACATTACACTTCCTAATGTTGGTCCACATTGTGACACTGTAATACTCACACTGTATAAGATACCAATACACTTCCTATTGCTTCTCCACAATGTGACACTGCACTGTTCACGCTGTATAATATACCACTACACTTCCTTGTGTTGCTCCACATTGTGACACTGCACTACTCACTCTGAATAAGATAACACTACACTTCCTATTGTTGCTCCGCATTGTGACACTGCGCTACTCACACTGTATAAGATAACACTCCCCGTCCTTGTGTTGCTCCACATTGTGACACTGTTCTACTCCCACTGTATTAGATAACACTACACTTCCTAGTGTTGCCCTACATTGTGACACTGCCCTACTCACTCTGTATAAGATACCATTACACTTCTTAGTGTTGCTCCACATGGTGACACTGCACTACTCACACTGAATAAGATACCACTACACCTCCTAGTGTTGCTCCACACTGTGACTCTGCCCTACTCACACTGTATAAATTACCACTACACTTCCCAGTGTTGCTCCAAATTGTGACACTGCACTACTCACACTGCATAAGATACCACTATACTCCCTAGTGATTCTCCACATGCTTGCCACCGTGGGTGAGTGGTTATAGTGTCGGACTACCAACCTCAAGATTGCAGGTTCGCTCCTGACCATGGTAAGTGATTTTTGAAGGCGACAAAAATCACGACACTCATGTCATACGTTGTTGGCATGTTAAAGAACCCATTTGAATTCAGTAGGCCGTGTTCAATGGCAAAATTAATCTCGGGTTTTTCCGCCAACTAAAGTTCCTCCATTCTCTACTTGAAAGCGCTGTAGAGTCAAGGAGTTTAGATACCGTATCTAAACTCCTTGACTTTCATAGCGTTCATAGGAACGACGAAATTGACATGCAAGCTACCCTCTGGGTGTCAATTAACAAAGCTTGCACCAGGCATCCGAGGCCATACGATATTATTATTATTATTCTCCACATAGTGCAACTGCACAACTCACGTTGTATAAGATACCACAACACTTCCTAGTGTTGCTCCACATTGTGATACTGCACTACTCACACTGTATAAGATAACACTAAACTTCCCAGTGTTGCACCACATTGTAACACTGCGCTACTCACCCTGTATAAATTACCATTACACTTCCTAGTGTTGCTCCACATTGTGACACTGTAATACTCACACTGTATAAGATAGCAGTACACTTCCTAGTGTTTCTCCACATTGTGACACTGCCCTACTCACACCTTATAAGATACCACTACACATCCTAGTGTTGCTCCACATTGTGACATCGCACAACTCACACTGTATATGATAACGCTACAATTCCTAGTCTTGCTCCACATTATGGCTCTGCACTACTCACACTGTATAAGATATCACTACACTTCCTAGTGTTCCTCCACACTGTGACACTACTCACATTGTATAAGATATCATTACACTTCCTAGTGTTGCTCCACATTGTGACACCGCACTACTCACACTGTATAAGATAACACTACATATCCTAATGTTGCTACCTATAGTGACACTGCGCTACTCACACTGTATATGATACCACTACACTTCCAAGTGTTGATCTACACTGTGACACTGCCCTACTCACAAAGTATAAGATAACACTACACTTCCTAGTATTGCTCCAAACTGTGACACTGCACTACTCACACTGTATAAGATACCACTACACTTCCTAATATTGCTACATATAGTGACACTGCGCTACTCACACTGTATATGATACCACTACACTTCCTAGTGTTGCTCCACACTGTGACACTGCCCTACTCACACTGTATAAGATACCACTACACATCCTAGGGTTGCTCCACATTGTGACACTGTACTACTCACACTGTATAAGATAACACTACACTTCCTAGTGTTGCTTCACATTGTGACACTGCACACTTCACACTGTATAAAATAACACTACTCTTCCTAGTGTTGCTCCTTATAGTGACACTGAACTACTCACACTGTATATGATACAACTACACTTCCTAGTGTTGCTCCATATTGTGACACTGTACTACTCACACTGTATAAGATAACACTACACTTCCTAGTGTTGCTTCACATTGAGACACTGCACTACTCAGACTGTATAGGATACCACTACACTTCCAAGTGTTGCTCCACACTGTGACACTGCCCTACTCACACTGTATAGGATACCACTACACTTCCTAGGGTTGCACCACATTCTGACACTGCACTACTCACAATGTATAAGATACCACTACACTTCCTAGTCTTGCTCACACTTTATAAGATGGGGCCGATAACCTAGATGTTAGGCCCCTTAAAACAACAATTATCATCATCATCATCACTTTATAAGATACCACTACTCTTCCTAATGTTGCTCCACATTGTGACACTGTACTTCTCACTCTGTTTAAGATAAAATTTCACTTTCTAGTGTTGCTCCACATTGTGATACTGCACTAGTCACAATGTATAAGACACCACTACACTTCCTACTGTTGCTTCACATTGTGACACTGCACTACTCACACTGTATAAGATACCACTACACTTCCTAGTGTTGCTCCACATTATGATACTGCACTACTCACACTGTATAAGATACCACTACACTTCCTAGTGTTGCTCCACATTGTGACACAGCACTATTCACACTGTATAAGATAAAATTATACTTCCTAGTGTTGCTCCACATGGTGACACTGCACTACTCACACTGTATAAGATACCACTACACTTCCTAGTGTTGCTCCACATTATGATACTGCACTACTCACACTGTATAAGATACCACTACACCTCCTAGTGTTGCTCCACTTTGTGACACCGCGCTACTCACACTGTATAAGATACCACTACACATCCTAGTGTTGCTCCACACTGTGACTCTGCCCTACTCACACTGTATAAATTACCACTACACTTCCTAGTGTTGTTCCACATTGTGACACTGTACTTCTCACGTTGTATAAATTACCACAACACTTCCTAGTGTCCCTCCACATTGTGACACACCACTACTCACACTGTATAAGATACCACTACACTTCCTATTGTTGCTCCACACTGTGACACTGCACTACTCACAATGTATAAGATACCACTACAATACCTAGTGTTTCTCCACATTGTAACACTGCACTACTCACGTTCTATAATTTACCACTACACTTCCTAATGTTGCTCCACATTGTGACACTGCACTACTCACACTGTTTAAGATACCACTACACTTCCTATTGTTGCTCCACACTGTGACACTGCACTACTCACAATGTATAAGATACCACTACACTACCTAATGTTTCTCCACATTGTGACACTGCACTACTCACGTTGTATAAGTTACCACTACACTTCTTAATGTTGCTCCACATTGTGACACTGCACTACTCACACTGTATATGATAACACTACACTTCCTAGTGTTGCTCCACATTATGACTCTGCACTACCCACACTCTATAAGATACCACTACACATCCCAGTCCTGCTCCACATAGTGACACAGCGATAATCACACTGTGTAAGATACCACCAAACTTCCTAGTGTTGCTTCACATTATGACACTGCACTACTCACACTGTAAAAGATACCTCTACACTTCCTAGTGTTGCTCCACATTGTGACACTGCACTATTCACACTGTATAAGATAACATTATACTTCCTAGTGTTGCTCCACATGCTGAAACTGCACTACTCACACTGTATAAGATACCACTACACCTCTTAGTGTTGGTCCACTTTGTGACACTGCGCTACTCACACTGTATAAGATACCACTACACATCCTAGTGTTGCTCCACACTGTGACACTGTACTACTCACACTGTATAAATTACCACTACACTTCCTAGTGTTGCTCCACATTGTGACACTGCACTACTCACGATGTATTAGATAACACTACACATCCTAGTGTTTCTCCAGATTGTGACACGGCGTTACTCACAATGTATAATTTACCATTATACTTCCTAGTGTTGCTCCACATTGTGACACTGTAATACTCACACTGTATAAGATACCACTACACTTCCTAGTATTGCTCCACGTTGTGACACTGCACTACTCACACTTTATAAGATACCACTACACTTCCTAGTGTTGCTCCCCATTGTGACACGGCACTACTCACATTGTATAAGATACCACTACACTTCCTAGTGTTGCTCCACACTGTGACACTGCCCTACTCACACTGTATAGGATACCACTACACTTCCTAGTGTTGCACCACATTGTGACACTGTACTACTCACACTGTATAAGATACCACTACACTTCCTAGTCTTTCTCACACTTTATAAGATACCACTACTCTTCCTAATGTTGCTCCACATTGTGACACTGTACTTCGCACACTGTTTAAGATATAATTTCACTTTCTAGTGTTGCTCCACATTGTGACACTGCACTACTCACAATGTATAAACACCACTACACTTCCTAGTGTTGCTTCACTTAGTGACACTGCACTACTCACACTGTATAAGATACCTCTACACTTCCTAGTGTTGCTCCACATTATGACACTGCACTAATCACACTGTATAAGATAACACTACACTTCCTAGTGTTGCTCCACATTGTGACACTGCACTATTCACACTGTATAAGATAACATTATACTTCCTAGTGTTGCTCCACATGGTGACACTGCACTACTCATACTGTATAAGATACCACTACACATCCTAGTGTTGTTCCACATTGTGACACAGTACTACTCACGTTTTATAAAATACCACTACATTTCCTAGTGTCCCTCCACATTGTGACACACCACTACTCACACTGTATAAGATACCACTACACTTCCTATCGTTGCTCCACATTGTGACACTGCACTACTCACACTGTATAAGATAACACTACACTACCTAGTTTTGCTCCACATTGTGACACTGCGCTACTCACACTGAATAAATTACAATTACACGTCCTAGTGTTGCTCCACATTGTGACACTGCACTACTCACACTGTATAAGATACAACTACACTTCCTAGCGTAGCTCCACATTGTGACACTGTACTACTCACACTCTATAAGATAACACAACACTTCCTAGTGTTGATTCACTTTGTGACACTGCACTACTCACACTGTATAAGATACCACTACACTTCCGAGTGTTGCTCCACACTGTGACACTGCCCTACTCACACTGTATAAGATACCACTACACTTCCTAATCTTGCTCACACTGTATAAGATACCACTACACATCCTAGTGTTGCTCCACATTGTGACACTGTACTTCTCACACTGTTTAAGATACCAATACACTTTCTAGTGTTGCTCCACATTGTGACACTGCATTACTCACAATGTATAAGACACCACTACATTCCCAGTGTTGCTTCACATTGTGACACTGCACCACTCTCACTGTATAAGATACCACTACACTTCCTAGTGTTGCTCCACATTGTGACACTGCACTACTCACACTCTATAAGATACCATTACACTTCCTAGTGTTGCTCCAATATGTGACTTGGTACTACTCACACTGTATAAGATACCACCACACTTCCTGGTGTTGCTCCACATTGTGACACTGCACTACTCACACTGTATAAGTTAACACTACACTTCCTAGTATTGCTCCACATTGTGACACTGCACTACTCACACTGTATAAGATAACACTACACTTCCTACTACTGCTCCACATAGTGACACTGCGATAATCACACTGTATAAGATACCACTACACTTCCTAGTGTTGCTCCACATTGTGTCACTGCACTACTCACAATGTATAATTTACCATTATACTTCCTAGTGTTGCTCCACATTGTGACACTGTAATACTCACACTGTATAAGATACCACTACACTTCCTAGTATTGCTCCACGTTGTGACACTGCACTACTCACACTTTATAAGATACCACTACACTTCCTAGTGTTGCTCCCCATTGTGACAATGCACTACTCACACTGTATAAGATAACACTACAATTCCTATTGTTGCTCCGCATTGTGACACTGCGCTACTCACACTGTATAAGATAACACTACACTTCCCAGTGTTGCTCCACATTGTGACACTGCACTACTCACACTGTATAAGATACCACTACACTTCCTAGTGTTGCTCCAATTTTTACTCGGTACTACTCACACTGTATAAGATACCACTACACTTCCTAGTGTTGCTCCTCATTGTGACACTGCCCATATCACACTGTATAAGATAACATTACACCTCCTAGTGTTGCTCCACATTGTGAAACTGCGAACCTCACAATGTATAAATTAACATCACACTTCCTAATGTTGGTCCACATTGTGACACTGTAATACTCACACTGTATCAGATACCAGTACACTTCCTATTGTTTCTCCACAATGTGACACTGCACTGTTCACGCTGTATAAGATAACATTATACTTCCTAGTGTTGCTCCACATGGTGACACTGCACTACTCACACTGTATAAAATACCACTACACATCCTAGTGTTGTTCCACATTGTGACACTGTACTACTCACCTTGTATAAAATACCACTACATTTCCTAGTGTCCCTCCACATTGTGACACTGCACTACTCACTCTGAATAAGATAACACTACACTTCCTATTGTTGCTCCGCATTGTGACACTGCGCTACTCACACTGTATAAGATAACACTCCCCGTAATTGTGTTGCTCCACATTGTGACACTGTTCTACTCACACTGTATTAGATAACACTACACTTCCAAGTGTTGATCTACACTGTGACACTGCCCTACTCACAAAGTATAAGATAACACTACACTTCCTAGTATTGCTCCAAACTGTGACACTGCACTACTCACACTGTAATAGATAACACTACACTTCCTACTACTGCTCCACATAGTGACACTGCGATAATCACACTGTATAAGATACCACTACACTTCCTAGTGTTGCTCCACATTGTGTCACTGCACTACTCACAATGTATAATTTACCATTATACTTCCTAGTGTTGCTCCACATTGTGACACTGTAATACTCACACTGTATAAGATACCACTACACTTCCTAGTATTGCTCCACGTTGTGACACTGCACTACTCACACTTTATAAGATACCACTACACTTCCTTGTGTTGCTCCACATTGTGACACTGCACTACTCACTCTGAATAAGATAACACTACACTTCCTATTGTTGCTCCGCATTGTGACACTGCGCTACTCACACTGTATAAGATAACACTCCCCGTCCTTGTGTTGCTCCACATTGTGACACTGTTCTACTCACACTGTATTAGATAACACTACACTTCCTAGTGTTGCCCTACATTGTGACACTGCCCTACTCACTCTGTATAAGATACCATTACACTTCTTAGTGTTGCTCCACATGGTGACACTGCACTACTCACACTGAATAAGATACCACTACACTTCCTAGGGTTGCACCACATTCTGACACTGCACTACTCACACTGTATAAGATACCACTACACTTCCTAGTCTTGCTCACACTTTATAAGATACCACTACTCTTCCTAATGTTGCTCCACATTGTGACACTGTACTTCTCACTCTGTTTAAGATAAAATTTCACTTTCTAGTGTTGCTCCACATTGTGATACTGCACTAGTCACAATGTATAAGACACCACTACACTTCCTACTGTTGCTTCACATTGTGACATTGCACTACTCACACTGTATAAGATACCACTATACTTCCTAGTGTTGCTCCACATTATGACACTGCACTACTGACACTGTATAAGATACCACTACACTTCCTAGTGTTGCTCCACATTGTGACACTGCACTATTCACACTGTATAAGATAACATTATACTTCCTAGTGTTGCTCCATATGGTGACACTGCACAACTCACACTGTATAAGATACCACTACACCTCCTAGTGTTGCTCCACTTTGTGACACCGCGCTTCTCACACTGTATAAGATACCACTACACATCCTAGTGTTGCTCCACACTGTGACTCTGCCCTACTCACACTGTATAAATTACCACTACAGTTCCTAGTGTTGTTCCACATTGTGACACTGTACTTCTCATGTTGTATAAATTACCACTACACTTCCTAGTGTCCCTCCACATTGTGACACACCACTACTCACACTGTATAAGATACCACTACACTTCCTATTGTTGCTCCACACTGTGACACTGCACTACTCACAATGTATAAGATACCACTACACTACCTAGTGTTTCTCCACATTGTGACACAGCACTACTCACGTTGTATAAGTTACCACTACACTTCCTAATGTTGCTCCACATTGTGACACTGCACTACTCACACTGTATATGATAACACTACACTTCCTAGTGTTGCTCCACATTATGACTCTGCACTACTCACACTTTATAAGATAACACTACACTTCCTGGTGTTCTTCCACACTGTGACACTACTCACACTGTATAAGATACCAATAAACTTCCTAGTGTTGCTCCACACTGTGACACTGCCCTACTCACAATGTATAAGATAACAATAAACTTCCTAGGATTGCTCCACTTTGTGACACTGCACTACTCACGTTGTATAAGTTACCACTACACTTCCTAATGTTGCTCCACATTGTGACACTGCACTACTCACACTGTATAAGACACAACTACACTTCCTAGCGTTGCTCCATATCGTGACACTGTACTACTCACACTGTATAAGATAACACAACACTTCCTAGTGTTGATTCACATTGTGACACTTCACTACTCACATTGTATAAGATACCACTACACTTCCGAGTGTTGCTTCACACTGTGACACTGCCCTACTCACACTGTATAAGATACCACAACACTTCCTAATCTTGATCACACTGTATAAGATATCACTACACATCCTAGTGTTGCTCCACATTGTGACACTGTACTTCTCACACTGTTTAAGATAACAATACACTTTCTAGTGTTGCTCCACATTGTGGCACTGCATTACTCACGATGTATAAGACACAACTACACTTCCCAGTGTTGCTTCACATTGTGACACAGCACTACTCTCACTGTATAAGATACCACTACACTACCTAGTGTTGCTCCACATTGTGACACTGCACTACTCACACTCTATAAGATACCATTACACTTCCTTGTGTTGCTCCACTATGTGACTCGGTACTACTCACACTGTATAAGATACCACCACACTTCCTAGTGTAGCTCCACATTGTGACACTGCACTACTCACACTGTAAAAGATAACACTACACTTCCTAGTGTTGCTCCACATTGTGACACTGCACTACTCACACTGTATAAGATAACACTACACTTCCTAGTACTGCTCCACATAGTGACACTGTGATAATCACACTGTATAAGATACCACTACACTTCCTAGTGTTGCTCCACATTGTGACACTCCACTAATCGCACTGTATAAGATAACACTACACTTCCTAGTGTTGCTCCACATTGTGACACTGCACTACTCACACTCTATAAGATAACACTACACTTCCCAGTCCTGCTCCACATAGTGACACAGCGATAATCACACTGTATAAGATACCACCAAACTTTCTAGTGTTGCTCCACATTGTGACACTGCACTACTCACACTGTATAAGATAACACTACACTTCCTAGTGTTGCTCCACATTGTGACACTGCACTACTCACACTGTATAAGATAACACTACACTTCCTAGTACTGCTCCACATAGTGACACTGCGATAATGACACTGTATAAGATAACACTACAATTCCTATTGTTGCTCCGCATTGTGACACTGCGCTCCTCACACTGTATAAGATAACACTACACTTCCTAGTGTTGCTCCACATTGTGACACTGCACTACTCACACTGTATAAGATACCACTACACTTCCTAGTGTTGCTCCACTTTTTGACTTGGTACTACTCACACTGTATAAGATACCACTACACTTCCTAGTGTTGCTCCAATTTTTACTCGGTACTACTCACACTGTATAAGATACCACTACACTTCCTAGTGTTGCTCCTCATTGTGACACTGCCCATATCACACTGTATAAGATAACATTACACCTCCTAGTGTTGCTCCACAGTGTGAAACTGCGAACCTCACAATGTATAAATTAACATCACACTTCCTAATGTTGGTCCACATTGTGACACTGTAATACTCACACTGTATCAGATACCAGTACACTTCCTATTGTTTCTCCACAATGTGACACTGCACTGTTCACGCTGTATAAGATAACATTATACTTCCTAGTGTTGCTCCACATGGTGACACTGCACTACTCACACTGTATAAGATACCACTACACATCCTAGTGTTGTTCCACATTGTGACACTGTACTACTCACCTTGTATAAAATACCACTACATTTCCTAGTGTCCCTCCACATTGTGACACTGCACTACTCACTCTGAATAAGATAACACTACACTTCCTATTGTTGCTCCGCATTGTGACACTGCGCTACTCACACTGTATAAGATAACACTCCCCGTCCTTGTGTTGCTCCACATTGTGACACTATTCTACTCACACTGTATTAGATAACACTACACTTCCAAGTGTTGATCTACACTGTGACACTGCCCTACTCACAAAGTATAAGATAACACTACACTTCCTAGTATTGCTCCAAACTGTGACACTGCACTACTCACACTGTAATAGATAACACTACACTTCCTACTACTGCTCCACATAGTGACACTGCGATAATCACACTGTATAAGATACCACTACACTTCCTAGTGTTGCTCCACATTGTGTCACTGCACTACTCACAATGTATAATTTACCATTATACTTCCTAGTGTTGCTCCACATTGTGACACTGTAATACTCACACTGTATAAGATACCACTACACTTCCTAGTATTGCTCCACGTTGTGACACTGCACTACTCACACTTTATAAGATACCACTACACTTCCTTGTGTTGCTCCACATTGTGACACTGCACTACTCACTCTGAATAAGATAACACTACACTTCCTATTGTTGCTCCGCATTGTGACACTGCGCTACTCACACTGTATAAGATAACACTCCCCGTCCTTGTGTTGCTCCACATTGTGACACTGTTCTACTCACACTGTATTAGATAACACTACACTTCCTAGTGTTGCCCTACATTGTGACACTGCCCTACTCACTCTGTATAAGATACCATTACACTTCTTAGTGTTGCTCCACATGGTGACACTGCACTACTCACACTGAATAAGATACCACTACACCTCCTAGTGTTACTCCACACTGTGACTCTGCCCTACTCACACTGTATAAATTACCACTACACTTCCCAGTGTTGCTCCAAATTGTGACACTGCACTACTCACACTGCATAAGATACCACTATACTACCTAGTGATTCTCCACATGCTTGCCACGGTGGGTGAGTGGTTATAGTGTCGGACTACCAACCCCAAGATTGCAGGTTCGCTCCTGACCATGGTAAGTGATTTTTGAAGGCGACAAAAATCACGACACTCATGTCATACGTTGTTGGCATGTTAAAGAACCCATTTGAATTCAGTAGGCCGTGTTCAATGGCAAAATTAATCTCGGGATTTTCCGCCAACTAAAGTTCCTCCATTCTCTACTTGAAAGCGCTGTAGAGTCAAGGAGTTTAGATAGCGTATCTAAACTCCTTGACTTTCATAGCGTTCATAGGAACGACGAAATTGACATGCAAGCTACCCTCTGGGTGTCAATTAACAAAGCTTGCACCAGGCACCCGAAGCCATACGATATTATTATTATTATTCTCCACATAGTGCAACTGCACAACTCACGTTGTATAAGATACCACAACACTTCCTAGTGTTGCTCCACATTGTGACACTGCACTACTCGCACTGTATAAGATAACACTAAACTTCCCAGTGTTGCTCCACATTGTGACACTGCGCTACTCACACTGTATAAATTATCATTACACTTCCTAGTGCTGCTCCACATTGTGACACTGTAATATTCACACTGTATAAGATACCAGTACACTTCCGATTGTTTCTCCACATTGTGACGCTGCACTACTCACGCAGTATAAGATACCACTACACTTCCTAGTGTAGCTCCACATTGTGACACTGCACTACTCACAATGTATAAGATACCGTTACACTTCCTAGTGTTGCTCCACACTGTGACACTGAACTACTCACACTGTATGAGATACCACTACAATTCTTAGTGTTACTCCACATTGTGAATCTGCACTGCTCACACTGTATAAGATACCACTACACATCCTAGTGTTTATCCACACTGTGACTCTGCCCTACTCACACTGCGTAAATTACCACTACACTTCCTAGTGTTGCTCCACATTGTGACTCTGCACTACTCACACTGTATAAGATACCACTACACTACCTAGTATTTCTCAACATTGTGCAACTGCACTACTCACGTTGTATAAGATACCACTACACTTCCTAGTGTTTCTCCACATTGTGACAGTGCACTACTCACACTGTATAAGATAACACTACACTTCCTAGTGTTGCACCACATTGTAACACTGCGCTACTCACCCTGTATAAATTACCATTACACTTCCTAGTGTTGCTCCACATTGTGACACTGTAATACTCACACTGTATAAGATAGCAGTACACTTCCTAGTGTTTCTCCACATTGTGACACTGCCCTACTCACACTTTATAAGATACCACTACACATCCTAGTGTTGCTCCACATTGTGACATCGCACAACTCACACTGTATATGATAACACTACACTTCCTAGTCTTGCTCCACATTATGGCTCTGCACTACTCACACTGTATAAGATATCACTACACTTCCTAGTGTTCCTCCACACTGTGACACTACTCACACTGTATAAGATATCATTAAACTTCCTAGTGTTGCTCCACATTGTGACACCGCACTACTCACACTGTATAAGATAACACTACATTTCCTAATGTTGCTACCTATAGTGACACTGCGCTACTCACACTGTATATGATACCACTACACTTCCAAGTGTTGATCTACACTGTGACACTGCCCTACTCACAAAGTATAAGATAACACTACACTTCTTAGTATTGCTCCAAACTGTGACACTGCACTAATCACACTGTATAAGATACCACTACACTTCCTAATATTGCTACATATAGTGACACTGCGCTACTCACACTGTATAAGATACCACTACACTTCCTAGTGTTGCTCCACACTGTGACACTGCCCTACTCACACTGTATACGATACCACTACACATCCTAGGGTTGCTCCACATTGTGACACTGTACTACTCACACTGTATAAGATAACACTACACTTCCTAGTGTTGCTTCACATTGTGACACTGCACTCTTCACACTGTATAAAATAATACTACACTTCCTAGTGTTGCTCCATATAGTGACACTGAACTACTCACACTGTATAAGATACAACTACACTTCCTAGTGTTGCTCCATATTGTGACACTGTACTACTCACACTGTATAAGATAACACTACACTTCCTAGTGTTGCTTCACATTGAGACACTGCACTAATCAGACAGTATAAGATACCACTACTCTTCCTAGTGTTGCTCCACACTGTGACACTGCCCTACTCACACTGTATAGGATACCACTACACTTCCTAGGGTTGCACCACATTCTGACACTGCACTACTCACACTGTATAAGATACCACTACACTTCCTAGTCTTGCTCACACTTTATAAGATACCACTACTCTTCCTAATGTTGCTCCACATTGTGACACTGTACTTCTCACTCTGTTTAAGATAAAATTTCACTTTCTAGTGTTGCTCCACATTGTGATACTGCACTAGTCACAATGTATAAGACACCACTACACTTCCTACTGTTGCTTCACATTGTGACACTGCACTACTCACACTGTATAAGATACCACTATACTTCCTAGTGTTGCTCCACATTATGACACTGCACTACTGACACTGTATAAGATACCACTACACTTCCTAGTGTTGCTCCACATTGTGACACTGCACTATTCACACTGTATAAGATAACATTATACTTCCTAATGTTGCTCCATATGGTGACACTGCACAACTCACACTGTATAAGATACCACTACACCTCCTAGTGTTGCTCCACTTTGTGACACCGCGCTTCTCACACTGTATAAGATACCACTACACATCCTAGTGTTGCTCCACACTGTGACTCTGCCCTACTCACACTGTATAAATTACCACTACAGTTCCTAGTGTTGTTCCACATTGTGACACTGTACTTCTCACGTTGTATAAATTACCACTACACTTCCTAGTGTCCCTCCACATTGTGACACACCACTACTCACACTGTATAAGATACCACTACACTTCCTATTGTTGCTCCACACTGTGACACTGCACTACTCACAATGTATAAGATACCACTACACTACCTAGTGTTTCTCCACATTGTGACACTGCACTACTCACGTTGTATAAGTTACCACTACACTTCCTAATGTTGCTCCACATTGTGACACTGCACTACTCACACTGTATATGATAACACTACACTTCCTAGTGTTGCTCCACATTATGACTCTGCACTACTCACACTTTATAAGATAACACTACACTTCCTGGTGTTCTTCCACACTGTGACACTACTCACACTGTATAAGATACCATTAAACTTCCTAGTGTTGCTCCACACTGTGACACTGCCCTACTCACAATGTATAAGATAACAATAAACTTCCTAGGATTGCTCCACTTTGTGACACTGCACTACTCACGTTGTATAAGTTACCACTACACTTCCTAATGTTGCTCCACATTGTGACACTGCACTACTCACACTGTATAAGACACAACTACACTTCCTAGCGTTGCTCCATATCGTGACACTGTACTACTCACACTGTATAAGATAACACAACACTTCCTAGTGTTGATTCACATTGTGACACTTCACTACTCACATTGTATAAGATACCACTACACTTCCGAGTGTTGCTTCACACTGTGACACTGCCCTACTCACACTGTATAAGATACCACAACACTTCCTAATCTTGATCACACTGTATAAGATATCACTACACATCCTAGTGTTGCTCCACATTGTGACACTGTACTTCTCACACTGTTTAAGATAACAATACACTTTCTAGTGTTGCTCCACATTGTGGCACTGCATTACTCACGATGTATAAGACACCACTACACTTCCCAGTGTTGCTTCACATTGTGACACAGCACTACTCTCACTGTATAAGATACCACTACACTACCTAGTGTTGCTCCACATTGTGACACTGCACTACTCACACTCTATAAGATACCATTACACTTCCTTGTGTTGCTCCACTATGTGACTCGGTACTACTCACACTGTATAAGATACCACCACACTTCCTAGTGTAGCTCCACATTGTGACACTGCACTACTCACACTGTAAAATATAACACTACACTTCCTAGTGTTGCTCCACATTGTGACACTGCACTACTCACACTGTATAAGATAACACTACACTTCCTAGTACTGCTCCACATAGTGACACTGTGATAATCACACTGTATAAGATACCACTACACTTCCTAGTGTTGCTCCACATTGTGACACTCCACTAATCGCACTGTATAAGATAACACTACACTTCCTAGTGTTGCTCCACATTGTGACACTGCACTACTCACAATCTATAAGATAACACTACACTTCCCAGTCCTGCTCCACATAGTGACACAGCGATAATCACACTGTATAAGATACCACCAAACTTCCTAGTGTTGCTCCACATTGTGACACTGCACTACTCACACTGTATAAGATAACACTACACTTCCTAGTGTTGCTCCACATTGTGACACTGCACTACTCACACTGTATAAGATAACACTACACTTCCTAGTACTGCTCCACATAGTGACACTGCGATAATGACACTGTATAAGATAACACTACAATTCCTATTGTTGCTCCGCATTGTGACACTGCGCTCCTCACACTGTATAAGATAACACTACACTTCCTAGTGTTGCTCCACATTGTGACACTGCACTACTCACACTGTATAAGATACCACTACACTTCCTAGTGTTGCTCCACTTTTTGACTTGGTACTACTCACACTGTATAAGATATCATTACACTTCCTAGTGTTGCTCCACATTGTGACACCGCACTACTCTTACTGTATAAGATAACACTACACATCCCAATGTTGCTACCTATAGTGACACTGCGCTACTCACACTGTATAAGATACCACTACACTTCCTAGTGTTGCTCCACACTGAGACACTGCCCTACTCACACTGTATAAGATACCACTACACATCCTGGGGTTGCTCCACATTGTGACACTGTACTACTCACACTGTATAAGATAACACTACACTTCCTAGTGTTGCTTCACATTGTGACACTGCACTCTTCACACTGTATAAAATAACACTACACTTCCTAGTGTTGCTCCATATAGTGACACTGAACTACTCACACTGTATAAGATACAAATACACTTCCTAGTGTTGCTCCATATTGTGACACTGTACTACTCACACTGTATAAGATAACAGTACACTTCCTAGTGTTGCTTCACATTGTGACACTGCACTACTCAGACTGTATAAGATACCACTACACTTCCCAGTGTTGCTCCACACTGTGACAATGCCCTACTCACACTGTATAGGATACCACTACAATTCCTAGGGTTGCACCACATTGTGACACTGTACTACTCACACTGTATAAGATACCACTACACTTCCTAGTGTTGCTCCTCATTGTGACACTGCCCATCTCACACTGTATAAGATACCATTACACTTCCTAGTGTTGCTCCACATTGTGACACTGCGCACCTCACAATGTATAAATCACCAATACACTTCCCAGTGTTGCTCAGCATTGTGACAATGCAATACACACAATGTATAAGATACCAGTACACTTCCTATTGTTTCTTCACATTGTGATACTGCACTACTCGCACTGTATAAGATAACACTACACTTCCTATTGTTGCTCCTCATTGTGACTCTGCACTACTCACACTGTATAAGATACCACTACACTTCTTAGTGTTGCACCACATTGTGAAACTGCGATACTCACCCTGTATAAATTACCATTACACTTCCTAGTGTTGCTCCACATTGTGACACTGTAATACTCACACTGTATAAGATAGCAGTACACTTCGTAGTGTTTCTCCACATTGTGACACTGCCCTACTCACACTTTATAACATACCACTACACATCCTAGTGTTGCTCCACATTGTGACATCGCACAACTCACACTGTATATGATAACACTACACTTCCTAGTGTTGCTCCACATTATGGCTCTGCACTACTCACACTGTCTAAGATAGCACTACACTTCCTAGTGTTCCTCCACACTGTGACACTACTCACACTGTATAAGATATCATTACACTTCCTAGTGTTGCTCCACATTGTGACACCGCACTACTCACACTGTATAAGATACCACTACACTTCCTAATGTTGCTACCTATAGTGACACTGCGCTACTCACACAGTATAAGATACCACTACACTTCCAAGTGTTGCTCCACACTGTGACACTGCCCTACTCACAACGTATAAGATAACACTACACTTCCTAGTGTTGCTCCAAACTGTGACACTGCACTACTCACACTGTATAAGATACCACTACACTTCCTAATGTTGCTACATATAGTGACACTGCGCTACTCACACTGTATAAGATACCACTACACTTCCTAGTGTTGCTCCACACTGTGACACTGCCCTACTCACACTGTATAAGATACCACTACACATCCTAGGGTTCCTCCACATTGTGACACTGTACTACTCACACAGTATAAGATAACACTACACTTCCAAGTGTTGCTTCACTTTGTGACACTGCACTCTTCACACTATATAAAATAACACTACACTTCCTAGTGTTGCTACGTATAGTGACACTGAACTACTCACACTGTATAAGATACAACTACACTTCCTAGTGTTGCTCCATATTGTGACACTGTACTACTCACACTGTATAATATAACACTACACTTCCTAGTGTTGCTTCATATTGTGACACTGCACTACTCAGACTGTATGAGATACCACTACACTTCCTAGTGTTGCTCCACACTGTGACACTGCCCTACTCACACTGTATAGAATAACACTACACTTCCTAGGGTTGCACCACAATGTGGCACTGTACTACTCACTCTGTATAAGATACCACTACACTTCCTAGTCTTCCTCACACTTTATAAGATACCACTACTCTTCCTAATGTTGCTCCACATTGTGACACTGTATTTCTCACACTGTTTAAGATAAAATTTAACTTTCTAGTGTTGCTCCACATTGTGAAACTGCACTACTCACAATGTATAAGACACCACTACGCTTCCTAGTGTTGCTTCACATTGTGACACTGCACTACTCACACGGTATAAGATACCACTACACTTCCTAGTGTTGCTTCACATTATGACACTGCACTACTCACACTGTAAAAGATACCACTACACTTCCTAGTGTTGCTCCACATTGTGACACTGCACTATTCACACTGTATAAGATAACATTATACTTCCTAGTGTTGCTCACCATGGTGACACTGCACTACTCACACTGTATAAGATACCACTACACATCCTAGTGTTGTTCCACATTGTGACACTGTACTACTCACGTTGTATAAAATACCACTACATTTCCTAGTGTCCCTCCACATTGTGACACACCACTACTCACACTGTATAAGATACCACTACACTTCCTCGTGTTGCTCCACATTGTGACACTGCACTATTCACACTGTATAAGATAACATTATACTTCCTAGTGTTGCTCCACATGCTGACACTGCACTACTCACACTGTATAAAACACCACTACACCTCTTAGTGTTGCTCCACTTTGTGACACTGCGCTACTAACACTCTATAAGATACCACTACACATCCTAGTGTTGCTCCACACTGTGACTCTGCCTTACTCACACTGTATAAATTACCACTACACTTCCTAGTGTTGCTCCACATTGTGACACTGCACTACTCACACTGTATAAAATACCACAACACTTCCTAGTGTTGCTCCACATTGTGACACTGCACTACTCACAATGTATTAGATAACACTACACATCCTAGTGTTTCTCCAGATTGTGACACGGCGTTACTCACAATGTATAATTTACCATTATACTTCCTAGTGTTGCTCCACATTGTGACACTGTAATACTCACACTGTATAAGATACCACTACACTTCCTAGTATTGCTCCACGTTGTGACACTGCACTACTCACACTTTATAAGATACCACTACACTTCCTAGTGTTGCTCCACATTGTGACACGGCACTACTCACACTGTATAAGATACCACTACACTTCCTAGTGTTGCTCCACACTGTGAGACTGCCCTATTCACACTCTATAGGATACCACTACACTTCCTAGTGTTGCATCACATTGTGACACTGTACTACTCACACTGTATAAGATACCACTACACTTCCTAGTCTTTCTCACACTTTATAAGATACCACTACTCTTCCTAATGTTGCTCCACATTGTGACACTGTACTTCGCACACTGTTTAAGATATAATTTCACTTTCTAGTGTTGCTCCACATTGTGATACTGCACTACTCACAATGTATAAACACCACTACACTTCCTAGTGTTGCTTCACTTAGTGACACTGCACTACTCACACTGTATAAGATACCACTACACTTCCTAGTGTTGCTCCACATTATGACACTGCACTACTCACACTGTATAAGATAACACTACACTTCCTAGTGTTGCTCCACATTGTGACACTGCACTATTCACACTGTATAAGATAACATTATAATTCCTAGTGTTGCTCCACATGGTGACACTGCACTACTCACACTGTATAAGATACCACTACACATCCTAGTGTTGTTCCACATTGTGACACTGTACTACTCACCTTGTATAAAATACCACTACATTTCCTAGTTTCCCTCCACATTGTGACACACCACTACTCACACTGTATAAGATAACACTACACTACCTAGTGTTGCTCCACATTGTGACACTGCGCTACTCACACTGAATAAATTACAATTACACGTCCTAATGTTGCTCCACATTGTGACACTGCATTACTCACAATGTATAAGACACCACTACATTCCCAGTGTTGCTTCACATTGTGACACTGCACCACTCTCACTGTATAAGATACCACTACACTTCCTAGTGTTGCTCCACATTGTGACACTGCACTACTCACACTCTATAAGATACCATTACACTTCCGGGTGTTGCTCCAATATGTGACTCGGTACTACTCACACTGTATAAGATACCACCACACTTCCTGGTGTTGCTCCACATTGTGACACTGCCCTACGCACACTGTATAATTTAACACTACACTTCCTAGTGTTGCTCCACATTGTGACACTGCACTACTCACAATGTATAAGATAACACTACACTTCCTACTACTGCTCCACATAGTGACACTGCGATAATCACACTGTATAAGATACCACTACACTTCCTAGTGTTGCTCCACATTGTGTCACTGCACTACTCACACTGTATAAGATACCATTACACTTCCTAGTGTTGCTCCACATTGTGACACTGTAATACTCACACTGTATATGATACCATTACACTTCCTATTGTTTCTCCACATTGAGACACTGACTACTCACGCTATATAAGATACCACTACACTTCCTAGTGTTGCGCCACATTGTGACACTGCACTACTCACACTGTATAAGATAACACTACAATTCCTATTGTTGCTCCGCATTGTGACACTGCGCTACTCACACTGTATAAGATAACACTACACTTCCTAGTGTTGCTCTACATTGTGACACTGCACTACTCACACTTTATAAGATACCACTACACTTCCTTGTGTTGCTCCACATTGTGACACTGCACTACTCACTCTGAATAAGATAACACTACACTTCCTATTGTTGCTCCGCATTGTGACACTGCACTACTCACACTCTATAAGATAACACTACACTTCCCAGTCCTGCTCCACATAGTGACACAGCGATAATCACACTGTATAAGATACCACCAAACTTTCTAGTGTTGCTCCACATTGTGGCACTGCACTACTCACACTGTATAAGATAACACTACACTTCCTAGTGTTGCTCCACATTGTGACACTGCACTACTCACACTGTATAAGATAACACTACACTTCCTAGTACTGCTCCACATAGTGACACTGCGATAATGACACTGTATAAGATAACACTACAATTCCTATTGTTGCTCCGCATTGTGACACTGCGCTCCTCACACTGTATAAGATAACACTACACTTCCTAGTGTTGCTCCACATTGTGACACTGCACTACTCACACTGTATAAGATACCAATACACTTCCTAGTGTTGCTCCACTTTTTGACTTGGTACTACTCACACTGTATAAGATACCACTACACTTCCTAGTGTTGCTCCAATTTTTACTCGGTACTACTCACACTGTATAAGATACCACTACACTTCCTAGTGTTGCTCCTCATTGTGACACTGCCCATATCACACTGTATAAGATAACATTACACCTCCTAGTGTTGCTCCACATTGTGAAACTGCGAACCTCACAATGTATAAATTAACATCACACTTCCTAATGTTGGTCCACATTGTGACACTGTAATACTCACACTGTATCAGATACCAGTACACTTCCTATTGTTTCTCCACAATGTGACACTGCACTGTTCACGCTGTATAAGATAACATTATACTTCCTAGTGTTGCTCCACATGGTGACACTGCACTACTCACACTGTATAAGATACCACTACACATCCTAGTGTTGTTCCACATTGTGACACTGTACTACTCACCTTGTATAAAATACCACTACATTTCCTAGTGTCCCTCCACATTGTGACACTGCACTACTCACTCTGAATAAGATAACACTACACTTCCTATTGTTGCTCCGCATTGTGACACTGCGCTACTCACACTGTATAAGATAACACTCCCCGTCCTTGTGTTGCTCCACATTGTGACACTGTTCTACTCACACTGTATTAGATAACACTACACTTCCAAGTGTTGATCTACACTGTGACACTGCCCTACTCACAAAGTATAAGATAACACTACACTTCCTAATATTGCTCCAAACTGTGACACTGCACTACTCACACTGTAATAGATAACACTACACTTCCTACTACTGCTCCACATAGTGACACTGCGATAATCACACTGTATAAGATACCACTACACTTCCTAGTGTTGCTCCACATTGTGTCACTGCACTACTCACAATGTATAATTTACCATTATACTTCCTAGTGTTGCTCCACATTGTGACACTGTAATACTCACACTGTATAAGATACCACTACACTTCCTAGTATTGCTCCACGTTGTGACACTGCACTACTCACACTTTATAAGATACCACTACACTTCCTTGTGTTGCTCCACATTGTGACACTGCACTACTCACTCTGAATAAGATAACACTACACTTCCTATTGTTGCTCCGCATTGTGACACTGCGCTACTCACACTGTATAAGATAACACTCCCCGTCCTTGTGTTGCTCCACATTGTGACACAGTTCTACTCACACTGTATTAGATAACACTACACTTCCTAGTGTTGCCCTACATTGTGACACTGCCCTACTCACTCTGTATAAGATACCATTACACTTCTTAGTGTTGCTCCACATGGTGACACTGCACTACTCACACTGAATAAGATACCACTACACCTCCTAGTGTTACTCCACACTGTGACTCTGCCCTACTCACACTGTATAAATTACCACTACACTTCCCAGTGTTGCTCCAAATTGTGACACTGCACTACTCACACTGCATAAGATACCACTATACTACCTAGTGATTCTCCACATGCTTGCCACGGTGGGTGAGTGGTTATAGTGTCGGACTACCAACCCCAAGATTGCAGGTTCGCTCCTGACCATGGTAAGTGATTTTTGAAGGCGACAAAAATCACGACACTCATGTCATACGTTGTTGGCATGTTAAAGAACCCATTTGAATTCAGTAGGCCGTGTTCAATGGCAAAATTAATCTCGGGATTTTCCGCCAACTAAAGTTCCTCCATTCTCTACTTGAAAGCGCTGTAGAGTCAAGGAGTTTAGATAGCGTATCTAAACTCCTTGACTTTCATAGCGTTCATAGGAACGACGAAATTGACATGAAAGCTACCCTCTGGGTGTCAATTAACAAAGCTTGCACCAGGCACCCGAAGCCATACGATATTATTATTATTATTCTCCACATAGTGCAACTGCACAACTCACGTTGTATAAGATACCACAACACTTCCTAGTGTTGCTCCACATTGTGACACTGCACTACTCGCACTGTATAAGATAACACTAAACTTCCCAGTGTTGCTCCACATTGTGACACTGCGCTACTCACACTGTATAAATTATCATTACACTTCCTAGTGCTGCTCCACATTGTGACACTGTAATATTCACACTGTATAAGATACCAGTACACTTCCGATTGTTTCTCCACATTGTGACGCTGCACTACTCACGCAGTATAAGATACCACTACACTTCCTAGTGTAGCTCCACATTGTGACACTGCACTACTCACAATGTATAAGATACCGTTACACTTCCTAGTGTTGCTCCACACTGTGACACTGAACTACTCACACTGTATGAGATACCACTACAATTCTTAGTGTTACTCCACATTGTGAATCTGCACTGCTCACACTGTATAAGATACCACTACACATCCTAGTGTTTATCCACACTGTGACTCTGCCCTACTCACACTGCGTAAATTACCACTACACTTCCTAGTGTTGCTCCACATTGTGACTCTGCACTACTCACACTGTATAAGATACCACTACACTACCTAGTATTTCTCAACATTGTGCAACTGCACTACTCACGTTGTATAAGATACCACTACACTTCCTAGTGTTTCTCCACATTGTGACAGTGCACTACTCACACTGTATAAGATAACACTACACTTCCTAGTGTTGCACCACATTGTAACACTGCGCTACTCACCCTGTATAAATTACCATTACACTTCCTAATGTTGCTCCACATTGTGACACTGTAATACTCACACTGTATAAGATAGCAGTACACTTCCTAGTGTTTCTCCACATTGTGACACTGCCCTACTCACACTTTATAAGATACCACTACACATCCTAGTGTTGCTCCACATTGTGACATCGCACAACTCACACTGTATATGATAACACTACACTTCCTAGTCTTGCTCCACATTATGGCTCTGCACTACTCACACTGTATAAGATATCACTACACTTCCTAGTGTTCCTCCACACTGTGACACTACTCACACTGTATAAGATATCATTAAACTTCCTAGTGTTGCTCCACATTGTGACACCGCACTACTCACACTGTATAAGATAACACTACATTTCCTAATGTTGCTACCTATAGTGACACTGCGCTACTCACACTGTATATGATACCACTACACTTCCAAGTGTTGATCTACACTGTGACACTGCCCTACTCACAAAGTATAAGATAACACTACACTTCTTAGTATTGCTCCAAACTGTGACACTGCACTACTCACACTGTATAAGATACCACTACACTTCCTAATATTGCTACATATAGTGACACTGCGCTACTCACACTGTATAAGATACCACTACACTTCCTAGTGTTGCTCCACACTGTGACACTGCCCTACTCACACTGTATACGATACCACTACACATCCTAGGGTTGCTCCACATTGTGACACTGTACTACTCACACTGTATAAGATAACACTACACTTCCTAGTGTTGCTTCACATTGTGACACTGCACTCTTCACACTGTATAAAATAATACTACACTTCCTAGTGTTGCTCCATATAGTGACACTGAACTACTCACACTGTATAAGATACAACTACACTTCCTAGTGTTGCTCCATATTGTGACACTGTACTACTCACACTGTATAAGATAACACTACACTTCCTAGTGTTGCTTCACATTGAGACACTGCACTACTCAGACAGTATAAGATACCACTACTCTTCCTAGTGTTGCTCCACACTGTGACACTGCCCTACTCACACTGTATAGGATACCACTACACTTCCTAGGGTTGCACCACATTCTGACACTGCACTACTCACACTGTATAAGATACCACTACACTTCCTAGTCTTGCTCACACTTTATAAGATACCACTACTCTTCCTAATGTTGCTCCACATTGTGACACTGTACTTCTCACTCTGTTTAAGATAAAATTTCACTTTCTAGTGTTGCTCCACATTGTGATACTGCACTAGTCACAATGTATAAGACACCACTACACTTCCTACTGTTGCTTCACATTGTGACACTGCACTACTCACACTGTATAAGATACCACTATACTTCCTAGTGTTGCTCCACATTATGACACTGCACTACTGACACTGTATAAGATACCACTACACTTCCTAGTGTTGCTCCACATTGTGACACTGCACTATTCACACTGTATAAGATAACATTATACTTCCTAATGTTGCTCCATATGGTGACACTGCACAACTCACACTGTATAAGATACCACTACACCTCCTAGTGTTGCTCCACTTTGTGACACCGCGCTTCTCACACTGTATAAGATACCACTACACATCCTAGTGTTGCTCCACACTGTGACTATGCCCTACTCACACTGTATAAATTACCACTACAGTTCCTAGTGTTGTTCCACATTGTGACACTGTACTTCTCACGTTGTATAAATTACTACTACACTTCCTAGTGTCCCTCCACATTGTGACACACCACTACTCACACTGTATAAGATACCACTACACTTCCTATTGTTGCTCCACACTGTGACACTGCACTACTCACAATGTATAAGATACCACTACACTACCTAGTGTTTCTCCACATTGTGACACTGCACTACTCACGTTGTATAAGTTACCACTACACTTCCTAATGTTGCTCCACATTGTGACACTGCACTACTCACACTGTATATGATAACACTACACTTCCTAGTGTTGCTCCACATTATGACTCTGCACTACTCACACTTTATAAGATAACACTACACTTCCTGGTGTTCTTCCACACTGTGACACTACTCACACTGTATAAGATACCATTAAACTTCCTAGTGTTGCTCCACACTGTGACACTGCCCTACTCACAATGTATAAGATAACAATAAACTTCCTAGGATTGCTCCACTTTGTGACACTGCACTACTCACGTTGTATAAGTTACCACTACACTTCCTAATGTTGCTCCACATTGTGACACTGCACTACTCACACTGTATAAGACACAACTACACTTCCTAGCGTTGCTCCATATCGTGACACTGTACTACTCACACTGTATAAGATAACACAACACTTCCTAGTGTTGATTCACATTGTGACACTTCACTACTCACATTGTATAAGATACCACTACACTTCCGAGTGTTGCTTCACACTGTGACACTGCCCTACTCACACTGTATAAGATACCACAACACTTCCTAATCTTGATCACACTGTATAAGATATCACTACACATCCTAGTGTTGCTCCACATTGTGACACTGTACTTCTCACACTGTTTAAGATAACAATACACTTTCTAGTGTTGCTCCACATTGTGGCACTGCATTACTCACGATGTATAAGACACCACTACACTTCCCAGTGTTGCTTCACATTGTGACACAGCACTACTCTCACTGTATAAGATACCACTACACTACCTAGTGTTGCTCCACATTGTGACACTGCACTACTCACACTCTATAAGATACCATTACACTTCCTTGTGTTGCTCCACTATGTGACTCGGTACTACTCACACTGTATAAGATACCACCACACTTCCTAGTGTAGCTCCACATTGTGACACTGCACTACTCACACTGTAAAATATAACACTACACTTCCTAGTGTTGCTCCACATTGTGACACTGCACTACTCACACTGTATAAGATAACACTACACTTCCTAGTACTGCTCCACATAGTGACACTGTGATAATCACACTGTATAAGATACCACTACACTTCCTAGTGTTGCTCCACATTGTGACACTCCACTAATCGCACTGTATAAGATAACACTACACTTCCTAGTGTTGCTCCACATTGTGACACTGCACTACTCACAATCTATAAGATAACACTACACTTCCCAGTCCTGCTCCACATAGTGACACAGCGATAATCACACTGTATAAGATACCACCAAACTTCCTAGTGTTGCTCCACATTGTGACACTGCACTACTCACACTGTATAAGATAACACTACACTTCCTAGTGTTGCTCCACATTGTGACACTGCACTACTCACACTGTATAAGATAACACTACACTTCCTAGTACTGCTCCACATAGTGACACTGCGATAATGACACTGTATAAGATAACACTACAATTCCTATTGTTGCTCCGCATTGTGACACTGCGCTCCTCACACTGTATAAGATAACACTACACTTCCTAGTGTTGCTCCACATTGTGACACTGCACTACTCACACTGTATAAGATACCACTACACTTCCTAGTGTTGCTCCACTTTTTGACTTGGTACTACTCACACTGTATAAGATATCATTACACTTCCTAGTGTTGCTCCACATTGTGACACCGCACTACTCTTACTGTATAAGATAACACTACACATCCCAATGTTGCTACCTATAGTGACACTGCGCTACTC
This sequence comes from Meconema thalassinum, assembly GCA_946902985.2. NCBI lineage: Eukaryota > Metazoa > Arthropoda > Insecta > Orthoptera > Tettigoniidae > Meconema > Meconema thalassinum. The sequence goes on from OX336389.2 coordinate 639,280,734, forward strand.
ACACTGTATAAGATACCACTACACTTCCTAGTGTTGCTCCACACTGAGACACTGCCCTACTCACACTGTATAAGATACCACTACACATCCTGGGGTTGCTCCACATTGTGACACTGTACTACTCACACTGTATAAGATAACACTACACTTCCTAGTGTTGCTTCACATTGTGACACTGCACTCTTCACACTGTATAAAATAACACTACACTTCCTAGTGTTGCTCCATATAGTGACACTGAACTACTCACACTGTATAAGATACAAATACACTTCCTAGTGTTGCTCCATATTGTGACACTGTACTACTCACACTGTATAAGATAACAGTACACTTCCTAGTGTTGCTTCACATTGTGACACTGCACTACTCAGACTGTATAAGATACCACTACACTTCCCAGTGTTGCTCCACACTGTGACAATGCCCTACTCACACTGTATAGGATACCACTACAATTCCTAGGGTTGCACCACATTGTGACACTGTACTACTCACACTGTATAAGATACCACTACACTTCCTAGTGTTGCTCCTCATTGTGACACTGCCCATCTCACACTGTATAAGATACCATTACACTTCCTAGTGTTGCTCCACATTGTGACACTGCGCACCTCACAATGTATAAATCACCAATACACTTCCCAGTGTTGCTCAGCATTGTGACAATGCAATACACACAATGTATAAGATACCAGTACACTTCCTATTGTTTCTTCACATTGTGATACTGCACTACTCGCACTGTATAAGATAACACTACACTTCCTATTGTTGCTCCTCATTGTGACTCTGCACTACTCACACTGTATAAGATACCACTACACTTCTTAGTGTTGCACCACATTGTGAAACTGCGATACTCACCCTGTATAAATTACCATTACACTTCCTAGTGTTGCTCCACATTGTGACACTGTAATACTCACACTGTATAAGATAGCAGTACCCTTCGTAGTGTTTCTCCACATTGTGACACTGCCCTGCTCACACTTTATAACATACCACTACACATCCTAGTGTTGCTCCACATTGTGACATCGCACAACTCACACTGTATATGATAACACTACACTTCCTAGTGTTGCTCCACATTATGGCTCTGCACTACTCACACTGTATAAGATAGCACTACACTTCCTAGTGTTCCTCCACACTGTGACACTACTCACACTGTATAAGATATCATTACACTTCCTAGTGTTGCTCCACATTGTGACACCGCACTACTCACACTGTATAAGATACCACTACACTTCCTAATGTTGCTACCTATAGTGACACTGCGCTACTCACACAGTATAAGATACCACTACACTTCCAAGTGTTGCTCCACACTGTGACACTGCCCTACTCACAACGTATAAGATAACACTACACTTCCTAGTGTTGCTCCAAACTGTGACACTGCACTACTCACACTGTATAAGATACCACTACACTTCCTAATGTTGCTACATATAGTGACACTGCGCTACTCACACTGTATAAGATACCACTACACTTCCTAGTGTTGCTCCACACTGTGACACTGCCCTACTCACACTGTATAAGATACCACTACACATCCTAGGGTTCCTCCACATTGTGACACTGTACTACTCACACAGTATAAGATAACACTACACTTCCAAGTGTTGCTTCACTTTGTGACACTGCACTCTTCACACTATATAAAATAACACTACACTTCCTAGTGTTGCTACGTATAGTGACACTGAACTACTCACACTGTATAAGATACAACTACACTTCCTAGTGTTGCTCCATATTGTGACACTGTACTACTCACACTGTATAATATAACACTACACTTCCTAGTGTTGCTTCACATTGTGACACTGCACTACTCAGACTGAATGAGATACCACTACACTTCCTAGTGTTGCTCCACAATGTGACACTGCCCTACTCACACTGTATAGGATAACACTACACTTCCTAGGGTTGCACCACAATGTGGCACTGTACTACTCACTCTGTATAAGATACCACTACACTTCCTAGTCTTCCTCACACTTTATAAGATACCACTACTCTTCCTAATGTTGCTCCACATTGTGACACTGTATTTCTCACACTGTTTAAGATAAAATTTCACTTTCTAGTGTTGCTCCACATTGTGAAACTGCACTACTCACAATGTATAAGACACCACTACGCTTCCTTGTGTTGCTTCACATTGTGACACTGCACTACTCACACGGTATAAGATACCACTACACTTCCTAGTGTTGCTTCACATTATGACACTGCACTACTCACACTGTAAAAGATACCACTACACTTCCTAGTGTTGCTCCACATTGTGACACTGCACTATTCACACTGAATAAGATAACATTATACTTCCTAGTGTTGCTCACCATGGTGACACTGCACTACTCACACTGTATAAGATACCACTACACATCCTAGTGTTGTTCCACATTGTGACACTGTACTACTCACGTTGTATAAAATACCACTACATTTCCTAGTGTCCCTCCACATTGTGACACACCACTACTCACACTGTATAAGATACCACTACACTTCCTCGTGTTGCTCCACATTGTGACACTGCACTATTCACACTGTATAAGATAACATTATACATCCTAGTGTTGCTCCACATGCTGACACTGCACTACTCACACTGTATAAGACACCACTACACCTCTTAGTGTTGCTCCACTTTGTGACACTGCGCTACTAACACTGTATAAGATACCACTACACATCCTAGTGTTGCTCCACACTGTGACTCTGCCTTACTCACACTGTATAAATTACCACTACACTTCCTAGTGTTGCTCCACATTGTGACACTGCACTACTCACACTGTATAAAATACCACAACACTTCCTAGTGTTGCTCCACATTGTGACACTGCACTACTCACAATGTATTAGATAACACTACACATCCTAGTGTTTCTCCAGATTGTGACACGGCGTTACTCACAATGTATAATTTACCATTATACTTCCTAGTGTTGCTCCACATTGTGACACTGTAATACTCACACTGTATAAGATACCACTACACTTCCTAGTATTGCTCCACGTTGTGACACTGCACTACTCACACTTTATAAGATACCACTACACTTCCTAGTGTTGCTCCACATTGTGACACGGCACTACTCACACTGTATAAGATACCACTACACTTCCTAGTGTTGCTCCACACTGTGAGACTGCCCTATTCACACTCTATAGGATACCACTACACTTCCTAGTGTTGCATCACATTGTGACACTGTACTACTCACACTGTATAAGATACCACTACACTTCCTAGTCTTTCTCACACTTTATAAGATACCACTACTCTTCCTAATGTTGCTCCACATTGTGACACTGTACTTCGCACACTGTTTAAGATATAATTTCACTTTCTAGTGTTGCTCCACATTGTGATACTGCACTACTCACAATGTATAAACACCACTACACTTCCTAGTGTTGCTTCACTTAGTGACACTGCACTACTCACACTGTATAAGATACCACTACACTTCCTAGTGTTGCTCCACATTATGACACTGCACTACTCACACTGTATAAGATAACACTACACTTCCTAGTGTTGCTCCACATTGTGACACTGCACTATTCACACTGTATAAGATAACATTATACTTCCTAGTGTTGCTCCACATGGTGACACTGCACTACTCACACTGTATAAGATACCACTACACATCCTAGTGTTGTTCCACATTGTGACACTGTACTACTCACCTTGTATAAAATACCACTACATTTCCTAGTTTCCCTCCACATTGTGACACACCACTACTCACACTGTATAAGATAACACTACACTACCTAGTGTTGCTCCACATTGTGACACTGCGCTACTCACACTGAATAAATTACAATTACACGTCCTAATGTTGCTCCACATTGTGACACTGCATTACTCACAATGTATAAGACACCACTACATTCCCAGTGTTGCTTCACATTGTGACACTGCACCACTCTCACTGTATAAGATACCACTACACTTCCTAGTGTTGCTCCACATTGTGACACTGCACTACTCACACTCTATAAGATACCATTACACTTCCGGGTGTTGCTCCAATATGTGACTCGGTACTACTCACACTGTATAAGATACCACCACACTTCCTGGTGTTGCTCCACATTGTGACACTGCCCTACGCACACTGTATAATTTAACACTACACTTCCTAGTGTTGCTCCACATTGTGACACTGCACTACTCACAATGTATAAGATAACACTACACTTCCTACTACTGCTCCACATAGTGACACTGCGATAATCACACTGTATAAGATACCACTACACTTCCTAGTGTTGCTCCACATTGTGTCACTGCACTACTCACACTGTATAAGATACCATTACACTTCCTAGTGTTGCTCCACATTGTGACACTGTAATACTCACACTGTATATGATACCATTACACTTCCTATTGTTTCTCCACATTGAGACACTGACTACTCACGCTATATAAGATACCACTACACTTCATAGTGTTGCGCCACATTGTGACACTGCACTACTCACACTGTATAAGATAACACTACAATTCCTATTGTTGCTCCGCATTGTGACACTGCGCTACTCACACTGTATAAGATAACACTACACTTCCTAGTGTTGCTCTACATTGTGACACTGCACTACTCACACTGTATAAGATACCACTACACTTCCTAGTGTTGCTCCAATTTTTGACTCGGTACTACTCACACTGTATAAGATACCACTACACTTCCTAGTGTTGCTCCTCATTGTGACACTGCCCATATCACACTGTATAAGATAACATTACACCTCCAAGTGTTGTTCCACATTGTGAAACTGCGAACCTCACAATGTATAAATTAACATTACACTTCCTAATGTTGGTCCACATTGTGACACTGTAATACTCAAACTGTATAAGATACCAGTACACATCCTATTGTTTCTCCACAATGTGACACTGCACTGTTCACGCTTTATAATATACCACTACACTTCCCAGTGTTGCTCCAAATTGTGACACTGCACTACTCACACTGCATAAGATACCACTATACTACCTAGTGATTCTCCACATGCTTGCCACGGTGGGTGAGTGGTTATAGTGTCGGACTACCAACCCCAAGATTGCAGGTTCGTTCCTGACCATGGTAAGTGATTTTTGAAGGCGACAAAAATCACGACACTCATGTCATACGTTGTTGGCATGTTAAAGAACCCATTTGAATTCAGTAGGCCGTGTTCAATGGCAAAATTAATCTCGGGATTTTCCGCCAACTAAAGTTCCTCCATTCTCTACTTGAAAGCGCTGTAGAGTCAAGGAGTTTAGATACCGTATCTAAACTCTTTGACTTTCATAGCGTTCATAGGAACGACGAAATTGACATGAAAGCTCCCCTCTGGGTGTCAATTAACAAAGCTTGCACCAGGCACGCGAGGCCATACGATATTATTATTATTATTCTCCACATAGTGCAACTGCACAACTCACGTTGTATAAGATACCACAACACTTCCTAGTGTTGCTCCACATTGTGACACTGCACTACTCACACTGTATAAGATAACACTAAACTTCCCAGTGTTGCTCCACATTGTGACACTGCGCTACTCACACTGTATAAATTACCATTACACTTCCTAGTGCTGCTCCACATTGTGACACTGTAATACTCACACTGTATAAGATACCAGTACACTTCCGATTGTTTCTCCACATTGTGACACTGCACTACTCACACAGTATAAAATACCACTACACTTCCTAGTGTTGGTCCATATATTGACACTGCGCTACTCACACTGTATAAGATACCACTACACCTCCTAGTGTGGCTCTACATTGTGACACTGCCCTACTCAAACTGTATAAGATACCACTACACATTCTAGAGTTGTTCCACATTTTGACACTGTACTACTCACATTTTATAAAATAACACTACACTTCCTAGTGTCGCTCCACATTGTGACACTGCACTACTCACACTGTATAAGATACCGTTACACTTCCTAGTGTTGCTCCACACTGTGACACTGAACTACTCACACTGTATGAGATACCACTACAATTCTTAGAGTTGCTCCACATTGTGAATCTGCACTACTCACACTGTATAAGATACCACTACACATCCTAGTGTTTATCCACACTGTGACTCTGCCCTACTCACACTGCGTAAATTACCACTACACTTCCTAGTGTTGCTCCACATTGTGACTCTGCACTACTCACACTGTATAAGATACCACTACACTACCTATTATTTCTCCACATTGTGCAACTGCACTACTCACGTTGTATAAGGTACCACTACACTTCCTAGTGTTTCTGCACATTGTGACACTGCACTTCTCACACTGTATAAGATAACACTACACTACCTAGTGTTGCACCACATTGTAACACTGCGCTACTCACCCTGTATAAATTATATTATGGCTCTGCACTACTCACACTGTATAAGATATCACTACACTTCCTAGTGTTCCTCCACACTGTGACACTACTCACACTGTATAAGATATCATTACACTTCCTAGTGTTGCTCCACATTGTGACACCGCACTACTCACACTGTATAAGATAACACTACATTTCCTAATGTTGCTACCTATAGTGACACTGCGCTACTCACACTGTATATGATACCACTACACTTCCAAGTGTTGATCTACACTGTGACACTGCCCTACTCACAAAGTACAAGATAACACTACACTTCCTAGTATTGCTCCAAACTGTGACACTGCACTACTCACACTGTATAAGATACCACTACACTTCCTAATATTGCTACATATAGTGACACTGCGCTACTCACACTGTATAAGATACCACTACATTTCCTAGTGTTGCTCCACACTGTGACACTGCCCTACTCACACTGTATAAGATACCACTACACATCCTAGGGTTGCACCACATTGTGACACTGTACTACTCACACTGTATAAGATAACACTACACTTCCAAGTGTTGCTTCACATTATGACACTGCACTCTTCACACTGTATAAAATAACACTACACTTCCTAGTGTTGCTCCATATAGTGACACTGAACTACTCACACTGTATAAGATACAACTACACTTCCTAGTGTTGCTCCATATTGTGACACTGTACTACTCACACTGTATAAGATAACACTACACTTCCTAGTGTTGCTTCACACTGAGACACTGCACTACTCAGAATGTATAAGATACCACTACACTTCCTAGTGTTGCTCCACACTGTGACACTGCCCTACTCACACTGTATAGGATACCACTACACTTCCTAGGGTTGCACCACATTCTGACACTGCACTACTCACACTGTATAAGATACCACTACACTTCCTAGTCTTGCTCACACTTTATAAGATACCACTACTCTTCCTAATGTTGCTCCACATTGTGACACTGTACTTCTCACTCTGTTTAAGATAAAATTTCACTTTCTAGTGTTGCTCCACATTGTGATACTGCACTAGTCACAATGTATAAGACACCACTACACTTCCTACTGTTGCTTCACATTGTGACACTGCACTACTCACACTGTATAAGATACCACTACACTTCCTAGTGTTGCTCCACATTATGATACTGCACTACTCACACTGTATAAGATACCACTACACTTCCTACTGTTGCTCCACATTTTGACACTGCACTATTCACACTGTATAAGATAAAATTATACTTCCTAGTGTTGCTCCACATGGTGACACTGCACAACTCACACTGTATAAGATACCACTACACCTCCTAGTGTTGCTCCACTTTGTGACACCGCGCTACTCACACTGTATAAGATACCACTACACATCCTAGTGTTGCTCCACACTGTGACTCTGCCCTACTCACACTGTATAAATTACCACTACACTTCCTAGTGTTGTTCCACATTGTGACACTGTACTTCTCACGTTGTATAAATTAGCACTACACTTCCTAGTGTCCCTCCACATTGTGACACACCACTACTCACACTGTATAAGATACCACTACACTTCCTATTGTTGCTCCACACTGTGACACTGCACTACTCACAATGTATAAGATACCACTACACTACCTAGTGTTTCTCCACATTGTAACACTGCACTACTCACGTTCTATAATTTACCACTACACTTCCTAATGTTGCTCCACATTGTGACACTGCACTACTCACACCGTATAAGATACCACTACACTTCCTATTGTTGCTCCACACTGTGACTCTGCACTACTCACAATGTATAAGATACCACTACACTACCTAGTGTTTCTCCACATTGTGACACTGCACTACTCACGTTGTATACGTTACCACTACACTTCCTAATGTTGCTCCACATTGTGACACTGAACTACTCACACTGTATATGATAACACTACACTTCCTAGTGTTGCTCCACATTATGACTCTGCACTACTCACACACTATAAGATAACACTACACTTCCTGGTGTTCTTCCACACTGTGACACTACTCACACTGTATAAGATACCATTAAACTTCCTAGTGTTGCTCCACACTGTGACACTGCCCTACTCACAATGTATAAGATAAGAATAAACTTCCTAGGATTGCTAGACTTTGTGACACTGCACTACTCACGAAGTATAAGTTACCACTACACTTCCTAATGTTGCTCCACATTGTGACACTGCACTACTCACACTGTATAAGACACAAATACACTTCCTAGCATTGCTCCATATTGTGACACTGTACTACTCACACTGTATAAGATAACACAACACTTCCTAGTGTTGATTCACATTGTGACACTTCACTACTCACATTGTATAAGATACCACTACACTTCCGAGTGTTGCTTCACACTGTGACACTGCCCTACTCACACTGTATAAGATACCACAACACTTCCTAATCTTGCTCACACTGTATAAGATATCACTACACATCCTAGTGTTGCTCCACATTGTGACACTGTATTTCTCACACTTGTTAAGATACCAATACACTTTCTAGTGTTGCTCCACATTGTGGCACTGCATTACTCACAATGTATAAGACACCACTACACTTCCCAGTGTTGCTTCACATTGTGACACAGCACTACTCTCACTGTATCAGATACCACTACAATTCCTAGTGTTGCTCCACATTGTGACACTGCACTACTCACACTCTATAAGATACCATTACACTTCCTTGTGTTGCTCCACTATGTGACTCGGTACTACTCACACTGTATAAGATACCACCACACTTCCCAGTGTTGCTCCACATTGTGACACTGCACTACTCACACTGTATAAGATAACACTACACTTCCTAGTGTTGCTCCACATTGTGACACTGCACTACTCACACTGTATAAATAACACTACACTTCCTAGTACTGCTCCACATAGTGACACTGCGATAATCACACTGTATAAGCTACCACTACACTTCCTAGTGTTGCTCCACATTGTGACACTCCACTAATCGCACTGTATAAGATAACACTACACTTCCTAGTGTTGCTCCACATTGTGACACTGCACTACTCACACTCTATAAGATAACACTACACTTCCCAGTCCTGCTCCACATAGTGACACAGCGATAATCACACTGTATAAGATACTACCAAACTTCCTAGTGTTGCTCCACATTGTGACACTGCACTACTCACACTGTACAAGATAACACTACACTTCCTAGTGTTGCTCCTTATTGTGACACTGCACTACTCACACTGTATAAGATAACACTACACTTCCTAGTACTGCTCCACATAGTGACACTGCGATAATGACACTGTATAAGATAACACTACAATTCCTATTGTTGCTCCTTATTGTGACACTGCGCTACTCACGCTGTATAATATAACACTACACTTCCTAGTGTTGCTCCACATTGTGACACCGCACTACTCTTACTGTATAAGATAACACTACACATCCCAATGTTGCTACCTATAGTGACACTGCGCTATTCACACTGTATAAGATACCACTACACTTCCAAGTGTTGCTCCACACTGTGACACTGCCCTATTCGCAACGTAAAAGATAACACTACACTTCCTAGTGTTGCTCCAAACTGTGACACTGCACTACTCACACTGTATAAGATACCACTACACTTCCTAATGTTGCTACATATAGTGACACTGCGCTACTCACACTGTATAAGATACCACTACACTTCCTAGTGTTGCTCCATACTGAGACACTGCCCTACTCACACTGTATAAGATACCACTACACATCCTAGGGTTGCTCCACATTGTGACACTGTACTACTCACACTGTATAAGATAACACTACAATTCCTAATGTTGCTCACATTGTGACACTGCACTTTTCACACTGTATAAAATAACACTACACTTCCTAGTGTTGCTCCATATAGTGACACTGAACTACTCACACTGTATAAGATACAACTACACTTCCTAGTGTTGCTCCATATAGTGACACTGTACTACTCACACTGTATAAGATAACACTACACTTCCTAGTGTTGCTTCACATTGTGACACTGCACTACTCAGACTGTATAAGATACCACTACACTTCCCAGTGTTGCTCCACACTGTGACAATGCCCTACTCACACTGTATAGGATACCACTACAATTCCTAGGGTTGCACCACATTGTGACACTGTACTACTCACACTGTATAAGATACCAATACACTTCCTATTCTTGCTCACCCTATATAAGATACCACTACTTTTCCTAATGTTGCTCCACATTGTGACACTGTACTTCTCACACTGTTTAAGATAAAATTTCACTTTCTAGTGTTGCTCCACATTGTGATACTGCACTACTCACACTGTATAAGATACCACTACACATCCTTGTGTTGCTCCACACTGTGACTCTGCCCTACTCACACTGTATAAATTACCACTACACTTCCTAGTGTTGCTCCACATTGTGACACTGCACTACTCACACTGTATAAGATACCACAATACTTCTTAGTGTTGCTCCACATGGTGACACTGCACTACTCACACTGTATAAGATACCACTACACCTCCTAGTTTTTCTCCACATTGTGACACTGCGCTACTCATACAGTATAGGATACCACTACACATCCTAGTGTTGCTCCCCACTGTGACTCTGCCCTACTCACACTGTATAAAATACCACTACACTTCCCAGTGTTGCTCCAAATTGTGACACTGCACTACTCACACTGCATAAGATACCACTACACTACCTAGTGTTTCTCCACAATGTGCAAATGCACTACTCTCGTTGTATAGGATACAACAACACTTCCTAGTGTTGCTCCACATTGTGACAATGCACTACTCACACTGTATAAGATAACACTACACTTCCTAGTGTTGCTCCACATTGTGACACTGCGCTACTCACACTGTATAAATTACCATTACAATTCCTAGTGCTGCTGCACATTGTGACACTGTAATACTCACACATAATGAGATACCAGTACACATCCTATTGTTTCTCCACATTGTGACGCTGCACTACTCACGCTTTATAAGATACCACTACACTTCCTAGTGTTGCTCCATATTGTGACACTGCGCTACTCACACTGTATAAGATACCACTACACCCCCTAGTGTTGTTCCACATTGTGACACTGCGCTACTCACACAGTATAAGATACCACAACACATCCTAGTGTTGCTCCACACTGTGACTCTGCCCTACTCACACTGTATAAATTACCACTACACTTCCGAGTGTTGCTCCAAATTGTGACACTGCACTACTCACACTGCATAAGATACCACTACACTACCTAGTGTTTCTCCACATTGTGCAACTGCACTACTCACGTTGTATAAGATACCACTACACTTCCTAGTGTTGCTCCACATTGTGACACTGCACTACTCACACTGTATAGGATAACACTGCAATTCCTATTGTTGCTCCGCATTGTGACACTGCGCTACTCACACTGTATAAGATAACACTACACTTCCAAGTGTTGCTCCACATTGTGACACTGTTCTACTCACACTGTATTAGATAACACGACACTTCCTAGTGTTGCCCCACATTGTGACACTGCCCTACTCACTCTGTATAAGATACCATTACACTTCTTAGTGTTGCTCCACATGGTGACACTGCACTACTCACACTGTATAAGATACAACTACACCTCCTAGTTTTGCTCCACATTGTGACACTGCGCTGCTCACACAGTATAAGGTACCACAACACATCCTAGTGTTGCTCCCCACTGTGACTCTGCCCTACTCACACTGTATAAATTACCACTACACTTACCAGTGTTGCTCCAAATTGTGACACTGCACTACTCACACTGCATAAGATAACACTACACTACCTAGTGTTTCTCCACATTGTGAAAATGCACTACTCTCGTTGTATAGGATACAACAACACTTCCTAGTGTTGCTCCAAATTGTGACACCGTGCTACTCACACTGTATAAGATAACACTACACTTCCTAGTGTTGCTCCACATTGTGACACTGCACTACTCACACTCGATAAGATACCTCTACACTTCCTAGTGTTGCTCCAATTTTTGACTCGGTACTACTCACACTGTATAAGATACCACTACACTTCCTAGTGTTGCTCCTCATTGTGACACTGCCCCTATCACACTGTATAAGATAACATTACACCTCCTAATGTTGCTCCACATTGTGAAACTGCGAACCTCACAATGTATAAATTACCATTACACTTCCTAATGTTGGTCCACATTGTGACACTGTAATACTCACACTGTATAAGATACCAGTACACTTCCTATTGTTTCTCCACATTGTGACACTGCACTGTTCACGCTGTATCATATACCACTACACTCCATTGTGTTGCTCCACATTGTGACACTGCACTACTCACTCTGAATAAGATAACACTACACTTCCTATTGATGCTCCTCATTGTGACACTGCGCTACTCACACTGTATAAGATAACACCACACTTCCTTGTGTTGCTCCACATTGCGACACTGTTCTACTCACACTGTATTAGATAACACTACACTTCCTAGTGTTGCCCTACATTGTGACACTGCCCTACTTACTCTCTATAAGATACCTTTACACTTCTTAGTGTTGCTCCACATGGTGACACTGCACTACTCACACTGCATAAGATACCACTATACTACCAAGTGATTCTCCACATAGTGCAACTGCACAACTCACGTTGTATAAGATACCACAACACTTCCTAGTGTTGCTCCACATTGTGACACTGCACTACTCACACTGTATAAGATAACACTAAACTTCCCAGTGTTGCTCCACATTGTGACACTGCGCTACTCACACTGTATAAATTACCAATACACTTCCTAGTGCTGCTCCACATTGTGACACTGTAATACTCACACTGTATAAGATACCAGTACACTTCCGATTGTTTCTCCATATTGTGACGCTGCACTACTCACGCAGTATAAGATACCACTACACTTCCTAGTGTTGCTCCATATATTGACACTGCGCTACTCACACTGTATAAGATACCACTACACCTCCTAGTGTGGCTCTACATTGTGACACTGCACTACTCAAACTGTATAAGATACCACTACACATTCTAGTGTTGTTCCACATTTTGACACTGTACTACTCACATTTTATAAAATACCACTACACTTCCTAGTGTCGCTCCACATTGTGACACTGCACTACTCACACTGTATAAGATACCGTTACACTTACTAGTGTTGCTCCACACTGTGACACTGAACTACTCACACTGTATGAGATACCACTACAATTCTTAGTGTTGCTCCACATTGTGAATCTGCACTACTCACACTGTATAAGATACCACTACACATCCTAGTGTTTATCCACACTGTGTCTCTGCCCTACTCACACTGCGTAAATTACCACTACACTTCCTAGTGTTGCTCCACATTGTGACTCTGCACTACTCACACTGTATAAGATACCACTACACTACCTAGTGTTTCTCCACATTGTGCAACTGCACTACTCACGTTGTATAAGATACCACTACACTTCCTAGTGTTTCTCCAAATTGTGACACTGCACTACTCACACTGTATGAGATAACACTACACTTCCTAGTGTTGCACCACATTGTGACACTGCGCTACTCACCCTGTATAAATTACCATTACACTTCCTAGTGTTGCTCCACATTGTTACACTGTAATACTCACACTGTATAAGATATCAGTACATTTCCTAATGTTTCTCCACATTGTGACACTGCCCTACTCACACTTTATAAGATACCACTACACATCCTAGTGTTGCTCCACATTGTGACATCGCACAACTCACGCTGTATATGATAACACTACACTTCCTAGTCTTGCTCCACATTATGGCTCTGCACTACTCACACTGTATAAGATAGCACTACACTTCCTAGTGTTCCTCCACACTGTGACACTACTCACACTGTATAAGATACTCATTACACTTCCTAGTGTTGCTCCACATTGTGACACCGCACTACTCACACTGTATAAGATAACACTACATTTCCTAATGTTGCTACCTATAGTGACACTGCGCTACTCACACTGTATATGATACCACTACACTTCCAAGTGTTGATCTACACTGTGACACTGCCCTACTCACAAAGTATAAGATAACACTACAATTCCTAGTATTGCTCCAAACTGTGACACTGCACTACTCACACTGTATAAGATACCACTACACTTCCTAATGTTGCTACATATAGTGACACTGCGCTACTCACACTGTATAAGATACCACTACACTTCCTAGTGTTGCTCCACAGTGACACTGCCCTACTCACACTGTATAAGATACCACTACACATCCTAGGGTTGCTCCATATTGTGACACTGTACTACTCACACTGTATAAGATAACACTACAATTCCTAGTGTTGCTCACATTGTGACACTGCACTTTTCACACTGTATAAAATAACACTACACTTCCTAGTGTTGCTCCATATAGTGACACTGCGCTACTCACACTGTATAAGATACCACTACACTTCCTAGTGTTGCTCCACAGTGACACTGCCCTACTCACACTGTATAAGATACCACTACACATCCTAGGGTTGCTCCATATTGTGACACTGTACTACTCACACTGTATAAGATAACACTACAATTCCTAGTGTTGCTCACATTGTGACACTGCACTTTTCACACTGTATAAAATAACACTACACTTCCTAGTGTTGCTCCATATAGTGACACTGAACTACTCACACTGTATAAGATACAACTACACTTCCTAGTGTTGCTCCATATTGTGACACTGTACTACTCACACTGTATAGGATACCACTACAATTCCTAGGGTTGCACCACATTGTGACACTGTACTACTCACACTGTATAAGATACCAATACACTTCCTATTCTTGCTCACCCTTTATAAGATACCACTACTTTTCCTAATGTTGCTCCACATTGTGACACTGTACTTCTCACACTGTTTAAGATAAAATTTCACTTTCTAGTGTTGCTCCACATTGTGATACTGCACTACTCACACTGTATAAGATACCACTACACATCCTTGTGTTGCTCCACACTGTGACTCTGCCCTACTCACACTGTATAAATTACCACTACACTTCCTAGTGTTGCTCCACATTGTGACACTGCACTACTCACACTGTATAAGATACCACAATACTTCCTAGTGTTGCTCCACATTGTGACACTGCACTACTCACAATGTATTAGATAACACTACACTTCCTAGTGTTGCTCCAGATTGTGACACGGCGTTACTCACAATGTAAAAATTACCATTATACTTCCTAGTGTTGCTCCACATTTTGACACTGTAATACTCACACTGTATAAGATACCACTACACTTCCTAGTGTTGCTCCACGTTGTGGCACTGCACTACTCACACTGTATAAGATACCACTACACTTCCTATTGTTGCTCCACATTGTGACATAGCACTACTCACACTGTATAAGACACCACTACACTTCCTAGTGTTGCTCCTCATTGTGACACTGCCCATCTCACACTGTATAAGATACCATTACACACCCTAGTGTTGCTCCACATTGTGACACTGTACTTCTCACACTGTTTAAGATACCAATACACTTTCTAGTGTTGCTCCACATTGTGACACTGCATTACTCACAATGTATAAGACACCACTACACTTCCCAGTGTTGCTTCACATTGTGACACAGCACTACTCTCACTGTGTAAGATACCACTACACTTTCTAGTGTTGCTCCACATTGTGACACTGCACTACTCACACTCTATAAGATAACATTACACTTCCTAGTGTTGCTCCACTATGTGACTCGGTAATACTCACACTGTATAAGATACCACCACACTTCCTAGTGTTGCTCCCATTGTGACACTGCACTATTCACACTGTATAAGATAACACTACACTTCCTAGTGTTGCTCCACATTGTGACACTGCACTACTCACACTGTATAAGATAACACTACACTTCCTAGTACTGCTCCACATAGTGACACTGCGATAATCACACTGTATAAGATACCACTACACTTCATAGTGTTGCTCCACATTGTGACACTCCAATAATCGCACTGTATAAGATAACAATACACTTCCTAGTGTTGCTCCACATTGTGACACTGCACTACTCACACTCTATAAGATAACATTACACTTCCCAGTACTGCTCCACATAGTGACACTGCGATAATCACACTGTATAAGATACCACCACACTTCCTAGTGTTGCTCCACATTGTGACACTGTACTACTCACACTGTATAAGATAACACTACACTTCCTAGTGTTGCTCCACATTGTGACACTGCACTACTCACGCTGTATAAGATAACACTACACTTCCTAGTCCTGCTCCACATAGTGACACTGCGATAATCACACTGTATAAGATAACACTACAATTCCTATTGTTGCTCCGCATTGTGACATTGCGCTACTCACACTGTATAAGATAACACTACACTTCCTAGTGTTGCTCCACATTGTGACACTGTACTACTCACACTGTATAAGATACCACTACACTTCCTAGTGTTGCTCCACTTTTTGACTTGGTACTACTCACACTGTATAAGATATCTTTACACTTCCTAGTGTTGCTCCACATTGTGACACTGCACTACTCACACTGTATAACATAACACTACACATCCTAATGTTGCTACCTATAGTGACACTGCGCTACTCACACTGTATAAGATACAACTACACTTCCTAGTGTTGCTCCATATTGTGACACTGTACTACTCACACTGTATAAGATAACACTACACATCCTAGTGTTGCTTCACATTGTGACACTGCACTACTCAGACTGTATAAGATACCACTACACTACCCAGTGTTGCTCCACACTGTGACAATGCCCTACTCACAATGTATAGGATACCACTACAATTCCTAGGGTCGCACCACATTGTGACACTGTACTACTCACACTGTATAAGATACCACTACACTTCCTATTCTTGCTCACCCTTTATAAGATACCACTACTCTTCCTAATGTTGCTCCACATTGTGACACTGCACTACTCACAATGTATTAGATAACACTACACTTCCTAGTGTTGCTCCAGATTGTGACACGGCGTTACTCACTATGTATAAATTACCATTATACTTCCTAGTGTTGCTCCACATTGTGACACTGTAATACTCACACTGTATAAGATACCACTACACTTCCTAGTGTTAATCCACGTTGTGGCACTGCACTACTCACACTGTATAAGATACCACTACACTTCCTATTGTTGCTCCACATTGTGACACTGCACCACTCACACTGTATAAGACACCACTACACTTCCTAGTGTTGCTCCTCATTGTGATACTGCCCATCTCACACTGTATAAGATACCATTACACTTCCTAGTGTTGCTCCACATTGTGACACTGCGCACCTCACAATGTATACGATAACACTACACTTCCTAGTGTTGCACCACATTGTGACACTGCGCTACTCACCCTGTATAAATTAACATTACACTTCCTAGTGTTGCTCCACATTGTGACACTGATATACTCACACTGTATAAGATAGCAGTACACTTCCTAGTGTTTCTCCACATTGCGACACTGCACTACTCACACTGTATAAGATAACACTACAATTCCTAGTGTTGCACCACATTGTGACACTGCGCTACTCACCCTGTATAAATTGCCATTACACTTCCTAGTGTTGCTCCACATTGTGACACTGTAATACTCACATTGTATAAGATAGCAGTCTACTTCCTAGTGTTTCTCCACATTGTGACACTGCCCTACTCACACTTTATAAGATACCACTACATATCCTAGTGTTGCTCCACATTGTGACATCGCACAACTCACACTGTATATGATAACACTACACTTCCTAGTGTTGCTCCGCATTATGTCTCTGCACTACTCACACTGTATAAGATAGCACTACACTTCCTAGTGTTCCTACACACTGTGACACTACCCACACAGTATAAGATATCATTACACTTCCTAGTGTTGCTCCACATTGTGACACCGCACTACTCACACTGTATAAGATAACACTACGCTTCCTAATGTTGCTACCTATAGTGACACTGCGCTACTCACACTGTATAAGATACCACTACACTTCCAAGTGTTGCTCCACACTGTGACACTGCCCTACTCACAACGTATCAGATAACACTACACTTCCTAGTCTTGCTCCAATCTGTGACACTGCAATTCTCACACTGTATAAGATACCACTACACTTCCTAATGTTGCTACATATAGTGACACTGCCCTACTCACACTGTATAAGATACCACTACACATCCTAGTGTTGCTCCACATTGTAACACTGTACTACTCACACTGTATAAGATAACACTACACTTCCTAGTGTTGCTTCACATTGTGACACTGCACTCTTCACACTGTATAAAATAACACTACACTTCCTAGTGTTGCTCCATATAGTGACACTGAACTACTCACAATGTATAAGATACAACTACACTTCCTAGTGTTGCTCCATATTGTGACACTGCACTACTCAGAATGTATAAGATACCACTACACTTCCTAGTGTTGCTCCACAGTGTGACACTGCCCTACTCACACTGTATAGGATACCACTACACTTCCTAGGGTTGCACCACATTGTGACACTGTACTACTCACACTGTATTAGTTACCACTACAATTCCTAGTCTTGCTCACACTTTATATGATACCACTACTCTTCCTAATGTTGCTCCACATTGTGACACTGTACTTCTCACACTGTTTAAGATAAAATTTCACTTTCTAGTGTTGTTCCACATTGTGATACTGCACTACTCACAATGCATAAGACACCACTACACTTCCTAGTGTTGCTTCACATTGTGACACTGCACTACTCACACTGTATAAGATACCACTACACCTCCTAGTGTTGCTCCACTTTGTGACACTGCGCTACTCACACTGTATAAGATACCACTACACATCCTAGTGTTGCTCCACACTGTGACTCTGCCCTACTCACACTGTATAAGATAACACTACACTTCCTAGTGTTGCTCCACATTGTGACACTGCACTACACACATTGTATAAGATACCATTAAACTTCCTAGTGTTGCTCCACGTTGTGACACTGCACTACTCACACTGCATAAGATACCACTACACTTCCTAGTGTTGCTCCACATTGTGACACTGCACTACTCACACTGTATAAGATACCACTACACTTCCTAATGTTGCTCCTCATTGTGACACTGCCATCTCACACTGTATAAGATACCATTACACTTCCTAGTGTTGCTCCACATTGTGACACTGCGCACCTCACAATGTATAAATCACCAATACACTTCCCAGTGTTGCTCATCATTGTGACAATGTAATACACACAATGTATAAGATACCAGTACACTTCCTATTGTTTCTTCACATTGTGATACTGCACTACTCACACTGTATAAGATAACACTACACTTCCTATTGTTGCTCAACATTGTGACACTGCACTACTCACTCTGTATAAGATACCACTACACTTCATAGTGTTGCTCCACATTGTGACACTGTTCTACTCACACTGTATAAGATAACACTACACTTCCTAGTGTTGCTCCACATTGTGACACTGCACTACACACATTGTATAAGATACCATTAAACTTCCTAGTGTTGCTCCACATTGTGACACTGTACTACTTACACTGTATAAGATACAACTACACTTACTAGCGTAGCTGCACATTGTGACAATGTACTACTCACACTGTATCAGATAACACAACACTTCCTAGTGTTGCTTCACCTTGTGACTCTGCACTACTCACAATGTATAAGATACCACTACACTTCCGAGTGTTGCTCCACACTGTGGCAGTGCCCTACTCACACTGTATAAGATACCACTACACTTCCTAGTCTTGCTCACACTGTATAATATAACACTACACTTCCTAGTGTTGCTCCACATTGTGACACTGTACTTCTCACATTGTATAAGATACCAATACACTTTCTAGTGTTGCTCCACATTGCGACACTGCATTACTCACACTGTATAAGATAACACTACACTTCCTAGTGTTGCTCCACATTGTGACACTGCACTACTCACACTGTATAAGATATCACTACACTTCCTATAGTTGCTCCACATAGTGACACTGCGATAATCACACTGTATAAGATACGACTACACTTCCTAGTGTTGCTCCACATTGTGACACTGCACTACTCACACTGTATAAAATACCATTACACTTCCTAGTGTTGCTCCACATTGTGACACTGTAATACTCACACTGTATATGATACCAGTACACTTCCTATTGTTTCACCACATTATGACACTGCACTACTCACGCCGTATAAGATACCACTACACTTCCTAGTGTTGCTCCACATTGTGACACTGCACTACTCACACTGTATAGGATAACACTGCAATTCCTATTGTTGCTCCGCATTGTGACACTGCACTACTCACAATGTATTAGATAACACTACACTTCCTAGTGTTGCTCCAGATTGTGACACGGCGTTACTCACAATGAATAAATTACCATTATTCTTCCTAGTGTTGCTCCACATGGTGACACTGCACTACTCACACTGAATAAGATACCACTACACCTCCTAGTTTTTCTCCACATTGTGACACTGCGCTACTCATACAGTATAAGATACCACTACACATCCTAGTGTTGCTCCCCACTGTGACTCTGCCCTACTCACACTGTATAAAATACCACTACACTTCCCAGTGTTGCTCCAAATTGTGACACTGCACTACTCACACTGCATAAGATACCACTACACTACCTAGTGTTTCTCCACAATGTGCAAATGCACTACTCTCGTTGTATAGGATACAACAACACTTCCTAGTGTTGCTCCACATTGTGACACTGCACTACTCACACTGTATAAGATAACACTACACTTCCTAGTGTTGCTCCACATTGTGACACTGCGCTACTCACACTGTATAAATTACCATTACAGTTCCTAGTGCTGCTGCACATTGTGACACTGTAATACTCACACATAATGAGATACCAGTACACATCCTATTGTTTCTCCACATTGTGACGCTGCACTACTCACGCTTTATAAGATACCACTACACTTCCTAGTGTTGCTCCATATTGTGACACTGCGCTACTCACACTGTATAAGATACCACTACACCCCCTAGTGTTGTTCCACATTGAGACACTGCGCTACTCACACAGTATAAGATACCACAACACATCCTAGTGTTGCTCCACACTGTGACTCTGCCCTACTCACACTGTATAAATTACCACTACACTTCCGAGTGTTGCTCCAAATTGTGACACTGCACTACTCACACTGCATAAGATACCACTACACTACCTAGTGTTTCTCCACATTGTGCAACTGCACTACTCACGTTGTATAAGATACCACTACACTTCCTAGTGTTGCTCCACATTGTGACACTGCACTACTCACACTGTATAGGATAACACTGCAATTCCTATTGTTGCTCCGCATTGTGACACTGCGCTACTCACACTGTATAAGATAACACTACACTTCCAAGTGTTGCTCCACATTGTGACACTGTTCTACTCACACTGTATTAGATAACACGACACTTCCTAGTGTTGCCCCACATTGTGACACTGCCCTACTCACTCTGTATAAGATACCATTACACTTCTTAGTGTTGCTCCACATGGTGACACTGCACTACTCACACTGTATAAGATACAACTACACCTCCTAGTTTTGCTCCACATTGTGACACTGCGCTGCTCACACAGTATAAGATACCACAACACATCCTAGTGTTGCTCCCCACTGTGACTATGCCCTACTCACACTGTATAAATTACCACTACACTTACCAGTGTTGCTCCAAATTGTGACACTGCACTACTCACACTGCAAAAGATAACATTACACTACCTAGTGTTTCTCCACATTGTGCAAATGCACTACTCTCGTTGTATAGGATACAACAACACTTCCTAGTGTTGCTCCACATTGTGACACCGCGCTACTCACACTGTATAAGATAACACTACACTTCCTAGTGTTGCTCCACATTGTGACACTGCACTACTCACACTCGATAAGATACCTCTACACTTCCTAGTGTTGCTCCAATTTTTGACTCGGTACTACTCACACTGTATAAGATACCACTACACTTCCAAGTGTTGCTCCTCATTGTGACACTGCCCCTATCACACTGTATAAGATTACATTACACCTCCTAATGTTGCTCCACATTGTGAAACTGCGCACCTCACAATGTATAAATTACCATTACACTTCCTAATGTTGGTCCACATTGTGACACTGTAATACTCACACTGTATAAGATACCAGTACACTTCCTATTGTTTCTCCACATTGTGACACTGCACTGTTCACGCTGTATCATATACCACTACACTTCATTGTGTTGCTCCACATTGTGACACTGCACTACTCACTCTGAATAAGATAACACTACACTTCCTATTGATGCTCCGCATTGTGACACTGCGCTACTCACACTGTATAAGATAACACCACACTTCCTTGTGTTGCTCCACATTGCGACACTGTTCTACTCACACTGTATTAGATAACACTACACTTCCTAGTGTTGCCCTACATTGTGACACTGCCCTACTTACTCTCTATAAGATACCATTACACTTCTTAGTGTTGCTCCACATGGTGACACTTCACTACTCACACTGAATAAGATCCCACTACACCTCCTAGTGTTGCTCCACACTGTGACTCTGCCCTACTCACACTGTATAAATTACCACTACACTTCCCAGTGTTGCTCCAATTTGTGACACTGCACTACTCACACTGCATAAGATACCACTATACTACCTAGTGATTCTCCACATAGTGCAACTGCACAACTCACGTTGTATAAGATACCACAACACTTCCTAGTGTTGCTCCACATTGTGACACTGCACTACTCACACTGTATAAGATAACACTAAACTTCCCAGTGTTGCTCCACATTGTGACACTGCGCTACTCACACTGTATAAATTACCATTACACTTCCTAGTGCTGCTCCACATTGTGACACTGTAATACTCACACTGTATAAGATACCAGTACACTTCCGATTGTTTCTCCATATTGTGACGCTGCACTACTCACGCAGTATAAGATACCACTACACTTCCTAGTGTTGCTCCATATATTGACACTGCGCTACTCACACTGTATAAGATACCACTACACTTCCTATTGTTGCTCCACACTGTGACACTGCACTACTCACACTGTATAAGATACCACTACACTTCCTAGTGTCGCTCCACATTGTGACACTGCACTACTCACACTGTATAAGATACCACTACACATCCTAGTGTTTATCCACACTGTGTCTCTGCCCTACTCACACTGCGTAAATTACCACTACACTTCCTAGTGTTGCTCCACATTGTGACTCTGCACTACTCACACTGTATAAGATACCACTACACTACCTAGTGTTTCTCCACATTGTGCAACTGCACTACTCACGTTGTATAAGATACCACTACACTTCCTAGTGTTTCTCCAAATTGTGACACTGCACTACTCACACTGTATGAGATAACACTACACTTCCTAGTGTTGCACCACATTGTGACACTGCGCTACTCACCCTGTATAAATTAAAATTACACTTCCTAGTGTTGCTCCACATTGTTACACTGTAATACTCACACTGTATAAGATAGCAGTACATTTCCTAATGTTTCTCCACATTGTGACACTGCCCTACTCACACTTTATAAGATACCACTACACATCCTAGTGTTGCTCCACATTGTGACATCGCACAACTCACGCTGTATATGATAACACTACACTTCCTAGTCTTGCTCCACATTATGGCTCTGCACTACTCACACTGTATAAGATAGCACTACACTTCCTAGTGTTCCTCCACACTGTGACACTACTCACACTGTATAAGATACTCATTACACTTCCTAGTGTTGCTCCACATTGTGACACCGCACTACTCACACTGTATAAGATAACACTACATTTCCTAATGTTGCTACCTATAGTGACACTGCGCTACTCACACTGTATATGATACCACTACACTTCCAAGTGTTGATCTACACTGTGACACTGCCCTACTCACAAAGTATAAGATAACACTACAATTCCTAGTATTGCTCCAAACTGTGACACTGCACTACTCACACTGTATAAGATACCACTACACTTCCTAATGTTGCTACATATAGTGACACTGCGCTACTCACACTGTATAAGATACCACTACACTTCCTAGGGTTGCTCCACACTGTGACACTGCCCTACTCACACTGTATAAGATACCACTACACATCCTAGGGTTGCTCCATATTGTGACACTGTACTACTCACACTGTATAAGATAAAACTACACTTCCTAGTGTTGCTCCATATTGTGACACAGAACTACTCACACTGTATAAGATAACACTACACTTCCTAGTGTTGCTTCACATTGAGACACTGCACTACTCAGACTGTATAAGATACCACTACACTTCCTAGTGTTGCTCCACACTGTGACGCTGCCCTACTCACACTGTATAGGATACTCCTACACTTCCTAGGGATGCACCATATTCTGACACTGCACTACTCACACTGTATAAGATACCACTACACTTCCTAGTGTTGCTCCACACTGTGACGCTGCCCTACTCACACTGTATAGGATACCCCTACACTTCCTAGGGTTGCACCATATTCTGACACTGCACTACTCACACAGTATAAGATACCACTACACTTCCTAGTCTTGCTCACACTTTATAAGATACCACTACTCTTCCTAATGTTGCTCCACATTGTGACACTGTACTTCTCACTCTGTTTAAGATAAAATTTCACTTTTTGTGTTGCTCCACATTGTGATACTGCACTACTCACAATGTATAAGACACCACTACACTTCCTAGTGTTGCTTCACATTGTGACACTGCACTACTCACACTGTATAAGATACCACTACACTTCCTAGTGTTGCTCCACATTATGACACTGCACTACTCACACTGTATAAGATACCACTACACTTCCTAGTGTTGCTCCACATTGTGATACTGCACTATTCACACTGTATAAAATAACATTATACTTCCTAGTGTTGCTCCACATGGTGACACTGCACTACTCACACTGTATAAGATACCACTACACCTCCTAGTGATGCTCCACTTTGTGACACCGCGCTACTCACACTGTATAAGATACCACTACACATCCTAGTGTTGCTCCACATTGTGACTCTGCCCTACTCACACTGTATAAATTACCACTACACTTCCTAGTGTTGATCCACATTGTGACACTGTACTTCTCACGTTGTATAAAATACCACTACACTTCCTAGTGTCTCTCCACATTGTGACACACCCCTACTCACACTGTATAAGATACCACTACACTTCCTATTGTTGCTCCACACTGTGACACTGCTCTACTCACACTGTATAAGATACCACTACACTACCTAGTGTTTCTCCACATTGTGACACTGCACTACTCACGTTGTATAAGTTACCACTACACTTCCTAATGTTGCTCCACATTTTGATACTGCACTACTCACACTGTATAAGATACCACTACACTTCCTATTGTTGCTCCACACTGTGACACTGCACTACTCACAATGTATAAGATACCACTACACTACCTAGTGTTTCTCCACATTGTGACACTGCACTACTCACGTTGTATAAGATACCACTACACTTCCTAGTGTTGCTCCACACTGTGACACTGCCCTACTCACACTGTATACGATACCACTACACTTCCTAGCGTTGCTCCACATAGTGACACTGTACTACTGACACTGTATAAGATAACACAACACTTCCTAGTGTTGATTCACATTGTGACACTGCACTACTCACATTGTATAAGATACCACTGCACTTTCGAGTGTTGCTTCACACTGTGATACTGCCCTACTCACACTGTATAAGATACCACAACACTTCCTAATCTTGCTCACACTGTATAAGATATCACTACACATCTTAGTGTTGCTCCACATTGTGACACTGTACTTCTCACACTGTTTAAGATACCAATACACTTTCTAGTGTTGCTCCAGATTGTGACACTGCACTACTGACACTGTATAAGACACCACTACACTTCCTAGTGTTGCTCCTCATTGTGACACTGTACTACTCACACTGTATAAAATAACACAACACTTCCTAGTGTTGATTCACATTGTGACACAGCACTACTCTCACTGTATAAGATACCACTACACTTCCTAGTGTTGCTCCACATTGTGACACTGCACTACTCACACTCTATAAGATACCATTACACCTCCTAGTGTTGCTCCACTATGTGACTCGGTACTACTCACACTGTATAAGATACCACCACACTTCCTAGTGTTGCTCCACATTGTGACACTGCACTACTCACACTGTATAAGATAACACTAAACTTCCTAGTGTTGCTCCACATTGTGACACTGCACAACTCACACTCTATAAGATAACACTACACTTACCAGTACTGCTCCACATAGTGACACTGCGATAATCACACTGTATAAGATACCACCACACTTCCTAGTGTTGCTCCACATTGTGACACTGCACTACTCACACTGTATAAGATAACACTACACTTCCTAGTGTTGCTCCACATTGTGACATGCACTACTCACACTCTATAAGATAACACTACACTTCTCAATACTGCTCCACATAGTGACACTGCGATAATCACACTGTATAAGATAACACTACAATTCCTATTGTTGCTCCGCATTGTGACACTGCGCTACTCACACTGTATAAGATAACACTACACTTCCTAGTGTTGCTCCACATTGTGACACTGCACTACTCACACTGTATAAGATACCACTGCACATCCTAGGGTTGCTCCACTTTTTGACTTGGTACTACTCACAATGTATAAGATATCATTACACTTCCTAGTGTTGCGCCAAATTGTGACACCGCACTACTCACACTGTATAAGATAACACTACACATCCTAATGCTGCTACCTATAGTGACACTGCGCTACTCACACTGTATAAGATACCACTACACTTCCAAGTGTTGCTCCACACTGTGACAATGCCCTACTCACAACGTATAAGATAACACTACACTTCCTAGTGTTGCTCCAAACTGTGACACCGCACTACTCACACTGTATAAGATACCACTACACTTCCTAATGTTGCTACATATCGTGACACTTCGCTACACACACTGTATAAGATACCACTACACTTCCTAGTGTTGCTCCACACTGAGACACTGCCCTACTCACAATGTATAAGATACCACTACACATGCTAGGGTTGCTCCACATTCTGACACTGTACTACTCACACTGTATAAGATAACACTACACTTCCTAGTGTTGCTTCACATTGTGACACTGCACTCTTCACACTGTATAAGATAACACTACACTTCCTAGTGTTGCTTCACATTGTGACACTGAACTACTCAGACTGTATAAGTTACCACTACACTTCCCAGCGTTGCTCCACAATGTGACAATGCCCTACTCACACTGTATAGGATACCACTACAATTCCTAGGGTTGCACCACATTGTGACACTGTACTACTCACACTGTATAAGATAACACTACACTTCCTAGTGTTGCTTCACATTGTGACACTGCACTCTTCACACTGTATAAGATAACACTACACTTCCTAGTGTTGCTTCACATTGTGACACTGAACTACTCAGACTGTATAAGTTACCACTACACTTCCCAGCGTTGCTCCACAATGTGACACTGTACTACTCACACTGTATAAGATAACACTACACTTCCTATTGTTGCTCCGCATTGTGACACTGCGCTACTCACACTGTATAAGATAACACTACACTTCCTAGTGTTGCTTCACATTGTGACACTGCACTCTTCACACTGTATAAGATAACACTACACTTCCTAATGTTGCTCCACATTGTGACACTGTACTTCTCACACTGTTTAAGATAAAATTTCACTTTCTAGTGTTGCTCTACAATGTGATACTGCACTACTCACACTGTATAAGATACCACTACACATACTAGTGTTGCTCCACACTGTGTCTCTGCCCTACTCACACTGTATAAATTACCACTACACTTCCTAGTGTTGCTCCACATTGTGACACTGCACTACTCACACTGTATAAGATACCACAATACTTCCTAGTGTTGCTCCACATTGTGACACTGCACTACTCACAATGTATTAGATAACACTACACTTCCTAGTGTTACTCCAGATTGTGACACGACGTTACTCACAATGTATAAATTACCATTATACTTCCTAGTGTTGCTCCACATTGTGACACTGTAATACTCACACTGTATAAGATACCACTACACTTCCTAGTGTTGCTCCTCATTGTGACACTGCCCATCTCACACTGTATAAGATACCATTACACTTCCTATTATTGCTCCACATTGTGACACTGCGCACCTCACAATGTATAAGATAACACTACACTTCCTAGTGTTGCACCACATTGTGACACTGCGCTACTCACCCTGTATAAATTAACATTACACTTCCTAGTGTTGCTCCACATTGTGACACTGTAATACTCACACTGTATAAGATAGCAGTACACTTCCTAGTGTTTCTCCACATTGTGACACTGCACTACTCACACTGTATAAGATAACACTACACTTCCTAGTGTTGCACCACATTGTGACACTGCGCTACTCAACCTGTATAAATTACCATTACACTTCCTAGTGTTGCTCCACATTGTGACACTGCCCTACTCACACTTTATAAGATACCACTACACATCCTAGTGTTGCTCCACATTGTGACATCGCACAACTCACACTGTATATGATAACACTACACTTCCTAGTGTTGCTCCAAATTATGTCTCTGCACTACTCACACTGTATAAGATAGCACTACACTTCCTAGTGTTCCTACACACTGTGACACTACCCACACTGTATAAGATATCATTACACTTCCTAGTGTTGCTCCACATTGTGACACCGCACTACTCACACTGTATAAGATAGCACTACACTTCCTAATGTTGCTACCTATAGTGACACTGCGCTACTCACACTGTATAAGATACCACTACACTTCCAAGTGTTGCTCCACACTGTGACACTGCCCTACTCACAACGTATCAGATAACACTACACTTCCTAGTGTTGCTCCAATCTGTGACACTGCAATACTCACACTGTATAGGATACCACTACACTTCCTAATGTTGCTACATATAGTGACACTGCCCTACTCACACTGTATAAGATACAACTACACTTCCTAGTGTTGCTCCATATTGTGACACTGTACTACTCACACTGTATAAGATAACACTACACTTCCTAGTGTTGCTTCACACTGTGACACTGCACTACTCAGACTGTATAAGATAACACTACACTTCCTAGTGTTGCTTCACATTGTGACACTGCACTCTTCACACTGTATAAAATAACACTACACTTCCTAGTGTTGCTCCATATAGTGACACTGAACTACTCACAATGTATAAGATACAACTACACTTCCTAGTGTTGCTCCATATTGTGACACTGTACTACTCACACTGTATAAGATAACACTACACTTCCTAGTGTTGCTTCACATTGTGACACTGCACTACTCAGACTGTATAAGGTACCACTACACTTCCTAGTGTTGCTCCACAGTGTGACACTGCCCTACTCACACTGTATAGGATACCACTACACTTCCTAGGGTTGCACCACATTGTGACACTGTACTACTCACACTGTATAAGATACCACTACACTTCCTAGTCTTGCTCACACTTTATAAGATACCACTACTCTTCCTAATGTTGCTCCACATTGTGACACTGTACTTCTCACACTGTTTAAGATAAAATTTCGCTTTCTAGTGTTGCTCCACATTGTGATACTGCACTACTCACAATGTATAAGACACCACTACACTTCCTAGTGTTGCTTCACATTGTGACACTGCACTACTCACACTGTATAAGATACCACTACACTTCCTAGTGTTGCTCCACATTATGACACTGCACTACTCACACTTTGTAAGATACCACTACACTTCCTACTGTTGCTCCACATTGTGACACTGCACTATTCACACTGTATAAGATAACATTATAGTTCCTAGTGTTGCTCCACATGGTGACACTGCACTACTCACAATGTATAAGATACCACTACACCTCCTAATGTTGCTCCACTTTGTGACACTGCGCTACTCACACTGTATAAGATACCACTACACATCCTAGTGTTGCTCCACACTGTGACTCTGCCCTACTCACACTGTATAAATTACCACTACACTTCCTATTGTTGCTCCACATTGTGACACTGCACTACTCACACTGTATAAAATACCACAACACTTCCTAGTGTTGCTCCACATTATGTCTCTGCACTACTCACACTGTATAAGATAGCACTACACTTCCTAGTGTTCCTACACAATGTGACACTACCCACACTGTAGAAGATATCATTACACTTCCTAGTGTTGCTCCACATTGTGACACCGCACTACTCACACTGTATAAGATAACACTACACTTCCTAATGTTGCTACCTATAGTGACACTGCGCTACTCACACTGTATAAGATACCACTACACTTCCAAGTGTTGCTCCACACTGTGACACTGCCCTACTCACAACGTATCAGGTAACACCACACTTCCTAGTGTTGCTCCATTCTGTGACACTGCAATACTCACACTGTATAAGATACCACTACACTTCCTAATGTTGCTACATATAGTGACACTGCCCTACTCACACTGTATAAGATACCACTACACATCCTAGGGTTGCTCCACATTGTAACACTGTACTACTCACACTGTATAAGATAACACTACACTTCCTAGTGTTGCTCCACACTGTGACACTGCCCTACTCACAATGTATAAGATACCAAGAAACTTCCTAGGATTGCTCCACTTTGTGACACTGCTCTACTCACGTTGTATAAGTTACCACTACACTTCCTAATGTTGCTCCACATTGTGACACTGTACTACTCACACTGTATAAGACACAACTACACTTCCTAGCGTTGCTCCACATTGTGACACTTTACTACTCACGCTGTATAAAATAACACAACACTTCCTAGTGTTGATTCACATTGTGACACAGCACTACTCTCACTGTATAAGATATCACTACACTTCCTAGTGTTGCTCCACATTGTGACACTGCACTACTCACACTCTATAAGATACCATTACACTTCCTAGTATTGCTCCACTATGTGACTCCGTACTACTCTCACTGTATAAGATACCACCATACTTCCTAGTGTTGCTCCACATTGTGACACTGCACTACTCACACTGTATAAGATAACACTACACTTCCTAGTGTTGCTCCACATTGTGACACTGCACTACTCACACTGTATAGGATAACACTACACTTCCTAGTACTGCTCCACATAGTGACACTGCGATAATCACACTGTATAAGATACCACTACACTTCCTAGTGTTGCTCCACATTGTGACACTCCACTAATCGCACTGTATAAGATAACACTACACTTCCTAGTGTTGCTCCACATTGTGACACTGCACTACTCACACTCTATAAGATAATACTACACTTCCCAGTACTGCTCCACATAGTGACACTGCGATAATCACACTGTATAAGATACCACCACACTTCCTAGGGTTGCTCCACATTGTGACACTGCACTACTCACACTGTATAAGATAACACTACACTTGCTAGTGTTGCTCCACATTGTGACATGCACTACTCACACTCTATAAGTTAACACTACACTTCCCAATACTGCTCCACATAGTGACACTGCGATAATCACACTGTATAAGATAACACTACAATTCCTATTGTTGCTCCGCATTGTGACACTGCGCTACTCGCACTGTATAAGATAACACTACACTTCCTAGTGTTGCTCCACATTGTGACACTGCACTACTCACACTGTATAAGATAACACTGCACTTCCTAGTGTTGCTCCACTTTTTGACTTGGTACTACTCACACTGTATAAGATATCATTTCACTTCCTAGTGTTGCTCCACATTGTGACACCGCACTACTCACACTGTATAAGATAACACTACACATCCTAATGTTGCTACCTATAGTGACACTGCGCTACTCACACTGTATAAGATACCACTACACTTCCAAGTGTTGCTCCACACTGTGACACTGCCCTACTCACAACGTATAAGATAACACTACACTTCCTAGTGTCGCTCCAAACTGTGACACTGCACTACTCACACTGTATAAGATACCACTACACTTCCTAATGTTGCTACATATAGTGACACTGCGCTACACACACTGTATAAGATACCACTACACTTCCTAGTGTTGCTCCACACTGAGACACTGCCCTACTCACACTGTATAAGATACCACTACACATACTAGGGTTGCTCCACATTGTGACACTGTACTGCTCACACTGTATAAGATAACACTTCACTTCCTAGTGTTGCTTCCCATTGTGACACTGCACTCTTCACACTGTATAAAATAACACTACACTTCCTAGTGTTGCTCCATATAGTGACACTGAACTACTCACACTGTATAAGATACAACTACACTTCCTAGTGTTGCTCCATATTGTGACACTGTACTACTCACACTGTATAAGATAACACTACACTTCCTAGTGTTGCTTCACATTGTGACACTGCACTACTCAGACTGTATAAGATACCACTACACTTCCCAGCGTTGCTCCACACTGTCACAATGCCCTACTCACACTCTATAGGATACCACTACAATTCCTAGGGTTGCACCATATTGTGACACTGTACTACTCACACTGTATAAGATACCACTACACATACTAGTGTTGCTCCACACTGTGTCTCTGCCCTACTCACACTGTATAAATTACCACTACACTTCCTAGTGTTACTCCACGTTGTGACACTGCACTACTCACACTGTATAAGATACCACAATACTTCCTAGTGTTGCTCCACATTGTGACACTGCACTACTCACAATGTATTAGATAACCCTACACTTCCTAGTGTTGCTCCAGATTGTGACACGACGTTACTCACAATGTATAAATTACCATTATACTTCCAAGTGTTGCTCCACATTTTGACACTGTAATACTCACACTGTATAAGATACCACTACACTTCCTAGTGTTGCTCCTCATTGTGACACTGCCCATCTCACACTGTATAAGATACCATTACACTTCCTAGTGTTGCTCCACATTGTGACACTGCGCACCTCACAATGTATAAGATAACACTACACTTCCTAGTGTTGCACCACATTGAGACACTGCGCTACTCACCCTGTATAAATTAACATTACACTTCCTAGTGTTGCTCCACATTGTGACACTGTAATACTCACACTGTATAAGATAGCAGTACACTTCCTAGTGTTTCTCCACATTGTGACACTGCACTACTCACACTGTATAAGATAACACTACACTTCCTAGTGTTGCACCACATTGTGACACTGCGCTACTCACCCTGTATAAATTACCATGACACTTCCTAGTGTTGCTCCACATTGTGACACTGTAATACTCACATTGTATAAGATATCAGTACACTTCCTAGTGTTTCTCCACATTGTGACAGTGCCCTACTCACACTTTATAAGATACCACTACACATCCTAGTGTTGCTCCACATTGTGACATCGCACTACTCACACTGTATATGATAACACTACACTTCCTATTGTTGCTCCAAATTATGTCTCTGCACTACTCACACTGTATAAGATAGCACTACACTTCCTAGTGTTCCTACACACTGTGACACTACCCACACTGTATAAGATATCATTACACTTCCTAGAGTTGCTCCACATTGTGACACCGCACTACTCACACTGTATAAGATAGCACTACACTTCCTAATGTTACTACCTATAGTGACACTGCGCTACTCACACTGTGTAAGATACCACTACACTTCCAAGTGTTGCTCCACACTGTGACACTGCCCTACTCACAACGTATCAGATAACACTACTCTTCCTAGTGTTGCTCCAATCTGCGACACTGCAATACTCACACTGTATAAGATACCACTACACTTCCTAATGTTGCTACATATAGTGACACTGCCCTACTCACACTGTATAAGATACAACGACACTTCCTAGTGTTGCTCCATATTGTGACACTGTACTACTCACACTGTATAAGATAACACTACACTTCCTAGTGTTGCTTCACACTGTGACACTGCACTACTCAGACTGTATAAGATAACACAACACTTCCAAGTGTTGCTTCACATTGTGACACTGCACTCTTCACACTGTATAAAATAACACTACACTTCCTAGTGTTGCTCCATATAGTGACACTGAACTACTCACAATGTATAAGATACAACTACACTTCCTAGTGTTGCTCCATATTGTGACACTGTACTACTCACACTGTATAAGATACCACTACACTTCCTAGTCTTGTTCACACTTTATAAGATACCACTACTCTTCCTAATGTTGCTCCACATTGTGACACTGTACTTCTCACACTGTTTAAGATAAAATTTCACTTTCTAGTGTTGCTCCACATTGTGATCCTGCACTACTCACAATGTATAAGACACCACTACACTTCCTAGTGTTGCTTCACATTGTGACACTGCACTACTCACACTGTATAAGATACCACTACACTTCCTAGTGTTGCTCCACATTATGACACTGCACTACTCACACTTTGTAAGATACCACTACACTTCCTAGTGTTGCTCCACATTGTGACACTGCACTATTCACACTGTATAAGATAACATTATACTTCCTAGTGTTGCTCCACATGGTGACACTGCATTACTCACCCTGTATAAGATACCACTACACCTCCTAGTGTTGCTCCAATTAGTGACACTGCGCTACTCACACTGTATAAGATACCACTACACATCCTAGTGTTGCTCCACACTGTGACTCTGCCCTACTCACACTGTATAAATTACCACTACACTTCCTATTATTGCTCCACAATGTGACACTGCACTACTCACACTGTATAAGATAACACAACACTTCCTAGTGTTGCTCCACATTGTGACACTGCACTACTCAAAATGTATTAGATAACACTACACTTCCTAGTGTTGCTCCAGATTGTGACACGGCGTTAATCACAATGTATAAATTACCATTATACTTCCTAGTGTTGCTCCACATTGTGACACTGTAATACTCACACTGTATAAGATTCCACTAAACTTCCTAGTGTTGCTCCACGTTGTGACACTGCACTACTCACACTGCATAAGATACCACTACACTTCCTAGTGTTGCTCCACATTGTGACACTGCACTACTCACACTGTATAAGATACCACTACACTTCCTAGTGTTGCTCCTCATTGTGACACTGCCCATCTCACACTGTATAAGATACCATTACACTTCTTCCTGTTGCTCCACATTGTGACACTGCGCACCTCACAATGTATAAATCACCAATACATTTCCCAGTGTTGCTCAGCATTGTGACAATGTAATACACTCAATGTATAAGATACCAGTACACTTCCTATTGTTGCTCCACATTGTGACACTGCACTACTCACACTGTATAAGATACCACTACACTTCATAGTGTTGCTCCACATTGTGACACTGTTCTACGCACACTGTATAAGATAACACTACACTTCCTAGTGTTGCTCCACATTGTGACACTGCACTGCACACATTGTATAAGATACCATTAAACTTCCTAGTGTTGCTCCACATTGTGACACTGTAGTACTCACACTGTATAAGATACAACTACACTTCCTAGCGTTGCTGCACATTGTGACAATGTACTATTCTCACTGTATAAGGTAACACAACACTTCCTAGTGTTGCTTCACATTGTGACACTGCACTACTCACAATGTATAAGATACCACTACACTTCCTAGTCTTGCTCACACTGTATAAGATACCACTAAACTTCCTAGTGTTGCTCCACATTGTGACACTGTACTTCTCACACTGTATAAGATACCAATACACTTTCTAATGTTGCTCCACATTGCGACACTGCATTACTCACAATGTATAAGACATCACTACACTTCCCAGTGTTGCTTCACATTGTGACACTGCACTACTCTCACTGTATGAGATACCACTACACTTCCTAGTGTTGCTCGACATTGTGACACTGCACTACTCACACTGTATAAGATAACACTACACTTCTCAGTGTTGCTCCACATTGTGACACTGCACTACACACACTGTATAAGATATCACTACACTTCCTAGAGTTGCTCCACATGGTGACACTGCACTACTCACACTGTATAAGATACCACTACACCTCCTAATGTTGCTCCACTTTGTGACACTGCGCTACTCACACTGTATAAGATACCACTACACATCCTAGTGTTCCTCCACACTGTGACTCTGCCCTACTCACACTGTATAAATTACCACTACACTTCCTATTATTGCTCCACATTGTGACACTGCACTACTCACACTGTATAAGATACCACTACACTTCCTAGTCTTGCTCACACTTTATAAGATACCACTACTCTTCCTAATGTTGCTCCACATTGTGACACTGTACTTCTCACACTGTTTAAGATAAAATTTCGCTTTCAAGTGTTGCTCCACATTGTGATACTGCACTACTCACAATGTATAAGACACCACTACACTTCCTAGTGTTGCTTCACATTGTGACACTGCACTACTCACACTGTATAAGATACCACTACACTTCCTAGTGTTGCTCCACATTATGACACTGCACTACTCACACTTTGTAAGATACCACTACACTTCCTAGTGTTGCTCCACATTGTGACACTGCTCTATTCACACTGTATAAGATAACATTATACTTCCTAGTGTTGCTCCACATGGTGAAACTGCTCTACTCACACTGTATAAGATACCACTACACCTCCTAGTGTTGCTCCACTTTGTGACACTGCGCTACTCACACTGTATAAGATACCACTACACATCCTAGTGTTGCTCCACACTGTGACTCTGCCCTACTCACACTGTATAAATTACCACTACACTTCCTATTGTTGCTCCACATTGTGACACTGCACTACTCACACTGTATAAGATACCACAACACTTCTTAGTGTTGCTCCACATTATGTCTCTACACTACTCACACTGTATAAGATAGCACTACACTTCCTAGTGTTCCTACACAATGTGACACTACTCACACTGTATAAGATAGCACTACACTTCCTAGTGTTCCTACACTATGTGACACTACCCACACTGTATAAGATATCATTACTCTTCCAAGTGTTGCTCCACACTGTGACACTGCCCTACTCACAACGTATCAGATAACACTACACTTCCTAGTGTTGCTCCAATCTGTGACACTGCAATACTCACACTGTATAAGATACCACTACACATCCTAGGGTTGCTCCACATTGTAACACTGTACTACTCACACTGTCTAAGATAACACTATACTTCCTAGTGTTGCTCCACACTGTGACACTGCCCTACTCACAATGTATAAGATACCAAGAAACTTCCTAGGATTGCTCCACTTTGTGACACTGCTCTACTCACGTTGTATAAGTTACCACTACACTTCCTAGTGTTGCTCCACTATGTGACTCGGTACTACTCTCACTGTATAAGATACCACCACACTTACTAGTGTTGCTCCACATTGTGACACTGCACTACTCACACTGTATAAGATAACACTACACTTCCTAGTGTTGCTCCACATTGTGACACTGCACTACTCACACTGTATAAGATAACACTACACTTCCTAGTACTGCTCCACATAGTGACACTGCGATAATCACAATGTATAAGATACCACTACACTTATTAGTGTTGCTCCACATTGTGACACTCCACTAATCGCACTGTATAAGATAACACTACACTTCCTAGTGTTGCTCCACATTGTGACACTGCACTACTCACACTCTATAAGATAACACTACACTTCCCAGTACTGCTCCACATAGTGACACTGCGATAATCACACTGTATAAGATACCACCACACTTCCTAGTGTTGCTCCACATTGTGACACTGCACTACTCACACTGTATAAGATAACACTACACTTGCTAGTGTTGCTCCACATTGTGACATGCACTACTCACACTCTATAAGATAACACTACACTTCCCAATACTGCTCCACATAGTGACACTGCGATAATCACACTGTATAAGATAACACTACAATTCCTATTGTTGCTCCGCATTGTGACACTGCTCTACTCACACTGTATAAGATAACTCTACACTTCGTAGTGTTGCTCCACATTGTGACACTGCACTACTCACACTGTATAAGATACCACTGCACTTCCTAGTGTTGCTCCACTTTTTGACTTGGTACTACTCACACTGTATAAGATATCATTACACTTCCTAGTGTTGCTCCACATTGAGACACCGCACTACTCACACTGTATAAAATAACACTACACATCCTAATGTTGCTACCTATAGTGACACTGCGCTACTCACACTGTATAAGATACCGCTACACTTCCAAGTGTTGCTCCACACTGTGACACTGCCCTACTCACAACGTATAAGATAACACTACACTTCCTAGTGTTGCTCCAAACTGTGACACTGCACTACTCACACTGTATAAGATACCACTACACTTCCTAATGTTGCTACATATAGTGACACTGCGCTACACACACTCTATAAGATACCACTACACTTCCTAGTGTTGCTCCACACTGAGACACTGCCCTACTCACACTGTATAAGATACCACTACACATACTAGGGTTGCTCCACATTGTGACACTGTACTACTCACACTGTATAAGATAACACTACACTTCCTAGTGTTGCTTCACATTGTGACACTGCACTCTTCACACTGTATAAAATAACACTACACTTCCTAGTGTTGCTCCATATAGTGACACTGAACTACTCACACTGTATAAGATACAACTACACTTCCTAGTGTTGCTCCATATTGTGACACTGTACTACTCACACTGTATAAGATAACACTACACTTCCTAGTGTTGCTTCACATTGTGACACTGCACTGCTCAGACTGTATAAGATACCACTACACTTCCCAGCGTTGCTCCACACTGTCACAATGCACTACTCACACTCTATAGGATACCACTACAATCCCTAGGGTTGCACCACATTGTGACACTGTACTACTCACACTGTATAAGATACCACTACACTTCCTATTCTTGCTCACCCTTTATAAGATACCACTACTCTTCCTAATGTTGCTCCACATTGTGACACTGTACTTCTCACACTGTTTAAGATAAAATTTCACTTTCTAGTCTTGCTCCACATTGTGATACTGCACTACTCACACTGTATAAGATACCACTACACATACTAGTGTTGCTCCACACTGTGTCACTGCCCTACTCACACTGTATAAATTACCACGACACTTCCTAGTGTTGCTCCACGTTGTGACACTGCACTACTCACACTGTATAAGATACCACAATACTTCTTAGTGTTGCTCCACATTGTGACACTGCACTACTCACAATGTATTAGATAACCCTACACTTCCTAGTGTTGCTCCAGATTGTGACACGACGTTACTCACAATGTATAAATTACCATTATACTTCCTAGTGTTGCTCCACATTGTGACACTGTAATACTCACACTGTATAAGATACCACTACACTTCCTAGTGTTGCTCCTCATTGTGACACTGCCCATCTCACACTGTATAAGATACCATTACACTTCCTAGTGTTGCTCCACATTGTGACACTGCGCACCTCACAATGTATAAGATAACACTACACTTCCTAGTGTTGCACCACATTGTGACACTGCGCTACTCACCCTGTATAAATTAACATTACACTTCCTAGTGTTGCTCCACATTGTGACACTGTAATACTCACACTGTATAAGATAGCAGTACATTTCCTAGTGTTTCTCCACATTGTGACACTGCACTACTCACACTGTATAAGATAACACTACACTTCCTAGTGTTGCACCACATTGTGACACTGCCTTACTCACCCTGTATAAATTACCATGACACTTCCTAGTGTTGCTCCATATTGTGACACTGTAATACTCACTTTGTATAAGATAGCAGTACACTTCCTAGTGTTTCTCCACATTGTGACACTGCCCTACTCACACTTTATAAGATACCACTACACATCCTAGTGTTGCTCCACATTGTGACATCGCACAACTCACACTGTATATGATAACACTACACTTCCTAGTGTTGCTCCAAATTATGTCTCTGCACTACTCACACTGTATAAGATAGCACTACACTTCCTAGTGTTCCTACACACTGTGACACTACCCACACTGTATAAGATATCATTACACTTCCTAGAGTTGCTCCACATTGTGACACCGCACTACTCACACTGTATAAGATAGCACTACACTTCCTAATGTTACTACCTATAGTGACACTGCGCTACTCACACTGTATAAGATACCACTACACTTCCAAGTGTTGCTCCACACTGTGACACTGCCCTACTCACAACGTATCAGATAACACTACACTTCCTAGTGTTGCTCCAATCTGTGACACAGCAATACTCACACTGTATAAGATACCACTACACTTCCTAATGTTGCTACATATAGTGACACTGCCCTACTCACACTGTATAAGATACAACTACACTTCCTAGTGTTGCTCCATATTGTGACACTGTACTACTCACACTGTATAAGATAACACTACACTTCCTAGTGTTGCTTCACACTGTGACACTGCACTACTCAGACTGTGTAAGATAACACAACAACTCCTAGTGTTGCTTCACATTGTGACACTGCACTCTTCACACTGTATAAAATAACACTACACTTCCTAGTGTTGCTCCATATAGTGACACTGAACTACTCACAATGTATAAGATACAACTACACTTCCTAGTGTTGCTCCATATTGTGACACTGTACTACTCACACTGTATAAGATACCACTACACTTCCTAGTCTTGTGCACACTTTACAAGATACCACTACTCTTCCTAATGTTGCTCCACATTGTGACACTGTACTTCTCACACTGTTTAAGATAAAATTTCACTTTCTAGTGTTGCTCCACATTGTGATACTGCACTACTCACACTGTATAAGATACCACTACACTTCCTAGTGTTGCTCCACATTATGACACTGCACTACTCACACTTTGTATGATACCACTACACTTCCAACTGTTGCTCCACATTGTGACACTGCACTATTCACACTGTATAAGATAACCTTATACTTCCTAGTGTTGCTCCACATGGTGACACTGCACTACTCACACTGTATAAGACACCACTACACCTGCTAGTGTTGCTCCACTTTGTGACACTGCGCTACTCACACTGTATAAAATACCACTACACATCCTAGTGTTGCTCCACACTGTGATTCTGCCCTACTCACACTGTATAAATTACCACTACACTTCCTATTATTGCTCCACATTGTGACACTGCACTACTCACACTGTATAAGATACCACAACACTTCCTAGTGTTGCTCCACATTGTGACACTGCACTACTCAAAATGTATTAGATAACACTACACTTCCTAGTGCTGCTCCAGATTGTGACACGGCGTTAATCACAATGTATAAATTACCATTATACTTCCTAGTGTTGCTCCACATTGTGACACTGTAATACTCACACTGTATAAGATTCCACTACACTTCCTAGTGTTGCTCCTCATTGTGACACTGCCCATCTCACACTGTATAAGATACCATTACACTTCCTCGTGTTGCTCCACATTGTGACACTGTGCACCTCACATTGTATAAATCACCAATACATTTCCCAGTGTTGCTCAGCATTGTGACAATGTAATACACACAATGTATAAGATACCAGTACACTTCCTATTGTTTCTTCACATTGTGATACTGCACTACTCACACTGTATAAGATAACACTACACTTCCTATTGTTGCTCCACATTGTGACACTGCACTACTCACACTGTATAAGATACCACTACACTTCATAGTGTTGCTCCACATTGTGACACTGTTCTACGCACACTGTATAAGATAACACTACACTTCCTAGTGTTGCTCCACATTGTGACACTGCACTACACACATTGCATAAGATACCATTAAACTTCCTATTGTTGCTCCACATTGTGACACTGTACTACTCACACTGTATAAGATACAACTACACTTCCTAGCGTTGCTGCATATTGTGACAATGTACTATTCACACTGTATAAGGTAACACAACACTTCCTAGTGTTGCTTCACATTGTGACACTGCACTACTCACAATGTATAAGATACCACTACACTTCCTAGTCTTGCTCACACTGTATAAGATACCACTAAACTTCCTAGTGTTGCTCCACATTGTGACAGTGTACTTCTCACACTGTATAAGATACCAATACACTTTCTAATGTTGCTCCACATTGCGACACTGCATTACTCACAATGTATAAGACATCACTACACTTCCCAGTATTGCTTCACATTGTGACACTGCACTACTCTCACTGTATGAGATACCACTACACTTCCTAGTGTTGCTCGACATTGTGACACTGCACTACTCACACAGTATAAGATAACACTACACTTCTCAGTGTTGCTCCACATTGTGACACTGCACTACACACACTGTATAAGATATCACTACACTTCCTAGAGTTGCTCCACATAGTGACACTGCGATAATCACACTGTATAAGATACCACTACAATTCCTAGTGTTGCTCCACATTGTGACACTGCACTACTCACACTGTATAAGATACCATTACACTTCCTAGTGTTGCTCCACATTGTGGCACTGTAATACTCACACTGTATATGATACCAGTACACTTCCTATTGTTTCTCCACATTATGACACTGCACAACTCACGCTGTATAAGATACCACTACACTTCCTAGTGTTGCTCCACATTGTGACACTGCACTACTCACACTGTATAGGATAACACTGCAATTCCTATTGTTGCTCCGCATTGTGACACTGCGCTACTCACACTGTATAAGATAACACTACACTTCCTAATGTTGCTCCACATTGTGACACTGTTCTACTCACACTGTATTAGATAACACAACACTT
This sequence comes from Meconema thalassinum, assembly GCA_946902985.2. NCBI lineage: Eukaryota > Metazoa > Arthropoda > Insecta > Orthoptera > Tettigoniidae > Meconema > Meconema thalassinum. The sequence continues at coordinate 639,324,287 of OX336389.2, forward strand.
CCTAGTGTTGCCCCACATTGTGACACTGCCCTACTCACTCTGTATAAGATACCATTACGCCTCTTAGTGTTGCTCCACATGGTGACACTGCACTACTCACACTGTATAAGGTACCACTACACCTCCTAGTTTTGCTCCACATTGTGACACTGCGCTACTCACACAGTATAATATACCACTACACATCCTAGTGTTGCTCCCCACTGTGACTCTGCCCTACTCACACTGTATAAATTACCACTACACTTCCCAGTGTTGCTCCAAATTGTGACACTGCACTACTAACACTGCATAAGATACCACTACCTAGTGTTTCTCCACATTGTGCAAATGCACTACTCTCGTTGTATAGGATAAAACAACACTTCCTAGTGTTGCTCCACATTGTGACACTGCACTACTCACACTGTATAAGATAACACTACACTTCCTAGTGTTGCTCCACATTGTGACACCGCGCTACTCACACTGTATAAATTACCTTTACACTTCCTAGTGCTGCTCCACATTGTGACACTGTAATACTCACACATAATGAGATACCAGTACACTTCCTATTGTTTTTCCACATTGTGACGCTGCACTACTCACGCTGTATAAGATACCACAACACTTACTAGTGTTGCTCCATATTGTGACACTGCGCTACTCACACTGTATAAGATACCACTACACCCCCTAGTGTTGTTCCACATTGTGACACTGCGCTACTCACAGAGTATAAGTTAACACAACACATCCTAGTGTTGCTCCACACTGTGACTCTGCCCTACTCACACTGTATAAATTACAACTACTCTTCCCAGTGTTGCTCCAAATTGTGACACTGCACTACTCACACTGCATAAGATACCACTACACTACGTAGTGTTTCTCCACATTGTGCAACTGCACTACTCACGTTGTATAAGATACCACAACACTTCCTAGTGTTGCCCCACATTGTGACACTGCCCTACTCACTCTGTATAAGATACCATTACACTTCTTAATGTTGCTCCACATGGTGACACTATACTACTCACACTGTATAAGATACCACTACACCTCCTAGTGTTGCTCCTCATTGTGACACTGCGCTACTCACACAGTATAAGATACCACTACACATCCTAGTGTTGCTCCACACTGTGACTCTGCCCTACTCACACTGTATAATTTACCACTACACTTCCCAGTGTTGCTCCAAATTGTGACACCGCACTACTCACACTGTATAAGATGCCACTACACTTCCTAATGTTGCTACATATAGTGACACTGCGCTACTCACATTGTATAAGATACCACTACACTTCCAAGTGTTGCTCCACACTGTGACACTGCCCTACTCACAACGTATAAGATAACACTACACTTCCTAGTGTTGCTCCAAACTGTGACACTGCAATACTCACACTGTATAAGATACCACTACACTTCGTAATGTTGCTACATATAGTGACACTGCGCTACTCACACTGTATAAGATACCATTACACTTCCTAGTGTTGCTCCACACTGTGAAACTGCCCTACTCACACTGTATAAGATACCACTACACATCCTAGGGTGCTCCACAATGTAACACTGTACTACTCACACTGCATAAGATACCACTACACTACGTAGTGTTTCTCCACATTGTGCAACTGCACTACTCACGTTGTATAAGATACCACAACACTTCCTAGTGTTGCCCCACATTGTGACACTGCCCTACTCACTCTGTATAAGATACCATTACACTTCTTAATGTTGCTCCACATGGTGACACTGAACTACTCACACTGTATAAGATACAACTACACTTCCTAGTGTTGCTCCATATTGTGACACTGTACTACTCACACTGTATAAGATAACACTACAATTCCTAGTGTTGCTTCACATTGTGACACTGCACTACTCAGACTGTATAAGATACCACTACACTTCCTAGTGTTGCTCCACAGTGTGACACTGCCCTACTCACACTGTATAGGATACCACTACACTTCCTAGGGTTGCACCACATTGTGACACTGTACTACTCACACTGTATATGATACCACTACACTTCCTAGTCTTGCTCACACTTTATAAGATACCACTGCTCTTCCTAATGTTGCTCCACATTGTGACACTGTACTTCTCACACTGTTTAAGATAAAATTTCACTTTCTAGTGTTGCTCCACATTGTGATACTGCACTACTCACAATGTATAAGACACCACTACACTTCCTAGTGTTGCTTCACATTGTGACACTGCACTACTCACACTGTATAAGATACCACTACACTTCCAAGTGTTGCTCCACACTGTGACACTGCCCTACTCACAACGTATAAGATAACACTACACTTCCTAGTGTTGCTCCAAACTGTGACACTGCACTACTCACACTGTATAAGATACCACTACACTTCCTAATGTTGCTACATATAGTGACACTGCGCTACACACACTGTATAAGATTCCACTACACTTCCTAGTGTTGCTCCACACTGAGACACTGTCCTACTCACACTGTATAAGATACCACTACACATAGTAGGGTTGCTCCACATTGTGACACTGTACTACTCACACTGTATAAGATAACACTACACTTCCTAGTGTTGCTTCACATTGTGACACTGCACTCTTCACACTGTATAAAATAACACTACACTTCCTAGTGTTGCTCCATATAGTGACACTGAACTACTCACACTGTATAAGATACAACTACACTTCCTAGTGTTGCTCCATATTGTGACACTGTACTACTCACACTGTATAAGATAACACTACACTTCCTAGTGTTGCTTCACATTGTGACACTGCACTACTCAGACTGTATAAGATACCACTACACTTCCCAGCGTTGCTCCACACTGTCACAATGCACTACTCACACTCTATAGGATACCACTACAATTCCTAGGGTTGCACCACATTGTGACACTGTACTACTCACACTGTATAAGATACCACTACACTTCCTATTCTTGCTCACCCTTTATAAGATACCACTACTCTTCCTAATGTTGCTCCACATTGTGACACTGTACTTCTCACACTGTTTAAGATAAAATTTCACTTTCTAGTCTTGCTCCACATTGTGATACTGCACTACTCACACTGTATAAGATACTACTACACATACTAGTGTTGCTCCACACTGTGTCTCTGCCCTACTCACACTGTATAAATTACCACTACACTTCCTAGTGTTGCTCCACGTTGTGACACTGCACTACTCACACTGTATAAGATACCACAATACTTCCTAGTGTTGCTCCACATTGTGACACTGCACTACTCACAATGTATTAGATAACCCTACACTTCCTAGTGTTGCTCCAGATTGTGACACGACGTTACTTACAATGTATAAATTACCATTATACTTCCTAGTGTTGCTCCACATTGTGACACTGTCATACTCACACTGTATAAGATACCACTACACTTCCTAGTGTTGCTCCTCATTGTGACACTGCCCATCTCACACTGTATAAGATACCATTACACTTCCTAGTGTTGCTCCACATTGTGACACTGCGCACCTCACAATGTATAAGATAACACTACACTTCCTAGTGTTGCACCACATTGTGACACTGCGCTACTCACCCTGTATAAATTAACATTACACTTCCTAGTGTTGCTCCACATTGTGACAATGTAATACTCACACTGTATAAGATAGCAGTACACTTCCTAGTGTTTCTCCACATTGTGACACTGCACTACTCACACTGTATAAGATAACACTACACTTCCTAGTGTTGCACCACATTGTGACACTGCGCTACTCACCCTGTATAAATTACCATGACACTTCCTAGTGTTGCTCCACATTGTGACACTGTAATACTCACATTGTATAAGATAGCAGTACACTTCCTAGTGTTTCTCCACATTGTGACACTGCCCTACTCACACTTTATAAGATACCACTACACATCCTAGTGTTGCTCCACATTGTGACATCGCACAACTCACACTGTATATGATAACACTACACTTCCTAGTGTTGCTCCAAATTATGTCTCTGCACTACTCACACTGTATAAGATAGCACTACACTTCCTAGTGTTCCTACACACTGTGACACTACCCACACTGTATAAGATATCATTACACTTCCTAGAGTTGCTCCACATTGTGACACCGCACTACTCACACTGTATAAGATAGCACTACACTTCCTAATGTTGCTACCTATAGTATACTGCGATATTCACACTGTATAAGATACCACTACTCTTCCAAGTGTTGCTCCACACTGTGACACTGCCCTACTCACAACGTATCAGATAACACTAAACTTCCTAGTGTTGCTCCAATCTCTGACACGGCAATACTCACACTGTATAAGATACCACTACACTTCCTAATGTTGCTACATATAGTGACACTGCCCTACTCACACTGTATAAGATACAACTACACTTCCTAGTGTTGCTCCATATTGTGACACTGTACTACTCACACTGTATAAGATAACACTACACTTCCTAGTGTTGCTTCACACTGTGACACGGCACTACTCAGACTGTATAAGATAACACAACAACTCCTAGTGTTGCTTCACATTGTGACACTGCACTCTTCACACTGTATAAAATAACACTATACTTCCTAGTGTTGCTCCATATAGTGACACTGAACTACTCACAATGTATAAGATACAACTACACTTCCTAGTGTTGCTCCATATTGTGACACTGTACTACTCACACTGTATAAGATACCACTACACTTCCTAGTCTTGTTCACACTTTATAAGATACCACTACTCTTCCTAATGTTGCTCCACATTGTGACACTGTACTTCTCACACTGTTTAAGATAAAATTTCACTTTCTAGTGTTGCTCCACATTGTGATACTGCACTACTCACAATGTATAAGACACCACTACACTTCCTAGTGTTGCTTCACATTGTGACACTGCACTACTCACACTGTATAAGATACCACTACACTTCCTAGTGTTGCTCCACATTATGACACTGCACTACTCACACTTTTTTTAAGATAACACTACACTTCCTAGTGTTGCTCCACATTGTGACACTGCACTATTCACACTGTATAAGATAACCTTGTACTTCCTAGTGTTGCTCCACATGGTGACACTGCACTACTCACACTGTATAAGATACCACTACACCTCCTATTGTTGCTCCACTTTGTGACACTGCGCTACTCACACTGTATAAGATAACACTACACATCCTAGTGTTGCTCCACACTGTGACTCTGCCCTACTCACACTGTATAAATTACCACTACACTTCCTATTATTGCTCCACATTGTGACACTGCACTACTCACACTGTATAAGATACCACAACACTTCCTAGTGTTGCTCCACATTGTGACACTGCACTACTCAAAATGTATTAGATAACACTACACTTCCTAGTGTTGCTCCAGATTGTGACACGGCGTTAATCACAATGTATAAATTACCATTATACTTCCTAGTGTTGCTCCACATTGTGACACTGTAATACTCACACTGTATAAGATTCCACTACACTTCCTATTGTTGCTCCACGTTGTGACACTGCACTACTCACACTGCATAAGATACCACTACACTTCCTAGTGTTGCTCCACATTCTGACACTGCACTACTCACACAGTATAAGATACCACTACACTTCCTAGTGTTGCTCCTCATTGTGACACTGCCCATCTCACACTGTATAAGATAACATTACACTTCCTCGTGTTGCTCCACATTGTGACACTGCGCACCTCACAATGTATAAATCACCAATACATTTCCCAGTGTTGCTCAGCATTGTGACAATGTAATACACACAATGTATAAGATACCAGTACACTTCCTATTGTTTCTTCACATTGTGATACTGCACTACTCACAATGTATAAGATAACACTACACTTCCTATTGTTGCTCCACATTGTGACACTGCACTACTCACACTGTATAAGATACCACTACACTTCATAGTGTTGCTCCACATTGTTACACTCTTCTACGCACACTGTATAAGATAACACTACACTTCCTAGTGTTGCTCCACATTGTGACACTGCACTACACACATTGTATAAGATACCATTAAACTTCCTATTGTTGCTCCACATTGTGACACTGTACTACTCACACTGTATAAGATACAACTACACTTCCTAGCGTTGCTGCACATTGTGACAATGTACTATTCACACTGTATAAGGTAACACAACACTTCCTAGTGTTGCTTCACATTGTGACACTGCACTACTCACAATGTATAAGATACCACTACACTTCCTAGTCTTGCTCACACTGTATAAGATACCACTAAACTTCCTTGTGTTGCTCCACATTGTGACAGTGTACTTCTCACACTGTATAAGATACCAATACACTTTCTAATGTTGCTCCACATTGCGACACTGCATTACTCACAATGTATAAGACATCAGTACACTTCCCAGTGTTGCTTCACATTGTGACACTGCACTACTCTCACTGTATGAGATACCACTACACTTCCTAGTGTTGCTCGACATTGTGACACTGCACTACTCACACTGTATCAGATAACACTACACTTCTCAGTGTTGCTCCACATTGTGACACTGCACTACACACACTGTATTAGATATCACTACACTTCCTAGAGTTGCTCCACATAGTGACACGGCGATAATCACACTGTATAAGATACCACTACACTTCCTAGTGTTGCTCCACATTGTGACACTGCACTACTCACACTGTATAAGATAACATTACACTTCCTAGTGTTGCTCCACATTGTGGCACTGTAATACTCACACTGTATATGATACCAGTACACTTCCTATTGTTTCTCCACATTATGACACTGCACAACTCACGCTGTATAAGATACCACTACACTTCCTAGTGTTGCTCCACATTGTGACACTGTACTACTCACACTGTATAGGATAACACTGCAATTCCTATTGTTGCTCCGCATTGTGACACTGCGCTACTCACACTGTATAAGATAACACTACACTTCCTAATGTTGCTCCACATTGTGACACTGTTCTACTCACACTGTATTAGATAACACGACACTTCCTAGTGTTGCCCCACATTGTGACACTGCCCTACTCACTCTGTATAAGATACCATTACGCCTCTTAGTGTTGCTCCACATGGTGACACTGCACTACTCACACTGTATAAGGTACCACTACACCTCCTAGTTTTGCTCCACATTGTGACACTGCGCTACTCACACAGTATAAGATACCACTACACATCCTAGTGTTGCTCCCCACTGTGACTCTGCCCTACTCACACTGTATAAATTACCACTACACTTCCCAGTGTTGCTCCAAATTGTGACACTGCACTACTCACACTGCATAAGATACCACTACCTAGTGTTTCTCCACATTGTGCAAATGCACTACTCTCGTTGTATAGGATACAACAACACTTCCTAGTGTTGCTCCACATTGTGACACTGCACTACTCACACTGTATAAGATAACACTACACTTCCTAGTGTTGCTCCACATTGTGACACCGCGCTACTCACACTGTATAAATTACCTTTACACTTCCTAATACTGCTCCACATTGTGACACTGTAATACTCACACATAATGAGATACCAGTACACTTCCTATTGTTTCTCCACATTGTGACGCTGCACTACTCACGCTGTATAAGATACCACAACACTTCCTAGTGTTGCTCCATATTGTGACACTGCGCTACTCACACTGTATAATATACCACTACACCCCCTAGTGTTGTTCCACATTGTGACACTGCGCTACTCACACAGTATAAGTTAACACAACACAACCTAGTGTTGCTCCACACTGTGACTCTGCCCTACTCACACTGTATAAATTACCACTACACTTCCCAGTGTTGCTCCGAATTGTGACACTGCACTACTCACACTGCATAAGATACCACTACACTACGTAGTGTTTCTCCACATTGTGCAACTGCACTACTCACGTTGTATAAGGTACCACAACACTTCCTAGTGTTGCCCCACATTGTGACACTGCCCTACTCACTCTGTATAAGATACCATTACACTTCTTAATGTTGCTCCACATGGTGACACTGCACTACTCACACTGTATAAGATACCACTACACCTCCTAGTGTTGCTCCTCATTGTGACACTGCGCTACTCACACAGTATAAGATACCACTACACATCCTAGTGTTGCTCCACACTGTGACTCTGCCCTTTTCACACTGTATAATTTACCACTACACTTCCCAGTGTTGCTCCAAATTGTGACACTGCACTACTCAGACTGTATATGATAACACTACACTTCCTAGTGTAGCTCCACATTATGGCTATGCACTACTCACACTGTATAATATAGCACTATACTTCCTAGTGTTCCTCCACACTGTGACACTACTCACACTGTATAAGATATCATTACACTTCCTAGTGTTGCTCCACATTGTGACACCGCACTACTCACACAGTATAAGATGCCACTACACTTCCTAATGTTGCTACATATAGTGACACTGCGCTACTCACATTGTATAAGATACCACTACACTTCCAAGTGTTGCTCCACACTGTGACACTGCCCTACCCTCAACGTATAAGATAACACTACACTTCCTAGTGTTGCTCCAAACTGTGACACTGCAATACTCACACTGTATAAGATACCACTACACTTCCTAATGTTGCTACATATAGTGACACTGCGCTACTCACACTGTATAAGATACCATTACACTTCCTAGTGTTGCTCCACACTGTGAAACTGCCCTACTCACACTGTATAAGATACCACTACACATCCTAGGGTTGCTCCACAATGTAACACTGTACTACTCACACTGTATAAGATAACACTACACTTCCTAGTGTTGCTTCACCTTGTGACACTGCAATCTTCACACTGTATAAAATAACACTACACTTCCTAGTGTTGCTCCATATAGTGACACTGAACTACTCACACTGTATAAGATACAACTACACTTCCTAGTGTTGCTCCATATTGTGACACTGTACTACTCACACTGTATAAGATAACACTACACTTCCTAGTGTTGCTTCACATTGTGACACTGCACTACTCAGACTGTATAAGATACCACTACACTTCCTAGTGTTGCTCCACAGTGTGACACTGCCCTACTCACACTGTATAGGATACCACTACACTTCCTAGGGTTGCACCACATTGTGACACTGTACTACTCACACTGTATAAGATACCACTACACTTCCTAGTCTTGCTCACACTTTATAAGATACCACTGCTCTTCCTAATGTTGCTCCACATTGTGACACTGTACTTCTCACACTGTTTAAGATAAAATTTCACTTTCTAGTGTTGCTCCACATTGTGATACTGCACTACTCACAATGTATAAGACACCACTACACTTCCTAGTGTTGCTTCACATTGTGACACTGCACTACTCACACTGTATAAGATACCACTACACATCCTAGTGTTGCTCCACATTATGACACTGCACTACTCACACTGTATAAGATACCACTACATTTTCTAGTGTTGCTCCACATTGTGACACTTCACTATTCACACTGTATAAGATAACATTATACTTCCTAGTGTTGCTCCACATGGTGACACTGCACTACTCACACTGTATAAGATACCACTACACCTCCTAGTGTTGCTCCACTTTGTGACACTGCGCTATTCACAATGTATAAGATACCACTACACATCCTAGTGTTGCTCCACACTGTGACTCTGACCTACTCACACTGGATAAATTACCACTACACTTCCTATTGTTGCTCCACATTGTGACACTGCACTACTCACACTGTATAAGATACCACAACACTTCCTAGTGTTGCTCCACATTGTGACACTGCACTACTCACAATGTATTAGATAACACTACACTTCCTAGTGTTGCTCCAGATTGTGACACGGCGTTACTCACAATGTATAAATTACCATTATACTTCCTAGTGTTGCTCCACATTGTTACACTGTAATACTCACACTGTATAAGATACCACTACACTTCCTAGTGTTGCTCCACGTTGTGACACTGCACTACTCACACTGTATAAGATACCACTACACTTCCTAGTGTTGCTCCTGGGTAGTTTATTGGTTGAGGAATAACCCACCCACCAAGGGAAGATGATTAAGAAAAGGAAGTAGATTTTGGATTGGAGAAAAAGGATAGAAAAATAGGAGGAGAGTCCCACAAAATTAATAAGTTTAACTTTAAACACACTTAAAGGTGGTTGCCACCGCAAATCCGTTCTCGGATACCTAAAGTGGGTACGAGCTTGGTCGAAGCTGACGGGAACCGCAGCTAAGACTTTGGTGTTTTGCCAGAGAAAGGCTTTAGTGTATTTCCTCCCAAGCATGCAAGAAAGTTCTATAGGGAATTGTGATAGTCTGGCAAGACAAGTGGTAAAAGCTTTATTGAGTATGAACGAGGGCATAAACCTAGGAAGAGCTAGGAAATCCAGGATCTTGCCTAACTGTAGTATCAGAGAAATGATGAATCCAAAAACAAATATTTAATTTATTTGACAATGCAAAGAAGTTGATAAATTTAACAATTAAATATGTTTCAATCTTATTAACAATTTGGGGTCGCAGACCTCCGACAACATTTAGAAATTGCTCCAGGCAAATAATAATTCTTAAGGTTTTGAACCTGGTACTAAAATCTTTGGAAGATTTAAACAAATAAACAATGAAGCAATTAAAGTTTGAACGTGAATTGGAGTACAAAGAGTGTACCTTAAGAAATTCTTGAGAGAATGTTCTAGAGAAAGTGACAACTTCGAAAATAACAATAATAAAAACATGAAAAATAAGATAGAAGTTCCTAAAACTTCTTATATTTATACAGAATTAATGTTGGTTATTATGCAAATAAGGGCAGGTCACTTACTGTGAAACCTGAAGAAAGTTAAAAGGAAGGTTCTAGACTTCCCAAGTTTGAGCAGGAATCACTAGCCAAATGGGACAGTTTCCATTTCGTGAAACCTGAACATGACTCGCTCAAGAGTTTAAAGAATTGTTTTCCCTGATTATAGGAAAGGAACAATATGAATTTGAAACTTGTATCACACAAGCAATAATGCAGAATTTAATTAATGTTAAACTAGCAAAGTTGGAAGGGCACTTCGTGAGTGACACCTTATAGGAAAGTTACAATTTTATTAATAATGGTGGTTAGTAGAAGGTTGAGGAAAGATCATTGGGATATAGGATCAATGTTCATGGCCGTATTTAATGTAAACGGACGAGCGCGACGCGGTAGAAACGTGGAACAAGCACTGGATATCACTGTAGTCTATAAAGATGGATGCAAAGTTCACTATAGAAACACTAAAGTTTATGAGAAAGAAAGTTATTGCAATTATGGAAATAACTGATTGCACTATATAGGTGAGAGTCTATTTCTTGAAAAAGTTGTGATTTACAATAAAATGTACCATAAAACATTCCAGTGGTTCCAGCGGTGGAAGAAAGTTAGCTATTGCAACAATTTGTAAGGAAGATTCCTCATTTTAAATATTATTGTCACAGGTGAGTGAAAAATACCTGACGGCTAGACTCGCAGATAGGGTACAAGATCTCGAAGGTTCCAGAACGACTTTGGTAGAAAAATGGGGTTGAGAAAATCCAACGGAGGAACTAGCTTGATGAATTATAGACAGCGGGTATTAGGTAATATCCCACGTAGTGAGAGGATTTCTCATTTGAATAGCTTAAGAAAAGCTCTTTTTAGTAAGGATGGCTTATACAAGCGAAAGCTCAACATGGCAAATCCCACGAAGAATGATTTTTGCCCCAAAATAAATAATTTCAAACTGTCTATAAAAGTATCATTAAAAGCACGTGGAAGTTAAAACCATGAAGATGAGGTTAAAACTTTTAAAATGGTACTTATCTTGATTTCATGTTGAAGGCGAAGTTTCCCTGGATGACAACTACCTTGCCAACATGGCGTAGAAGAGTGTGAGCCTCTTGGTTTGAGGAGACTAGCTCGAGAGGAGCTTTAACTGACCGAGTCAACTGCCGACTGAGAAGTGAGACCTGCTCAACGGAGCACGGAGGGTCCAAGGAAGGGGAAAAGAGTGGGGGGTAGGAGACAAAAGGAGAACATATAAGCATTGCCAATGTTACAACAAAAAATGATCTTCTCTTGCTGAGCTGGTCTTCAAAGAGTTGATAACAGGCGATACTAGTGCAGCATGGTGAGTGAAACAGTAGACGTAGTCCTCTTGCTCAAGGAGAAAATAGCTGGCGATGGTAACAGGATCTGGTGGCCAGATGGAGAAGGAATTCCTCTTGCACGAGGAAGAGTTGAAGAGCTTCAGATATTCGCTGCTATATGACGCTAGGTGGGTCATAGAATATATATCTGGAACAGACTCATAAAAGATATAAGCGACCTGAACCCCTAAGAGAAAACAGAAGATCACTGTTGGTGTTTGACAAAGAGGAAGGAAAGAACCTGCAAAAGCATTGAAAATTATAATCTCTCGTACCGTGTATTCCAAGAATGCACCATACTGGGAGGGGAAAACACCAACAGGGAACAAGAAAAACAAGTAAACATTTAAAGGTAATAAGCAATTGCGGAGAAGTAGTCTTGTGATCTGACCATTAGTGGTCAAAACTCTTGACTACCCTGACTCTCCCATCTCTTCTAGGATAACACTCGGTCACTCTTCCAAAAGGCCAGACTAGGGGGGGGGGGGGTGAAACATCCCTAACTAAGACCAAGTCCCCCACTTTAATGTCGGGACTGGAAAGAAACCACTTCTGTCTCCCTTGCAAGGAAGTTAAATATTCCAAGTTCCACCTCTTCCAAAAGGAATTGCGGAGGGCTTCAAGTTTACGCCAAACAATAGGTAAATCAGAATCCCTGAAAGAATTAGGAAGGGGAGGATGGGCAGAGAGAGAAGTGCGTGAAAGACAGTGACCAGGTGTGAGTGGAAGGAGGTCATCAGGGTCATTAGAAAGCGGAGTTAAATAACGAGAATTAACGACATCTTCCATCACAAAATAACTAGAAGCTGAGGGAAATAAAGCACTAGTAAAGATTGCGATACAATGCAAAAGGAGAAATAACAAGTTTAAACAAAGCTTATAGAAACAAGTACATCTATTCAGGACAAGAATATACCAAATAAACAAAGAAATTATGCGAGTAGAAAGCAAGAACGCCATAGGTAACAACCTAGTAGCCATAAACAATGACCTCAAGTTATAATGAGTATCAAGGGGGTTGATCAGAAAAATACTTAAGTCAGCGAGAAACGTGACATAACAAGTATAAATGCAAAAACACATCGAATGTGACGACGAGAAAAAACCAGTTTGTTCATTAATGAACAATAAGATTTCAAAATATGTGAGCAGAGTGCAATACATGAGCGCGTGAGAAATACGCAACGAAGTTTTGAAGCAAGAATCGAAGCAATTGTAAGATACGAGCGTGAGTAAGTGAGAGACGTAAGCAAGTGCGGCCTTGACCCACAGAGTACAGCGAGATAACGAATATAAATATCTGAAAGAGTCCTTGACTAGAACAAGTTTATTTTGGGAAATAGATGAGCGGCTTCCGAGCGTGCGGTAGCGACTCGCCAGACAATGGTTGGCAATCAGCCAGAGTTGAGATAAGAGAAACTTGCTTTGAACTTTGTCAAGCGTACAGGAAATAAACAACAACTTGGCCTTCCTCAGACTTGTATACAAACAAGTTTGAAAAACAAGCAGTTCAAAGTACACAAACAACACTAGTTGAATCAGCTGTAACTTAAAGCAGATATTCAGGTTGGACGACATGCAGTCAATCGTAACTTGGACGTGAAAAAACAATTTAAAGACGTATGAAACAGAGTAGGAAATCAATTTCGCATGATTTAGAGGATCACGAAATCTGACAATTTTCGACAGGAAAAAGCTTGATTCTTCCGAAATAGGAAGTGAAGCCGGGACATTGAGAAGGAAGTTATGCATAAGAATAGTTATTCTTGATGCTATAGAATTCAGATTTTCAAGCGGTTTCAAAAGCGACTTCCAATTGTGAGGAAGGGGGGAGGAGCCGGCCGTGGCCATCCTTCTAAATAACGAAAGAAGTGAAACATGGCTTACAGCAAAGTGATGGTGACTGATAGCCATGGTTTTACACAAGGGGAAGATAGTTTTCGAGAAAGAGTTTAAGCAATTACCTGCTATAAAAAATGACATGAGAAGGTAAACGAAATAACACAAAGCAAGGCGAACTTGAATTGCCATCTTATGCGGGAAGAAAGAAAAACCATTTAAACAACTTACAGAGGTAGCGTAGTTGTTCACGATAAGACATCGTTTCGGCAGGTGTTTTTCAAAAATATTGAGAATTGAAACATGAGCGTTCTCTTTTTCAGAAAGGGGATTTATGTCAGCTGTAACGAAATGACATTGCGCTTTGGTTTGAACACTGGGATATTGAATTTCACCAGTTATAACCCAACCAAAATCGGTGTCTCTGGCGACCACGGTTGAAGATAACTTGCGTGTTTGTTTGCGAATGCACTTCCAAAAAACATTGGCACTGAAAAGTACATCAATGGGACCTTGAGCATTAAACTGAGGATAAGCTAACCTTAAGTGCGAGGGAATGTTTAATCCGGAGGTATTAATACAGCTGCTAGGAGTGTCTTTGCCAATACTGGTAAGAATGAGGCAGTTTATGTTGAGATTGGTGTTTCTTTGGCAAACGTCTCTGATTTTCAATTTTGAAGACTGCAAGACTTGAGTTTTCAAATTGTCAATGCCGGTCACATTGATAGAAGTAGGCGATGACGAAAGACCTAGTTTTTTAATCAACGATTGCGAAACAAAGTTATGAGTTGAAGCGGAATCGAGAAGACCACGGGTTCTAAACCAATTTCCAAATTTATCTTGGATTTCGAATTGTACAGTGGTCAAAAGGGTTTGCGCACTATGAAAAGTTTCGGCGTTAGAAATGCAGGAAGAAGCATTAGTTTGTTCGGAGCTGCTCTGCATGGAGCTTGAAGAGGAAGGTACTGATGACCTCGATTTATCGTGAACGTGCAATAAAGAATGATGCGGTTTTTTGCAATGAAAACAGAGATTGGATGACGTACATTTTGAAGAAGAATGCTTAGGTGACCAGCAGTTGAAACAATGTTTGCTATTGAAGAGAAAATTCCTTCGATCTTCGACAGACAATTCTTTAAAGGATTTGCACAAATACAATGTGTGAAGCTTTTTACAGAGCGTGCATTTTAACGATTTGTTGAGCGGCCTGATTTGTTCTCTTGCATGATTGAAAGAAAAACGGGGTTGCTTGTTCTCGACAGATGGGGGCTGATGTCCCTTTGAAAAAGCAAGGTTTTTCTAAAAAATGTGAGACTGATGATTCGTTTCGACCTTTTCGCACTGAAATGCGAGTGCTGTAAGAACTTGGCATCGGCTGTTAAGAAACGAGATTAAGTGTTCGAAGGAAAATTCTTCCTTGCGAGCGAGTTCAATTTCCCAAGCCTTTAAAGTTGAAAAATCGAATCTTGATGTAGCCAGATGAATAAGAATAGTGTCCCATGTTTGGACAGGCTGCTTAAGTTGGTATAATGCTCTGACATTCAACTGTATAGAGTCTAAGAAGTCTCTTAAAGAGGTGACGTCATTAGGTTTGACGGCCGGTAGGTTGAAGAGACAGCGTATGTGGCGAGCTACACTCAAACGTAAATTGCCATATCTCTCTTTAAGGAGATTAAAGGCGATGTGGTAGTTGTCTGCGCTTAAAGGCAGTGACTCCACTAAGGCTAAGGCCTCACATTCCAAAGAGGTACGGAGGAAGTAGAACTTATGAATGTCTGGGATCTCAGTATTTTCATGAATTAGGGAGCAGTAAAGTTCGTAAAAAGAATACCATTCACCTTCCTTGCCTGAGAAGTGCGGTAGGCTTATCTTGGGAAGTAACGGTTTCGGTTTGTTCTCGTGAACTGAAGCGGGTGCGAACTGGGCCGGATTGATGACCCTAGTGTCCGGTTCTGAGATATTGCGAATCAATTGGTGGGCCTTGGCAATCCCTTCAAAGTACAAGGGTTTGACCTCGTCCCGATCCGATTGAAGTTCTGGGCAAGCGGATTCAATCTTGGTTTGAATTTGATCGTAATAATCATAAGACCGTTCGTACAACTTAAGACGATGTGTCAGGATGTCTAAATCACACTCGGCGGGATCTAATTTGTTGACGAAACTTCTGAATCTAGTGAGTTGCCCTTTATAGGAAGAACGTCTAGCAATGAGAGTTTCATCTTTTTCAGTAGGAGCAATGATAAAGAGAATAAATTGAAATACAACTCACGAAACTGTAGAACCTTGGAGATGCTGTCAAGATTGCAGCAGCGAATGGGTAGAAAGAACGGGACACACCATAGGAGACAGGAGCGTCCTCTTTCCCGTTCACAGGCTTTGCATGATGTAGTTATAACTGAAAAATCCAAAGCAGATATTAATAATTTGCAAAGTATTGTCAAATGACACTTGACAAACAATGGACACAGCAAATGGACTCTCCCGGGTTTCTGGGACCAAATTTTGGGTAGTTTATTGGCTGAGGAATAACCCACCCACCAAGGGAAGATGATTAAGAAAAGGAAGTAGATTTTGGATTGGAGAAAAAGGATAGAAAAATAGGAGGAGAGTCCCACAAAATTAATAAGTTTAACTTTAAACACACTTAAAGGTGGTTGCCACCGCAAATCCGTTCTCGGATACCTAAAGTGGGTACGAGCTTGGTCGAAGCTGACGGGAACCGCAGCTAAGACTTTGGTGTTTTGCCAGAGAAAGGCTTTAGTGTATTTCCTCCCAAGCATGCATGAAAGTACTATAGGGAAGGGTGATAGTCTGGCAAGACAAATGGTAAAAGCTTTATTGAGTATGAACGAGGGCATAAACCTAGGAAGAGCTAGGAAAGCCAGGATCTTGCCTAACTGTAGTATCAGAGAAATGATGAATCCAAAAACAAATATTTAATTTATTTGACAATGCAAAGAAGTTGATAAATTTAACAATTAAATATGTTTCAATCTTATTAACAATTTGGGGTCGCAGACCTCCGACAACATTTAGAAATTGCTCCAGGCAAATAATAATTCTTAAGGTTTTGAACCTGGTACTAAAATCTTTGGAAGATTTAAACAAATAAACAATGAAGCAATTAAAGTTTGAACGTGAATTGGAGTACAAAGAGTGTACCTTAAGAAATTCCTGAGAGAATGTTCTAGAGAAAGTGACAACTTCGAAAATAACAATAATAAAAACATGAAAAATAAGATAGAAGTTCCTAAAACTTCTTATATTTATACAGAATTAATGTTGGTTATTATGCAAATAAGGGCAGGTCACTTACTGTGAAACCTGAAGAAAGTTAAAAGGAAGGTTCTAGACTTCCCAAGTTTGAGCAGGAATCACTAGCCAAATGGGACAGTTTCCATTTCGTGAAACCTGAACATGACTCGCTCAAGAGTTTAAAGAATTGTTTTCCCTGATTATAGGAAAGGAACAATATGAATTTGAAACTTGTATCACACAAGCAATAATGCAGAATTTAATTAATGTTAAACTAGCAAAGTTGGAAGGGCACTTCGTGAGTGACACCTTATAGGAAAGTTACAATTTTATTAATAATGGTGGTTAGTAGAAGGTTGAGGAAAGATCATTGGGATATAGGATCAATGTTCATGGCCGTATTTAATGTAAACGGACGAGCGCGACGCGGTAGAAACGTGGAACAAGCACTGGATATCACTGTAGTCTATAAAGATGGATGCAAAGTTCACTATAGAAACACTAAAGTTTATGAGAAAGAAAGTTATTGCAATTATGGAAATAACTGATTGCACTATATAGGTGAGAGTCTATTTCTTGAAAAAGTTGTGATTTACAATTAAATGTACCATAAAACATTCCAGTGGTTCCAGCGGTGGAAGAAAGTTAGCTATTGCAACAATTTGTAAGGAAGATTCCTCATTTTAAATATTATTGTCACAGGTGAGTGAAAAATACCTGACGGCAAGACTCGCAGATAGGGTACAAGATCTCGAAGGTTCCAGAACGACTTTGGTAGAAAAATGGGGTTGAGAAAATCCAACGGAGGAACTAGCTTGATGAATTATAGACAGCGGGTATTAGGTAATATCCCACGTAGTGAGAGGATTTCTCATTTGAATAGCTTAAGAAAAGCTCTTTTTAGTAAGGTTGGCTTATACAAGCGAAAGCTCAACATGGCAAATCCCACGAAGAATGATTTTTGCCCCAAAATAAATAATTTCACACTGTCTATAAAAGTATCATTAAAAGCACGTGGAAGTTAAAACCATGAAGATGAGGTTAAAACTTGTAAAATGGTACTTATCTTGATTTCATGTTGAAGGCGAAGTTTCCCTGGATGACAACTACCTTGCCAACATGGCGTAGAAGAGTGTGAGCCTCTTGGTTTGAGGAGACTAGCTCGAGAGGAGCTTTAACTGACCGAGTCAACTGCCGACTGAGAAGTGAGACCTGCTCAACGGAGCACGGAGGGTCCAAGGAAGGGGAAAAGAGTGGGGGGTAGGAGACAAAAGGAGAACATATAAGCATTGCCAATGTTACAACAAAAAAATGATCTTCTCTTGCTGAGCTGGTCTTCAAAGAGTTGATAACAGGCGATACTAGTGCAGCATGGTGAGTGAAACAGTAGACGTAGTCCTCTTGCTCAAGGAGAAAATAGCTGGCGATGGTAACAGGATCTGGTGGCCAGATGGAGAAGGAATTCCTCTTGCACGAGGAAGAGTTGAAGAGCTTCAGATATTCGCTGCTATATGACGCTAGGTGGGTCATAGAATATATATCTGGAACAGACTCATAAAAGATATAAGCGACCTGAACCCCTAAGAGAAAACAGAAGATCACTGTTGGTGTTTGACAAAGAGGAAGGAAAGAACCTGCAAAAGCATTGAAAATTATAATCTCTCGTACCGTGTATTCCAAGAATGCACCAGCTCATCATTGTGACACTGCCCATCTCACACTGTATAAGATACCATTACACTTCCTAGTGTTGCTCCACATTGTGACACTGCGCACCTCACAATGTATAAATCACCAATACACTTCCCAGTGTTGCTCAGCATTGTGACAATGTAATACTCACAATGTATAAGATACCAGTACACTTCCTATTGTTTCTTCACATTGTGATACTGCACTACTCACACTGTATAAGATAACACTACACTTCCTATTGTTGCTCCACATTGTGACACTGCACTACTCACACTGTATAAGATACCACTACACCTCATAGTGTTGCTCCACATTGTGACACTGTTCTACTCTCACTGTATAAGATGACACTACACTTCCTAGTGTTGCTCCACATTGTGACACTGCACTACTCACATTGTATAAGATAACATTAAACTTCCTAGTGTTGCTCCACATTGTGACACTGTACTACTCACACTGTATAAGATACAACTACACTTCCTAGCGTTGCTGCACATTGTGACAATGTACTACTCACACTGTATAAGATAACACAACACTTCCTAGTGTTGCTTCACATTGTGACACTGCCCTACTCACACTGTATAAGATACCACTACACATCCTAGGGTTGCTCCACATTGTAACACTGTACTAGTCACACTGTATAAGATAACACTACACTTCCTAGTGTTGCTTCACATTGTGACACTGCACTCTTCACACTGTATAAAATAACACTACACTTCCTAGTGTTGCTCCATATAGTGACAATGAACTACTCACAATGTATAAGATACAACTACACTTCCTAGTGTTGCTCCATATTGTGACACTGTACTACTCACACTGTATAAGATAACACTACACTTCCTAGTGTTGCTTCACATTGTGACACTGCACTACTCAGACTGTATAAGATACCACTACACTTCCTAGTGTTGCTCCACAGTGTGACACTGCCCTACTCACACTGTATAGGATACCACTACACTTCCTAGGGTTGCACCACATTGTGACACTGTACTACTCACACTGTATAAGATACCACTATAATTCCTAGTCTTGCTCACACTTTATAAGATACCACTACTCTTCCTAATGTTGCTCCACATTGTGACACTGTACATCTCACACTGTTTAAGATAATATTTCACTTTCTAGTGTTGCTCCACATTGTGATACTGCACTACTCACAATGTATAAGACACCACTACACTTCCTAGTGTTGCTTCTCATTGTGACACTGCACTACTCACACTGTATAAGATACCACTACACTTCCTAGTGTTGCTCCACATTAAGACACTGCACTACTCACACTTTGTAAGATACCACTACACTTCCTAGTGTTGCTCCACATTGTGACACTGCACTATTCACACTGTATAAGATAACATTATACTTCCTAGTGTTGCTCCACATGGTGACACGGCACTACTCACACTGTATAAAATACCACTACACCTCATAGTGTTGTTCCACTTTGTGACACTGCGCTACTCACACTGTATAAGATACCACTACACATCCTAGTGTTGCTCCACACTGTGACTCTGCCCTACTCACACTGTATAAATTACCACTACACTTCCTATTGTTGCTCCACATTGTGACACTGCACTACTCACACTGTATAAGATACCACAACACTTCCTAGTGTTGCTCCACATTGTGACACTGCACTACTCACAATGTATTAGATAACACTACACTTCCTAGTGTTGCTCCAGATTGTGACACGGCGTTACTCACAATGTATAAATTACCATTATATTTCCTAGTGTTGCTCCACATTGTGACACTGTAATACTCACACTGTAAAGGATACCACTACACATCCTAGTGTTGCTCCACGTTGTGACACTGCACTACTCACACTGCATAGGATACCACTACACTTCCTAGTGTTGCTCCACATTGTGACACTGCACTACTCACACTGGTTAAGATACCACTACACTTCCTAGTGTTGCTCCTCATTGTGACACTGCCCATCTCACACTGTATAAGATAGCATTACACTTCCTAGTGTTGCTCCACATTGTGACACTGCGCACCTCACAATGTATAAATCACCAATACACTTCCCAGTGTTGCTCAGCATTGTGACAATTTAATACACACAATGTATAAGATACCAGTACACTTCCTATTGTTTCTTCACATTGTGATACTGCACTACTCACACTGTATAAGATAACACTACACTTCCTATTGTTGCTCCACATAGTGACACTGCACTACTCACTCTGCATAAGATACCACTATACTACCTAGTGATTCTCCACATAGTGCAACTGCACAACTCACGTTGTATAAGATACCACAACACTTCCTAGTGTTGCTCCACATTGTGACACGGCACTACTCACACTGTATAAGATAACACTAAACTTCCCAGTGTTGCTCCACATTGTGACACTGCGCTACTCACACTGTATAAATTACCATTACACGTCCTAGTGCTGCTCCACATTGTGACACTGTAATACTCACACTGTATAAGATACCAGTACACTTCCGATTGTTTCTCCACATTATGACGCTGCACTACTCACGCAGTATAAGATACCACTACACTGCCTAGTGTTGCTCCATATATTGACACTGCGCTACTCACACTGTATAAGATACCACTACACCTCCTAGTGTGGCTCTACATTGTGACACTGCACTACTCAAACTGTATAAGATTCCACTACACATTCTAGTGTTGTTCCACATTTTGACACTGTACTACTCACATTTTATAAAATACCACTACACTTCCTAGTGTCGCTCCACATTGTGACACTACACTACTCACACTGTATACGATACCGTTACACTTCCTAGTGTTGCTCCACACTGTGACACTGAACTACTCACACTGTATGAGATACCACTACAATTCTTAGTGTTGCTCCACATTGTGAATCTGCACTACTCACACTGTATAAGATACCACTACACATTCTAGTGTTTATCCACACTGTGACTCTGCCCTACTCACACTGCGTAAATTACCACTACACATCCTAGTGTTGCTCCACATTGTGACTCTGCACTACTCACACTGTATAAGATACCACTACACTACCTAGTGTTTCTCCACATTGTGCAACTGCAATACTCACGTTGTATAAGATACCACTACACTTCCTAGTGTCTCCACATTGTGACACTGCACTACTCACACTGTATAAGATAACACTACACTTCCTAGTGTTGCACCACATTGTGACACTGCGCTACTCACCCTGTATATATTACCATTACACTTACTAGTGTTGCTCCACATTGTGACACTGTAATACTCACACTGTATAAGATAGCAGTACACTTCCTAGTGTTTCTCCACATTGTGACACTGCCCTACTCACACTTTATAAGATACCACTACACATCCTAGTGTTGCTCCACATTGTGACATCGCACAACTCACACTGTATATGATAACACTACACATCCTAGTCTTGCTCCACATTATGGCTCTGCACTACTCACACTGTATCAGATAGCACTACACTTCCTAGTGTTCCTCCACACTGTGACACTACTCACACTGTATAAGATATCATTACACTTCCTAGTGTTGCTCCACATTGTGACACCGCACTACTCACACTGTATAAGACAACACTACATTTCCTAATGTTGCTACCTATAGTGACACTGCGATACTCACACTGTATATGATACCACTACACTTCCAAGTGTTGATTTACACTGTGACACTGCCCTACTCACAAAGTATAAGGTAACACTACACTTCCCAGTATTGCTCCAAACTGTGACACTGCACTACTCACACTGTATAAGATACCACTACACTTCCTAATGTTGTTACATATAGTGACACTGCGCTACTCACAGTGTATAAGATACCACTACACTTCCTAGTGTTGCTCCACACTGTGACACTGCCCTACTCACACTGTATAAGATACCACTACACATCCTAGGGTTGCTCCACATTGTGACACTGTACTACTCACACTGTATAAGATAACACTACACTTCCTAGTGTTGCTTCACATTGTGACACTGCACTACTCACACTGTATAAGATACCACTACACTTCCTAGTGTTGCTCCACATTATGACACTGCACTACTCACACTGTATAAGATACCACTACACTTCCTAGTGTTGCTCCACATTGTGATACTGCACTATTCACACTGTATAAGATAGCATTATACTTCCTAGTGTTGCTCCACATTGTGACACCGCACTACTCACACTGTATAAGATAACACTACACTTCCTAGTGTTGCTCCATATAGTGACACTGAACTACTCGCACTGTATAAGATACAACTACACTTCCTAGTGTTGCTCCATATTGTGACACTGTATTACTCACACTGTATAAGATAACACTACACTTCCTAGTGTTGCTTCACATTGAGACACTGCACTACTCAGACTGTATAAGATACCACTACACTTCCTAGTGTTGCTCCACACTGTGACACTGCCCTACTCACACTGTATAGGATACCACTACACTTCCTAGGGTTGCAAAACTTTCGGACACTGCACTACTCACAATGTATAAGATACCCCTACACTTCCTAGTCTTGCTCACACTTTATAAGATACCACTACTCTTCCTAATGTTGCTCCACATTGTGACACTGTACTTCTCACTCTGTTTAAGATAAAATTTCACTTTCTAGTGTTGCTCCACATTGTGATACTGCACTACTCACAATGTATAAGACACCACTACACTTCCTAGTGTTGCTTCACATTGTGACACTGCACTAGTCACACTGTATAAGATACCACTACACTTCCTAGTGTTGCTCCACATTCTGACACTGCACTACTCACACTGTATAAGATACCACTACACTTCCTAGTGTTGCTCCACATTGTGATACTGCACTATTCACACTGAATAAGATAGCATTATACTTCCTAGTTTTGCTCCACATGGTGACACTGCACTACTCACGTTGTATATGTTACCACTACACTTCCTAATGTTGCTCCACATTGTGACACTGCACTACTCACTCTGTATAAATTACCACTACACTTCCTAGTGTTGTTCCACATTGTGACACTGTACTTCTCACGTTGTATAAAATACCACTACACTTCCTAGTGTCCCTCCACATTGTGACACACCACTACTCACACTGTATAAGATACCACTACACTTCCTATTGTTGCTCCAAACTGTGACACTGCACTACTCACACTGTATAAGATACCACTACACTACCTAGTGTTTCTCCACATTGTGACACTGCACTACTCACGTTGTATAAGTTACCACTACACTTCCTAATGTTGCTCCACATTGTGACACTGCACTACTCACACTGTATAAGATACCACTACACTTCCTATTGTTGCTCCACACTGTGACACTGCACTACTCACAATGTATAAGATACCACTACACTACCTAGTGTTTCTCCACATTGTGACACTGCACTACTCACGTTGTATAAGTTACCACTACACTTCCTAATGTTGCTCCACATTGTGACACTGCACTACTCACACTGTATATGATAACACTACACTTCCTAGTGTTGCTCCACATTATGACTCTGCACTACTCACACTGTATAAGATACCACTACACTTCCTGGTGTTCTTCCACACTGTGACACTACTCACACTGTATAAGATACCATTAAACTTCCTAGTGTTGCTCCACACTGTGACACTGCCCTACTCACAATGTATAAGATACCAATAAACATCCTAGGATTGCTCCACTTTGTGACACTGCACTACTCACGTTGTATAAGTTAGCACTACACTTCCTAATGTTGCTCCACATTGTGACACTGCACTACCCACACCGTATAACACACAACTACACTTCCTAGCGTTGCTCCACATTGTGACACTGTACTACTCACACTGTATAAGATAACACAACACTTCCTAGTGTTGATTCACATTGTGACACTGCATTACTCACATTGTATAAGATACCACTGCACTTCCGAGTGTTGCTTCACACTATGACACTGCCCTACTCACACTGTATAAGATACCACAACACTTCCTAATCTTGCTCACACTGTATAAGATATCACTACACATCCTAGTGTTGCTCCACATTGTGACACTGTATTTCTCACACTGTTTAAGATACCAATACACTTTCTAGTGTTTCTCCACATTGTGACACTGCATTACTCACAATGTATAAGACACCACTTCACTTCCCAGTGTTGCTTCACATTGTGACACAGCACTACTCTCACTGTATAAGATACCACTACACTTCCTAGTGTTGCACCACATTGTGACCCTTCACTACTCACACTCTATAAGATACCATTGAACTTCCTAGTGTTGCTCCACTATGTGACTCGGTACTACTCACACTGTATAACGTACCACCACACTTCCTAGTGTTGCTCCCATTGTGACACTGCACTACTCACACTGTATAAGATAACACTACACTTCCTATTGTTGCTCCACATTGTGACACTGCACTACTCACACTGTATAAGATAACACTACACTTCCTAGTACTGCTCCACATAGTGTCACTGCGATAATCACACTGTTTAAGATACCACTACACTTCCTAGTGTTGCTCCACATTGTGACACTCCACTAATCGCACTGTATAAGATAACACTACACTTCCTAGTGTTGCTCCACATTGTGACACTGCACTACTCACACTCTATAAGATAACACAACACTTCCCAGTACTGCTCCACATAGTGACACTGCGATAATCACACTGTATAAGATACCACCACACTTCCTAGTGTTGCTCCACATTGTGACACTGTACTACTCACACTGTATAAGATAACACTACATTTCCTAATGTTGCTACCTATAGTGACACTGCGCTACTCACACTGTATATGATACCACTACACTTCCAAGTGTTGATCTACACTGTGACACTGCCCTACTCACAAAGTATAAGGTAACACTACACTTCCCAGTATTGCTCCAAACAGTGACACTGCACTACTCACACTGTATAAGATACCACTACACTTCCTAATGTTGTTACATATAGTGACACTGCGCTACTCACACTGTATAAGATACCACTACACTTCCTAGTGTTGCTCCACACTGTGACACTGCCCTACTCACACTGTATAAGATACCACTACACATCCTAGGGTTGCTCCACATTGTGACACTGTACTACTCACACTGTATAAGATAACACTACACTTCCTAGTGTTGCTTCACATTGTGACACTGCACTACTCACACTGTATAAGATACCACTACACTTCCTAGTGTTGCTCCACATTATGACACTGCACTACTCACACTGTATAAGATACCACTACACTTCCTAGTGTTGCTCCACATTGTGATACTGCACTATTCACACTGTATAAGATAGCATTATACTTCCTAGTGTTGCTCCACATTGTGACACCGCACTACTCACACTGTATAAGATAACACTACACTTCCTAGTGTTGCTCCATATAGTGACACTGAACTACTCGCACTGTATAAGATACAACTACACTTCCTAGTGTTGCTCCATATTGTGACACTGTACTACTCACACTGTATAAGATAACACTACACTTCCTAGTGTTGCTTCACATTGAGACACTGCACTACTCAGACTGTATAAGATACCACTACACTTCCTAGTGTTGCTCCACACTGTGACACTGCCCTACTCACACTGTATAGGATACCACTACACTTCCTAGGGTTGCAAAACTTTCTGACACTGCACTACTCACAATGTATAAGATACCCCTACACTTCCTAGTCTTGCTCACACTTTATAAGATACCACTACTCTTGCTAATGTTGCTCCACATTGTGACACTGTACTTCTCACTCTGTTTAAGATAAAATTTCACTTTCTAGTGTTGCTCCACATTGTGATACTGCACTACTCACAATGTATAAGACACCACTACACTTCCTAGTGTTGCTTCACATTGTGACACTGCACTAGTCACACTGTATAAGATACCACTACACTTCCTAGTGTTGCTCCACATTATGACACTGCACTACTCACACTGTATAAGATACCACTACACTTCCTAGTGTTGCTCCACATTGTGATACTGCACTATTCACACTGAATAAGATAGCATTATACTTCCTAGTTTTGCTCCACATGGTGACACTGCACTACTCACGTTGTATATGTTACCACTACACTTCCTAATGTTGCTCCACATTGTGACACTGCACTACTCACTCTGTATAAATTACCACTACACTTCCTAGTGTTGTTCCACATTGTGACACTGTACTTCTCACGTTGTATAAAATACCACTACACTTCCTAGTGTCCCTCCACATTGTGACACACCACTACTCACACTGTATAAGATACCACTACACTTCCTATTGTTGCTCCAAACTGTGACACTGCACTACTCACATTGTATAAGATACCACTACACTACCTAGTGTTTCTCCACATTGTGACACTGCACTACTCACGTTGTATAAGTTACCACTACACTTCCTAATGTTGCTCCACATTGTGACACTGCACTACTCACACTGTATAAGATACCACTACACTTCCTATTGTTGCTCCACACTGTGACACTGCACTACTCACAATGTATAAGATACCACTACACTACCTAGTGTTTCTCCACATTGTGACACTGCACTACTCACGTTGTATAAGTTACCACTACACTTCCTAATGTTGCTCCACATTGTGACACTGCACTACTCACACTGTATATGATAACACTACACTTCCTAGTGTTGCTCCACATTATGACTCTGCACTACTCACACTGTATAAGATACCACTACACTTCCTGGTGTTCTTCCACACTGTGACACTACTCACACTGTATAAGATACCATTAAACTTCCTAGTGTTGCTCCACACTGTGACACTGCCCTACTCACAATGTATAAGATACCAATAAACATCCTAGGATTGCTCCACTTTGTGACACTGCACTACTCACGTTGTATAAGTTAGCACTACACTTCCTAATGTTGCTCCACATTGTGACACTGCACTACTCACACTGTATAACACACAACTACACTTCCTAGCGTTGCTCCACATTGTGACACTGTACTACTCACACTGTATAAGATAACACAACACTTCCTAGTGTTGATTCACATTGTGACACTGCATTACTCACATTGTATAAGATACCACTGCACTTCCGAGTGTTGCTTCACACTATGACACTGCCCTACTCACACTGTATAAGATACCACAACACTTCCTAATCTTGCTCACACTGTATAAGATATCACTACACATCCTAGTGTTGCTCCACATTGTGACACTGTATTTCTCACACTGTTTAAGATACCAATACACTTTCTAGTGTTTCTCCACATTGTGACACTGCATTACTCACAATGTATAAGACACCACTTCACTTCCCAGTGTTGCTTCACATTGTGACACAGCACTACTCTCACTGTATAAGATACCCCTACACTTCCTAGTGTTGCACCACATTGTGACCCTTCACTACTCACACTCTATAAGATACCATTGAACTTCCTAGTGTTGCTCCACTATGTGACTCGGTACTACTCACACTGTATAACGTACCACCACACTTCCTAGTGTTGCTCCCATTGTGACACTGCACTACTCACACTGTATAAGATAACACTACACTTCCTATTGTTGCTCCACATTGTGACACTGCACTACTCACACTGTATAAGATAACACTACACTTCCTAGTACTGCTCCACATAGTGTCACTGCGATAATCACACTGTTTAAGATACCACTACACTTCCTAGTGTTGCTCCACATTGTGACACTCCACTAATCGCACTGTATATGATAACACTACACTTCCTAGTGTTGCTCCACATTGTGACACTGCACTACTCACACTCTATAAGATAACACAACACTTCCCAGTACTGCTCCACATAGTGACACTGCGATAATCACACTGTATAAGATACCACCACACTTCCTAGTGTTGCTCCACATTGTGACACTGTACTACTCACACTGTATAAGATAACACTACACTTCCTAGTGTTGCTCCAAATTGTGACACTGCACTACTCACGCTGTATAAGATAACACTACACTTCCTAGTTCTGCTCCACATAGTGACACTGCGATAATCACACTGTATAAGATAACACTACAATTCCTATTGTTTCTCCGCATTGTGACACTGCGCTACTCACACTGTATAAGATAACACTACACTTCCTAGTGTTGCTCCACTTTGTGACACTGCACTACTCACACTGTATAAGATACCACTACACTTCCTAGTGTTGCTCCACATTTTGACTTGGTACTACTCAAACTGTATAAGATATCTTTACACTTCCTAGTGTTGCTCCACATTGTGACACTGCACTACACACACTGTATAAGATAACACTACACATCCTAATGTTGCTACCTATAGTGACACTGCGCTACTCACACTGTATAAGATACCACTACACTTCCAAGTGTTGCTCCACACTGTGACACTGCCCTACTCACAACGTATAAGATAACACTACACTTCCTAGTGTCGCTCCAAACTGTGACACTGCACTACTCACACTGTATAAGATACCACTACACTTCCTAGTGTTGCTCCACACTGAGACACTGCCCTACTCACACTGTATAAGATACCACTACACATCCTATGGTTGCTCCATATTGTGACACTGTACTACTCACACTGTATAAGATAACACTACACTTCCTAGTGTTGCTTCACATTGTGACACTGCACTCTTCACACTGTATAAAATAACACTACACTTCCTAGTGTTGCTCCAAATAGTGACACTGAACTCCTCACACTGTATAAGATACAACTACACTTCCTAGTGTTGCTCCATATTGTGACACTGTACTACTCACACTGTATAAGATAACACTAAACTTCCTAGTGTTGCTTCACATTGTGACACTGCACTACTCAGACTGTATAAGATACCACTACGCTTCCCAGTGTTGCTCCACACTGTGACAATGCCCTATCCAGACTGTATAGGATACCACTACAATTCCTAGGGTTGCACCACATTGTGACACTGTACTACTCACACTGTATAAGATACCACTACACTTCCTATTTTTGCTCACCCTTTATAAGATACCACTACTCTTCCTAATGTTGCTCCACATTGTGACACTTTACTTCTCACACTGTTTAAGATAAAATTTCACTTTCTAGTGTTGCTCCACATTGTGATACTGCACTACTCACACTGTATAAGATACCACTACACATCCTAGTGTTGCTCCACACTGTGACTCTGCCCTACTCACAGTGTATAAATTACCACTACACTTCCTATTGTTGCTCCACATTGTGACACTGCACTACTCACACTGTATAAGATACCACAATACTTCCTAGTGTTCTCCACATTGTGACACTGCACTACTCACAATGTATTAGATAACACTACACTACCTAGTGTTGCTCCAGATTGTGACACGGCGTTACTCACAATGTATAAATTACCATTATACTTCCTAGTGTTGCTCCACATTGTGACACTGTAATACTCACACTGTATAAGATACCACTACACTTCCTAGTGTTGCTCCACGTTGTGGCACTGCACTACTCACACTGTATAAGTTACCACTACACTTCCTAGTGTTTCTCCACATTGTGACACTGCACTACTCACACTGTGTAAGATAACAATACACTTCCTAGTGTTGCACCACATTGTGACACTGCGCTACTCACCCTGTATAAATTACCATTACACTTCCTAGTGTTGCTCCACATTGTGACACTGTAATACTCACATTGTATAAGATAGCAGTACACTCCCTAGTGTTTCTCCACATTGAGACACTGCCCTACTCACACTTCAAAGATACCACTACACATCCTAGTGTTGCTCCACATTGTGACATCGCACAACTCACACTGTATATGATAACACTACACTTCCTAGTGTTGCTCCACATTATGTCTCTGCACTACTCACACTGTATAAGATAGCACTACACTTCCTAGTGTTCCTACACACTGTGACACTACCCACACTGTATAAGATATCATTACACTTCCTAGTGTTGCTCCACATTGTGACACCGCACTACTCACACTGTATAAGATAACACTACACTTCCTAATGTTGCTACCTATAGTACACTGCGATATTCACACTGTATAAGATACCACTACTCTTCCAAGTGTTGCTCCACACTGTGACACTGCCCTACTCACAACGTATCAGATAACACTAAACTTCCTAGTGTTGCTCCAATCTCTGACACGGCAATACTCACACTGTATAAGATACCACTACACTTCCTAATATTGCTACATATAGTGACACTGCCCTACTCACGCTGTATAAGATACCACTACCCATCCAAGGGTTGCTCCACATTGTAACACTGTACTACTCACACTGTATAAGATAAAACTACACTTCCTAGTGTTGCTCCACACTGTGACACTGCCCTACTCACAATGTATAAGATAACAATAAACTTCCTAGGATTGCTCCACTTTCTGACACTGCACTACTCACGTTGTATAAGTTACCACTACACTTCCTAATGTTGCTCCACATTGTGACACTGCACTACTCACACTCTATAAGACATAACTACACTTCCTAGCGTTGCTCCACATTGTGACACTGTACTACTCACACTGTATAAAATAACACAACACTTCCTAGTGTTGATTCACATTGTGACACAGCACTACTCTCACTGTATAAGATACCACTACACTTCCTAGTGTTGCTCCACATTGTGCCACTGCACTACTCACACTCTATAAGATACCATTACACTTCCTAGTGTTGCTCCACTATGTGACTCGGTACTACTAACACTGTATAAGATACCACCACACTTCCTAGTGTTGCTCCACATTGTGACACTGCACTACTCACACTGTATAAGATAACACTACACTTCCTAGTGTTGCTCCACATTGTGACACTGCACTACCCACACTGTATAAGATAATACTACACTTCCTAGTACTGCTCCACATAGTGACACTGCGATAATCACACTGTATAAGATACCAATAAACTTCCTAGGATTGCTCCACTTTCTGACACTGCACTACTCAGGTTGTGTAAGTTACCACTACACTTCCTAATGTTGCTCCACATTGTGACACTGCACTACTCACACTCTATAAGACATAACTACACTTCCTAGCGTTGCTCCACATTGTGACACTGTACTACTCACAAAGTATAAAATAACACAACACTTCCTAGTGTTGATTCACATTGTGACACAGCACTACTCTCACTGTATAAGATACCACTACACTTCCTAGTGTTGCTCGACATTGTGCCACTGCTCTACTCACACTCTATAAGATACCATTACACTTCCTAGTGTTGCTCCACTATGTGACTCGGTACTACTAACACTGTATAAGATACCACCACACTTCCTAGTGTTGCTCCACATTGTGACACTGCACTACTCACACTGTATAAGATAACACTACACTTCCTAGTGTTGCTCCACATTGTGACACTGCACTACTCACACTGTATAAGATAACACTACACTTCCTAGTACTGCTCCACATAGTGACACTGCGATAATCACACTGTATAAGATAACACTACCCTTCCTAGTGTTGCTCCACATTGTGACACTCCACTAATCGCACTGTATAAGATAACACTACACTCCCTAGTGTTGCTCCACATTGTGACACTGCACGACTCACACTCTATAAGATAACACTACACTTCCCAGTACTGCTCCACATAGTGACACTGCGATAATCACACTGTATAAGATACCACCACACTTCCTAGTGTTGCTCCACATTGTGACACTGCACTACTCACACTGTATAAGATAACACTACACTTCCTAGTGTTGCTCCACATTGTGACATGCACTACTCACACTCTATAAGATAACACTACACTTCCCAGTACTGCTCAACATAGTGACACTGCGATAATCACACTGTATAAGATAACACTACAATTCCTATTGTTGCTCCGCATTGTGACACTGCGCTACTCACACTGTATAAGATAACACTACACTTCCTAGTGTTGCACCACATTGTGACACTGCACTACTCACACTGTATAAGATACCACTACACTTCCGAGTGTTGCTCCACACTGTGACACTGCCCTACTCACAACGTATAAGATACCACTACACTTCCTAATGTTGCTACATATAGTGACACTGCGCTACTCACACTGTATAAGATACCACTACACTTCCTAGTGTTGCTCCACTTTTGGACTTGGTACTACTCACACTGTATAAGATATCATTACACTTCCTAGTGTTGCTCCACATTGTGACACCGCACTACTCACACTGTATAAGATAACACTACACATCCTAATGTTGCTACCTATAGTGACACTGCGCTACTCACACTGTATAAGATACCACTACACTTCCGAGTGTTGCTCCACACTGTGACACTGCCCTACTCACAACGCTTAAGATAACACTACACTTCCTAGTGTTGCTCCAAACTGTGACACTGCACAACTCACACTGTATAAGATACCACTACACTTCCTAATGTTGCTACATATAGTGACACTGCGCTACTCACACTGTATAAGATACCACTACACTTCCTAGTGTTGCTCCGCACTGAGACACTGCCCTACTCACACTGTATAAGATACCACTACACATACTAGGGTTGCTCCACATTGTGACACTGTACTACTCACACTGTATAAGATAACACTACACTTCCTAGTGTTGCTTCACATTGCGACACTGCACTCTTCACACTGTATAAAATAACACTACACTTCCTAGTGTTGCTCCATATAGTGACACTGAACTACTCACACTGTATAAGATACAACTACACTTCCTAGTGTTGCTCCATAATGTGACACTGTACTACTCACACTGTATAAGATAACACCACACTTCCTAGTGTTGCTTCACATTGTGACACTGCACTACTCAGACTGTATAAGATACCACTACACTTCCCAGCGTTGCTCCACACTGTGACAATGCCCAACTCACACTGTATAGGATACCACTACAATTCCTAGGGTTGCACCACATTGTGACACTGTACTACTCACACTGTATAAGATACCACTACACTTCCTATTCTTGCTCACCCTTTATAAGATACCACTACTCTTCCTAATGTTGCTCCACATTGCGACACTGTACTTCTCACACTGTTTAAGATAAAATTTCACTTTCTAGTGTAGCTCCACATTGTGATACTGCACTACTCACACTGTATAAGATACCACAATACATCCTAGTGTTGCTCCACACTGTGACTCTGCCCTACTCACACTGTATAAATTACCACTACACTTCCTAGTGTTGCTCCACATTGTGACACTGCACTACTCACTCTGTATAAGATACCACAATACTTCCTAGTGTTGCTCCACATTGTGACACTGCACTACTCACAATGTATTAGATAACACTACACTTCCTAGTGTTGCTCCAGATTGTGACACGGCGTTACTCACAATGTATAAATTACCATTATACTTCCTAGTGTTGCTCCACATTGTGACACTGTAATACTCACACTGTATAAGATATCACTACACTTCCTAGTGTTGCTCCACGTTGTGGCACTGCACTACTCACACTGTATAAGATACCACTACACTTCCTAGTGTTGCTCCATATTGTGACACTGCCCATCTCACACTGTATAAGATACCATTACACTTGCTAGTGTTGCTCCACATTGTGACACTGCGCACCTCACAATGTATAAGATAACACTACACTTCCTAATCTTGCACCACATTGTGACACTGCGCAACTCACCCTCTATAAATTAACATTACACTTCCTAGTGTTGCTCCACATTGTGACACTGTAATACTCACACTGTATAAGATAGCAGTACACTTCCTAGTGTTTCTCCACATTGTGACACTGCACTACTCACACTGTATAAGATAACACTACACTTCCTAGTGTTTCTCCACATTGTGACACTGCCCTACTCACACTTTATAAGATACCACTACACATCCTAGTGTTGCTCCACATTGTGACATCGCACGACTCACACTGTATATGATAACACTGCACTTCCTAGTGTTGCTCCACATTATGTCTCTGCACTACTCACACTGTATAAGATAGCACTACACTTCCTAGTGTTCCTACACACTGTGACACTACCCACACTGTATAAGATATCATTACACTTCCTAGTGTTGCTCCACATTGTGACACCGCACTACTCACACTGTATAAGATAACACTACACTTCCTAATGTTGCTACCTATAGTGACACTGCGCTACTCACACTGTATAAGATACCACTACACTTCCAAGTGTTGCTCCACACTGTGACACTGCCCTACTCACAACGTATCAGATATCACTACTCTTCCTAGTTTTGCTCCAATCTGTGACACTGCAATACTCACACTGTATAAGATACCACTACACTTCCTAATGTTGCTACATATAGTGACACTGCCCTACTCACACTGTATAAGATACAACTGCACTTCCTAGTGTTGCTCCATATTGTGACACTGTACTACTCACACTGTATAAGATAACACCACACTTCCTAGTGTTGCTTCACATTGTGACACTGCACTACTCAGACTGTATAAGATACCACTACACTTCCCAGCGTTGCTCCACGCTGTGACAATGCCCAACTCACACTGTATAGGATACCACTACAATTCCTAGGGTTGCACCACATTGTGACACTGTACTACTCACACTGTATAAGATACCACTACACTTCCTATTCTTGCTCACCCTTTATAAGATACCACTACTCTTCCTAATGTTGCTCCACATTGCGACACTGTACTTCTCACACTGTTTAAGATAAAATTTCACTTTCTAGTGTTGCTCCACATTGTGATACTGCACTACTCACACTGTATAAGATACCACAATACATCCTAGTGTTGCTCCACACTGTGACTCTGCCCTACTCACACTGTATAAATTACCACTACACTTCCAAGTGTTGCTCCACATTGTGACACTGCACTACTCACTCTGTATAAGATACCACAATACTTCCTAGTGTTGCTCCACATTGTGACACTGCACTACTCACAATGTATAAGATAACACTACACTTCCTAGTGTTGCTCCAGATTGTGACACGGCGTTACTCACAATGTATAAATTACCATTATACTTCATAGTGTTGCTCCACATTGTGACACTGTAATACTCACACTGTATAAGATATCACTACACTTCCTAGTGTTGCTCCACGTTGTGGCACTGCACTACTCACACTGTATAAGATACCACTACACTTCCTAGTGTTGCTCCACATTGTGACACTGCCCATCTCACACTGTATAAGATACCATTACACTTGCTAGTGTTGCTCCACATTGTGACACTGCGCACCTCACAATGTATAAGATAACACTACACTTCCTAATGTTGCACCACATTGTGACACTGCGCAACTCACCCTCTATAAATTAACATTACACTTCCTAGTGTTGCTCCACATTGTGACACTGTAATACTCACACTGTATAAGATAGCAGTACACTTCCTAGTGTTTCTCCACATTGTGACACTGCACTACTCACACTGTATAAGATAACACTACACTTCCTAGTGTTGCACCACATTGTGACACTGCGCTACTCACCCTGTATAAATTACCATTACACTTCCTAGTGTTGCTCCATATTGTGACACTGTAATACTCACATTGTATAAGATAGCAGTACACTTCCTAGTGTTTCTCCACATTGTGACACTGCCCTACTCACACTTTATAAGATACCACTACACATCCTAGTGTTGCTCCACATTGTGACATCGCACGACTCACACTGTATATGATAACACTGCACTTCCTAGTGTTGCTCCACATTATGTCTCTGCACTACTCACACTGTATAAGATAGCACTACACTTCCTAGTGTTCCTACACACTGTGACACTACCCACACTGTATAAGATATCATTACACTTCCTAGTGTTGCTCCACATTGTGACACCGCACTACTCACACTGTATAAGATAACACTACACTTCCTAATGTTGCTACCTATAGTGACACTGCGCTACTCACACTGTATAAGATACCACTACACTTCCAAGTGTTGCTCCACACTGTGACACTGCCCTACTCACAACGTATCAGATAACACTACTCTTCCTAGTTTTGCTCCAATCTGTGACACAGCAATACTCACACTGTATAAGATACCACTACACTTCCTAATGTTGCTACATATAGTGACACTGCCCTACTCACACTGTATAAGATACAACTGCACTTCCTAGTGTTGCTCCATATTGTGACACTGTACTACTCACACTGTATAAGATAACACTACACTTCCTAGTGTTGCTTCACATTGTGACACTGCACTACTCAGACTGTATAAGATAACACTACACTTCCTAGTGTTGCTTCACATTGTGACACTGCACTCTTCACACTGTATAAAATAACACTACACTTCCAATGTTGCTCCATATAGTGACACTGAACTACTCACAATGTATAAGATATAACTACACTTCCTAGTGTTGCTCCATATTGTGACACTGTACTACTCACACTGTATAAGATAACACTACACTTCCTAGGGTTGCTTCACATTGTGACACTGCACTACTCAGACTGTATAAGGTACCACTACACTTCCTAGTGTTGCTCCACAGTGTGACACTGCCCTACTCACACTGTATAGGATACCACTACACTTCCTAGGGTTGCACCACATTGTGACACTGTACTACTCACACTTTATAAGATACCACTACACATCCTAGTGTTGCTCCACATTGTGACATCGCACAACTCACACTGTATATGATAACACTACACTTCCTAGTGTTGCTCCACATTATGTCTCTGCACTACTCACACTGTATAAGATAGCACTACACTTCCTAGTGTTCCTACACACTGTGACACTACCCACACTGTATAAGATATCATTACACTTCCTAGTGTTGCTCCACATTTTGACACCGCACTACTCACACTGTATAAGATAACACTACACTTCCTAATGTTGCTACCTATAGTGACACTGCGCTACTCACACTGTATGAGATACCACTACACTTCAAAGAGTTGCTCCACACTGTGACACTGCCCTACTCACAACGTATCAGATAACACTACACTTCCTAGTGTTGCTCCAATCTGTGACACTGCAATACTCACACTGTATAAGATACCACTACACGTCCTAATGTAGCTACATATAGTGACACTGCCCTACTCACACTGTATAAGATACCACTACACATCCTAGGGTTGCTCCACATTGTAACACTGTACTATTCACAATGTATAAGATAACACTACACTTCCTAGTGTTGCTTCACATTGTGACACTGCATTCTTCACACTGTATAAAATAACACAACACTTCCTAGTGTTGCTCCATATAGTGACACTGAACTACTCACAATGTATGAGATAAAACTACACTTCCTAGTGTTGCTCCATATTGTGACACTGTACTACTCACACTGTATAAGATAACACTACACTTCCTAGTGTTGCTTCACATTGTGACACTGCACTACTCAGACTGTATAAGATACCACTACACTTCCTAGTGTTGCTCCACAGTGTGACACTGCCCTACTCACACTGTATAGGATACCACTACACTTTCTAGGGTTGCACCACATTGTGACACTGTACTACTCACACTGTATAAGATACCACTATAATTCCTAGTCTTGCTCACACTTTATAAGATACCACTACTCTTCCTAATGTTGCTCCACATTGTGACACTGTACTTCTCACACTGTTTAAGATAAAATTTCACTTTCTAGTGTTGCTCCACATTGTGATACTGCACTACTCACAATGTATAAGACACCACTACACTTCCTAGTGTTGCTTCACATTGTGACACTGCACTACTCACACTGTATAAGATAACACTACACTTCCTAGTGTTGCTCCACATTAAGACACTGCACTACTCACACTTTGTAAGATACCACTACATTTCCTAGTGTTGCTCCACACTGTGACTCTGCCCTACTCACACTGTATAAATTACCACTACACTTCCTATTGTTGCTCCACATTGTGACACTGCACTACTCACACTGTATAAGATACCACAACACTTCCTAGTGTTGCTCCACATTGTGACACTGCACTACTCACAATGTATTAGATAACACTACACTTCCTAGTGTTGCTCCAGATTGTGACACGGCGTTACTCACAATGTATAAATTACCATTATACTTCCTAGTGTTGCTCCACATTGTGACACTGTAATACTCACACTGTAAAAATACCACTACACTTCCTAGTGTTGCTCCACGTTGTGACAATGCACTACTCACACTGCATAAGATACCACTACACTTCCTAATGTTGCTCCACATTATGACACTGCACTACTCACACTGTATAAGATACCACTACACTTCCTAGTGTTGCTCCTCATTGTGACACTGCCCATCTCACACTGTATAAGATACCATTACACTTCCTAGTGTTGCTCCACATTGTGACACTGCGCACCTCACAATGTATAAATCACCAATACACTTCCCAGTGTTGCTCAGCATTGTGACAATGTAATACACACAATGTATAAGATACCAGTACACTTCCTATTGTTTCATCACATTGTGATACTGCACTACTCACACTGTATAAGATAACACTACACTTCCTATTGTTGCTCCACATTGTGACACTGCACTACTCACACTGCATAAGATACCACTATACTACCTAGTGATTCTCCACATAGTGCAACTGCACAACTCACGTTGTATAAGATACCACAACACTTCCTAGTGTTGCTCCACATTGTGACACTGCACTACTCACACTGTATAAGATAACACTAAACTTCCCAGTGTTGCTCCACATTGTGACACTGCGCTACTCACACTGTATAAATTACCATTACACTTCCAAGTGCTGCTCCACATTGTGACACTGTAATACTCACACTGTAAAGATACCAGTACACATCCGATTGTTTCTCCACATTGTGACGCTGCACTACTCACGCAGTATAAGATACCACTACACTGCCTAGTGTTGTTCCATATATTGACACTGCGCTACTCACACTGTATAAGATACCACTACACCTCCTAGTGTGGCTCTACATTGTGACACTGCACTACTCAAACTGTATAAGATACCACTACACATTCTAGTGTTGTTCCACATTTTGACACTGTACTACTCACATTTTATAAAATACCACTACACTTCCTAGTGTCGCTCCACATTGTGACACTGCACTACTCACATTGTATAAGATACCGTTACACTTCCTAGTGTTGCTCCACACTGTGACACTGAACTACTCACACTGTATGAGATACCACTACAATTCTTAGTGTTGCTCCAAATTGTGAATCTGCACTACTCACACTGTATAAGATACCACTACACATCCTAGTGTTTATCCACACTGTGACTCTGCCCTACTCACACTGCGTAAATTACCACTACACTTCCTAGTGTTGCTCCTCATTGTGACTCTGCACGACTCGCACTGTATAAGATACCACTACACTACCTAGTGTTTCTCCACATTGTGCAACTGCACTACTCACGTTGTATAAGATACCACTACACTTCCTAGTGTTTCTCCACATTGTGACACTGCACTACTCACACTGTATAAGATAACACTACACTTCCTAGTTTTGCACCACATTGTGACACTGCGCTACTCACCCTGTATAAATTACCATTACATTTCCTAGTGTTGCTCCATATTGTGACACTGTAATACTCACACTGTATAAGATAGCAGTACACTTCCTAGTGTTTCTCCACATTGTGACACTGCCCTACTCACACTTTAGAAGATACCACTACACATCCTAGTGTTGCTCCACATTGTGACATCGCACAACTCACACTGTATATGATAACACTACACTTCCTAGTCTTGCCCCACATTATGGCTCTGCATTACTCACACTGTATAAGATAGCACTACACTTCCTAGTGTTCCTCCACACTGTGAAACTACTCACACTGTATAAGATATCATTACACTTCCTAGTGTTGCTCCACATTGTGACACCGCACTACTCACACTGTATAAGATAACACTACATTTCCTAATGTTGCTACCTATAGTGACACTGCGCTACTCACACTGTATATGATACCACTACACTTCCAAGTGTTGATCTACACTGTGACACTGCCCTACTCACAAAGTATAAGATAACACTACACTTCCTAGTATTGCTCCAAACTGTGACACTGCACTACTCACACTGTATAAGATACCACTACACTTCCTAATGTTGCTACATATAGTGACACTGCGCTTCTCACACTGTATAAGATACCACTACACTTCCTAGTGTTGCTCCACACTGTGACACTGCCCTACTCACAATGTATAAGATACCAATAAACTTCCTAGGATTGCTCCACTTTGTGACACTGCACTCTTCACACTGTATAAAATAACACTACACTTCCTAGTGTTGCTCCATATAGTGACACTGAACTACTCGCACTGTATAAGATACAACTACACTTCCTAGTGTTGCTCCATATTGTGACACTGTACTACTCACACTGTATAAGATAACACTACACTTCCTAGTGCTGCTTCACATTGAGACACTGCACTACTCAGACTGTATAAGATACCACTACACTTACTAGTGTTGCTCCACACTGTGACACTGCCCTACTCACACTGTATAGGATACCACTACACTTCCTAGTGTTGTACCACATTTTGACACTGCACTACTCACACTGTGTAAGATACCACTACACTTCCTAGTCTTGCTCACACTTTATAAGATACCACTACACTTCCTAGTGTTGCTCCACATTGTGATACTGCACTATTCACACTGTATAAGATAACATTATACCTCCTAGTGTTGCTCCACATGGTGACACTGCACTACTCTCACTGTATAAGATACCAATACACCTCCTAGTGATGCTCCACTTTGTGACACCGCGCTACTCACACTGTATAAGATACCACAACACATCCTAGTGTTACTCCACACTGTGACTCTGCCCTACTCACACTGTATAAATTACCACTACACTTCCTAGTGTTGTTCCACATTGTGACACTGTACTTCTCACGTTGTATAAAATACCACTACACTTCCTAGTGTCCCTCCACATTGTGTCACACCACTACTCACACTGTATAAGATACCACTACACTTCCTATTGTTGCTCCACACTGTGACACTGCACTACTCACACTGTATAAGATACCACTACACTACCTAGTGTTTCTCCACATTGTGACACTGCACTACTCACGTTGTATAAATTACCACTACACTTCCTAATGTTGCTCCACATTGTGACACTGCACTACTCACACTGTATAAGATACCACTACACTTCCTATTGTTGCTCCACACTGTGACACTGCACTATTCACAATGTAAAAGATACCACTACACTACCTAGTGTTTCTCCACATTGTGACACTGCACTACTCACGTTGTATAAGTTAACACTACACTTCCTAATGTTGCTCCACATTGTGACACTGCACTACTCCCACTGTATATGATAACACTACATTTCCTAGTGTTGCTCCACATTATGACTCTGCACTACTCACACTGTATAAGATACCACTACACTTCCTGGTGTTCTTCCACACTGTCACACTACTCACACTGTATAAGATACCATTAAACTTCCTAGTGTTGCTCCACACTGTGACACTGCCCTACTCACAATGTATAAGATACCAATAAACTTCCTAGGATTGCTCCACTTTGTGACACTGCACTACTCACGTTGTATAAGTTACCACTACACTTCCTAATGTTGCTCCACATTGTGACACTGCACTACTCACACTGTATAAGACACAACTACACTTCCTAGCGTTGCTCCACATTGTGACACTGTACTACTCACACTGTATAAGGTAACACAACACTTCCTAGTGTTGATTCACATTGTGACACTGCATTACTCACATTGTATAAGATACCACTGCACTTCCGAGTGTTGCTTCACACTGTGACACTGCCCTACTCACACTGTATAAGATACCACAACACTTCCTAATCTTGCTCACACTGTATAAGATATCACTACACATCCTAGTGTTGCTCCACATTGTGACACTGTATTTCTCACACTGTTTAAGATACCAATACACTTTCTAGTGTTTCTCCACATTGTGACACTGCATTACTCACAATGTATAAGACACCACTTCACTTCCCAGTGTTGCTTCACATTGTGACACAGCATTACTCTCACTGTATAAGATACCACTACACTTCCTAGTGTTGCACCACATTGTGACCCTGCACTACTCACACTCTATAAGATACCATTGAACTTCCTAGTGTTGCTCCACTATGTGACTCGGTACTACTCACACTGTATAACGTACCACCACACTTCCTAGTGTTGCTCCCATTGTGACACTGCACTACTCACATTGTATAAGATAACACTACACTTCC
Organism: Meconema thalassinum; assembly: GCA_946902985.2. Classification (NCBI taxonomy): domain Eukaryota; kingdom Metazoa; phylum Arthropoda; class Insecta; order Orthoptera; family Tettigoniidae; genus Meconema; species Meconema thalassinum. The sequence continues at coordinate 639,367,621 of OX336389.2, forward strand.
TAGTGTTGCTCCACATTGTGACACTGCACTACTCACACTGTATAAGATAACACTACACTTCCTAGTACTGCTCCACATAGTGTCACTGCGATAATCACACTGTTTAAGATACCACTACACTACCTAGTGTTGCTCCACATTGTGACACTCCACTAATCGCACTGTATAAGATAACACTACACTTCCTAGTGTTGCTCCACATTGTGACACTGCACTACTCACGCTGTATAAGATAACACTACACTCCCTAGTACTGCTCCACATAGTGACACTGCGATAATCACACTGTATAAGATAACGCTACAATTCCTATTGTTGCTCCGCATTGTGACACTGCGCTACTCACACTGTATAAGATAACACTACACTTCCTAGTGTTGCTCCACATTGTGACACTGCACTACTCACACTGTATAAGATACCACTACACTTCCTAATGTTGCTCCACTTTTTGACTTGGTACTACTCAAACTGTATAAGATATCTTTACACTTCCTAGTGTTGCTCCACATTGTGACACTGCACTACACACACTGTATAATATAACACTACACATCCTAATGTTGCTACCTATATTGACACTGCGCTACTCACACTGTATAAGATACCACTACACTTCCAAGTGTTGCTCCACACTGTGACACTGCCCTACTCACATCGTATAAGATAACACTACACTTCCTAGTGTTGCTCCAAACTGTGACACTGCACTACTCACACTGTATAAGATACCACTACACTTCCTAATGTTGCTACATATAGTGACACTGCGCTACTCACACTGTATAAGATACCACTACACTTCCTAGTGTTGCTTCACACTGAGACACTGCCCTACTCACAATGTATAAGATACCACTACACATCCTATGGTTGCTCCATATTGTGACACTGTACTACTCACACTGTATAAGATAACACTACACTTCCTAGTGTTGCTTCACATTGTGACACTGCACTCTTCACACTGTATAAAATAACACTACACTTCCTAGTGTTGCTCCATATAGTGACACTGAACTACTCACACTGTATAAGATACAACTACACTTCCTAGTGTTGCTCCATATTGTGACACTGTACTACTCACACTGTATAAGATAACACTACACTTCCTAGTGTTGCTTCACATTGTGACACTGCACTACTCAGACTGTATAAGATACCACTACACTTCCCAGTGTTGCTCCACACTGTGACAATGCCCTATCCACACTGTATAGGATACCACTACAATTCCTAGGGTTGCACCACATTGTGACACTGTACTACTCACACTGTATAAGATACCACTACACTTCCTATTCTTGCTCACCCTTTATAAGATACCACTACTCTTCCTAATGTTGCTCCACATTGTGACACTTTACTTCTCACACTGTTTAAGATAAAATTTCACTTTCTAGTGTTGCTCCACATTGTGATACTGCACTACTCACACTGTATAAGATACCACTACACATCCTAGTGTTGCTCCACACTGTGACTCTGCCCTACTCACACTGTATAAATTACCACTACACTTCCTATTGTTGCTCCACATTGTGACACTGCACTACTCACACTGTATAAGATACCACAATACTTCCTAGTGTTCTCCACATTGTGACACTGCACTACTCACAATGTATTAGATAACACTACACTACCTAGTGTTGCTCCAGATTGTGACACGGCGTTACTCACAATGTATAAATTACCATTATACTTCCTAGTGTTGCTCCACATTGTGACACTGTAATACTCACACTGTATAAGATACCACTACACTTCCTAGTGTTGCTCCACGTTGTGGCACTGCACTACTCACACTGTATAAGTTACCACTACACTTCCTAGTGTTTCTCCACATTGTGACACTGCACCACTCACACTGTATAAGATAACAATACACTTCCTAGTGTTGCACCACATTGTGACACTGCGCTACTCACCCTGTATAAATTACCATTACACTTCCTAGTGTTGCTCCACATTGTGACACTGTAATACTCACATTGTATAAGATACCACTACACATCCTAGTGTTGCTCCACACTGTGACTCTGCCCTACTCACACTGTATAAATTACCACTACACTTCCTAGTGTTGCTCCACATTGTGACACCGCACTACTCACACTGTATAAGATAACACTACACTTCCTAATGTTGCTACCTATAGTACACTGCGCTACTCGCACTGTATAAGATACCACTACTCTTCCAAGTGTTGCTCCACACTGTGACACTGCCCTACTCACAACGTATCAGATAACACTACACTTCCTAGTGTTGCTCCAATCTCTGACACGGCAATACTCACACTGTATAAGATACCACTACACTTCCTAATGTTGCTACATATAGTGACACTGCCCTACTCACGCTGTATAAGATACCACTACCCATCCTAGGGTTGCTCCACATTGTAACACTGTACTACTCACACTGTATAAGATAAAACTACACTTCCTAGTGTTGCTCCACACTGTGACACTGCCCTACTCACAATGTATAAGATAGCAATAAACTTCCTAGGATTGCTCCACTTTCTGACACTGCACTACTCACGTTGTATAAGTTACCACTACACTTCCTAATGTTGCTCCACATTGTGCAACTGCACTACTCACACTCTATAAGACATAACTACACTTCCTAGCGTTGCTCCACATTGTGACACTGTACTACTCACACTGTATAAAATAACACAACACTTCCTAGTGTTGATTCACATTGTGACACAGCACTACTCTCACTGTATAAGATACCACTACACTTCCTAGTGTTGCTCCACATTGTGCCACTGCTCTACTCACACTCTATAAGATACCATTACACTTCATAGTGTTGCTCCACTATGTGACTCGGTACTACTAACACTGTATAAGATACCACCACACTTCCTAGTGTTTCTCCACATTGTGACACTGCACTACTCACACTGTATAAGATAACACTACACTTCCTAGTGTTGCTCCACATTGTGACACTGCACTACTCACACTGTATAAATTACCACTACACTTCCTATTGTTGCTCCACACTGTGACACTGCCCTACTCACAATGTATAAGATACCAATAAACTTCCTAGGATTGCTCCACTCTCTGACACTGCACTACTCACGTTGTGTACGTTACCACTACACTTCCTAATGTTGCTCCACATTGTGACACTGCACTACTCACACTCTATAAGACATAACTACACTTCCTAGCGTTGCCCCACATTGTGACACTGTACTACTCACAAAGTATAAAATAACACAACACTTCCTAGTGTTGATTCACATTGTGACACAGCACTACTCTCACTGTATAAGATACCACTACACTTCCTAGTGTTGCTCCACATTGTGCCACTGCTCTACTCACACTCTATAAGATACCATTACACTTCCTAGTGTTGCTCCACTATGTGACTCGGTACTACTAACACTGTATAAGATACCACCACACTTCCTAGTGTTTCTCCACATTGTGACACTGCACTACTCACACTGTATAAGATAACACTACACTTCCTAGTGTTGCTCCACATTGTGACACTGCACTACTCACACTGTATAAGATAACACTACACTTCCTAGTACTGCTCCACATATAATGACACTGCGATAATCACACTGTATAAGATACCACTACCCTTCCTAGTGTTGCTCCACATTGTGACACTCCACTAATCGCACTGTATAAGATAACACTACACTTCCTAGTGTTGCTCCACATTGTGACACTGCATTACTCACACTCTATAAGATAACACTACACTTCCCAGTACTGCTCCACATAGTGACACTGCGATAATCACACTGTATAAGGTACCACCACACTTCCTAGTGTTGCTCCACATTGTGACACTGCACTACTCACACTGTATAAGATAACACTACACTTCCTAGTGTTGCTCCACATTGTGACATGCACTACTCACACTCTATAAGATAACACTACACTTCCCAGTACTGCTCAACATAGTGACACTGCGATAATCACACTGTATAAGATAACACTACAATTCCTATTGTTGCTCCGCATTGTGACACTGCGCTACTCACACTGTATAAGATAACACTACACTTCCTAGTGTTGCTTCACATTGTGACACTGCACTCTTCACACTGTATAAAATAACACTACACTTCCTAGTGTTGCTCCATATAGTGACACTGAACTACTCACACTGTATAAGATACAACTACACTTCCTAGTGTTGCTCCACATTGTGACACTGTAATACTCACATTGTATAAGATACCACTACACATCCTAGTGTTGCTCCACACTGTGACTCTGCCCTACTCACACTGTATAAATTACCACTACACTTCCTAGTGTTGCTCCACATTGTGACACCGCACTACTCACACTGTATAAGATAACACTACACTTCCTAATGTTGCTACCTATAGTACACTGCGCTACTCACACTGTATAAGATACCACTACTCTTCCAAGTGTTGCTCCACACTGTGACACTGCCCTACTCACAACGTATCAGATAACACTACACTTCCTAGTGTTGCTCCAATCTCTGACACGGCAATACTCACACTGTATAAGATACCACTACACTTCCTAATGTTGCTACATATAGTGACACTGCCCTACTCACGCTGTATAAGATACCACTACCCATCCTAGGGTTGCTCCACATTGTAACACTGTACTACTCACACTGTATAAGATAAAACTACACTTCCTAGTGTTGCTCCACACTGTGACACTGCCCTACTCACAATGTATAAGATAGCAATAAACTTCCTAGGATTGCTCCACTTTCTGACACTGCACTACTCACGTTGTATAAGTTACCACTACACTTCCTAATGTTGCTCCACATTGTGCAACTGCACTACTCACACTCTATAAGACATAACTACACTTCCTAGCGTTGCTCCACATTGTGACACTGTACTACTCACACTGTATAAAATAACACAACACTTCCTAGTGTTGATTCACATTGTGACACAGCACTACTCTCACTGTATAAGATACCACTACACTTCCTAGTGTTGCTCCACATTGTGCCACTGCTCTACTCACACTCTATAAGATACCATTACACTTCCTAGTGTTGCTCCACTATGTGACTCGGTACTACTAACACTGTATAAGATACCACCACACTTCCTAGTGTTTCTCCACATTGTGACACTGCACTACTCACACTGTATAAGATAACACTACACTTCCTAGTGTTGCTCCACATTGTGACACTGCACTACTCACACTGTATAAATTACCACTACACTTCCTATTGTTGCTCCACACTGTGACACTGCCCTACTCACAATGTATAAGATACCAATAAACTTCCTAGGATAGCTCCACTCTCTGACACTGCACTACTCACGTTGTGTACGTTACCACTACACTTCCTAATGTTGCTCCACATTGTGACACTGCACTACTCACACTCTATAAGACATAACTACACTTCCTAGCGTTGCCCCACATTGTGACACTGTACTACTCACAAAGTATAAAATAACACAACACTTCCTAGTGTTGATTCACATTGTGACACAGCACTACTCTCACTGTATAAGATACCACTACACTTCCTAGTGTTGCTCCACATTGTGCCACTGCTCTACTCACACTCTATAAGATACCATTACACTTCCTAGTGTTGCTCCACTATGTGACTCGGTACTACTAACACTGTATAAGATACCACCACACTTCCTAGTGTTTCTCCACATTGTGACACTGCACTACTCACACTGTATAAGATAACACTACACTTCCTAGTGTTGCTCCACATTGTGACACTGCACTACTCACACTGTATAAGATAACACTACACTTCCTAGTACTGCTCCACATAGTGACACTGCGATAATCACACTGTATAAGAAACCACTACCCTTCCTAGTGGTGCTCCACATTGTGACACTCCACTAATCGCACTGTATAAGATAACACTACACTTCCTAGTGTTGCTCCACATTGTGACACTGCATTACTCACACTCTATAAGATAACACTACACTTCCCAGTACTGCTCCACATAGTGACACTGCGATAATCACACTGTATAAGGTACCACCACACTTCCTAGTGTTGCTCCACATTGTGACACTGCACTACTCACACTGTATAAGATAACACTACACTTCCTAGTGTTGCTCCACATTGTGACATGCACTACTCACACTCTATAAGATAACACTACACTTCCCAGTACTGCTCAACATAGTGACACTGCGATAATCACACTGTATAAGATAACACTACAATTCCTATTGTTGCTCCGCATTGTGACACTGCGCTACTCACACTGTATAAGATAACACTACACTTCCTAGTGTTGCTCCACATTGTGACACTGCACTACTCACACTGTATAAGATACCACTACACTTCCTAGTGTTGCTCCACTTTTGGACTTGGTACTACTCACACTGTATAAGATATCATTACACTTCCTAGTGTTGCTCCACATTGTGACACCGCACTACTCACACTGTATAAGATAACACTACACATCCTAATGTTGCTACCTATAGTGACACTGCGCTACTCACACTGTATAAGATACCACTACACTTCCGAGTGTTGCTCCACACTGTGACACTGCCCTACTCACAACGTATAAGATAACACTACACTTCCTACTGTTGCTCCAAACTGTGACACTGCACAACTCACACTGTATAAGATACCACTACACTTCCTAATGTTGCTACATATAGTGACACTGCGCTACTCACACTGTATAAGATACCACTACACTTCCTAGTGTTGCTCCACACTGAGACACTGCCCTACTCACACTGTATAAGATACCACTACACATACTAGGGTTGCTCCACATTGTGACACTGTACTCTTCACACTGTATAAAATAACACTACACTTCCTAGTGTTGCTCCATATAGTGACACTGAACTACTCACACTGTATAAGATACAACTACACTTCCTAGTGTTGCTCCATATTGTGACACTGTACTACTCACACTGTATAAGATAACACCACACTTCCTAGTGTTGCTTCACATTGTGACACTGCACTACTCAGACTGTATAAGATACCACTACACTTCCCAGCGTTGCTCCACACTGTGACAATGCCCAACTCACACTGTATAGGATACCACTACAATTCCTAGGGTTGCACCACATTGTGACACTGTACTACTCACACTGTATAAGATACAACTACACTTCCTATTCTTGCTCACCCTTTATAAGATACCACTACTCTTCCTAATGTTGCTCCACATTGCGACACTGTACTTCTCACACTGTTTAAGATAAAATTTCACTTTCTAGTGTTGCTCCACATTGTGATACTGCACTACTCACACTGTATAAGATACCACAACACATCCTAGTGTTGCTCCACACTGTGACTCTGTCCTACTCACACTGTATAAATTACCACTACACTTCCTAGTGTTGCTCCACATTGTGACACTGCACTACTCACACTGTATAAGATACCACAATACTTCCTAGTGTTGCTCCACATTGTGACACTGCACTACTCACAATGTATTATATAACACTACACTTCCTAGTGTTGCTCCAGATTGTGACACGGCGTTACTCGTATGTATAAATTACCATTATACTTTCTAGTGTTGCTCCACATTGTGACACTGTAATACTCACACTGTATAAGATAGCACTACACTTCCTAGTGTTCCTACACACTGTGACACTACCCACACTGTATAAGATATCATTACACTTCCTAGTGTTGCTCCACATTGTGACACCGCACTACTCACACTGTATAAGAAAACACTACACTTCCTAATGTTGCTACCTATAGTGACACTGCGCTACTCACACTGTATAAGATACCACTACACTTCCAAGTGTTGCTCCACACTGTGACACTGCCCTACTCACAACGTATCAGATAACACTACACTTCCTAGTTTTGCTCCAATCTGTGACACTGCAATACTCACACTGTATAAGATACCACTACACTTCCTAATGTTGCTACATATAGTGACACTGCACTACTCACACTGTATAAGATACAACTACACTTCCTAGTGTTGCTCCATATTGTGACACTGTACTACTCACACTGTATAAGATAACACTATACTTCCTAGTGTTGCTTCACATTGTGACACTGCACTACTCAGACTGTATAAGATAACACTACACTTCCTAGTGTTGCTTCACATTGTGACACTGCACTCTTCACACTGTATAAAATAACACTACACTTCCTAGTGTTGCTCCATATAGTGACTCTGAACTACTCACAATGTATAAGATATAACTACACTTCCTAGTGTTGCTCCATATTGTGACACTGTACTACTCACACTGTATAAGATAACACTACACTTCCTAGGGTTGCTTCACATTGTGACACTGCACTACTCAGACTGTATAAGGTACCACTACACTTCCTAGTGTTGCTCCACAGTGTGACACTGCCCTACTCACAATGTATAGGATTCCACTAGACTTCCTAGGGTTGCACCACATTGTGACACTGTACTACTCACACTTTATAAGATACCACTACACATCCTAGTGTTGCTCCACATTGTGACATCGCACAACTCACACTGTATATGATAACACTACACTTCCTAGTGTTGCTCCACATTATGTCTCTGCACTACTCACACTGTATAAGATAGCACTACACTTCCTAGTGTTCCTACACACTGTGACACTACCCACACTGTATAAGATATCATTACACTTCCTAGTGTTGCTCCACATTGTGACACCGCACTACTCACACTATATAAGATAACACTACACTTCCTAATGTTGCTACCTATAGTGACACTGCGCTACTCACACTGTATGAGATACCACTACACTTCCAAGAGTTGCTCCACACTGTGGCACTGCCCTACTCACAACGTATCAGATAACACTACACTTCCTAGTGTTGCTCCAATCTGTGACACTGCAATACTCACTCTGTATAAGATACCACTACACTTCCTAATGTTGCTACATATAGTGACACTGCCCTACTCACACTGTATAAGATACCACTACACATCCTAGGGTTGCTCCACATTGTAACACTGTACTATTCACAATGTATAAGATAACACTACACTTCCTAGTGTTGCTTCACATTGTGACACTGCACCCTTCACACTGTATAAAATAACACAACACTTCCTAGTGTTGCTCCATATAGTGACACTGAACTACTCACAATGTATGAGATAAAACTACACTTCCTAGTGTTGCTCCATATTGTGACACTGTACTACTCACACTGTATAAGATAACACTACACTTCCTAGTGTTGCTTCATATTGTGACACTGCACTACTCAGACTGTATAAGATACCACTACACTTCCTAGTGTTGCTCCACAGTGTGGCACTGCCCTACTCACACTGTATAGGATACCACTACACTTCCTAGGGTTGCACCACATTGTGACACTGTACTACTCACACTGTATAAGATACCACTATAATTCCTAGTCTTGCTCACACTTTATAAGATACCACTACTCTTCCTAATGTTGCTCCACATTGTGACACTGTACTTCTCACACTGTTTAAGATAAAATTTCACTTTCTAGTGTTACTCCACATTGTGATACAGCACTACTCACAATGTATAAGACACCACTACACTTCCTAGTGTTGCTTCACATTGTGATACTGCACTACTCACACTGTATAAGATAACACCACACTTCCTAGTGTTGCTCCACATTAAGACACTGCACTACTCACACTTTGTAAGATACCGCTACACTTCCTAGTGTTGCTCCACATTGTGACACTGCACTATTCACACTGTTTAAGATAACATTATACTTCCTAGTGTTGCTCCACATGGTGACACTGCACTACTCACACTGTATAAAATACCACTACACCTCCTAGTGTTGTTCCACTTTGTGACACTGCGCTACTCACACTGTATAAGATACCACTACACATCCTAGTGTTGCTCCACACTGTGACTCTGCCTTACTCACAATGTATAAATTACCATTATACTTCCTAGTGTTGCTCCACATTGTGACACTGTAATACTCACACTGTATAAGATACCACTACACTTCCTAGTGTTGCTCCACGTTGTGACACTGCACTACTCACACTGCATAAGATACCACTACACTTGCTAATGTTGCTCCACATTGTGACACTGCACTACTCACACTGTATAAGATACCACTACACTTCCTAGTGTTGCTCCTCATTGTGACACTGCCCATCTCACACTGTATAAGATACCATTACACTTCCTAGTGTTGCTCCACATTGTGACACTGCGCACCTCACAATGTATAAATCACCAATACCCTTCCCAGTGTTGCTCAGCATTGTGACAATGTAATACACACAATGTATAAGATACCAGTACACTTCCTATTGTTTCTTCACATTGTGATACTGCACTACTCACACTGTATAAGATAACACTACACTTCCTATTGTTGCTCCACATTGTGACACTGCACTACTCACACTGCATAAGATACCACTATACTACCTAGTGATACTCCACATAGTGCAACTGCACAACTCACGTTGTATAAGATACCACAACACTTCCTAGTGTTGCTCCACATTGTGACACTGCACTACTCACACTGTATAAGATAAAACTAAACTTCCCAGTGTTGCTCCACATTGTGACACTGCGCTACTCACACTGTATAAATTACCATTACACTTCCTAGTGCTGCTCCACATTGTGACACTGTAATACTCACACTGTAAAGATACCAGTACACTTCCGATTGTTTCTCCACATTGTGACGCTGCACTACTCACGCAGTATAAGATACCACTACACTGCCTAGTGTTGTTCCATATATTGACACTGCGCTACTCACACTGTATAAGATACCACTACACCTCCTAGTGTGGCTCTACATTGTGACACTGCACTACTCAAACTGTATAAGATAACACTACACATTCTAGTGTTGTTCCACATTTTGACACTGTACTACTCACATTTTATAAAATACCACTACACTTCCTAGTGTCGCTCCACATTGTGACACTGCACTACTCACACTGTATAAGATACCGTTACACTTCCTAGTGTTGCTCCACACTGTGACACTGAACTACTCACACTGTATGAGATAACACTACAATTCTTAGTGTTGCTCCACATTGTGAATCTGCACTACTCACACTGTATAATATACCACTACACATCCTAGTGTTTATCCACACTGTGACTCTGCCCTACTCACACTGCGTAAATTACCACTACACTTCCTAGTGTTGCTCCACATTGTGACTCTGCACGACTCGCACTGTATAAGATACCACTACACTACCTAGTGTTTCTCCACATTGTGCAACTGCACTACTCACGTTGTATAAGATACCACTACACTTCCTAGTGTTTCTCCACATTGTGACACTGCACTACTCACACTGTATAAGATAACACTACACTTCCTAGTGTTGCACCACATTGTGACACTGCGCTACTCACCCTGTATAAATTACCATTACATTTCCTAGTGTTGCTCCACATTGTGACACTGCAATACTCACACTGTATAAGATAGCAGTACACTTCCTAGTGTTTCTCCACATTGCGACACTGCCCTACTCACACTTTAGAAGATACCACTACACATCCTAGTGTTGCTCCACATTGTGACATCGCACAACTCACACTGTATATGATAACACTACACTTCCTAGTCTTGCTCCACATTATGGCTCTGCATTACTCACACTGTATAAGATAGCACTACACTTCCTAGTGTTCCTCCACACTGTGAAACTACTCACACTGTATAAGATATCATTACACTTCCTAGTGTTGCTCCACATTGTGACACCGCACTACTCACACTGTATAAGATAACACTACATTTCTTAATGTTGCTACCTATAGTGACACTGCGCTACTCACACTGTATATGATACCACTACACTTCCAAGTGTTGATCTACACTGTGACACTGCCCTACTCACAAAGTATAAGATAACACTACACTTCCTAGTATTGCTCCAAACTGTGACACTGCACTACTCACACTGTATAAGATACCACTACACTTCCTAATGTTGCTACATATAGTGACACTGCGCTACTCACACTGTATAAGATAACACTACACTTCCTAGTGTTGCTCCACACTGTGACACTGCCCTACTCACACTGTATAAGATACCACTACACATCCTAGGGTTGCTCCACATTGTGACACTGTACTACTCCCACTGTATAAGATAACACTACACTTCCTAGTGTTGCTTCACATTGTGACACTGCACTCTTCACACTGTATAAAATAACACTACACTTCCTAGTGTTGCTCCATATAGTGACACTGAACTACTCGCACTGTATAAGATACAACTACACTTCCTAGTGTTGCTCCATATTGTGACACTGTACTACTCACACTGTATAAGATAACACTACACTTCCTATTGCTGCTTCACATTGAGACACTGTACTACTCAGACTGTATAAGATACCACTACACTTCCTAGTTTTGCTCCACACTGTGACACTGCCCTACTCACACTGTATAGGATACCACTACACTTCCTAGGGTTGCACCACAATCTGAAACTGCACTACTCACACTGTATAAGATACCACTACACTTCCTAGTCTTGCTCACACTTTATAAGATACCACTACTCTTCCTAATGTTGCTCCACATTGTGACACTGTACTTCTCACTCTGTTTAAGATAAAATTTCACTTTCTAGTGTTGCTCCACATTGTGATACTGCACTACTCACAATGTATAAGACACCACTACACTTCCTAGTGTTGCTTCACATTGTGACACTGCACTACTCACACTGTATAAGATACCACTACACTTCCTAGTGTTGCTCCACATTATGACACTGCACTACTCACACTGTATAAGATACCACTACACTTCCAGGTGTTGCTTCACATTGTGACACTGCACTACTCAGACTGTATAAGATAACACTACACTTCCTAGTGTTGCTTCACATTGTGACACTGCACTCTTCACACTGTATAAAATAACACTACACTTCCTAATGTTGCTCCATATAGTGACACTGAACTACTCACACTGTATAAGATACAACCACACTTCCTAGTGTTGCTCCATATTGTGACACTGTACTACACACACTGTATAAGATAACACTACACTTCCTAATGTTGCTACCTATAGTGACACTGCGCTACTCACACTGTATGAGATACCACTACACTTCCAAGTGTTGCTCCACACTGTGACACTGCCCTACTCACAACGTATCAGATAACACTACACTTCCTAGTGTTGCTCCAATCTGTGACACTGCAATACTCACACTGTATAAGATACCACTACACTACACTACACTATGTTGCTACATATAGTGACACTGCCCTACTCACACTGTATAAGATACCACTACACATCCTAGGGTTGCTCCACATTGTAACACTGTACTACTCACTCTGAATAAGATACCATTAAACTTCCTAGTGTTGCTCCACACTGTGACACTGCCCTACTCACAATGTATAAGATACCAATAAACTTCCTAGGATTGCTCCACTTTGTGACACTGCACTACTCACGTTGTATAAGTTACCACTACACTTCCTAATGTTGCTCCACATTGTGACACTGCACTACTCACACTGTATAAGACACAACTACACTTCCTAGCGTTGCTCCACATTGTGACACTGTACTACTCACACTGTATAAGATAACACTTCCTAGTGTTGCTCCACTATGTGACTCGGTACTACTCACACTGTATCAGGTACCACCACACTTCCTAGTGTTGCTCCCATTGTGACACTGCACTACTCACTCTGTATAAGATAACACTACACTTCCTAGTGTTGCTCCACATTGTGACACTGCACTACTCACACTCTATAAGATAACACTACACTTCCCAGTACTGCTCCACATAGTGACACTGCGATAATCACACTGTATAAGAAACCACCACACTTCCTAGTGTTGCTCCACATTGTGACACTGTACTACTCACACTGTATAAGATAACACTACACTTCCTAGTGTTGCTCCACATTGTGACACTGCACTACTCACGCTGTATAAGATAACACTACACTTCCTAGTACTGCTCCACATAGTGACACTGCGATAATCACACTGTATAAGATAACACTACAATTCCTATTGTTGCTCCGCATTGTGACACTGCGCTACTCACACTGTATAAGATAACATTACACTTCCTAGTGTTGCTCCACATTGTGACACTGCACTACTCACACTGTGTAAGATACCACTACACTTCCTAGTGTTGCTCCACTTTTTGACTTGGTACTATTCACACTGTATAAGATATCTTTACACTTCCTAGTGTTGCTCCACATTGTGACACTGCACTACTCACAATGTATAAGATAACACTACACATCCTAATGTTGCTACCTATAGTGACACTGCGCTACTCACACTGTATAAGATACCACTACACTTCCAATTGTTGCTCCACACTGTGACACTGCCCTACTCACAACGTATAAGATAACACTACACTTCCTAGTGTTGCTCCAAACTGTGACACTGCACTACTCACACTGTATAAGATACCACTACACTTCCTAATGTTGCTATATATAGTGACACTGCGCTACTCACACTGTATAAAATAACACTACACTTCCTAGTGTTGCTCCATATAGTGACACTGAACTACTCACACTGTATAATATACAACTACACTTCCTAGTGTTGCACCATATTGTGACACTGTACTACTCACACTGTATAAGATAACACTTCACTTCCTAGTGTTGCTTCACATTGTGACACTGCACTACTCAGACTGTATAAGATACCACTACACTTCCCAGTGTTGCTCCACACTGTGACAATGCCCTACTCACACTGTATAGGATACCACTACAATTCCTAGGGTTGCACCACATTGTGACACTGTACTACTCACACTGTATAAGATACCACTACACTTCGTATTCTTGCTCACCCTTTATAAGATACCACTACTCTTCCTAATGTTGCTCCACATTGTGACTCTGTACTTCTCACACTGTTTAAGATAAAATTTCACTTTCTAGTGTTGCTCCACATTGTGATACTCTACTACTCACAATGTATAAGACACCACTACACTTCCTAGTGTTGCTTCACATTGTGACACTGCACTACTCACACTGTATAAGATACCACTACACTTCATAGTGTTGCTCCACATTAAGACACTGCACTACTCACACTTTGTAAGATAAAACTACACTTCCTAGTGTTGCTCCACATTGTGACACTGCACTATTCACACTGTTTAAGATAACATTATACTTCCTAGTGTTGCTCCACATGGTGACACTGCACTACTCACACTGTATAAAATACCACTACACTTCCCAGTGTTGCTCCACACTGTGACAATGCCCTACTCACACTGTATAGGATACCACTACAATTCCTAGGGTTGCACCACATTGTGACACTGTACTACTCACACTGTATAAGATACCACTACACTTCCTATTCTTGCTCACCCTTTATAAGATACCACTACTCTTACTAATGTTGCTCCACATTGTGGCACTGTACTTCTCACACTGTTTAAGATAAAATTTCACTTTCTAGTGTTGCTCCACATTGTGATACTGCACTACTCACAATGTATAAGACACCACTACACTTCCTAGTGTTGCTTCACATTGTGACACTACACTACTCACACTGTATAAGATACCACTACACTTCCTAGTGTTGCTCCACATTAAGACACTGCACTACTCACACTTTGTAAGATACCACTACACTTCCTAGTGTTGCTCCACATTGTGACACTGCACTATTCACACTGTTTAAGATAACATTATACTTCCTAGTGTTGCTCCACATGGTGACACTGCACTACTCACACTGTATAAAATACCACTACACCTCCTAGTGTTGTTCCACTTTGTGACACTGCGCTACTCACACTGTATATGATACCACTACACATCCTAGTGTTGCTCCACACTGTGACTCTGCCCTACTCACACTGTATAAATTACCACTACACTTCCTATTGTTGCTCCACATTGTGACACTGCACTACTCACACTGTATAAGATACCACAACACTTCCTAGTGTTGCTCCGCATTGTGACACTGCACTACTCACAATGTATTAGATAACACTACACTTCCTAGTGTTGCTCCAGATTGTGACACGGCGTTACTCACAATGTATAAATTACCATTATACTTCCTAGTGTTGCTCCACATTGTGACACTGTAATACTCACACTGTATAAGATACCACTACACTTCCTAGTGTTGCTCCACGTTGTGACACTGCACTACTCACACTGCATAAGATACCACTACACTTCCTAATGTTGCTCCACATTGTGACACTGTACTACTCACACTGTATAAGATAACACTACACTTCCTAGTGTTGCTTCACATTGTGACACTGCACTACTCACACTGTATAAGATACCACTACACTTCCTAATGTTGCTACATATAGTGACACTGCGCTACTCACACTGTATAAGATACCACTACACTTCCTAGTGTTGCTCCACACTGAGACACTGCCCTACTCAAACTGTATAAGATACCACTACACATCCTAAGGTTGCTCCACATTGTGACACTGTAATACTCACACTGTATAAGATAACACTACACTTCCTAGTGTTGCTTCACATTGTGACGCTGCACTCTTCACACTGTATAAAATAACACTACACTTCCTAGTGTTGCTCCATATAGTGACACTGAACTAATCACACTGTATAAGATACAACTACACTTCCTAGTGTTGCTCCATATTGTGACACTGTACTACTCACACTGTATAAGATAACACTACACTTCCTAGTGTTGCTTCACATTGTGACACTGCACTACTCAGACTGTATAAGATACCACTACACTTCCCAGTGTTGCTCCACACTGTGACAGTGCCCTACTCACACTGTATAGGATACCACTACAATTCCTAGGGTTGCACCACATTGTGACACTGTACTACTCACACTGTATAAGATACCACTACACTTCGTATTCTTGCTCACCCTTTATAAGATACCACTACTCTTCCTAATGTTGCTCCACATTGTGACTCTGTACTTCTCACACTGTTTAAGATAAAATTTCACTTTCTAGTGTTGCTGCACATTGTGATACTGCACTACTCACAATGTATAAGACACCACTACACTTCCTAGTGTTGCTTCACATTGTGACACTGCACTACTCACACTGTATAAGATACCACTACACTTCATAGTGTGGCTCCACATTAAGACACTGCACTACTCACACTTTGTAAGATACCACTACACTTCCTAGTGTTGCTCCACATTGTGACACTGCACTATTCACACTGTTTAAGATAACATTATACTTCCTAGTGTTGCTCCACATGAAGACACTGCACTACTCACACTGTATAAAATACCACCACACTTCCCAGTGTTGCTCCACACTGTGACAATGCCCTACTCACACTGTATAGGATACCACTACAATTCCTAGGGTTGCACCACATTGTGACACTGTACTACTCACACTGTATAAGATACCACTACACTTCCTATTCTTGCTCACCCTTTATAAGATACCACTACTCTTACTATTGTTGCTCCACATTGTGGCACTGTACTTCTCACACTGTTTAAGATAAAATTTCACTTTCTAGTGTTGCTCCACATTGTGATACTGCACTACTCACAATGTATAAGACACCACTACACTTCCTAGTGTTGCTTCACATTGTGACACTGCACTACTCACACTGTATAAGATACCACTACACTTCCTAGTGTTGCTCCACATTAAGACACTGCACTACTCACACTTTGTAAGATACCACTACACTTCCTAGTGTTGCTCCACATTGTGACACTGCACTATTCACACTGTTTAAGATAACATTATACTTCCTAGTGTTGCTCCACATGGTGACACTGCACTACTCACACTGTATAAAATACCACTACACCTCCTAGTGTTGTTCCACTTTGTGACACTGCGCTACTCACACTGTATATGATACCACTACTCATCCTAGTGTTGCTCCACACTGTGACTCTGCCCTACTCACACTGTATAAATTACCACTACACTTCCTATTGTTGCTCCACATTGTGACACTGCACTACTCACACTGTATAAGATACCACAACACTTCCTAGTGTTGCTCCGCATTGTGACACTGCACTACTCACAATGTATTAGATAACACTACACTTCCTAGTGTTGCTCCAGATTGTGACACGGCGTTACTCACAATGTATAAATTACCATTATACTTCCTAGTGTTGCTCCACATTGTGACACTGTAATACTCACACTGTATAAGATACCACTACACTTCCTAGTGTTGCTCCACGTTGTGACACTGCACTACTCACACTGCATAAGATACCACTACACTTCCTAATGTTGCTCCACATTGTGACACTGCACTACTCACACTGTATAAGATACCACTACACTTCCTAGTGTTGCTCCTCATTGTGACACTGCCCATCTCACACTGAATAAGATACCATTACACTTCCTAGTGTTGCTCCACATTGTGACACTGCGCACCTCACAATGTATAAATCACCAATACACTTCCCAGTGTTGCTCAGCATTGTGACAATGTAATACACACAATGTATAAGATACCAGTACACTTCCTATTGTTTCTTCACATTGTGATACTGCACTACTCACACTGTATAAGATAACACTACACTTCCTATTGTTGCTCCACATTTTGACACTGCACTACTCACACTGCATACGATACCACTATACTACCTAGTGATTCTCCACATAGTGCAACTGCACAACTCACGTTGTATAAGATACCACAACACTTCCTAGTGTTGCTCCACATTGTGACACTTCACTACTCACACTGTATAAGATAACACTAAACTTCCCAGTGTTGCTCCACATTGTGACACTGCGCTACTCACACTGTATAAATTACCATTACACTTCCTAGTGCTGCTCCACATTGTGACACTGTAATACTCACACTGTAAAGATACCAGTACACTTCCGATTGTTTCTCCACATTGTGACGCTGCACTACTCACGCAGTATAAGATACCACTACACTGCCTAGTGTTGTTCCATATATTGACACTGCGCTACTCACACTGTATAAGATACCACTACACCTCCTATTGTGGCTCTACATTGTGACACTGCACTACTCAAACTGTATAAGATACCACTACACATTCTAGTGTTGTTCCACATTTTGACACTGTACTACTCACATTTTATAAAATACCACTACACTTCCTAGTGTCGCTCCACATTGTGACACTGCACTACTCACACTGTATAAGATACCGTTACCCTTCCTAGTGTTTATCCACACTGTGACTCTGCCCTACTCACACTGCGTAAATTACCACTACACTTCCTAGTGTTGCTCCACATTTTGACTCTGCACGACTCACACTGTATAAGATACCACTACACTACCTAGTGTTTCTCGACATTGTGCAACTGCACTACTCACGTTGTATAAGATACCACTACACTTCCTAGTGTTTCTCCACATTGTGACACTGCACTACTCACACTGTATAAGATAACACTACACTTCCTAGTGTTGCACCACATTGTGACACTGCGCTACTCACCCTGTATAAATTACCATTACACTTCCTAGTGTGACACTGCCCTACTCACACTGTATAGGATTCCACTACACTTCCTAGGGTTGCACCACATTGTGACACTGTACTACTCACACTGTATAACATACCACTATACTTCCTAGTCTTGCTCACACTTTATAAGATACCACTACTCTTGCTAATGTTGCTCCACATTGTGACACTGTACTTCTCACACTGTTTAAGATAAAATTTCACTTTTTAGTGTTGCTCCACATTGTGATACTGCACTACTCACAATGTATAAGACACCACTACACTTCCTAGTGTTGCTTCACATTGTGACACTGCACTACTCACACTGTATAAGATACCACTACACTTCCTAGTGTTGCTCCACATTATGACACTGCACTACTCACACTTTGTAAGATACCACTACACTTCCTAGTGTTGCTCCACACTGTGACACTGCACTATTCACACTGTATAAGATATCATTATACTTCCTAGTGTTGCTCCACATGGTGACACTGCACTACTCACACTGTACAGTATAAGATACCACTACACCTCCTAGTGTTGCTCCACTTTGTGACACTGCACTACTCACACTGTATAAGATACCACTACACATCCTAGTGTTGCTCCACACTGTGACTCTGCCCTACTCACACTGTATAAATTACCACTACACTTCCTATTGTTGCTCCACATTGTGACACTGCACTACTCACACTGTATGAGATACCACAACACTTCCTAGTGTTGCTCCACATTGTGACACTGCACTACTCACAATGTATTAGATAACACTACACTTCCTAGTGTTGCTCCAGATTGTGACACGGCGTTAATCACAATGTATAAATTACCATTATACTCCCTAGTGTTGCTCCACATTGTGACACTGTAATACTCACACTGTATAAGATACCACTACACTTCCTAGTGTTGCTCCACGTTGTGACACTGCACTACTCACACTGCATAAGATACCACTACACTTCCTAGTGTTGCTCCACATTGTGACACTGCACTACTCACACTGTATAAGATACCACTACACTTCCTAGTGTTGCTCCTCATTGTGACACTGCCCATCTCACAATGTATAAGCTACCATTACACTTCCTAGTGTTGCTCCACATTGTGACACTGCGCACCTTACAATGTACAAATCACCAATACACTTCCCAGTGTTGCTCAGCTTTGTGACAATGTAATACACACAATGTATAAGATACCAGTACACTTCCTATTGTTTCTTCACATTGTGATACTGCAATACTCACACTGTATAAGATAACACTACACTTCCTATTGTTGCTCCACATTGTGACACTGCACTACTCACACTGTATACGATACCACTACACTTCCTAGTCTTGCTCACACTGTATAAGATACCACTACACTTCCTAGTGTTGCTCCACATTGTGACACTGTACTTCTCACACTGTATAAGATACCAATACACTTTCTAGTGTTGCTCCACATTGCGACACTGCATTACTCACAATGTATAAGACATCACTACACTTCCCAGTGTTGCTTCACATTGTGACACTGCACTACTCTCACTGTATAAGATACCACTATACCTCCTAGTGTTGCTCGACATTGTGACACTGCACTACTCACACTGTATAAGATAACACTACACTTCCTAGTGTTGCTCCACATTGTGACACTGCACTACACACACTGTATAAGATATCACTACACATCCTAGAGTTGCTCCACATAGTGACACTGCGATAATCACACTGTATAAGATACCTCTACACTTCCTAGTGTTGCTCCATATTGTGACACTGCACTACTCACACTGTATAAGATACCATT
The DNA here is from genome assembly GCA_946902985.2 of Meconema thalassinum. Classification (NCBI taxonomy): domain Eukaryota; kingdom Metazoa; phylum Arthropoda; class Insecta; order Orthoptera; family Tettigoniidae; genus Meconema; species Meconema thalassinum. The sequence goes on from OX336389.2 coordinate 639,388,991, forward strand.
ACACTTCCTAGTGTTGCTCCACATTGTGACACTGTAATTATCACACTGTATATGATACCAGTACACTTCCTATTGTTTCTCCACATTATGACACTGCACTACTCACGCTGTATAAGATACCACTACACTTCCTAGTGTTGCTCCACATTGTGACACTGCGCTACTCACCCTGTATAAATTAACATTACACTTCCTAGTGTTGCTCCACATTGTGACACTGTAATACTCACACTGTATAAGATAGCAGTACACTTCCTAGTGTTTCTCCACATTGTGACACTGCCCTACTCACACTTTATAAGATACCACTACACATCCTAGTGTTGCTCCACATTGTGACATCGCACAACTCACACTATATATGATAACACTACACTTCCTAGTGTTGCTCCAAATTATGTCTCTGCACTACTCACACTGTATAAGATAGCACTACACTTCCTAGTGTTCCTACACACTGTGACACTACCCACACTGTATAAGATATCATTACACTTCCTAGTGTTGCTCCACATTGTGACACCGCACTACTCACACTGTATAAGATAACACTACACCTCCTAATGTTGCTACCTTTAGTGACACTGCGCTACTCACACTGTATAAGATACCACTACACTTCCAAGTGTTGCTCCACACTGTGACACTGCTCTACTCACAACGTATCAGATAACACTACACTTCCTAGTGTTGCTCCAATCTGTGACACAACAATACTCACACTGTATAAGATACCACTACACTTCCTAATGTTGCTACATATAGTGACACTGCCCTACTCACACTGTATAAGATACAACTACACTTCCTAGTGTTGCTCCATATTGTGACACTGTACTACTCACACTGTATAAGATAACACTACACTTCCTAGTGTTGCTTCACATTGTGACACTGCACTACTCAGACTGTATAAGATAACACTACACTTCCTAGTGTTGCTTCACATTGTGACACTGCACTCTTCACACTGTATAAAATAACACTACACTTCCTAGTGTTGCTCCATATAGTGACACTGAACGACTCACAATGTATAAGATACAACTAAACTTCCTAGTGTTGCTCCATATTGTGACACTGTACTACTCGCACTGTATAAGATAACACTACACTTCCTAGTGTTGCTTCACATTGTGACACTGCACTACTCAGACTGTATAAGGTTCCACTACACTTCCTAGTGTTGCTCCACAGTGTGACACTGCCCTACTCACACTGTATAGGATACCACTACACTTCCTAGGGTTGCACCACATTGTGACACTGTACTACTCACACTGTAAAACATACCACTACACTTCCTAGTCTTGCTCACACTTTATAAGATACCACTACTCTTCCTAATGTTGCTCCACATTGTGACACTGTACTTCTCACACTGTTTAAGATAAAATTTCACTTTTTTGTGTTGCTCCACATTGTGATACTGCACTACTCACAATGTATAAGACACCACTACACTTCCTAGTGTTGCTTCACATTGTGACAGTGCACTACTCACACTGTATAAGATACCACTACACTTCCTAGTGTTGCTCCACATTATGACACTGCACTACTCACACTTTGTAAGATACCACTACACTTCCTAGTGTTGCTCCACATTGTGACACTGCACTATTCACACTGTATAAGATAACATTATACTTCCTAGTGTTGCTCCACATGGTGACACTGCACTACTCACACTGTACAGTATAAGATACCACTACACCTCCTAGTGTTGCTCCACTTTGTGACACTGCGCTACTCACACTGTATAAGATACCACTACACATCCTAGTGTTGCTCCACACTGTGACTCTGCCCTACTCACACTGTATAAATTACCACTACACTTCCTATTGATGCTCCACATTGTGACACTGCACTACTCACACTGTATGAGATACCACAACACTTCCTAGTGTTGCTCCACATTGTGACACTGCACTACTCACAATGTATTAGATAACACTACACTTCCTAGTGTTGCTCCAGATTGTGACACGGCGTTAATCACAATGTATAAATTACCATTATACTCCCTAGTGTTGCTCCACATTGTGACACTGTAATACTCACACTGTATAAGATACCACTACACTTCCTAGTGTTGCTCCACGTTGTGACACTGCACTACTCACACTGCATAAGATACCACTACACTTCCTAGTGTTGCTCCACATTGTGACACTGCACTACTCACACTGTATAAGATACCACTACACTTCCTAGTGTTGGTCCTCATTGTGACACTGCCCATCTCACACTGTATAAGATACCATTACACTTCCTAGTGTTGCTCCACATTGTGACACTGCGCACCTCACAATGTATAAATCACCAATACACTTCCCAGTGTTGCTCAGCATTGTGACAATGTAATACACACACTGTATAAGATACCACTACACTTCCTAGTGTTGCTCCACGTTGTGACACTGCACTACTCACACTGCATAAGATACCACTACACTTCCTAGTGTTGCTCCACATTGTGACACTGTTCTACTCACACTGTATAAGATAACACTACACTTCCTAGTGTTGCTCCACATTGTGACACTGCACTACACACATTGTATAAGATACCATTAAACTTCCTAGTGTTGCTCCACATAGTGACACTGTACTACTCACACTGTAAAAGATACAACTACACTTCCTAGCGTTGCTGCACATTGTGACAATGTACTACTCACACTGTATAAGATAACACAACACTTCCTAGTGTTGCTTCACATTGTGACACTGCACTACTCACAATGTATAAGATACCACTACACTTCCTAGTCTTGCTCACACTGTATAAGATACCACTAAACTTCCTAGTGTTGCTCCACATTGTGACACTGTACTTCTCACACTGTATAAGATACCAATACACTTTCTAGTGTTGCTCCACATTGCGACACTGCATTACTCACAATGTATAAGACATCACTACACTTCCCAGTGTTGCTTCACATTGTGACACTGCACTACTCTCACTGTATAAGATACCACTATACCTCCTAGTGTTGCTCGACATAGTGACACTGCACTACTCACACTGTATAAGATAACACTACACTTCCTACTGTTGCTCCACATTGTGACACTGCACTACACACACTGTATAAGATATCACTACACATCCTAGAGTTGCTCCACATAGTGACACTGCGATAATCACACTGTATAAGATACGACTACACTTCCTAGTGTTGCTCCATATTGTGACACTGCACTACTCACACTGTATAAGATACCATTACACTTCCTAGTGTTGCTCCACATTGTGACACTGCGCTACTCACACTGTATAAGATAACACTACACTTCCTAGTGTTGCTCCACATTTTGACACTGTTCTACTCACACTGTATTAGATAACACGAAACTTCCTAGTGTTGCCCAACATTGTGACACTGCCCTACTCACTCTGTATAAGATACCACTACACCTCCTAGTTTTGCTCCACATTGTGACACTGTACTACTCACACTGTATAAGATACCACTACACTTCCTAGTCTTGCTCACACTTTATAAGATACCACTAATCTTCCTAATGTTGCCCACATTGTGACACTGTACTTCTCACACTGTTTAAGATACCAATACACTTCCTAGTGTTGCTCCACATTATGACACTGCACTACTCACACTATATGAGATACCACAACACTTCTTAGTGTTGCTCCACATTGTGACACTGCTCTACTCACACTGTATAAGATAACACTACACTTCCTAGTACTGCTCCACATAGTGACACTGCGATAATCACACTGTATAAGATACCACTACACATCCTAGTGTTGCTCCACATTGTGACACTCCACTAATCGCACTGTATAAGATAACACTACACTCCCTAGTGTTGCTCCACATTGTGACACTGCACAACTCACACTCTATAAGATAACACTACACTTCCTAGTACTGCTCCACATAGTGTCACTGCGATAATCACAATGTATAAGATGTCACAACACTTCCTAGTGTTGCTCCACATTGTGACACTGCACTACTCAAACTGTATAAGATAACACTACACTTCATAGTGTTGCTCCACATTGTGACACTGCACTACTCACACTGTATAATATAACACTACAATTCCTAATACTGCTCCACATAGTGACACTGCGATAATCACACTGTATAAGATAACACTACAATTCCTATTGTTGCTCCGCATTGTGACACTGCGCTACTCACACTGTATAAGATAACACTACACTTCCTATTGTTGCTCCACATTGTGACACTGCACTTCTCACACTGTATAAGATACCACTACACTTCCTAGTGTTGCTCCACTTTTTGACTTGATACTACACACACTGTATAAGATATCATTACACTTCCTAGTGTTGCTCCACATTGTGACACCGCACTACTCACACTGTATAAGGTAACACTACACATCCTAATGTTGCTACCTATAGTGGCACTGGGCTACTCACACTGTATAAGATACCACTACACTTCCAAATGTTGCTCCACACTGTGACACTGCCCTACTCACAACGTATAAGATAAAACTACACTTCCTAGTGTTGCTCCACATTGCGACACTGCACTACTCACACTGTATAAGATAACACTACACTTCCTAGTGTTGCTTCACATTGTGACACTGCACTCTTCACACTGTATAAAATAACACTACACTTCCAAATGTTGCTCCATATAGTGACACTGAACTACTCACACTGTATAAGATACAACCACACTTCCTAGTGTTGCTCCATATTGTGACACTGTACTACTCACACTGTATAAGATAACACTACACTTCCTAGTGTTGCACCACATTGTGACACTGTACTACTCACACTGTATATGATACCACTACACTTCCTATTCTTGCTCACCCTTTATAAGATACCACTACTCTTCCTAATGTTGTTCCACATTGTGACACTGTACTTCTCACACTGTGTAAGATAACATTTCACTTTATAGTGTTGCTTCACATTGTGACACTGCACTCTTCACACTGTATAAAATAACACTACACTTCCTAATGTTGCTCCATATAGTGACACTGAACTACTCACACTGTATAAGATACAACCACACTTCCTAGTGTTGCTCCATATTGTGACACTGTACTACACACACTGTATAAGATAACACTACACTTCCTAATGTTGCTACCTATAGTGACACTGCGCTACTAACACTGTATGAGATACCACTACACTTCCAAGTGTTGCTCCACACTGTGACACTGCCCTACTCACAACGTATCAGATAACACTACACTTCCTAGTGTTGCTCCAATCTGTGACACTGCAATACTCACATTGTATAAGATACCACTACACTACACTACACTATGTTGCTACATATAGTGACACGGCCCTACTCACACTGTATAAGATACCACTATACATCCTAGGGTTGCTCCACATTGTAACACTGTACTACTCACTCTGTATAAGATAACACTACACTTCCTAGTGTTGCTTCACATTGTGACACTGCACTCTTCACACTGTATAAAATAACACTACACTTCCTAGTGTTGCTCCATATAGTGGCACTGAACTACTCACAATGTATAAGATACAACTACACTTCCTAGTGTTGCTCCATATTGTGACACTGTACTACTCACACTGTATAAGATAACACTACACTTCCTAGAGTTGCTTCTCATTGTGACACTTCACTACTCAGACTGTATAAGATACCACTACACTTCCTAGTGTTGCTCCACAGTGTGACACTGCCCTACTCACAATGTATAGGATACCACTACACTACCTAGGGTTGCACCACATTGTGACACTGTACTACTCACACTGTATAAGATACCACTACACTTCCTATTCTTGCTCACCCTTTATAAGATACCACTACTCTTCCTAATGTTGCTCCACATTGTGACACTGTACTTCTCACACTGTTTAAGATAAAATTTCACATTCTAGTGTTGCTCCACATTGTGATACTGCACTACTCACAATGTATAAGACACCACTACACTTCCTAGTGTTGCTTCACATTGTGACACTGCACAACTCACAATGTATAAGATACCACTACACTTCCTAGTGTTGCTCCACATTATGACACTGCACTACTCACACTTTATAAGATACCAATACACTTCCAAGTGTTGCTCCACATTGTGACACTGCACTATTCACACTGTATAAGATAACATTATACTTCCGAGTGTTGCTCCACATGGTGACACTGCACTACTCACAATGTATAAGATACCACTACACCTCCTAGTGTTGCTCCACTTTGTGACACTGCGCTACTCACACTGTATAAGATACCACTACACATCCTAGTGTTGCTCCACACTGTGACTCTGCCCTACTCACACTGTATAAATTACCACTACACTTCCTATTGTTGCTCCACATTGTGACACTGCACTACTCACACTGTATAAGATACCACAACACTTCCTAGTGTTGCTCCACATTGTGACACTGCACTACTCACAATGTATTAGATAACACTACACTTCCTAGTGTTGCTCCAGATTGTGACACGGCGTTACTCACAATGTATAAATTACCATTATACTTCCTAGTGTTGCTCCACATTGTGACACTGTAATACTCACACTGTATAAGATACCTCTACACTTCCTAGTGTTGCTCCACGTTGTGACACTGCACTACTCACACTGCATAAGATACCACTACACTTCCTAGTGTTGCTCCACATTGTGACACTGCCCTACTCACACTGTATAAGATACCACTACACTTCCTAGTGTTGCTCCTCATTGTGACACTGCCCATCTCACACTGTATAAGATAACATTACACTTCCTAGTGTTGCTCCACATTGTGACACTGCGCACCTCACAATGTATAAATCACCAATACACTTCCCAGTGTTGCTCAGCATTGTGACAATGTAATACACACAATGTATAAGATACCAGTACACTTCCTATTGTTTCTTCACATTGTGATACAGCACTACTCACACTGTATAAGATAACACTATCCTTCCTATTGTTGCTCCACATTGTGACACTGCACTACTCACACTGTATAAGATACCACTACACTTCATAGTGTTGCTCCACATTGTGACACTGTTCTACTCACACTGTATAACATAACACTACACTTCCTAGTGTTGCTCCACATTGTGACACTGCACTACACACATTGTATAAGATAACATTAAACTTCCTAGTGTTGCTCCACATTGTGACACAGTACTACTCACACTGTATAAGATACAACTACACTTCCTAGCGTTGCTGCACAATGTGACAATGTACTACTCACACTGTATAAGATAACACAACACTTCCTAGTGTTGCTTCACATTGTGACACTGCACTACTCACAATGTATAAGATACCACTACACTTCCGAGTGTTGCTCCACACTGTGGCACTGCCCTACTCACACTGTATAAGATACCACTACACTTCCTAGTCTTGCTCACACTGTATAAGATACCACTACACTTCCTAGTGTTGCTCCACATTGTGACACTGTACTTCTCACACTGTATAAGATACCATTACACTTCCTAGTGTTGCTCCACATTGTGACACTGTAATACTCACACTGTATATGATACCAGTACACTTCCAATTGTTTCTCCAGATTATGACACTGCACTACTCACGCTGTATAAGATACCACTACACTTCCTAGTGTTGCTCCACATTGTGACACTGCACTACTCACACAGTATAGGATAACACTGCAATTCCTATTGTTGCTCCGCATTGTGACACTGCGCTACTCACACTGTATAAGATAACACTACACTTCCTAGTGTTGCTCCACATTTTGACACTGTTCTACTCACACTGTATTAGATAACACGAAACTTCCTAGTGTTGCCCAACATTGTGACACTGCCCTACTCACTCTTTATAAGATACCACTACACCTCCTAGTTTTGCTCCACATTGTGACACTGTACTACTCACACTGTATAAGATACCACTACACTTCCTAGTCTTGCTCACACTTTATAAGATACCACTACTCTTCCTAATGTTGCTCCACATTGTGACACTGTACTTCTCACACTGTTTAAGATACCAATACACTTTCTAGTGTTGCTCCACATTGTGACACTACACTACTCACACTGTATAAGATAACACAACACTTCCTAGTGTTGCTCCACATTGTGACACTGCTCTACTCACACTGTATAAGATAACACTACACTTCCTAGTACTGCTCCACATAGTGACACTGCGATAATCACACTGTATAAGATACCACTACACTTCCTAGTGTTGCTCCACATTGTGACACTCCACTAATCGCAGTGTATAAGATAACACTACACTTCCTAGTACTGCTCCACATAGTGTCACTGCGATAATCACAATGTATAAGATGTCACAACACTTCCTAGTGTTGCTCCACATTGTGACACTGCACTACTCACAATGTATAAGATAACACTACACTTCATAGTGTTGCTCCACATTGTGACACTGCACTACTCACACTGTATATGATAACACTACAATTCCTAATACTGCTCCACATAGTGACACTGCGATAATCACACTGTATAAGATAACACTACAATTCCTATTGTTGCTCCGCATTGTGACACTGCGCTACTCACACTGTATAAGATAACACTACACTTCCTAGTGCTGCTCCACATTGTGACACTGCACTACTCACACTGTATAAGATACCACTACACTTCCTAGTGTTGCTCCACTTTTTGACTTGATACTACACACACTGTATAAGATATCATTACACTTCCTAGTGTTGCTCCACATTGTGACACCGCACTACTCACACTGTATAAGGTAACACTACACATCCTAATGTTGCTACCTATAGTGGCACTGGGCTACTCACACTGTATAAGATACCACTACACTTCCAAGTGTTGCTCCACACTGTGACACTGCCCTACTCACAACGTATAAGATAACACTACACTTCCTAGTGTTGCTCCACATTGCGACACTGCACTACTCACACTGTATAAGATAACACTACACTTCCTAGTGTTGCTTCACATTGTGACACTGCACTCTTCACACTGTATAAAATAACACTACACTTCCAAATGTTGCTCCATATAGTGACACTGAACTACTCACACTGTATAAGATACAACCACACTTCCTAGTGTTGCTCCATATTGTGACACTGTACTACTCACACTGTATAAGATAACACTACACTTCCTAGTGTTGCACCACATTGTGACACTGTACTATTCACACTGTATATGATACCACTACACTTCCTATTCTTGCTCACCCTTTATAAGATACCACTACTCTTCCTAATGTTGTTCCACATTGTGACACTGTACTTCTCACACTGTGTAAGATAACATTTCACTTTCTAATGTTGCTTCACATTGTGACACTGCACTCTTCACACTGTATAAAATACCACTACACTTCCTAATGTTGCTACATATAGTGACACTGCCCTACTCACACTGTATAAGATACAACTACACTTCCTAGTGTTGCTCCATATTGTGACACTGTACTACTCACACTGTATAAGATAACACTACACTTCCTAGTGTTGCTTCACATTGTGACACTGCACTACTCAGACTGTATAAGATAACACTACACTTCCTAGTGTTGCTTCACATTGTGACACTGCACTCTTCACACTGTATAAAATAACACTACACTTCCTAGTGTTGCTCCATATAGTGACACTGAACTACTCACAATGTATAAGATACAACTAAACTTCCAAGTGTTGCTCCATATTGTGACACTGTACTACTCGCACTGTATAAGATAACACTACACTTCCTAGTGTTGCTTCACATTGTGACACTGCACTACTCAGACTGTATAAGGTTCCACTACACTTCCTAGTGTTGCTCCACAGTGTGACACTGCCCTACTCACACTGTATAGGATACCACTACACTTCCTAGGGTTGCACCACATTGTGACACTGTACTACTCACACTGTATAACATACCACTACACTTCCTAGTCTTGCTCACACTTTATAAGATACCACTACTCTTCCTAATGTTGCTCCACATTGTGACACTGTACTTCTCACACTGTTTAAGATAAAATTTCACTTTTTAGTGTTGCTCCACATTGTGATACTGCACTACTCACAATGTATAAGACACCACTACACTTCCTAGTGTTGCTTCACATTGTGACAGTGCACTACTCACACTGTATAAGATACCACTACACTTCCTAGTGTTGCTCCACATTATGACACTGCACTACTCACACTTTGTAAGATACCACTACACTTCCTAGTGTTGCTCCACATTGTGACACTGCACTATTCACACTGTATAAGATAACATTATACTTCCTAGTGTTGCTCCACATGGTGACACTGCACTACTCACACTGTACAGTATAAGATACCACTACACCTCCTAGTGTTGCTCCACTTTGTGACACTGCGCTACTCACACTGTATAAGATACCACTACACATCCTAGTGTTGCTCCACACTGTGACTCTGCCCTACTCACACTGTATAAATTACCACTACACTTCCTATTGATGCTCCACATTGTGACACTGCACTACTCACACTGTATGAGATACCACAACACTTCCTAGTGTTGCTCCACATTGTGACACTGCACTACTCACAATGTATTAGATAACACTACACTTCCTAGTGTTGCTCCAGATTGTGACACGGCGTTAATCACAATGTATAAATTACCATTATACTCCCTAGTGTTGCTCCACATTGTGACACTGTAATACTCACACTGTATAAGATACCACTACACTTCCTAGTGTTGCTCCACGTTGTGACACTGCACTACTCACACTGCATAAGATACCACTACACTTCCTAGTGTTGCTCCACATTGTGACACTGCACTACTCACACTGTATAAGATACCACTACACTTCCTAGTGTTGGTCCTCATTGTGACACTGCCCATCTCACACTGTATAAGATACCATTACACTTCCTAGTGTTGCTCCACATTGTGACACTGCGCACCTCACAATGTATAAATCACCAATACACTTCCCAGTGTTGCTCAGCATTGTGACAATGTAATACACACACTGTATAAGATACCACTACACTTCCTAGTGTTGCTCCACGTTGTGACACTGCACTACTCACACTGCATAAGATACCACTACACTTCCTAGTGTTGCTCCACATTGTGACACTGTTCTACTCACACTGTATAAGATAACACTACACTTCCTAGTGTTGCTCCACATTGTGACACTGCACTACACACATTGTATAAGATACCATTAAACTTCCTAGTGTTGTTCCACATAGTGACACTGTACTACTCACACTGTAAAAGATACAACTACACTTCCTAGCGTTGCTGCACATTGTGACAATGTACTACTCACACTGTATAAGATAACACAACACTTCCTAGTGTTGCTTCACATTGTGACACTGCACTACTCACAATGTATAAGATACCACTACACTTCCTAGTCTTGCTCACACTGTATAAGATACCACTAAACTTCCTAGTGTTGCTCCACATTGTGACACTGTACTTCTCACACTGTATAAGATACCAATACACTTTCTAGTGTTGCTCCACATTGCGACACTGCATTACTCACAATGTATAAGACATCACTACACTTCCCAGTGTTGCTTCACATTGTGACACTGCACTACTCTCACTGTATAAGATACCACTATACCTCCTAGTGTTGCTCGACATAGTGACACTGCACTACTCACACTGTATAAGATAACACTACACTTCCTAGTGTTGCTCCACATTGTGACACTGCACTACACACACTGTATAAGATATCACTACACATCCTAGAGTTGCTCCACATAGTGACACTGCGATAATCACACTGTATAAGATACGACTACACTTCCTAGTGTTGCTCCATATTGTGACACTGCAATACTCACACTGTATAAGATACCATTACACTTCCTAGTGTTGCTCCACATTGTGACACTGTAATACTCACACTGTATATGATACCAGTACACTTCCTATTGTTTCTCCACATTATGACACTGCACTACTCACGCTGTATAAGATACCACTACACTTCCTAGTGTTGCTCCACATTGTGACACTGCACTACTCACACTGTATAGGATAACACTGCAATTCCTATTGTTGCTCCGCATTGTGACACTGCGCTACTCACACTGTATAAGATAACACTACACTTCCTAGTGTTGCTCCACATTTTGACACTGTTCTACTCACACTGTATTAGATAACACGAAACTTCCTAGTGTTGCCCAACATTGTGACACTGCCCTACTCACTCTGTATAAGATACCACTACACCTCCTAGTTTTGCTCCACATTGTGACACTGTACTACTCACACTGTATAAGATACCACTACACTTCCTAGTCTTGCTCACACTTTATAAGATACCACTAATCTTCCTAATGTTGCCCACATTGTGACACTGTACTTCTCACACTGTGTAAGATAACATTTCACTTTCTAGTGTTGCTTCACATTGTGACACTGCACTCTTCACACTGTATAAAATAACACTACACTTCCTAATGTTGCTCCATATAGTGACACTGAACTACTCACACTGTATAAGATACAACCACACTTCCTAGTGTTGCTCCATATTGTGACACTGTACTACACACACTGTATAAGATAACACTACACTTCCTAATGTTGCTACCTATAGTGACACTGCGCTACTCACACTGTATGAGATACCACTACACTTCCAAGTGTTGCTCCACACTGTGACACTGCCCTACTCACAACGTATCAGATAACACTACACTTCCTAGTGTTGCTCCAATCTGTGACACTGCAATACTCACATTGTATAAGATACCACTACACTACACTACACTATGTTGCTACATATAGTGACACGGCCCTACTCACACTGTATAAGATACCACTACACATCCTAGGGTTGCTCCACATTGTAACACTGTACTACTCACTCTGTATAAGATAACACTACACTTCCTAGTGTTGCTTCACATTGTGACACTGCACTCTTCACACTGTATAAAATAACACTACACTTCCTAGTGTTGCTCCATATAGTGGCACTGAACTACTCACAATGTATAAGATACAACTACACTTCCTAGTGTTGCTCCATATTGTGACACTGTACTACTCACACTGTATAAGATAACACTACACTTCCTAGAGTTGCTTCTCATTGTGACACTTCACTACTCAGACTGTATAAGATACCACTACACTTCCTAGTGTTGCTCCACAGTGTGACACTGCCCTACTCACAATGTATAGGATACCACTACACTACCTAGGGTTGCACCACATTGTGACACTGTACTACTCACACTGTATAAGATACCACTACACTTCCTATTCTTGCTCACCCTTTATAAGATACCACTACTCTTCCTAATGTTGCTCCACATTGTGACACTGTACTTCTCACATTGTTGAAGATAAAATTTCACATTCTAGTGTTGCTCCACATTGTGATACTGCACTACTCACAATGTATAAGACACCACTACACTTCCTAGTATTGCTTCACATTGTGACACTGCACAACTCACAATGTATAAGATACCACTACACTTCCTAGTGTTGCTCCACATTATGACACTGCACTACTCACACTTTATAAGATACCAATACACTTCCAAGTGTTGCTCCACATTGTGACACTGCACTATTCACACTGTATAAGATAACATTATACTTCCGAGTGTTGCTCCACATGGTGACACTGCACTACTCACAATGTATAAGATACCACTACACCTCCTAGTGTTGCTCCACTTTGTGACACTGCGCTACTCACACTGTATAAGATACCACTACACATCCTAGTGTTGCTCCACACTGTGACTCTGCCCTACTCACACTGTATAAATTACCACTACACTTCCTATTGTTGCTCCACATTGTGACACTGCACTACTCACACTGTATAAGATACCACAACACTTCCTAGTGTTGCTCCACATTTTAACACTGCACTACTCACAATGTATTAGATAACACTACATTTCCTAGTGTTGCTCCAGATTGTGACACGGCGTTACTCACAATGTATAAATTACCATTATACTTCCTAGTGTTGCTCCACATTGTGACACTGTAATACTCACACTGTATAAGATACCTCTACACTTCCTAGTGTTGCTCCACGTTGTGACACTGCACTACTCACACTGCATAAGATACCACTACACTTCCTAGTGTTGCTCCACATTGTGACACTGCCCTACTCACACTGTATAAGATACCACTACACTTCCTAGTGTTGCTCCTCATTGTGACACTGCCCATCTCACACTGTATAATTTAACATTACACTTCCTAGTGTTGCTCCACATTGTGACACTGCGCACCTCACAATGTATAAATCACCAATACACTTCCCAGTGTTGCTCAGCATTGTGACAATGTAATACACACAATGTATAAGATACCAGTACACTTCCTATTGTTTCTTCACATTGTGATACAGCACTACTCACACTGTATAAGATAACACTATACTTCCTATTGTTGCTCCACATTGTGACACTGCACTACTCACACTGTATAAGATACCACTACACTTCATAGTGTTGCTCCACATTGTGACACTGTTCTACTCACACTGTATAACATAACACTACACTTCCTAGTGTTGCTCCACATTGTGACACTGCACTACACACATTGTATAAGATAACATTAAACTTCCTAGTGTTGCTCCACATTGTGACACAGTACTACTCACACTGTATAAGATACAACTACACTTCCTAGCGTTGCTGCACATTGTGACAATGTACTACTCACACTGTATAAGATAACACAACACTTCCTAGTGTTGCTTCACATTGTGACACTGCACTACTCACAATGTATAAGATACCACTACACTTCCGAGTGTTGCTCCACACTGTGGCACTGCCCTACTCACACTGTATAAGATACCACTACACTTCCTAGTCTTGCTCACACTGTATAAGATACCACTACACTTCCTAGTGTTGCTCCACATTGTGACACTGTACTTCTCACACTGTATAAGATACCATTACACTTCCTAGTGTTGCTCCACATTGTGACACTGTAATACTCACACTGTATATGATACCAGTACACTTCCTATTGTTTCTCCACATTATGACACTGCACTACTCACGCTGTATAAGATACCACTACACTTCCTAGTGTTGCTCCACATTGTGACACTGCACTACTCACACAGTATAGGATAACACTGCAATTCCTATTGTTCCTCCGCATTGTGACACTGCGCTACTCACACTGTATAAGATAACACTACACTTCCTAGTGTTGCTCCACATTTTGACACTGTTCTACTCACACTGTATTAGATAACACGAAACTTCCTAGTGTTGCCCAACATTGTGAAACTGCCCTACTCACTCTGTATAAGATACCACTACACCTCCTAGTTTTGCTCCACATTGTGACACTGTACTACTCACACTGTATAAGATACCACTACACTTCCTAGTCTTGCTCACACTTTATAAGATACCACTACTCTTCCTAATGTTGCTCCACATTGTGACACTGTACTTCTCACACTGTTTAAGATACCAATACACTTTCTAGTGTTGCTCCACATTGTGACACTACACTACTCACACTGTATAAGATAACACTACACTTCCTAGTGTTGCTCCACATTGTGACACTGCTCTACTCACACTGTATAAGATAACACTACACTTCCTAGTACTGCTCCACATAGTGACACTGCGATAATCACACTGTATAAGATACCACTACACTTCCTAGTGTTGCTCCACATTGTGACACTCCACTAATCGCACTGTATAAGATAACACTACACTTCCTAGTACTGCTCCACATAGTGTCACTGCGATAATCACAATGTATAAGATGTCACAACACTTCCTAGTGTTGCTCCACATTGTGACACTGCACTACTCACACTGTATAAGATAACACTACACTTCATAGTGTTGCTCCACATTGTGACACTGCACTACTCACACTGTATAAGATAACACTACAATTCCTAATACTGCTCCACATAGTGACACTGCGATAATCACACTGTATAAGATAACACTACAATTCCTATTGTTGCTCCGCATTGTGACACTGCGCTACTCACACTGTATAAGATAACACTACACTTCCTAGTGCTGCTCCACATTGTGACACTGCACTACTCACACTGTATAAGATACCACTACACTTCCTAGTGTTGCTCCACTTTTTGACTTGATACTACACACACTGTATAAGATATCATTACACTTCCTAGTGTTGCTCCACATTGTGACACCGCACTACTCACACTGTATAAGGTAACACTACACATCCTAATGTTGCTACCTATAGTGGCACTGGGCTACTCACACTGTATAAGATACCACTACACTTCCAAGTGTTGCTCCACACTGTGACACTGCCCTACTCACAACGTATAAGATAACACTACACTTCCTAGTGTTGCTCCACATTGCGACACTGCACTACTCACACTGTATAAGATAACACTACACTTCCTAGTGTTGCTTCACATTGTGACACTGCACTCTTCACACTGTATAAAATAACACTACACTTCCAAATGTTGCTCCATATAGTGACACTGAACTACTCACACTGTATAAGATACAACCACACTTCCTAGTGTTGCTCCATATTGTGACACTGTACTACTCACACTGTATAAGATAACACTACACTTCCTAGTGTTGCACCACATTGTGACACTGTACTATTCACACTGTATATGATACCACTACACTTCCTATTCTTGCTCACCCTTTATAAGATACCACTACTCTTCCTAATGTTGTTCCACATTGTGACACTGTACTTCTCACACTGTGTAAGATAACATTTCACTTTCTAGTGTTGCTTCACATTGTGACACTGCACTCTTCACACTGTATAAAATAACACTACACTTCCTAATGTTGCTCCATATAGTGACACTGAACTACTCACACTGTATAAGATACAACCACACTTCCTAGTGTTGCTCCATATTGTGACACTGTACTACACACACTGTATAAGATAACACTACACTTCCTAATGTTGCTACCTATAGTGACACTGCGCTACTCACACTGTATGAGATACCACTTCACTTCCAAGTGTTGCTCCACACTGTGACACTGCCCTACTCACAACGTATCAGATAACACTACACTTCCTAGTGTTGCCCCAATCTGTGACACTGCAATACTCACACTGTATAAGATACCACTACACATCCTAGGGTTGCTCCACATTGTAACACTGTACTACTCACTCTGTATAAGATAACACTACACTTCCTAGTGTTGCTTCACATTGTGACACTGCACTCTTCACTCTGTATAAAATAACACTACACTTCCTAGTGTTGCTCCATATACTGGCACTGAACTACTCACAATTTATAAGATACAACTACACTTCCTAGTGTTGCTCCATATTGTGACACTGTACTACTCACACTGTATAAGATAACACTACACTTCCTAGAGTTGCTTCTCATTGTGACACTTCACTACTCAGACTGTATAAGATACCACTACACTTCCTAGTGTTGCTCCACAGTGTGACACTGCCCTACTCACAATGTATAGGATACCACTACACTTCCTAGGTTTGCACCACATTGTGACACTGTACTACTCACACTGTATAAGATACCACTACACTTCCTATTCTTGCTCACCCTTTATAAGATACCACTACTCTTCCTAATGTTGCTCCACATTGTGACACTGTACTTCTCACACTGTTTAAGATAAAATTTCACATTCTAGTGTTGCTCCACATTGTGATACTGCACTACTCACAATGTATAAGACACCACTACACTTCCTAGTGTTGCTTCACATTGTGACACTGCACAACTCACAATGTATAAGATACCACTACACTTCCTAGTGTTGCTCCACATTATGACACTGCACTACTCACACTTTATAAGATACCACTACACTTCCAAGTGTTGCTCCAATTTGTGACACTGCACTATTCACACTGTATAAGATAACATTATACTTCCGAGTGTTGCTCCACATGGTGACACTGCACTACTCACAATGTATAAGATACCACTACACCTCCTAGTGTTGCTCCACTTTGTGACACTGCGCTACTCACACTGTATAAGATACCACTACACATCCTAGTGTTGCTCCACACTGTGACTCTGCCCTACTCACACTGTATAAATTACCACTACACTTCCTATTATTGCTCCACATTGTGACACTGCACTACTCACACTGTATAAGATACCACAACACTTCCTAGTGTTGCTCCACATTGTGACACTGCACTACTCACAATGTATTAGATAACACTACACTTCCTAGTGTTGCTCCAGATTGTGACACGGCGTTACTCACAATGTATAAATTACCATTATACTTCCTAGTGTTGCTCCGTATTGTGACACTGTACTACTCACACTGTATAAGATAACATTACACTTCCTAGTGTTGCTTCACATTGTGACACTGCACTACTCAGACTGTATAAGATACCACTATACTTCCTAGTGTTGCTCCACACTGTGACACTGCCCCACTCACACTGTATAGGATACCACAACACTTCCTAGGGTTGCACCACATTGTGACACTGTACTACTCACACTGTATAAGATACCACTACACTTCCTAGTCTTCCTCAAACTTTATAAGGTACCACTACTCTTCCTAATGTTGCTTCACATTGTGACACAGTACTACGCACACTGTTTAAGATACATTTTCACTTTCTTGTGGTGCTCCAAATTGTGACACTGCACTACTCACAATGTAGAAGACACCACTACACTTCCTAGTGTTGCTCCACATTATGACACTGCACTACTCACACTGTATAAGATACCACTACACTTCCTAGAGTTGCTCCACATTGTGACACTGCACTACTCACACTGTATAAGATAACATTACACTTCCTAGTGTTGCTCCACATGGTGACACTGCACTACTCACACTGTATAAGCTACCACTACACCTCCTAGTGTTGCTCCACTTTGTGACACTGCGCTACTCACACTCTATAAGATACCACTACACATCCTAGTGTTGCTCCACACTCTGACTCTGCCCTTCTCACACCGTATAAATTACCACTACACTTACTAGTGTTGCTCCACATTGTGACAATGCACTACTCACACTGTATAAGGTAACACTACATTACCTAGTGTTTCTCCCCATTGTGCAACTGCACTAATCACGTTGTATAAGATACCACTACACCTCCTAGTGTTGTTCCACTTTGTGACACTGCGCTACTCACACTGTATAAGGTACCACTACACATCCTAGTGTTGCTCCACACTGTGACTCTGCCCTACTCACACTGTATAAATTACCACTACACTTCCTAGTGTTGCTCCACATTGTGACACAGCACTACTCACATTGTATAAGATACCATTAAACTTCCTATTGTTGATCCACACTGTGACACTGCCCTACTCACAATGTATAAGATACCAATAAACTTCCTAGGGTTGCTCCACATTGTGACACTGCACTACTCAGACGATATAAGATACCACTACACTTCCTAGTGTTGCTCCACACTGTGACACTGCCCTACTCACACTGTATAGGATACCACAACACTTCCTAGGGTTGCACCACATTGTGACAATGTACTACGCACACTGTGTAAGATACCACTATACTTCCTAGTTTGCTCACACTTTATAAGATACCACTACTCTTCCTAATGTTGCTCCACATTGTGACACTGTACTTCTCACACTGTTTAAGATAAAATTTCACTTTCTAGTGTTGCTCCACATTGTGATATTGCACTACTCACAATGTATAAGACTCCACTACACTTCCTAGTGTTGCTTGACATTGTGACACTGCACTACTCACACTGTATAAGATAACACTACACTTCTTAGTGTTGCTCCACATTATGACACTGCACTACTCACACTGTATAAGATACCACTACACTTCCTAGTGTTGCACCACATTGTGACACTGCACTACTCACACTGTATAAGATACCACTACACCTCCTAGTGTTGCTCCACTTTGTGACACTGCGCTACTCACACTGTATAAGATACCACTACACATCCTAGTGTTGCTCCACACTGTGACTCTGCCCTACTCACACTGTATAAATTATCACTACACTTCCTAGTGTTGCTCCTCATTGTGACACTGCACTTCTCACACTGTATAAGATACCACAACACTTCCTAGTGTTGCTCCACATTGTGACACTGCACTACTCACAATGTATTAGATAACACTACACTTCCTAGTGTTGCTCCAGATTTTGACACTGCGTTTCTCACAATGTATAAATTAACATTTTACTTCCTAGTGTTGCTCAACAATGTGACACTGTAATACTCACACTGTATAAGATAACACTACACTTCCTAGTGTTGCTCCACATTGTGACACTGCACTACTCACATTGTATAAGATACCATTAAACTTCCTAGTGTTGCTCAACACTGTGACACTGCCCTACTCACAATGTATAAGATACCAATAAACTTCCTAGGGTTGCTCCACATTGTGACACTGTACTACTCACACAATATAAGATTCCACTACACTTCCTAGTGTTGCTCCACATTGTGACACTGCACTACTCACACTGTATAAGATACCACTACACTTCCTAGTGTTGCTCCACACTGTGGCTCTGCCCTACTCACACTGTGTAAATTATCACTACGCTTCCTATTGTTGCTCCACATTGTACACTGCACTACTCACACTGTAAAAGATACCACTACACTTCCTAGTGTTGCTCCACATTGTGACACTGCACTACTCACACTGTATAAGATACCACTACACTTCCTAGTGTTGCTCCTCATTGTGACACTGCCCATCTCACACTGTATAAGAGACCATTACACTTCCTAGTGTTGCTCCACATTGTGACACTGCGCACATCACAATGTATAAATCACATATACACTTCCCAGTGTTGCTCAGCATTGTGAAAATGTAATACACACAATGTATAAGATACCAGTACACTTCCTATTGTTTTTTCACATTGTGACACTGCAATACTCACACGGTATAAGATAACACTACACTTCCTATTGTTGCTCCTCATTGTGACACTGCACTACTCACACTGTATAAGATACCACTACACTTCATAGTGTTGCTCCACATTGTGACACTGTTATACTCACACTGTATAAGATAACACTACACTTCCTAGTGTTGCTCCACATTGTGACACTGCACTACTCACGTTGTATAAGATACCATTAAACTTCCAATTGTTGCTCCACACTGTGACACTGCCCTACTCACAATGTATAAGATACCAATTAACTTCCTAGGGTTGCTCCACATTGTGACACTGTACTACTCACACTGTATAAGATAACACTACACTTCCTAGTGTTGCTTCACATTGTGACACTGCACTGCTCACACTGCATAGGATACCACTATACTTCCTAGTGTTGCTCCACATTGTGACACTGTACTACTCACACTGTATAAGATACAACTACACTTCCTAGCGTTCCTCCACATTGTGACACTGTACTACTCACACTGTATAAGATAACACAACACTTCCTAGTGTTGCTTCGCATTGTGACACTGCACTACTCACAATGTATAAGATACCACTACACTCCGAGTGTTGCTCCACACTGTGACACTGCCCTACTCACAGTGTATAAGATACCACTACAATTCCTAGTCTTGCTCACACTGTATAAGATACCACTACACTTCCTAGTGTTGCTCCACATTATAACAATGTACTTCTCACACTATTTATGATACCAATACACTTTCTAGTGTTGCTCCACATTGTGACACTGCATTACTCACAATGTATAAGACACCACAACACTTCCCAGTGTTGCTTCACATTGTGACACTGCACTACTCTCACTGTATTAGATACCACTACACTTCCTAGTGTTGCTCCACATTGTGACACTGCACTACTCACACTCTATAAGATACCATTACACTTCCTAATGTTGCTCCACTTTGTGACTCGGTACTACTCACACTGTATAAGATAACACTACACTTCCTAGTGTTGCTCCAAATTGTGACACTGCACTACTCACACTGTATAAGATAACACTACACTTCCTAGTGTTGCTCCACAATGTGACACTGCACTACTCACACTGTATAAGATATCACTACACTTCCTAGTGTTGCTCCACATAGTGACACTGCGATAATCACACTGTATAAGATACCACTACACTTCCTAGTGTTGCTCCACATTGTGACACTGCACTACTCACACTGTATAAGATACAATTACACTTCTTAGTGTTGCTCCTCATTGTGACACTGCCCATCTCACACTGTATAAATTATCAATACACTTCCTAGTGTTGATCCACATTGTGACACTGTAATACTTACACTGTATGAGATACCAGTACACTTCTTATTGTTTCTCCAAATTGTGACACTGCACTATTCACGCTGTATAAGATACCACTACACTTCCTAGTGTTGCTCCACATTGTGACACTGCACTACTCACACTGTATAAGATAACACTAAACTTCCTATTGTTGCTCCGCATTGTGACACTGCGCTAATCACACTGTATAAGATAACACTACACTTCCTTTTGTTGCCCCACATTGTGACAGTGCCCTACTCACTCTGTATAAGATACCATTACTCTTCTTAGTGTTGCTCCACATGGTGACACTGCACTACTCACACTGTATGAGGTACCACTACACCTCCTAGTGTTGCTCCACATTGTGACACTGCGCTACTCACACAGTATAAGATAACACTACCCATCCTAGTGTTGCTCCACACTGTGACTCTGCCCAACTCACACTGTATAAATTACCACTACCCTTCCCAGTGTTGCTCCAAATTGTGACACTGCACTACTCACACTGCATAAGATACCACTACACTACCTAGTGTTTCTCCACATAGTGAAACTGCACTACTCTCGTTTATAAGATACCACAACACTTCCTAGTGTTGCTCCACATTGTGACACTGCACTACACACACTGTATAAGATAACACTACACTTCATAGTGTTGCTCCACATTGTGACACTGCGCTACTCACACTGTATAAATTACCATTACACTTCCTACTGTTGCTCCACATTGTGACACTGTATTACTCACACTGTATAAGATACCAGTACACTTCCTATTGTTTCTCCACATTGTGACGCTGCACTATTCACGCTGTATAAGATACCACTACACTTCCTAGTGTTCCTCCACACTGTGACACTACTCACATTGTATAAGATACCATTACACTTCCAAGTGTTGCTCCACATTGTGACACTGCACTACTCACACTGTATAAGATACCACTACACCTCCTAGTGTTGCTCTACATTGTGACACTGCACTACTCAAACCGTATAGGATACCACTACACATCCTAGTGTTGTTCCACATTTTGAAACTGTACTACTCACATTTTATAAAATACCACTACACTTCCTAGTGTCGCTCCACATTGTGACACTGCACTACTCACACTGTATAAGATACCGTTACACCTCCAAGTGTTGCTCCACACTGTGACATTGAACTACTCACACTGTATGAGATACCACTACAATTCTAATTGTTGCTCCACAATGTGAATCTTGCACTACTCACACTCTATAAGACACCATTACACATCCTAGTGTTTCTCCACACTGTGACTCTGCCCTACTCACACTGCGTAAATTACCACTACACTTCCTAGTGTTGCTCCACATTGTGACTCAGCACTACTCACACTGTAAAGATACCACTACACTACCTAGTGTTTCTCCACATTGTGCAACTGCACTACTCACGTTGTATAAGATACCACTACACTTCCTAGTGTTGCTCCACTTTGTGAATCTGCACTACACACACTGTATAAGATAACACTACACTTCCTAGTGTTGCACCACATTGTGACACTGCGCTACTCAACCTGTATAAATTACCATTACACTTCCTAACGTTGCTCCACATTGTGACACTGTAATACTCACACTGTATAAGTGAGCAGTACACTTCCTAGTGTTTCTCCACATTGTGACACTGCCCTACTCACACTTTACATGATAACACTTCACATCCTAGTGTTGCTCCACATTGTGACATCGCCCAACTCACACTGTATATGATAACTCTACACATCCTAGTGTTGCTCCTCATTATGGCTCTGCACTACTCACACTGTATAAGATACCACTACACTTCCTAGTGTTGCTCCACATTGTGACACTGTAATACTCACACTGTATAAGATACCAGTACACTTCCTATTGTTTCTCCACATTGTGCCGCTGCACTACTCACGCTGTATAAGATACCACTACACCTCCTAGTTTTGCTCCACATTGTGACACTGCGCTACTCACACAGTATAAGATACCACTACTCATCCTAGTGTTGCTCCACACTGTGACTCTGCCCTACTCACACTGTATAAATTACCACTACACTTCCCATTGTTGCTCCAAATTGTGACACTGCGCTACTCACCCTGTATAAATTACCATTATACTTCCTAGTGCTGCTCCACATTGTGACACTGTAATACTCACACTGTATAAGATACCAGTACACTTCCTATTGTTTCTCCACATTGTGACTCTGCACTACTCACGCTGTATAAGATACCACTACACTTCCTAGTGTTGCTCCAAATTGTGACACTGCGCTACTCACACAGTATAAGATACCACTAAACTACCTAGTGTTGCTCCACACTGTGACTCTGCCCTACTCACACTGTATTAATTAACCTCTACAATTCCCAGTGTTGCTCCAAAATGTGACACTGCACTACTCACACTGTATATGAAAACACTACACTTCCTAGTGTTGCTCCACATTATGGCTCTGCACTACTCACACTGTATAAGATAGCACTACACTTCCTAGTGTTCCTCCACACCGTGACACTACTCACACTGTATAAGATACCATTACACTTCCTAGTGTTGCTCCACATTGTGACACCGCACTACTCACACTGTATAAGATACCACTACACTTCCTAATGTTGCTACCTATAGTGACACTTCGCTACTCACACTGTATAAGTAACCACTACACTTCCAAGTGTTGCTCCACACTGTGACACTGCCCTACTCACAACGTATAAGATAACACTACACTTCCTAGTGTTGCTCCAAATTTTGACACTGCACTACTCACCCTGTAGAAGATACCACTACACTTCCTAATGTTGCTACATATAGTGACACTGCGCTACTCACACTGTATAAGATACCACTTCACATCCTAGTGTTGCTCCACACTGTGACACTGCCCTACTCACACTGTATAAGATACCACTACACATCCTAGGGTTGCTCCACATTGTGACACTGTACTACTCACACTGTATAAGATAATACTACACTTCCTAGTGTTGCTTCACATTGTGACACTGCACTCTTCACACTGTATAAAATAACACTACACTTCCTAGTGTTGTTCCATATAGTGACACTGTACTACTCACACTGTATAAGATACAACTACACTTCCTAGTGTTGCTCCAAATTGTGACACTGCACTACTCACCCAGTATAAGATACCACTACACTTCCTAATGTTGCTACATATAGTGACACTGCGCTACTCACACTGTATAAGATACCACTACACATCCTAGTGTTGTTCCACACTGTGACACTGCCCTACTCACACTGAATAAGATACCACTACACATCCTAGGGTTGCTCCACATTATGACACTGCACTACTCACACTGTATAAGATACCACTACACTTCCTAGTGTTGCTCCACATTGTGACACTGCACTATTCACACTGTATAAGATGACATCATACTTCCTAGTGTTGCTCCACATGGTGACACTGCACTACTCACACTGTATACGATACCACTACACCTCCTAGTGTTGCTCCACTTTGTGACACTGCGCTACTCACACTGTATAAGATATCACTACACATCCTAGTGTTGCTCCACACTGTGACTCTGCCCTACTCACACTGTATAAATTATCACTACACTTCCTAGTGTTGCTCCACATTGTGACACTTCACTTCTCACACTGTATAAGATACCACAACACTTCCTAGTGTTGCTCCACATTGTGACACTGCGCACCTCACAATGTATAAATCACCAATACACTTCCCAATGTTGCTCAGCATTGTGACAATGTCATACACACAATGTATAAGATACCAGTACACTTCCTATTGTTTCTTCACATTGAGACACGGCACTACTCACACTGTATAAGATAACACTACACTTCCTATTGTTGCTCCACATTGTGACACTGCACTACTCACACTGTATAAGATACCACTACACTTCATAGTGTTGCTCCACATTGTGACACTGTTCTACTCACACTGTATCAGATAACACTACACTTCCTAGTGTTGCTCCACATTGTGACACTGCCCTACTCACATTTTATAAGATACCATTAAACTTCCTATTGTTGCTCCACACAGTGACACTGCCCTACTCACAATGTATATGCTACCAATAAACTTCATAGTGTTGCTCCACATTGTGACACTGTTCTACTCACACTGTATAAGATAACACTACACTTCCTAGTGCTGCTCCACATTGTGACACAGCATTACTCACAATGTATAAGACACCACAACACTTCCCAGTGTTGCTTCACATTGTGACACTGTACTACTCTCACTGTATAAGATACCACTACACTTCCTAGGGTTGCACCACATTGTGACACTGTACTACTCACACTGTATAAGATACCACTACACCTCCTAGTCTTCCTCACACTTTATAAGATACCACTACTCTTCCTAATGTTGCTTCACATTGTGACACAGTACTACGCACACTGTTTAAGATATATTTTCACTTTCTAGTGTTGCTCCAAATTGTGACACTGCACTACTCACAATGTATAAGACACCACTACACTTCCTAGTGTTGCTTCACATTGTGACACGGCACTACTCACACTGTATAAGATACCACTAAACCTCCTAGTGTTGCTCCACATTATGACACTGCACTACTCACACTGTATAAGATACCACTACACTTCCTAGTGTTGCTCCACATTGTGACACTGCACTACTCACACTGTATAAGATAACATTACACTTCCTAGTGTTGCTCCACACTGTGACACTGCCCTACTCACAATGTATAAGATAACAATAAACTTCCTAGGGTTGCTCCACAATGTGACACTGTACTACTCACACTGTATAAGATAACACTACACTTCCTAGTGTTGCTCCACATTGTGACACTGTAATACTCACACTGTATAAGATACCACTACACTTCCTAGTGTTGCTCCACATTGTGACTCTGTAATACTCACACTGTATAAGATACCAGTACACTTCCTATTGTTTCTCCACATTGTGCCGCTGCACTACTCACGCTGTATAAGATACCACTACACCTCCTAGTTTTGCTCCACATTGTGACACTGCGCTACTCACACAGTATAAGATACCACTACTCATCCTAGTGTTGCTCCACACTGTGACTCTGCCCTACTCACACTGTATAAATTACCACTACACTTCCCATTGTTGCTCCAAATTGTGACACTGCGCTACTCACACTGTATAAATTACCATTACACTTCATAGTGCTGCTCCACATTGTGACACTGTAATACTCACACTGTATAAGATACCAGTACACTTCCTATTGTTTCTCCACATTGTGACTCTGCACTACTCACGCTGTATAAGATACAACTACACTTCCTAGTGTTGCTCCACATTGTGACACTGCGCTACTCACACAGTATAAGATACCACTAAACTACCTAGTGTTGCTCCATCTGTGACTCTGCCCTACTCACACTGTATTAATTACCACTACACTTCCCAGTGTTGCTCCAAATTGTGACACTGCACTACTCACACTAAATAAGATACCACTACACTACCTTGTGTTTCTCCACATTGTGCAACTGCACTACTCACGTTGTACAAGATACCACAATACTTCCTAGTGTTGCCCCACATTGTGACACTGCCCTACTCACTCTGTATAAGATACCGTGACACTTCTTAATGTTGCTCCACCTGGTGACACTGCACTACTCACACTGTATAAGATACCACTACACCTCCTACTGTTGCTCCACATTGTGACACTGCGCTAATCACACAGTATAAGATACCACTACACATCCTAGTGTTGCTCCACACTGTGACTCTGCCCTACTCACACTGTAAAAATTACCACTACACTTCCTAGTGTTGCTCCAAATTGTGACACTGCACTACTCACACTGTATATGAAAACACTACACTTCCTAGTGTTGCTCCACATTATGGCTCTGCACTACTCACACTGTATAAGATAGCACTACACTTCCTAGTGTTCCTCCACACCGTGACACTACTCACACTGTATAAGATACCATTATACTTCCTAGTGTTGCTCCACATTTGACACCGCACTACTCACACTGTATAAGATACCACTACACTTCCTAATGTTGCTACCTATAGTGACACTGCGATACTCACACTGTATAAGTAACCACTACACTTCCAAGTGTTGCTCCACACTGTGACACTGCCCTACTCACAACGTATAAGATAACACTACACTTCCTAGTGTTGCTCCAAATTTTGACACTGCACTACTCACCCTGTATAAGATACCACTACACTTCCTAATGTTGCTACATATAGTGACACTGCGCTACTCACACTGTATAAGATACCACTACACATCCTAGTGTTGCTCCACACTGTGACACTGCCCTACTCTCACTGTATAAGATACCACTACACATCCTAGGGTTGCTCCACATTGTGACACTGTACTACTCACACTGTATAAGATAATACTACACTTCCTAGTGTTGCTTCACATTGTGACACTGCACTCTTCACACTGTATAAAATAACACTACACTTCCTAGTGTTGTTCCATATAGTGACACTGTACTACTCACACTGTATAAAATACAACTACACTTCCTAGTGTTGCTCCAAATTGTGACACTGCACTACTCACCCTGTATAAGATACCACTACACTTCCTAATGTTGCTACATATAGTGACACTGCGCTACTCACACTGTATAAGATACCACTACACATCCTAGTGTTGCTCCACACTGTGACACTGCCCTACTCACACTGAATAAGATACCACTACACATCCTAGGGTTGCTCCACATTATGACACGGCACTACTCACACTGTATAAGATACCACTACACTTCCTAGTGTTGCTCCACATTGTGACACTGTACTACTCACACTGTATAAGATACCACTACACTTCCTAGTGTTCCTCCACACTGTGACACTACTCACATTGTATAAGATACCATTACACTTCCAAGTGTTGCTCCATATTTTGACACCACACTACTCACACTGTATAAGATACCACTACACTTCCTAATGTTGCTACCTATAGGGACAATGCGCTACTCACACTGTAAAATATACCACTACACTTCCAAGTTTTGCTCCACTCTGTGACACTGCCCTACTCACAACGTATAAGACAACACTACACTTCCTAATGTTGCTCCAAATTGTGACACTGCACTACTCACACTGTATAAGATACCACTACACATCCTAACGTTGCGACATATAGTGACACTGCGCTACTCACACTGTATAAGATACCAATACACTTCCTAGTGTTGTTCCACACTGTGACACTGCCCTACTCACACTGTATAAGATACCACTACACATCCTAGGGTTGCTCCACATTGTGACACTGTACTACTCACACTGTATAAGATAACACTACACTTCCTAGTGTTGCTTCACATTGTGACAATGCACTCTTCACACTGTATAGGATAACACTACACTTCCTAGTGTTGCTCCACATTGTGACACTGTACTACTCACACTGTATAAGATACAACTACACTTCCTAGCGTTGCTCCATATTGTGACACTGTACTACTCACACTGTATAAGATAACATTACACTTCCTAGTGTTGCTTCACATTGTGACACTGCACTACTCAGACTGTATAAGATACCACTACACTTCCTAGTGTTGCTCCACACTGTGACACTGCCCCACTCACACTGTATAGGATACCACAACACTTCCTAGGGTTGCACCACATTGTGATACTGTACCACTCACACTGTATAAGATACCACTACACCTCCTAGTCTTGCTCACACTTTATAAGATACCACTACTCTTCCTAATGTTGCTTCACATTGTGACAGTGTACTAGCCACATTGTTTAAGATACAATTTCACATTCTAGTGATGCTCCAAATTGTGACACTGTAATACTCACACTGTATAAGATACCAGTACACTTCCTATTGTTTCTCCACATTGTGACGCTGCACTACTCACGCTGTATAAGATACCACTACACTTCCTAGTGTTGCTCCACATTGTGACACTGCGCTACTCACACAGTATAAGATACCACTAAACTACCTAGTGTTGCTCCACACTGTGACTCTGCCCTACTCACACTGCGAAAATTACCACTACACCTCCTAGTTTTGCTCCACATTGTGACTCAGCACCACTCACACTGTAAGGATACCACTAAACTACCTAGTGTTTCTCCACATTGTGCAACTGCACTACTCCGTTGTATAAATACCACTACACTTCCTAGTGTTGCTCCACATTGTGACTCTGCACTACACACACAGTATAAGATAACACTACACTTCCTAGTGTTGCCCCACATTGTGACACTGCGCTACTCACCCTGTATAAATTACCATTACACTTCCTAACGTTGCTCCACATTGTGACACTGTAATACTCACACTGTATAAGATAGCAGTAGACTTCCTAGTTTTTCTCCACATTGTGACACTGCCCTACTCACACTTTATATGATACCACTACACATCCTAGTGTTGCTCCACATTGTGACATCGCCCAACTCACACTGTATATGATAACTCTACACATCCTAGTGTTGCTCCACATTATGGCTCTGCACTACTCACACTGTATAAGATAGCACTACACTTCCTAATGTTCCTCCACACTGTGACACTACTCACACTGTACAAGATACCATTACACTTCCAAGTGTTGCTCCACATTGTGACACCACTACTACTCACACTGTATAAGATACCACTACACTTCCTAATGTTGCTACCTAAAGTGACAATGCGCTACTCACACTGTATAAGATACCACTACACTTCCAAGTTTTGCTCCACACTGTGACACTGCCCTACTCACAACGTATAAGATAACACTACACTTCCTAATGTTGCTCCAAATTGTGACACTGCACTACTCACACTGTATAAGATACCACTACACATCCTAGGGTTGCTCCACATTGTGACACTGTACTACTCACACTGTATAAGATAACACTACACTTCCTAGTGTTGCTTCACATTGTGACACTGCACTACTCAGACTGTATAAGATACCACTACACTTCCTAGTGTTGCTCCACACTGTGACACTGCCCCACTCACGCTGTATAGGATACCACAACACTTCCTAGGGTTGCACCACATTGTGACACTGTACCACTCACACTGTATAAGATACCACTACACTTCCAAGTTTTGCTCCACACTGTGACACTGCCCTACTCACAACGTATAAGATAACACTAATCCACCTAATGGTGCTTCACATTGTGACACAGTACTACTCACACTGTTTAAGATACAATTTCACATTCTAGTGTTGCTCCAAATTGTGACACTGCACTACTCACAATGTATAAGACACCACTACACTTCCTGGTGTTGCTTCACATTGTGACACGGCACTACTCACACTGTATAAGATAACACTACACCTCCTAGTGTTGGTCCACATAATGACACTGCACTACTCACACTGTATAAGATAACACTACATTTCCTAGTGTTGCTCCACATTGTGACACTGCACTACTCACGTTGTATAAGATACCATTAAACTTCCTATTGTTGCTCAACACTGTGACACTGCCCTACTCACAATGTATAAGATACCAATAAACTTCCTAGGGTTGCTCCACATTGTGACACTGTACTACTCACACTGTATAAGATAACACTACACTTCCTAGTGTTGCTTCACATTGTGACACTGCACTGCTCACACTGTATAGGATACCACTATACTTCCTAGTGTTGCTCCACATTGTGACACTGTACTACTCACACTGTATAAGATACAACTACACTTCCTAGCGTTGCTCCACATTGTGACACTGTACTACTCACACTGTATAAGATAACACAACACTTCCTAGTGTTGCTTCGCATTGTGACACTGCACTACTCACACTGTATAAGATACCACTACACTTCCTAGTGTTGCTCCACATTGTGACACTGCACTACACACACTGTATAAGATAACACTACACTTCATAGTGTTGCTCCACATTGTGACACTGCGCTACTCACACTGTACAAATTACCATTACACTTCCTAGTGCTGCTCCACATTGTGACACTGTAATACTCACACTATATATGATACCAGTAAACTTCCTATTGTTTATCCACATTGTGACACTGCACTACTCACGCTGTATAAGATACCACTACAATTCCTATTGTTGCTCCGCATTGTGACACTGCGCTACTCACACTGTATAAGATAACACTACACTACCTAGTGTTTCTCCACATTGTGCAACTGCACTACTCACGTTGTATACGATACCACTACACTTCCTAGTGTTGCTCCACATTGTGACTCTGCACTACACACACTGTATAAGATAACACTACACTTCCTAGTGTTGCACCACATTGTGACACTGCGCTACTCAACCTGTATAAATTACCATTACACTTCCTAACGTTGCTCCACATTGTGACACTGTAATACTCACACTGTATAAGATAGCAGTACACTTCCTAGTGTTTCTCCACATTGTGACACTGCCCTACTCACACTTTATATGATACCACTACACATCTTAGTGTTGCTCCACATTGTGACATCGCCCAACTCACACTGTATATGATAACTCTACACATCCTAGTGTTGCTCCACATTATGGCTCTGCACTACTCACACTGTATAAGATAGCACTACACTTCCTAGTGTTCCTCCACACTGTGACACTACTCACATTGTATAAGATACCATTACACTTCCAAGTGTTGCTCCACATTGTGACACCACACTACTCACACTGTATAAGATACCACTACACTTCCTAATGTTGCTACCTATAGGGACAATGCGCTACTCACACTGTAAAATATACCACTACACTTCCAAGTTTTGCTCCACACTGTGACACTGCCCTACTTACAACGTATAAGACAACACTACACTTCCTAATGTTGCTCCAAATTGTGACACTGCACTACTCACACTGTATAAGATACCACTACACATCTTAACGTTGCGACATATAGTGACACTGCTCTACTCACACTGTATAAGATACCACTACACTTCCTAGTGTTGTTCCACACTGTGACACTGCCCTACTCACACTGTATAAGATACCACTACACATCCTAGGGTTGCTCCACATTGTGACACTGTACTACTCACACTGTATAAGATAACACTACACTTCCTAGTGTTGCTTCACATTGTGACAATGCACTCTTCACACTGTATAGGATAACACTACACTTCCTAGTGTTGCTCCACATTGTGACACTGTACTACTCACACTGTAAAAGATACAACTACACTTCCTAGCGTTGCTCCATATTGTGACACTGTACTACTCACACTGTATAAGATAACATTACACTTCCTATTGTTGCTTCACATTGTGACACTGCACTACTCAGACTGTATAAGATACCACTACACTTCCTAGTGTTGCTCCACACTGTGACACTGCCCCACTCACACTGTATAGGATACCACAACACTTCCTAGGGTTGCACCACACTGTGATACTGTACCACTCACACTGTATAAGATACCACTACACCTCCTAGTCTTGCTCACACTTTATAAGATACCACTACTCTTCCTAATGTTGCTTCACATTGTGACACAGTACTAGCCACACTGTTTAAGATACAATTTCACATTCTAGTGTTGCTCCAAATTGTGACACTGCACTACTAACAATGTATAAGACACCACTACACTTCCTAGTGTTGCTTCACATTGTGACACGGCACTACTCACACTGTATAAGATACCACTACACCTCCTAGTGTTGCTCCACATAATGGCACTGCACTAATCACACTGTATAAGATACCACTACACTTCCTAGTGTTGCTCCACATTGTGACACTGTAATACTCACACTGTATAAGATACCAGTACACTTCCCATTGTTGCTCCAAATTGTGACACTGCGCTACTCACACTGTATAAATTACCATTACACTTCCTAGTGCTGCTCCACATTGTGACACTGTAATACTCACTCTGTATAAGATACCAGTACACTTCCTATTGTTTCTCCACATTGTGACGCTGCACTACTCACGCTGTATAAGATACCACTACACTTCCTAGTGTTGCTCCACATTGTGACACTGCGCTACTCACACAGTATAAGATACCACTAAACTACCTAGTGTTGCTACCTATAGTGACACTGCGCTACTCACACTGTATAAGTAACCACTACACTTCCAAGTGTTGCTCCACACTGTGACACTGCGCTAATCACACAGTATAAGATACCACTACTCGTCCTAGTGTTGCTCCACACTGTGACTCTGCCCTACTCACACTGTAAAAATACCACTACACTTCCTAGTGTTGCTCCAAATTGTGACACTGTACTACTCACACTGTATATGAAAACACTACACTTCCTAGTGTTGCTCCACATTATGGCTCTGCACTACTCAC
This sequence comes from Meconema thalassinum, assembly GCA_946902985.2. NCBI lineage: Eukaryota > Metazoa > Arthropoda > Insecta > Orthoptera > Tettigoniidae > Meconema > Meconema thalassinum. The sequence continues at coordinate 639,423,658 of OX336389.2, forward strand.
ACTGTATAAGATAGCACTACACTTCCTAGTGTTCCTCCACACCGTGACACTACTCACACTGTATAAGATATCATTACACTTCCTAGTGTTGCTCCACATTGTGACACCGCACTACTCACACTGTATAAGATACCACTACACTTCCTAATGTTGCTACCTATAGTGACACTGCGCTACTCACACTGTATAAGTAACCACTACACTTCCAAGTGTTGCTCCACACTGTGACACTGCCCTACTCACAACGTATAAGATAACACTACACTTCCTAGTGTTGCTCCAAATTTTGACACTGCACTACTCACCCTGTATAAGATACCACTACACTTCCTAATGTTGCTACATATAGTGACACTGCGCTACTCACACTGTATAAGATACCACTACACATCCTAGTGTTGCTCCACACTGTGACACTGCCCTACTCACACTGTATAAAATACCACTACACATCCTAGGGTTGCTCCACATTGTGACACTGTACTACTCACACTGTATAAGATAATACTACACTTCCTAGTGTTGCTTCACATTGTGACACTGCACCCTTCACACTGTATAAAATAACACTACACTTCCTAGTGTTGTTCCATATAGTGACACTGTACTACTCACACTGTATAAGATACAACTACACTTCCTAGTGTTGCTCCAAATTGTGACACTGCACTACTCACCCTGTATAAGATACCACTACACTTCCTAATGTTGCTACATATAGTGACACTGCGCTACTCACACTGTATAAGATACCACTACACATCCTAGTGTTGCTCCACACTGTGACACTGCCCTACTCACACTGAATAAGATACCACTAGACATCCAAGGGTTGCTCCACATTATGACCTTGCACTACGCACACTGTATAAGATACCACTACACTTCCTAGTGTTGCTCCACATTGTGACACTGCACTATTCACACTGTATAAGATAACATCATACTTCCTACTGTTGCTCCACATGGTGACACTGCACTACTCACACTGTATAAGATACCACTACACCTCCTAGTGTTGCTCCACTTTGTGACACTGCGCTACTCACACTGTATAAGATATCACTACACATCCTAGTGTTGCTCCACACTGTGACTCTGCCCTACTTACACTGTATAAATTATCACTACACTTCCTAGTGTTGCTCCACATTGTGACACTGCACTTCCCACACTGTATAAGATACCACAACACTTCCTAGTGTTGCTCCACATTGTGACACTGCGCACCTCACAATGTATAAATCACCAATACACTTCCCAATGTTGCTCAGCATTGTGACAATGTCATACACACAATGTATAAGATACCAGTACACTTCCTATTGTTTCTTCACATTGAGACACTGCACTACTCACACTGTATAAGATAACACTACACTTCCTATTGTTGCTCCACAATGTGACACTGCACAACTCACACTGTATAAGATACCACTACACTTCATAGTGTTGCTCCACATTGTGGCACTGTTCTACTCACACTGTATCAGATAACACTACACTTCCTAGTGTTGCTCCACAATGTGACACTGCACTACTCACATTGTATAAGATACCATTAAACTTCCTATTGTTGCTCCACACAGTGACACTGCCCTACTCACAATGTATAAGCTACCAATAAACTTCATAGTGTTGCTCCACATTGTGACACTGTTCTACTCACACTGTATAAGATAACACTACACTTCCTAGTGCTGCTCCACATTGTGACACTGCATTACTCACAATGTATAAGACACCACAACACTTCCCAGTGTTGCTTCACATTGTGACACTGTACTACTCTCACTGTATAAGATACCACTACACTTCCTAGGGTTGCACCACATTGTGACACTGTACTACTCACACTGTATAAGATACCACTACACCTCCTAGTCTTCCTCACACTTTATAAGATACCACTACTCTTCCAAATGTTGCGTCACATTGTGACAAAGTACTACGCACACTGTTTAAGATACATTTTCACTTTCTAGTGTTGCTCCAAATTGTGACACTGCACTACTCACAATGTATAAGACACCGCTACACTTCCTAGTGTTGCTTCACATTCTGACACGGCATTACTCACACTGTATAAGATACCACTACACCTCCAAGTGTTGCTCCACATTATGACACTGCACTACTCACACTGTATAAGATACCACTACACTTCCTAGTGTTGTTCCACATTGTGACACTGCACTACTCACACTGTATAAGTTAACATTACACTTCCTAGTGTTGCTCCACACTGTGACACTGCCCTACTCACAATGTATAAGATAACAATAAACTTCCTAGGGTTGCTCCACATTGTGACACTGTACTACTCACACTGTATAAGATAACACTACACTTCCTAGTGTTGCTCCACATTGTGACACTGCACTACTCACATTGTATAAGATACCATTAAACTTCCTATTGTTGCTCCACACTGTGACACTCCCCTACTCACAATGTATAAGATACCAATAAACTTCCTAGGGTTAATCCACATTGTCACACTGCACTACTCAGACTATATAAGATACCAATACACTTCCTAGTGTTGCTCCACACTGTGACACTGCCCTACTCACACTGTATAGGATACCACTACACTTCCTAGGGTTGCACCACATTGTGACACTGTACTACGCACACTGTATAAGATACCACTATACTTCCTAGTTTGCTCACACTTTATAAGATACCACTACTCTTCCTAATGTTGCTCCACATTGTGACACTGTACTTCTCACACTGTTTAAGATAAAATTTCACTTTCTAGTGTTGCTCCACATTGTGATACTGCACTACTCACAATGTATAAGACACCACTACACTTCCTAGTGTTGCTTGACATTGTGACACTGCACTACTCACACTGTATAAGATACCACTACACTTCCTAGTGTTGCTCCACATTGTGACACTGCACTATTCACACTGTATAAGATAACATCATACTTACTAGTGTTGCTCCACATGGTGACACTGCACTACTCACACTGTATAAGATACCACTACACCTCATAATGTTGCTCCACTTTGTGACACTGCGCTACTCACACTGTATAAGATACCACTACACATCCTAGTGTTGCTCCACACTGTGACTCTGCCCTACTCACACTGTATAAATTATCACTTCACTTCCTAGTGTTGCTCCACATTGTGACACTGCACTTCTCACACTGTATAAGATACCACAACACTTCCTAGTGTTGCTCCACATTGTGACACTGGGCTACTCACAATGTATTAGATAACAATACACTTCCTAGTGTTGCTCAAGATTGTGACACTGCGTTACTCACAATGTATAAATTAACATTATACTTCCTAGTGTTGCTCCACAATGTGACACTGTAATACTCACACTGTATAAGATACCACTACACTTCCTAGTGTTGCTCCACGTTGTCACACTGCACTACTCACACTGTATAAGATACCACTACACTTCATAGTGTTGCTCCACATTGTGATACTGTTCTACTCACACTGTATAAGATAACACTACACTTCCTAGTGTTGCTCCACATTCTGACACTGCACTACTCACATTGTATAAGATACCATTAAACTTCCTAGTGTTGCTCAACACTGTGACACTGCCCTACTCACAATGTATAAGATACCAACAAACTTCCTAGGGTTGCTCCACATTGTGGCACTGTACTACTCACACAGTATAAGATACCACTACACTTCCTAGTGTTGCTCCACATTGTGACACTGCACTACTCACTCTGTATAAGATACCACTACACTTCCTAGTGTTGCTCCAAACTGTGACTCTGCCCTACTCACACTGTATAAATTATCACTACACTTCCTAGTGTTGCTCTACATTGTACACTTGACTACTCACACTGTATAAGATACCACTACACTTCCTAGTGTTGCTCCACATTGTGACACTGCACTACTCACACTGTATAAGATACCACTACACTTCCTAGTGTTGCTCCTCATTGTGACACTGCCCATCTCACACTGTATAAGAGACCATTACACTTCCTAGTGTTGCTCCACATTGTGACACTGCGCACCTCACAATGTATAAATCACCAATACACTTCCCAGTGTTGCTCAGCATTGTGACAATGTAATACACACAATGTATAAGATACCAGTACACTTCCTATTGTTTCTTCACATTGTGACACTGCACTACCCACACTTTATAAGATAACACTACACTTCCTATTGTTGCTCCACATTGTGACACTGCACTACTCACACTGTATACGATACCACTACACTTCATAGTGTTGCTCCACATTGTGACACTGTTCTACTCACACAGTATAAGATAAGACTACACTTCCTAGTGTTGCTCCACATTGTGACACTGCACTACTCACATTGTATAAGATACCATTAAACTTCCTATTGTTGCTCCACACTGTGACACAGCCCTACTCACAATGTATAAGATACCAATAAACTTCCTAGGGTTGCTCCACATTGTGACACTGTACTACTCACACTGTATAAGATAACACTACACTTCCTAGTGTTGCTTCACATTGTGACACTGCACTACTCACACTGTATAGGATACCACTACACTTCCTAGTGTTGCTTCGCATTGTGACACTGCACTACTCACAATGTATAAGATACCACTACACTCCGAGTGTTGCTCCACATTGTGACAATGTTACTTCTCACACTATTTATGATACCAATACACTTTCTAGTGTTGCTCCAAATTGTGACACTGCATTACTCACAATGTATAAGACACCACAACCCTTCCCAGTGTTGCTTCACATTGTGACACTGCACTACTCTCACTGTATAAGATACCACTACACTTCCTAGTGTTGCTCCACATTGTGACACTGCACTACTCACACTCTATAAGATGCCATTACACTTCCTAGTGTTGCTCCACTTTGTGACTCGGTACTACTCACACTGTAGAAGATACCACTACACTTCCTAGTGTTGCTCCAAATTGTGACACTGCACTACTCACACTGTATATGGTAACACTAAACTTCCTAGTGTTGCTCCGCATTGTGACACTGCGCTACTCACACTGTATAAGACACCACAACACTTCCTAGTGTTGCTCCACATAGTGACACTGCGATAATCACACTGTATAAGATATCACTACACTTCCTAGTGTTCCTCCACATTGTGACACTGCACTACTCACACTGTATAAGATACAATTACACTTCTTAGTGTTGTTCCACATTGTGACACTGTAATACTCACACTGTATATGATACCAGTACACTTCCTATTGTTTATCCACATTGTGACACTGCACTACTCACGCTGTATAAGATACCACTACACTTCCTAGTGTTGCTCCACATTGTGACACTGCAATACTCACACTGTATAAGATAACACTACAATTCCTATTGTTGCTCCGCATTGTGACACTGCGCTACTCACACTGTATAAGATAACACAACACATCCTAGTGTTGCTCCACATTGTGACACTGTTCTACTCACACTGTGTTAGATAACACTACACTTCCTAGTGTTGCCCCTCATTGTGACACTGCCCTACTCACTCTGTATAGGATAACACTACACTTCTTAGTGTTGCTCCACATGGTGACACTGCACTACTCACACTGTATAAGATACCACTTCACTTCCTCGTGTTGCTCCACTTTTTGACTCGGTACTACTCACACTGTATAAGATACCACTACACTTCCTAGTGTTGCTCCTCATTGTGACACTGCCCATCTCACACCGTATAAATTACCATTACACTTCCTAGTGTTGATCCACATTGTGACACTGTAATACTCACACTGTATAAGATACCAGTACACTTCTTATTGTTTCTCCAAATTGTGACACTGCACTATTCACGCTGTATAAGATACCACTACACTTCCTAGTGTTGCTCCACATTGTGACACTGCACAAATCACACTGTATGAGATAACACTACACTTCCTATTGTTGCTCCGCATTGTGACACTGCGCTAGTCACACTGTATAAGATATCACCTAACTTCCTTGTGGTGCCCCACATTGTGACACTGCCCTACTCACTCTGTATAAGATACCATTACACTTCTTAGTGTTGCTCCACATGGTGACACTGCACTACTCACACTGTATAAGGTACCACTACACCTCCTAGTGTTGCTCCACATTGTGACACTGCGCTACTCACACAGTATAAGATAACACTACCCATCCTAGTGTTGCTCCACACTGTGACTCTGCCCTACTCACACTGTATAAATTACCACTACCCTTTCCAGTGTTGCTCCAAATTGTGACACTGCACTACTGACACTGCATAAGATACCACTACACTACCTAGTGTTTCTCCACATTGTGCAACTGCACTACTCACGTTGTATAAGATACCACAACACTTCCTAGTGTTGCTCCACATTGTGACACTGCACTACACACACTGTATAAGATAACACTACACTTCATAGTGTTGCTCCACATTGTGACACTGCGCTACTCACACTGTATAAATTACCATTAAACTTCCTAGTGCTGCTCCACATTGTGACACTGTATTACTCACAGTGTATAAGATACCAGTACACTTCCTATTGTTTATCCACATTGTGACGCTGCACTACTGACGCTGTATAAGATACCACTACACTTCCAAGTGTTGCTCCATATTGAGACACTGCGCTACTCACACTGTATAAGATACCACTACACCTCCTAGTGTTGCTCTACATTGTGACACTGCACTACTCAAACTGTATAAGATACCACTACACATCCTAGTGTTGTTCCACATTTTGAAACTGTACTACTCACATTTTATAAAATACCACTACACTTCCTAGTGTCGCTCCACATTGTGACACTGCACTACTCACACTGTATAAGATACCACTACACCTCCTAGTGTTGTTCCACTTTGTGACACTGCGCTACTCACACTGTATAAGATACCACTACACATCCTAGTGTTGCTCCACATTGTGACAATGCACTACTCACACTGTATAATATACCGCTACACTACCTAGTGTTTCTCCACATTGTGCAACTGCACTTCTCACGTTGTATAAGATACCACAACACTTCCTAGTGTTGCTCCACTTTGTGACACTGCATTCCCACACTGTATTAGATAACACTACACTTCCTAGTGTTGCTCCAGACTGTGACACTGCGTTATTCACACTGTACAAATTACCATTATACTTCCTAGTGTTGCTCCACATTGTGACACTGTAATACTCACACTTTATATTATACCAGTACACTTCCTATTGTTTCTCCGCATTGTGACGCTGCACTGCTCAAGCTGTATAAGATACCACTACACTTCCTAGTGTTGCTCCACATTGTGACACTGCACTACTCACACTGTATAAGATACCATTACACCTCCTAGTGTTGCTCTACATGGTGACACTGCACTACTCACACTGTATAAGATACCACTACACTTCCTAGTGTTGCTCCACATTGTGACTCGGTACTACTCACAATGTATAAGATACCACTACACTTCCTAGTGTTGCTCCTCATTGTGACACTGCCCATCTCACACCGTATAAGATAGGACTACACTTCTTAATGTTGCTCCACAATGTGACTCTGCACTACTCACACTGTATAAGATATCACTACACATCCTAGTGTTGCTCCACACTGTGACTCTGCCCTACTCACACTGTATAAATTACCACTATACTTCCTAGTGTTGCTCCACATTCTGACTCTGCACTACTCACACTGTATAAGATAAAACTACACAACCTAGTGTTTCTCCACATTGTTCAACTGCACTACTCACGTTGTATAAGATACAACTACACTTCCTAGTGTTGCTCCACATTGTGGCACTGCACTACTCACGATGTATGAGATAACACTACACTTCCTAGTGTTGCTCCACACTGTGACACTGTGCTACTCACACTGTATAAATTACCATTACACTTCCTAGTGTTGCTCCACATTGTGACACTGTAATACTCACACTGTATAAGATACCAGTACACTTCCTAGTGTTTCTCCATGTTGTGACACTGCCCTACTCACACTGTATAGGATAACACTACACATCCTGGGGTTGCTCCACATTGTGACACTGTACTACTCACATTGTATAAGATACCACTACATTTCCTAGTCTTGCTCACACTGTATAAGATAACACTACAGTTCCTAGTGTTGCTCCACATTGTTACTCTGCCTTACTCACACTGTATAAATTACCATTACACTTCCAAGTGTTGCTCCACATTGGACACTGTAATACTCACACTTTATAAGATACCAGTACACTTCCTAGTATTTCTCCACATTGTGACACTGACCTACTCACACTGTATAAGATACCACTACACATCCTAGTGTTGCTCCTCATTGTGACACCGCACAACTCACACTGTATATGATAACACTACTCTTCCTAGCGTTGCTCCACATTGTGACACTGTATTACTCACAATGTATAAGATAACACAACACTTCCTAGTGTTGCTTCACATTGTGACACTGCACTACTCACACTGTATAAGATACCAGTACACTTCTTAGTGTTGCTCCACACTGTGACACTGCCCTACTCACACTGTATAGGATACCACTACACTTCCTAGGGTTGCTCCACATTGTGACACTGTACTACTCACACTGTATAAGATACCACTACACTTCCTAGTCTTGCTCACCCTGTATAAGATACCACTACTCTTCCTAGTGTTGCTCCACATTGTGACACTGTACCACTCACACTCAATAAGATTCCATTACACTTCCTAGTGTTGCTCCACATTCTGACACTGCGCACCTCACAATGTATAAATTACCATTACACTTCCTAGTGTTGCTCCACATTGTGACACTGTATACTCACACTGTATAAGGCACCAGTACACTTCCTATTGTTTCTCCACATTGTGACACAGCACTACTCACGCTGTATAAGATATCACTACACTTTCTAGTGTTGCTCCACATTGTGACACTGCACTTCTCACACTGAATAAGATAACTCTACACTTCATATTGTTGCTCCACATTGTGACACTGCACTACTCACACTGTATAAGATAAGACTACACCTCCTAGAGTTGCTCCACTTTTTGACACTGCCCTACTCACAACGTTCAAGATAACACTACACTTCCTAGTGTTGCTCCACATTGTGATACAGCACTACTCACACTGTATTAGATACCACTACTCTTCCAAGTGTTGCTACACATAGTGAGACTGCGCTACTCACACTGTATAAAATACCACTACACTTCCTAGTGTTGCTCCACACTGTGACACTGCCCTACTCACACTGTATAAGATACCACTACACTTTATAGGGTAGCTCCACATTTTGACACTGTACTTCTCACTCTGTATATATTACACTACACTTCCTAGTGTTGCTTCACACTGTGACTCTGCGCTACTCACACTGTATAAGATAACACTGCACTTCCTAGTGTTGCTCCACCTTGTGACACTGTACTACCCACAAAGTATAAGGTACAACTACACTTCCTAGCGTTGCTCGACATTGTGACACGGTACTACTCACACTGTATAAGATAACCCTTCACTTCCAATGTTGTTCCACATTGTGACACTGTGCTACTCACACTGTATAAATTACCACTACACTTCCTGGTGTTGCTCCAGACTGTGACACTGCCCTACTCACACTGTATAAGATACCACTACACTTCCTAGGGTTGCTCCACATTGTGACACTGTACTACTCACACCGTATAAGATATCAATACACTTCCTAGTCTTGCTCACACTGCATAAGATAACACTACACTTAATAGTGTTGCTCCATATTGTGACACTGTATTACTCACACTGTTTAAGATAACATTGCATTTTCTAGTGTTGCTCCACATTGTAACACTGCACTACTCACAATGTATAAGTCACCACTACACTTCCTAGTGTTGCTACACATTGTGACACTGCATTACTCACACTGTATAAGAAACCACTACTCTACATAATGTTGCTCCACATTGTGACACTGTACTACTCACACTCTATAAGATACCGCTACACTTCCTAGTGTTGCTACACATAGTGACACTGCGCTACTCACATTGTATAAGATACCACTACACTTCCAGTGTTGCTCCACATTGTGACACTGCACAACTCACACTGTATATGATAACACTGCACTTCCTAGTGTTGCTACACATAGTGACATTGCACTACTCATACTGTATAAGATACCACTACACTTAGTTATGTTGCTCCACACTGTGACACTGCCCTACTCACACTGTATAAGATACCACTACTCTTCCTAGGGTTGCCCCACATTGTTTCACTGTACTACTCACACTGTATAAGATAACACTACACATCCTGGTGTTACTTCACTTTGCGACACTGCACTACTCACACAGTATAGCATACCACTACACTTCCTAGTGTTGCTCCACATTGTGACACTCTACTACTCACACTGTATAAGATACAACTACACTTCCTAGCGTTGCTCCACATTGTGACACTGTACTACTCACACTGTATAAGATAACACTACAAATCCTAATGTTGCTTCACATTGTGACACTGCACTACTCACTCTGTATAAGATACCACTACACTTCCGAGTGTTGCTCCACACTGTGACCCTGCCCTACTCACACTGTATAAGATACCACTACACTTCCTAGGGTTGCTCCACATGGTGACACTGTACTACTCACAATGTATAAGATACCACTACACTTTCTATTCTCGCTCACATTGTATAAGATACCACTACACTTCCTACTGTTGCTCCACATTGTGGCACTGTACTAATCACACTGTTTAAGATACCATTACACTTTCTAGTGTTGCTCCACCTTGTGACACTGCACTACTCACAATGTATAAGACACCAATACACTTCCCATTGTTGCTTCACATTGTGACACTGCACTACTCACCTTGTATAAGATACCACTACACTTCCAAGTGTTGCTCCACATTGTGACACTGCACTACTCACAATCTATAAGATACCATTACACATCCTTGTGTTGCTCCACATTGTGACACGGTACTAATCACACTGTATAAGATACCACTATACTTCCTAGTGTTGCTCCATATTGTGACACTGCACTACTCACAATGTATAAGATACCACTACACTTCCTAGTGTTGCTCAACATTGTGACACCGCAGTACTCGCAATGTATATGATAACACTACACTTCCTAGTGTTGCTCCTCATTGTGACTCTGCACTACTCACACTGTATGAGATACCACTACACTACCTAGAGTTCCTCCACACTGTGACACTATTTTCAATGTTTAAGATACCATTACACTTGCTAGTGTTGCTCCACATTGTGACACCGCACTACTCACACTGTATATGATAACAATACACTTCCTTGTGTTGCTCCACATTTTGACTCTGCGCTACTCACACTGTATAAGATAGCACTACTCTTCCTAGTGTTGCTCCACACTGTGACACTGCCCTACTCACAACGTATAAGATAATACTACACTTCCTAATGATGCTCCACATTGTGACACTGTACTACTCACACTGTATAAGATACCACTACACTTCCTAGTGTTGCTCCACATTTTGACACAGTACTATTCACACTGTTTAAGATAACATTACACTTTCTAGTGTTGCACCACATTGTGACACTGCACTACTCACAATGTATAAGACACCACTACACGTCCTAGTGTTGCTTCACATTGTGACACTGCACTACTCACACTGTATAAGATACCACTACACTTCCTAGGGTTGTTCCACATTGTGACACTGTACTACTCACACTGTATAAGATACCACTACACTTCCCAGTCTTGCCCACACTGTATAAGATACCACTACACATCCTAACGTTGCGACATATAGTGACACTGCGCTACTCACACTGTATAAGATACCACTACACTTCCTAGTGTTGCTGCACATTGTGACACTGTAATACTCACACTGTGTAAGATAACACAACACTTCCTAGTATTACCTCACATTGTGACACTGCACTACTCACACTGCATAAGATTCCACTACACTTCCGAGTGTTGCTCCACATTGTGACACTGCCCTACTCCTACTGCATAAGATACCACTACACTTCCTAGTCTTGCTCACACTGTATAAGACACCACTACACTTACTATTGTTGCTCCACATTGTGACACTGTACTTCTCACAGTGTTTAAGATACCAATACACTTTCTAGTGTTGCTCCACATTGTGACAATGCATTACTCACAATGTATAAGACACCACTACACTTCCTAGTGTTGCTCCACATTGTGACACTGCACTACTCACACTGTATAAGATAACACTACACTTCCTAGTTTTGCTTCACATTGTGACACTGCACTACTCACACTGTATAAGATACCACTACACCTCCTAGTCTTGCTCACACTGTATAAGATACCACTACACTTCCTAGTGTTGCTCCACATTGTGACACTGCACTACTCACACTCTATAAGATACCATTACACTTCCTAATGTTGCTTCACATTGTGACCCGGTACTACTCACACTGTTTAAGATACCACTACACTTCCTAGTGTTGCTCCACATTGTGACACTGCACTACTCACACTGTATAAGTTTACATTTCACTTCCTAGTGTTGCTCCTCATTGTGACACTGCCCATCTCACACTGTATAAGATAACATTACACATCATAGTGTTGCTCCACATTGTGACACTGTGAACCACACAATGTATCAATTACCATTACACTTCCTAGTGTTGCTGCACATTGTGACACTGTAATACTCACACTGTATAAGATACCAGTACACTTGCTATTGTTTCTCCACATTGTGACATTGGACTACTCACGCTGAATAAGATACCACAACATTTCCTAGTGTTGCTCCACATTTTGACACTGCACTACTCACTCTGTATAAGATACCACTACACTTCCTAGTCTTGCTCACACTGTATAAGATACCACTACACTTCCTAGTGTTGCTCCACATTGTGACACTGCACTACTCACACTCTATAAGATACCATTACACTTCCTAATGTTGCTCCACATTGTGACTCGGTACTACTCACACTGTATAAGATACCACTACACTTCCTAGTGTTGCTCCACATTGTGACACTGCACTACTCACACTGTATATGATTACACTTCACTTCCTAATGCTGCTCCTCATTGTGACACTGCCCATCTCACACTGTATAAGATAACATTACACATCATAGTGTTGCTCCACATTGTGACACTGTGAACCACACAATGTATAAATTACCATTACACTTTCTAGTGTTGCTCCACATTGTGACACTGTAATACTCACACTGTATAAGATACCAGTTCACTTGCTATTGTTTCTCCACATTGTGACACTGCACTACTCATGCTGAATAAGATACCACAACATTTCCTAGTGTTGCTCCACATTTTGACACTGCACTACTCACACTGTATAAGATAACACTACACTTCCTATTGTTGCTCCGCATTGTGACACTGCGCTACTCACCCTGTATAAGATCACACTACACTTCCTAGTGTTGCCCCTCATTGTGACACTGTTCTACTCACACTGTATAAGATACCACTACACTTCCTAGTGTTGCTCCACATTGTGACACTGCACTACTCACTTTGTATAAGATACCACTACACTACCTAGTGTTGCTCCACACTGTGACACTGAACTACTCACACTGTATGAGATACCACTACACTTCTTAGCGTTGCTCCACATTGTGAATCTGCACTACTCACACTGTATAAGATACCACTACACATCCTAGTATTGCTCCAGACTGTGACTCTGCCCTACTCACACTGCATAAATTACCACTACACTTCCTACTGTTGCTCCACATTGTCACTCTGCACTACTCACACTGTATAAGATACCCCTACACTACCTAGTGTTTCTCCACATTGTGCAACTGCTCTACTCACGTTGTATAAGATACCACTACACTTCCTAGTGTTGCTCCACATTGTGATACTGCACTCCTCACACTGTATAAGATAACACTACACTTCCTAGTGTTGCACCACATTGTGATACTGCGCTACTCACCCTGTATAAATTACCATTACACTTCCTAGTGTTCCCCCACACTGTGACACTTCTCACACTGTATAAAATACCATTTCACTTCCTAGTGTTGCTCCACATTGTGACACCGAAATACTCACACTTTATAAGATACCACTACACTTCCAAATGTTGTTACATATAGTGACACTGCGCTACACACACTGTATAAGATACCACTACACTTCCTAGTGATGTTCCACACTGTGACACAGCCCTAATCACAACGTATAAGATAACACTACACTTCTTAGTGTTGCTCCACATTGTGACACTGTTCTACTCACACTGTATAAGATAACACTACACTTCCTAGTGTTGCTTCACATTGTGACACTGCACTCTTCACACTGTATAGGATAACACTACACTTCCTAGTGTTGCTCCACATTGTGACACTGTACTACTCACACTGTATAAGATACAACTACACTTCCTAGCGTTGCTCCATATTGGGACACTGTACTACTCACACTGTATAAGATAACACTACACTTCCTAGTGTTGCTACACATTGTGACACTGCCCTACTCAGACTGTATAAGATAACACTACACTTCTTGTGTTGCTCCTCACTGTGACACTGCCCTACTCACACTCTATAGGATACCACTACACTTCCTAGGTTTGCACCACATTGTGACACTGTACTACTCACACTGTATAAGTTACAACTACACTTCCTAGTCTTGCTCACACTTTATAAAATACCACTACTCTTCCTAATGTTGCTCCACATTTTGACACTGTACTACTCACACTGTTTAAGATACATTTTCACTCTCTAGTGTTGCTCCTCATTGTGACACTGCACTACTCACAATGTATAAGACACCACTACACTTCCTAGTGTTGCTTCACATTGTGACACTGCACTACTCACACTGTATAAGATACCACTACACTTCCTAGTGTTGCTCCACATTATGACACTGCACTACTCACACTGTATAAGATACCACTACACTTCCTAGTGTTGCTGCACATTGTGAGACTGCACTACTCACACTGTATAAGATACCACTACCCTTCCTAGTGTTGCTCCACATTGTGACACTGCGATACTCACACTGTATAAGATACCACTACACTTCCTAATGTTGCTTCACATTGTGACACTGTTCTACTCACACTGTATAAGATACCATTACACTTCCTAGTGTTGCTCCACATTGTGACACTGCACTACTCACACTGTATAAGAGAACATAACACTTCCTAGAGTTGCTCCACATGGTGACACTGCACTACTCACACTGTATAAGATACCACTACACCTCCCAGTGTTGCTCCACTTTGTGACAATGCACTACTCACACTGTATAAGATACCACTACACATCCTAGTGTTGCTCCATACTGTGACTCTGCCCTACTCACGCTGTATAAATTTCCACTACAGTTCCTAGTGTTGCTCCACATTGGAGACACTGCACTACTCACACTGTATAAGATACCACTACACTACCTAGTGTTTCTCCACATTGTGCAACTGCATTACTCACGTTGTATAAGATACCACAACACTTCCTAGTGTTGCTCCACATTGTGACACTGCACTACTCACACTGTATTAGATAACACTACACTTCCTAATATTGCTCCAGATTGTGACACTGCGTTACTGACACTGTATAAATTACCATTATACTTCCTAGTGTTGCTCCACATTGTGACACTGTAATACTCACACTGTATAAGATACCAGTACACTTCCTATTGTTTCTCAACATTGTGACGTTGCACTACTCACGCTGTATAAGATACCACTACACTTCCTATTGTTGCTCCACATTGTGACACAGCGCTACTCACACAGTATAAGATACCACTACACCTCCTAGTGTTGCTCCACATTGTGACACTGTTCTACTCACACTGTATAAGATAACACTACACTTCCTAGTGTTGCTTCACATTGTGACACTGCACTCTTCACACTGTTTAGGATAACACTACACTTCCTAGTGTTGCTCCACATTGTGACACTGTACTACTCACACTGTATAAGATACAACTACACTTCCTAGCGTTGCTCCATATTGTGACACTGTACTACTCACACTGTATAAGATAACACTACACTTCCTAGTGTTGCTCCACATCGTGACTCTGCACTACTCACACTGTATAAGATACCACTACACATCCTAGTGTTGCTCCACACTGTGACTCTGCCCTACTCTCACTGCATAAATTACCACTACTCTTCCTACTGTTGCTCCACATTGTGACTCTGCACTACTCACACTGTATAAGATACCACTGCACTACCTAGTGTTTCTCCACATTGTGCAACTGCACTACTCACGTTGTATAAGATACCACTACACTTCCTAGTGTTGCTCCACATTGTGATACTGACCTACTCACAATGTATAAGATAACACTACACTTCCTAGTGTTGCACCACATTGTGACACTGCGCTACTCACCCTGTATAAATTACCATTACACTTCCTAGTGTTCCTCCTCACTGTGAAACTACTCACACTGTATAATATACCATTACACTTCCTAGTGTTGCTCCACATTGTGACACCGAACTACTCACACCGTATAAGAGACCACTACACTTCCTAGTGTTGCTCCACACTGTGAAACTGCCCTACTCACAACGTATAAGGTAACACTACACTTCCTAGTGTTGCTCCACATTGTGACACTGCACAACTCACATTGTATGAGATACCACTACTCTTCCTAATGTTGCTACATATAGTGACACAGCGCTACTCACACTGTACAAGATTCCACTACACTTCCTAGTGTTGCTCCACACTGTGACACTGCCCTCCTCACACTGTATAAGGTACCACTACACATCCTATGGTTGCTCCACATTGTGACACTGTACTACTCACACTGTATAAGATAACACTAGACTTCCTAGTGTCGCTTCACATTGTGACACTGCACTACTCAGACATTATAAGATACCACTAGACTTCCTAGTGTTGCTCCACACTGTGACACTGCCCTACTCACACTGTATAGGATAACACTACACTTCCTAGGGTTGCAGCACATTGTGACACTGTACTACTCACACTGTATAAGATACCACTACACTTCCTAGTCTTGCTCACACTTTATAAGATACCTCTACTCTTCCTAATGTTGCTCCACATTGTGACACTGTTCCACTCACACTTTTTAAGATACAATTTCACTTTCTAGTGTTGCTCCACATTGTGACACTGCACTACTCACAATGTATAAGACAACACTACACTTCCTAGTGTTGCTTCACATTGTGACACTGCACTACTCACACTGTATAAGATACCACTACACTTCCTAGTGTTCCTCCACATTATGACACTGCACTACTCACACTGTATATGATACCACTACACCTCCTAGTGTTGCTCCACATTGTGACACTGTACTACTCACACTGTGTAAGATACCTCTACACTTCCTAGTGTTGCTCCACATTGTGACACTGCGATACTCACACTGTATAAGATACCACTACACTTCCTAATGTTGCTCCGCATTGTGACACTGTTCTACTCACACTGTAAAAGATACCACTACACCTCCTAGTGTTCTTCAACTTTGTGACACTGCGCTACTCACACTGTATAAGATACCACTACACATCCTAGTGTTGCTCCATACTGTGACTCTGCCCTACTCACAGTGCATAAATTACCACTAAACTTCCTAGTGTTGCTCCACATTGTGACAATGCACTACTCACACTGTATAATATACCGCTACACTACCTAGTGTTTCTTCACATTGTGCAACTGCACTACTCACGTTGTATAAGATACCACAACACTTCCTAGTGTTGCTCCACTTTGTGACACTGCACTCCCACACTGTATTAGATAACACTACACTTCCTAGTGTTGCTCCACACTGTGACACTGTGCTACTCACACTGTATAAATTACCATTACACTTCCTAGTGTTGCTCCACATTGTGACACTGTAATACTCACACTGTATAAGATACCAGTACACTTCCTAGTGTTTCTCCATGTTGTGACACTGCCCTACTCACACTGTATAAGATACCACTACACATCCTAGTGTTGCTCCACATTGTGACACTGCACTACTCACACTGTATTAGATGGCACTACACTTCCTAGTGTTCCTCCACACTGTGACACTGCCCTACTCACACTGTATAGGATAACACTACACATCCTGGGGTTGCTCCACATTGTGACACTGTACTACTCACACAGTATAAGATACCACTACATTTCCTAGTCTTGCTCACACTGTATAAGATAACACTACAGTTCCTAGTGTTGCTCCACATTGTTACTCTGCCTTACTCACACTGTATAAATTACCATTACACTTCCAAGTGTTGCTCCACATTGGACACTGTAATACTCACACTTTATAAGATACCAGTACACTTCCTAGTATTTCTCCACATTGTGACACTGCCCTACTCACACTGTATAAGATACCACTACACATCCTAGTGTTGCACCTCATTGTGACACCGCACAACTCACACTGTATATGATAACACTACACTTCCTAGCGTTGCTCCACATTGTGACACTGTACTACTCACAATGTATAAGATAACACAACACTTCCTAGTGTTGCTTCACATTGTGACACTGCACTACTCACACTGTATAAGATACCACTACACTTCTTAATGCTGCTCCACACTGTGACACTGCCCTACTCACACTGTATAGGATACCACTACACTTCCTATGGTTGCTCCACATTGTGACACTGTATACTCACACTGTATAAGATACCAGTACACTTCCTATTGTTTCTCCACATTGTGACACAGCACTACTCACGCTGTATAAGATATCACTACACTTTCTAGTGTTGCTCCACATTGTGACACTGCACTTCTCACACTGAATAAGATAACTCTACACTTCCTATTGTTGCTCCACATTGTGACACTGCACTACTCACACTGTATAAGATAACACTACACCTCCTAGTGTTGCTCCACTTTGTGACACTGCCCTACGCACAACGTTCAAGATAACACTACACTTCCTAGTGTTGCTCCACATTGTGATACAGCACTACTCACACTGTATTAGATACCTCTACTCTTCCAAGTGTTGCTACAAATAATGACACTGCGCTACTCACACTGTATAAAATACCACTACACTTCCTAGTGTTGCTCCACACTGTGACACTGCCCTACTCACACTGTATAAGATACCACTACACTTCATAGGGTAGCTCCACATTTTGACACTGTACTACTCACTCTGTATATATTACACTACACTTCCTAGTGATGCTTCACACTGTGACACTGCACTACTCACACTGTATAAGATAACACTGCACTTCCTAGTGTTGCTCCAATTTGTGACACTGTACTACTCACAATGTATAAGGTACAACTACACTTCCTAGCGTTGCTCGACATTGTGACACGGTACTACTCACACTGTGTAAGATAACACTGCACTTCCAATGTTGTTCCACATTGTGACACTGTGCTACTCACACTGTATAAATTACCACTATACTTCCTGGTGTTGCTCCAGACTGTGACACCGCCCTACTCACACTGTATAAGATACCACTACACTTCCTAGGGTTGCTCCAAATTGTGGCACTGTACTACTCACACTGTATAAGATATCAATACACTTCCTAGTCTTGCTCACACTGCATAAGATAACACTACACTTAATAGTGTTGCTCCATATTGTGACAATGTATTACTCACACTGTTTAAGATAACATTGCACTTTCTAGTGTTGCTCCACATTGTAACACTGCACTACTCACAATGTATAAGTCACCACTACACTTCCTAGTGATGCTACACATTGTGACACTGCATTACTCACACTGTATAAGAAACCACTACTCTACATAGTGTTGCTCCACATTGTGACACTGTACTACTCACACTCTATAAGATACCGCTACACTTCCTAGTGTTGCTACACATAGTGACACTGCGCTACTCACATTGTATAAGATACCACTACACTTCCAGTGTTGCACCACATTGTGACACTGCACTACTCACACTGTATATGATAACACTGCACTTCCTAGTGTTGCTACACATAGTGACATTGCACTACTCATACTGTATAAGATACCACTACACTTAGTAATGTTGCTCCACACTGTCACACTGCCCTACTCACACTGTATAAGATACCACTACTCTTCCTAGGATTGCCCCACATTGTTTCACTGTACTACTCACACTGTATAAGATAACACTACACATCCTGGTGTTACTTCACTTTGTGACACTGCACTACTCACACAGTATAGCATACCACTACACTTCCTAGTGTTGCTCCACATTGTGACACTCTACTACTCACACTGTATAAGATACAACTACACTTCCTAGCGTTGCTCCACATTGTGACACTGTACTACTCACACTGTATAAGATAACACAACAAATCCTAATGTTGCTTCACATTGTGACACTGCACTACTCACTCTGTATAAGATACCACTACACTTCCGAGTGTTGCTCCACACTGTGACCCTGCCCTACTCACACTGTATAAGATACCACCACACTTCCTAGGGTTGCTCCACATGGTGACACTGTACTACTCACAATGTATAAGATACCACTACACTTTCTATTCTTGTTCACACTGTATAAGATAAAACAACACTTCCTAGTGTTGCTCCACATTGTGGCACTGTACTAATCACACTGTTTAAGATACCATTACACTTTCTAGTGTTGCTCCAACTTGTGACACTGCACTACTCACAATGTATAAGACACCACTACACTTCCCATTGTTGCTTCACATTGTGACACTGCACTACTCACCTTGTATAAGATACCACTACACTTCCAAGTGTTGCTCCACATTGTGACACTGCTCTACTCACAATCTATAAGATACCATTACACATCCTTGTGTTGCTCCACATTGTGACAAGGTACTAATCACACTGTATAAGATACCACTATACTTCCTAGTGTTGCTCCATATTGTGACACTGCACTACTCACAATGTATAAGATACCACTACACTTCCTAGTGTTGCTCAACATTGTGACACCGCAGTACTCGCACTGTATATGATAACACTACACTTCCTAGTGTTGCTCCTCATTGTGACTCTGCACTACTCACACTGTATGAGATACCACTACACTACCTAGTGTTCCTCCACACTGTGACACTATTTTCAATGTTTAAGATACCATTACACTTCCTAGTGTTGCTCCACATTGTGACACCGCACTACTCACACTGTATATGATAGCAATACACTTCCTTGTGTTGCTCCACTTTTTGACTCGGCGCTACTCACACTGTATAAGATAGCACTACTCTTCCTAGTGTTGCTCCATACTGTGACACTGCCCTACTCACAACGTATAAGATAATACTACACTTCCTAATGATGCTCCACATTGTGACACTGTACTACTCACACTGTATAAGATACCACTACACTTCCTAGTGTTGCTCCACATTTTGACACTGTACTATTCACACTGTTTAAGATAACATTACACTTTCTAGTGTTGCACCACATTGTGACACTGCACTACTCACAATGTATAAGACACCACTACACGTCCTAGTGTTGCTTCACATTGTGACACTGCACTACTCACACTGTATAAGATACCATTACACTTCCTAGGGTTGTTCCACATTGTGACACTGTACTACTCACACTGTATAAGATACCACTACACATCCAAGTCTCGCCCACACTGTATAAGATACCACTACACTTCCTATTGTTGCTCCACATTGTGGCACTGTACTAATCACACTGTTTAAGATACCATTACACTTTCTAGTGTTGCTCCACATTGTGACACTGCACTACTCACACTGTATATGATACCACTACACTTCCTAGTGTTGCTCCACATTGTGACACTGCACTACTCACACTCTATAAGATACCATTACACATCCAATGTTGCTCCACATTGTGACTCGGTACTACTCACACTGTATAAGATACCACTATACTTCCTTGTGTTGCTCCACATTGTGACACTGCACTACTCACAATGTATCAGATACCACTACATTCCTACTGTTGCTCTACATTGTGACACTGCACTACTCACACTGTATAAGATACCACTACACTTCCTAGTGTTGCTCCACATTGTGATACTGCACTACTCACACTGTATAAGATAACACTACACTCCCCAGTGTTGCTCCACATTGTGACACCGCACTACTCACACTGTATATGATAACACTACAATTCCTTGTGTTGCTTCACATTTTGACTCTGCGCTACTCACACTGTATAAGATAGCACTACTCTACCTAGTGTTGCTCCACACTGTGACACTGCCCTACTCACAACGTATAAGATAACACTACACTTCCTAGTGATGTTCCACATTGTGACACTGTACTACTCACACTGTATAAGATACCTCTACACTTCCTAGTGTTGCTCCACATTTTGACACTGTACTATTCACACTGTTTAAAATACCATTACACTTTCTACTCTTGCTCCACATTGTGACACTGCACTACTCACAATGTATAAGACACCACTACACGTCCTAGTGTTGCTTCACATTATGACACAGCACTACTCACACTGTATAAGATACCACTAAACTTCCTAGTTTTGCTCCACATTTTGACACTGCACTACTCACACTGTATAAGATACCACTACACTTCCTAGTCTTGCCCACACTGTATAAGGTACCACTACACTTCCTAGTGTTTATCCACATTGTGACACTGCACTACTCACAATGAGTAAGACACCACTACAATTCCTAGTGCTGCTTCGAATTGTGACACTGCACTACTCACCCTGTACATGATACCACTACACTTCCTAGTGTGGCTCCAGACTGTGACACTGCCCTACTCACACTGTATAAGATACCACTACACTTCCTAGGGTTGCTCCAAATTGTGACACTGTACTACTCACACTGTATAAGATATCAATACACTTCCTAGTCTTGCTCACACTGCATAAGATAACACTACATTTAATAGTGTTGCTCCATATTGTGACACTGTATTACTCACACTGTTTAAGATAACATTGCACTTTCTAGTGTTGCACCACATTGTAACACTGCACTACTCACAATGTATAAGTCACCACTACACTTCCAAGTGTTGCTACACATTGTGACACTGCATTACTCACACTGTATAAGAAACCACTACTCTACATAGTGTTGCTCCACATTGTGACACTGTACTACTCACACTCTATAAGATACCGCTACACTTCCTAGTGTTGCTACACATAGTGACACTGCGCTACTCACATTGTATAAGATACCACTACACTTCCAGTGTTGCACCACATTGTGACACTGCACTACTCACACTGTATATGATAACACTGCACTTCCTAGTGTTGCTACACATAGTGACATTGCACTACTCATACTGTATAAGATACCACTACACTTAGTAATGTTGCTCCACACTGTCACACTGCCCTACTCACACTGTATAAGATACCACTACTCTTCCTAGGGTTGCCCCACATTGTTTCACTGTACTACTCACACTGTATAAGATAACACTACACATCCTGGTGTTACTTCACTTTGTGACACTGCACTACTCACACAGTATAGCATACCACTACACTTCCTAGTGTTGCTCCACATTGTGACACTCTACTACTCACACTGTATAAGATACAACTACACTTCCTAGCGTTGCTCCACATTGTGACACTGTACTACTCACACTGTATAAGATAACACAACAAATCCTAATGTTGCTTCACATTGTGACACTGCACTACTCACTCTGTATAAGATACCACTACACTTCCGAGTGTTGCTCCACACTGTGACCCTGCCCTACTCACACTGTATAAGATACCACTACACTTCCTAGGGTTGCTCCACATGGTGACACTGTACTACTCACAATGTATAAGATAACACTACACTTTCTATTCTTGTTCACACTGTATAAGATACCACTACACTTCCTAGTGTTGCTCCACATTGTGGCACTGTACTAATCACACTGTTTAAGATACCATTACACTTTCTAGTGTTGCTCCACCTTGTGACACTGCACTACTCACAATGTATAAGACACCACTACACTTCCCATTGTTGCTTCACATTGTGACACTGCACTACTCACCTTGTATAAGATACCACTACACTTCCAAGTGTTGCTCCACATTGTGACACTGCTCTACTCACAATCTATAAGATACCATTACACATCCTTGTGTTGCTCCACATTGTGACAAG
Organism: Meconema thalassinum; assembly: GCA_946902985.2. Classification (NCBI taxonomy): domain Eukaryota; kingdom Metazoa; phylum Arthropoda; class Insecta; order Orthoptera; family Tettigoniidae; genus Meconema; species Meconema thalassinum. The sequence continues at coordinate 639,447,906 of OX336389.2, forward strand.
GTACTAATCACACTGTATAAGATACCACTATACTTCCTAGTGTTGCTCCATATTGTGACACTGCACTACTCACAATGTATAAGATACCACTACACTTCGTAGTGTTGCTCAACATTGTGACACCGCAGTACTCGCACTGTATATGATAACACTACACTTCCTAGTGTTGCTCCTCATTGTGACACTGCACTACTCACACTGTATGAGATACCACTACACTACCTAGTGTTCCTCCACACTGTGACACTATTTTCAATGTTTAAGATACCATTACACTTCCTAGTGTTGCTCCACATTGTGACACCGCACTACTCACACTGTATATGATAACAATACACTTCCTTGTGTTGCTCCACATTTTGACTCGGCGCTACTCACACTGTATAAGATAGCACTACTCTTCCTAGTGTTGCTCCATACTGTGACACTGCCCTACTCACAACGTATAAGATAATACTACACTTCCTAATGATGCTCCACATTGTGACACTGTACTACTCACACTGTATAAGATACCACTACACTTCCTAGTGTTGCTCCACATATTGACACTGTACTATTCACACTGTTTAAGATAACATTACACTTTCTAGTGTTGCACCACATTGTGACACTGCACTACTCACAATGTATAAGACACCACTACACGTCCTAGTGTTGCTTCACATTGTGACACTGCACTACTCACACTGTATAAGATACCACTACACTACCTAGGGTTGTTCCACATTGTGACACTGTACTACTCACACTGTATAAGATACCACTACACTTCCAAGTCTCGCCCACACTGTATAAGATACCACTACACTTCCTATTGTTGCTCCACATTGTGGCACTGTACTAATCACACTGTTTAAGATACCATTACACTTTCTAGTGTTGCTCCACATTGTGACACTGCATTACTCACACTGTATATGATACCACTACACTTCCTAGTGTTGCTCCACATTGTGACACTGCACTACTCACAATCTATAAGATACCATTACACATCCAATGTTGCTCCACATTGTGACTCGGTACTACTCACACTGTATAAGATACCACTATACTTCCTTGTGTTGCTCCACATTGTGACACTGCACTACTCACATTGTATAAGATACCACTACATTCCTACTGTTGCTCTACATTGTGACACTGCACTACTCACACTGTATAAGATACCACTACACTTCCTAGTGTTGCTCCACATTGTGATACTGCACTACTCACACTGTATAAGATAACACTACACTCCCCAGTGTTGCTCCACATTGTGACACCGCACTACTCACACTGTATATGATAACACTACAATTCCTTGTGTTGCTTCACATTTTGACTCTGCGCTACTCACACTGTATAAGATAGCACTACTCTACCTAGTGTTGCTCCACACTGTGACACTGCCCTACTCACAACGTATAAGATAACACTACACTTCCTAGTGATGTTCCACATTGTGACACTGTACTACTCACACTGTATAAGATACCTCTACACTTCCTAGTGTTGCTCCACATTTTGACACTGTACTATTCACACTGTTTAAAATACCATTACACTTTCTACTGTTGCTCCACATTGTGACACTGCACTACTCACAATGTATAAGACACCACTACACGTCCTAGTGTTGCTTCACATTATGACACAGCACTACTCACACTGTATAAGATACCACTAAACTTCCTAGTTTTGCTCCACATTTTGACACTGCACTACTCACACTGTATAAGATACCACTACACTTCCTAGTCTTGCCCACACTGTATAAGGTACCACTACACTTCCTAGTGTTTATCCACATTGTTACACTGCACTACTCACAATGAGTAAGACACCACTACAATTCCTAGTGCTGCTTCGAATTGTGACACTGCACTACTCACCCTGTACATGATACCACTACACTTCCTAGTGTGGCTCCACACTGTGACACTGCCCTACTCACACTGTATAAGATACCATTACACATCCAATGTTGCTCCACATAGTGACTCTGCACTACTCACACTGTATAAGATAACACTACACTTCCTAGTGTTGCTCCACATTGTGACACTGCACTACTCACACTGTATAAGATACCACTACACTTCCTAGTGTTGCTCCACATTGTGACACTGCGATACTCACACTGTATAAGATACCACTACACTTCCTTATGTTGCTCCACATTGTGACACTGTTCTACTCACACTGTATAAGATACCACCACACCTCCTACTGTTGTTCCACTTTGTGACACTGCGCTACTCACACTGTATAAGATACCACTACACATCCTAGTGTTGCTCCACACTGTGACTCTGCCCTACTCACACTGTATAAATTACCTCTACACTTCCTAGTGTTGCTCCACATTGTGACACTGCACTACTCACACGGTATAATATACCACTACACTACCTAGTGTTTCTCCACACTGTGCAACTGCACTACCCACGTTGTATAAGATACCACAACACTTCCTAGTGTTGCTCCACATTGTGACACTGCACTTCTCACACTGTATTAGATAACACTACACTTCCTAGTGTTGCTCCAGATTGTGACACTGCGTTACTCACACTGGATAAATTACCATTATACTTCCTAGTGTTGCTCCACATTGTGACACTGTAATACTCACGCTGTATAAGATACCAGTACACTTCCTATTGATTCTCCACATTGGGACGCTGCACTACTCACGCTGTATAAGATATCACTACACTTCCTAGTGTTGCTCCTCATTGTGACACTGCGCTACTCACAATGTATAAGATACCACTACACCTCCAAGTGTTGCTCCACATTGTTACACTGCCTTACTCACACTGTATAATATACCATTACACCTCCTAGTGTTGCTCTACATGGTGATACTGCACTACTCACACTGTATAAGATACCACTACACTTCCTATTGTTGCTCCACATTTTGACTCGGTACTACTCACAATGTATAAGATACCACTACACTTCCTAATGTTGCTCCACATTGTGACACTGTTATACTCACAATGTATAAGATACCACTACACCTCCTCGTGTTGTTCCACTTTGTGACACTGCGCTACTCACACTGTATAAGATATCACTACACATCCTAGTGTTGCTCCATACTCTGACTCTGCCCTACTTACACTGTATAAATTATCACTACACTTCCTAGTGTTGCTCCACATTGTGACACTGCACTACTCACACTGTATAATATATCACTAGACTACCTAGTGTTTCTCCACACTGTGCAACTGCACTACTCACGTTGTATAAGATACCACAACACTTCCTAGTGTTGCTCCACATTGTGACCCTGCACTACTCACGCTGTATAAGATACCTCTACACTTCCTAGTGTTGCTCCACATTGTGACACTGCGCTACTCACACTGTATAAGATACCACTACACCTTCAGGTGTTGCTCCACATTGTGACACTGCACTACTCACACTGTATAAGATACCATTACTCCTCCTAGTGTTGCTCCACACTGTGACACTGCCCTACTCACAATGTATAGGATAGCACTGCACTTCCTAGTGTTGCTCCACATTGTGACACTGTAATACTCACACTGTATAAGATACCACTACACTTCCTAGTGTTGCTACATATAGTGACACTGCGCTACTCACACTGTATAAGACACCACTACACTTCCTAGTGTTGCTCCACATTGTGACCCTGCACTACTCACGCTGTATAAGATACCTCTACACTTCCTAGTGTTGCTCCACATTGTGACACTGTACTACTCACATTGTATAAAATAACACTACACTTCCTAGTGTTGCTTCACAATGTGACACTGCACTCTTCGCACTGTATAGGATAACACTTCACTTCCTAGTGTTGCTCCACATTGTGACACTGTACTACTCACACTGTATAAGATACAACTACACGTCCTAATGTTGCTCCATATTGTGACACTGTACTACTCACACTGTATAAGATAACACTACACTTCCTAGTGTTGCTTCACATTGTGATACTGCACTACTCAGAATGTATAATATACCACTACACTTGCTAGTGTTGCTCCACACTGTGACACTGCCCTACTAACAATGTATAGGATACCACTACACTTCCTAGGGTTGCACCACATTGTGACACTGTACTATTCACACTGTATAAGTTACCACTACACTTCCTAGTCTTGCTCACACGTTATAAGATACCACTACTCTTCCTAATGTTGCTCCACATTGTGACACTGTACTACTCACACTGTTTAAGATAAAATTTCACTTTCAAGTGTTGGTCAACTTTGTGACACAGCACTACTCACAATGTATAAGACACCACTACACTTCCTAGTGTTGCTTCACATTGTGACACAGCACTACTCACACTGTATAAGATAACAGTACACTTCCTAGTGTTGCTCCACATTATGACACTGCACTACTCACACTGTATAGGATACCACTACACTTCCTAATGTTGCTCTACATTGTGACACTGCACTACTCACACTGTATAAGATACCACTACACTTCCTAGTGTTGCTCCACATTGTGACACTGCACTACTCACACTGTATAAGATAACATTACACTTCCTAGTGTTGATCCACATGGTGACACTGCACTACTCACACTGTATAAGATACCACTACACCTCCTAGTGTTGCTCCACTTAGTGACACTGCGCTACTCACAGTGTATAAGATACCACTACACATCCTAGTGTTGCTCCGCACTGTGACTCTGCCCTACTCACACTGTATAAATTACCACTACACTTCCTAGTGTTGCTCCACACTGTGACACTGCACTACTCACACTGCATTTGATAACACTACACTTCCTAGTGTTGCTCCAGATTGTGACACTGCGTTACTCTCACTGTATAAATTACCATTATACTTTCTAGTGTTGCTCCACATTGTGACACTGTAATACTCACATTGTATATGATAACAGTACACTTCCAATTGTTTCTCCACATTGTGACGTTGCACTACTCACGCTGTATAAGATACCACTACACTTCCTAGTGTTGCTCCACACTGTGACACTGCGCTACTCGCACTGTATAAGATAACACTACACCTCCTAATGTTGCTTTACATTGTGACACTGCACTACTCACACAGTATAAGATACCACTAAACATCCTGGTGTTGTTCCACATTTTAACACTGTACTACTCATATTGTATAAAATACCACTACACTTCCTAGTGTCGCTCCACATTAAGACACTGCACTACTCACACTGTATAAGATAGCACTACACTTCCTAGTGTTGCTCCACACTGTGACACGGAACTACTCACACTGTATGAGATACCACTACACTTCATAGTGTTGCTCCACATTGTGACTCTGCACTACTCACACTGTATAAGATACCACTACAACATCCTAGTGTTGCTCCACACTGTGACTCTGCCCCACTCACTCTGTATAAATTACCACTACACTTCCTAATGTTGCTCCACATTGTAACTCTGCACTTCTCACACTGTATAAGATAACACTACACTACCTAGTGTTTCTCCACATTGTGCTACTGCACTACTCACGTTGTATAAGATACCACTACGCTTCCTAGTGTTGCTTCAAATTGTGACACTGCACTACTCACACTGTATAAGATAACACTACACTTCCTAGTGTTGCTCCACATTGTGACACTGCACAACTCACTCTGTATATGATAACACTACAATTCCTAGTGTTGCTCCACATTATGACTCTGCACTACTCACACTGTATAAGATAGCACTAGACTTTCTAGTGTTCCTCCACACTGTGACCCTTCCCTACTCACACTGTATGAGATACCACTACACTTCATAGTGTTGCTCCACATTGTGACTCTGCACTACTCACACTGTATAAGATACCACTACAACATCCTAGTGTTGCTCCACACTGTGACTCTGCCCCACTCACTCTGTATAAATTACCACTACACTTCCTAATGTTGCTCCACATTGTAACTCTGCACTTCTCACACTGTATAAGATAACACTACACTACCTAGTGTTTCTCCACATTGTGCTACTGCACTACTCACGTTGTATAAGATACCACTACGCTTCCTAGTGTTGCTTCAAATTGTGACACTGCACTACTCACACTGTATAAGATAACACTACACTTCCTAGTGTTGCTCCACATTGTGACACTGCACAACTCACTCTGTATATGATAACACTACACTTCCTAGTGTCGCTCCACATTAAGACACTGCACTACTCACACTGTATAAGATAGCACTACACTTCCTAGTGTTGCTCCACACTGTGACACGGAACTACTCACACTGTATGAGATACCACTACACTTCCTAGGGATGCTCCACATTGTGACACTGTACTACTCATACTGTATAAAATACCACTACACTTCCTAGTCTTGCTCACACTGTATAACATACCACTACTCTTCCTAGTGTAGCTCCACATTGTGACACTGCCCTACTCATACTGTATAGGATACCACTACAATTCCTAGGGTTGCTCCACATTGTGACACTGTACTACTCACACTGTATAAGATACCACTACACTTCCTAGCCTTGCTCACCCTGTATAAGATACCACTACTCTTCCTAGTGTTGCTCCACATTGTGACACTCTACTACTCACAGAGTATAAGATAACACTACACTTCCTAGTTTTGCTTCACATTGTGACACTGCACTTCTCACACTCTATAGGATACCACTACACATTCTAGTGTTGCTCCACATTGTGACACTGTACTACTCACATTGTATACGATACAACTACACTTCCTAGCGTTGCTCCACATTGTGACACTGTACTACTCACACTGTATGAGATAACACAACACTTTCTAGTATTGCTTCACATTGTGACACAGCACTACTCACACTGTATAAGATACCACTACACTTCCGAGTGTGGCTCCACACTGTGACACTGCCCTACTCACACTGTATAAGATACCACTACACTTCCTAGGGTTGCTCCACATTGTGACACTGCACTACTCACACTGTATAAGATACCATTACACCTCGTAGTGTTGCTCTACATGTTGACACTGCACTACTCACACTGTATAAGATACCACTACACTTCCTAGTGTTGCTCCACACTGTGACACTGCCCTACTCGCACTGTATAAGATACCACTACACATCCTAGGGTTGCTCCACATTGTGACACTGCACTACTCAGACTGTATAATATACCACTACACTTGCTAGTGTTGCTCCACACTGTGACACTGCCCTACTAACACTGTATAGGATACCAATACACTTCCTAGGGTTGCACCATATTGTGACACTGTACTATTCACACTGTATAAGTTACCACTACACTTGCTAGTCTTGCTCACACGTTATAAGATACCACTACTCTTCCTAATGTTGCTCCACATTGTGACACTGTACTACTCACACTGTTTAAGATAAAATTTCACTTTCAAGTGTTGCTCAACTTTGTGACTCTGCACTACTCACAATGTATAAGACACCACTACACTTCCTAGTGTTGCTTCACATTGACACAGCACTACTCACACTGTATAAGATACCAGTACACTTCCTAGTGTTGCTCCACATTATGACACTGCACTACTCACACTGTATAGGATACCACTACACTTCCTAGTGTTGCTCCACACTGTGACACTGCACTACTCACACTGTATAAGATACCACTACACTTCCTAGTGTTGCTCCACATTGGAACACTGCGATACTCACACTGTATAGGATACCGCTACACTACCTAATGTTGCTCCACATTGTGACACTGTTCTACTCACACTGTATAAGATACCATTACTCTTCCTAGTGTTGCTCCACATTGTGACACTGCACTACTTACACTGTATAAGATAACATTACACTTCCTAGTGTTGCTCCACATGGTGACACTGCACTACTCACACTGTATAAGATACCACTACACCTCCTAGTGTTGCTCCACTTTGTGACACTGCGCTACTCACAGTGTATAAGATACCACTACACATCCTAGTGTTGCTCCGCACTGTGACTCTGCCCTACTCACACTGTATAAATTACCACTACACTTCCTAATGTTGCTCCACATTGTGACACTGCACTACTCACACTGTATTTGATAACACTACACTTCCTAGTGTTGCTCCAGATTGTGACACTGCGTTACTCACACTGTATAAATTACCATTATACTTCCTAGTGTTGCTCCACATTGTGACACTGTAATACTCTCATTGTATATGATAACAGTACACTTCCAATTTTTTCTCCACATTGTGACGTTGCACTACTCACGCTGTGTAAGATACCACTACACTTCCTAGTGTTGCTCCACATTGTGACACTGCGCTACTCGCACTGTATAAGATAACACTACACCTCCTAATGTTCCTTTACATTGTGACACTGCACTACTCACACAGTATAAGATACCACTAAACATCCTGGTGTTGTTCCACATTTTAACACTGTACTACTCATATTGTATAAAATACCACTACACTTCCTAGTGTCGCTCCACATTAAGACACTGCACTACTCACACTGTATAAGATAGCACTACACTTCCTAGTGTTTCTCCACACTGTGACACGTAACTACTCACACTGTATGAGATACCACTACACTTCATAGTGTTGGTCCACATTGTGACTCTGCACTACTCACACTGTATAAGATACCACTACAACATCCTAGTGTTGCTCCACACTGTGACTCTGCCCCACTCACTCTGTATAAATTACCACTACACTTCCTAGTGTTGCTCCACATTGTAACTCTGCACTTCTCACACTGTATAAGATAACACTACACTACCTAGTGTTTCTCCACATTGTGCTACTGCACTACTCACGTTGTATAAGATACCACTACGCTTCCTAGTGTTGCTTCAAATTGTGACACTGCACTACTCACACTGTATAAGATAACACTACACTTCCTAGTGTTGCTCCACATTGTGACACTGCACAACTCACTCTGTATATGATAACACTACAATTCCTAGTGTTGCTCCACATTATGACTCTGCACTACTCACACTGTATAAGATAGCACTAGACTTCCTAGTGTTCCTCCACACTGTGACCCTTCCCTACTCACACTGTATAGGATACCACTACACTTCCTAGGGATGCTCCACATTGTGACACTGTACTACTCACACTGTATAAGATACCACTACACTTCCTAGTCTTGCTCACACTGTATAAGATACCACTACTCTTCCTAGTGTTGCTCCACATTGTGACACTGCCCTACTCATACTGTATAGGATACCACTACAATTCCTAGGTTTGCTCCACATTGTGACACTGTACTACTCACACTGTATAAGATACCACTACACTTCCTAGGCTTGCTCACCCTGTATAAGATACCACTACTCTTCCTAGTGTTGCTCCACATTGTGACACTCTACTACTCACACAGTATAAGATAACACTACACTTCCTAGTTTTGCTTCACATTGTGACACTGCACTATTCACACTGTATAGGATACCACTACACATTCTACTGTTGCTCCACATTGTGACACTGTACTACTCACATTGTATACGATACAACTACACTTCCTAGCGTTGCTCCACATTGTGACACTGTACTACTCACACTGTATAAGATAACACAACACTTTCTAGTATTCCTTCACATTGTGACACGGCACTACTCACACTGTATAAGATACCACTACACTTCCGAGTGTGGCTCCACACTGTGACACTGCCCTACTCACACTGTAGAAGATACCACTACACTTCCTATGGTTGCTCCACATTGTGACACTGCACTACTCACACTGTATAAGATACCATTACACCTCGTAGTGTTGCTCTACATGTTGACACTGCACTACTCACACTGTATAAGATACCACTACACTTCCTAGTGTTGCTCCACATTGTGACTCGGTACTACTCACAATGTATAAGATACCACTACACTTCCTAGTGTTGCTCCTCATTGTGACACTGCCCATCTCACACCGTATAAGATATCACTTCACTTCTTAGTGTCGCTCCACATTGTGACTCTGCCCTACTCACACTGTATAAGATATCACTACACATCCAAGTGTTGCTCCACACTGTGACACTGCCCTACTCACAACGTATAAGATAACACTACACTTCCTAGTGTTGCTCCACATTGTGACACTGTAATACTCACACTGTATATGATACCACTACACTTCCTAATGTTGCTACATATAGTGACACTGCTCTACTCACACTGTATAAGATACCACTAAACTTCCTAGTGTTGCTCCACATTGTGAAACTGCACTACTCACACTGTATAAGATACCACTACACTTCCTAGTGTTGCTCCACATTGTGACACTGGGATACTCACACTGTATAAGATACCACTACACTTCCTAATGATGCTCCACATTGTGACACTTTTCTACTCACACTGTATAAGATACCATTACACTTCCTAGTGTGGCTCCACATGTTGACACTGCACTACTCACACTGTATAAGATACCACTACACTTCCTAGTGTTGCTCCACAATGTGACTCGGTACTACTCACACTGTATAAGATGACACTACACTTCCTAGTGTTGCTCCTCATTGTGACACTGCCCATCTCACACCGTATAAGATATCACTTCACTTCTTAATGTCGCTCCACATTGTGACTCTGCACTACTCACACTGTATAAGATACCACTACACTTCCTAGTGTTGCTGCACATTGTGACACTGCGATACTCACACTGTATAAGATACCACTACACTTCCTAATGTTGCTCCACATTGTGACACTGTTCTACTCACACTGTATAAGATACCATTACACTTCCTAGTGTTGCTCCACAGTGTGACTCGGTACTACTCACACTGTATAAGATAACACTACACTTCCTAGTGTTGCTCCACTTTGTGACACTGCACTACTCACACTGTATAAGATAACACTACACTTCCTAGTGTTGCTCCACATTGTGACACTGCACTACTCAACTGTATAAGATAACACTACACTTCCTAGTGTTGCTCCACATTGTGACACTGCGATACTCACACTGTATAAGATACCACTACACTTCCTAATGTTGCTCCACATTGTGACACTGTTCTACTCACACTGTATAAGATACCATTACACTTCCTAGTGTTGCTCCACATTGTGACACTGCACTACTCACACTGTATATGATAACATTACACATCCTATTGTTGCTCCACATGGTGACACTGGACTACTCACACTGTATAAGATACCACTACACCTCCTAGTGTTGCTCCACTTTGTGACACTGCGCTACTCACACTGTATATGATACCACTACACATCCTAGTGTTGCTCCACTCTGTGACTCTGCCCTACTCACACTGTATACATTACCACTACACTTCCTAGTGTTGCTCCACATTGTGACAGTGCACTACTCACACTGTATAAGATACCACTACTCTACCTAGTGTTTCTCCACATTGTGCAACTGCACTGCTCACGTTGTATAAGATACCACAACACTTCAGAGTGTTGCTTCACATTGTGACACTGCACTACTCACAATGTATACGATAACACTACACTTCCTAGTGTTGCTCCACATTGTGACACTGCGCTACTCACACTGTATAAATTACCATTACACTTCCTAGTGTTGCTCCACATTGTGACGCTGTAATACTCGCACTGTATAAGATACCAGTACACTTCCTAGTGTATCTCCACATTGTGACACTGCCCTACTCACACTGTATAAGATACCACCACACATCCTAGTGTTTCTCCACAAGGTGACACTGCACAACTCACTCTGTATATGATAACACTACAATTCCTAGTGTTGCTCCACATTACGACTCTGCACTACTCAAACTGTATGAGATAGCTATACACTTTCTAAAGTTGCTCCCCACTGTGACACTTCCCTACTCACACTGTATAGGATACCACTGCACTTCCTAGGGTTGCTCCACATTGTTACACTGTACTACTCACACTGTATAAGATACCACTACACTTCCTAGTCTTGCTCACACTGTATAAGATACCACTAATCTTCCTAGTGTTGCTCCACATTGTGACACTGCCCTACTCACACTGTATAGGATACCAATACACTTCCTAGTGTTGCTCCACATTGTGACACTGTACTACTCACACTGTATAAGATACCTCTACACTTCCTAGTCTTGCTCACCCTGTATAAGATACCACTACTATTCCTAGTGTTGCTCCACATTGGGACACTCTACTACTCACACTGTATAAAATAACACCACACTTCCTAGTTTTGCTTCACATTGTGACACTGCACTACTCACAATGTATAGGATAACACTACACATCCTAGTGGTGCTCCACATTGTGACACTGTACTACTCACCCTGTATAAGATACAACTACACTTCCTAGCGTTGCTCCACATTGTGACACTGCACTACTCACACTGTATAAGATACCACTACACTTCCGAGTGTTGCTCCACACTGTGACACTGCCCTACTCACACTGTATAAGATGCCACTACACTTCCTAGGGTTGCCCCACATTGTGACACTGTACTACTCACACTGTATAAGATACCACTACACTTCCTAGTCTTGCTCACACTGTATAAGATACCACTACACCTCCTAGTGTTGCTCCACATTGTGACACTGTACTTCTCACAATGTTTAAGATTCCAATACACTTTATAGTGTTGCTCCACATTGTGACACTGCACTACTCACAAAGTATATGTCACCACTACACTTCCTAGTGTTGCTTCACATTGTGACACTGCACTACTCACACTGAATAAGATACCACAACACTTCCTAGTGTTGCTCCTCATTGTGACACTGCACTTCTCACACTCTATAAGATACAATTACACTTCCTAGTGTTGCTCCACATTGTGACTCGGTACTACTCACACTGTATACGATACCACTACACTTCCTAGTGTTGCTCCACATTGTGACACTGCACTACTCACACTGTATAAGATACCACTACACTTGCTAGTGCTGCTCCACACTGTGACACTGCCCTACTCACACTGTATAAGATACCACTACACATCCTAGGGTTGCTCCAAAATTGTGACACTGTACTACAAACACTGTATAGGAAAACACTACACTTCCTAGTGTTGCTTCACATTGTGACACTGCACTCTTCACACTGTATAGGATAACACTACACTTCCTAATTTTGCTCCACATTGTGACACTGTACTACTCACACTGTATAAGATACAACTACACTTCCTAGCGTTGCTCCATATTGTGGCACTGTACTACTCACACTGTATAAGATAACACTACACTTCCTATTGTTTCTCCACATTGTGACGCTGCACTACTCACGCTGTATAAGATACCACTACACTTCCTAGCGTTGCTCCATATTGTGGCACTGTACTACTCACACTGTATAAGTTACCACTACACTTCCTAGTGTTGCTCCACATTGTGACACTGCACTACTCACATTCTATAAGATACCACTACACTTCCTAGTGTTGCTCAGCATTGTGACAATGCGATACTCACACTGTATAAGATACCACTACACTTCCTAATGTTGCTCCACATTGTGACACGGTTCTACTCACACTGTATAAGATACCATTACACTTCCTACTGTTGGTCCACATTGTGACACTGCAATACTCACACTGAATAAGATAACATTACACTTCCTAGTGTTGTTCCACATGGTGACACTGCACTACTCACACTTTATAAGATACCACTGCACCTCCTAGTGTTGCTCCATTTTGTGACACTGCGCTACTCACACTGTATATGATACCACTACACATCCTAGTGTTGCTCCACACTGTGACTCTGAACTACCCACACTGTATAAATTACCACTACACTTCCTAGTGTTGCTCCACATTGTGACACTGCACTACTCACACTGTATAAGATACCACTACACTACCTAGTTTTTCTCCACATTGTGCAACTGCACTACTCACGTTGTATAAGATGCCACAACACTTCCTAGTGTTGCTCCACATTGTGACACTGCACTACTCACACTGTATTAGATAACACTTCACTTCCTAGTGTTGCTCCAGATTGTGACACTGCGTTACTCACACTGTATAAATTATCATTATACTTCCTAGGTTTCCTCCACATTGTGACACTGAAATACTCACACTGTATAAGATACCAGTACACTTCCTAGTGTTTCTCCACATTGTGACACTGCCCTACTCACACTGTATAAGATACCACTACACTTCCTATGGTTGCTCCACATTGTGACACTGCACTACTCACACTGTATAAGATACCATTACACCTCGTAGTGTTGCTCTACATGTTGACACTGCACTACTCACACTGTATAAGATACCACTACACTTCCTAGTGTTGCTCCACATTGTGACTCGGTACTACTCACAATGTATAAGATACCACTACACTTCCTAGTGTTGCTCCTCATTGTGACACTGCCCATCTCACACCGTATAAGATATCACTTCACTTCTTAGTGTCGCTCCACATTGTGACTCTGCACTACTCACACTGTATAAGATATCACTACACATCCAAGTGTTGCTCCACACTGTGACACTGACCTACTCACAACGTATAAGATAACACTACACTTCCTAGTGTTGCTCCACATTGTGACACTGTAATACTCACACTGTATATGATACCACTACACTTCCTAATGTTGCTACATATAGTGACACTGCTCTACTCACACTGTATAAGATACCACTAAACTTCCTAGTGTTGCTCCACATTGTGAAACTGCACTATTCACACTGTATAAGATACCACTACACTTCCTAGTGTTGCTCCACATTGTGACACTGGGATACTCACACTGTATAAGATACCACTACACTTCCTAATGATGCTCCACATTGTGACACTTTTCTACTCACACTGTATAAGATACCATTACACTTCCTAGTGTGGCTCCACATTGTGACACTGCACTACTCACACTGTATAAGATAACATTACACTTCCTAGTGTTGCTCCACATGGTGACAGTGCACTACTCACAATGTATAAGACACCACTACACTTCCTAGTGTTGCTCCACAATGTGACTCGGTACTACTCACACTGTATAAGATGACACTACACTTCCTAGTGTTGCTCCTCATTGTGACACTGCCCATCTCACACCGTATAAGATATCACTTCACTTCTTAGCGTCGCTCCACATTGTGACTCTGCACTACTCACACTGTATAAGATACCACTACACTTCCTAGTGTTGCTGCACATTGTGACACTGCGATACTCACACTGTATAAGATACCACTACACTTCCTAATGTTGCTCCACATTGTGACACTGTTCTACTCACACTGTATAAGATACCATTACACTTCCTAGTGTTGCTCCACAGTGTGACTCGGTACTACTCACACTGTATAAGATAACACTACACTTCCTAGTGTTGCTCCACTTTGTGACACTGCACTACTGACAATGTATAAGATAACACTACACTTCCTAGTGTTGCTCCACATTGTGACACTGCGCTACTCCCTCTGTATAAATTACCATTACACTTCCTAGTGTTGCTCCACATTGTGACACTGTAATACTCGCACTGTATAAGATACCAGTACACTTCCTAGTGTATCTCAACATTGAGACACTGCCCTACTCACACTGTATAAGATACCACTACACATCGTAGTGTTGCTCCACATTGTGTCACTGCCCTACTCACACTGTATAGGATACCACTACACTTCCTAGTGTTGCTCCACATTGTGACACTCTACTACTCACACTGTATAAGATACCTCTACACTTCCTAGTCTTGCTCACCCTGTATAAGATACCACTACTATTCCTAGTGTTGCTCCACATTGTGACACTCTACTACTTACACTGTATAAAATAACACCACACTTCCTAGTTTTGCTTCACATTGTGACACTGCACTACTCACACTGTATAGGATAACACTACACATCCTAGTGGTGCTCCACATTGTAACACTGTACTGCTCACCCTGTATAAGATACTACTACACTTCCTAGCGTTGCTCCACATTGTGACACGGTACTACTCACACTGTATAAGATAACACAACACTTCCTAGTATTGCTTCACATTGTGACACTGCACTACTCACACTGTATAAGATACCACTACACTTCCCAATGTTGCTCCACACTGTGACACTACCCTACTCACACTGTATAGGATACCACTACACTTCCTAGTGTTGCTCCACATTGTGACACTCTACTACTCACACTGTATAAGATACCTCTACACTTCCTAGTCTTGCTCACCCTGTATAAGATACCACTACTATTCCTAGTGTTGCTCCACATTGTGACACTCTACTACTTACACTGTATAAAATAACACCACACTTCCTAGTTTTGCTTCACATTGTGACACTGCACTACTCACACTGTATAGGATAACACTACACATCCTAGTGGTGCTCCACATTGTAACACTGTACTGCTCACCCTGTATAAGATACTACTACACTTCCTAGGGTTGCCCCACATTGTGACACTGTACTACTCACACTCTATAAGATACCACTACACTTCCTAGTCTTGCTCACACTGTATAATCCCGTGGCTCATGATCGCGAGATTAACGGTCACGTTAAACTACAAGCTTCCTTGCTTTCACACTGTATAAGATACCACTACACTTCCTAGTGTTGCTCCACATTGTGACACTGTACTTTTCACACTGTTTAAGATACCAATACACTTTCTAATGTTGCTCCACATTGTGACACTACACTACTCACAATGTATAAGACACCACTACACTTCCTAGTGTTGCTTCACATTGTGACACTGCACTACTCACACTGAATAAGATAACACAACACTTCCTAGTGTTGCTCCACATTGTGACACTGCACTTCTCACACTCTATAAGATACCATTACACTTCCTAGTGTTGCTCCACATTGTGACTCGGTACTACTCACACTGTATAAGATACCACTACACTTCCTAGTATTGTTCCACATTCTGACACTGCACTACTCACACTGTATAAGATACCACTACACTTGCCAGTGTTGCTCCACACTGTGACACTGCCCTACTCACGCTGTATAAGATACCACTACACATCCTAGGGTTGCTCCAAATTGTGACACTGTACTACAAACACTGTATATGATAACACTACACTTCCTAGTGTTGCTTCACATTGTGACACTGCACTCTTCACACTGTATAGGATAACACTACACTTCCTAATTTTGCTCCACATTGTGACACTGTACTACTCACACTGTATAAGATACAACTACACTTCCTAGCGTTGCTCCATATTGTGACACTGTACTACTCACACTGTATAAGATAACACTACACTTCCTATTGTTTCTCCACATTGTGACGCTGCACTACTCACGCTGTATAAGATACCACTACACTTCCTAGCGTTGCTCCATATTTTGACACTGTGCTACTCACACTGTATAAGTTACCACTACACTACCTAGTGTTGCTCCACATTGTGACACTGCACTACTCACACTGTATAAGATACCACTACACTTCCTAGTGTTGCTCACCATTGTGACAATGCGATACTCACACTGTATAAGATACCACTACACTTCCTAATGTTGCTCCACATTGTGACACTGCACTACTCACACTGTATAAGATACCACTAAACATCCTGGTGTTGTTCCACATTTTGACACTGTACTACTCATATTGTATAAAATAACACTACACTTCCTAGTGTCGCCCCACATTGTGACACTGCACTAGTCACACTGTATAAGATAGCACTAAACTTCCAAGTGTTGCTCCACACTGTGACACTGCACTACTCACACTTTATAAGATACCACTGCACCTCCTAGTGTTGCTCCATTTTGTGACACTGCGCTACTCACACTGGATAAGATACCGCTACACCTCCTAGTGTTTCTCCACATTGTGACACTGCCCTACTCACACTGTATAAGATACCACTACACATCCTAGTGTTGCTCCACATTGTGACACTGCACAACTCATTCTGTATATGATAATACTACACTTCCTAGTGTTGCTCCACATTATGACTCTGCACTACTCACACTGTTAAAGATAGCACTATACTTCCTAGTGTTATTCCACACTGTGACACTTCCCTACTCACACTGTATAGGATACCACTACACTTCCTAGGGTTGCTCCACATTGTGACACTGTACTACTCACACTGTATAAGATACCACTACACTTCCTAGTCTTGCTCACACTGTATAAGATAACACTACTCTTCCTAGTGTTGCTCCACATTGTGACACTGCCCTACTCACACTGTATAGGATACCACTACACTTCCTAGTGTCGCTCCACATTGTGACACTGTACTACTCACACTGTATAAGATACCACTACACTTCCTAGTCTTGCTCTCCCTGTATAAGATACCACTACTCTTCCTAGTGTTGCTCCAGATTGTGACACTGCACTACTCACACTGTATAAGATAACACTACACTTCCTAGTTTTGTTTCACATTGTGACTCTGCACTACTCACACTGTAAGGGATACCACTACACATCCTAGTAATGCTCCACATTGTGACACTGTACTACTCACACTGTATAAGATACAACTACGCTTCCTAGCGTTGCTCCACATTGTGACACTGTACTGCTCACATTGTATAAGATAACACAACACTTCCTAGTATTGCTTCACATTGTGACACTGCACTACTCACACTGTATAAGATACCACTACACTTCCGGGTGTTGCTCCACACTGTGACACTGCCCTACTCACACTGTATAAGATACCACTACACTTCCTAGGGTTGCTCCACATTGTGACACTGTACTTCTCACACTGTTTAAGATACCTATACACTTTCTAGTGTTGCTCCACATTGTGACACTGCACTACTCACAATGTGTAAGACACCACTAAACTTCCTAGTGTTGCTTCACATTGTGACACTGCACTACTCACTCTGTATAAGATACCACTACACTTCCTAGTGTTGCTCCACATTGTGACACTGCACTACTCACACTCTATAAGATACCATTACACTTCCTCGTGTTGCTCCACATTGTGACTCGGTATTACTCACACTGTAAAAGATACCGCTACACTTCCTAGTGTTTCTCCACATTGTGACACTGCACTACTCACACTGTATAAGATAACACTACACTTCCTAGTGTTGCTCCACATTGTGACACTGCACTACTCACAATCTATAAGATACCACTACACTTCCTAATGTTGCTCCACATAGTGACACTGCGATAATCACACTGTATAAGATACCACTACACTTCCTAGTGTTGCGCCACATTGTGACACTGCACTACTCACAATGTATAAGATACCATTACACTTCCTAGTGTTGCTCCACATGGTGACACTGCACTACTCACAATGTATAAGATAACACTACACATCCTAGTGTTGCTCCTCATTGTGACACTGCCCATCTCACACTGTATAAGATAACATTACACCTCCTAGTGTTGCTCCACATTGTGAAACTGCGAACCTCACAATGTATAAATTAACATCACACTTCCTAATGTTGGTCCACATTGTGACACTGTAATACTCACACTGTATCAGATACCAGTACACTTCCTATTGTTTCTCCACATTGTGACACTGCACTACTCACGCTGTATAAGATACCACTACACTTCCTAGTGTTGCTCCACATTGTAACACTGTACTACTCACACTGTATAAGATAACACTACACTTCCTATTGTTGCTCCGCAATGTGACACAGCGCTACTCTCCCTGTATAAGATAACACTACACTTCCTAGTGTTGCTCCACATTGTGACACTGTTCTACTCACACTGTATAAGATACCACTACACTTCCTAGTGTTGCTCCACATTGTAACACTGTACTACTCACACTGTATAAGATAACACTACACTTCCTATTGTTGCTCCGCAATGTGACACAGCGCTACTCTCCCTGTATAAGATAACACTACACTTCCTAGTGTTGCTCCACATTGTGACACTGTTCTACTCACACTGTATAAGATACCACTACACTTCCTAGTGTTGCTCCACATTTAGACACTGCACTAATCACACTGTATAAGATACCACTACACTACCTAGTGTTCTCCACATTGTGCAACTGCTCTACTCACGTTGTATAAGATACCACAACACTTCCTAGTGTTGCTCCACATTGTGACACTGCACTACTCACGTTGTATTTGATAACACTACACTTCGTAGTGTTGCTCCAGATTGTGACACTGCGTTACTCACACCGTATAAATTACCATTATACTTCCTAGTGTTGCTCCACATTGTGACAATTTAATACTCACACTTTATAAGATACCAGTGCACTTCTTATTGTTTCTCCACATTGTTACGTTGCACTACTCACGCTGTATTAGATACCACTACTCTACCGAGTGTTTCTCCACATTGTGCAACTGCACTACTCACGTTGTATAAGATACCACAACACTTCCGAGTGTTGCTTCACATTGTGACACTGCACTACTCACAATGTATAAGATAACACTACAATTCCTAGTATTGCTCCACATTGTGACACTGCACTACTCACACTGTATAAGATAGCACTACACTTCCAAGTGTTGCTCCACACTGTGACACTGCGCTACTCACACTGTATATGATACCACTACACATCCTAGTGTTGCTCCACACTGTGACTCTGAACTACTCACACTGTATAAATTACCACTACACTTCCTAATGTTGCTCCACATTGTGACACTGCACTACTCACACTGTATAAGATACCACTACACTACCTAGTGTATCTCCACATTGTGCTACTGCACTACTCAAGTTGTATAAGATACCATTACGCTTCCTAGTGTTGCTTCACATTGTGACACTGCACTACTCACACTGTATTAGATAACACTTCAATTCCTAGTGTTGCTCCAGATTGTGACACTGCGTTACTCACACTGTATAAATTACCATTATACTTCCTAGTGTAGCTCCACATTGTGACACTGTAAAACTCACACTGTATAAGATACCAGTACACTTCCTAGTGTTTCTCCACATTGTGACACTGCCCTACTCACACTGTATAAGATACCACTACACATCCTAGTGTTGCTCCACATTGTGACACTGCCCTACTCACACTGTATAAGATTCCACTACACTACATAGTGTTCTCCACATTGTGCAACTGCTCTACTCACGTTGTATAAGATACCACAACACTTCCTAGTGTTGCTCCACATTGTGACAATGTAATACTCACACTTTATAAGATACCAGTGCACTTCTTATTGTTTCTCCACATTGTGACGTTGCACTACTCACGCTGTATAAGATACCACTACTCTATCTAGTGTTTCTCCACATTGTGCAACTGCACTACTCACGTTGTATAAGATACCACAACACTTCCGAGTGTTGCTTCACATTGTGACACTGCACTACTGACAATGTATAAGATAACACTACACTTCCTAGTGTTGCTCCACATTGTGACACTGCGCTACTCCCTCTGTATAAATTACCATTACACTTCCTAGTGTTGCTCCACATTGTGACACTGTAATACTCGCACTGTATAAGATACCAGTACACTTCCTAGTGTATCTCAACATTGTGACACTGCCCTACTCACACTGTATAAGATACCACTACACATCGTAGTGTTGCTCCACATTGTGACACTGCCCTACTCACACTGTATAGGATACCACTACACTTCCTAGTGTTGCTCCACATTGTGACACTCTACTACTCACACTGTATAAGATACCTCTACACTTCCTAGTCTTGCTCACCCTGTATAAGATACCACTACTATTCCTAGTGTTGCTCCACATTGTGACACTCTACTACTTACACTGTATAAAATAACACCACACTTCCTAGTTTTGCTTCACATTGTGACACTGCACTACTCACACTGTATAGGATAACACTACACATCCTAGTGGTGCTCCTCATTGTAACACTGTACTGCTCACCCTGTATAAGATACTACTACACTTCCTAGCGTTGCTCCACATTGTGACACTGTACTACTCACACTGTATAAGATAACACAACACTTCCTAGTATTGCTTCACATTGTGACACTGCACTACTCACACTGTATAAGATACCACTACACTTCCGAATGTTGCTCCACACTGTGACACTACCCTACTCACACTGTATAAGATACCACTACACTTCCTAGGGTTGCCCCACATTGTGACACTGTACTACTCACACTCTATAAGATACCACTACACTTCCTAGTCTTGCTCACACTGTACAATCCCGTGGCTCATGATCGCGAGATTAACGGTCACGTTAAACTACAAGCTTCCTTGCTTTCACACTGTATAAGATAACACTACACTTCCTAGTGTTGCTCCACATTGAGACACTGTACTTTTCACACTGCTTAAGATACCAATACACTTTCTAATGTTGCTCCACATTGTGACACTGCACTACTCACAATGTATAAGACACCACTACACTTCCTAGTGTTGCTTCACATTGTGACACTGCACTACTCACACTGAATAAGATAACACAACACTTCCTAGTGTTGCTCCACATTGTGACACTGCACTTCTCACACTCTATAAGATACCATTACACTTCCTAGTGTTGCTCCACATTGTGACTCGGTACTACTCACACTGTATACGATAACACTACAATTCCTAGTGTTGCTCCACATTGTGACACTGCACTACTCACACTGTATAAGATACCACTACACTTGCTAGTGTTGCTCCACACTGTGACACTGCCCTTCTCACACTGTATAAGATACCACTACACATCCTAGGGTTGCTCCAAATTGTGACACTGTACTACAAACACTGTATAAAATAACACTACACTTCCTAGTGTTGCTTCACATTGTGACACTGCACCCTTCACACTGTATAGGATAACACTACACTTCCTAATTTTGCTCCACATTGTGACACTGTACTACTCACACTGTATAAGATACAACTACACTTCCTTGCGTTGCTCCATATTGTGACACTGTACTACTCACACTGTATAAGATAACACTACACTTCCTATTGTTTCTCCACATTGTGACGCTGCACTACTCACGCTGTATAAGATACCACTACACTCCCTAGCGTTGCTCCATATTGTGACACCGTACTACTCACACTGTATAAGTTAACACTACACTTCCTAGTGTTGCTCCACATTGAGACACTGCACTACTCACACTGTATAAGATACCACTACACTTCCTAGTGTTGCTCAGCATTGTGACAATGCGATACTCACACTGTATAAGATACCACTACACTTCCTAATGTTGCTCCACATTTTGACACTGTTCTACTCACACTGTATAAGATACCATTACACTTCCTAGTGTTGCTCCACATTGTGACACTGCAATACTCACACTGAATAATATAACATTACACTTCCTAGTGTTGTTCCACATGGTGACACTGCACTACTCACACTTTATAAGATACCACTGTACCTCCTAGTGTTGCTCCATTTTGTGACAGTGCGCTACTCACACTGTATATGATACCACTACACAACCTAGTGTTGCTCCACACTGTGACTCTGAACTACTCACACTGTATAAATTACCACTACACTTCCTAGTGTTGCTCCACATTGTGACACTGCACTACTCACACTGTATAAGATACCACTACACTTCCTAGTGTTTCTCCACATTGTGCAACTGCACTACTCACGTTGTATAAGATGCCACAACACTTCCTAGTGTTGCTCCACATTGTGACACTACACTACTCACACTGTATTAGATAACACTTCACTTCCTAGTGTTGCTCCAGATTGTGACACTGCGTTACTCACACTGTATAAATTACCATTATACTTCCTAGTGTTGCTCCACATTGTGACACTGTAATACTCACACTGTATAAGATACCAGTACACTTCCTATAGTTTCTCCACATTGTGACGTTGCACTACTCACGCTGTATAAGATACCACTACACTTCCTATTGTTGCTCCACATTGTGACACTGCGCTACTCACTCTGTATAAGATACCGCTACACCTCCTAGTGTTGCTCCACATTGTGACACTGCACTACTCACACTGTATAAGATACCACTAAACATCCTGGTGTTGTTCCACATTTTGACACTGTACTACTCATATTGTATAAAATAACACTACACTTCCTAGTGTCGCCCCACATTGTGACACTGCACTAGTCACACAGTATAAGATAGCACTACACTTCCAAGTGTTGCTCCACACTGTGACACTGCACTACTCACACTTTATAAGATACCACTGCACCTCCGAGTGTTGCTCCATTTTGTGACACTGCGCTACTCACACTGTATATGATACCACTACACATCCTAGTGTTGCTCCACACTGTGACTTTGAACTACTCACACTGTATAAATTACCACTACATTTCCTAGTGTTGCTCCACATTGTGACACTGCACTACTCACACTGTATAAGATACCACTACACTACCTAGTGTATCTCCACATTGTGCTACTGCATTACTCAAGTTGTATAAGATACCATTACGCTTCCTGGTGTTGCTCCACATTGTGACACTGCACTACTCACATTGTATAAGATAACACCACACTTCCTAGTGTTGCTCCACATTGGGACACTGTGCTACTCACACTGTATAAATTATTATTACACATCCTAGTGTTGCTCCACATTGTGACACTGTAATACTCACACTGTATAAGATACCAGTACACTTCCTAGTGTTTCTCCACATTGTGACACTGCCCTACTCACACTGTATAAGATACCACTACACATCCTAGTGTTGCTCCACATTGTGACACTGCACAACTCATTCTGTATATGATAATACTACACTTCCTAGTGTTGCTCCATATTATGACTCTGCACTACTCACTCTGTTAAAGATAGCACTACACATCCTAGTGTTCCTCCACACGGTGACACTTCCCTACTCACACTGTATAGGATACCACTACACTTCCTAGGGTTGCTCCACATTGTGACACTGTACTACTCACACTGTATAAGATACCACTACACTTCCTAGTCTTGCTCACACTGTATAAGATACCACTACTCTTCCTAGTGTTGCTCCGCATTGTGACACTGCCCTACTCACACTGTATAGGATACCACTACACTTCCTAGTGTCGCTCCACATTGTGACACTGTACTACTCACACTGTATAAGATACCACTACACTTCCTAGTCTTGCTCACCCTGTATAAGATACCACTACTCTTCCTAGTGTTGCTCCACATTGTGACACTGCACTACTCACACTGTATAAGATAACACTACACTTCCTAGTTTTTCTTTACATTGTGACACGGCACTACTCACACTGTAAAGGATACCACTACACATCCTAGTAATGCTCCACATTGTGACACTGTACTACTCACACTGTATAAGATACAACTACGCTTCCTAGCGTTGCTCCACATTGTGACACTGTACTTCTCACACTGTTTAAGATACCAATACACTTTCTAGTGTTGCTCCACATTGTGACACTGCACTACTCACAATGTATAAGACACCACTAAACTTCCTAGTGTTGCTTCACATTGTGACACTGCACTACTCACTCTGTATAAGATACCACTACACTTCCTAGTGCTGCTCCACATTGTGACACTGCACTACTCACACTCTATAAGATACCATTACACTTCCTCGTGTTGCTCCACATTGTGACTCGGTATTACTCACACTGTAAAAGATACCGCTACACTTCCTAGTGTTGCTCCACATTGTGACACTGCACTACTAACATTGTATAAGATAACACTACACTTCCTAGTGTTGCTCCACATTGTGACACTGCACTACTCACACTGTATTAGATACCACTACACTTCCTAATGTTGCTCCACATAGTGACACTGCGATAATCACACTGTATAAGATACCACTACACTTCCTAGTGTTGCACCACATTGTGACACTGCACTACTCACACTGTATAAGATACCATTACACTTCCTAGTGTTGCTCCACATGGTGACACTGCACTACTCACACTGTATAAGATAACACTACACTTCCTAGTGTTGCTCCTCATTGTGACATTGCCCATCTCACACTGTATAAGATAACATTAAACCTCATAAAGTTGCTCCACATTGTGACACTGTGAACCTCACAATGTATAAATTACCATTACAGTTCCTTGTGTTACTCCACATTGTGACACTGTAATACTCACACTGTATAAGATACCAGTACACTTCCTATTGTTTCCCCACATTGTGACACTGCACTACTCACGCTGTATAAGATACCACTACACTTCCTAGTGTTGCTCCACATTGTGACACTGTACTACTCACACTGTATAAGATAACACTACACTTCCTATTGTTGCTCCGCAATGTGACACAGCGCTACTCACCCTGTATAAGATAACACTACACTTCCTAGTGTTGCTCCACATTGTGACACTGTTCTACTCACACTGTATAAGATACCACTACACTTCTTGGTGTTGCTCCACATTTTGACACTGCACTAATCACACTGTATAAGATACCACTACACTACCTAGTGTTCTCCACAATGTGCAACTGCTCTACTCACGTTGTATAAGATAACACAACACTTCCTAGTGTTGCTCCACATTGTGACACTGCACTACTTACACTGTATAAGATAACACTACACATCCTAGTGTTGCTCCACATTGTGACACTCCGCTACTCACACTGTATAAATTACCATTACACTTCCTAGTGCTGCTCCACCTTGTGACACTGTAATACTCACACTGTATAAGATACCAGTACACTTCCTATTTTTTCTCCACATCGTGACGCTGCACTACTCACGCTGTATACGATACCACTACACTTCCTAGTGTTGTTCCACATTTTGACACTATACTACTCACATTTTCTAAAATACCACTACACTTCCTAGTGTCGCTCCACATTGTGACACTGCACTACTCACACTGTATAAGATACCACTACACTTCCTAGTGTTGCTACACACTGTGACACTGAACTACTCACACTGTATGAGATACCACTACATTTCTTAGTGTTGCTCCACATTGTGAATCTGCACTACTCACACTGTATAAGATACCATTACACATCCTAGTATTGCTCCACACTGTGACTCTGCCCCACTCACACTGCATAAATTACTACTACACTTCCTACTGTAGCTCCACATTGTGACTCTGCACTACTCACACTGTATAAGATACCACTACACTACCTAGTGTTTCTCCACATTGTGCAACTGCACTACTCACGTCGTATAAGATACAACTACACTTCCTAGTGTTTCTCCACATTGTGACACTGCACTTCTCACACTCTATAAGATAAAACTACACTTCCTAGTGTAGCACCACATTGTGACACTGGGCTACTCACTCGGTATAAATTACCATTACACTTCCTAGTGTTCTTCCACACTGTGACACTACTCACACTGTATAAGATACCATTACACTTCCTAGTGTTGCTCCACATTGTGATACCGAACTACTCACAATGTATAAGATAACACTACACTTCCTAATGTTGCTACATATAGTGCACGTCGCTACTCACACTGTATAAGATACCACTACAATTACTAGTGTTGCTCCACACTGTGACACTGCCCTACTCATAACGTATAAGATAACACTACACTTCCTAGTGTTGCTCCACATTGTGACACTGCACTACTCACATTATATAAGATACCACTACACCTCCTAATGTTGCTCCATATTGTGACACTGTACTACTCACACTGTATAAGATACAACTACACTTCCTAGCGTTGCTCCATATTGTGACACTGTACTACTCACACTGTATAAGATAACACTACACTTTCTATTGTTTCTCCATGTTGTGACGCTGCACTACTCACGCTGTATAAGATACCACTACACTTCCTAGCGTTGCACCATATTGTGACACTGTACTACTCACACTGTATAAGTTACCACTACACTTCCTAGTGTTGCTCCACATTGTGACACTGCACTACTCACACTGTATAAGATACCACTACACTTCCTAGTGTTGCTCAGCATTTTGACAATGCGATACTCACACTTTATAAGATACCACTACACTTCCTAATGTTGCTCCACATTGTGAAACTGTTCTACTCACACTGTATAAGATACCATTACACTTCCTAATGTTGCTCCACATTGTGACAGTGCAATACTCACACGGAATAAGATAACATTACACTTCATAGTGTTGTTCCACATGGTGACACTGCACTACTCACACTTTTAAGATACCACTGCACCTCCTAGTGTTGCTCCATTTTGTGACACTGCACTACTCACACTGTATATGATACCACTACACATCCTAGTGTTGCCCCACACTGTGACTCTGAACTACTCACACTGTATAAATTACCACTACACTTCCTAGTGTTGCTCCACATTGTGAAACTGCACTACTCATACTGTATTAGATAACACTTCAATTCCTAGTGTTGCTCCAGATTGTGACACTGCGTTACTCACACTGTATAAATTACCATTATACTTCCTAGTGTAGCTCCACATTGTGACACTGTAAAACTCACACTGTATAAGATACCAGTACACTTCCTATTGTTTCTCCACATTGTGACGTTGCACTACTCACGCTGTATAAGATACCACTACACTTCCTAGTGTTGCTCCACATTGTGACACTGCGCTACTCACTCTGTATAAGATACCGCTACACCTCCTAGTGTTGCTCCTCATTGTGACACTGCACTACTCACACTGTATAAGATACCACTAAACATCCTGGTGTTGTTCCACATTTTGACACTGTACTACTCATATTGTATAAAATAACACTACACTTCCTAGTGTCGCCCCACATTGTGACACTGCACTAGTCACACTGTATAAGATAGCACGACACTTCCAAGTGTTGTTCCACACTGTGACACTGCACTACTCACACTTTATAAGATACCACTGCACCTCCTAGTGTTGCTCCATTTTGTTACACTGCGCTACTCACACTGTATATGATACCACTACACATCCTAGTGTTGCTCCACACTGTGACTCTGAACTACTCACACTGTATAAATTACCACTACACTTCCTAGTGTTGCTCCACATTGTGACACTGCACTACTCACACTGTATAAGATACCACTACACTACCTAGTGTATCTCCACATTGTGCTACTGCACTACTCAAGTTGTATAAGATACCACTACTCTTCCTAGTGTTGCTCCACATTGTGACACTGCACTACTCACATTGTATAAGATAACACTACACTTCCTAGTGTTGCTCCACATTGTGACACTGTGCTACTCACACTGTATAAATTATCATTACACATCCTAATGTTGCTCCACATTGTGCCACTGTAATACTCACACTGTATAAGATACCAGTACACTTCCTAGTGTTTCTCCACATTGTGACACTGCCCTACTCACACTGTATAAGATACCACTACACATCCTAGTGTTGCTCCACATTGTGACACTGCACAACTCATTCTGTATATGATAATACTACACTTCCTAATGTTGCTCCACATTATGACTCTGCACTACTCACACTGTTAGAGATAGCACTACACTTCCTAGTGTTCCTCCACACTCTGACACTTCCCTACTCACACTGTATAGGATACCACTACACTTCCTAGGGTTGCTCCAAATTGTGACACTGTACTACTCACACTGTATAAGATACCACTACACTTCCTAGTCTTGCTCACACTGTATAAGATACCACTACTCTTCCAAGTGTTGCTCCACATTGTGACACTGCCCTACTCACACTGTATAGGATACCCCTACAATTCCTGGTGTCGCTCCACATTGTGACACTGTACTACTCCCACTGTATAAGATACCACTACACTTCCTAGTCTTGCTCACCCTGTATAAGATACCACTACTCTTCCTTGTGTTGCTCCACATTGTGACACTGCACTACTCACACTGTATAAGATACCACTACACTTCCGGGTGTTGCTCCACACTGTGACACTGCCCTACTGACACTGTATAAGATACCACTACACTTCCTAGTCTTGCTCACCCTGTATAAGATACCACTACTCTTCCTCGTGTTGCTCCATATTGTGACTCGGTATTACTCACACTGTAAAAGATACCGCTACACTTCCTAGTGTTGCTCCACATTGTGACACTGCACTACTCACACTGTATAAGATAACACTACACTTCCTAGTGTTGCTCCACATTGTGACACTGCACTACTCACACTGTATAAGATACCACTAAACTTCCTAATGTTGCTCCACATAGTGACACTGCGATAATCACACTGTATAAGATACCACTACACTTCCTAGTGTTGCACCACATTGTGACACTGCACTACTCACACTGTATAAGATAACATTACACTTCCTAGTGTTGCTCCACATGGTGACACTGCACTACTCACACTTTATAAGATAACACTACACTTCCTAATGTTGCTCCTCATTGTGACACTGCCCATCTCTCACTGTATAAGATAACATTACACCTCATAATGTTGCTCCACATTGTGACACTGTGAACCTCACAATGTGTAAATTACCATTACAGTTCCTTGTGTTGCTCCACATTGTGACACTGTAACACTCACACTGTATAAGATACCAGTAGACTTCCTATTGTTTCTCCACATTGTGACACTGCACTACTCATGCTGTATAAGATACCACTACACTTCCTAGTGTTGCTCCACATTGTGCATCAGCTCTACTCACGTTGTATAAGATACCACAACACCGCCTAGTGTTGCTCCAAATTGTGACACTGCACTACTCACACTGTATAAGATAACACTACACTTCCTATTGTTGCTCCGCAATGTGACACAGCGCTACTCACCCTGTATAAGATAACACTACACTTCCTAGTGTTGCTTCACATTGTGACACTGTTCTACTCACACTGTATAAGATACCAGTACACTTCCTACTTTTTCTCCACATCGTGACGCTGCACTACTCACGCTGTATAAGATACCACTACACTTACTAGTGTTGCTCCACACTGTGACACTGCCCTACTCACAACGTATAAGATAACACTACACTTCCTAGTGTTGCTCCACATTGTGACACTGCACTACTCACATTATAT
This sequence comes from Meconema thalassinum, assembly GCA_946902985.2. Taxonomy (NCBI): domain Eukaryota; kingdom Metazoa; phylum Arthropoda; class Insecta; order Orthoptera; family Tettigoniidae; genus Meconema; species Meconema thalassinum. The sequence continues at coordinate 639,478,892 of OX336389.2, forward strand.
AAGATACCACTACACCTCCTAATGTTGCTCCATATTAAGACACTGTACTACTCACACTGTATAAGATAACACTACACTTCCTAGTGTTGATTCACATTGTGACACTGCACTACTCAGACTGTATAAGATACCACTACACTTCCTACTGTTGCTGCACACTGTGACACTCCCCTTCTCACACTGTATAGGATACCACTACACTTCCTAGGGTTGCAGCACATTGTGACACTGTACTACTCACACTGTATAAGATACCACTACACTTCCTAGTCTTGCTCACACTTTATAAGATACCTCTACTCTTCCTAGTGTTGCTCCACATTGGGACACTGTACTACTCACATTGTTTAAGATACAATTTCACTTTCTAGTGTTGCTCCACATTGTGACACTTCACTACTCACACTGTATAAGATACCACTACACTTCCTAGTGTTGCTCCACATTGTGACCCCACACTACTCACACTGTATATGATAACACTACACTTCCTAGTGTTGCTCCACATATTGACTCTTCACTACCCACACTGTATAAGATACCTCTACACTTCCTAGTGTTCCTCCACACTGTGACACTACTCACAATGTATAAGATACCATTAAACTTCCTAGTGTCGCTCCACACTGTGACTCTGCCATACTCACAATGTATAAATTACCACTACACTTCCTAGTGTTGCTCCACATTGTGACACTGCACTACTCCCACTCTATAATATACCACTACTCTACCTAGTGTTTCTCCACATTGTGCAACTGCAGTACTCACGTTGTATAAGATAACACAAAACTTCCTAGTGTTGCTCCACATTGTGACACTGCACTTCTCATACTGTATAAGATCGCACTACACTTCCTAGTGTTGCTCCAGATTGTGACACTGCGTTACTCACACTGTATAAATTAACATTATACTTCCTAGTGTTGCTCCATATTGTGACACTGTATTACTCACACTGTATAAGATACCAGTACACTTCCTATTGTTTATCCACATTGTGACACTGCACTACTCACGCTGTATAAGATACCACTACACTTCCCAGTGTTGCTCCACATTGTGACACTACGCTACTCACACTGTATAAGATACCACTACACCTCCAAGTGGTGCTCCACTTTGTGACACTGCACTACTCACACTGTATAAAATATCATTACACCTCGTAGTGTTGCTCTACATGGCGACACTGCACTACTCACACTGTATAAGATACCACTACTCTTCCTAGTGTTGCTCCACATTCTGACTCGGTACTACTCACAATGTATAAGATACCACTACACTTCCTAGTGTTGCTCCTCATTGTGACACTGCCCATCTCGCACCGTATAAGATATCACTACTCTGCTTAGTGTTGCTCCACATTGTGACTCTGCACTACTCACACTGTATAATATATCACTACACATCCTAGCGTTGCTCCACACTGTGTCTCTGCCCTTCTCACACTGTATAAATTACTACTACACTTCCTAGTGTTGCTCCACATTGTGACTCTGCACTACTCACACTGTATAAGATACCACTACACAACCTAGTGTTTCTCCACATTGTTCAACCGCACTACTCACGTTGTATAAGATACCACTACACTTCCTAGTGTTCCTCCACATTGTGACACTGCACTACTCACAATGTATAAGATAACACTACACTTCCTAGTGTTGCTCCACATTGTGACACTGTGTAACTCACACTGTATAAATTACCATTACACTTCCTAGTGTTGCTCCACATTGTGACACTGTAATACTCACACTGTATAAGATACCAGTACACTACCTAGTGTTTCTCCACATTGTGACACTGCCCTACTCACACTGTATAAGATACCACTACACATCAAAGTTTGCTCCACATTGTGACACTGCACTACTCACACTGTATAAGATGGCACTTCACTTCCTAGTGTTCCTCCACATTGTGAAACTGGCCTACTCACACTGTATATGATACCACTACACTTCCTAGGGTTGCTCCACATTGTGACACGGTACTAATCACACTGTATAAGATACCACTATACTTCCTAGTGTTGCTCCATATTGTGACACTGCACTACTCACCATCTCTAAGATACCACTACACTTCCTAGTGTTGCTCCACATTGTGACACCGCACTACTCGCACTGTATATGATAACACTACGCTTCCTTGTGTTGCTCCATATTTTGACTCTGCGCTACTCACACTGTATAAAATAGCACTACTCTTCCTAGTGTTGCTCCTCCCTGTGACACTGCCCTACTCACAACGTATAAGATACCACTACACTTCCTAGTGTTGCTACACATAGTGACACTGCGCTACTCACACTGTATAAGATACCACTATTCTACATATTGTTGCTCCTCATTGTGACTCTGCACTACTCACACTGTATAAGATACCACTACACTACCTAGTGTTCCTCCACACTGTTACACTACTCACACTTTATAAGATACCATTACACTTCCTAGTGTTGCTCCACATTGTGACACCGCACTACTCACACTGTATATGATAACACTACGCTTCCTTGTGTTGCTCCACATTTTGACTCTGCGCTACTCACACTGTATAAAATAGCACTACTCTTCCTAGTGTTGCTCCTCCCTGTGACACTGCCCTACTCACAACGTATAAGATACCACTACACTTCCTAGTGTTGCTACACATAGTGACACTGCGCTACTCACACTGTATAAGATACCACTACTCTACATATTGTTGCTACACATAGTGACAATGCACTACTCACACTGTATAAGATACCACTACACTTCCTAGTGGTGATCCACATTGTGACACTGTGCTACTCACACTGTATTAGATACCACTACACTTCCTAATGTTGCTCCACATAGTGACACTACGATAATCACACTGTATAAGATACCACTACAGTTCCTAGTGTTGCACCACATTGTGACACTGCACTACTCACAGTGTATATGATAACACTACACTTCCCAGTGTTGCTCCACATTGTTACACTGCGCTACTCACACTGTATAAATTATCATTACACTTCCTAGTGTTGCTCCACATAGTGACACTGTAATACTCGCAATGTATAAGATACCAGTACACTTCCAACTGCTTCTCCACATTGTGACACTGCCCTACTCACACTCTATAAGATACCACTAAACATCCTAGTGTTGCTCCACATTGTGACAACGCACTACTCACACTGTATAAGATACCACTACATTTCCTGGGGTTGCTCCACACTGTGACACTACTCAATACGTATAAGATAACACTACACTTTTAGTGTTGCTCCACATTGTGACACTGCACTACTCACATTGTATAAGATACCACTACACTTCATAATGTGCTACATATAGTGACACAGCGCTACACTCACTGTATAAGATACCACTACACTTCCTAGTGTTGCTCCACACTCTGACACTGCCCTCCTCACCCTGTATAAGGTACCACTACACATCCTAGGGTTGCTCCACATTGTGATACTGTACTACTCACACTGTATAAGATAACACTACACTTCCTAGTGTTGCTTCACATTGTGACACTGCACTCTTCACACTGTATAGGATAACACTACACTTCCTAGTGTTGCTCCACATTGTGACACTGTACTACTCACACTGTATAAGATAACACTACACTTCCTAGTCTTGCCCACACCGTATAAGATACCACTACACTGCCTAGTGTTGCTCCACATTGTAGCACTGTACTAATCCCACTGTTTAAGATACCATTAAACTTTCTAGTGTTGCTCCACATTGTGACACCGAACTACTCACACTGTATAAGATACCACTACACATCCTAGGGTTGCTCCACATTGTGACACTGTACTACTCACACTGTATAAGATAACACTACACTTCCTAGTGTTGCTTCACATTGTGACACTGCACTCTTCACACTGTATAGGATAACAATACACTTCCTAGTGTTGCTCCACATTGTGACACTGTACTACTCACACTGTATAAGATAAAACGACACTTCCTAGAGTTGCTCCATATTGTGACACTATACTACTCACACTGTATAAGATAACACTACACTTCCTAGTGTTGCTTCACATTGTGACACTGCACTACTCAGACTGTATAAGATACCACTACACTTCCTAGTGTTGCTCCACACTGTGACACTGCCCTACTCACACTGTATAGGATACCACTACACTTCCTAGGGTTGCAGCACATTGTGACGCTGTACTACTCACACTGTATAAGATACCACTACACTTCCTAGTCTTGCTCACACTTTATAAGATACCACTACTCTTCCTAGTGTTGCTCCATATTGTGACACTATACTACTCACACTGTATAAGACAACACTACACTTCCTATTGTTGCTTCACATTGTGACACTGCACTATTCACATTGTATAAGATATCACTACACTTCCTAGTGTTGCTCCACATTGTGACACTGCACTACTCACACTGTATAATATACCACTACACTACATAGTTTTTCTCCACATTGTTTAACTGTACTACTCACGTTGTATAAGATACCACAACACTTCCTAGTGTTGCTCCACATTGTGACACTGCACTTCTCACACTGTATTAGATACCACTACACCTCCTAGTGTTGTTCCACTTTGTGACACTGCGCTACTCACACTGTATAAGATACCACTACACATCCTAGTGTTGCTCCACACTGTGACTCTGCCCTACTCACACTGTATAAATTACCACTACACTTCCTAATGTTGCTCCACATTGTGACACTGCACTACTCACACTGTATAATATACCACTACACTACATAGTTTTTCTCCACATTGTTTAACTGTACTACTCACGTTGTATAAGATACCACAACACTTCCTACTTTTGCTCCACATTGTGACACTGCACTTCTCACACTGTATTAGATAACACTACACTTCCTAGTGTTGCTCCAGATTGTGACACTGTGTTACTCACACTGTATAAATTACCATTATACTTCCTAGTGTTGCTCCACATTGTGACACTGTAATACTCACACTGTATAAGATACCAGTACACTTCCTATTGTTTCTCCACATTGTGACGCTGCACTACTCACGCTGTATAAGATACCCCTACACTTCCTAGTGTTGCTCCACATTGTGACACTGCGCTACTCACACTGTATAAGATAACACTACACCTCCTAGTGTTGCTCTACATGGTGACACTGCACTACTCACACTGTATAAGATACCACTACACTTCCTAGTGTTGCTCCACATTGTCACTCGGTACTGCTCACAATGTATAAGATACCACTACACTTCCTAGTGTTGCTCCTCATTGTGACACTGCCCATCTCACACCGTATAAGATATCACTACACTTCTTAGTGTTGCTCCACATTGTGACTCTGCACTACTCACACTGCATAAGATATCACTACACATCCTAGCGTTGCTCCACACTGTGACTCTGCCCTACTCACACTGTATAAATTACCACTACACTTCCTAGTGTTGCTCCACCTTGTGACTCTGCACTGCTCACACTGTATAAGATACCACTACACTACCTAGTGTTTCTCCACATTGTTCAACCGAACTACTCACGTTGTATAAGATACCACTACACTTCCTAGTGTTCCTCCACATTGTGACACTGCACTACTCACAATGTATAAGATAACACTACACTTCCTAGTGTTGCTCCACATTGTGACACTGTGTAACTCACACTGTATAAATTAGCATTACACTTCCTAGTGTTGCTCCACATTGTGATACTGTAATACTCACACTGTATAAGATACCAGTACACTACCTAGTGTTTCTCCACATTGTGACACTGCCCTACTCACACTGTAAAAGATACCACTACACATCAAAGGTTGCTCCACATTGTGACACTGCACTACTCACACTGTATAAGATGGCACTTCACTTCCTAGTGTTCCTCCACACTGTGACACTGCCCTACTCACACTGTATAGGATACCACTACACTTCCTAGGGTATCTCCACATTGTGACACTCTACTACTCACACTGTATAAGATACCAATACATTTCCTAGTCTTGCTCACACTGTATAAGATACCACTACTCTTCCTAGTGTTGCTCCACATTGTTACTCTGCCTTACTAACACTGTATAAATTACCTCTACTCTTCCTAGTGTTGCTCCACATTGGGACACTGTACTACTCACATTGTTTAAGATACAATTTCACTTTCTAGTGTTGCTCCACATTGTGACACTTCACTACTCACACTGTATAAGATACCACTACACTTCCTAGTGTTGCTCCACATTGTGACCCCACACTACTCACACTGTATATGATAACACTACACTTCCTAGTGTTGCTCCACATATTGACTCTTCACTACCCACACTGTATAAAATACCTCTACACTTCCTAATGTTCCTTCACACTGTGACACTACTCACAATGTATAAGATACCATTAAACTTCCTAGTGTCGCTCCACACTGTGACTCGGCCATACTCACAATGTATAAATTACCACTACACTTCCTAGTGTTGCTCCACATTGTGACACTGCACTACTCACACTCTATAATATACCACTACTCTACCTAGTGTTTCTCCACATTGTGCAACTGCAGTACTCACGTTGTATAAGATAACACAAAACTTCCTAGTGTTGCGCCACATTGTGACACTGCACTTCTCATACTGTATAAGATCGCACTACACTTCCTAGTGTTGCTCCAGATTGAGACACTGCGTTACTCACACTGTATAAATTAACATTATACTTCCTAGTGTTGCTCCATATTGTGACACTGTATTACTCACACTGTATAAGTTACCAGTACACTTCCTATTGTTTCTCCACATTGTGACGCTGCACTACTCACGCTGTATAAGATACCACTACACTTCCCAGTGTTGCTCCACATTGTGACACTATGCTACTCACACTGTATAAGATACCACTACACCTCCAAGTGGTGCTCCACTTTGTGACACTGCACTACTCACACTGTATAAAATATCATTACACCTCCTAGTGTTGCTCTACATGGCGACACTGCACTACTCACACTGTATATGATACCACTACACTTCCTAGTGTTGCTCCACATTCTGACTCGGTACTACTCACAATGTATAAGATAACACTACACTTCCTAGTGTTGCTCCTCATTGTGACACTGCCCATCTCGCACCGTATAAGATATCACTACTCTGCTTAGTGTTGCTCCACATTGTGACTCTGCACTACTCACACTGTATAATATATCACTACACATCCTAGCGTTGCTCCACACTGTGACTCTGCCCTTCTCACACTGTATAAATTACTACTACACTTCCTAGTGTTGCTCCACATTGTGACTCTGCACTACTCACACTGTATAAGATACCACTACACTACCTAGTGTTTCTCCAAATTGTTCAACCGCACTACTCACGTTGTATAAGATACCACTACACTTCCTAGTGTTCCTCCACATTGTGACACTGCACTACTCACAATGTATAAGATAACACTACACTTCCTAGTGTTGCTCCAGATTGTGACACTGTGTTACTCACACTGTATAAATTACCATTATACTTCCCAGTGTTGCTCCACATTGTGACACTGTAATACTCACACTGTATAAGATACCAGTACACTTCCTATTGTTTCTCCACATTGTGACGCTGCACTACTCACGCTGTATAAGATACCCCTACACTTCCTAGTGTTGCTCCACATTGTGACACTGCGCTACTCACACTGTATAAGATAACACTACACCTCCTATTGTTGCTCTACATGGTGACACTGCACTACTCACACTGTATAAGATACCACTACACTTCCTAGTGTTGCTCCACATTGTCACTCGGTACTGCTCACAATGTATAAGATACCACTACACTTCCTAGTGTTGCTCCTCATTGTGACACTGCCCATCTCACACCGTATAAGATATCACTACACTTCTTAGTGTTGCTCCACATTGTGACTCTGCACTACTCACACTGTATAAGATAACACTACACATCCTAGCGTTGCTCCACACTGTGACTCTGCCCTACTCACACTGTATAAATTACCACTACACTTCCTAGTGTTGCTCCACATTGTGACTCTGCACTGCTCACACTGTATAAGATACCACTACACTACCTAGTGTTTCTCCACATTGTTCAACCGAACTACTCACGTTGTATAAGATACCACTACACTTCCTAGTGTTCCTCTACATTGTGACACTGCACTACTCACAATGTATAAGATAACACTACACTTCCTAGTGTTGCTCCACATTGTGACACTGTGTAACTCACACTGTATAAATTAGCATTACACTTCCTAGTGTTGCTCCACATTGTGATACTGTAATACTCACACTGTATAAGATACAGGTACACTACCTAGTGTTTCTCCACATTGTGACACTGCCCTACTCACACTGTAAAAGATACCACTACACATCAAAAGTTGCTCCACATTGTGGCACTGCACTACTCACACTGTATAAGATGGCACTTCACTTCCTAGTGTTCCTCCACACTGTGACACTGCCCTACTCACACTGTATAGGATACCACTACACTTCCTAGGGTTGCTCCACATTGTGACACTCTACTACTTACACTGTATAAGATACCAATACATTTCCTAGTCTTGCTCACACTGTATAAAATACCACTACTCTTCCTAGTGTTGCTCCACATTGTTACTCTGCCTTACTAACACTGTATAAATTACCACTACACTTCCTAGTGTTGCTCCACATTGTGACTCTGCACTACTCACACTGTATATGATACAACTACACTACCTAGTGTTTCTCCACATTGAGCAACTGCACTACTCACGTTGTATAATATACCTCTACAATTCCTAATGTTGCTCCACATTGTGACACTGCACTACTCACACTGTATAAGAAAACACTACACTTCCTACTGTTGCTCCACATTGTGACACTGCGCTACTCACACTGTATAAATTACCATTACACTTCCAAGTGTTGCTCCACATTGTGACACTGTAATACTCACACTTTATAAGATACCAGTACACTTCCTAGCATTTCTCCACATAGTGACACTGGTCTACTCACACTGTATAAGATACCACTACACATCCTAGTGTTGCTCCTCATTGTGACACAGCACAACTCACACTGTATATGATAACACTACACTTCCTAGCGCTGCTCCACATTGTGACACTGTACCACTCACAATGTATAAGATAACACTACACTTCCTATTGTGGCTTCACATTGTGACACTGCACTACTCACACTGTATAACATACCACTACACTTCCTAGTGTTGCTGCACACTGTGACACTGCCCTACTCACACTGTATAGGATACCACTACACTTCCTAGGGTTGCTCCACATTGTGACACTGTACTACTCACACTGTGTAAGATACCACTACACTTCCTAGTCATGCTCACCCTGTATAAGATACCACTACTTTTCCTAGTGTTGCTCCACATTGTGACACTGTACTACTCACACTCTATAAGATACCATTACACTTCGTAGTGTTGCTCCGCATTGTAACACTGCGCACCACACAATGTATAAATTACAATTACACTTCCTAGTGTAACTCCACATTGTAACACTGTAATACTCACACTGTATAAGATACCAGTACACCTCCTATTGTTTCTCCACATTGCGACACAGCACTACTCACACTGTATAAGATAACTCTACACTTCCTGTTGTTGCTCCACATTGTGATACTGCGCTACTCACACTGTATAAGATAACAATACACTTCCTAGTGTTGCTCCACATTGTGACACTGCACTACTCACACTGTATAAGATACCACTAAACTTCCTAATGTTGCTCCACATAGTGACACTGCGATAATCACACTGTATAAGATACCACTACACTTCCTAGTGTTGCACCACATTGTGACACTGCACTACTCACACTGTATAAGATAACATTACACTTCCTAGTGTTGCTCCACATGGTGACACTGCACTACTCACACTGTATAAGATAACACTACACTTCCTAATGTTGCTCCTCATTGTGACACTGCCCATCTCTCACTGTATAAGATAACATTACACCTCATAATGTTGCTCCACATTGTGACACTGTGAACCTCACAATGTGTAAATTACCATTACAGTTCCTTGTGTTGCTCCACATTGTGACACTGTAACACTCACACTGTATAAGATACCAGTAGACTTCCTATTGTTTCTCCACATTGTGACACTGCACTACTCATGCTGTATAAGATACCACTACACTTCCTAGTGTTGCTCCACATTGTGCATCAGCTCTACTCACGTTGTATAAGATACCACAACACCGCCTAGTGTTGCTCCACATTGTGACACTGCACTACTCACACTGTATAAGATAACACTACACTTCCTATTGTTGCTCCGCAATGTGACACAGCGCTACTCACCCTGTATAAGATAACACTACACTTCCTAGTGTTGCTTCACATTGTGACACTGTTCTACTCACACTGTATAAGATACCAGTACACTTCCTACTTTTTCTCCACATCGTGACGCTGCACTACTCACGCTGTATAAGATACCACTACACTTACTAGTGTTGCTCCACACTGTGACACTGTCCTACTCACAACGTATAAGATAACACTACACTTCCTAGTGTTGCTCCACATTGTGACACTGCACTACTCACATTATATAAGATACCACTACACCTCCTAATGTTGCTCCATATTAAGACACTGTACTACTCACACTGTATAAGATAACACTACACTTCCTAGTGTTGATTCACATTGTGACACTGCACTACTCAGACTGTATAAGATACCACTACACTTCCTACTGTTGCTGCACACTGTGACACTCCCCTTCTCACACTGTATAGGATACCACTACACTTCCTAGGGTTGCAGCACATTGTGACACTGTACTACTCACACTGTATAAGATACCACTACACTTCCTAGTCTTGCTCACACTTTATAAGATACCTCTACTCTTCCTAGTGTTGCTCCACATTGGGACACTGTACTACTCACATTGTTTAAGATACAATTTCACTTTCTAGTGTTGCTCCACATTGTGACACTTCACTACTCACACTGTATAAGATACCACTACACTTCCTAGTGTTGCTCCACATTGTGACCCCACACTACTCACACTGTATATGATAACACTACACTTCCTAGTGTTGCTCCACATATTGACTCTTCACTACCCATACTGTATAAGATACCTCTACACTTCCTAGTGTTCCTCCACACTGTGACACTACTCACAATGTATAAGATACCATTAGACTTCCTAGTGTCGCTCCACACTGTGACTCTGCCATACTCACAATGTATAAATTACCACTACACTTCCTAGTGTTGCTCCACATTGTGACACTGCACTACTCCCACTCTATAATATACCACTACTCTACCTAGTGTTTCTCCACATTGTGCAACTGCAGTACTCACGTTGTATAAGATAACACAAAACTTCCTAGTGTTGCTCCACATTGTGACACTGCACTTCTCATACTGTATAAGATCGCACTACACTTCCTAGTGTTGCTCCAGATTGTGACACTGCGTTACTCACACTGTATAAATTAACATTATACTTCCTAGTGTTGCTCCATATTGTGACACTGTATTACTCACACTGTATAAGATACCAGTACACTTCCTATTGTTTATCCACATTGTGACGCTGCACTACTCACGCTGTATAAGATACCACTACACTTCCCAGTGTTGCTCCACATTGTGACACTACGCTACTCACACTGTATAAGATACCACTACACCTCCAAGTGGTGCTCCACTTTGTGACACTGCACTACTCACACTGTATAAAATATCATTACACCTCGTAGTGTTGCTCTACATGGCGACACTGCACTACTCACACTGTATAAGATACCACTACTCTTCCTAGTGTTGCTCCACATTCTGACTCGGTACTACTCACAATGTATAAGATACCACTACACTTCCTAGTGTTGCTCCTCATTGTGACACTGCCCATCTCGCACCGTATAAGATATCACTACTCTGCTTAGTGTTGCTCCACATTGTGACTCTGCACTACTCACACTGTATAATATATCACTACACATCCTAGCGTTGCTCCACACTGTGTCTCTGCCCTTCTCACACTGTATAAATTACTACTACACTTCCTAGTGTTGCTCCACATTGTGACTCTGCACTACTCACACTGTATAAGATACCACTACACAACCTAGTGTTTCTCCACATTGTTCAACCGCACTACTCACGTTGTATAAGATACCACTACACTTCCTAGTGTTCCTCCACATTGTGACACTGCACTACTCACAATGTATAAGATAACACTACACTTCCTAGTGTTGCTCCACATTGTGACACTGTGTAACTCACACTGTATAAATTACCATTACACTTCCTAGTGTTGCTCCACATTGTGACACTGTAATACTCACACTGTATAAGATACCAGTACACTACCTAGTGTTTCTCCACATTGTGACACTGCCCTACTCACACTGTATAAGATACCACTACACATCAAAGTTTGCTCCACATTGTGACACTGCACTACTCACACTGTATAAGATGGCACTTCACTTCCTAGTGTTCCTCCACATTGTGAAACTGGCCTACTCACACTGTATATGATACCACTACACTTCCTAGGGTTGCTCCACATTGTGACACGGTACTAATCACACTGTATAAGATACCACTATACTTCCTAGTGTTGCTCCATATTGTGACACTGCACTACTCACCATCTCTAAGATACCACTACACTTCCTAGTGTTGCTCCACATTGTGACACCGCACTACTCGCACTGTATATGATAACACTACGCTTCCTTGTGTTGCTCCATATTTTGACTCTGCGCTACTCACACTGTATAAAATAGCACTACTCTTCCTAGTGTTGCTCCTCCCTGTGACACTGCCCTACTCACAACGTATAAGATACCACTACACTTCCTAGTGTTGCTACACATAGTGACACTGCGCTACTCACACTGTATAAGATACCACTACTCTACATATTGTTGCTCCTCATTGTGACTCTGCACTACTCACACTGTATAAGATACCACTACACTACCTAGTGTTCCTCCACACTGTTACACTACTCACACTTTATAAGATACCATTACACTTCCTAGTGTTGCTCCACATTGTGACACCGCACTACTCACACTGTATATGATAACACTACGCTTCCTTGTGTTGCTCCACATTTTGACTCTGCGCTACTCACACTGTATAAAATAGCACTACTCTTCCTAGTGTTGCTCCTCCCTGTGACACTGCCCTACTCACAACGTATAAGATACCACTACACTTCCTAGTGTTGCTACACATAGTGACACTGCGCTACTCACACTGTATAAGATACCACTACTCTACATATTGTTGCTACACATAGTGACAATGCACTACTCACACTGTATAAGATACCACTACACTTCCTAGTGGTGATCCACATTGTGACACTGTGCTACTCACACTGTATTAGATACCACTACACTTCCTAATGTTGCTCCACATAGTGACACTACGATAATCACACTGTATAAGATACCACTACAGTTCCTAGTGTTGCACCACATTGTGACACTGCACTACTCACAGTGTATATGATAACACTACACTTCCCAGTGTTGCTCCACATTGTTACACTGCGCTACTCACACTGTATAAATTATCATTACACTTCCTAGTGTTGCTCCACATAGTGACACTGTAATACTCGCAATGTATAAGATACCAGTACACTTCCAACTGCTTCTCCACATTGTGACACTGCCCTACTCACACTCTATAAGATACCACTAAACATCCTAGTGTTGCTCCACATTGTGACAACGCACTACTCACACTGTATAAGATACCACTACATTTCCTGGGGTTGCTCCACACTGTGACACTACTCAATACGTATAAGATAACACTACACTTTTAGTGTTGCTCCACATTGTGACACTGCACTACTCACATTGTATAAGATACCACTACACTTCATAATGTGCTACATATAGTGACACAGCGCTACACTCACTGTATAAGATACCACTACACTTCCTAGTGTTGCTCCACACTCTGACACTGCCCTCCTCACCCTGTATAAGGTACCACTACACATCCTAGGGTTGCTCCACATTGTGATACTGTACTACTCACACTGTATAAGATAACACTACACTTCCTAGTGTTGCTTCACATTGTGACACTGCACTCTTCACACTGTATAGGATAACACTACACTTCCTAGTGTTGCTCCACATTGTGACACTGTACTACTCACACTGTATAAGATAACACTACACTTCCTAGTCTTGCCCACACCGTATAAGATACCACTACACTGCCTAGTGTTGCTCCACATTGTAGCACTGTACTAATCCCACTGTTTAAGATACCATTAAACTTTCTAGTGTTGCTCCACATTGTGACACCGAACTACTCACACTGTATAAGATACCACTACACATCCTAGGGTTGCTCCACATTGTGACACTGTACTAATCACACTGTATAAGATAACACTACACTTCCTAGTGTTGCTTCACATTGTGACACTGCACTCTTCACACTGTATAGGATAACAATACACTTCCTAGTGTTGCTCCACATTGTGACACTGTACTACTCACACTGTATAAGATAAAACGACACTTCCTAGAGTTGCTCCATATTGTGACACTATACTACTCACACTGTATAAGATAACACTACACTTCCTAGTGTTGCTTCACATTGTGACACTGCACTACTCAGACTGTATAAGATACCACTACACTTCCTAGTGTTGCTCCACACTGTGACACTGCCCTACTCACACTGTATAGGATACCACTACACTTCCTAGGGTTGCAGCACATTGTGACGCTGTACTACTCACACTGTATAAGATACCACTACACTTCCTAGTCTTGCTCACACTTTATAAGATACCACTACTCTTCCTAGTGTTGCTCCATATTGTGACACTATACTACTCACACTGTATAAGACAACACTACACTTCCTATTGTTGCTTCACATTGTGACACTGCACTATTCACATTGTATAAGATATCACTACACTTCCTAGTGTTGCTCCACATTGTGACACTGCACTACTCACACTGTATAATATACCACTACACTACATAGTTTTTCTCCACATTGTTTAACTGTACTACTCACGTTGTATAAGATACCACAACACTTCCTAGTGTTGCTCCACATTGTGACACTGCACTTCTCACACTGTATTAGATACCACTACACCTCCTAGTGTTGTTCCACTTTGTGACACTGCGCTACTCACACTGTATAAGATACCACTACACATCCTAGTGTTGCTCCACACTGTGACTCTGCCCTACTCACACTGTATAAATTACCACTACACTTCCTAATGTTGCTCCACATTGTGACACTGCACTACTCACACTGTATAATATACCACTACACTACATAGTTTTTCTCCACATTGTTTAACTGTACTACTCACGTTGTATAAGATACCACAACACTTCCTACTTTTGCTCCACATTGTGACACTGCACTTCTCACACTGTATTAGATAACACTACACTTCCTAGTGTTGCTCCAGATTGTGACACTGTGTTACTCACACTGTATAAATTACCATTATACTTCCTAGTGTTGCTCCACATTGTGACACTGTAATACTCACACTGTATAAGATACCAGTACACTTCCTATTGTTTCTCCACATTGTGACGCTGCACTACTCACGCTGTATAAGATACCCCTACACTTCCTAGTGTTGCTCCACATTGTGACACTGCGCTACTCACACTGTATAAGATAACACTACACCTCCTAGTGTTGCTCTACATGGTGACACTGCACTACTCACACTGTATAAGATACCACTACACTTCCTAGTGTTGCTCCACATTGTCACTCGGTACTGCTCACAATGTATAAGATACCACTACACTTCCTAGTGTTGCTCCTCATTGTGACACTGCCCATCTCACACCGTATAAGATATCACTACACTTCTTAGTGTTGCTCCACATTGTGACTCTGCACTACTCACACTGCATAAGATATCACTACACATCCTAGCGTTGCTCCACACTGTGACTCTGCCCTACTCACACTGTATAAATTACCACTACACTTCCTAGTGTTGCTCCACCTTGTGACTCTGCACTGCTCACACTGTATAAGATACCACTACACTACCTAGTGTTTCTCCACATTGTTCAACCGAACTACTCACGTTGTATAAGATACCACTACACTTCCTAGTGTTCCTCCACATTGTGACACTGCACTACTCACAATGTATAAGATAACACTACACTTCCTAGTGTTGCTCCACATTGTGACACTGTGTAACTCACACTGTATAAATTAGCATTACACTTCCTAGTGTTGCTCCACATTGTGATACTGTAATACTCACACTGTATAAGATACCAGTACACTACCTAGTGTTTCTCCACATTGTGACACTGCCCTACTCACACTGTAAAAGATACCACTACACATCAAAGGTTGCTCCACATTGTGACACTGCACTACTCACACTGTATAAGATGGCACTTCACTTCCTAGTGTTCCTCCACACTGTGACACTGCCCTACTCACACTGTATAGGATACCACTACTCTTCCTAGGGTATCTCCACATTGTGACACTCTACTACTCACACTGTATAAGATACCAATACATTTCCTAGTCTTGCTCACACTGTATAAGATACCACTACTCTTCCTAGTGTTGCTCCACATTGTTACTCTGCCTTACTAACACTGTATAAATTACCTCTACTCTTCCTAGTGTTGCTCCACATTGGGACACTGTACTACTCACATTGTTTAAGATACAATTTCACTTTCTAGTGTTGCTCCACATTGTGACACTTCACTACTCACACTGTATAAGATACCACTACACTTCCTAGTGTTGCTCCACATTGTGACCCCACACTACTCACACTGTATATGATAACACTACACTTCCTAGTGTTGCTCCACATATTGACTCTTCACTACCCACACTGTATAAAATACCTCTACACTTCCTAATGTTCCTTCACACTGTGACACTACTCACAATGTATAAGATACCATTAAACTTCCTAGTGTCGCTCCACACTGTGACTCGGCCATACTCACAATGTATAAATTACCACTACACTTCCTAGTGTTGCTCCACATTGTGACACTGCACTACTCACACTCTATAATATACCACTACTCTACCTAGTGTTTCTCCACATTGTGCAACTGCAGTACTCACGTTGTATAAGATAACACAAAACTTCCTAGTGTTGCGCCACATTGTGACACTGCACTTCTCATACTGTATAAGATCGCACTACACTTCCTAGTGTTGCTCCAGATTGAGACACTGCGTTACTCACACTGTATAAATTAACATTATACTTCCTAGTGTTGCTCCATATTGTGACACTGTATTACTCACACTGTATAAGTTACCAGTACACTTCCTATTGTTTCTCCACATTGTGACGCTGCACTACTCACGCTGTATAAGATACCACTACACTTCCCAGTGTTGCTCCACATTGTGACACTATGCTACTCACACTGTATAAGATACCACTACACCTCCAAGTGGTGCTCCACTTTGTGACACTGCACTACTCACACTGTATAAAATATCATTACACCTCCTAGTGTTGCTCTACATGGCGACACTGCACTACTCACACTGTATATGATACCACTACACTTCCTAGTGTTGCTCCACATTCTGACTCGGTACTACTCACAATGTATAAGATAACACTACACTTCCTAGTGTTGCTCCTCATTGTGACACTGCCCATCTCGCACCGTATAAGATATCACTACTCTGCTTAGTGTTGCTCCACATTGTGACTCTGCACTACTCACACTGTATAATATATCACTACACATCCTAGCGTTGCTCCACACTGTGACTCTGCCCTTCTCACACTGTATAAATTACTACTACACTTCCTAGTGTTGCTCCACATTGTGACTCTGCACTACTCACACTGTATAAGATACCACTACACTACCTAGTGTTTCTCCAAATTGTTCAACCGCACTACTCACGTTGTATAAGATACCACTACACTTCCTAGTGTTCCTCCACATTGTGACACTGCACTACTCACAATGTATAAGATAACACTACACTTCCTAGTGTTGCTCCAGATTGTGACACTGTGTTACTCACACTGTATAAATTACCATTATACTTCCCAGTGTTGCTCCACATTGTGACACTGTATTACTCACACTGTATAAGATACCAGTACACTTCCTATTGTTTCTCCACATTGTGACGCTGCACTACTCACGCTGTATAAGATACCCCTACACTTCCTAGTGTTGCTCCACATTGTGACACTGCGCTACTCACACTGTATAAGATAACACTACACCTCCTAGTGTTGCTCTACATGGTGACACTGCACTACTCACACTGTATAAGATACCACTACACTTCCTAGTGTTGCTCCACATTGTCACTCGGTACTGCTCACAATGTATAAGATACCACTACACTTCCTAGTGTTGCTCCTCATTGTGACACTGCCCATCTCACACCGTATAAGATATCACTACACTTCTTAGTGTTGCTCCACATTGTGACTCTGCACTACTCACACTGTATAAGATAACACTACACATCCTAGCGTTGCTCCACACTGTGACTCTGCCCTACTCACACTGTATAAATTACCACTACACTTCCTAGTGTTGCTCCACATTGTGACTCTGCACTGCTCACACTGTATAAGATACCACTACACTACCTAGTGTTTCTCCACATTGTTCAACCGAACTACTCACGTTGTATAAGATACCACTTCACTTCCTAGTGTTCCTCTACATTGTGACACTGCACTACTCACAATGTATAAGATAACACTACACTTCCTAGTGTTGCTCCACATTGTGACACTGTGTAACTCACACTGTATAAATTAGCATTACACTTCCTAGTGTTGCTCCACATTGTGATACTGTAATACTCACACTGTATAAGATACAGGTACACTACCTAGTGTTTCTCCACATTGTGACACTGCCCTACTCACACTGTAAAAGATACCACTACACATCAAAGGTTGCTCCACATTGTGGCACTGCACTACTCACACTGTATAAGATGGCACTTCACTTCCTAGTGTTCCTCCACACTGTGACACTGCCCTACTCACACTGTATAGGATACCACTACACTTCCTAGGGTTGCTCCACATTGTGACACTCTACTACTCACACTGTATAAGATACCAATACATTTCCTAGTCTTGCTCACACTGTATAAAATACCACTACTCTTCCTAGTGTTGCTCCACATTGTTACTCTGCCTTACTAACACTGTATAAATTACCACTACACTTCCTAGTGTTGCTCCACATTGTGACTCTGCACTACTCACACTGTATATGATACAACTACACTACCTAGTGTTTCTCCACATTGAGCAACTGCACTACTCACGTTGTATAATATACCTCTACAATTCCTAATGTTGCTCCACATTGTGACACTGCACTACTCACACTGTATAAGAAAACACTACACTTCCTACTGTTGCTCCACATTGTGACACTGCGCTACTCACACTGTATAAATTACCATTACACTTCCAAGTGTTGCTCCACATTGTGACACTGTAATACTCACACTTTATAAGATACCAGTACACTTCCTAGCATTTCTCCACATAGTGACACTGGTCTACTCACACTGTATAAGATACCACTACACATCCTAGTGTTGCTCCTCATTGTGACACAGCACAACTCACACTGTATATGATAACACTACACTTCCTAGCGCTGCTCCACATTGTGACACTGTACCACTCACAATGTATAAGATAACACTACACTTCCTATTGTGGCTTCACATTGTGACACTGCACTACTCACACTGTATAACATACCACTACACTTCCTAGTGTTGCTGCACACTGTGACACTGCCCTACTCACACTGTATAGGATACCACTACACTTCCTAGGGTTGCTCCACATTGTGACACTGTACTACTCACACTGTGTAAGATACCACTACTCTTCCTAGTCATGCTCACCCTGTATAAGATACCACTACTTTTCCTAGTGTTGCTCCACATTGTGACACTGTACTACTCACACTCTATAAGATACCATTACACTTCGTAGTGTTGCTCCGCATTGTAACACTGCGCACCACACAATGTATAAATTACAATTACACTTCCTAGTGTAACTCCACATTGTAACACTGTAATACTCACACTGTATAAGATACCAGTACACCTCCTATTGTTTCTCCACATTGCGACACAGCACTACTCACACTGTATAAGATAACTCTACACTTCCTGTTGTTGCTCCACATTGTGATACTGCGCTACTCACACTGTATAAGATAACAATACAGCTCCTAGTGTTGCTCCACTTTGTGACACTGCCCTACTCACAACGTTCAAGATAACACTACACTTCCTAGTGTTGCTCCACATTGTGATACAGCACTACTCACACTGTATTAGATAACACTACTCTTCCTAGTGTTGCTACACATAGTGACACTGCGCTACTCACACTGTATAATATACCACTGCACTTCCTAGTGTTGCTCCACATTGTGACACTGTACTACTCACAATATATAAGATACAACTACACTTCCTAGCGTTGCTCGACATTGTGACACGGTACTACTCACACTGTATGAGATACCACTACACTTCCTGGTGTTGCTCCAGACTGTGACACTGCCCTAATCACAATGTATAAGATACCACTACACTTCCTAGGGTAGCTCTACATTTTTACACTGTACTACTCAGAGTGTATATATTACACTACACTTCCTAGTGTTGCTTCACATTGTGACACTGCACTACTCACACTGTATAATATACCACTGCACTTCCTAGTGTTGCTCCACATTGTGACACTGTACTACTCACATTCTATAAGATACAACTACACTTCCTAGCGTTGCTCGACATTTTGACACGGTACTACTCACACTGTATAAAATACCACTACACTTCCTAGTGTTGCTCCATATTGTGACAATGTACTACTCACACTTTATAAGATACCACTACTCTTCCTAGTGTTGCTCCACATTGTGACACTGTACTACTCACACTGTATAAGATACAACTACACTTCCTAGAGTTGCTCCATATTGTGACACTATACTACTCACACTGTATAAGACAACACTACACTTCCTAGTGTTGCTTCATATTGTGACACTGCACTACTCACACTGAATAATATATCACTACACTTCCTAGTGTTCCTCCACATTATGACACTGCACTTCTCACACTGTATAAGATATCACTACTCTTCCTAGTGTTGCTCCACATTGTGACACTGTTCTACTCACACTGTATAAGATACCACTACACCTCCTAGTGTTGTTCCAATTTGTGACACTGCGCTACTCACACTGTATAAGATACCACTACACATCCTAGTGTTGCTCCACACTGTGACTCTGCCCTACTCACACTGTATAAATTACCACTACACTTCCTATTGTTGCTCCACATTGTGACACTGCACTACTCACACTGTTTAAGATACCATTACACTTTCTAGTGTTGCTCCACATTGTGACACTGCACTACTCACAATGTATAAGACACCACTACACTTCCCATTGTTGCTTCACATTGTGACACTGCACTACTCACCGTGTATAAGATACCACTACACTTCCAAGTGATGCTCCACATTGTGACACTGCACTACTCACAATGTATAATAATATACCATTACACATCCTTGTGTTGCTCCACATTCTGACACGGTACTAATCACACTGTATAAGATACCACTATACTTCCTAGTGTTGCTCCATATTGTGACACTGCACTACTCACCATATCTAAGATACCACTACACTTCCTAGTGTTGCTCCACATTGTGACACAGCACTACTCGCACTGTATATGATAACACTACACTTCCTAATGTTGCTCCTCATTGTGACTCTGCACTACTCACACTGTATAAGATACCACTACACTACCTAGTGTTCCTCCACACTGTCACACTACTCTCACTTTATAAGATACCATTACACTTCCTAGTGTTGCTCCACATTGTGACACCGCACTACTCACACTGTATATCATAACACTACACTTCCTTGTGTTGCTCCACATTTTGACTCTGCGCTACTCACACTGTATAAAATAGCACTACTCTTCCTAGTGTTGCTCCTCACTGTGACACTGCCCTACTCACAACGTATAAGATACCACAACACTTGCTAGTGTTGCTACACATAGTGACACTGCGCTACTCACACTGTATAAGATAACACTACTCTACATATTGTTGCTACACATAGTGACAATGCACTACTCACACTGTATAAGATACCACTACACTTCCTAGTGATGATCCACATTGTGACACTGTACTACTCACACTGTATAAGATACCACTACACTTCCTAATGTTGCTCCACATAGTGACACAGCGATAATCACACTGTATAAGATACCACTACACTTCCTAGTGTTGCACCACATTGTGACACTGTACTACTCACACTGTATAAGATACCACTACACTACCTAGTGTTCCTCCACACTGTCACACTACTCTCACTTTATAAGATACCATTACACTTCCTAGTGTTGCTCCACATTGTGACACCGCACTACTCACACTGTATATGATAACACTACACTTCCTTGTGTTGCTCCACATTTTGACTCTGCGCTACTCACACTGTATAAAATAGCACTACTCTTCCTAGTGTTGCTCCTCACTGTGACACTGCCCTACTCACAAAGTATAAGATACCACAACACTTGCTAGTGTTGCTACACATAGTGACACTGCGCTACTCACAATGTATAAGAAAACACTACTCTACATATTGTTGCTACACATAGTGACAATGCACTACTCACACTGTATAAGATACCACTACACTTCCCAGTGTTGCTCCACATTGTGACACTACGCTACTCACACTGTATAAGATACCACTACACCTACAAGTGGTGCTCCACTTTGTGTCACTGCACTACTCACACTGTATAAAATATCATTACACCTCCTAGTGTTGCTCTACATGGCGACACTGCACTACTCACACTGTATAAGATACCACTACACTTCCTAGTGTTGCTCCACATTCTGACTCGGTACTACTCACAATGTATAAGATACCACTACACTTCCTAGTGTTGCTCCTCATTGTGACACTGCCCATCTCGCACCGTATAAGATATCACTACTCTGCTTAGTGTTGCTCCACATTGTGACTCTGCACTACTCACACTGTATAATATATCACTACACATCCTAGCGTTGATCCACACTGTGACTCTGCCCTTCTCACACTGTATAAATTACTACTACACTTCCTAGTGTTGCTCCACATTGTGACTCTGCACTACTCACACTGTATAAGATACCACTACACTACCTAGTGTTTCTCCACATTGTTCAACCGCACTACTCACGTTGTATAAGATACCACTACACTTCCTAGTGTTCCTCCACATTGTGACACTGCACTACTCACAATGTATAAGATAACACTACACTTCCTAGTGTTGCTCCACATTGTGACACTGTGTAACTCACACTGTATAAATTACCATTACACTTCCTAGTGTTGCTCCACATTGTGACACTGTAATACTCACACTGTATAAGATACCAGTACACTACCTAGTGTTTCTCCACATTGTGACACTGCCCTACTCACACTGTATAAGATACCACTACACATCAAAGTTTGCTCCACATTGTGACACTGCACTACTCACACTGTATAAGATGGCGCTTCACTTCCTAGTGTTCCTCCACATTGTGAAACTGCCCTACTCACACTGTATAGGATAACACTACACTTCCTAGGGTTGCTCCACATTGTGACACTGTACTACTCACACTGTATAAGATACCACTACATTTCCTATTCTTGCTCACACTGTATAACATACCACTACTCTTCCTAGTGTTGCTCCACATTGTTACTCTGCCTTACTCACACTGTATAAATTACCACTACACTTCCTAGTGTTGCCCCACATTGTGACTCTGCGCTACTCACACTGTATATGATACAACTACACTACCTAGTGTTTCTCCACATTGAGCAACTGGACTACTCACGTTGTATAATATACCTCTACAATTCCTAATGTTGCTCCACATTGTGACACTGCCCTACTCACACTGTATAGGATACCACTACACTTCCTAGGGTTGCTCCACATTGTGGCACTGTACTACTCACACTGTGTAAGATACCACTACACTTCCTAGTCATGCTCACCCTGTATAAGATACCACTACTCTTCCTAGTGTTGCTCCACATTGTGACACTGTACTACTCACACTCTATAAGATACCATTACACTTCGTAGTGTTGCTCCGCATTGTGACACTGCGCACCACACAATGTATAAATTACCATTAAACTTCCTAGTGTAACTCCACATTGTAACACTGTAATACTCACACTGTATAAGATACCAGTACACCTCCTATTGTTTCTCCACATTGCGACACAGCACAACTCACACTGTATAAGATATCACTACACTTCCTAGTGTTGCTCCATATTGTGACACTGCACTACTCACACTGAATAAGATAACTCTACACTTCCTGTTGTTGCTCCACATTGTGATACTGCGCTACTCACACTGTATAAGATAACAATACAGCTCCTAGTGTTGCTCCACTTTGTGACACTGCCCTACTCACAACGTTCAAGATAACACTACACTTCCTAGTGTTGCTCCACATTGTGATACAGCACTACTCACACTGTATTAGATAACACTACTCTTCCTAGTGTTGCTACACATAGTGACACTGCGCTACTCACACTGTATAATATACCACTGCACTTCCTAGTGTTGCTCCACATTGTGACACTGTACTACTCACAATATATAAGATACAACTACACTTCCTAGCGTTGCTCGACATTTTGACACGGTACTACTCACACTGAATAAGATAACTCTACACTTCCTGTTGTTGCTCGACATTGTGACACGGTACTACTCACACTGTATGAGATACCACTACACTTCCTGGCGTTGCTCCAGACTGTGACACTGCCCTAATCACAATGTATAAGATACCACTACACTTCCTAGGGTAGCTCTACATTTTTACACTGTACTACTCAGAGTGTATATATTACACTACACTTCCTAGTGTTGCTTCACATTGTGACACTGCACTACTCACACTTTATAATATACCACTGCACTTCCTAGTGTCGCTCCACATTGTGACACTGTACTACTCACATTCTATAAGATACAACTACACTTCCTAGCGTCGCTCGACATTTTGACACGGTACTACTCACACTGTATAAAATACCACTACACTTCCTGGTATTGCTCCAGACTGTGACACTGCCCTGATCACATTGTATAAGATACCACTACACTTCCTAGGGTTGCACCACATTGTGACACTGTACTACTCACACTGTATAAGATATCAATACACTTCCTAGTGTTGCTCACACTGTATAAGATAACACTACACTTCCTAGTGTTGCTCCATATTGTGACAATGTACTACTCACACTTTTTAAGATACCACTACTCTTCCTAGTGTTGCTCCACATTGTGACACTGTACTACTCACACTGTATAAGATACAACTACACTTCCTAGAGTTGCTCCATATTGTGACACTATACTACTCACACTGTATAAGACAACACTACACTTCCTAGTGTTGCTTCATATTGTGACACTGCACTACTCACACTGAATAATATACCACTACACTTCCTAGTGTTCCTCCACATTATGACACTGCACTACTCACACTGTATAAGATATCACTACTCTTCCTAGTGTTGCTCCACATTGTGACACTGTTCTACTCACACTGTATAAGATACCACTACACCTCCTAGTGTTGTTCCAATTTGTGACACTGCGCTACTCACACTGTATAAGATACCACTACACATCCCAGTGTTGCTCCACACTGTGACTCTGGCCTACTCACACTGTATAAATTACCACTACACTTCCTAATGTTGCTCCACATTGTGACACTGCACTACTCACACTGTTTTAGATACCAATACACTTTCTAGTGTTGCTCCACATTGTGACACTGCACTACTCACAATGTATAAGACACCACTACACTTCCCATTGTTGCTTCACATTGTGACACTGCACTACTCACCATGTATAAGATAACACTACACTTCCAAGTGATGCTCCACATTGTGACACTGCACTACTCACAATCTACAATATACCATTACACATCCTTGTGTTGCTCCACATTGTGACACGGTACTAATCACACTGTATAAGATACCACTATACTTCCTAGTGTTGCTCCATATTGTGACACTGCACTACTCACCATCTCTAAGATACCACTACACTTCCTAGTGTTGCTCCACATTGTGACACCGCACTACTCGCACTGTATATGATAACACTACACTTCCTAATGTTGCTCCTCATTGTGACTCTGCACTACTCACACTGTATAAGATACCACTACACTACCTAGTGTTTCTCCACACTGTCACACTACTCTCACTTTATAAGATACCATTACACTTCCTAGTGTTGCTCCACATTGTGACACCGCACTACTCACACTGTATATGATAACACTACACTTCCTTGTGTTGCTCCACATTTTGACTCTGCGCTACTCACACTGTATAAAATAGCACTACTCTTCCTAGTGTTGCTCCTCACTGTGACACTGCCCTACTCACAACGTATAAGATACCACAACACTTGCTAGTGTTGCTACACATAGTGACACTGCGCTACTCACACTGTATAAGATAACACTACTCTACATATTGTTGCTACACATAGTGACAATGCACTACTCACACTGTATAAGATACCACTACACTTCCTAGTGATGATCCACATTGTGACACTGTACTACTCACACTGTATAAGATACCACTACACTTCCTAATGTTGCTCCACATAGTGACACAGCGATAATCACACTGTATAAGATACCACTACACTTCCTAGTGCTGCACCACATTGTGACACTGTACTACACACAGTGTATAAGATAACACTACACTTCCCAGTGTTGCTCCACATTGTGACACTGCGCTACTCACACTGTATAAATTACCATTACACTTCCTATTGTTGCTCCACATAGTGACACTGTAATACTCGCAATATATAAAATACCAGTACACTTCCAACTGCTTCTCCACATTGTGACACTGCCCTACTCACACTCTATAAGATACCACTAAACATCCTAGTGTTGCTCCACATTGTGACAACGCAC
This sequence comes from Meconema thalassinum, assembly GCA_946902985.2. Lineage (NCBI taxonomy): Eukaryota > Metazoa > Arthropoda > Insecta > Orthoptera > Tettigoniidae > Meconema > Meconema thalassinum. Next base: position 639,506,120 of record OX336389.2, read on the forward strand.
TACTCGCACTCTATATGATAACACTACACTTCCTAGTGTTGCTCCTCATTGAGACTGCACTAATCACACTGTATAATATACCACTACACTACCTAGAGTTCCTCCACACTGTGACACTACTCACACTGTATAAGATACCATTACACTTCCTAGTGTTGCTCCACATTGTGACACCGCACTACTCACACTGTATATTATAACACTACACTTCCTTGTGTTGCTCCCCATTTTGACTCTGCGCTACCCACACTGTATAAGATAGCACTACTCTTCCTAGTGTTTCTCCACAGTGTGACACTGCCCTACTCACAACGTATAAGATAACACTACACTTCCTAGTGATGCTACATATTGTGACACTGTACCACTCACACTGTATAAGATACCATTACACTTTCTAGTGTTGCTCCACATTGTGACACTGCACTACTCACAATGTATAAGATACCACTGCACGTCCTAGTGTTGCTTCACATTGTGACACTGCACTACTCACACTGTATAAGATACCACTACACTTCCTAGGGTTGCTCCTCATTGTGACACTGTACTACTCACACTGTATAAGATAACACTACACTTCCTAGTCTTGCCCACACTGTATAAGATACCACTACACTTCCTAGTGTTGCTCCACATTGTAGCACTGTACTAATCACACTGTTCAAGATACCATTAAACTTTCTAGTGTTGCTCCTCATTGTGACACTGCACTACTCACACTGTATGAGATACCACTACACTACCTAGTGTTTCTCCACATTGTGCAACTGCACTACTCACGTTGTATAAGATACCACTACACTTCCTAGTGTTGCTCCACATTGTGACACTGCAATACTCACACTGTATAAGATAACACTACACTTCCTAGTGTTGCACCACATTGTGACACTGGGCTACTCACCCTGTATAAATTACCATTACACTTCCTAGTGTTCCTCCACACTGTGACACTACTCACACTGTATAAGATACCATTACACTTCCTAGTGTTGCTCCACATTGTGACACCGAAATACTCACACTGTATAAGATACCAATACACTTCCTAATGTTCCTACATATAGTGACACTGCGCTACTCACACTGTATAAGATACCACTACACTTCTTAGTGTTGCTCCTCACTGTGACACTGCCCTACTCACAACGTATAAGATAACACTACACTTCCTAGTGTTGCTCCACATTGTGACACTGCACTACTCACATTGTATAAGATACCACTACACTTCCTAATGTGCTACATATAGTGATACAGCGCTACTCTCACTGTATAAGATACCACTACACTTCCTAGTGTTGCTCCACACTGTGACACTGCCCTCCTCAAACTGTTTAAGATACCACTACACATCCTAGGGTTGCTCCACATTGTGACACTGTACTACTCACACTGTATAAGATAACACTACCCTTCCTAGTGTTGCTTCACATTGTGACACTGCACTCTTCACACTGTATAGGATAACACTACACTTCCTAGTGTTGCTCCACATTGTGACACTGTACTACTCACACTGTATAAGATACAACTACACTTCCTAGAGATGCTCCATATTGTGACACTATACTACTCACACTGTATAAGATAACACTACACTTCCTAGTGTTGTTTCACATTGTGACACTGCACTACTCAGACTGTATAAGATACCACTACACTTCCTAGTGTTGCTCCACACTGTGACACTGTCCTACTCACACTGTATAGGATACCACTACACTTCCTAGGGTTGCAGCACATTGTGACACTGTACTACTCACACTGTATAAGATACCACTACACTTCCTAGTCTTGCTCACACTTTATAAGATACCACTACTCTTCCTAGTGTTGCTCCACATTGTGACACTGTACTACTCACACTGTATAAGATACAACTACACTTCATAGAGTTGCTCCGTATTGTAACACTATACTACTCACAGAGTATAAGACAACACTACACTTCCTAGTGTTGCTTCACATTGTGACACTGCACTACTCAGACTGTAAAAGATACCACTACACTTCCTAGTGTTGCTCCACACTGTGACACTGCCCTACTCACACTGTATAGGATACAACTACACTTCCTAGGGTTGCAGCACATTGTGACACTATACTACTCACACTGTATAAGATACCACTACACTTCCTAGTCTTGCTCACACTTTATAAGATACCACTACTCTTCCTAGTGTTGCTCCACATTATGACACTGTACTACTCACACTGTATAGGATACCACTACACTTCCTAGGGTTGCAGCACATTGTGACACTGTCCTACTCACACTGTATAGGATACCACTACACTTCCTAGGGTTGCAGCACATTGTGACACTGTACTACTCACACTGTATAAGACAACACTACACTTCCTAGTGTTGCTTCACATTGTGACACTGCACTACTCACACTGTATAAGAAATCACTACAATTCCTAGTGTTGCTCCACATTGTGACACTGCACTACTAACACTGTATAAGATACCGCTACACTTCCTAGTGTTGCTCCACATTGTGACACTGCGATACTCACACTGTATAAGATACCACTACACTTCCTAATGTTGCTCCACATTGTGACACTGTTCTACTCACACTGTATAAGATACCACTACACCTCCTAGTGTTGTTCCAGTTTGTGACACTGCGCTACTCACACTGTATATGATACCACTACACATCCTAGTGTTGCTCCACACTGTGACTCTGCCCTACTCACACTGTATAAATTACCACTACACTTCCTAATGTTGCTCCACATTGTGACACTGCACTACTCACACTGTATAATATACCACTACACTACATAGTGTTCCTCCACATTGTGCAACTGTACTACTCACGTTGTATAAGATACCACAACACTTCCTAGTGTTGCTCCACATTGTGACACTGCACTTCTCACACTGTATTAGATAACACTACACTTCCTAGTGTTGCTCCAGATTGTGACACTGCGTTACTCACACTGTATAAATTACCATTATACTTCCTAGTGTTGCTCCACATTGTGACACTGTAATACTCACACTGTATAAGATACAGGCGCGGATTCAAGGGGGGGGTCACGGGGGTCATGACCCCCCCCAAACGGCGACCAATTTTTTTTGCAAACTCAAAAAACGAAAACACAATTACCAGACAAATAAAACTTAACGAATTTTAACTGAAAAACAGTTTTGTTTCATTTTATTCAATACTGAATTATCTTTATTGGAATTATTATGTTCTGTTACAACTGTAGTCTACATATTTACAACTTCAAACCTCTTGTATAAAAACTATTAGTTATACAACAAAATCAACTCATCTATTTTGTTTAGCAAATCTTGTGATTACCGAATCGATGTTTATAGTGATGTCACGATGAATGTGCAGCAATGCACGGACAGGAAACTGGGGCTTTTTTCGCACCAAAAATTTTTGCCGACGTCCGAACTGCAAGCATGGTTGGCAATTTAAGCTGTGACTTTCTCCCTTTGTCGGTACCAACTCGACTTGCCGAAACTGTAACGTACCTTGATACTTTTCTCGAAGCTCGATGTAAGAGTCGCAAAACACGCCGTTGCAATTTGTACGAATATTTTTGGTGCGCTAAACGCATCAAATTTCTATTCATGAAGCTTGCAAAAAAATTGGTCTGGTTTTGTACGCTTTGTTATTTTGTGATTGCGTTTTTAGTGATACCATTTTTCTTAACAATTTCGATTCTCTGACCCCCCCCCCCCCCCCCCACAAAGCCAAACTCTAGATCGAAACTCTGAACCCCCCCAAAACCAAACTCTAGATCCGCGCCTGATAAGATACCAGTACACTTCCTATTGTTCCTCCACATTGTGACGCTGCACTACTCACGCTGTATAAGGTACCCCTACACTTCCTAGTGTTGCTCCACATTGTGACACTGCGCTACTCACACTGTATAAGATAACACTACACCTCCTAGTGTTGCTCTACATGGTGATACTGCACTACTCACACTGTATAAGGTACCACTACAATTCCTAGTGTTGCTCCACATTGTCACTCGGTACTACTCACAATGTATAAGATACCACTACACTTCCTAGTGTTGCTCCTCATTGTGACACTGCCCATCTCACACCGTATAAGATATCACTACACTTCTTAGTGTTGCTCCACATTGTGACTCTGCACTACTGACACTGTATAAGATATCACTACACATCCTAGCATTGCTCCACACTGTGACTCTACCCTACTCACACTGTATAAATTACCACTACACTTCCTAGTGTTGCTCCACATTGTGACTCTGCACTACTCACACTGTATAAGATACCACTACACTACCTAGTGTTTCTCCACATTGTTCAACCGCACTACTCACGTTGTATAAGATACTACTACACTTCCTAGTGCTCCTCCACATTGTGACACTGCACCACTCACAATGTATAAGATAACACTACACTTCCTAGTGTTGCTCCACATTGTGACACTGTGTAACTCACACTGTATAAATAACCATTACACTTCCTAGTGTTGCTCCACATTGCGACACTGTAATACTAACACTGTATAAGATACCAGTACACTACCTAGTGTTTCTCCACATTGTGTCACTGCCCTACTCACACTGTATAAGATACCACTACACATCAAAGGTTGTTCCACATTGTGACACTGCACTACTCACACTGTATAAGATGGCACTTCACTTCCTAGTGTTCCTCCACACTGTGACACTGCCCTACTCACACTGTATAGGATACCACTACACTTCCTAGGGTTGCTCCACATTGTGACACTGTACTACTCACACTGTATAAGATACCACTACATTTCCTAGTCTTGCTCACACTGTATAAGATACCACTACTCTTCCTAGTGTTGCTCCACATTGTTACTCTGCCTTACTCACACTGTATAAATTACCACTACACTTCCTAGTGTTGCTCCACATTGTGACTCTGCACTACTCACACTGTATATGATACAACTACACTACCTAGTGTTTCTCCACATTGAGCAACTGCACTACTCACGTTGTATAATATACCTCTACAATTCCTAATGTTGCTCCACATTGTGACACTGCACTACTCACACTGTATAAGAAAACACTACACGTCCTAGTGTTGCTTCACATTGTGACACTGCACTACTCACACTGTATAAGATACCACTACACTTCTTAGGGTTGGTCCTCATTGTGACACTGTACTACTCACACTGTATAAGATAACACTACACTTCCTAGTCTTGCCCACACTGTATAAGATACCACTACACTTCCTAGTGTTGCTCCACATTGTAGCACTGTACTAATCACACTGTTTAAGATACCATTAAACTTTCTAGTGTTGCTCCACATTGTGACACTGCACTACTCACACTGTATAAGATGCCACTACACTACCTAGTGTTTCTCCACATTGTGCAACTGCACTACTCACGTTGTATAAGATACCACTACACTTCCTAGTGTTGCTCCACATTGTGACACTGCAATACTCACACTGTATAAGATAACACTACACTTCCTAGTGTTGCACCACAATGTGACACTGGGCTACTCACCCTGTATAAATTACCATTACACTTCCTAATGTTGCTCCACATTGTGACACCGAACTACTCACACTGTATAAGATACCAATACACTTCCTAATGTTCCTACATATAGTGACACTGCGCTACTCACACTGTACAAGATACCACTGCACTTCTTAGTGTTGCTCCTCACTGTGACACTGCCCTACTCACAACGTATAAGATAACACTATACTTCCTAGTGTTGCTCCACATTGTGACACTGCACTACTCACATTGTATAAGATACCACTACACTTCCTAATGTGCTACATATAGTGACACAGCGCTACACTCACTGTATAAGATACCACTACACATCCTAGTGTTGCTCCACACTGTGACTCTGCCCTCCTCACACTGTATAAGATACCACTACACATCCTAGGGTTGCTCCACATTGTGACACTGTACTACTCACACTGTATAAGATAACACTACACTTCCTAGTGTTGCTTCGCATTGTGACACTGCACTCTTCACACTGTATAGGATAACACTACACTTCCTAGTGTTGCTCCACATTGTGACACTGTACTACTCACACTGTATAAGATACAACTACAATTCCTAGAGTTGCTCCATATTGTGACACTATACTACTCACACTGTATAAGATAACACTACACTTCCTAGTGTTGCTTCACATTGTGACACTGCACTACTCAGACTGTATAAGATACCACTACACTTCCTAGTGTTGCTCCACACTGTGACACTGCCCTACTCACACTGTATAGGATACCACTACACTTCCTAGGGTTGCAGCACATTGTGACGCTGTACTACTCACACTGTATAAGATACCACTACGCTTCCTAGTCTTGCTCACACTTTATAAGATACCACTACTCTTCCTAGTGTTGCTCCACATTGTGACACAGTACTACTCACACTGTATAAGATACAACTACACTTCCTAGAGTTGCTCCATATTGTGACACTATACTACTCACACTGTATAAGACAACACTACACTTCCTAGTGTTGCTTCACATTGTGACACTGCTCTACTCACACTGTATAAGATATCACTACACTTCCTAGTGTTGCTCCACATTGTGACACTGCACTACTCACACTGTATAAGATACCACTACACTTCCTAGTGTTGTTCCACAATGTGACACTGCGATACTCACACTGTATAAGATACCACTACACTTCCTAATGTTGCTCCACATTGTGACACTGTTCTACACACACTGTATAAGATACCACTACACCTCCTAGTGTTGTTCCACTTTGTGACACTGCGCTACTCACACTGTGTAAGATACCACTACACATCCTAGTGTTGCTCCACACTGTGACTCTGCCCTACTCACACTGTATAAATTACCACTACACTTCCTAATGTTGCTCCACATTGTGACACTGCACTACTCACACTGTATAATATACCACTACACTACATAGTGTATCTCCACATTGTTTAACTGTACTACTCACGTTGTATAAGATACCACAACACTTCCTAGTGTTGCTCCACATTGTGACACTGCACTTCTCACACTGTATTAGATAACACTACACTTCCTAGTGTTGCTCCAGATTGTGACACTGTGTTACTCACACTGTATAAATTACCATTATACTTCCTAGTGTTGCTCCACATTGTGACACTGTAATACTCACACTGTATAAGATACCAGTACACTTCCTATTGTTTCTCCACATTGTGACGCTGCAATACTCACGCTGTATAAGATACCCCTCCACTTCCTAGTGTTGCTCCACATTGTGACACTGCGCTACTCACACTGTATAAGATAACACTACACCTCCTAGTGTTGCTCTACATGGTGACACTGCACTACTCACACTGTATAAGATACCACTACACTTCCTAGTGTTGCTCCACATTGTCACTCGGTACTGCTCACAATGTATAAGATACCACTACACTTCGTAGTGTTGCTCCTCATTGTGACACTGCCCACCTCACACCGTATAAGATATCACTACACTTCTTAGTGATGCTCCACATTGTGACTCTGCACTAATCACACTGTATAAGATATCACTACACATCCTAGCGTTGCTCCACACTGTGACTCTGCCCTACTCACACTGTATAAATTACCACTACACTTCCTAGTGTTGCTCCACATTGTGACTCTGCACTACTCACACTGTATAAGATAACACTACACTACCTAGTGTTTCTCCACATTGTTCTACCGCACTACTCACGTTGTATAAGATACCACTACACTTCCTAGTGTTCCTCCACATTGTGACACTGCACTACTCACAATGTATAAGATAACACTACACTTCCTAGTGTTGCTCCACATTGTGACACTGTGTAACTCACACTGTATAAATTAGCATTACACTTCCTAGTGTTGCTCCACATTGTGACACTGTAATACTCACACTGTATAAGATACCAGTACACTACCTAGTTTTTCTCCACATTGTGACACTGCCCTACTCACACTGTATAAGATACCACTACACATCAAAAGTTGCTCCACATTGTGACACTGCACTACTCACACTGTATAAGGTGGCACTTCACTTCCTAGTGTTCCTCCACACTGTGACACTGCCCTACTCACACTGTATAGGATACCACTACTCTTCCTAGGGTTGCTCCACATTGTGACACTCTACTACTCACACTGTATAAGATACCAATACATTTCCTAGTCTTGCTCACACTGTATAAGATACCACTTCTCTTCCTAGTGTTGCTCCACATTGTGACTCTGCACTACTCACACTGTATATGATACAACTACACTACCTAGTGTTTCTCCACATTGAGCAACTGCACTACTCACGTTGTATAATATACCTCTACAATTCCTAATGTTGCTCCACATTGTGACACTGCACTACTCACACTGTATAAGAAAACACTACACTTCCTAGTGTTGCTCCACATTGTGACACTGCGCTACTCACACTGTATAAATTACCATTACACTTCCAAGTGTTGCTCCACATTGTGACACTGTAATACACACACTTTATACGATACCAGTACACTTCCTAGCATTTCTCCTCATTGTGACACTGGCCTACTCACACTGTATAAGATACCACTACACATCCTAGTGTTGCTCCTCATTGTGACACCGCACAACTCACACTGCATATGAAAACACTACACTTCCTAACGCTGCTCCACATTGTGACACTGTACCACTCACAATGTATAAGATAACACTACACTTCCTATTGTGGCTTCACATTGTGACACTGCACTACTCACACTGTATAACATACCACTACACTTCCCAGTGTTGCTCCACACTGTGACACTGCCCTACTCACACTGTATAGGATACCACTACACTTCCTAGGGTTGCTCCACATTGTGACACTGTACTACTCACACTGTGTAAGATACCACTACAATTCCTAGTCATGCTCACCCTGTATAAGATACCACTACTCTTCCTAGTGTTGCTCCACATTGTGACACTGTACTACTCACACTGTATAAGGTACCGTGACACTTCCTAGTGTTGTTCCACATTTGACACCGCGTTACTCACACTGTATAAGATACCACTACACTTCCTAGTGTTGCGCCACATTGTGGCTCTGCACTTCTCTCACTGAATAAGATAACATTACACTTCTTGGTTTTGATCCATATTGTGACACTGTACTACTCACACTGGATAAGGTACCACTGCATTTCCCAGTGTTGCTCCACATTGTGACAATGTACTATTCACAATGTATAAGATTCCACTACACTTCCTAGTGTTGCACCACATAGTGACACTGTGCTTCTCACACTGTATAAGATACCAGTACACTTCCTAGTGTTGCTCCACATTGTGACACCGTACTACTCACACTCTATAAGGTGCCACTACACTTCCTAGTGTTGCTCCACATTGTGACACTGCGCTACTCACACTGTATAAGATAACACTACACCTCCTACTGTTGCTCTACATGGTGATACCGCACTACTCACACTGTATATGATAACACTACACTTCCTTGTGTTGCTCCACATTTTGACTCTGCGCTACTCACACTGTATAAAATAGCACTACTCTTCCTAGTGTTGCTCCTCACTGTGACACTGCCCTACTCACAACGTATAAGATACCACAACAGTTCCTAGTGTTGCTACACATTGTGACACCGCACTACTCACACTGTATATTATAACACTACACTTCCTTGTGTTGCTCCCAATTTTGACTCTGCGCTACCCACACTGTATAAGATAGCACTACTCTTCCTAGTGTTTCTCCACAGTGTGACACTGCCCTACTCACAACGTATAAGATAACACTACACGTCCTAGTGATGCTACATATTGTGACACTGTACTACTCACACTGTATAAGATACCATTACACTATCTAGTGTTGCTCCACATTGTGACACTGCACTACTCACAATGTATAAGACACCACTACACGTCCTATTGTTGCTTCACATTGTGACACTGCACTACTCACATTGTATAAGATACCACTACACTTCCTAGGGTTGCTCCTCATTGTGACACTGTACTACTCACACTGTATAAGATAACACTACACTTCCTAGTCTTGCCCACACTGTATAAGATACCACTACAATTCCTAGTGTTGCTCCACATTGTAGCACTGTACTAATCACACTGTTTAAGATACCATTAAACTTTCTAGTGTTGCTCCACACTGTGACACTGAACTACTCACACTGTATGAGATACCACTACACTACCTAGTGTTTCTCCACATTGTGCAATTTCACTACTCACGTTGTATAAGATACCACTACACTTCCTAGTGTTGCTCCACATTGTGACACTGCAATACTCACACTGTATATGATAACACTACACTTCCTAGTGTTGCACCACATTGTGACACTGGGCTACACACCCTGTATAAATTACCATTACACTTCCTAGTGTTCCTCCACACTGTGACACTACTCACACTGTATAAGATAACATTACACTTCCTAGTGTTGCTCCACATTGTGACACCGAACTACTCACACTGTATAAGATACCAATACACTTCCTAATGTTCTTACATATAGTGACACTGCGCTACTCACACTGTATAAGATACCACTAAACTTCTTAGTGTTGCTCCTCACTGTGACACTGCCCTACTCACAACGTATAAGATAACACTACACTTCCTAGTGTTGCTCCACATTGTGGCACTTCACTACTCACATTGTATAAGATACCACTACACTTCCTAATGTGCTACATATAGTGACACAGCGCTACTCTCACTGTATAAGATACCACTACACTTCCTAGTGTTGCTCCACACTGTGACACTGCCCTCCTCACACTGTTTAAGATACCACTACACATCCTAGGGTTGCTCCACATTGTGACACTGTACTACTCACACTGTATAAGATAACACTACACTTCCTAGTGTTGCTTCACATTGTGACACTGCACTCTTCACACTGTATAGGATAACACTACACTTCCTAGTGTTGCTCCACATTGTGACACTGTACTACTCACACTGTATAAGATACAACTCCACTTCCTAGAGTTGCTCCATATTGTGACACTATACTACTCACACTGTATAAGATAACACTACACTTCCTAGTGTTTCTTCACATTGTGACACTGCACTACTCAGACTGTATAAGATACCACCACACTTCCTAGTGTTGCTCCACACTGTGACACTGTCCTACTCACACTGTATAAGATACCACTACACTTCCTAGTCTTGCTCACACTTTATAAGATACCACTACTCTTCCTAGTGTTGCTCCACATTGTGACACTGTACTACTCACACTGTATAAGATACAACTACACTTCCTAGAGTTGCTCCATATTGTGACACTATACTACTCACACTGTATAAGACAACACTACACTTCCTAGTGTTGCTTCACATTGTGACACTGCACTACTCACACTGTATAAGATATCACTACACTTCCTAGTGTTGCTCCACATTGTGACACTGCACTACTCACACTGTATAAGATACCACTACACTTCCTAGTGTTGCTCCACATTGTGACACTGCGATACTCACACTGTATAAGATACCACGACACTTCCTAATGTTGCTCCACATTGTGACACTGTTCTACTCACACTGTATAAGATACCACTACACCTCCTAGTGTTGTTCCACTTTGTGACACTGCGCTACTCACACTGAATAAGATACCACTACACATCCTATTGTTGCTCCACACTGTGACTCTGCCCTACTCACACTGTATAAATTACCACTACACTTCCTAATGTTGCTCCACATTGTGACACTGCACTACTCACACTGTATAATATTCCACTACACAACATAGTGTTTCTCCACATTGGGCAACTGTATTACTCACGTTGTATAAGATACCACAACACTTCCTAGGGTTGCTCCACATTGTGACACTGCCCATCTCACACTGTATAAGATATCATTACACCTCATAATGTTGCTCCACATTGTGACACTGTGAACCTCACAATGTATAAATTACCATTACAGTTCCTTGTGTTGCTCCACATTGTGACACTGTAATACTCACACTGTATAAGATACCAGTACACTTCCTATTGTTTCTCCACATTGTGACACTGCACTACTCACGCTGTATAAGATACAACTACACTTCCTAGTGTTGCTCCACATTGTAACACTGTACTACTCACACTGTATAAGATAACACTACACTTCCTATTGTTGCTCCGCAATGTGACACAGCGCTACTCACCATGTATAAGATACCACTACACTTCCTAGTGTTGCACCACATTGTGACACTGCACTACTCACAATGTATAAGATACCATTACACTTCCTAGTGTTGCTCCACATGGTGATACTGCACTACTCACAATGTATAAGATAACACTACACTTCCTAGTGTTGCTCCACATTGTGACACTGTGTAACTCACACTGTAGAAATTACCATTACACTTCCTAGTGTTGCTCCACATTGTGACACTGTAATACTCACACTGTATAAGATACCAGTACACTACCTAGTGTTTCTCCACATTATGACACTGCCCTACTCACACTGTATAAGATACCACTGCACATCCAAGTATGCTCCACATTGTGACACTGCACTACTCACACTGTATAAGATGGCACTTCACTTCCTGGTGTTCCTCCACACTGTGACACTGCCCTACTCACACTGTATAGGATACCACTACACTTCCTAGGGTTGCTCCACATTGTGACACTGTACTACTCACACTGTATAAGATACCACTACATTTCCTAATCTTGCTCACACTGTATAAGATACCACTTCTCTTCCTAGTGTTGCTCCACATTATTCCTCTGCCTTACTCACACTGTATAAATTACCACTACACTTCCTAGTGTTGCTCCACATTGTGACTCTGCACTACTCACACTGTATATGATACAACTACACTACCTAGTGTTTCTCCACATTGAGCAACTGCACTACTCACGTTGTATAATATACCTCTACAATTCCTAATGTTGCTCCACATTGTGACACTGCGCTACTCACACTGTATAAATTACCATTACACTTCCAAGTGTTGCTCCACATTGTGACACTGTAATACTCACACTTTATAAGATACCAGTACACTTCCTAGCATTTCTCCACATTGTGACACTGCCCTACTCACACTGTATAAGATACCACTACACATCCTAGTGTTGCTCCTCATTGTGACACCGCACATCTCACACTGTATATGATAACACTACACTTCCTAGCGCTGCTCCACATTGTGACACTGTACCACTCACAATGTATAAGATAACACTACACTTCCTATTGTGGCTTCACATTGTGACACTGCACTACTCACACTGTATAACATACCACTACACTTCCTAGTGTTGCTCCACACTGTGACAATGCCCTACTCACACTGTATAGGATACCACTACACTTCCTAGGGTTGCTCCACATTGTGACACTGTACTACTCACACTGTGTAAGATACCACTACACTTCCTAGTCTTGCTCACCCTGTATAAGATACCACTACTCTTCCTAGTGTTGCTCCACATTGTGACACTGTACTGCTCACACTCTATAAGATACCATTACACTTCGTAGTGTTGCTCCACATTGTGACACTGCGCACCTCACAATGTATAAATTACCATTACACTTCCTAGTGTAACTCCACATTGTGACACTGTAATACTCACACTGTATAAGATACCAGTACACCTCCTATTGTTTCTCCACATTGCGACACAGCACTACTCACTCTGTATAAGATATCACTACACTTCCTAGTGTTGCTCCACATTGAGACACTGCACTACTCACACTGAGTAAGATAACTCTACACTTCCTGTTGTTGCTCCACATTGTGATACTGCGCTACTCACACTGTATAAGATAACAATACAGCTCCTAATGTTGCTCCACTTTGTGACACTGCCCTACTCACAACGTTCAAGATAACACTACACTTCCTAGTGTTGCTCCACATTGTGATACAGCACTACTCACACTGTATTAGATAACACTACTCTTCCTAGTGTTGCTACACATAGTGACTCTGAGCTACTCACACTGTATAATATACCATTGCACTTCCTAGTGTTGCTCCACATTGTGACACTGTACTACTCACAATGAATAAGATACGACTACTCTTCCTAGCGTTGCTCGACATTGTGACACGGTACTACTCACACTGTATAAGATACCACTACACTTCCTGGTGTTGCTCCAGACTGTGACACTGCCCTAATCACACTGTATAAGATACCACTACACTTCCTAGGGTAGCTCTACATTTTTACACTGTACTACTCAGAGTGTATATATTACACTACACTTCCTAGTGTTGCTTCACATTGTGACACTGCACTACTCACACTGTATAATATACCACTGCACTTCCTAGTGTTGCTCCACATTGTCACACTGTACTACTCACAATGTATAAGATACAACTACACTTCCTAGCGTTGCTCGACATTGTGACACGGTACTACTCACACTGTATAAAATACCACTACACTTCCTGGTGTTGCTCCAGTCTGTGACACTGCCCTAATCACACTGTATAAGATACCACTACACATCCTACGGTTGCTCCACATTGTGACACTGTATTACTCACACTGTATAAGATATCAATACACTTCCTAGTCTTGCTCACATTGTATAAGATAACACTACACTTCCTAGTGTTGCTCCATATTGTGACACTGTACTACTCACACTTTATAAGATACCACTACTCTTCCTAGTGTTGCTCCACATTGTGACACTGTACTACTCACACTGTATAAGATACAACTACACTTCCTAGAGTTGCTCCATGTTGTGACACTATACTACTCACTGTATAAGACAACACTACACTTCCTAGTGTTGATTCACATTGTGACACTGCACTACTCACACTGTATAAGATACCACTACACTTCCTAGTGTTCCTCCACATTATGGCACTGCACTACTCACACTGTATAAGATATCACTACACTTCCTAGTGTTGCTCCACATTGTGACACTGCTCTACTCACACTGTATAAGATACAACTACACTTCCTAGAGTTGCTCCATATTGTGACACTATACTACTCACACTGTATATGACAACACTACACTTCCTAGTGTTGCTTCACATTGTGACACTGCACTACTCACACTGTATAAGATACCACTACACTTCCTAGTGTTGCTCCACATTGTGACACTGCGATACTCACTCTGTATAAGATACCACTACACTTCCTAATGTTTTCCACATTGTGACACTGTTCTACTCACACTGTATAAGATACCACTACACCTCCTAGTGTTGTTCCAATTTGTGACACTGCGCTACTCACACTGTATAAGATACCACTACACATCCTAGTGTTGCTCCACACTGTGACTCTGCCCTACTCACATTGTATAAATTACCACTACACTTCCTAATGTTGCTCCACATTGTGACACTGCACTACTCACACTGTTTAAGATACCATTACCCTTTCTAGTGTTGCTCCACATTGTGACACTGCACTACTCACAATGTATAAGACACGACTACACTTCCCATTGTTGCTTCACATTGTGACACTGCACTACTCACCGTGTATAAGATACCACTACACTTCCAAGTGATGCTCCACATTGTGACATTGCACTACTCACAATCTATAAGATACCATTACACATAATTGTGTTGCTCCACGTTGTGACACGGTACTAATCACACTGTATAAGATAACACTATACTTCCTAGTGTTGCTCCATATTGTGACACTGCACTACTCACCATCTCTAAGATACCACTACACTTCCTAGTGTTGCTCCACATGGTGACACCGCACTACTCGCACTGTATATGATAACACTACACTTCCTAATGTTGCTCCTCATTGTGACTCTGCACTACTCACACTGTATAAGATACCACTACACTACTTAGTGTTCCTCCACACTGTTACACTACTCACACTTTATATGATACCATTACACTTCCTAGTGTTGCTCCACATTGTGACACCGCACTACTCACACTGTATATGATAACACTACACTTCCTTGTGTTGCTCCACATTTTGACTCTGCGCTACTCACACTGTATAAAATAGCACTACTCTTCCTAGTGTTGCTCCTCACTGTGACACTGCCCTACTCACAATGCATAAGATACCACTACACTTCTTAGTGTTGCTACACATAGTGACACTGCGCTACTCACACTGTATAAGATACCACTACTCTACATATTGTTGCTACACATAGTGACAATGCACTACTCACACTGTATAAGATACCACTACACTTCCTAGTGATGATCCACATTGTGACACTGAATTACTCACACTGTATAAGATACCAATACACTTCCTAATATTGCTCCACATAGTGACACTGCGATAATCACATTGTATAAGATAACACTACACTTCCCAGTGTTGCTCCACATTGTGACAATGCGCTACTCACACTGTATAAATTATCACTACACTTCCTAGTGTTGCTCCACATAGTGACACTGTAATACTCGCAATGTATAAGATACCAGTACACTTCCAACTGCTTCTCCGCATTGTGACACTGCCCTACTCACACTCTATAAGATACCACTAAACATCCTAGTGTTGCTCCACATTGTGACAACGCTCTACTCGCAGTGTATATGATAACACTACACTTCCTAGTGTTGCTCCTCATTGATACTCTGCACTAATCACACTGTATAATATACCACTACACTACCTAGTGTTCCTCCACACTGTGACACTACTCACACTGTATAGGATACCATTACACTTCCTAGTGTTGCTCCACATTGTAACACCACACTATTCACACTGTATATTATAACACTACACTTCCTTGTGTTGTTCCCCATTTTGACTCTGCGCTACCCACACTGTATAAGATAGCACTACTCTTCCTAGTGTTTCTCCACAGTGTGACACTGCCCTACTCACAACGTAAAACATAACACTACTCTTCCTAGTGATGCTACATATTGTGACACTGTACTACTCACACTGTATAAGATACCATTACACTTTCTAGTGTTGCTCCACATTGTGAAACTGCACTACTCACAATGTATAAGACACCACTACACGTCCTAATGTTGCTTCACATTGTGACACTGCACTACTCACACTGTATAAGATACAACTACTTTTCCTAGGGTTGCTCCTCATTGTGACACTGTACTACTCACACAGTATAAGATAACACTACACTTCCTAGTCTTGCCCTCACTGTATAAGATACCACTACACTTCCTAATGTTGCTCCACATTGTAGCACTGTACTAACCACACTGTTTAGGATACCATTACACTTTCTAGTGTTGCTCCACATTGTGAAACTGCACTACTCACACTGTATAAGATAACACTACACTTCCTAGTGTTGCGCCACATTGTGACACTGGGCTACTCACCCTGTATAAATTAGCATTACAATTCATAGTGTTCCTCCACACTGTGACACTACTCACACTGTATAAGATACCATAACACTTCCTAGTGTTGCTCCACATTGTGACACCGATCTACTCACACTGTATGAGATACCAATACACTTCCTAATGTTCCTACATATAGTGACACTGCGCTACTCACACTGTGTAAGATACCACTACACTTCTTAGTGTTGCTCCTCACTGTGACTCTGCCCTACTCACAACGTATAAGATAAAACTACACTTCCTAGTGTTGCTCCACATTGTGACACTGCACTACTCACATTGTATAAGATACCACTACACTTCCTAATGTGCTACATATAGTGACACAGCGCTACTCTCACTGTATAAGATACCACTACACTTCCTAGTGTTGCTCCACATTGTGACACTGCCCTCCTCACACTGTATAAGATACCACTACTCATCCTAGGGTTGCTCCACATTGTGACACTGTACTACTCACACTGTATAAGATAACACTACACTTCCTAGTGTTGCTTCACATTGTGACACTGCACTCTTCACACTGTATAGGATAACACTACACTACCTAGTGTTGCTCCACATTGTGACACTGTACTACTCGCACTGTATAAGATACAACTACATTTCCTAGAGTTGCTCCATAATGTGACACTATACTACTCACCCTGTATAAGACAACACTACACTTCCTAGTGTTGCTTCACATTGTGACACTGCACTACTCACACTGTATAAGATATCACTACACTTCCTAATGTTGCTCCACATTGCGACACTGTTCTACTCACACTGTATAAGATACCACTACACCTCCTAGTGTTGTTCCACTTTGTGACACTGCGCTACTCAAACTGTATAAGATACCACTACACATCCTAGTGTTGCTCCACACTGTGACTCTGCCCTACTCACACAGTATAAATTACCACTACACTTCCTAATGTTGCTCCACATTGTGACACTGCACTAATCACACTGTATAATATACCACTACACTACATAGTGTTTCTCCACATTGTGCAACTGTACTACTCACGTTGTATAAGATACCACAACACATCCTAGTGTTGCTCCGCATTGTGACACTGCACTTCTCACACTGTATTAGATAACACTACACTTCCTAGTGTTGCTCCAGATTGTGACACTGCGTTATTCACACTGTATAAATTACCATTATACTTCCTAGTGTTGCTCCACATTGTGACACTGTAATACTCACACTGTATAAGATACCAGTACACTTCCTATTGTTTCTCCACATTGTGACGCTGCTCTACTCACGCTGTATAAGATACCCCTACACTTCCTACTGTTGCTCCACATTGTGACACTGCGCTACTCACACTGTATAGGATAACACTACACCTCCTAGTGTTGCTCTACATGGTGACTCTGCACTACTCACACTGTATAAGATACCAATACACTTCCTAGTGTTGCTCCACATTGTCACTCGGTACTGCTCACAATGTATAAGATACCACTACACTTCCTAGTGTTGCTCCTCATTGTGACACTGCCCATCTCACACCGTATAAGATATCACTACACTTCTTAGTGTTGCTCCACATTGTGACTCTGCACTACTCACACTGTATAAGATATCACTACACATCCTAGTGTTGCTCCACACTGTGACTCTGCCCTACTCACACTGTATAAATAACCACTACACTTCCTAGTTTGCTCCACATTGTGACTCAATCAATCAATCAATCAATCAATCAATCAATTGTTCAACCGCACTACTCACGTTGTATAAGATAAAGATACACTTCCTAGTGTTGCTCCACATTGTGACACTGCACTATTCACAATGTATAAGATAACACTACACTTCCTAGTGTTGCTCCACATTGTGACACTGTAATACTCACATTGTATAAGATACCAGTACACTTCCTATTGTTTCTCCACATTGGGACACTGCCCTACTCACACTGTATAAGATACCACTACACATCCTAGTGTTGCTCCACATTGTGACACTGCACTACTCACACTGTATAAGAAACCACTACACTTCCTAATGTTGCTCCACATAGTGACACTGCGATAATCACACTGTATAAGATACCACTACACTTCCTAGTGTTGCTCCACATTGTGACACTGCACTACTCACACTGTATAAGAAACCACTACACTTCCTAATGTTGCTCCACATAGTGACACTGCGATAATCACACTGTATAAGATACCACTACACTTCCTAGTGTTGCACCACATTGTGACACTGCACTACTCACACTGTATAAGATAACATTACACTTCCTAGTGTTGCTCCACATGGTGACACTGCACTACTCACACTGTATAAGATAACACTACACCTCCTAGTGTTGTTCCTCATTGTGACACTGCCCATCTCACACTGTATAAGATAACATTACACCTCATAATGTTGCTCCACATTGTGACACTGTGAACCTCACAATGTATAAATTACCATTACAGTTCCTTGTGTTGCTCCAAATTGTGACACTGTAATACCCACACTGTATAAGATACCATTACACTTCCTATTGTTTCTCCACATTGTGACACTGCTCTACTCACGCTGTATAAGATACCACTACACTTCCTAGTGTTGCTCCACATTGTAACACTGTACTACTCACACTGTATAAGATAACACTACACATCCTACTGTTGCTCCGCAATGTGACACAGCGCTACTCACCCTGTATAAGATAACACTACACTTCCTAGTGTTGCTCCACATTGTGACACTGTTCTACTCACACTGTATAAGATACCACTACACTTCCTAGTGCTGCTCCACATAGTGACACTGCGATAATCACACTGTATAAGATACCACTACACTTCCTAGTGTTGCTCCACATTGTGACACTGCACTACTCACACTGTATAAGAAACCACTACACTTCCTAATGTTGCTCCACATAGTGACACTGCGATAATCACACTGTATAAGATACCACTACACTTCCTAGGGTTGCTCCTCATTGTGACACTGTACTACTCACACAGTATAAGATAACACTACACTTCCTAGTCTTGCCCTCACTGTATAAGATACCACTACACTTCCTAATGTTGCTCCACATTGTAGCACAGTACTAACCACACTGTTTAAGATACCATTACACTTTCTAGTGTTGCTCCACATTGTGAAACTGCACTACTCACACTGTATAAGATACCACTACACTACCTAGTGTTTCTCCACATTGTGCAACTGCACTACTCACGTTGTATAAGATACCACTACACTTCCTAGTGTTGCTCCACATTGTGACACTGCAATACTCACACTGTATAAGATAACACTACACTTCCTAGTGTTGCACCACATTGTGACACTGGGCTACTCACCCTGTATAAATTAGCATTACAATTCATAGTGTTCCTCCACACTGTGACACTACTCACACTGTATAAGATACCATAACACTTCCTAGTGTTGCTCCACATTGTGACACCGAACTACTCACACTGTATGAGATACCAATACACTTCCTAATGTTCCTACATATAGTGACACTGCGCTACTCACACTGTGTAAGATACCACTACACTTCTTAGTGTTGCTCCTCACTGTGACACTGCCCTACTCACAACGTATAAGATAACACTACACTTCCTAGTGTTGCTCCACATTGTGACACTGCACTACTCACATTGTATAAGATACCACTACACTTCCTAATGTGCTACATATAGTGACACAGTGCTACTCTCACTGTATAAGATACCACTACACTTCCTAGTGTAGCTCCACACTGTGACACTGCCCTCCTCACACTGTATCAGATACCACTACTCATCCTAGGGTTGCTCCACATTTTGACACTGTACTACTCACACTGTATAAGATAACACTACACTTCCTAGTGTTGCTTCACATTGTGACACTGCACTCTTCACACTGTATAGGATAACACTGCACTACCTAGTGTTGCTCCACATTGTGACACTGTACTACTCGCACTGTATAAGATACAACTACATTTCCTAGAGTTGCTCCATAATGTGACACTATACTACTCACCCTGTATAAGACAAAACTACACTTCCTAGTGTTGCTTCACATTGTGACACTGCACTACTCACACTGTATAAGATATCACTACACTTCCTAGTGTTGCTCCACATTGTGACACTGCACTACTCACACTGTATAAAATACCACTACACTTCCTAATGTTGCTCTACATTGTGACACTGCGATACTCAAACTGTATAAGATACCACTACACTTCCTAATGTTGCTCCACATTGTGACACTGTTCTACTCACACTGTATAAGATACCAATACACCTCCTAGTGTTGTTCCACTTTGTGACACTGCGCTACTCACACTGTATAAGATACCACTACACATCCTAGAGTTGCTCCACACTGTGACTCTGCCCTACTCACACTGTATAAATTACCACTACACTTCCTAATGTTGCTCCACATTGTGACACTGCACTACTCACACTGTATAATATACCACTACACTACATAGTGTTTCTCCACATTGTGCAACTGTACTACTCACGTTGTATAAGATACCACAACACTTCCTAGTGTTGCTCCGCATTGTGACACTGCACTTCTCACACTGTATTAGATAACACTACACTTCCTAGTGTTGCTCCAGATTGTGACACTGCGTTACTCACACTGTATAAATTACCATTATACTTCCTAGTGTTGCTCCACATTGTGACACTGTAATACTCACACTGTATAAGATACCAGTACACTTCCTATTGTTTCTCCACATTGTGACGCTGCACTACTCACGCTGTATAAGATACCCCTACACTTCCTACTGTTGCTCCACATTGTGACACTGCGCTACTCACACTGTATAAGATAACACTACACCTCCTAGTGTTGCTCTACATGGTGACTCTGCACTACTCACACTGTATAAGATACCACTACACTTCCTAGTGTTGCTCCACATTGTCACTCGGTACTGCTCACAATGTATAAGATACCACTACACTTCCTAGTGTTGCTCCTCATTGTGACACTGCCCATCTCACACCGTATAAGATATCACTACACTTCTTAGTGTTGCTCCACATTGTGACTCTGCACTACTCACACTGTATAAGATATCACTACACATCCTAGTGTTGCTCCACACTGTGACTCTGCCCTACTCACACTGTATAAATTACCACTACACTTCCTAGTTTGCTCCACATTGTGACTCTGCACTACTCACACTGTATAAGATACCACTACACTACCTAGTAATTCTCTACATTGTTCAACCGCACTACTCACGTTGTATAAGATAAAAATAAACTTCCTAGTGTTGCTCCACATTGTGACACTGCACTACTCACAATGTATAAGATAACACTACACTTCCTGGTGTTGCTCCACATTGTGACACTGTAATACTCACATTGTATAAGATACCAGTACACTTCCTATTGTTTCTCCAAATTGGGACACTGCCCTACTCACACTGTATAAGATACCACTACACATCCTAGTGTTGCTCCACATTGTGACACTGCACTACTCACACTGTATAAGAAACCACTACACTTCCTAATGTTGCTCCACATAGTGACACTGCGATAATCACACTGTATAAGATACCACTACACTTCCTAGTGTTGCACCACATTGTGACACTGCACTACTCACACTGTATAAGATACCATTACACTTCCTAGTGTTGCTCCACATGGTGACACTGCACTACTCACACTGTATAAGATAACACTACACTTCCTAGTGTTGTTCCTCATTGTGACACTGCCCATCTCACACTGTATAAGATAACATTACACCTCATAATGTTGCTCCACATTGTGACACTGTGAACCTCACAATGTATAAATTACCATTACAGTTCCTTGTGTTGCTCCAAATTGTGACACTGTAATACCCACACTGTATAAGATACCATTACACTTCCTATTGTTTCTCCACATTGTGACACTGCTCTACTCACGCTGTATAAGATACCACTACACTTCCTAGTGTTGCTCCACATTGTAACACTGTACTTCTCACAATGTATAAGATAACACTACACTTCCTACTGTTGCTCCGCAATGTGACACAGCGCTACTCACCCTGTATAAGATAACACTACACTTCCTAGTGTTGCTCCACATTGTGACACTGTTCTATTCACACTGTATAAGATACCACTACACTTCCTAGTGCTGCTCCACATTGTGACACTGCACTAATCACACTGTATAAGATACCACTACACTACCTAGTGTTCTCCACATTGTGCATGTGCTCTACTCACGTTGTATAAGATACCACAACACTTCCTAGTGTTGCTCCACATTGTGACACTGCACTACTCGCACTGTGTAAGATAACACTACACTTCCTAGTGTTGCTCCACATTGTGACACTGCGCTACTCACACTGTATAAATTACCATTACACTTCCAAGTGCTGCTCCACATTGTGACACTGTAATACTCACACTGTATAAGATACCAGTACACTTCCTATTTTTTCTCCACATCGTGACGCTGCACTACTCACGCTGTATAAGATACCACTACACTTCCTAGTGTTGTTCCGCATTTTGACACTATACTACTCACATTTTATAAAATACCACTACACTTCCTAGTGTTGCTCCACATTGTGACACTGCACTAATCACACTGTATAAGATACCACTACACTACCTAGTGTTCTCCACATTGAGCATGTGCTCTACTCACGTTGTATAAGGTACCACAACACTTCCTAGTGTTGCTCCACATTGTGACACTGAACTACTCACACTGTATAAAATACCACTACACTTCCTAGTTTTGCTACACACTGTGACACTGAACTACTCACACTGTATGAGATACCACTACACTTATTAGTGTTGCTCCACATTGTGAATCTGCACTACTCACACTTTATAAGATACCACTACACATCCTAGTATTGCTCCACACTGTGACTCTGCCCTACTCACACTGCATAAATTACCACTACACTTCCTACTGTTGCTCCACATTGTGACTCTGCACTACTCACGTTGTATAAGATACCTCTACACTTCCTAGTGTTTCTCCACATTGTGACACTGCACTACTCACACTGCATAAGATAACACTACACTTCCTAGTGTAGCACCACATTGTGACACAGGGCTACTCACCCGGTATAATTTACCATTACACTTCCTAGTGTTCCTCCACACTGTGACACTACTCACACTGTATAAGATACCATTACACTTCCTAGTGTTGCTCCACATTGTGACACCGAACTACTCACACTGTATAAGATAACACTACACTTCCTAATGTTGCTACATATAGTGACACGGCGCTACTCACACTGTATATATATATATTGTCTGGCTGCGTGGCTCAGGGGTAACGTTCTCACTTGCTGAGCCCATGGTTGCAGGTTCGAAACCTGGCGCAGGCAGCTGGCATTTGAGGGTTCGCAAATGCGAGGGAGCCGTGTCAGTAGATTTACTGGCACGTTAAAGATCCCCTTCGTGGCAAAATTCCGGCACCCCGGCGTCTCTAAAAGCCAGTGTAGTTAAAAGGGACGTAAAACCAATAACATTATTATTATTATCACACTGTATAAGATACCACTACACTTACTAGTGTTGCTCCACACTGTGACACTGCCCTACTCACAACGTATAAGATAACACTACACTTCCTAGTGTTGCTCCACATTGTGACACTGCACTACTCACATTATATAAGATACCACTACACTTCCTCATGTTGCTACATATAGTGACACAGCGCTACTCACACTGTATAAGATACCACTACACTTCCTAGTGTTGCTCCACACTGTGACACTGCCCTCCTCACACTGTATAAGATACCACTACACATCCTATTGTTGCTCCACATTGTTACACTGTACTACTCACACTGTATAAGATAACACTACACTTCCTAGTGTTGCTTCACGTTGTGACACTGCACTCTTCACACTGTATAGGATAACAGTACACTTCCTAGTGTTGCTCCACATTGTGACACTGTACTACTCACACTGTATAAGATACAACTACACTTCCTAGCGTTGCTCCATATTGTGACACTGTACTACTCACACTGTATAAGATAACACTACACTTCCTAGTGTTGATTCACATTGTGACACTGTACTACTCAGACTGTATAAGATACCACTACACTTCCTAGTGTTGCTGCACACTGTGACACTGCCCTTCTCACACTGTATAGGATACCATTACACTTCCTAGGGTTGCAGCACATTGTGACACTGTACTACTCACACTGTATAACATACCACTACACTTCCTAGTCTTGCTCACACTTTATAAGATACCTCTACTCTTCCTAGTGTTGCTCCACAT
This sequence comes from Meconema thalassinum, assembly GCA_946902985.2. NCBI lineage: Eukaryota > Metazoa > Arthropoda > Insecta > Orthoptera > Tettigoniidae > Meconema > Meconema thalassinum. The sequence goes on from OX336389.2 coordinate 639,531,846, forward strand.
TGTGACACTGTACTACTCACACTGTTTAAGATACAATTTCATTTTCTAGTGTTGCTCCACTTTGTGACACTGCACTACTCACAATGTATAAGACACCACTACACTTCCTAGTGTTGCTTCTCATTGTGACACTGCACTACTCACACTGTATAAGATACCACTACACTTCCTAGTGTTCCTCCACATTATGACACTGCACTACTCACACTGTATAAGATACCACTACACTTCCTAGTGTTGCTCCACATTGTGACACTGCACTACTCACACTGTATAAGATACCACTACACTTCCTAGTGTTGCTCCACATTGTGACACTTCCATAATCACACTGTATAAGATACCACTACACTTCCTAATGTTGCTCCACATTGTGACACTGTTCTTCTCACACTGTATAAGATAACACTACACCTCCTAGTGTTGTTCCACTTTGTGACATTGCGCTACTCACACTGTATAAGATACCACTACACATCCTAGTGTCGCTCCACACTGTGACTCTGCCATACTCACACTGTATAAATTACCACTACTCTTCCTAGTGTTGCTCCACATTGTGACACTGCAGTACTCACACTCTATAATATACCACTACACTACCTACTGTTTCTCCACATTGAGCAACTGCAGTACTCACGTTGTGTAAGATACCACAAGACTTCCTAGTGTTGCTCCACATTGTGACACTGCACTTCTCATACTGTATTAGATAGCACTACACTTCCTAGTGTTGCTCCAGATTGTGACACTGCGTTACTCACACTGTATAAATTACCATTATACTTCCTAGTGTTGCTCCACATTGTGACACTGTATTACTCACACTGTATAAGATACCAGTACACTTCCTATTGTTTCTCCACATTGTGACGCTGCACTACTCACGCTGTATAAGATACCACTACACTTCCTAGTGTTGCTCCACATTGTGACACTGCGCTACTCACACTGTATAAGATACCACTACACCTCCAAGTGTTGCTCCACATTGTGACACTGCACTACTCACACTGTATAAGATACCATTACACCTCCTAGTGTTGCTCTACATGGTGACACTGCACTACTCACACTGTATAAGATACCTGTCACCCCCTTTATTCCCACACACTACACTATACTCGCTCAGCTCGACAGACACCTTAGAGGGCCTGCCAACCTGAAAGAAACTTACCAACGGCGGCCTCGAGACATCCTTTGCGGGACTTGATGGCCTTGCCTCGGTGGCCGGAGTTGTCGACACACTCAGGTGACCCCCTCAGATGTACAAGAGAGGTAGTACGTCCCTTTATCCACCAGATTGAAGAGTGGAAGTCTTACCTGGTGAGGATTCATTCCACCGCAGCTGTCTTGAGGGTAGGGATTGGACGTTAAAGGGAAAATGAAGTCGAAATCAAAATATAAAAGGGGTCTGTATTGTAAAATATCAAAAATATATAAAATAGGAACAATATTTGGTTACAAATAAAAGTTACATGAGAAATTGGTACTTGAGAGGCTGACAAACGTCGTTGACGTCACGTAGTACGACACACCACTTAATTTGCTTTTAGGACCAACAATTTGAGTATTGAACAGGTCCACAGAAAAGGTAATATCTTACAATTACAAATTATCCCTAGTCAATGAATGGTACAACCCCTTAACTAGGAAACGAGAGCACACGAATGCCCAGAACTAAACATGAAATGCCCAGAAACTAAACATGAAAAGCCACGGCGAATGGTTGTGCAATACCTACCGCAGAAATTTACAAGTCACATCCGAAATGAAATAAGTTACCAACATACGTACCAACACATCCTGAATTCCGTAAAGGGAAAAGAAAACTAAATAAAAAATGAAAAACTACATTACAAATGACAAACTCCCGAAAATCGGAGCGGACGGTATCACACGACCATCATGGACCCTGACACAAACTAGACTCTCCAAATGGCGGACTCATAACGGGACACCAAGGAACGATTGCACCATAAGGCGCTCTCCCAAAATTTTGGATTTGAACCAATCCCATAAGTTAAACTGAAATACTGCAATTCGAAATTCAAAAGTGAAACGCACATGGGCGTAAGGGAGGAAAATCAAAGCAAAAGCGTCACATAACCTACAACTAGCACGTGGACGAAAGGGAGGAAAATCAAAACAAAAGCGTCACATAACCTACAACTAGCACGTGGACGAAAGGTGATGCAAAAACCAGGAACAGGGCCCCTTAAAACTAAAATGATAGAAAACTCAACATGGCTGCAGTTAGGAAAATTCCAAGAAGCGTGATCATAGGGAAAATGAATGAATAAATTTGGAACCCAACTAAAGGACGCACACGGTTACGCAACAAAGGAAAAACTCGCCCGAAAAACAAGAAAATTCCCCACACTGCAAACAACTTACGAAGAAGGAAAAATTGATAAACAATTCAGAATAAACAGAAGGATACATCAACCCATTGATCGGCCGAACATCAACCAGTGCCCCGTACCCACGAGATACGCATATCCACGACGCAATAACACGGTAAGGAAAAAACAAAGCCCCAAATTAAATGGGCAGACAAGCAAAATAAATATCACACTTCCTGGAACTTACCTGGGCCACTACATGTTAAGAAAACCAAAAAGACAAATAATAATATCGCTCCACGAGGAAGCGAATACCTGTTCTACATTCCCGGGACATCCGAAATCCCGGGAGATGTTTCCTTTATGAAAGTCTGGAATCAAGAGAGAGAGTTCGCACACAAACATTCAACATATATCAGACACTAAGATTTTTGACAAAGCAATAGTTGTAGCCACACACGCACACTAGAATCCCCTGGCTTCTTGAACGTAGTCCATAAGACCTTTCCGTGTTCACTTCCGTGAGAGTTGGCCACCCTGGTCGATCGCCATGCGTACGTCACTTGTCATCTACGGCGGTCGATACATCTCCCGATGGTTTGGGTTTGGAACAATCGATACAGCAAATATTGACGTATTTTTAAATGCGTAGATCCTTTTTGAGGTTAAGGGACACTGAATTCCAGAATCAGTGCACATCAGATCCAGAGTAATACCTCGCGTGTTTGGACTGCGAGTGCGGGGTTTTATCCATGAGGATTTAGTTTACAAGGTTTTCACAGGTCGCTTTTGCAACAGTCGGCCTACGCCCACAACTTTCTTCAGATTTTGGGTAAGTGAAGGAATTTATGGAGCATTCGCTCCCACTGGAAATTATGGGACGGGTAAATTTGGCAAGAAAGAATATCTTAGGTTAGGTATATTTTTATGTCAGCTGAGTGGCGTAAAATACGTCACAATACCACTACACTTCCTAGTGTTGCTCCACATTGTGACTCGGTACTACTCACAATGTATAAGATACCACTACACTTCCTAGTGTTGCTCCTCATTGTGACACTGCCCATCTCACACCGTATAAGATATCACTACACTGCTTAGTGTTGCTCCACATTGTGACTCTGCACTACTCCCGCACTATAAGATATCACTACACATCCTAGCGTTGCTCCACACTGTGACTCTGCCCTACTCACACTGTATAAATTACCACTACACTTCCTAGTGTTGCTCCACATTGTGACTCTGCACTACTCACACTGTATAAGATACCACTACACTACCTAGTGGTTCTCCACATTGTTCAACCGCACTACTCACGTTGTATAAGATACCACTACACTTCCTAGTGTTCCTCCACATTGTGACACTGCACTACTCACAATGTATAAGATAACACTACACTTCCTAGTGTTGCTCCACATTGTGACACTGTGCTACTCACACTGTATAAATAAACATTACACTTCCTAGTGTTGCTCCACATTGTGACACTGTAATACTCACACTGTATAAGATACCAGTACACTTCCTAGTGTTTCTCCACATTGTGACACTGCCCTACTCACACTGTATAAGATACCACTACACATCCTAGTGTTGCTCCACATTGTGACACTGAACTACTGACACTGTATAAGATACCACTACACTTCCTAGTGCTGCTCCACCTTTTGACACTGCACTACTCACACTGTATAGGATAACACTACACTTCCTAGGGTTGCTCCACATTGTGACACTGTACTACTCACACTGTATAAGATACCACTACACCTCCTAGTGTTGCTCCATATTGTGACACTGCACCACTCACACTGTATAGGATACCACTACACTTCCTAGAGTTGCTCCTCATTGTGACACGCACTACTCACACTTTATAAGATACCACTACATAGTTTTGCTCCAAATTGTGACACTGTACTACTCACACTGTATAAGATAACACTACACTTCCTAGTGTTGCTCCAAATTGTGACTCTGCACTACTCACACTGTATAAGATACCACTACACTTCCTAGTGTTGCTCCATATTGTGACACTGCATAACTCACACTGTATAAGGTACCACTACACTTCCTAGTGTTGCTCCACATTGTGACACTGTACTACTCACACTGTATAAAATACCACTACACTTCCTAGTGTTGCTCCACATTGTGACACAGCACTACTCACACTGTATAAGATACCACTACACTTCCTATTGCTGCTCCACATTGTGACAATGTACTACTCACACTGTATAAGATAACATTACACTTCCTAGTGTTGCTCCACATTGTGACAGTGCGCTACTCACACTGTCTAAGGTACCACTACACTTCCTAGTGTTGCTCCACATTGTGACACTGAACTACTGACACTGTATAAGATACCACTACACTTCCTAGTGCTGCTCCACCTTTTGACACTGCGCTACTCACACTGTATAAATACCATTACACTTCCTAGTGTTGCTCAACATTTTACACTGTACTACTCACACAGTATAAGATAACATTACACTTTCTAGTGTTGTTCCACATTGTGACACTCTACTACTCACACTGCAAAAGATACCTCCACATTCCCTAGTGTTGCTCCACATTGTGACACTGCACCACTCACACTGTATAAGGTACCGTGACACTTCCTAGTGTTGTTCCACATTTGACACTGCGCTACTCACACTGTATAAGATATCACTACATAACCTAGTGTTGCTCCACATTGTGACACTGCACTACTCACTCTGTATAAGGTACCGTGACACTTCCTAGGGTTGTTCCACATTTGACACTGCGTTACTCACACTGTATAAGATAACACTACACCTCCTAGTGTTGCTCCACATTGTGACACTGCGCTACTCACACTGTGTAAGATACCATTACACTTCCTAGTGTTGCTCCACATTTTGACACTGTGCTACTCACAGTGTATAATATAGCATTACACCCCCTAATGTCGTTCCACATTGTGACACTCTACTACTCACACTGTAAAAATACCACTACACTTCCTAGTGTTGCTCCATATTGTGAGACTGCGCTGCTCACACTGTATAAGATACCACTACACTTCCTAGTGTTGCTCCACATAGTGACACTGTACTACTCACACTGTATAAGATAACTCTACACTTCCTAGTGTTGCTCCACATTGTGACACCGTACTACTCACGCTCTATAAGATGCCACTACACTTCCTAATGTGCGCCACATAGTGACACTGCGCTACTCACAATGTATAAGATGCCACTACACTTCCTATTGTTGCTCCACATTGTGACACTGCACTACTCACACTGTATAAGATACCTCTACACTTACTAGTGTTGCTCCACATTGTGACACTGCGCTACTCACACTGTATAAGATACCATTACACTTCATAATGTGGCTCCACATTTTGACACTGTGCTACTTACACTGTATAAGGTACCCCTACACTTCCTAGTGTTGCTCCACTTAGTGACACTGTGCTCCTCACACTGTATAAGATACCATTACACTTCCTAGTGTTGCTCCACATTGCGACACTGTGCTACTCACACGATATAAGATAACACTAGACTTCCTAGTGTTGCTCCACATTGTGACACTGCACTACTCACACTGTATACGATAACACTACATTTCCTAGTGTTGCTCCACATTGTGACACTGTACTATTCACAATGTGTATGATACCACTACACTCCCTAGTGTTGCTCCACATTGTGACACTGTACTACTCACACTGTATAAGATAACACTACACTTCCTAGTGTTGCTTCACATTGTGACACTGTACTACCCACAAGGAATAAGATACCACTACACTCCTTAGTGTGGCACCACATTGTGACACTGCGCTACTCACACTCTCTAAGAAATCATTACACTTCCTAATGTTGCTCCACATTGTGACACTGCACTACACACACTGCATAAGATAACACTACAATTCCTAGTGTTGCTCCACATTGTGACACTGCACTACTCACACTGTATCAGATAACATTACACTACCTAGTTTTGCTCCACATTGTGACACTTCACAACCCACACTCTATAAGATGCCACTACACTTCCTAGTGTTGCGCCACATTGTGGCTCTGCACTACTCACAATGAATAAGATCACATAACACTACCTAGTTTTGCTCCATATTGTGACAATCTACTACTCACACTGGTAAGATACCACTACATTTCCCTGTGTTGCTCCACATTGTGACAGTGTACTATTCACAATGTATAAGATATCACTACACTTCCTAGTGTAGCACCACATAGTGACATTGTGCTATTCACACTGTATAAGATACCTGTACACTTCCTAGTGTTGCTCCACATTGTGACTCTGCATTACTCACACTGTATAAGATATCACTACACTTCCTAGTGTTGCACCACATTGTGATACAGCACTACTCACACTGTATAAGATACCATTACACTTCCTAGTGTTGCTCCACATTGTGACACTGCGCTACTCATAATGTATAAGATACCACTACACTTCCTATTGTTGCTCCACATTGTGACACTGCATTACTCACACTGTATAAGATATCTCTACACTTCCTATTGTTGCTCCACATTGTGACACTACGCTACTCACACTGTATAAGATACCATTACACTTCATAGTGTTGCTCCACATTTTGACACTGTGCTACTCACACTGTATAAGGTACTACTACACTTCCTAGTGTTGCTCCACATAGTGACACAGTGCTACTCACACTGTATAAGATTACATTTCACTTCGTAGTGTTGCTCCACATTGCGACACTGTGCTACTCACACTGTATAAGATACCACTACACTTCCTAGTGTTGCTCCACATTGTGACACTGCGCTACTCACACTGTATAAGATAACATAACACTTCCTAGAGTTGCTCCACATTGTGACACTGCGCTACTCACAGTGTATAAGATAACACTACCTAATGTTGCTCCACATTGTGACACTGTACCACTCACACTGTATAAGATAACACTACACTACCTAGTGTTGCTCCATATTGTGAATCTGCACTACTCACACTATATAAGATACCACTACACTTCCTAGTGTTGCTGCACATTGTGACACTGTGCTACTCACACTGTATAAGATACCATTTCACTTTCTAGTGTTGCTCCGCATTGTGACTCTGCACTACCCACTCTGAATAACATAGCTTTACACTTCCTAGTGCTGTTCCACATTGTGACACTCTAATACTCACACTATAAAAGATACCACTACACTTCCTAGTGTTGCTCTACATTGTGACACTGCACTACTCACACTGTATAAGGTACCGTTACACTTCCAAGTGCTGCTCCACATTGGGAGACTGCGCTGCTCACACTGTATAAGATACCACTACACTTCCTAGTGTTGCTCCACATAGTGACACTGAACTTCTCACACTGTATAAGATAACACAAGACTTCCTAGTGTTGCTCCACTTTGTGACACTGTACTACTCACACTGTATAAGATACCACTACACTTCCCAGTGCTGCGCCACATTGTGGCTCTGCACTTCTCTCACTGAATAAGATAACATTACACTTCCTGGTTTTGCTCCATATTGTGACACTGTACTACTCACACTGGATAAGGTACCACTGCATTTCCCAGTGTTGCTCCACATTGTGACAGTGTACTATTCACAATGTATAAGATATCACTACACTTCCTAGTGTAGCACCACATAGTGACATTGTGCTATTCACACTGTATAAGATACCTGTACACTTCCTAGTGTTGCTCCACATTGTGACTCTGCATTACTCACACTGTATAAGATATCACTACACTTCCTAGTGTTGCACCACATTGTGACACAGTACTACTCACACTGTATAAGATACCATTACACTTCCTAGTGTTGCTCCACATTGTGACACTGCGCTACTCACACTGTATATGATACCACTACACTTCCTATTGTTGCTCCACATTGTGACACTGCACTACTCACACTGTATAAGATACCTCTACACTTCCTACTGTTGCTCGACATTGTGACACTACGCTACTCACACTGTATAAGATACCATTACACTTCATAGTGTTGCTCCACATTTTAACACTGTGCTACTCACACTGTATATGGTACCACTACACTTCCTAGTGTTGCGCCACATTGTGGCTCTGCACTACTCACACTGAATAAGATAACATAACACTTTCTAGTTTTGCTCCATATTGTGACAATCTACTACTCACACTGGATAAGATACCACTACATTTCCCAGTGTTGCTCCACATTGTGACAGTGTACTATTCACAATGTATAAGATATCACTACACTTCCTAGTGTTGCACCACATAGTGACACTGCGCTACTCACACTGTATATGATAACACTACACTTCGTATTGTTGCTCCACATTGTGACACTGCATTACTCACACTGTATAAGATAGCTCTACACTTCCTATTTTTGCTCCACATTGTGACACTACGCTACTCACACTGTATAAGATACCATTACACTTCATAGTGTTGCTCCACATTTTGACACTGTGCTACTCACACTGTATAAGGTACCACTACACTTCCTAGTGTTGCTCCACATAGTGACACTGTGCTACTCACACTGTATAAGATAACAATACACTTCGTAGTGTTGCTGCACATTGCGACACTGTTCTACTCACACTCTATAAGATACCACTACACTTCCTAGTGTTGCTCCACATTGTGACACTGCGCTACTCACACTGTATAAGATAATATTACACTTCCTAGAGTTGCTCCACATTGTGCCACTGCGCTACTCACACTGTATAAGATAACACTACATTTCCTAGTGTTGCTCCACATTGTGACACTGTACTATTCACAATGTATAAGATACCACTACACTCCCTAGTGTTGCTCCATATTGTGACACTGCACTACTCACACTGTATAAGATAACACTACACTTCCTAATGTTGCTCCACATTGTGACATTGCACTACTAACACTGTACAAGATACCACTAAACTTCCTAGTGTTGCTGCACATTCTGACACTGTACTACTCACACTGTATTAGATACCACTACACTTTCTAGTGTTGCTCCATATTGTGACACTGCCACTACTCACACTGTATAGGATACCACTACACTTCCTAGAGTTGCTCCTCATTGTGACACAGCAGTACTCACACTGTATAAGATACCACTACCTAGTGTTGCTCCACATTGTGACACAGTACTACTCACACTGTAAAAGATAACACTACACTTCCTAGTGTTGCTCCAAATTGTGGATCTGCACTACTCACACTGTATAAGATACCACTACTCTGCCTAGTGTTGCTGCACATTTTGACAATGTACTACTCACACTGGATAAGATGCCACTACACTTCCTTATTTTGCTCCACATTGTTACACTGCTCTACTCACACTGTATAAGATACCATTACACTTCCTAGTGTTGCTCCAAATTGTGACTCTGCACTACTCACTCTGTATAAGATACCACGACACTTCCTAATGTTGCACCACATAGTGACACTGTGCTACTCACACTGTATAAGATACCATTACACTTTCTAGTGTTGCTCCGCATTGTCACTCTGCACTACCCACTCTGAATAAGATAGCTTTACACTTCTTAGTGTTGCTCCTCATTGTGACACTGTGCAACTCACACTGTATAGGATACCACTACACTTCCTAGTGTTGCTCCACATTGTGACTCTGCACTACTCACTCTGTATAAGATACCACGACACTTCCTAATGTTGCACCACATAGTGACACTGTGCTACTCACACTGTATAAAATACCATTACACTTTCTAGTGTTGCTCCGCATTGTGACTCTGCACTACCCACTCTGAATAAGATAGCTTTACACTTCTTGGTGTTGCTCCTCATTGTGACACTGTGCAACTCACACTGTATAGGATACCACTACACTTCCTATTGTTGCTCCACATTGTGACACTGCACTACTCACACTGTATAAGATACCACTACACCTCCTAGTGCTGCTCCACATTTTGACACTGTACTACTCACAGAGTATAAGATAACATTACACTTCCTAGTGTTGTTCCACATTGTGACACTCTAATACTCACACTATAAAAGATACCACTACACTTCCTAGTGTTGCTCCACATTATGACACTGCACTACTCACACTTTATAAGGTACCGTTACACTTCCTAGTGTTGCTCCACATTGGGAGACTGCGCTGCTCACACTGTATAAGATACCACTACACTTCCTAGTGTTGCTCCACATAGTGACACTGAACTACTCACACTCTATAAGATAACACAAGACTTCCTAGTGTTGCTCCACATTGTGACACTGTACTACTCACACTGTATAAGATACCACTACACTTCCTAGTGTTGCGCCACATTGTGACACTGTGCTACTCACACTGTATAAGATACCACTATACTTCCTAGTGTTGCGCCACATTGTGGCTCGGCATTTCTCTCACTGAATAAGATAACATAACTTCTTGGTTTTGATCCATATTGTGACACTGTACTACTCACACTGGATAAGGTACCACTGCATTTCCCAGTGTTGCTCCACATTGTGACAATGTACTATTCACAATGTATAAGATACCACTACACTTCCTAGTGTTGCACCACATAGTGACACTGTGCTTCTCACACTGTATAAGATACCAGTGCACCTCCTAGTGTTGATCCACATTGCGACTCTGCACTACTCACACTGTATAGGATAACATTACACTTCCTAGTATTGCTCCACATTATGACACAGTACTACTCACAATGTATAAGATACCATTGCACTTCCTAGTGTTGCTCCACATTGTGACACTGCGCTACTCACACTGTATAAGATACCTCTACACTTCCTATTGTTGCTCCACATTGTGACACTGCACTACTCACACTGTATAACATAACTCTACACTTCCTGTTGTTGCTCCACATTGTGACACTACGCTACTCACACTGTATAAGATACCATTACTCTTCATAGTGTTGCTCCACATTTTGACACTGTGCTACTCACACTGTATATGGTACCACTACACTTCTTGTTGTTGCTCCACATAGTGACACTGTGCTACTCACATTTTATAAGATACCATTACTCTTCCTAGTGTTGCTCCACATTGTGACACTGCGCTACTCACACTGTATAAGATACCACTACACTTCCTAATGGTGCTCCACATTGTAACAATGAACTACACACACTGTATAAGATACCATTACACTTCCTAGTGTTGCTCCAAATGTGAAACTGCGCTACTCACCCTGTGTAAGATACCACTACACTTCCTAGTGTTGCTGCACATTGTGGCACTGTACTACACACACAGTATAAGATACCACTACACTTCATAGTGTTGCTCCATATTGTGACACTGCGCTATTCACACTGTTTAAGATACCACTACACTTCCTATTGTTGTTCCACATTGTGACACGGCACTACTCACACTGTACAAGATACCACTAAACTTCCTAGTGTTGCTGCATATTGTGACTCTGTACTACTCACACTGTATAAGATACCACTACACTTCCTAGTGTTGCTCCATATTGTGACACTGCATTACTCACACTTTATAAGATACCACTACACTTCCTAGTGTTGCTCCACATTGTGACACTGTACTACTCACACTGTATAAGATACCATTACACTTCCTAGTGTTGCTCAACTTTTTACACTGTACTACTCACACAGTATAAGATAACATTACACTTTCTAGTGATGTTCCACATTGTGACACTCTACTACTCACACTGTAAAAGATACCTCTACATTTCCTAGTGTTGCTCCACATTGTGGCACTGCACTACTCACACTGTATAAGGTACCATTACACTTCCTAGTGTTGCTCCACATTGTGACAGTGCGCTACTCACACTGTGTAAGGTACCACTACACTTCCTAGTGTTGCTCCACATTGTGACACTGAACTACTCACACTGTATAAGATACCATTACCCTTCCTAGTGTTGCTCAACTTTTTACACTGTACTACTCACACAGTATAAGATAACATTACACTTTCTAGTGTTGTTCCACATTGTGACACTCTACTACTCACACTGTAAAAGATACCTCTACATTTCGTAGTGTTGCTCCACATTGTGACACTGCACTACTAACACTGTATAAGGTACCGTGACACTTCCTAGTATTGTTCCACATTTGACACTGCGTTACTCACTCTGTATAAGATACCACTACACTTCTTGTGTTGCTCCACATTGTGACACTGTATTACTCACACTGTATAAAATACCACTACATTTTCTAGTGTTGCTCCACATTGTGACACAGCACTACTCACACTGTATAAGATACCACTACACTTCCTATTGGTGCTCCACATTGTGACACTGTACTACTCACATTGTATAAGATACCATTACACTTCCTAGTGTTGCTCCACATTGTGACAGTGCGCTACTCACACTGTGTAAGGTACCACTACACTTCCCAGTGATGCTCCACATTGTGACACTGAACTACTCACACTGTATAAAATACCATTACACTTCCTAGTGTTGCTCAACTTTTTACACTGTACTACTCACACAGTATAAGATAACATTACACTTTCTAGTGTTGTTCCACATTGTGACACTCTACTACTCACACTCTAAAAGATACCTCTTAATTTCCTAGTGTTGCTCCACATTGTGACACTGCACTACTCACTCTGTATAAGGTACCGTGACACTTCCTGGTGTGGTTCCACATTTGACACTGCGTTACTCACACTGTATAAGATAACACTAAACCTCCTAGTGTTGCTCCACATTGTGACACTGCGCTACTCACACTGTGTAAGATACCACTACACTTCCTAGTGTTGCTCCACATAGTGACACTGTACTACTCACATTGTATAAGATAACATTACACTTCCTAGTGTTGCTCCACATTGTGACAGTGCGCTACTCACACTGTGTAAGGTACCACTACACTTCCTAGTGTTGCTCCACATTGTGACACCGTACTACCCACAATCTATAAGATGCCACTACACTTCCTAGTGTTTCGCCACATTGTGGCTCTGCACGTCTCACACTGAATAAGATAACATTACACTTCCTAGTTTTGCTCCATATTGTGACACTGCACTACTCACACTGTATAAGATACCACTACACTTCCTAGTGGTGCTCCACATTGTGGCAATGTACTACACACACTCTATAAGATAACATTACACTTCCTAGTGTTGCTCCACATTGTGACACTGCGCTACTCACACTGTGTAAGATACCACTACACTTCATAGTGTTGCTCCATATTGTGACACTGCGCTACTCACTTTGTATAAGATACCACTACACTTCCTATTGTTGTTCCACATTGTGACACAGCACTACTCACACTGTACAAGATACCACTAAACTTCCTAGTGTTGCTGCATATTGTGACTCTGTACTACTCACACTGTGTAAGATACCATTACACTTCCTAGTATTGCTCCAAATTGTGACACCGCGTTACTCACACTGTATAAGATACCACTACATTTCCTAGTGTTGCTCCACATTGTGACACTGCACTACTCACTCTGTATAAGGTACCGTGACTCTTCCTAGTGTTGTTCCACATTTGACACTGCGTTACTCACACTGTATAAGATAACACTACACTTCCTTGTGTTGCTCTACATTGTGACACTGCGCTACTCACACTGTGTAAGATACCATTACACTTCCTAGTGTTGCTCCACATTTTGACACCGTGCTACTCACACTGTATAAGATAGCATTACACCTCCTAATGTCGTTCCACATTGTGACACTCTACTACTCACACTGTAAAAATACCACTACACTTCCAAGTGTTGCTCCATATTGTGGGACGGCGCTGCTCACACTGTATAAGATACCACTACATTTCCTAGTGTTGCTGCAAATAGTGACACTGTACTACTCACACTGTATAAGATAACACTACACTTCCTAGTGTTGCTCCACATTGTGACACCGTACTACTCACACTGTATAAGATACCACTACACTTCCTAGTGTTGATCCACTTTGTGACACTGCAGAACCCACACTCTATAAGATGCCACTACACTCCATGTGTTCGCCACATTGTGGCTATGCAAGTCTCACACTGAATAAGATAACATTACACTTCCTAGTTTTGTTCCATATTGTGACACTGTACTACTCACACTGGATAAGATACCACTACATTTCCCAGTGTTGCTCCACATTGTGACACTGCACTACTCACGCTGTATAAGATACCTCTACACTTACCATTGTTGCTCCACATTGTGACACTACGCTACTCACACTGTATAAGATACCATTACACTTCATAATGTTGCTCCACATTTTCACACTGTGCTACTCACACTGTATAATGTACCACTACACTTCCTATTGTTGCTCCACTTAGTGGCACTGTGCTACTCACACTGTATAAGATACCATTACACTTCCTAGTGTTGCTCCACATTTCCACACTGTGCTACTCATACGATATAAGATAACATTAGACTCCCTAGTGTTGCTCCACATTGTGACACTGTACTATTCACAATGTGTAAGATACCACTACACTCTCTAGTGTTGCTCCACATTGTGACACTGCACTACTCACACTGTATAAGATAACACTACACTTCCTAGTGTTGCTCCACATTGTGACACTGTACTACCCACAAGGTATAAGATACCACTACACTCCTTAGTGTTGCTCCACATTGTGACACTGCGCTACTCACACTCTCTAAGATATCATTACACTTCCTAATGTTGCTCCATATTGTGACACTGCACTACTCACACTGCATAAGATACTACTACACTTCCTAGTGTTGCTCCACATTGTGACACTGCACTACTCACACTGTATAAGATAACATTACACTACCTAGTTTTGCTCCACATTGTGACACCGCACTACTCACACTGTAAGAGAAACCATTACACTTATTAGTGTTGCTCCACATTGTGACACAGCCCTACTCACAATGTATAAGATACCACTACACTTCCTAGTGTTGCGCCACATTGTGGCTCTGCACGTCTCACACTGAATAAGATAACATTACACTTCCTAGTTTTGCTCCATATTGTGACACTGTACTACTCACACTGTATAAGATACCATTACACTTCCTAGTGTTGCTCCACATTGTGACACTGCGCTACTCACAATGTACAAGATACCACTACACTTCCTATTGTTGCTCCACATTGTGACACTGCATTACTCACACTGTATAAGATACCTCTACACTTCCTATTGTTGCTCCACATTCTGACACTACGCTAAACACACTGTATAAGATACCATTACACATCATAGTGTTGCTCCACATTTTGACACTGTGCTACTCACACTGTATAAGGTACCACTACACTTCCTAGTGTTGCTCCACATAGTGACACTGTGCTACTCACACTGTATAAGATTACATTTCACTTCGTAGTGTTGCTCCACATTGCGACACTGTGCTACTCACACTGTATATGATACCACTACACTTCCTAGTGTTGCTCCACATTGTGACACTGCGCTACTCACACTGTATAAGATAACATTACACTTCCTAGAGTTGCTCCACATTGTGACACTGCGCTACTCACAGTGTATAAGATAACACTACCTAATGTTGCTCCACATTGTGACACTGCACTAATCACACTGTAAAAGATAACACTACACTACCTAGTGTTGCTCCAAATTGTGAATCTGCACTACTCACACTATATAAGATACCACTACACTTCATAGTGTTGCTGCACATTGTGACAATGTACTACTCACACTGGAGAAGATGCCACTACACTTCCTAATGTTGCTCCACATGGTTACACTGCCCTACTCACTCTGTATAAGATAACATTACACTTCCTAGTGTTGCTCTACATTGTGAATCTGCACTACTCACTCTGTATAAGATACCACTACACTTCCTAGTGTTGCACCACATAGTGACACTGTGCTACTCACACTGTATAAGATACCATTTCTCATTCTAGTGTTGCTCCGCATTGTGACTCTGCACTACCCACTCTGAATAACATAGCTTTACACTTCCTAGTGCTGTTCAACATTGTGACACTCTAATACTCACACTATAAAAGATACCACTACACTTCCTAGTGTTGCTCTACATTGTGACACTGCACTACTCACACTGTATAAGATACCACTACACTTCCTAGTGTTGCGCCACATTGTGGCTCTGCACTTCTCTCACTGAATAAGATAACATTACACTTCCTGGTTTTGCTCCATGTTGTGACACTGTACTACTCACACTGGATAAGGTACCACTGCATTTCCCAGTGTTGCTCCACATTGTGCCAATGTACTATCCACAATGTATAAGATACCACTACACCTCCTAGTGTTGCACCACATAGTGACACTGTGCTTCTCACACTGTATAAGATACCAGTACACTTCCTAGTGTTGCTCCACATTGTGATTCTGCACTACTCACACTGTATTGGATAACATTACACTTCCTAGTATTGCTCCACATTATGACACAGTACTACTCACACTGTATAAGATACCATTACACTTCCTAGTGTTGCTCCTCATTGTGACACTGCGCTACTCACACTGTATAAGATACCACTACACTTCCTAGTGTTGCTCCACATTGTGACAGTGCGCTACTCACACTGTGTAAGGTATCACTACACTTCCTAGTGTTGCTCCACATTGTGACAGTGCGCTACTCACACTGTGTAAGGTACCACTACACTTCCTAGTGTTGCTCCACATTGTGACACTGAACTACTCACACTGTATAAGATACCATTACCCTTCCTAGTGTTGCTCAACTTTTTACACTGTACTACACACACAGTATAAGATAACATTACACTTTCTAGTGTTGTTCCACATAGTGACACTCTACTACTCACACTGTAAAGGATACCTCTACATTTCCTAGTGTTGCTCCACATTGTGACACTGCACTACTCACACTGTATAAGGTACCGTGACACTTCCTAGTGTTGTTCCACATTTGACACTGCGTTACTCACTCTGTATAAGATACCACTACACTTCCTAGTGTTGCTCCACATTGTGACACTGTACTACTCACACTGTATAAAATACCACTACATTTTCTAGTGTTGCTCCACATTGTGACACAGCACTACTCACACTGTATAAGATACCACTACACTTCCTATTGGTGCTCCACATTGTGACACTGTACTTCTCACATTGTATAAGATACCATTACACTTCCTAGTGTTGCTCCACATTGTGACAGTGCGCTACTCACACTGTGTAAATTACCACTACACTTCCTAGTGTTGCTCCACATTGTGACACTGAACTACTCACACTGTATAAGATACCATTACCCTTCCTAGTGTTGCTCAACATTTTACACTGTACTACTCACACAGTATAAGATAACATTACACTTTCTATTGTTGTTCCACATTGTGACACTCTACTACTCACACTGTAAAAGATACCTCTACATTTCCTAGTGTTGCTCCACATTGTGACACTGCACTACTCACACTGTATAAGGTACCGTGACACTTCCTAGTGTTGTTCCACATTTGACACTGCGTTACTCACTCTGTATAAGATACCACTACACTTCCTATTGGTGCTCCATATTGTGACACTGTACTACTCACATTGTATAAGATACCATTACACTTCCTAGTGTTGCTCCACATTGTGACAGTGCGCTACTCACACTGTGTAAGGTACCACTACACTTCCTAGTGTTGCTCCACATTGTGACACTGAACTACTCACACTGTATAAGATACCATTACCCTTCCTAGTGTTGCTCAACTTTTTACACTGTACTACTCACACAGTATAAGATAACATTACACTTTCTAGTGTTGTTCCACATTGTGACACTCTACTACTCACACTGTATAAATACCACTACATTTTCTAGTGTTGCTCCACATTGTGACACAGCACTACTCACACTGTATAAGATACCACTACACTTCCTATTGGTGCTCCACATTGTGACACTGTACTACTCACATTGTATAAGATACCATTACACTTCCTAGTGTTGCTCCACATTGTGACAGTGCGCTACTCACACTGTGTAAGGTACCACTACACTTCCTAGTGTTGCTCCACATTGTGACACTGAACTACTCACACTGTATAAGATACCATTACCCTTCCTAGTGTTGCTCAACTTTTTACACTGTACTACTCACACAGTATAAGATAACATTACACTTTCTAGTGTTGTTCCAAATTGTGAGACTCTACTACTCACACTGTAAAAGATACCTCTACATTTCCTAGTGTTGCTCCACATTGTGACACTGCACTACTCACTCTGTATAAGGTACCGTGACACTTCCTGGTGTGGTTCCACATTTGACACTGCGTTACTCACACTGTATAAGATAACACTAAACCTCCTAGTGTTGCTCCACATTTTGACACTGTGCTACTCACACTGTATAATATAGCATTACACCCCCTAATATCGTTCCACATTGTGACACTCTACTACTCACACTGTAAAAATAACACTACACTTCCTAGTGTTGCTCCATATTGTGAGACTGCGCTGCTCACACTGTATAAGATACCACTACACTTCCTAGTGTTGCTCCACATAGTGACACTGTACTACTCACACTGTATAAGATAACTCTACACTTCCTAGTGTTGCTCCACATTGTGACACCGTACTATTCACACTCTATAAGATGCCACTACACTTCCTAGTGTTGCGCCACATTGTGGCTCTGCACGTCTCACACTGAATAAGATAACATTATACTTCCTAGTTTTGCTCCATATTGTGACACTGCACTACTCACACTGTATAAGATACCACTACACTTCCTAGTGGTGCTCCACATTGTGGCAATGTACTACACACACTGTATAAGATAACATTACACTTCCTATTGTTGCTCCACATTGTGACACTGCGCTACTCACACTGTGTAAGATACCACTACACTTCATAGTGTTGCTCCATATTGTGACACTGCGCTACTCACTTTGTATAAGATACCACTACACTTCCTATTGTTGTTCCACATTGTGACACAGCACTACTCACACTGTACAAGATACCACTAAACTTCCTAGTGTTGCTGCATATTGTGACTCTGTACTACTCACACTGTATAAGATACCATTACACTTCCTAGTGTTGCTCCAAATTGTGACACTGCATTACTCACACTGTATAAGATACCACTACACTTCCTAATGTTGCTCCACATTGTGACACTGTACTACTCACACTGTATAAAATACCACCACACTTCCTAGTGATGCTGCACATTGTGACACTGTACTACTCACACTGTATAAAATAACACTACACTTCCTATTGTTGCTCCACATTGTGACTCTGCACTACTCACACTGTATAAGATACCACTATACTTCCTAGTGTTGCTGCACATTGTGGCACTGTACTACTCACACTGTATGAGATACCGCTACACTTCATAGTGTTGCTCCATATTGTGACACTGCGCTACTCACACTGTATAAGATACCACTACAGTTCCTATTGTTGTTCCACATTGTGACACAGCACTACTCACACAGTACAAGATACCACTAAACTTCCTAGTGTTCCTGCATATTGTGACACTGTACTACTCACACTGTACCAGGTACCATTACATTTCCTAGTGTTGCTACACATTGTGACTCTGCACTACTCACTCTGAATAAGATAGCATTACACTTCCTAGTGTTGCTCCACATTGTGACACTGTGCTGTGCAACTCACACTGTATAAGATACCACTACACTTCCTAGTGTTGCTCCACATTGTGACACAGCACTACTCACACTGTATAAGATACCACTACACTTCCTATTGGTGCTCCACATTGTGACACTGTACTACTCACACTGTATAAGATACCATTACACTTCCTAATGTTGCTCCACATTGTGACACTGCGCTACTCACACTGTGTAATGTACCACTACACTTCCTAGTGTTGCTCCACATTGTGACACTGAAATACTCACACTGTATAAGATACCGTTACACTTCCTAGTGTTGCTCAACTTTTTACACTGTACTACCCACACAGTATAAGATAACATTATACTTCCTAGTGTTGTTCCACATTTGACACTGCGTTACTCACACTGTATAAGATACCAATACACTTCATAATGTTGCTCCACATTTTCACACTGTGCTACTCACACTGTATAAGGTACCACTACACTTCCTATTGTTGCTCCAATTAGTGACACTGTGCTACTCACACTGTATAAGATACCATTACACTTCCTAGTGATGCTGCACATTGTGACACTGTACTACTCACACTGTATAAGATACCTCTACATTTCCTAGTGTTGCTCCACATTGTGACACTGCACTACTCACACTGTATAAGGTACCGTGACACTTCCTAGTGTTGTTCCACATTTGACCCCGCGTTACTCACACTGTATAAGATAACACTACATTTTCTAGTGTTGCTCCACATTGTGACACTGCATTACTCACTCTGTATAAGGTACCGTGACTCTTCCTAGTGTTGTTCCACATTTGACACTGCGTTACTCACACTGTATAAGATAACACTACACTTCCTTGTGTTGCTCTACATTGTGACACTGCGCTACTCACACTGAGTAAGATAACATTACACTTCCTAGTGTTGCTCCACATTTTGACACCGTGCTACTCACACTGTATAAGATAGCATTACACCTCCTAATGTCGTTCCACATTGTGACACTCTACTACTCACACTGTAAAAATACCACTACACTTCCAAGTGTTGCTCCATATTGTGGGACGGCGCTGCTCACACTGTATAAGATACCACTACACTTCCTAGTGTTGCTCCAAATAGTGACACTGTACTACTCACACTGTATAAGATAACACTACACTTCCTAGTGTTGCTCCACATTGTGACACCGTACTACTCACACTGTATAAGATACCACTACACTTCCTAGTGTTGCTCCACTTTGTGACACTGCACAACCCACACTCTATAAGATGCCACTACACTTCCAAGTGTTCGCCACATTGTGGCTCTGCAAGTCTCACACTGAATAAGATAACATTACACTTCCTAGTGTTGCTCCACATTGTGACACTGTTCTTCTCACATTGTATAAGATACCATTACACTTCCTAGTGTTGCTCCACATTGTGACAGTGCGCTACTCACACTGTGTAAGTTACCACTACACTTCCTAGTGTTGCTCCACATTGTGACACTGAACTACTCACACTGTATAAGATACCATTACCCTTCCTAGTGTTGCTCAACATTTTACACTGTACTACTCACACAGTATAAGATAACATTACACTTTCTATTGTTGTTCCACATTGTGACACTCTACTACTCACACTGTAAAAGATACCTCTACATTTCCTAGTGTTGCTCCACATTGTGACACTGCACTACTCACACTGTATAAGGTACCGTGACACTTCCTAGTGTTGTTCCACATTTGACACTGCGTTACTCACTCTGTATAAGATACCACTACACTTCCTATTGGTGCTCCATATTGTGACACTGTACTACTCACATTGTATAAGATACCATTACACTTCCTAGTGTTGCTCCACATTGTGACAGTGCGCTACTCACACTGTGTAAGGTACCACTACACTTCCTAGTGTTGCTCCACATTGTGACACTGAACTACTCACACTGTATAAGATACCATTACCCTTCCTAGTGTTGCTCAACTTTTTACACTGTACTACTCACACAGTATAAGATAACATTACACTTTCTAGTGTTGTTCCACATTGTGACACTCTACTACTCACACTGTATAAATACCACTACATTTTCTAGTGTTGCTCCACATTGTGACACAGCACTACTCACACTGTATAAGATACCACTACACTTCCTATTGGTGCTCCACATTGTGACACTGTACTACTCACATTGTATAAGATACCATTACACTTCCTAGTGTTGCTCCACATTGTGACAGTGCGCTACTCACACTGTGTAAGGTACCACTACACTTCCTAGTGTTGCTCCACATTGTGACACTGAACTACTCACACTGTATAAGATACCATTACCCTTCCTAGTGTTGCTCAACTTTTTACACTGTACTACTCACACAGTATAAGATAACATTACACTTTCTAGTGTTGTTCCACATTGTGAGACTCTACTACTCACACTGTAAAAGATACCTCTACATTTCCTAGTGTTGCTCCACATTGTGACACTGCACTACTCACTCTGTATAAGGTACCGTGACACTTCCTGGTGTGGTTCCACATTTGACACTGCGTTACTCACACTGTATAAGATAACACTAAACCTCCTAGTGTTGCTCCACATTGTGACACTGCGCTACTCACACTGTGTAAGATACCATTACACTTCCTAGGGTTGCTCCACATTTTGACACTGTGCTACTCACACTGTATAATATAGCATTACACCCCCTAATATCGTTCCACATTGTGACACTCTACTACTCACACTGTAAAAATAACACTACACTTCCTAGTGTTGCTCCATATTGTGAGACTGCGCTGCTCACACTGTATAAGATACCACTACACTTCCTAGTGTTGCTCCACATAGTGACACTGTACTACTCACACTGTATAAGATAACTCTACACTTCCTAGTGTTGCTCCACATTGTGACACCGTACTACTCACACTCTATAAGATGCCACTACACTTCCTAGTGTTGCGCCACATTGTGGCTCTGCACGTCTCACACTGAATAAGATAACATTATACTTCCTAGTTTTGCTCCATATTGTGACACTGCACTACTCACACTGTATAAGATACCACTACACTTCCTAGTGGTGCTCCACATTGTGGCAATGTACTACACACACTGTATAAGATAACATTACACTTCCTATTGTTGCTCCACATTGTGACACTGCGCTACTCACACTGTGTAAGATACCACTACACTTCATAGTGTTGCTCCATATTGTGACACTGCGCTACTCACTTTGTATAAGATACCACTACACTTCCTATTGTTGTTCCACATTGTGACACAGCACTACTCACACTGTACAAGATACCACTAAACTTCCTAGTGTTGCTGCATATTGTGACTCTGTACTACTCACACTGTATAAGATACCATTACACTTCCTAGTGTTGCTCCAAATTGTGACACTGCATTACTCACACTGTATAAGATACCACTACACTTCCTAATGTTGCTCCACATTGTGACACTGTACTACTCACACTGTATAAAATACCACCACACTTCCTAGTGATGCTGCACATTGTGACACTGTACTACTCACACTGTATAAAATAACACTACACTTCCTATTGTTGCTCCACATTGTGACTCTGCACTACTCACACTGTATAAGATACCACTATACTTCCTAGTGTTGCTGCACATTGTGGCACTGTACTACTCACACTGTATGAGATACCGCTACACTTCATAGTGTTGCTCCATATTGTGACACTGCGCTACTCACACTGTATAAGATACCACTACAGTTCCTATTGTTGTTCCACATTGTGACACAGCACTACTCACACAGTACAAGATACCACTAAACTTCCTAGTGTTCCTGCATATTGTGACACTGTACTACTCACACTGTACCAGGTACCATTACATTTCCTAGTGTTGCTACACATTGTGACTCTGCACTACTCACTCTGAATAAGATAGCATTACACTTCCTAGTGTTGCTCCACATTGTGACACTGTGCTGTGCAACTCACACTGTATAAGATACCACTACACTTCCTAGTGTTGCTCCACATTGTGACACAGCACTACTCACACTGTATAAGATACCACTACACTTCCTATTGGTGCTCCACATTGTGACACTGTACTACTCACACTGTATAAGATACCATTACACTTCCTAATGTTGCTCCACATTGTGACACTGCGCTACTCACACTGTGTAATGTACCACTACACTTCCTAGTGTTGCTCCACATTGTGACACTGAAATACTCACACTGTATAAGATACCGTTACACTTCCTAGTGTTGCTCAACTTTTTACACTGTACTACCCACACAGTATAAGATAACATTATACTTCCTAGTGTTGTTCCACATTTGACACTGCGTTACTCACACTGTATAAGATACCAATACACTTCATAATGTTGCTCCACATTTTCACTCTGTGCTACTCACACTGTATAAGGTACCACTACACTTCCTATTGTTGCTCCAATTAGTGACACTGTGCTACTCACACTGTATAAGATACCATTACACTTCCTAGTGATGCTGCACATTGTGACACTGTACTACTCACACTGTATAAGATACCTCTACATTTCCTAGTGTTGCTCCACATTGTGACACTGCACTACTCACACTGTATAAGGTACCGTGACACTTCCTAGTGTTGTTCCACATTTGACCCCGCGTTACTCACACTGTATAAGATAACACTACATTTTCTAGTGTTGCTCCACATTGTGACACTGCACTACTCACTCTGTATAAGGTACCGTGACTCTTCCTAGTGTTGTTCCACATTTGACACTGCGTTACTCACACTGTATAAGATAACACTACACTTCCTTGTGTTGCTCTACATTGTGACACTGCGCTACTCACACTGAGTAAGATAACATTACACTTCCTAGTGTTGCTCCACATTTTGACACCGTGCTACTCACACTGTATAAGATAGCATTACACCTCCTAATGTCGTTCCACATTGTGACACTCTACTACTCACACTGTAAAAATACCACTACACTTCCAAGTGTTGCTCCATATTGTGGGACGGCGCTGCTCACACTGTATAAGATACCACTACACTTCCTAGTGTTGCTCCAAATAGTGACACTGTACTACTCACACTGTATAAGATAACACTACACTTCCTAGTGTTGCTCCACATTGTGACACCGTACTACTCACACTGTATAAGATACCACTACACTTCCTAGTGTTGCTCCACTTTGTGACACTGCACAACCCACACTCTATAAGATGCCACTACACTTCCAAGTGTTCGCCACATTGTGGCTCTGCAAGTCTCACACTGAATAAGATAACATTACACTTCCTAGTTTTTCTCCATATTGTGACACTGTACTACTCACACTGGATAAGATACCACTACATTTCCCAGTGTTGCTCCACATTGTGACACTGCACTACTCACGCTGTATAAGATACCTCTACACTTACTAATGTTGCTCCACATTGTGACACTACGCTACTCAAACTGTATAAGATACCATTACACTTCATTATGTTGCTCCACATTTTCACACTGTGCTACTCACACTGTATAATGTACCACTACACTTCCTATTGTTGCTCCACTTAGTGGCACTGTGCTACTCACACTGTATAAGATACCATTAAACTTCCTAGTGTTGCTCCACATTGCCACACTGTGCTACTCATACGATATAAGATAACATTAGACTTCCTAGTGTTGCTCCACATTGTGACACTGTACTATTCACAATGTGTAAGATACCACTACACTCCCTAGTGTTGCTCCACATTGTGACACTGCACTACTCACACTGTATAAGATAACACTACACTTCCTAGTGTTGCTCCACATTGTGACAATGTACTACCCACAAGGTATAAGATACCACTACACTCCTTAGTGTTGCTCCACATTGTGACACTGCGCTACTCACACTCTCTAAGATATCATTACACTTCCTAATGTTGCTCCATATTGTGACACTGCACTACTCACACTGCATAAGATACTACTACACTTCCTAGTGTTGCTCCACATTGTGACACTGTACTACTCACACTGTATAAGATACCATTACACTTCTTAGTGTTGCTCCACATTGTGACACTACGCTACTCACACTGTATAAGATACCATTACACTTCATAGTGTTGCTCCACATTTTGACACTGTGCTACTCACACTGTATAAGGTACCACTACACTTCCTAGTGTTGCTCCACATAGTGACACTGTGCTACTCACACTGTATAAGATAACATTACACTTCGTATTGTTGCTCCACATTGCGACACTGTTCTACTCACACACTATAAGATACCACTACACTTCCTAGTGTTGCTCCACATTGTGACACGGCGCTACTCACACTGTATAAGATACCACTACACTCCCTAGTGTTGCTCCATATTGTGACACTGCACTACTCACACTGTATAAGATAACACTACCCTTCCTAATGTTGCTCCACATTGTGACACTACGCTACTCAGAATGTATAAGATACCACTACACTCCCTAGTGTTGCTCAATATTGTGACACTGCACTACTCACACTGTATAAGATAACACTACACTTCCTAATGTTGCTCCACATTGTGACATTGCACTACTCACACTGTACAAGATACCACTAAACTTCCTAGTGTTGCTGCACATTCTGACACTGTACTACTCACACTGTTTTAGATACCACTACACTTTCTAGTGTTGCTCCATATTGTGACACTGCCACTACTCACACTGTATAGGATACCACTACACTTCCTGGATTTGCTCCTCATGGTGACACAGCACTAATCACACTGTATAATATACCACTACCTAGTGTTGCTCCACATTGTGACACTGTACTACTCACACTGTAAAAGATAACACTACACTTCCTAGTGTTGCTCCATATTGTGAATCTGCACTACTCACACTGTATAAGATACCACTACTCTTCCTAGTGTTGCTGCACATTGTGACAATGTACTACTCACACTGGATAAGATGCCGCTATACTTCCTAATGTTGCTCCACATTGTTACACTGCTCTACTCACACTGTATAAGATACCATTACACTTCCTAGTATTGCTCCACATTGTGACTCTGCACTACTCACTCTGTATAAGATACCACTACACTTCCTAATGTTGCACCACATAGTGACACTGTGCTACTCACACTGTATAAGATACCATTACACTTGCTAGTGTTGCTCCGCATTGTGACTCTGCACTACCCACTATGAATAAGATAGCTTTACACTTCCTAGTGTTGCTCCTCATTGTGACACTGTGCAACTCACACTGTTTAACATACCACTACACTTCCTATTGTTTCTCCACATTGTGACACTGCACTACTCACACTGTATAAGATACCACTACATCTCCTAGTGCTGATCCACATTGTGACACTGCGCTACTCACACTGTAAAAGATACCATTACACTTCCTAGTGTTGCTCCACGTATTGACACTGTACTACTCACAGAGTATAAGATAACATTACACTTCCTAGTGTTGTTCCACATTGTGACACTCAAATACTCACACTATAAACGATACCACTACACTTCCTAGTGTTGCTCCACATTGTGACACTGCACTACTCACAATGTATAAGGTACCGTTACACTACCTAGTGTTGCTCCACATTGGGAGACTGCGCTGCTCCCACTGTATAAGATACCACTACAGTTCCTAGTGTTGCTCCACATAGTGACACTGAACTACTCACACTGTATAAGATAACACAAGACTTCCTAGTGTTGCTCCACATTGTGACACTGTACCACTCACACTGTATAAGATACCACTACACTTCCTAGTGTTGCGCCACATTGTGACACTGTGCTACTCACACTGTATAAGATACCACTACACTTCCTAGTGTTGCGCCACATTGTGGCTCTGCACTTCTCTCACTGAATAAGATAACATTACACTTGTTGGTTTTGATCCATATTTTGACACTGTACTACTCACACTGGATAAGGTACCACTGCATTTCCCAGTGTTGCTCCACATTGTGACAATGTACTATTCACAATGTATAAGATTCCACTACACTTCCTAGTGTTGCACCACATAGTGACACTGTGCTTCTCACACTGTATAAGATACCAGTACACTTCCTAGTGTTGATCCACATTATGACACAGTACTACTCACACTGTATAAGATACCATTGCACTTCCTAGTGTTGCTCCACATTGTGACACTGCGCTACTCACACTGTATAAGATACCTCTACACTTCCTATTGTTGCTCCACATTGTGACACCGCACTACTCACACTGTATAACATACCTCTACACTTCCTATTGTTGCTCCACATTGTGACACTACGCTACTCACACTGTATAAGATACCATTACACTTCATAGTGTTGCTCCACATTTTGACACTGTGGTACTCACAATGTATATGGTACCACTACACTTCCTAGTGTTGCTCCACATAGTGACACTGTGCTACTCACACTTTATAAGATACCATTACACTTCCTAGTGTTGCTCCACATTGTGACACTGCGCTACTCACACTGTATAAGATACCACTACACTTCCTAATGGTGCTCCACATTGTAACAATGTACTACACACACTGTATAAGATACCATTGCACTTCCTAGTGTTGCTCCAAATTGTGACACTGCGCTACTCACCCTGTGTAAGATACCACTACACTTCCTAGTTTTGCTGCACATTGTGGCACTGTACTACACACACAGTATAAGATACCACTACACTTCATAGTGTTGCTCCATATTGTGACACTGCGCTACTCAAACTGTGTAAGATACCACTACACTTCCTATTGTTGTTCCACATTGTGACACAGCACTACTCTCACTGTACAGGAAACCACTAAACTTCCTAGTGTTGCTGCATATTGTGACTCTGTACTACTCACACTGTATAAGATACCACTACACTTCCTAGTGTTGCTCCATATTGTGACACTGCATTACTCACACTTTATAAGATACCACTACACTTCCTAGTGTTGCTCCACATTGTGACACTGCACTACTCACACTGTATAAAATACCACTACATTTACTAGTGTTGCTCCACATTGTGACACAGCACTACTCACACTGTATAAGATACCACTACACTTCCTATTGGTGCTCCACATTGTGACACTGTACTACTCACACTGTATAAGATACCATAACACTTCCTAGTGTTGCTCCACATTGTGACACTGAACTACTCACTCTGTATAAGATACCATTACACATCCTAGTGTTGCTCAACTTTTTACACTGTACTACTCACACAGTATAAAATAACATTACACTTTCTAGTGTTGTTCCACATTGTGACACTCTACTACTCACACTGTAAAAGATACCTCTACATTTCCTAGTGTTGCTCCACATTGTGACACTACACTACTCACACTGTATAAGGTACCGTGACACTTCCTAGTGTTGTTCCACATTTGACACTGCGTTACTCACACTGTATAAGATACCACTACACTTCCTAGTGTTGTTCCACATTGTGACACTGTACTACTCACACTGTATAAAATACCACTACATTTCCTAGTGTTGCTCCACATTGTGACACAGCACTACTCACAATGTATAAGATACCATTACACTTCCTAGTGTTGCTCAACTTTTTACACTGTACTACTCACACAGTATAAGATAACATTACACTTTCTAGTGTTGTTCCACATTGTGACACTCTACTACTCACAATGTAAAAGATAACTCTACATTTCCTAGTGTTGCTCCACATTGTGACACTGCACTACTCACTCTGTATAAGGTACCGTGACACTTCCTGGTGTGGTTCCACATTTGACACGGCGCTACTCACACTGTGTAAGATACCATTACACTTCCTAGGGTTGCTCCACATTTTGACACTGTGCTACTCACAATGTATAATATAGCATTACACCTCCTAATGTCGTTCCACATTGTTACACTCTACTACTCACACTGTAAAAATACCACTACACTTCCTAGTGTTGCTCCATATTGTGAGACTGCGCTGCTCACACTGTATTAGATACCACTACACTTCCTAGTGTTGCTCCACATAGTGACACTGTACTACTCACACTGTATAAGATAACTCTACACTTCCTAGTGTTGCTCCACATTGTGACACCGTACTACTCACACTCTATAAGGTGCCACTACACTTCCTAGTGTTGCGCCACATTGTGGCTCTGCACGTCTCACACTGAATAAGATAACATTACACTTCCTAGTTTTGCTCCATATTGTGACACTGCACTACTCACACTGTATAAGATACCCCTACACTTCCTAGTGGTGCTCCACATTGTGGCAATGTACTACACACACTGTATAAGATAACATTACACTTCCTAGTGTTGCTCCACATTGTGACACTGCGCTACTCAAACTGTGTAGGATACCACTACACTTCCCAGTGTTGCTGCACATTGTGGCACAGTACTACTCACACTGTATAAGATAGCATTACACCTCCTAATGTCGTTCCACATTGTGACACTCTACTACTCACACTGTAAAAATACCACTACACTTCCTAGTGTTGCTCCACATAGTGACACTGTACTACTCACACTGTATAAGATAACTCTACACTTCCTAGTGTTGCTCCACATTGTGACACCGTACTACTCACACTCTATAAGGTGCCACTACACTTCCTAGTGTTCGCCACATTGTGGCTCTGCAAGTCTCACACTGAATAAGATAACATTACACTTCCTAGTTTTGCTCCATATTGTTTGCACTGTACTACTCACACTGGATAAGATACCACTACATTTCCCAGTGTTGCACCACATTCTGACACTGCACTACTCACAAGGTATAAGATACCACTACACTCCTTAGTGTTGCTCCACATTGTGACACTGCGCTACTCACACTGTGTAATGTACCACTACACTTCCTATTGTTGCTCCACTTAGTGGCACTTTGCTACTCACACTGTATAAAATACATTACACTTCCTAGTGTTGCTCCACATTGCCACACTGTGCTACTCATACGATATAAGATAACACTAGACTTCCTAGTGTTGCTCCACATTGTGACACTCTACTATTCACAATGTGTAAGATACCACTACACTCCCTAGTGTTGCTCCACATTGTGACACTGCACTACTCACACTGTATAAGATAACACTACACTTCCTAGTGTTGTTCCACATTGTGACACTGTACTACCCACAAGGTATAAGATACCACTACACTCCTTAGTGTTGCTCCACATTGTGACACTGCGCTACTCACACTGTGTAATGTACCACTACACTTCCTAGTGTTGCTCCACATTGTGACACTGAAATACTCACACTGTATAAGATACCGTTACACTTCCTAGTGTTGCTCAACTTTTTACACTGTACTACCCACACAGTATAAGATAACATTATACTTCCTAGTGTTGTTCCACATTTGACACTGCGTTACTCACACTGTATAAGATACCAATACACTTCATAATGTTGCTCCACATTTTCACACTGTGCTACTCACACTGTATAAGGTACCACTACACTTCCTATTGTTGCTCCAATTAGTGACACTGTGCTACTCACACTGTATAAGATACCATTACACTTCCTAGTGATGCTGCACATTGTGACACTGTACTACTCACACTGTATAAGATACCTCTACATTTCCTAGTGTTGCTCCACATTGTGACACTGCACTACTCACACTGTATAAGGTACCGTGACACTTCCTAGTGTTGTTCCACATTTGACACCGCGTTACTCACACTGTATAAGATACCACTACATTTTCTAGTGTTGCTCCACATTGTGACACTGCACTACTCACTCTGTATAAGGTACCGTGACTCTTCCTAGTGTTGTTCCACATTTGACACTGCGTTACTCACACTGTATAAGATAACACTACACTTCCTTGTGTTGCTCTACATTGTGACACTGCGCTACTCACACTGAGTAAGATAACATTACACTTCCTAGTGTTGCTCCACATTTTGACACCGTGCTACTCACACTGTATAAGATAGCATTACACCTCCTAATGTCGTTCCACATTGTGACACTCTACTACTCACACTGTAAAAATACCACTACACTTCCAAGTGTTGCTCCATATTGTGGGACGGCGCTGCTCACACTGTATAAGATACCACTACACTTCCTAGTGTTGCTCCAAATAGTGACACTGTACTACTCACACTGTATAAGATAACACTACACTTCCTAGTGTTGCTCCACATTGTGACACCGTACTACTCACACTGTATAAGATACCACTACACTTCCTAGTGTTGCTCCACTTTGTGACACTGCACAACCCACACTCTATAAGATGCCACTAAACTTCCAAGTGTTCGCCACATTGTGGCTCTGCAAGTCTCACACTGAATAAGATAACATTACACTTCCTAGTTTTTCTCCATATTGTGACACTGTACTACTCACACTGGATAAGATACCACTACATTTCCCAGTGTTGCTCCACATTGTGACACTGCACTACTCACGCTGTATAAGATACCTCTACACTTACTAATGTTGCTCCACATTGTGACACTACGCTACTCAAACTGTATAAGATACCATTACACTTCATTATGTTGCTCCACATTTTCACACTGTGCTACTCACACTGTATAATGTACCACTACACTTCCTATTGTTGCTCCACTTAGTGGCACTGTGCTACTCACACTGTATAAGATACCATTAAACTTCCTAGTGTTGCTCCACATTGCCACACTGTGCTACTCATACGATATAAGATAACATTAGACTTCCTAGTGTTGCTCCACATTGTGACACTGTACTATTCACAATGTGTAAGATACCACTACACTCCCTAGTGTTGCTCCACATTGTGACACTGCACTACTCACACTGTATAAGATAACACTACACTTCCTAGTGTTGCTCCACATTGTGACACTGTACTACCCACAAGGTATAAGATACCACTACACTCCTTAGTGTTGCTCCACATTGTGACACTGCGCTACTCACACTCTCTAAGATATCATTACACTTCCTAATGTTGCTCCATATTGTGACACTGCACTACTCACACTGCATAAGATACTACTACACTTCCTAGTGTTGCTCCACATTGTGACACTGTACTACTCACACTGTATAAGATACCATTACACTTCTTAGTGTTGCTCCACATTGTGACACTACGCTACTCACACTGTATAAGATACCATTACACTTCATAGTGTTGCTCCACATTTTGACACTGTGCTACTCACACTGTATAAGGTACCACTACACTTCCTAGTGTTGCTCCACATAGTGACACTGTGCTACTCACACTGTATAAGATAACATTACACTTCGTATTGTTGCTCCACATTGCGACACTGTTCTACTCACACACTATAAGATACCACTACACTTCCTAGTGTTGCTCCACATTGTGACACTGCGCTACTCACACTGTATAAGATACCACTACACTCCCTAGTGTTGCTCCATATTGTGACACTGCACTACTCACACTGTAAAAGATAACACTACCCTTCCTAATGTTGCTCCACATTGTGACACTACGCTACTCACAATGTATAAGATACCACTACACTCCCTAGTGTTGCTCCATATTGTGACACTGCACTACTCACACTGTATAAGATAACACTACACTTCCTAATGTTGCTCTACATTGTGACATTGCACTACTCACACTGTACAAGATACCACTAAACTTCCTAGTGTTGCTGCACATTCTGACACTGTACTACTCACACTGTATTAGATACCACTACACTTTCTAGTGTTGCTCCATATTGTGACACTGCCACTACTCACACTGTATAGGATACCACTACACTTCCTGGATTTGCTCCTCATGGTGACACAGCACTAATCACACTGTATAATATACCACTACCTAGTGTTGCTCCACATTGTGACACTGTACTACTCACACTGTAAAAGATAACACTACACTTCCTAGTGTTGCTCCATATTGTGAATCTGCACTACTCACACTGTATAAGATACCACTACTCTTCCTAGTGTTGCTGCACATTGTGACAATGTACTACTCACACTGGATAAGATGCCGCTATACTTCCTAATGTTGCTCCACATTGTTACACTGCTCTACTCACACTGTATAAGATACCATTACACTTCCTAGTGTTGCTCCACATTGTGACTCTGCACTACTCACTCTGTATAAGATACCACTACACTTCCTAATGTTGCACCACATAGTGACACTGTGCTACTCACACTGTATAAGATACCATTACACTTGCTAGTGTTGCTCCGCATTGTGACTCTGCACTACCCACTCTGAATAAGATAGCTTTTCACTTCCTAGTGTTGCTCCTCACTGTGACACTGTGCAACTCACACTGTTTAACATACCACTACACTTCCTATTGTTTCTCCACATTGTGACACTGCACTACTCACACTGTATAAGATACCACTACATCTCCTAGTGCTGCTCCACATTGTGACACTGCGCTACTCACACTGTAAAAGATACCATTACACTTCCTAGTGTTGCTCCACGTATTGACACTGTACTACTCACAGAGTATAAGATAACATTACACTTCCTAGTGTTGTTCCACATTGTGACACTCAAATACTCACACTATAAACGATACCACTACACTTCCTAGTGTTGCTCCACATTGTGACACTGCACTACTCACAATGTGTAAGGTACCGTTACACTACCTAGTGTTGCTCCACATTGGGAGACTGCGCTGCTCCCACTGTATAAGATACCACTACAGTTCCTAGTGTTGCTCCACATAGTGACACTGAACTACTCACACTGTATAAGATAACACAAGACTTCCAAGTGTTGCTCCACATTGTGACACTGTACCACTCACACTGTATAAGATACCACTACACTTCCTAGTGTTGCGCCACATTGTGACACTGTGCTACTCACACTGTATAAGATACCACTACACTTCCTAGTGTTGCGCCACATTGTGGCTCTGCACTTCTATCACTGAATAAGATAACATTACACTTCTTGGTTTTGATCCATATTGTGACACTGTACTACTCACACTGTATAAAATACCACTACATTTCCTAGTGTTGCTCCACATTGTGACACAGCACTACTCACACTGTATAAGATACCACTACACTTCCTATTGGTGCTCCACATTGTGACACTGTACTACTCACACTGTATAAGATACCATAACACTTCCTAGTGTTGCTCCACATTGTGACACTGAACTACTCACTCTGTATAAGATACCATTGCACATCCTAGTGTTGCTCAACTTTTTACACTGTACTACTCACACAGTATAAAATAACATTACACTTTCTAGTGTTGTTCCGCATTGTGACAATCTACTACTCACACTGTAAAAGATACCTCTACATTTCCTAGTGTTGCTCCACATTGTGACACTGCACTACTCACACTGTATAAGGTACCGTGACACTTCCTAGTGTTGTTCCACATTTGACACTGCGTTACTCACACTGTATAAGATACCACTACACTTCCTAGTGTTGTTCCACATTGTGACACTGTACTACTCACACTGTATAAAATACCACTACATTTCCTAGTGTTGCTCCACATTGTGACACAGCACTACTCACACTGTATAAGATACCATTACACTTCCTAGTGTTGCTCAACTTTTTACACTGTACTACTCACACAGTATAAGATAACATTACACTTTCTAGTGTTGTTCCACATTGTGACACTCTACTACTCACAATGTAAAAGATACCTCTACATTTCCTAGTGTTGCTCCACATTGTGACACTGCACTACTCACTCTGTATAAGGTACCGTGACACTTCCTGGTGTGGTTCCACATTTGACACTGCGCTACTCACACTGTGTAAGATACCATTACACTTCCTAGGGTTGCTCCACATTTTGACACTGTGCTACTCACACTGTATAATATAGCATTACACCTCCTAATGTCGTTCCTCATTGTGACACTCTACTACTCACACTGTAAAAATACCACTACACTTCCTAGTGTTGCTCCATATTGTGAGACTGCGCTGCTCACACTGTATTAGATACCACTACACTTCCTAGTGTTGCTCCACATAGTGACACTGTACTACTCACACTGTATAAGATAACTCTACACTTCCTAGTGTTGCTCCACATTGTGACACTGCACTACTCACACTGTATAAGATAACACTACACTTCCTAGTGTTGTTCCACATTGTGATACTGTACTACCCACAAGGTATAAGATACCACTACACTCCTTAGTGTTGCTCCACATTGTGACACTGCGCTACTCACACTGTGTAATGTACCACTACACTTCCTAGTGTTGCTCCACATTGTGACACTGAAATACTCACACTGTATAAGATACCGTTACACTTCCTAGTGTTGCTCAACTTTTTACACTGTACTACCCACACAGTATAAGATAACATTATACTTCCTAGTGTTGTTCCACATTTGACACTGCGTTACTCACACTGTATAAGATACCAATACACTTCATAATGTTGCTCCACATTTTCACACTGTGCTACTCACACTGTATAAGGTACCACTACACTTCCTATTGTTGCTCCAATTAGTGACACTGTGCTACTCACACTGTATAAGATACCATTACACTTCCTAGTGATGCTGCACATTGTGACACTGTACTACTCACACTGTATAAGATACCTCTACATTTCCTAGTGTTGCTCCACATTGTGACACTGCACTACTCACACTGTATAAGGTACCGTGACACTTCCTAGTGTTGTTCCACATTTGACACCGCGTTACTCACACTGTATAAGATACCACTACATTTTCTAGTGTTGCTCCACATTGTGACACTGCACTACTCACTCTGTATAAGGTACCGTGACTCTTCCTAGTGTTGTTCCACATTTGACACTGCGTTACTCACACTGTATAAGATAACACTACACTTCCTTGTGTTGCTCTACATTGTGACACTGCGCTACTCACACTGAGTAAGATAACATTACACTTCCTAGTGTTGCTCCACATTTTGACACCGTGCTACTCACACTGTATAAGATAGCATTACACCTCCTAATGTCGTTCCACATTGTGACACTCTACTACTCACACTGTAAAAATACCACTACACTTCCAAGTGTTGCTCCATATTGTGGGACGGCGCTGCTCACACTGTATAAGATACCACTACACTTCCTAGTGTTGCTCCAAATAGTGACACTGTACTACTCACACTGTATAAGATAACACTACACTTCCTAGTGTTGCTCCACATTGTGACACCGTACTACTCACACTGTATAAGATACCACTACACTTCCTAGTGTTGCTCCACTTTGTGACACTGCACAACCCACACTCTATAAGATGCCACTAAACTTCCAAGTGTTCGCCACATTGTGGCTCTGCAAGTCTCACACTGAATAAGATAACATTACACTTCCTAGTTTTTCTCCATATTGTGACACTGTACTACTCACACTGGATAAGATACCACTACATTTCCCAGTGTTGCTCCACATTGTGACACTGCACTACTCACGCTGTATAAGATACCTCTACACTTACTAATGTTGCTCCACATTGTGACACTACGCTACTCAAACTGTATAAGATACCATTACACTTCATTATGTTGCTCCACATTTTCACACTGTGCTACTCACACTGTATAATGTACCACTACACTTCCTATTGTTGCTCCACTTAGTGG
The DNA here is from genome assembly GCA_946902985.2 of Meconema thalassinum. Taxonomy (NCBI): domain Eukaryota; kingdom Metazoa; phylum Arthropoda; class Insecta; order Orthoptera; family Tettigoniidae; genus Meconema; species Meconema thalassinum. Next base: position 639,569,506 of record OX336389.2, read on the forward strand.
CACTGTGCTACTCACACTGTATAAGATACCATTAAACTTCCTAGTGTTGCTCCACATTGCCACACTGTGCTACTCATACGATATAAGATAACATTAGACTTCCTAGTGTTGCTCCACATTGTGACACTGTACTATTCACAATGTGTAAGATACCACTACACTCCCTAGTGTTGCTCCACATTGTGACACTGCACTACTCACACTGTATAAGATAACACTACACTTCCTAGTGTTGCTCCACATTGTGACACTGTACTACCCACAAGGTATAAGATACCACTACACTCCTTAGTGTTGCTCCACATTGTGACACTGCGCTACTCACACTCTCTAAGATATCATTACACTTCCTAATGTTGCTCCATATTGTGACACTGCACTACTCACACTGCATAAGATACTACTACACTTCCTAGTGTTGCTCCACATTGTGACACTGTACTACTCACACTGTATAAGATACCATTACACTTCTTAGTGTTGCTCCACATTGTGACACTACGCTACTCACACTGTATAAGATACCATTACACTTCATAGTGTTGCTCCACATTTTGACACTGTGCTACTCACACTGTATAAGGTACCACTACACTTCCTAGTGTTGCTCCACATAGTGACACTGTGCTACTCACACTGTATATGATAACATTACACTTCGTATTGTTGCTCCACATTGCGACACTGTTCTACTCACACACTATAAGATACCACTACACTTCCTAGTGTTGCTCCACATTGTGACACTGCGCTACTCACACTGTATAAGATACCACTACACTCCCTAGTGTTGCTCCATATTGTGACACTGCACTACTCACACTGTATAAGATAACACTACCCTTCCTAATGTTGCTCCACATTGTGACACTACGCTACTCACAATGTATAAGATACCACTACACTCCCTAGTGTTGCTCCATATTGTGACACTGCACTACTCACACTGTATAAGATAACACTACACTTCCTAATGTTGCTCTACATTGTGACATTGCACTACTCACACTGTACAAGATACCACTAAACTTCCTAGTGTTGCTGCACATTCTGACACTGTACTACTCACACTGTATTAGATACCACTACACTTTCTAGTGTTGCTCCATATTGTGACACTGCCACTACTCACACTGTATAGGATACCACTACACTTCCTGGATTTGCTCCTCATGGTGACACAGCACTAATCACACTGTATAATATACCACTACCTAGTGTTGCTCCACATTGTGACACTGTACTACTCACACTGTAAAAGATAACACTACACTTCCTAGTGTTGCTCCATATTGTGAATCTGCACTACTCACACTGTATAAGATACCACTACTCTTCCTAGTGTTGCTGCACATTGTGACAATGTACTACTCACACTGGATAAGATGCCGCTATACTTCCTAATGTTGCTCCACATTGTTACACTGCTCTACTCACACTGTATAAGATACCATTACACTTCCTAGTGTTGCTCCACATTGTGACTCTGCACTACTCACTCTGTATAAGATACCACTACACTTCCTAATGTTGCACCACATAGTGACACTGTGCTACTCACACTGTATAAGATACCATTACACTTGCTAGTGTTGCTCCGCATTGTGACTCTGCACTACCCACTCTGAATAAGATAGCTTTACACTTCCTAGTGTTGCTCCTCACTGTGACACTGTGCAACTCACACTGTTTAACATACCACTACACTTCCTATTGTTTCTCCACATTGTGACACTGCACTACTCACACTGTATAAGATACCACTACATCTCCTAGTGCTGCTCCACATTGTGACACTGCGCTATTCACACTGTAAAAGATACCATTACACTTCCTAGTGTTGCTCCACGTATTGACACTGTACTACTCACAGAGTATAAGATAACATTACACTTCCTAGTGTTGTTCCACATTGTGACACTCAAATACTCACACTATAAACGATACCACTACACTTCCTAGTGTTGCTCCACATTGTGACACTGCACTACTCACAATGTATAAGGTACCGTTACACTACCTAGTGTTGCTCCACATTGGGAGACTGCGCTGCTCCCACTGTATAAGATACCACTACAGTTCCTAGTGTTGCTCCACATAGTGACACTGAACTACTCACACTGTATAAGATAACACAAGACTTCCAAGTGTTGCTCCACATTGTGACACTGTACCACTCACACTGTATAAGATACCACTACACTTCCTAGTGTTGCGCCACATTGTGACACTGTGCTACTCACACTGTATAAGATACCACTACACTTCCTAGTGTTGCGCCACATTGTGGCTCTGCACTTCTATCACTGAATAAGATAACATTACACTTCTTGGTTTTGATCCATATTGTGACACTGTACTACTCACACTGTATAAAATACCACTACATTTCCTAGTGTTGCTCCACATTGTGACACAGCACTACTCACACTGTATAAGATACCACTACACTTCCTATTGGTGCTCCACATTGTGACACTGTACTACTCACACTGTATAAGATACCATAACACTTCCTAGTGTTGCTCCACATTGTGACACTGAACTACTCACTCTGTATAAGATACCATTACACATCCTAGTGTTGCTCAACTTTTTACACTGTACTACTCACACAGTATAAAATAACATTACACTTTCTAGTGTTGTTCCGCATTGTGACAATCTACTACTCACACTGTAAAAGATACCTCTACATTTCCTAGTGTTGCTCCACATTGTGACACTGCACTACTCACACTGTATAAGGTACCGTGACACTTCCTAGTGTTGTTCCACATTTGACACTGCGTTACTCACACTGTATAAGATACCACTACACTTCCTAGTGTTGTTCCACATTGTGACACTGTACTACTCACACTGTATAAAATACCACTACATTTCCTAGTGTTGCTCCACATTGTGACACAGCACTACTCACACTGTATAAGATACCATTACACTTCCTAGTGTTGCTCAACTTTTTACACTGTACTACTCACACAGTATAAGATAACATTACACTTTCTAGTGTTGTTCCACATTGTGACACTCTACTACTCACAATGTAAAAGATACCTCTACATTTCCTAGTGTTGCTCCACATTGTGACACTGCACTACTCACTCTGTATAAGGTACCGTGACACTTCCTGGTGTGGTTCCACATTTGACACTGCGCTACTCACACTGTGTAAGATACCATTACACTTCCTAGGGTTGCTCCACATTTTGACACTGTGCTACTCACACTGTATAATATAGCATTACACCTCCTAATGTCGTTCCTCATTGTGACACTCTACTACTCACACTGTAAAAATACCACTACACTTCCTAGTGTTGCTCCATATTGTGAGACTGCGCTGCTCACACTGTATTAGATACCACTACACTTCCTAGTGTTGCTCCACATAGTGACACTGTACTACTCACACTGTATAAGATAACTCTACACTTCCTAGTGTTGCTCCACATTGTGACACCGTACTACTCACACTCTATAAGGTGCCACTACACTTCCTAGTGTTGTGCCACATTGTGGCTCTGCACGTCTCACACTGAATAAGATAACATTACACTTCCTAGTTTTGCTCCATATTGTGACACTGCACTACTCACACTGTATAAGATACCCCTACACTTCCTAGTGGTGCTCCACATTGTGGCAATGTACTACACACACTGTATAAGATAACATTACACTTCCTAGTGTTGCTCCACATTGTGACACTGCGCTACTCAAACTGTGTAGGATACCACTACACTTCCCAGTGTTGCTGCACATTGTGGCACAGTACTACTCACACTGTATAAGATAGCATTACACCTCCTAATGTCGTTCCACATTGTGACACTCTACTACTCACACTGTAAAAATACCACTACACTTCCTAGTGTTGCTCCACATAGTGACACTGTACTACTCACACTGTATAAGATAACTCTACACTTCCTAGTGTTGCTCCACATTGTGACACCGTACTACTCACACTCTATAAGGTGCCACTACACTTCCTAGTGTTCGCCACATTGTGGCTCTGCAAGTCTCACACTGAATAAGATAACATTACACTTCCTAGTTTTGCTCCATATTGTTTGCACTGTACTACTCACACTGGATAAGATACCACTACATTTCCCAGTGTTGCACCACATTCTGACACTGCACTACTCACACTGTATAAGATACCTCTACACTTACTATTGTTGCTCCACATTGTGACACTACGCTACTCACACTGTATAAGATACCATTACACTTCATAATGTTGCTCCACATTTTCACACTGTGCTACTCACACTGTATAATGTACCACTACACTTCCTATTGTTGCTCCACTTAGTGGCACTTTGCTACTCACACTGTATAAAATACATTACACTTCCTAGCGTTGCTCCACATTGCCACACTGTGCTACTCATACGATATAAGATAACACTAGACTTCCTAGTGTTGCTCCACATTGTGACACTCTACTATTCACAATGTGTAAGATACCACTACACTCCCTAGTGTTGCTCCACATTGTGACACTGCACTACTCACACTGTATAAGATAACACTACACTTCCTAGTGTTGTTCCACATTGTGACACTGTACTACCCACAAGGTATAAGATACCACTACACTCCTTAGTGTTGCTCCACATTGTGACACTGCGCTACTCACACTCTCTAAGATATCATTACACTTCCTAATGATGCTCCATATTGTGACACTGCACTACCCACACTGCATAAGATACTACTACACTTCCTAGTGTTACTCCACATTGTGACACTGCACTTCTCACACTGTATAAGATAACACTACACTACCTAGTTTTGCTCCACATTGTGACACCGCACTACTCACACTGTAAGAGAAATCATTACACTTATTAGTGTTGCTCCACATTGTGACACAGCCCTACTCACACTGTATAAGATACCACTACACTTCCTAGTGTTGCTCCACATTGTGACACTGTACTACTCACACTATATAAAATACCACTACACTTCCTAGTGTTGCTGCTCATTGTGACACTGTACTACTCACACTGTATAAGATAACACTACACTTCCTAGTGTTGCTCCACATTGTGACACTGTACTACTCACACTGTATAAAATACCACTACACTTCTTAGTGTTGCTGCACATTGTGGCACGTTACTACTCACACTGTATAAGATACCACTACACTTCATAGTGTTGCTCCATATTGTGACACTTCGCTACTCACACTGAATAAGATACCACTACACTTCCTATTGTAGTTCCACATTGTAACAAAGCACTACTCACACTGTACAAGATACCACTGAACTTCCTAGTGTTGCTGCATATTGTGACACAGTACTACTCACACTGTATAAGATACCATTACATTTCCTAGTGTTGCTCCGCATTGTGACTCTGCACTACTCACTATGAATAAGATAGCATTACACTTCCTAGTGTTGCTCCACATTGTGTCACTGTGCAACTCACAATATATAAGATGCCACTACACTTCCTGGTGTTGCTCCACTGTGACACTGCGATACTCACACTGTGTAAGGTAACACCACACTTCCTAGTGTTGCTCCAAATTGTGACAATATACTATTCACAATGTATAAGATACCACTAAACTTCCTAGTGTTGCTCCTCATTGTGAGACTGCTCTGGTCACACTGTATAAGATACCACTACACTTCCTAATGTAGCTCCACATAGTGACACTGTACTACTCACACTGTATAAGATAACACTACTCTTCCTAGTGTTGCTCCACATTGTGACACCGTACTACTCAAAATGTATCAGATAACACCACACATCCTAGTGTTGCTCCACATTGTGACACTGCACAACCCACACTCTATAAGATGCCACTACACTTCCTAGTGTTGCGCCATATTGTGGCTTTGCACGTCTCACACTGAATAAGATAACATTACACTTCCTAGTTTTGCTCCATATTGTGACACCGTACTACTCACACAGAATAAGAGACCACTACATTTCCCAGTGTTGCTCCACATTGTGACACTGTGCAACTCACAATATATAAGATGCCACTACACTTCCTGGTATTGCTCCACATTGTGACACTGCGCTACTCACCTTGTGTAAGGTACCACTACACTTCCTAGTGTTGCTCCAAATTGTGACAATATACTATTCACAATGTATAAGATACCACTACACTTCCTAGTGTTGCTCCTAATTGTGAGACTGCGCTGTTCACACTGTATAAGATACCACTACACTTCCTAATGTAGCTCCACATAGTGACACTGTGCTACTCACACTGTATAAAATACCATTACATTTCCTAGTGTTGCTCCACATTTTGACACTCTGCTACTCACACTGTATAAGATACCACTACACTTCATATTGTTTCTCCACATTGTGACACTGCGCTACTCACACTGTATAAGATACCATTACACTTCCTAGAGTTGCTCCACATTGTGACACTGCGCTACTCACACTGTATAAGATACCACTACATTTCCTAGTGTTGCTCCACATTGTGACACTGTACTATTCACAATGTATAAGAAAACACTACACTCCCTAGTGTTGCTCCACATTGTGACACTGCGCTACTCACAAACTCTAAGATATCATTACACTTCCTAGTGTTGCTCCACATTGAGACACTGCACTACTCACACTGCATAAGATACCACTACGCTTCCTAGTGTTGCTCCTCATTGTGAGACTGCGCTGTTCACACTGTATAAGATACCACTACACTTCCTAATGTAGCTCCACATAGTGACACTGTACTACTCACACTGTACAAGATAACACTACACTTCCTAGTGTTGCTCCACATTGTGACACTGCACAACCCACACTCTATAAGGTGCCACTACACTTCCTAGTGTTGCGCCATATTGTGGCTTTGCACGTCTCACACTGAATAAGATAACATTACACTTCCTAGTGTTGCTCCACATTATGGCATTGTACTACCCGCACTGTATAAGATACCACTACACTCCCTAGTGTTGCTCCACATTGTGACACTGCGCTATTCACAAACTCTAAGATATCATTACACTTCCTAGTTTTGCTCCGTATTGTGACACCGTACTACTCACACTGAATAAGAGACCACTACATTTCCCAGTGTTGCTCCACATTGTGACAATGTACTATTCACAATGTATAAGATATCACTACTCTTCCTAGTGTTGCACCACATAGTGACATTGTGCTACTCACAATGTATAACATACCAGTACACTTCCTAGTGTTGCTCCACATTGTGACTCTGCACTACTCACACTGTATAAGATAACATTACACTTCCAAGTATTGCTCCACATTGTGACACAGTACCACTCAGACTGTAAATGATACCATTACACTTCCTAGTGTTGCTACACATTGTGACACTGCGCTACTCACAATGTATAAGATACCACTACACTTCCTATTGTTGCTCCATATTGTGACACTGCACTACTCACACTGTATAAGATACCTCTACACTTTCTAGAGTTGCTCCTCATTGTAACACAGCAATACTCACACTTGATAAGATACCACTACCTAGTTTTGCTCCAAATTGTGACACTGTGCTACTCACACTGTATAAGGTAACACTACACCTCCTAGTGTTGCTCCAAATTGTGACTCTGCACTACTCACACTGTATAAGATACCATTACACTTCCTAGTGTTGCTCCACATTGTTACACTGCTCTGCTCACACTGTATGAGATACCATTACACTTCCTAGTGTTGCTCCACATTGTGACTCTGCACTAATCACTCTGTAAAGGATACCACTACACTTCCTAGTGTGTCACCACATAGTGACACTGTGCTACTCACACTGTATAAGATACCATTACATTTCCTAGTGTTGTTCCGCATTGTGACTCTGCACTACTCACTCTGAATAAGATAGCATTACACTTCCTAGTGTTGCTCCACATTGTGACACTGTGCAACTCACACTGTATAAGATACCACTACCCTTCCTAGTGTTGCTCCACATTGTGACACTGCACTACTCACACTGTATAAGATACCACTACACTTCCTAGTGCTGCTCCACATGGTAACAATGAACTACACACACTGTATAAGATACCATTACACTTCCTAGTGTTGCTCCACATTGTGACACTGCGCCACTCACCCTGTGTAAGATACCACTACACTTCCTAGTGTTGCCGCACATTGTGGCACTGTACTACACACACTGTATAAGATACCACTACACTTCATAATGTTGCTCCATATTGTGACACTGCGCTACTCACACTGTTTAGGATACCACTACACTTCCTATTGTTGTTCCACATTGTGACACAGCACTACTCACACTGTACAAGATACCACTAAACTTCCTAGTGTTGCTGCATATTGTGACTCTGTACTACTCACACTGTATAAGATACCACTACACTTCCTAGTGTTGCTCCATATTGTGACACTGCGTTACTCACACTGTATAAGATACCACTACACTTCCTAGTGTTGTTCCACATTGTGACACTGTACAACTCACACTGCATAAAATACCACTACACTTCCTAGTGTTGCCCCACATTGTTACACAGCACTACTCACACTGTATACGATACCACTACACTTCCTATTGGTGCTCCAAATTGTGACACTGTACTACTCACACAGTATAAGATACCATTACACTTCCTAGTGTTGCTCCACATTGTGACAGTTCGCTACTCACACTGTGTAAGGTACCACTACACTTTCTAGTGTTGCTCCACATTGTGACACTGAACTACTCACAATGTATAAGATACCACTACACTTCCTAGTGCTGCTCCACATTGTGACATTGCGCTACTCACACTGTATAAGATACCATTACACTTCCTAGTGTTGCTCAACTTTTTACACTGTACTACTCACACAGTATAAGATAACATTACACTTTCTAGTGTTGTTCCACATTGTGACACTTTTCTACTCACACTGTTAAAGATACCTCTACATTTCCCAGTGTTGCTCCACATTGTGACACTGCACTACTCACACTGTATAAGGTACCGTGACACTTCCTAGTGTTGTTCCACATTTGACACAGTGTTACTCACACTGTATAAGATACCATTACACTTCCTAGAGTTGCTCCACATTGTGACACTGTACTACTCACACTGTATAAGATACCATTACACTTCCTAGTGTTGCTCCACATTGTGACACTGAACTACTCACAATGTATAAGATACCACTACACTTCCTAGTGCTGCTCCACATTGTGACACTGCGCTACTCACACTGTATAAGATACCATTACACTTCCTAGTGTTGTTCCGCATTGTGACTCTGCACTACTCACTCTGAATAAGATAGCATTACACTTCCTAGTGTTGCTCCACATTGTGACACTGTGCAACTCACACTGTATAAGATACCACTACCCTTCCTAGTGTTGCTCCACATTGTGACACTGCACTACTCACACTGTATAAGATACCACTACACTTCCTAGTGCTGCTCCACATGGTAACAATGAACTAAACACACTGTATAAGATACCATTACACTTCCTAGTGTTGCTCCACATTGTGACACTGAACTACTCACAATGTATAAGATACCACTACACTTCCTAGTGTGTCACCATATAGTGACACTGTGCTACTCACACTGTATAAGATACCATTACATTTCCTAGTGTTGTTCCGCATTGTGACTCTGCACTACTCACTCTGAATAAGATAGCATTACACTTCCTAGTGTTGCTCCACATTGTGACACTGTGCAACTCACACTGTATAAGATACCACTACCCTTCCTAGTGTTGCTCCACATTGTAACACTGCACTACTCACACTGTATAAGATACCACTACACTTCCTAGTGCTGCTCCACATGGTAACAATGAACCAAACACACTGTATAAGATACCATTACACTTCCTAGTGTTGCTCCACATTGTGACACTGCGCCACTCACCCTGTGTAAGATACCACTACACTTCCTAGTGTTGCCGCACATTGCGGCACTGTACTACACACACTGTATAAGATACCACTACACTTCATAATGTTGCTCCATATTGTGACACTGCGCTACTCACACTGTTTAGGATACCACTACACGTCCTATTGTTGTTCCACATTGTGACACAGCACTACTCACACTGTACAAGATACCACTAAACTTCCTAATGTTGCTGCATATTGTGACTCTGTACTACTCACACTGTATAAGATACCACTACACTTCATCGTGTTGCTCCACATTGTGACACTGCGCTACTCACACTGTTTAGGATACCGCTACACTTCCTATTGTTGTTCCACATTGTGACACAGCACTTCTCACACTGTACAAGATACCACTAAACTTCCTAGTGATGCTGCATATTGTGATTCTGTACTACTCACACTGTATAAGATACCACTACACTTCCTAGTGTTGCTCCATATTGTGACACTGCGTTACTCACACTGTATAAGATACCAATACACTTCCTAGTGTTGTTCCACATTGTGACACTGTACTACTCACACTGCATAAAATACCACTACACTTCCTAGTGTTGCCCCACATTGTTACACAGCACTACTCACACTGTATACGATAACACTACACTTCCTATTGGTGCTCCAAATTGTGACACTGTACTACTCACACTGTATAAGATACCATTACACTTCCTAGTGTTGCTCCACATTGTGACAGTTCGCTACTCACACTATGTAAGGTACCACTACCCTTTCTAGTGTTGCTCCACATTGTGACACTGAACTACTCACAATGTATAAGATACCACTACACTTCCTAGTGCTGCTCCACATTGTGACACTGCGCTACTCACACTGTATAAGATACCATTACACTTCCTAGTGTTGCTCAACTTTTTACACTGTAATACTCACACAGTATAAGATAACATTACACTTTCTAGTGTTGTTCCACATTGTGACACTGTACTACTCACACTGCATAAAATACCACTACACTTCCTAGTGTTGCCCCACATTGTTACACAGCACTACTCACTATGAATAAGATAGCATTACACTTCCTAGTGTTGCTCCACATAGTGACACTGTGCTACTCACACTGTATAAAATACCATTACATTTCCTAGTGTTGCTCCACATTGCGACACCCTGCTACTCACACTGTATAAGATACCACTACACTTCATATTGTTTCTCCACATTGCGACACCCTGCTACTCACACTGTATAAGATACCACTACACTTCATATTGTTTCTCCACATTGTGACACAGCGCTACTCACACTGTATAAGATACCACTACATTTCCTAGTGTTGCTCCACATTGTGACACTGTACTATTCACAATGTATAAGAAAACACTACACTCCCTAGTGTTGCTCCACATTGTGACACTGCACTACTCACACTGTATGAGATAACACTACACTTCCTAGTGTTGCTCCACATTATGGCATTGTACTACCCGCACTGTATAAGATACCACTACACTCCCTAGTGTTGCTCCACATTGTGACACTGCGCTATTCACAAACTCTAAGATATCATTACACTTCCTAGTGTTGCTCCACATTGTGACACTGCACTACTCACACTGCATAAGATACCACTACACTTCCTAGTGTTGCTCCTCATTGTGAGACTGCGCTGTTCACACTGTATAAGATACCACTACACTTCCTAATGTAGCTCCACATAGTGACACTGTACTACTCACACTGTATAAGATAACACTACACTTCCTAGTGCTGCTCCACATTGTGACACTGCACAACCCACACTCTGTAAGCTGCCACTACACTTCCTAGTGTTGCGCCATATTGTGGCTTTGCACGTCTCACACTGAATAAGATAACATTACACTTCCTAGTGTTGCTCCACATTATGGCATTGTACTACCCGCACTGTATAAGATACCACTACACTCCCTAGTGTTGCACCACATTGTGACACTGCGCTATTCACAAACTCTAAGATATCATTACACTTCCTAGTTTTGCTCCGTATTGTGACACCGTACTACTCACACTGAATAAGAGACCACTACATTTCCCAGTGTTGCTCCACATTGTGACAATGTACTATTCACAATGTATAAGATATCACTACTCTTCCTAGTGTTGCACCACATAGTGACATTGTGCTACTCACAATGTATAACATACCAGTACACTTCCTAGTGTTGCTCCACATTGTGACTCTGCACTACTCACACTGTATAAGATAACATTACACTTCCAATTATTGCTCCACATTGTGACACAGTACTACTCAGACTGTAAATGATACCATTACACTTCCTAGTGTTGCTACACATTGTGACACTGCGCTACTCACAATGTATAAGATACCACTACACTTCCTATTGTTGCTCCATATTGTGACACTGCACTACTCACACTGTATAAGATACCTCTACACTTCCTAGAGTTGCTCCTCATTGTAACACAGCAATACTCACACTTGATAAGATACCACTACCTAGTTTTGCTCCAAATTGTGACACTGTGCTACTCACACTGTATAAGGTAACACTACACTTCCTAGTGTTGCTCCAAATTGTGACTCTGCACTACTCACACTGTATAAGATACCATTACACTTCCTAGTGTTGCTCAACATTGTTACACTGCTCTGCTCACACTGTATGAGATACCATTACACTTCCTAGTGTTGCTCCACATTGTGACTCTGCACTACTCACTCTGTAAAGGATACCACTACACTTCCTAGTGTGTCACCACATAGTGACACTGTGCTACTCACACTGTATAAGATACCATTACATTTCCTAGTGTTGTTCCGCATTGTGACTCTGCACTACTCACTCTGAATAAGATAGCATTACACTTCCTAGTGTTGCTCCACATTGTGACACTGTGCAACTCACACTGTATAAGATACCACTACCCTTCCTAGTGTTGCTCCACATTGTGACACTGCACTACTCACACTGTATAAGATACCACTACACTTCCTAGTGCTGCTCCACATGGTAACAAAGAACTAAACACACTGTATAAGATACCATTACACTTCCTAGTGTTGCTCCACATTGTGACACTGCGCCACTCATCCTGTGTAAGATACCACTACACTTCCTAGTGTTGCCGCACATTGCGGCACTGTACTACACACACTGTATAAGATACCACTACACTTCATAATGTTGCTCCACATTGTGACACAGCACTACTCACACTGTACAAGATACCACTAAACTTCCTAGTGTTGCTGCATATTGTGACTCTGTACTACTCACACTTTATAAGATACCACTACACTTCTTAGTGTTGCTCCATATTGTGACACTGCGTTACTCACACTGTATAAGATACCACTACACTTCCTAGTGTTGTTCCATATTGTGACACTGTACTACTCACACTGCATAAAATACCACTACATTTCCTAGTGTTGCCCCACATTGTTACACAGCACTACTCACACTGTATACGATACCACTACACTTCCTTTTGGTGCTCCAAATTGTGACACTGTACTACTCACACTGTATAAGATACCATTACACTTCCTAGTGTTGCTCCACATTGTGACAGTTCGCTACTCACACTATGTAAGGTACCACTACACTTTCTTGTGTTGCTCCACATTGTGACACTGAACTACTCACAATGTATAAGATACCACTACACTTCCTAGTGCTGCTCCACATTGTGACACTGCGCTACTCACACTGTATAAGATACCATTACACTTCCTAGTGTTGCTCAACTTTTTACACTGTACTACTCACACAGTATAAGATAACATTACACTTTCTAGTGTTGTTCCACATTGTGACACTGTACTACTCACACTGCATAAAATACCACTACACTTCCTAGTGTTGCCCCACATTGTTAGACAGCACTACTCACACTGTATACGATACCACTACACTTCCTATTGGTGCTCCAAATTGTGACACTGTACTACTCACACTGTATAAGATAACATTACACTTCCTAGTGTTGCTCCATATTGTGACAGATCGCTACTCACACTGTATAAAATACCACTACACTTCCTAGTGTTGCTGCACATTGTGGCACTGTACTACTCACACTGTATAAGATACCACTACACTTCATAGTGTTGCTCCATATTGTGACACTGCGCTACTCACACTGAATATGATACCACTACACTTCCTATTGTAGTTCCACATTGTGACACAGCACTACTCACACTGTACAAGATACCACTAAACTTCCTAGTGTTGCTGCATATTGTGACACTGTACTACTCACACTGTATAAGATACCATTACATTTCCTAGTGTTGCTCCGCATTGTGACTCTGCACTACTCACTATGAATAAGATAGCATTACACTTCCTAGTGTTGCTCCACATTGTGACACTGTGCAACTCACAATATATAAGATGCCACTACACTTCCTGGTGTTGCTCCACATAGTGACACTGTGCTACTCACACTGTATAAAATACCATTACATTTCCTAGTGTTGCTCCACATTGCGACACTCTGCTACTCACACTGTATAAGATACCACTACACTTCATATTGTTTCTCCACATTGTGACACTGCGCTACTCACACTGTATAAGATACCATTACAATTCCTAGAGTTGCTCCACATTGTGACAATGCGCTACTCACACTATATAAGATACCACTACATTTCCTAGTGTTGCTCCACATTGTGACACTGTACTATTCACAATGTATAAGAAAACACTACACTCCCTAGTGATGCTCCACATTGTGACAATGCACTACTCACACTGTATGAGATAACACTACACTTCCTAGTGTTGCTCCACATTATGGCATTGTACTACCCGCACTGTATAAGATACCACTACACTCCCTAGTGTTGCTCCACATTGTGACACTGCGCTATTCACAAACTCTAAGATATCATTACACTTCCTAGTGTTGCTCCACATTGTGACACTGCACTACTCACACTGCATAAGATACCACTACACTTCCTAGTGTTGCTCCTCATCGTGAGACTGCGCTGTTCACACTGTATAAGATACCACTACACTTCCTAATGTAGCTCCACATAGTGACACTGTACTACTCACACTGTTTAAGATAACACTACACTTCCTAGTGTTGCTCCACATTGTGACACTGCACAACCCACACTCTATAAGCTGCCACTACACTTCCTAATGTTGCGCCATATTGTGGCTTTGCACGTCTCACACTGAATAAGATAACATTACACTTCCTAGTGTTGCTCCACATTATGGCATTGTACTACCCGCACTGTATAAGATACCACTACACTCCCTAGTGTTGCTCCACATTGTGACACTGCGCTATTCACATACTTTAAGATATCATTACACTTCCTAGTTTTGCTCCGTATTGTGACACCGTACTACTCACACTGAATAAGAGACCACTACATTTCCCAGTGTTGCTCCACATTGTGACAATGTATTATTCGCAATGTATAAGATATCACTACTCTTCCTAGTGTTGCACCACATAGTGACATTGTGCTACTCACAATGTATAACATACCAGTACACTTCCTAGTGTTGCTCCACATTGTGACTCTGCACTACTCACACTGTATAAGATAACATTACACTTCCAAATATTGCTCCACATTGTGACACAGTACTACTCAGACTGTAAATGATACCATTACACTTCCTAGTGTTGCTACACATTGTGACACTGCGCTACTCACAATGTATAAGATACCACTACACTTCCTATTGTTGCTCCATATTGTGACACTGCACTACTCACACTGTATAAGATACCTCTACACTTCCTAGAGTTGCTCCTCATTGTAACACAGCAATACTCACACTTGATAAGATACCACTACCTAGTTTTGCTCCAAATTGTGACACTGTGCTACTCACACTGTATAAGGTAACACTACACTTCCTAGTGTTGCTCCAAATTGTGACTCTGCACTACTCACACTGTATAAGATACCATTACACTTCCTAGTGTTGCTCAACATTGTTACACTGCTCTGCTCACACTGTATGAGATACCATTACACTTCCTAGTGTTGCTCCACATTGTGACTCTGCACTACTCACTCTGTAAAGGATACCACTACACTTCCTAGTGTGTCACCACATAGTGACACAGTGCTACTCACACTGTATAAGATACCATTACATTTCCTAGTGTTGTTCCGCATTGTGACTCTGCACTACTCACTCTGAATAAGATAGCATTACACTTCCTAGTGTTGCTCCACATTGTGACACTGCGCAACTCACACTGTATAAGATACCACTACCCTTCCTAGTGTTGCTCCACATTGTGACACTGCACTACTCACACTGTATAAGATACCACTACACTTCCTAGTGCTGCTCCACATGGTAACAATGAGCTACACACACTGTATAAGATACCATTACACTTCCTAGTGTTGCTCCACATTGTGACACTGCGCCACTCACCCTGTGTAAGATACAACTACACTTCCTAGTGTTGCCGCACATTGCGGCACTGTACTACACACACTGTATAAGATACCACTACACTTCATAATGTTGCTCCATATTGTGACACTGCGCTACTCACACTGTTAAGGATACCACTACACTTCCTATTGTTGTTCCACATTGTGACACAGCACTACTCACACTGTACAAGATACCACTAAACTTCCTAGTGTTGCTGCATATTGTGACTCTGTACTACTCACACTGTATAAGATACCACTACACTTCCTAGTGTTGCTCCATATTGTGACACTGCGTTACTCACACTGTATAAGATACCACTACACTTCCTAATGTTGTTCCACATTGTGACACTGTACTACTCACACTGCATAAAATACCACTACACTTCCTAGTGTTGCCCCACATTGTTACACAGCACTACTCACACTGTATACGATACCACTACACTTCCTATTGGTGCTCCAAATTGTGACACTGTACTACTCACACTGTATAAGATACCATTACACTTCCTAGTGTTGCTCCACATTGTGACAGTTCGCTACTCACACTGTGTAAGGTACCACTAAACTTTCTAGTGTTGCTCCACATTGTGACACTGAACTACTCACAATGTATAAGATACCACTACACTTCCTAGTGCTGCTCCACATTGTGACACTGCGCTACTCACACTGTATAAGATACCATTACACTTCCTAATGTTGCTCAACTTTTTACACTGTACTACTCACACAGTATAAGATAACATTAGCCTTTCTAGTGTTGTTCCACATTGTGACACTTTTCTACTCACACTGTTAAAGATACCTCTACATTTCCCAGTGTTGCTCCACATTGTGACACTGCACTACTCACACTGTATAAGGTACCGTGACACTTCATAGTGTTGTTCCACATTTGACACTGCGTTACTCACACTGTATAAGATACCACTACATTTCCTAGTGTTGCTCCACATTGTGATACTGCACTACTCACTCTGTATGAGGTACCGTGACACTTCCTAGTGTTGTTCCACATTTGACACTGTACTACTCACACTGTATAAAATACCACTACACTTCCTAGTGTTGCTGCACATTGTGGCACTGTACTACTCACACAGTATAAGATAACATTACACTTTCTAGTGTTGTTCCACATTATGACACACTTCTACTCACACTGTTAAAGATACCTCTACATTTCCCAGTGTAGCTCCACATTGTGACACTGTGCAACTCACAATATATAAGATGCCACTACACTTCCTGGTGTTGCTCCACATTGTGACACTGCGCTACTCACACTGTGTAAGGTACCACTACACTTCCTAGTGTTGCTCCAAATTGTGACAATATACTATTCACAATGTATAAGATACCACAACACTTCCTAGTGTTGCTCCTCATTGTGAGACTGCGCTGTTCACACTGTATAAGATACCACTACACTTCCTAATGTTGCTCCACATAGTGACACTGTGCTACTCAAACTGTATAAAATACCATTACATTTCCTAGTGTTGCTCCACATTGCGACACTCTGCTACTCACACTGTATAAGATACCACTACACTTCATATTCTTTCTCCACATTGTGACACTGCGCTACTCACACTGTATAAGATACCATTACACTTCCTAGAGTTGCTCCACATTGTGACACTGCGCTACTCACACTGTATAAGATAACACTACATTTCCTAGTGTTGCTCCACATTGTGACACTGTACTATTCACAATGTATAAGAAAACACTACACTCCCTAGTGTTGCTCCACATTGTGACACTGCGCTACTCACAAACTCTAAGATATCATTACACTTCCTAGTGTTGCTCCACATTGAGACACTGCACTACTCACACTGCATAAGATACCACTACACTTCCTAGTGTTGCTCCTCATTTTGAGACTGCGCTGTTCACACTGTATAAGATACCACTACACTTCCTAATGTAGCTCCACATAGTGACACTGTACTACTCACACTGTATAAGAAAACACTACACTTCCTAGTGTTGCTCCACATTGTGACACCGTATTACTCACACTGTGTCAGATAACACCACACATCCTAGTGTTGCTCCACATTGTGACACTGCACAACCCACACTCTATAAGCTGCCACTACACTTCCTAGTGTTGCGCCATATTGTGGCTTTGCACGTCTCACACTGAATAAGATAACATTACACTTCCTAGATTTGCTCCATATTGTGACACCGTACTACTCACACTGAATAAGAGACCACTACATTTCCCAGTGTTGCTCCACATTGTGACAATGTACTATTCACAATGTATAAGATACCACTACTCTTCCGAATGTTGCACCACATAGAGACATTGTGCTACTCACAATGTATAACATACCAGTACACTTCCTAGTGTTGCTCCACATTGTGACTCTGCACTACTCACACTGTATAAGATAACATTACACTTCCAAGTATTGCTCCACATTGTGACACAGTACTACTCAGACTGTAAATGATACCATTACAATTCCTAGTGTTGCTACACATTGTGACACTGCGCTACTCACAATGTATAAGATACTACTACTCTTTCTATTGTTGCTCCATATTGTGACACTGCACTACTCACACTGTATAAGATACCTCTACACTTCCTAGAGTTGCTCCTCATTGTGACACAGCAATACTCACACTTGATAAGATACCACTACCTAGTTTTGCTCCAAATTGTGACACTGTACTACTCACACTGTATAAGGTAACACTACACTTCCTAGTGTTGTTCCAAATTGTGACTCTGAACTACTCACACTGTATAAGATACCACTACACTTCCTAGTGTTGCTCCACATTGTTACACTGCTCTGCTCACACTGTATGAGATACCATTACACTTCCTAGTGTTGCTCCACATTGTGACACTGCACTACTCACTCTGTAAAGGATACCACTACACTTCCTAGTGTTTCACCACATAGTGACACTGTGCTACTCACACTGTTTAAGATACCATTACATTTCCTAGTGTTGTTCCGCATTGTGACTCTGCACTACTCACTCTGAATAAGATAGCATTACACTTCCTAGTGTTGCTCCACATTGTGACACAGTACTACTCAGACTGTAAAAGATATCATTACACTTCCTAGTGTTGATACACATTGTGACACTGCGCTACTCACAATGTATAAGATACCACTACACTTCCTATTGTTGCTCCACATTGTGACACTGCACTACTCACACTGTATAAGATACCTCTACACTTCCCATTGTTGCTCCACATTGTGACACTACGCTACTCACAATTTATAAGACACCATTAGACTTAATAATGTTGCTCCACATTTTGACACTGTGCTACTCACACTGTATAAGGTAGCACTACACTTACTAGTGTTGCTCCACTTAGTGACACTGTGCTACTCACACTGTATAAAATACCATTACATTTCCTAGTGTTGCTCCACATTGCGACACTGTGCTACTCACACTGTATAAGATACCACTACACTGCATATTGTTTCTCCACATTGTGACACTGCGCTACTCACACTGTATAAGATACCATTACACTTCCTAGAGTTGCTCCACATTGTGACACTGCGCTACTCACAATGTATAAGATACCACTACATTTCCTAGTGTTGCTCCACATTGTGACACTGTACTATTCACAATGTATAAGATAACACTACACTCCCTAGTGTTGCTCCACATTGTGACACTGCACCACTCACACTGTATAAGATAACACTACACTTCCTAGTGTTGCTCCACATTATGAAACTGTACTACCCGCACTGTATAAGATACCACTACACTCCCTAGTGTTGCTCCACATTGTGACACTGCGCTACTCACACTCTCTAAGATATCATTACAATTCCTAGTGTTGCTCCACATTGTGACACTGCACTACTCACACTGCATAGGATACCACTACACTTCCTAGTGTTGCTCCACATTGTGACACTGCACTACTCACACTGTATAAGATAACATTACACTACCTAGTTTTGCTCCACATCGTGACACCGCACTTCTCACCCTGTAAGAGATACCATTACACTTATAAGTGTTGATCCACATTGTCACACTGCACTACTCACACTGTATAAGATACCACTACACTTCATATTGTTGCTCCATATTGTGACACTGCGCTACTCACACTGTATAAGATACCACTACACTTCCTATTGTTGCTCCACATTGTGACACAGCACTACTAACACCGTACAAGATAACACTAAACTTCCTAGTGTTGCTGCACATTGTGACACTGTACTACTCACACTGTATAAGATACCACTACACTTCCAAGTGTTGCTCCATATTGTGACACTGCACCACCCACACTGTATAGGATACCACTACACTTCCTAGAGTTGCTCCTCATTGTGACACAGCAATACTCACACTTGATAAGATACCACTACCTAGTTTCGCTCCAAATTGTGACACTGTACTACTCACACTGTATAAGGTAACACTACACTTCCTAGTGTTGCTCCAAATTGTGACTCTGCACTACTCACACTGTATAAGATACCACTACACTTCCTAGTGTTGCTCCACATTGTTACACTGCTCTGCTCACACTGTATGAGATACCATTACACTTCCTAGTGTTGCTCCACATTGTGACTCTGCACTACTCAATCTGTAAAGGATACCACTACACTTCCTAGTGTTTCACCACATAGTGACACTGTGCTACTCACACTGTATAAGATACCATTACATTTCCTAGTGTTGTTCCGCATTGTGACTCTGCACTACTCACTCTGAATAAGATAGCATTACACTTCCTAGTGTTGTTCCACATTGTGACACTCTGCAACTCACACTGTATAAGATACCACTACCCTTCCTAGTGTTGCTCCACATTGTGGCACTGCACTTCTCACACTGTATAAGATACCACTACACTTCCTAGTGCTGCTCCACATTGTAACAATGAACTACACACACTGTATAGGATAACATTACACTTCATCGTGTTGCTCCACATTGTGACACTGCGCTACTCACACTGTTTAGGATACCACTACACTTCCTATTGTTGTTCCACATTGTGACACAGCACTACTCACACTGTACAAGATACCACTAAACTTCCTAGTGTTGCTGCATATTGTGACTCTGTACTACTCACACTGTATAAGATACCACTACACTTCCTAGTGTTGCTCCATATTGTGACACTGCGTTACTCACACTGTGTAAGATACCACTACACTTCCTAGTGTTCTTCCACATTGTGACACTGTACTACTCACCCTGCATAAAATACCACTACACTTCCTAGTGTTGCCCCACATTGTTACACAGCACTACTCACACTGTATACGATACCACTACACTTCCTATTGGTGCTCCAAATTGTGACACTGTACTACTCACACTGTATAAGATACCATTACACTTCCTAGTGTGGCTCCACATTGTGACAGTTCGCTACTCACACTATGTAAGGTACCACTACACTTTCTAGTGTTGCTCCACATTGTGACACTGAACTACTCACAATGTATAAGATACCACTACACTTCCTAGTGCTGCTCCACATTGTGACACTGCGCTACTCACACTGTATAAGATACCATTACACTTCCTAGTGTTGCTCAACTTTTTACACTGTACAACTCACACAGTATAAGATAACATTACACTTTCTAGTGTTGTTCCACATTGTGACACTGTACTACTCACACTGCATAAAATACCACTACACTTCCTAGTGTTGCCCCACATTGTTACACAGCACTACTCACACTGTATACGATACCACTACACTTCCTATTGGTGCTCCAAATTGTGACACTGTACTACTCACACTGTATAAGTTACCATTACACTTCCTAGTGTTGCTCCACATTGTGACAGTTCGCTACTCACACTGTATAAAATACCACTACACTTCCTAGTGTTGCTGCACATTGTGGCACTGTACTACTCACACTGTATAAGATACCACTACACTTCATAGTGTTGCTTCATATTGTGACACTGCGCTACTCACACTGAATATGATACCACTACACTTCCTATTGTAGTTCCACATTGTGACACAGCACTACTCACACTGTACAAGATACCACTAAACTTCCTAGTGTTGCTGCATATTGTGACACTGTACTACTCACACTGTATAAGATACCATTACATTTCCTAGTGTTGCTCCGCATTGTGACTCTGCACTACTCACTATGAATAAGATAGCATTACACTTCCTAGTGTTGCTCCACATTGTGACAATATACTATTCACAATGTATAAGATACCACTACACTTCCTAGTGTTGCTCCTCATTGTGAGACTGCGCTACTCACACTGTATAAAATACCATTACATTTCCTAGTGTTGCTCCACATTGCGACACTCTGCTACTCACACTGTATAAGATACCACTACACTTCATATTGTTTCTCCACATTGTGACACTGCGCTACTCACACTGTATAAGATACCATTACAATTCCTAGAGTTGCTCCACATTGTGACACTGCGCTACTCACACTGTATAAGATACCACTACATTTCCTAGTGTTGCTCCACATTGTGACACTGTACTATTCACAATGTATAAGAAAACACTACACTCCCTAGTGTTGCTCCACATTGTGACACTGCACTACTCACACTGTATGAGATAACACTACACTTCCTAGTGTTGCTCCACATTATGGCATTGTACTACCCGCACTGTATAAGATACCACTACACTCCCTAGTGTTGCTCCACATTGTGACACTGCGCTATTCACAAACTCTAAGATATCATTACACTTCCTAGTGTTGCTCCACATTGTGACACTGCACTACTCACACTGCATAAGATACCACTACACTTCCTAGTGTTGCTCCTCATCGTGAGACTGCGCTGTTCACACTGTATAAGATACCACTACACTTCCTAATGTAGGTCCACATAGTGACACTGTGCTACTCACACTGTATAAAATACCATTACATTTCCTAGTGTTGCTCCACATTGCGACACTCTGCTACTCACACTGTATAATATACCACTACACTTCATATTGTTTCTCCACATTGTGACACTGCGCTACTCACACTGTATAAGATACCATTACAATTCCTAGAGTTGCTCCACATTGTGACACTGCGCTACTCACACTGTATAAGATACCACTACATTTCCTAGTGTTGCTCCACATTGTGACACTGTACTATTCACAATGTATAAGAAAACACTACACTCCCTAGTGTTGCTCCACATTGTGACACTGCACTACTCACACTGTATGAGATAACACTACACTTCCTAGTGTTGCTCCACATTATGGCATTGTACTACCCGCACTGTATAAGATACCACTACTCTCCCTAGTGTTGCTCCACATTGTGACACTGCGCTATTCACAAACTCTAAGATATCATTACACTTCCTAGTGTTGCTCCACATTGTGACACTGCACTACTCACACAGCATAAGATACCACAACACTTCCTAGTGTTGCTCCTCATTGTGAGACTGCGCTGTTCACAATGTATAAGATACCACTACACTTCCTAATGTAGCTCCACATAGTGACACTGTACTACTCACACTGTATAAGATAACACTACACTTTCTAGTGTTGCTCCACATTGTGACACTGCACAACCCACACTCTATAAGCTGCCACTACACTTCCTAGTGTTGCGCCATATTGTGGCTTTGCACGTCTCACACTGAATAAGATAACATTACACTTCCTAGTGTTGCTCCACATTATGGCATTGTACTACCCGCACTGTATAAGATACCACTACACTCCCTAGTGTTGCTCCACATTGTGACACTGCGCTATTCACAAACTCTAAGATATCATTACACTTCCTAGTTTTGCTCCGTATTGTGACACCGTACTACTCACACTGAATAAGAGACCACTACATTTCCCAGTGTTGCTCCACATTGTGACAATGTACTATTCACAATGTATAAGATATCACTACTCTTCCTAGTGTTGCACCAACTAGTGACATTGTGCTACTCACAATGTATAACATACCAGTACACTTCCTAGTGTTGCTCCACATTGTGACTCTGCACTACTCACTCTGAATAAGATAGCATTACACTTCCTAGTGTTGCTCCACATTGTGACACTGTGCAACGCACACTGTATAAGATACCACTACCCTTCCTAGTGTTGCTCCACATTGTGACACTGCACTACTCACACTGTATAAGATACCACTACACTTCCTAGTGCTGCTCCACATTGTAACAATGAACTACACACACTGTATAAGATACCATTACACTTCCTAGTGTTGCTCCATATTGTGACACTGTGCTACTCACCCTGTGTAAGATACCACTACACTTCCTAGTGTTGCCGCACCTTGTGGCACTGTACTACACACACTGTATAAGATACCACTACACTTCTTAATGTTGCTCCATATTGTGACACTGCGCTACTCACACTGTTTAGGATACCACTACACTTCCTATTGTTGTTCCACATTGTGACACAGCACCACTCACACTGTACAAGATACCACTAAACTTCCTAGTGTTGCTGCATATTGTGACTCTGTACTACTCACACTGTATAAGATACCACTACACTTCCTATTGTTGCTCCATATTGTGACACTGCGTTACTCACACTGTATAAGATACCACTACACTTCCTAGTGTTGTTCCACATTGTGACACTGTACTACTCACACTGCATAAAATACCACTACACTTCCTAGTGTTGCCCCACATTGTTACACAGCACTACTCACACTGTATACGATACCACTACACTTCCTAGAGTTGCTCCTCATTGTGACACAGCAATACTCACACTTGATAAGATACCACTACCTAGTTTTGCTCCAAATTGTGACACTGTACTACTTACACTGTATAAGGTAACACTACACTTCCTAGTGTTGCTCCAAATTGTGACTCTGCACTACTCACACTGTATAAGATACCACTACACTTCCTAGTGTTGCTCCACATTGTTACACTGCTCTGCTCACACTGTATGAGATACCATTACACTTCCTAGTGTTGCTCCACATTGTGACTCTGCACTACTCACTCTGTAGAGGATACCACTACACTTCCTAGTGTTTCACCACATAGTGACACTGTGCTACTCACACTGTATAAGATACCATTACATTTCGTAGTGTTGTTCCGCATTGTGACTCTGCACTACTCACTCTGAATAAGATAGCATTACACTTCCTAGTGTTGCTCCACGTTGTGACACTATGCAACTCACACTGTATAAGATACCACTACCCTTCCTAGTGTTGCTCCACATTGTGACACTGCACTACTCACATTGTATAAGATACCACTACACTTCCTAGTGCTGCTCCACATTGTAACAATGACCTACACACACTGTATAAGATACCATTACACTTCCTAGTGTTGCTCCACATTGTGACACTGCGCTACTCATCCTGTGTATGATACCACTACACTTCCTAGTGTTGCCGCACATTGTGGCACTGTACTACACACACTGTATAAGATACCACTACACTTCATAATGTTGCTCCATATTGTGACACTGCGCTACTCACACTGTTTAGGATACCACTACACTTCCTATTGTTGTTCCACATTGTGACACAGCACTACTCACACTGTACAAGATACCACTAAACTTCCTAGTGTTGCTGCATATTGTGACTCTGTACTACTCACACTGTATAAGATACCACTACACTTCCTAGTGTTGCCCCACATTGTTACACAGCACTACTCACACTGTATACGATACCACTACACTTCCTATTGGTGTTCCAAATTGTGACACTGTACTACTCACACTGTATAAGATACCATTACACTTCCTAGTGTTGCTCCACATTGTGACAGTTCGCTACTCACACTGTGTAAGGTACCACTACACTTTCTAGTGTTGCTCCACATTGTGACACTGAACTACTCACAATGTATAAGATACCACTACACTTCCTAGTGCTGCTCCACATTGTGACACTGCGCTACTCACACTGTATAAGATACCATTACACTTCCTAGTGTTGCTCAACTTTTTACACTGTACTACTCACACAGTATAAGATAACATTACACTTTCTAGTGTTGTTCCACATTGTGACACTCTTCTACTCACACTGTTAAAGATACCTCTACATTTCCCAGTGTTGCTCCACATTGTGACACTGCACTACTCACACTGTATAAGGTACCGTGACACTTCCTAGTGTGTTCCACATTTGACACTGCGTTACTCACACTGTATAAAATACCACTACATTTCCTAGTGTTGCTCCACATTGTGACACTGCACTACTCACTCTGTATAAGGTACCGTGACACTTCCTAGTGTTGTTCCACATTTGACACTGTACTACTCACACTGTATAAAATACCACTACACTTCCTAGTGTTGCTGCACATTGTGGCACTGTACTACTCATACTGTATAAGATACCACTACACTTCATAGTGTTGCTCCATATTGTGACACTGCGCTACTCACACTGAATATGATACCACTACACTTCCTATTGTAGTTCCACATTGTGACACAGCACTACTCACACTGTACAAGATACCACTAAACTTCCTAGTGTTGCTGCATATTGTGACACTGTACTACTCACACTGTATAAGATACCATTACATTTCCTAGTGTTGCTCCGCATTGTGACTCTGCACTACTCACTATGAATAAGATAGCATTACACTTCCTAGTGTTGCTCCACATTATGACACAGTGCAACTCACAATATATATAAGATGCCACTACACTTCCTGGTGTTGCTCCACATTGTGACACTGCGCTACTCACAGTGTGTAAGGTACCACTACACTTCCTAGTGTTGCTCCAAATTGTGACAATATACTATTCACAATGTATAAGATACCACTATACTTCCTTGTGTTGCTCCTCATTGTGAGACTGCGCTGTTCACACTGTATAAGATACCACTACACTTCCTAATGTAGCTCCACATAGTGACACTGTGCTACTCACACTGTATAAAATACCATTACATTTCCTAGTGTTGCTCCACATTGTGACACTCTGCTACTCACACTGTATAAGATACCACTACACTTCATATTGTTTCTCCATATTGTGACACTGCGCTACTCACACTGTATAAGATACCATTACACTTCCTAGAGTTGCTCCACATTGTGACACTGCGCTACTCACACTGTATAAGATACCACCACACTCTCTAGTGTTGCTCCACATTGTGACACTGCGATACTCACAAACTCTGAGATATCATTACACTTCTTAGTGTTGCTCCACATTGTGACACTGCACTACTCACACTGCATAAGATACCACTACACTTCCTAGTGTTGCTCCTCATTGTGAGACTGCGCTGTTCACTCTGTATAAGATACCACTACACTTCCTAATGTAGCTCCACATAGTGACACTGTACTACTCACAATGTATAAGATAACACTACACTTCCTAGTGTTGCTCCACATTGTGACACCGTACTACTCACACTGTGTCAGATAACACCACACATCCTAGTGTTGCTCCACATTGTGACACTGCACAACCTACACTCTATAAGATGCCACTACACTTCCTAGTGTTGCGCCATATTGTGGCTTTGCACGTCTCACACTGAATAAGATAACATTACACTTCCTAGTTTTGCTCCATATTGTGACACCGTACTACTCTCACTGAATAAGAGACCACTACATTTCCCAGTGTTGCTCCACATTGTGACAATGTACTATTCACAATGTATAAGATACCACTACTCTTCCTAGTGTTGCACCACATATTGACATTGTGCTACTCACAATGTATAACATACCAGTACACTTCCTAGTGTTGCTCCACATTGTGACTCTGCACTACTCACACTGTATAAGATAACATTACACTTCCAAGTATTGCTCCACATTGTGACACAGTACTACTCAGACTGTAAATGATACCATTACACTTCCTAGTGTTGCTACACATTGTGACACTGCGCTAATCACAATGTATAAGATACCACTACACTTCCGATTGTTGCTCCATATTGTGACACTGCACTACTCACACTGTATAAGATACCTCTACACTTCCTATTGTTGCTCCACATTGTGACACTACGCTACTCACAATGTATAAGACACCATTACACTTCATAAAGTTGCTCCACATTTTGACACTGTGCTTCTCACACTGTATAAGGTACCACTACACTTACTAGTGTTGCTCAACGTAGTGACACTGTGCTACTCACACTGTATAAAATACCATTACATTTCCTAGTGTTGCTCCACATTGCGACACTGTGATACTCACACTGTATAAGATACCACTACACTTCATATTGTTTCTCCACATTGTGACACTGCGCTACTCACACTGTATAAGATACCATTACACTTCCTAGTGTTGCTCCACATTGTGACACTGCGCTACTCACACTGTATAAGATACCACTACATTTCCTAGTGTTGCTACACATTATGACACTGTACTATTCACAATGTATAATAAAACACTACACTCCCTAGTGTTGCTCCACATTGTGACACTGCACTACTCACACTGTATGAGATAACACTACACTTCCTAGTGTTGCTCCACATTATGACACTGTACTACCCGCACTGTATAAGATACCACTACACTCCCTAGTGTTGCTCCACATTGTGACACTGCGCTACTCACGTTCTCTAAGATATCATTACACTTCCTAGTGTTGCTCCACATTGTGACACTGCACTACTCACACTGCATAAGATACCACTACACTTCCTAGTGTTGCTCCACATTGTGACACTGCATTACTCACACTGTATAAGATAACATTACACTACCTAGTTTTGCTGCACATTGTGACACCGCACTACTCACCCTGTAAGAGATACCATTACACTTATAAGTGTTGATCCACATTGTCACACTGCACTACTCACACTGTATAAGATACCACTACACTTCATATTGTTGCTCCATATTATGACACTGCGCTACTCACACTGTATAAGATACCACTACACTTCCTATTGTTGTTCCACATTGTGACACAGCAGTACTAACACCGTACAAGATAACACTAAACTTCCTAGTACTGCTGCACATTGTGACACTGTACTACTCACACAGTATAAGATACCACTACACTTCCTAGTGCTGCTCCATATTGTGACACTGCACCACTCACACTGTATAGGATACCACTAAACTTCCTACAGTTGCTCCTCATTGTGACACAGCACTACTCACACTTTATAAGATACCACTACCTAGTTTTGCTCCAAATTGTGACACTGTACTACTCACACTGTATAAGATAACACTACACCTCCTAGTGTTGCTCCAAATTGTGACTCTGCACTACTCACACTGTATAAGATACCACTACACTTCCTAGTGTTGCTCCACATTGTTACACGGCTCTGCTCACACTGTATGAGATACCATTACACTTCCTAGTGTTGCTCCACATTGTGACTCTGCACTACTCACTCTGTAAAGGATACCACTACAACTCCTAATGTTCCACCACATAGTCACACTGTGCTACTCACACTGTATAAGATACCATTACATTTCCTAGTGTTGCTCCGCATTGTGACTCTGCACTACTCACTCTGAATAAGATAGCATTACACTTCCTAGTGTTGCTCCACATTGTGACACTGTGCAACTCACACTGTATAAGATAACACTACCCTTCCTAGTGTTGCTCCACATTGTGACACTGCACTACTCACACTGTATAAGATACCACTACACTTCCTAGTGCTGCTCCGCATTATGACAATGCGCTACTCACACTGTATAAGATACCATTACACTTCCTAGTGTTGCTCAACTTTTTACACTGTACTACTCACACAGTATAAGATAACATTACACTTTCTAGTGTTGTTCAACATTGTGACACTCTACTACTCACACTGTTAAAGATACCTCTACATTTCCTAGTGTTGCTCCACATTGTGACACTGTACTATTAACAATGTATAAGAAAACACTACACTCCCTAGTGTTGCTCCACATTGTAACAATGAACTACACACACTGTATAATATACCATTACACTTCCAAGTGTTGCTCCACATTGTGACACTGCGCTACTCACCCTGTGTAAGATACCACTACACTTCCTAGTGTAGCTGCACATTGTGGCACTGTACTACACACACTGTATAAGATACCACTACACATCATAGTGTTGCTCCATATTGTGACACTGCGCTACTCACACTGTTTAAGATACCACTACACTTCCTATTGTTGTTCTACATTGTGACACAGCACTACTCACACTGTACAAGATACCACTAAACTTCCTAGTGTTGATGCATATTGTGACTCTGTACTACTCACACTGTATAAGAAACCACTACACTTCCCAGTGTTGCTCCATATTGTGACACTGCATTACTCACACTGTTTAAGATACCACTACACTTCCTAGTGTTGCTCCACATTGTGACACTGTACTACTCACACTGTATAAAATACCACTACACTTCCTATTGTTGCCCCGCATTGTGACACAGCACTACGCACGCTGTATAAGATACCACTACACTTCCTATTGGTGCTCCACATTGTGACACTGTACTACTCACACTGTATAAGATACAATTACACTTCCTAGTGTTGCTCCACATTGTGACACTGCGCTACTCACCCTGTGTAAGATACCACTACACTTCCTAGTGTTGCTGCACATTGTGGCACTGTACTACACACACTGTATAAGATACCACTACACTTCATAGTGTTGCTCCATATTGTGACACTGCGCTACTCAAACTGTTTAAGATACCACTACACTTCCTATTGTTGTTCCACATTGTGACACAGCACTACTCACACTGTACAAGATACCACTAAACATCCTAGTGTTGCTGCATATTGTGATTCTGTACTACTCACACTGTATAAGAAACCACTACACTTCCTAGTGTTGCTCCATATTGTGACACTGCATTACTCACACTGTATAAGATACCACTACACTTCCTAGTGTTGCTCCACATTGTGACACTAAACTACTCACAATGTATAAGATACCACTACACTTCCTAGTGCTGCTCCACATTGTGACACTGCGCTACTCACACTGTATATGTTACCATTACACTTCCTAGTGTTGCTCAACTTTTTACACTGTACTACTCACACAGTATAAGATAACATTACACTTTCTAGTGTTGTTCCACATTGTGACACTCTACTACTCACACTGTTAAAGATACCTCTACATTTCCTAGTGTTGCTCCACATTTTTACACTGCACTACGCACACTGTATAACGTACCGTGACACTTCCTAGTGTTGTTCCACATTTGACACTGCGTTACTCACACTGTATAAGATACCACTACATTTCCTAGTGTTGCTCCACATTGTGACACTGCACTACTCACTCTGTATAAGGTACCGTGACACTTCCTAGTGTTGTTGCACATTTGACACTGCGTTACTCACACTGTATAAGATAACACTACACCTCCTAGTGTTGCTCCACATTGTGACACTGCGCTACTCACACTGTGTAAGATACCATTACACTTCCTAGTGTTGGTCCACATTTTGACACTGTGCTACTCACACTGTATAATATAGCATTACACCTCCTAATGTCGTTCCACATTGTGACACTCTACTACTCACATTGTAAAAATAACACTACACTTCCTAGTGTTGCTCCATATAGTGAGACTGCGCTGCTCACACTGTATATGATACCACTACACTTCCTAGTGTTGCTCCACATAGTGACACTGTACTACTCACACTGTATAAGATAACTCTACACTTCCTAGTGTTGCTCCACATTGTGACACCGTACTACTCACACTCTATAAGATGCCACTACAATTCCTAGTGTTGCGCCACATTGTGGCTATGCACGTCTCACACTGAATAAGATAACATTACACTTCCTAGTTTTGCTCCATATTGTGACACTGAACTACTCACACTGGATAATAAACCACTACATATCCCAGTGTAGCTCTACATTGTGACAATGTACTATTCACAATGTATGAGATACCTCTACTCTTCCTAGTGTTGCACCACATAGTGACACTGCGCTACTCACACTGTATAAGATACCAGTACACTCCCTAGTGTTGCTCTACATTGAGACTCTGCACTACTCACACTGTATAAGATAACTTTACACTTCCAAGTATTGCTCCATATTGTGACACAGTACAACTCACACTGTATAGGATACCATTACACTTCCTAGTGTTGCTCCACATTGTGACACTGCGCTACTCACAATGTATAAGATACCACTACACTTCCTATTGTTGCTCCACATTGTGACATTGCACTACTCACACTGTATAAGATACCTCTACACTTACTATTGTTGCTCCACATTGTGACACTACGCTACTCACACTGTATAAGGTACCACTACACTTCCTACTGTTGCTCCACTTAGTGACACTGTGCTACTCAAACTGTATAAGATACCATTACACTTCCTAGTGTTGCTCCACATTGCGACACTGTGCTACTCACACGATATAAGATAACACTAGACTTCCTAGTGTTGCTCCACATTGTGACACTGCGCTACTCACACTGAATAAGATACCATTACACTTCCTAGAGTTGCTCCACATTGTGACACTGCGCTACTCACACTGTATAAGATAACACTACATTTCCTAGTGTTGCTCCACATTGTGACACTGTACTATTCACAATGTGTAAGATACCACTACACTCCCTAGTGTTGCTCCACATTGTGACACTGTACTACTCACATTGTATAAGATAACACTACACTTCCTAGTGTTGCTCCACATTGTGACACTGTACTACCCACAAGGTATAAGATACCACTACACTCCTTAGTGTTGCACCACATTGTGACACTGCGCTACTCACACTCTCTAAGAAATCATTACACTTCCTAATGTTGCTCCACATTGTGACACTGCACTACTCACACTGCATCAGATAACACTACACTTCCTAGTGTTGCTCCACATTGTGACACTGCACTACTCACCATGTATCAGATAACATTACACTACCTAGTTTTGCTCCACATTGTGACACAGCACTACTCACGATGTAAGGGAAATCATTACCCTTATTAGTGTTGCTCCACATTGTGACACTGCCCTACTCACACTGTATAAGATACCACTACACTTCCTAGTGTTGCTCCACATTGTGACACTGTACTACTCACACTGTATAAAATACCACTACACTTCCTATTGTTGCTGCAAATTGTGACACTGTACTACTCACACTGTATAAGATAACACTACACTTCCTAGTGTTGCTGCACATTATGACTCTGCACTACTCACAATGTATAAGATACCACTACACTTCCCAGTGTTGCTGCACATTGTGACACTGTACTACTCACACTGTATAAGATACCACTACACATCCTATTGTTGTTCCACATTGTGACACAGCACTACTCACACAGTACATGATACCACGAAACTTCCTAGTGTTGCTGCACATTGTGACACTGTACTACTCACACTGTATAAGATACCACTACACTTCCTAGTGTTGCTCCATATTGTGGCACAGCACTACTCACACTGTATAGAATACCACTACATTTCCTAGAGTTGCTCCTCATTGTGACACAGCACTACTCACTCTGTATAAGATACCACTACCTAGTGTTGCTCCACATTGTGACAATGTACTACTCACACTGTATAAGATAACACTACACTCACTAGTGTTGCTCCAAAATGTGACTCCGCACTTCTCACACTGTATGAGATACCTCTACACTTCCCAGTGTAGCTGCACATTGTGACTATGTACTACTCACACAGTATAAGATGCCACTACACTTCCTAATGTTGCTCCACATTGTTAAACTGCTCTACTCAAACTGTATGAGATACCATTACTCTTCCTAGTGTTGCTCCACATTGTGACTCTGCACCACTCACTCTGTATAACATACCACTACACTTCCTAGTGTTTCACCACATAGAGACACTGTGCTACTCACACTGTATAAGATACCATTACATTTCCTAGTGTTGCTCAGCATTGTAACTCTGCACTACTCACTCTGAATAAGATAGCATTACACTTCCTAGCGTTGCTCCATATTGTGACACTGCACTACTCACACTGTATAAGATACCATTACACTTCCTAGTGTTGCTCCAATTTTTACACTCTACTTCTCACACTGTATAAGATAACAATACACTTCCTAGTAGTGCTCCACATTGTGACAATATACTTCTCACACTGTATCAAATACCATTACACTTCCTAGTGTTGCTCCACATTGTGACACTGCGCTACTCACACTGTGTAATGTACCACTACACTTCCTAGTGTTGCTCCACATTGTGTCACTGCACTATTCACACTGTATAAGATACCACTACAATTCATAGTGCTGCTCCACATTGTGACACTGCGCTACTCACACTGTATAAGATACCATTACACTTCCTAGTGTTGCTCCAATTTTTACACTGTACTTCTCACACTGTATAAGATAACAATACACTTCCTAGTGTTGTTCCACATTGTGACACTCTACTACTCACAATGTAAAAGATACCACTACACTTCCTAGTGTTGCTCCACATTGTGACACTGCACAACTCACACTGGATAAGATTCCACTACACTTCCTAGTGTTGCTACACATTGTGACACTTCACAACCCACACTCTATATGATGCCACTACACTTCTTAGTGTTGGGCCACATTGTGGCTCTGCACTACTCACAATGAATAAGATCACATAACACTTCCTAGTTTTGTTACGTATTGTGACAATCTACTACTCACACTGGATAAGATACCACTACATTTCCCAGTGTTGCTCCACATTGTGACAGTATACTATTCACAATGTATAAGATATCACTACACTTCCTAGTGTTGCACCACATAGTGACACTGTGCTACTCACACTGAATAAGATACCTGTACACTTCCCAGTGTTGCTCCACATTGTGACTCTGCATTACTCACACTGTATAGGATAACATTACACTCCCAAGTATTGCTCCACATTGTGACACAGTACTACTCACACTGTATAAGATACCATTACACTTACTATTTGTGCTCCACATTGTGACACTGCGCTACTCACAATGTATACGATACCACTACACTTCGTATTGTAGCTCCACATTGTGACACTGCATTACTCACACTGTATAAGATAGCTCTACACTTCCTATTTTTGCTCCACATTGTGACACTACGCTACTCACACTGTATAAGATAACAATACACTTCCTAGTGTTGTTCCACATTGTGACACTCTACTACTCACAATGTATAAGAAAACACTACACTCCCTAGTGTTGCTCCACATTGTGACACTGCACTACTCACACTGTATGAGATAACACTACACTTCCTAGTGTTGCTCCACATTATGGCATTGTACTACCCGCACTGTATAAGATACCACTACACTCCCTAGTGTTGCTCCACATTGTGACACTGCGCTATTCACAAACTCTAAGATATCATTACACTTCCTAGTGTTGCTCCACATTGTGACACTGCACTACTCACACAGCATAAGATACCACAACACTTCCTAGTGTTGCTCCTCATTGTGAGACTGCGCTGTTCACACTGTATAAGATACCACTACACTTCCTAATGTAGCTCCACATAGTGACACTGTACTACTCACGCTGTATAAGATAACACTACACTTTCTAGTGTTGCTCCACATTGTGACACTGCACAACCCACACTCTATAAGCTGCCACTACACTTCCTAGTGTTGCGCCATATTGTGGCTTTGCACGTCTCACACTGAATAAGATAACATTACACTTCCTAGTGTTGCTCCACATTATGGCATTGTACTACCCGCACTGTATAAGATACCACTACACTCCCTAGTGTTGCTCCACATTGTGACACTGCGCTATTCACAAACTCTAAGATATCATTACACTTCCTAGTTTTGCTCCGTATTGTGACACCGTACTACTCACACTGAATAAGAGACCACTACATTTCCCAGTGTTGCTCCACATTGTGACAATGTACTATTCACAATGTATAAGATATCACTACTCTTCCTAGTGTTGCACCAACTAGTGACATTGTGCTACTCACAATGTATAACATACCAGTACACTTCCTAGTGTTGCTCCACATTGTGACTCTGCACTACTCACTCTGAATAAGATAGCATTACACTTCCTAGTGTTGCTCCACATTGTGACACTGTGCAACGCACACTGTATAAGATACCACTACCCTTCCTAGTGTTGCTCCACATTGTGACACTGCACTACTCACACTGTATAAGATACCACTACACTTCCTAGTGCTGCTCCACATTGTAACAATGAACTACACACACTGTATAAGATACCATTACACTTCCTAGTGTTGCTCCACATTGTGACACTGTGCTACTCACCCTGTGTAAGATACCACTACACTTCCTAGTGTTGCCGCACCTTGTGGCACTGTACTACACACACTGTATAAGATACCACTACACTTCTTAATGTTGCTCCATATTGTGACACTGCGCTACTCACACTGTTTAGGATACCACTACACTTCCTATTGTTGTTCCACATTGTGACACAGCACCACTCACACTGTACAAGATACCACTAAACTTCCTAGTGTTGCTGCATATTGTGACTCTGTACTACTCACACTGTATAAGATACCACTACACTTCCTATTGTTGCTCCATATTGTGACACTGCGTTACTCACACTGTATAAGATACCACTACACTTCCTAGTGTTGTTCCACATTGTGACACTGTACTACTCACACTGCATAAAATACCACTACACTTCCTAGTGTTGCCCCACATTGTTACACAGCACTACTCACACTGTATACGATACCACTACACTTCCTAGAGTTGCTCCTCATTGTGACACAGCAATACTCACACTTGATAAGATACCACTACCTAGTTTTGCTCCAAATTGTGACACTGTACTACTTACACTGTATAAGGTAACACTACACTTCCTAGTGTTGCTCCAAATTGTGACTCTGCACTACTCACACTGTATAAGATACCACTACACTTCCTAGTGTTGCTCCACATTGTTACACTGCTCTGCTCACACTGTATGAGATACCATTACACTTCCTAGTGTTGCTCCACATTGTGACTCTGCACTACTCACTCTGTAGAGGATACCACTACACTTCCTAGTGTTTCACCACATAGTGACACTGTGCTACTCACACTGTATAAGATACCATTACATTTCGTAGTGTTGTTCCGCATTGTGACTCTGCACTACTCACTCTGAATAAGATAGCATTACACTTCCTAGTGTTGCTCCACATTGTGACACTGTGCAACTCACACTGTATAAGATACCACTACCCTTCCTAGTGTTGCTCCACATTGTGACACTGCACTACTCACATTGTATAAGATACCACTACACTTCCTAGTGCTGCTCCACATTGTAACAATGACCTACACACACTGTATAAGATACCATTACACTTCCTAGTGTTGCTCCACATTGTGACACTGCGCTACTCATCCTGTGTATGATACCACTACACTTCCTAGTGTTGCCGCACATTGTGGCACTGTACTACACACACTGTATAAGATACCACTACACTTCATAATGTTGCTCCATATTGTGACACTGCGCTACTCACACTGTTTAGGATACCACTACACTTCCTATTGTTGTTCCACATTGTGACACAGCACTACTCACACTGTACAAGATACCACTAAACTTCCTAGTGTTGCTGCATATTGTGACTCTGTACTACTCACACTGTATAAGATACCACTACACTTCCTAGTGTTGCCCCACATTGTTACACAGCACTACTCACACTGTATACGATACCACTACACTTCCTATTGGTGTTCCAAATTGTGACACTGTACTACTCACACTGTATAAGATACCATTACACTTCCTAGTGTTGCTCCACATTGTGACAGTTCGCTACTCACACTGTGTAAGGTACCACTACACTTTCTAGTGTTGCTCCACATTGTGACACTGAACTACTCACAATGTATAAGATACCACTACACTTCCTAGTGCTGCTCCACATTGTGACACTGCGCTACTCACACTGTATAAGATACCATTACACTTCCTAGTGTTGCTCAACTTTTTACACTGTACTACTCACACAGTATAAGATAACATTACACTTTCTAGTGTTGTTCCACATTGTGACACTCTTCTACTCACACAGTTAAAGATACCTCTACATTTCCCAGTGTTGCTCCACATTGTGACACTGCACTACTCACACTGTATAAGGTACCGTGACACTTCCTAGTGTGTTCCACATTTGACACTGCGTTACTCACACTGTATAAGATACCACTACATTTCCTAGTGTTGCTCCACATTGTGACACTGCACTACTCACTCTGTATAAGGTACCGTGACACTTCCTAGTGTTGTTCCACATTTGACACTGTACTACTCACACTGTATAAAATACCACTACACTTCCTAGTGTTGCTGCACATTGTGGCACTGTACTACTCATACTGTATAAGATACCACTACACTTCATAGTGTTGCTCCATATTGTGACACTGCGCTACTCACACTGAATATGATACCACTACACTTCCTATTGTAGTTCCACATTGTGACACAGCACTACTCACACTGTACAAGATACCACTAAACTTCCTAGTGTTGCTGCATATTGTGACACTGTACTACTCACACTGTATAAGATACCATTACATTTCCTAGTGTTGCTCCGCATTGTGACTCTGCACTACTCACTATGAATAAGATAGCATTACACTTCCTAGTGTTGCTCCACATTATGACACAGTGCAACTCACAATATATATAAGATGCCACTACACTTCCTGGTGTTGCTCCACATTGTGACACTGCGCTACTCACAGTGTGTAAGGTAGCACTACACTTCCTAGTGTTGCTCCAAATTGTGACAATATACTATTCACAATGTATAAGATACCACTACACTTCCTTGTGTTGCTCCTCATTGTGAGACTGCGCTGTTCACACTGTATAAGATACCACTACACTTCCTAATGTAGCTCCACATAGTGACACTGTGCTACTCGCATTGTATAAAATACCATTACATTTCCTAGTGTTGCTCCACATTGTGACACTCTGCTACTCACACTGTATAAGATACCACTACACTTCATATTGTTTCTCCATATTGTGACACTGCGCTACTCACACTGTATAAGATACCATTACACTTCCTAGAGTTGCTCCACATTGTGACACTGCGCTACTCACACTGTATAAGATACCACCACACTCTCTAGTGTTGCTCCACATTGTGACACTGCGATACTCACAAACTCAGAGATATCATTACACTTCTTAGTGTTGCTCCACATTGTGACACTGCACTACTCACACTGCATAAGATACCACTACACTTCCTAGTGTTGCTCCTCATTGTGAGACTGCGCTGTTCACTCTGTATAAGATACCACTACACTTCCTAATGTAGCTCCACATAGTGACACTGTACTACTCACAATGTATAAGATAACACTACACTTCCTAGTGTTGCTCCACATTGTGACACCGTACTACTCACACTGTGTCAGATAACACCACACATCCTAGTGTTGCTCCACATTGTGACACTGCACAACCTACACTCTATAAGATGCCACTACACTTCCTAGTGTTGCGCCATATTGTGGCTTTGCACGTCTCACACTGAATAAGATAACATTACACTTCCTAGTTTTGCTCCATATTGTGACACCGTACTACTCTCACTGAATAAGAGACCACTACATTTCCCAGTGTTGCTCCACATTGTGACAATGTACTATTCACAATGTATAAGATACCACTACTCTTCCTAGTGTTGCACCACATAGTGACATTGTGCTACTCACAATGTATAACATACCAGTACACTTCCTAGTGTTGCTCCACATTGTGACTCTGCACTACTCACACTGTATAAGATAACATTACACTTCCAAGTATTGCTCCACATTGTGACACATTACTACTCAGACTGTAAATGATACCATTACACTTCCTAGTGTTGCTACACATTGTGACACTGCGCTAATCACAATGTATAAGATACCACTACACTTCCGATTGTTGCTCCATATTGTGACACTGCACTACTCACACTGTATAAGATACCTCTACACTTCCTATTGTTGCTCCACATTGTGACACTACGCTACTCACAATGTATAAGACACCATTACACTTCATAAAGTTGCACCACATTTTGACACTGTGCTTCTCACACTGTATAAGGTACCACTACACTTACTAGTGTTGCTCAACGTAGTGACACTGTGCTACTCACACTGTATAAAATACCATTACATTTCCTAGTGTTGCTCCACATTGCGACACTGTGATACTCACACTGTATAAGATACCACTACACTTCATATTGTTTCTCCACATTGTGACACTGCGCTACTCACACTGTATAAGATACCATTACACTTCCTAGTGTTGCTCCACATTGTGACACTGCGCTACTCACACTGTATAAGATACCACTACATTTCCTAGTGTTGCTCCACATTATGACACTGTACTATTCACAATGTATAATAAAACACTACACTCCCTAGTGTTGCTCCACATTGTGACACTGCACTACTCACAGTGTATGAGATAACACTACACTTCCTATTGTTGCTCCACATTATGACACTGTACTACCCGCACTGTATAAGATACCACTACACTCCCTAGTGTTGCTCCACATTGTGACACTGCGCTACTCACGTTCTCTAAGATATCATTACACTTCCTAGTGTTGCTCCACATTGTGACACTGCACTACTCACACTGCATAAGATACCACTACACTTCCTAGTGTTGCTCCACATTGTGACACTGCATTACTCACACTGTATAAGATAACATTACACTACCTAGTTTT
Source organism: Meconema thalassinum (assembly GCA_946902985.2). Taxonomy (NCBI): domain Eukaryota; kingdom Metazoa; phylum Arthropoda; class Insecta; order Orthoptera; family Tettigoniidae; genus Meconema; species Meconema thalassinum. The sequence goes on from OX336389.2 coordinate 639,610,707, forward strand.
GCTCCACATTGTGACACCGCACTACTCACCCTGTAAGAGATACCATTACACTTATAAGTGTTGATCCACATTGTCACACTGCACTACTCACACTGTATAAGATACCACTACACTTCATATTGTTGCTCCATATTATGACACTGCGCTACTCACACTGTATAAGATACCACTACACTTCCTATTGTTGTTCCACATTGTGACACAGCAGTACTAACACCGTACAAGATAACACTAAACTTCCTAGTACTGCTGCACATTGTGACACTGTACTACTCACACAGTATAAGATACCACTACACTTCCTAGTGCTGCTCCATATTGTGACACTGCACCACTCACACTGTATAGGATACCACTAAACTTCCTACAGTTGCTCCTCATTGTGACACAGCACTACTCACACTTTATAAGATACCACTACCTAGTTTTGCTCCAAATTGTGACACTGTACTACTCACACTGTATAAGATAACACTACACCTCCTAGTGTTGCTCCAAATTGTGACTCTGCACTACTCACACTGTATAAGATACCACTACACTTCCTAGTGTTGCTCCACATTGTTACACGGCTCTGCTCACACTGTATGAGATACCATTACACTTCCTAGTGTTGCTCCACATTGTGACTCTGCACTACTCACTCTGTAAAGGATACCACTACAATTCCTAATGTTCCACCACATAGTCACACTGTGCTACTCACACTGTATAAGATACCATTACATTTCCTAGTGTTGCTCCGCATTGTGACTCTGCACTACTCACTCTGAATAAGATAGCATTACACTTCCTAGTGTTGCTCCACATTGTGACACTGTGCAACTCACACTGTATAAGATAACACTACCCTTCCTAGTGTTGCTCCACATTGTGACACTGCACTACTCACACTGTATAAGATACCACTACACTTCCTAGTGCTGCTCCACATTGTGACAATGCGCTACTCACACTGTATAAGATACCATTACACTTCCTAGTGTTGCTCAACTTTTTACATTGTACTACTCACACAGTATAAGATAACATTACACTTTCTAGTGTTGTTCAACATTGTGACACTCTACTACTCACACTGTTAAAGATACCTCTACATTTCCTAGTGTTGCTCCACATTGTGACACTGTACTATTAACAATGTATAAGAAAACACTACACTCCCTAGTGTTGCTCCACATTGTAACAATGAACTACACACACTGTATAATATACCATTACACTTCCAAGTGTTGCTCCACATTGTGACACTGCGCTACTCACCCTGTGTAAGATACCACTACACTTCCTAGTGTAGCTGCACATTGTGGCACTGTACTACACACACTGTATAAGATACCACTACACATCATAGTGTTGCTCCATATTGTGACACTGCGCTACTCACACTGTTTAAGATACCACTACACTTCCTATTGTTGTTCCACATTGTGACACAGCACTACTCACACTGTACAAGATACCACTAAACTTCCTAGTGTTGATGCATATTGTGACTCTGTACTACTCACACTGTATAAGAAACCACTACACTTCCTAGTGTTGCTCCATATTGTGACACTGCATTACTCACACTGTTTAAGATACCACTACACTTCCTAGTGTTGCTCCACATTGTGACACTGTACTACTCACACTGTATAAAAAACCACTACACTTCCTATTGTTGCCCCGCATTGTGACACAGCACTACGCACGCTGTATAAGATACCACTACACTTCCTATTGGTGCTCCACATTGTGACACTCTACTACTCACACTGTATAAGATACAATTACACTTCCTAGTGTTGCTCCACATTGTGACACTGCGCTACTCACCCTGTGTAAGATACCACTACACTTCCTAGTGTTGCTGCACATTGTGGCACTGTACTACACACACTGTATAAGATACCACTACACTTCATAGTGTTGCTCCATATTGTGACACTGCGCTACTCAAACTGTTTAAGATACCACTACACTTCCTATTGTTGTTCCACATTGTGACACAGCACTACTCACACTGTACAAGATACCACTAAACATCCTAGTGTTGCTGCATATTGTGATTCTGTACTACTCACACTGTATAAGAAACCACTACACTTCCTAGGGTTGCTCCATATTGTGACACTGCATTACTCACACTGTATAAGATACCACTACACTTCCTAGTGTTGCTCCACATTGTGACACTGAACTACTCACAATGTATAAGATACCACTACACTTCCTAGTGCTGCTCCACATTGTGACACTGCGCTACTCACACTGTATATGTTACCATTACACTTCCTAGTGTTGCTCAACTTTTTACACTGTACTACTCACACAGTATAAGATAACATTACACTTTCTAGTGTTGTTCCACATTGTGACACTCTACTACTCACACTGTTAAAGATACCTCTACATTTCCTAGTGTTGCTCCACATTTTTACACTGCACTACGCACACTGTATAACGTACCGTGACACTTCCTAGTGTTGTTCCACATTTGACACTGCGTTACTCACACTGTATAAGATACCACTACATTTCCTAGTGTTGCTCCACATTGTGACACTGCACTACTCACTCTGTATAAGGTACCGTGACACTTCCTAGTGTTGTGGCACATTTGACACTGCGTTACTCACACTGTATAAGATAACACTACACCTCCTAGTGTTGCTCCACATTGTGACACTGCGCTACTCACACTGTGTAAGATACCATTACACTTCCTAGTGTTGGTCCACATTTTGACACTGTGCTACTCACACTGTATAATATAGCATTACACCTCCTAATGTCGTTCCACATTGTGACACTCTACTACTCACATTGTAAAAATAACACTACACTTCCTAGTGTTGCTCCATATAGTGAGACTGCGCTGCTCACACTGTATATGATACCACTACACTTCCTAGTGTTGCTCCACATAGTGACACTGTACTACTCACACTGTATAAGATAACTCTACACTTCCTAGTGTTGCTCCACATTGTGACACCGTACTACTCACACTCTATAAGATGCCACTACACTTCCTAGTGTTGCGCCACATTGTGGCTATGCACGTCTCACACTGAATAAGATAACATTACACTTCCTAGTTTTGCTCCATATTGTGACACTGAACTACTCACACTGGATAATAAACCACTACATATCCCAGTGTAGCTCTACATTGTGACAATGTACTATTCACAATGTATAAGATACCTCTACTCTTCCTAGTGTTGCACCACATAGTGACACTGCGCTACTCACACTGTATAAGATACCAGTACACTCCCTAGTGTTGCTCCACATTGAGACTCTGCACTACTCACACTGTATAAGATAACTTTACACTTCCAAGTATTGCTCCATATTGTGACACAGTACAACTCACACTGTATAGGATACCATTACACTTCCTAGTGTTGCTCCACATTGTGACACTGCGCTACTCACAATGTATAAGATACCACTACACTTCCTATTGTTGCTCCACATTGTGACATTGCACTACTCACACTGTATAAGATACCTCTACACTTACTATTGTTGCTCCACATTGTGACACTACGCTACTCACACTGTATAAGGTACCACTACACTTCCTACTGTTGCTCCACTTAGTGACACTGTGCTACTCAAACTGTATAAGATAACATTACACTTCCTAGTGTTGCTCCACATTGCGACACTGTGCTACTCACACGATATAAGATAACACTAGACTTCCTAGTGTTGCTCCACATTGTGACACTGCGCTACTCACACTGAATAAGATACCATTACACTTCCTAGAGTTGCTCCACATTGTGACACTGCGCTACTCACACTGTATAAGATAACACTACATTTCCTAGTGTTGCTCCACATTGTGACACTGTACTATTCACAATGTGTAAGATACCACTACACTCCCTAGTGTTGCTCCACATTGTGACACTGTACTACTCACATTGTATAAGATAACACTACACTTCCTAGTGTTGCTCCACATTGTGACACTGTACTACCCACAAGGTATAAGATACCACTAAACTCCTTAGTGTTGCACCACATTGTGACACTGCGCTACTCACACTCTCTAAGAAATCATTACACTTCCTAATGTTGCTCCACATTGTGACACTGCACTACTCACACTGCATCAGATAACACTACACTTCCTAGTGTTGCTCCACATTGTGACACTGCACTACTCACCATGTATCAGATAACATTACACTACCTAGTTTTGCTCCACATTGTGACACAGCACTACTCACGATGTAAGGGAAATCATTACCCTTATTAGTGTTGCTCCACATTGTGACACTGCCCTACTCACACTGTATAAGATACCACTACACTTCCTAGTGTTGCTCCACATTGTGACACTGTACTACTCACACTGTATAAAATACCACTACACTTCCTAGTGTTGCTGCAAATTGTGACACTGTACTACTCACACTGTATAAGATAACACTACACTTCCTAGTGTTGCTCCACATTATGACTCTGCACTACTCACAATGTATAAGATACCACTACACTTCCCAGTGTTGCTGCACATTGTGACACTGTACTACTCACACTGTATAAGATACCACTACACATCCTATTGTTGTTCCACATTGTGACACAGCACTACTCACACAGTACATGATACCACGGAACTTCCTAGTGTTGCTGCACATTGTGACACTGTACTACTCACACTGTATAAGATACCACTACACTTCCTAGTGTTGCTCCATATTGTGGCACAGCACTACTCACACTGTATAGAATACCACTACATTTCCTAGAGTTGCTCCTCATTGTGACACAGCACTACTCACTCTGTATAAGATACCACTACCTAGTGTTGCTCCACATTGTGACAATGTACTACTCACACTGTATAAGATAACACTACACTCACTAGTGTTGCTCCAAAATGTGACTCCGCACTTCTCACACTGTATGAGATACCTCTACACTTCCCAGTGTAGCTGCACATTGTGACTATGTACTACTCACACAGTATAAGATGCCACTACACTTCCTAATGTTGCTCCACATTGTTAAACTGCTCTACTCAAACTGTATGAGATACCATTACTCTTCCTAGTGTTGCTCCACATTGTGACTCTGCACCACTCACTCTGTATAACATACCACTACACTTCCTAGTGTTGCACCACATAGAGACACTGTGCTACTCACACTGTATAAGATACCATTACATTTCCTAGTGTTGCTCAGCATTGTAACTCTGCACTACTCACTCTGAATAAGATAGCATTACACTTCCTAGCGTTGCTCCATATTGTGACACTGCACTACTCACACTGTATAAGATACCATTACACTTCCTAGTGTTGCTCCAATTTTTACACTCTACTTCTCACACTGTATAAGATAACAATACACTTCCTAGTGGTGCTCCACATTGTGACAATATACTTCTCACACTGTATCAAATACCATTACACTTCCTAGTGTTGCTCCACATTGTGACACTGCGCTACTCACACTGTGTAATGTACCACTACACTTCCTAGTGTTGCTCCACATTGTGTCACTGCACTATTCACACTGTATAAGATACCACTACAATTCATAGTGCTGCTCCACATTGTGACACTGCGCTACTCACACTGTATAAGATACCATTACACTTCCTAGTGTTGCTCCAATTTTTACACTGTACTTCTCACACTGTATAAGATAACAATACACTTCCTAGTGTTGTTCCACATTGTGACACTCTACTACTCACAATGTAAAAGATACCACTACACTTCCTAGTGTTGCTCCACATTGTGACACTGCACAACTCACACTGGATAAGATTCCACTACACTTCCTAGTGTTGCTACACATTGTGACACTTCACAACCCACACTCTATATGATGCCACTACACTTCTTAGTGTTGGGCCACATTGTGGCTCTGCACTACTCACAATGAATAAGATCACATAACGCTTCCTAGTTTTGTTACGTATTGTGACAATCTACTACTCACACTGGATAAGATACCACTACATTTCCCAGTGTTGCTCCACATTGTGACAGTATACTATTCACAATGTATAAGATATCACTACACTTCCTAGTGTTGCACCACATAGTGACACTGTGCTACTCACACTGAATAAGATACCTGTACACTTCCCAGTGTTGCTCCACATTGTGACTCTGCATTACTCACACTGTATAGGATAACATTACACTCCCAAGTATTGCTCCACATTGTGACACAGTACTACTCACACTGTATAAGATACCATTACACTTACTATTTGTGCTCCACATTGTGACACTGCGCTACTCACAATGTATACGATACCACTACACTTCGTATTGTAGCTCCACATTGTGACACTGCATTACTCACACTGTATAAGATAGCTCTACACTTCCTATTTTTGCTCCACATTGTGACACTACGCTACTCACACTGTATAAGATAACATTACACTTCATAGTGTTGCTCCACATTTTGACACTGTGCTACTCACACTGTATAAGGTACCACTACACTTCCTAGTGTTGCTCCACTTAGTGACACTGTGCTACTCACACTGTATAAGATAACATTACACTTCGTTGTGTTGCTCCACATTGCGACACGGTACTACTCACACTGTATAAGATACCACTACAATTCCTAGTGTTGTTCCACATTGTGACACTGCGCTACTCACACTGTATAAGATAACATTACACTTCCTAGAGTTGCTCCACATTGTGACACTGCGCTACTCACACTGTATAAGATAACACTACATTTCCTAGTGTTGCTTCACATTGTGACACTGTATTATTCACAATGTATAAGATACCTCTACACTCCCTAGTGTTGCTCCACATTGTGACACTGCACTACTCACACTGTATAAGATAACACTACACTTCCTAATGTTGCTCCACATTGTGACATTGCACTACTCACACTGTACAAGATACCACTAAACGTCCTAGTGTTGCTGCACATTCTGACACTGTACTACTCACAGTGTATTAGACTCACACTGTATAAGATACCACTACACTTCCTAGTGTTGCGCCACATTGTGACACAGTACTACTCACACTGTATAAGATACCACTACACTTCCTAGTGTTGCGCCAGATTGTGGCTCTGCACTTCTCTCACTGACTAAGATAACATTACACTTCCTAGTTTTGCTCCATATTGTGACACTGTACTACTCACACTGGATTAGGTACCACTGCATTTCCCAGTGTTGCTCCACATTGTGACAATGTACTATTCACAATGTATAAGATACCACTACACTTCCTAGTATTGCACCACATAGTGACACTGTGCGTCTCACACTGTATAAGATACCAGTACACTTCCTAGTGTTGCTCCACATTGTGACTCAGCACTACTAACACTGTATAGGATAACATTACACGTCCTAGTATTGCTCCACATTATGACACAGTACTACTCACACTGTATAAGATACCATTACACTTCCTAGTGTTGCTCCACATTGTGACACTGCGCTACTCACACTGTATAAGATATCACTACACTTCCTATTGTTGCTCCACATTGTGACACTGCACTACTCACAATGTAGTGTACTATTCAAAATGTATAAGATACCACTACACTTCCTAGTGTTGCACCACATAGTGACACTGTGCGTCTCACACTGTATAAGATACCAGTACACTTCCTAGTGTTGCTCCACATTGTGACTCAGCACTACTTACACTGTATAGGATAACATTACACATCCTAGTATTGCTCCACATTATGACACAGTACCACTCACACTGTATAAGATACCATTACACTTCCTAGTGTTGCTCCACATTGTGACACTGCGCTACTCACACTGTATAAGATACCACTACACTTCCTATTGTTGCTCCACATTGTGACCCTGCACTACTCACACTGTATAAGATACCTCTACACATCCTATTGTTGCTCGACATTGTGACACTACGCTACTCACACTGTATAAGATACCATTACACTTCATAGTGTTGCTCCACATTTTGACACTGTGCTACTCACACTGTGTATGGTACCACTACACTTCCTAGTGTTGCGCCACATTTTGGCTCTGCACTCCTCACACTGAATAAGATAACATAACACTTCCTAGTTTTGCTCCATATTGTGACAATCTACTACTCACACTGGATAAGATACCACTACGTTTCCCAGTGTTGCTCCACACTGTGACAGTGTACTATTCACAATGTATAAGATATCACTACACTTCCTAGTGTTGCACCACATAGTGGCACTGTGCTACTCACACTGTATAAGATACCTGTACACTTCCTAGTGTTGCTCCACATTGTGACTCTGCATTACTCACAATGTATAAGATAACATTACACTTCCAAGTATTGCTCCACATTGTGACACAGTACTACTCACACTGTATAAGATACCATTATACTTCCTATTGTTGCTCCACATTGTGACCCTGCACTACTCACACTGTATAAGATACCTCTACACTTCCTATTGTTGCTCCACATTGTGACACTACGCTACTCACACTGTATAAGATACCATTACACTTCATAATGTTGCTCCACATTTTGACACTGTGCTACTCACACTGTATATGGTACCACTAATCTTCCTAGTGTTGCTCCACATAGTGACACTGCACTACTCACACTGTATAAGATACCTCTACACTTCCTAGTGTTGCTCCACATTGCGACACTGTGCTACTCACACGATATAAGATAACACTAGACATCCTAGTTTTGCTCCACATTGTGACACTGCACTTCTCACACTGTATAAGATACCATTACACTTCCTAGAGTTGCTCCACATTGTGACACTGCGCTACTCACACTGTATAATATAGCACTACATTTCCTAGTGTTGCTCCACATTGTGACACTGTACTATTCACATTGTGTAAGATACCACTACACTCCCTAGTGTTGCTCCACATTGTGACACTGTACTACTCACATTGTATAAGATAACACTACACTTCCTAGTGTTGCTCCACATTGTGACACTGTACTACCCACAAGGTATAAGATACCACTACACTCCTTAGTGTTGCACCACATTGTGACACTGCGCTACTCACAATCTCTAAGAAATCATTACACTTCCTAATGTTGCTCCACATTGTGACACTGCACTACTCACACTTCATCAGATAACGCTACACTTGCTAGTGTTGCTCCACATTGTGACACTGCACTACTCACACTGTATCAGATAACATTACACTACCTAGTTTTGCTCCAGATTGTGACACAGCACAACTCACGATGTAAGGGAAACCATTACCCTTATTAGTGTTGCTCCACATTGTGACACTGCCCTACTCACACTGTATAAGATACCACTACACTTCCTAGTGTTGCTCCTTATTGTGACACTGTACTACTCACACTGTATAAAATACCACTACACTTCCTAGTGTTGCTGCAAATTGTGACACTGTACTACTCACACTGTATAAGATAACACTTTACTTCCTAGTGTTGCTCCACATTATGACTCTGCACTACTCACAATGTATAAGATACCACTACACTTCCTAGTGTTGCTGCACATTGTGACACTGTACTACTCACACTGTATAAGATACCACTACACTTCATATTGTTGCTCCATATTATGACACTGTGCTACTCACACTGTATAAGATACCACTACACTTCCTATTGTTGTTCCACATTGTGACACAGCACTACTCACACAGTACAAGTTACCACGAAACTTCCTAGTGTTGCTGCACATTGTGACACTGTACTACTCAAACTGTATAAGATACCACTACACTTCCTAGTGTTGCTCCATATTGTGGCACAGCACTACTCACACTGTATAGGATACCACTACATTTCCTAGAGTTGCTCCTCATTGTGACACATCACTACTCACCCTGTATAAGATACCACTACCTAGTGTTTCTCCACATTGTGACAATGTACTACTCACGCTGTATAAGATAACACTACACTTACTATTGTTGCTCCAAAATGTGACTCCGCACTACTCACACTGTATGAGATACCACTACACTTCCCAGTGTTGCTGTACATTGTGACAATGTACTACTCACACTGTATAAGATGCCACTACACTTCCTAATGTTGCTCCACATTGTTAAACTGCTCTACTCACAATGTATGAGATACCATTACTCTTCCTAGTGTTGCTCCACATTGTGACTCTGCACTACTCACTCTGTATAACATACCACTACACTTCCTAGTGTTGCACCACATAGAGACACTGTGCTACTCACACTGTATAAGATACCATTACATTTCCTAGTGTTGCTCAGCATTGTGACTCTGCACTACTCACTCTGAATAAGATAGCATTACACTTCCTAGTGTTGCTCCACTTTGTGACACTGTGCAACTCACATTGTATAAGATACAACTACACTTCCAAACGTTGCTCCATATTGTGACACTGCACTACTCACACTGTATAAGATACCACTACACTTCCTAGTGGTGCTCCTCAATGTGACAATATACTTCTCACACTGTATCAAATACCATTACACTTCCTAGTGTTGCTCCACATTGTGACACTGCGCTACTCACACTGTGTAATGTACCACTACACTTCCCAGTGTTGCTCCATATTGTGTCACTGCACTACTCACACTGTATAAGATACCACTACAATTCCTAGTGCTGCTCCACATTGTGACACTGCGCTACTCACACTGTATAAGATACCATTACACTTACTAGTGTTGCTCCAATTTTTACACTGTACTTCTCACACTGTATAAGATAACAATACACTTCCTAGTGTTGTTCCACATTGTGACACTCTACTACTCACACTGTAAAAGATACCACTACACTTCCTAGTGTTGCTCCACATTGTGACACAGCACTACTCACACGGGATAAGATTCCACTACACATCCTAGTGTTGCTACACATTGTGACACTTCACAACCCACACTCTATAAGATGCCACTACACTTCTTAGTGTTGCGCCACATTGTGGCTCTGCACTACTCACAATGAATAAGATCACATAACATTTCCTAGTTTTGTTCCATATTGTGACAATCTACTACTCACACTGGATAAGATACCACTACATTTCCCAGTGTTGCTCCACATTTTGACAGTGTACTATTCACAATGTATAAGATATCACTACACTTCCTAGTGTTGCACCACATAGTGACACTGTGCTACTCACACTGTATAAGATACCTGTACACTTCCTAGTGTTGCTCCACATTGTGACTCTGCATTACTCACACTGTATAAGATAACATTACACATCCAAGTATTGCTCCACACTGTGACACAGTACTACTCACACTGTATAAGATACCATTACACTTACTATTTGTGGTCCACATTGTGACACTGCGCTACTCACAATGTATACGTTACCACTACACTTCGTTTTGTTGCTCCACATTGTGACACTGCATTACTCACACTGTATAAGATAGCTCTACACTTCCTATTTTGGCTCCACATTGTGACACTACGCTACTCACACTGTATAAGATAACATTACACTTCATAGTGTTGCTCCACATTTTGACACTGTGCTACTCACACTGTATAAGGTACCACTACACTTCCTAGTGTTGCTCCACATAGTGACATTGTGCTACTCACACTGTATAAGATAACATTACACTTCGTAGTGTTGCTCCACATTGCGACACTGTTCTACTCACACTGTATAAGATACCACTACACTTCCTAGTGTTGTTCCACATTGTGACACTGCGCTACTCACACTGTATAAGATAACACTACACTTCCTAATGTTGCTCCACATTGTGACATTGCACTACTCACACTGTACAAGATACCACTAAACGTCCTAGTGTTGCTGCACATTCTGACACTGTACTACTCACACTGTATTAGATACCACTACACTTTCTAGTGTTGCTCCATATTGTGACACTGCACTACTCACACTGTATAGGATACCACTACACTTCCTAGAGTTGCTCCTCATTGTGACACAGCACTACTCACACTGTATAAGATACCACTACCTAGTGTTGCTCCACATTGTGACACTGTACTACTCACACTGTAAAAGATAATACTACACTTCCTAGTGTTGCTCCAATTTGAATCTGCACTACTCACACTGTATAAGATACCACTACACTTCCTAGTGTTGCTGCACATTGTTACAATGTAACACTCACACTGGATAAGATGCCACTACACTTCCTAATGTTGCTCCACATTGTTACACTGCTCTACTCACACTGTATAAGATACCATTACACTTTCTAGTGTTGCTCCGCATTGTGACTCTGCACTACCCTCTCTGAATAAGATAGCTTTACACTTCCTAGTTTTGCTCCTCATTGTGACATTGTGCAACTCACACTGTATAAGGTACCACTACACTTCCTATTGTTGCTCCACATTGTGACACTGCACTACTCACACTGTATACGATAACACTACACCTCCTAGTGCTGCTCCACATTGTGACACTGTGCTACTCACACTGTATAAGATACCATTACACTTCCTAGTGTTGCTCCACATTTTGACACTGTACCACTCACAGAGTATAAGATAACATTACACTTCCTAATGTTGTTCCACATTGTGACACATTAATACACACACTATAAAAGATACCACTACACTTCCTAGTGTTGCTCCACATTGTGACACTGCACTACTCACACTGTATAAGGTACCGTTACACTTTCTAGTGTTGCTCCACATTGGGAGACTGCGCTGCTCACACTGTACAAGATACCACTACACTTCCTAGTGTTGCTGCACATTGTGACAATGTACTACTCACACTGGATAAGATGCCACTACACTTCCTAGTGTTGCACCACATAGTGACAAGGTGCTACTCACACTGTATAAGATACCATTACTCTTCCTAGTGTTGCTCCACATTGTGACACTGTACTACTCACACTGTATAGGATAACATTACACTTCCTAGTGTTGCTACACATTGTGACTCTGCGCTACTCACACTGTGTAATTTACCACTACACTTCCTAGTGTTGCTCCACATTGTGACACTGCACTACTCACACTGTTCAAGATACCACTACACTTCCTAGTGCTGCTCCACATTGTGACACTGAGCTACTCACACTGTATAAGATACCATTACACTTCCTAGTGTTGCTCCAATTTTTACACTGTACTTCTCACACAGTATAAGATAACATTACAATTCCTAGTGTTGTTCCACATTGTGACATTCTACTACTCACACTGTAAAAGATACCACTACAATTCCTAGTGATGCTCCACATTGTGACACTGCACTACTCACATTGTATAAGGTACCGTTCCCTTCCTAGTGTTGTTCCACATTTGACACTGCGTTACTCACACTGTATAAGATAACACTCCACTTCCTAGTGTTGCTCCACATTGTGACACTGCGCTACTCACACCGTATAAGATAATATTACACTTCCTAGTGTTGCTCCACATTTTGACACTGTGCTACTCACACTGTATAAGATAGCATTACACTTCCTAATGTCGTTCCACATTGTGACACACTACTACTCACACTGTAAAAGATACCACTACACTTCCTATTGTTGCTCCATATTGTGACAGTGAACTACTCAATCTGTATAAGATTCCACTACACTTCCTAGTGTTGCTCCACATAGTGACACATCACAACCCACACTCTATAAGATGCCACAACACTTCCTAGTGTTGCGCCACATTGTGGCTCTGCACTACTCACAATGAATAAGATCACATAACACTTCCTAGTTTTGCTCCATATTGTGACAATCTACTACTCACACTGGATAAGATACCACTACAGTTCCCAGTGTCGCGCCCGCATTGTGACAGTGTACTATTCACAATGTAAAATATATCACTACACTTCCTAGTGTTGCACCACATAGTGACATTGTGCTACTCACACTGTATAAGATACCTGTACACTTCCTAGTGGTGCTCCACATTGTGACTCTGCATTACTCACACTGTAAAAGATATCACTACACTTCCTAGTGTTGCACCACATTGTGACACAGTACTACTCACACTGTATAAGATAACATTACACTTCCTAGTGTTGCTCCACATTGTGACACTGCGCTACTCTCAATGTATAAGATACCACTACACTTCCTATTGTTGCTCCACATTGTGACACTGCATTACTCACACTGTATAAGATACCTCTACACTTCCTATTGTTGCTCCACATTGTGACACTCTACTACTCACACTGTAAAAGATACCACTACACTTCCTAGTGTTGCTCCACATTGTGACACAGCACTACTCACACGGGATAAGATACCACTACACTTCCTAGTGTTGCTACACATTGTGACACTTCACCACCCACACTCTATAAGATGCCACTACACTTCTTAGTGTTGCGCCACATTGTGGCTCTGCACTACTCACAATGAATAAGATCACATAACACTTCCTAGTTTTGTTCCATATTGTGACAATCTACTACTCACACTGTATAAGATACCACTACATTTCCCAGTGTTGCTCCACATTTTGACAGTGTACTATTCACAATGTATAAGATATCACTACACTTCCTAGTGTTGCACCACATAGTGACACTGTGCTACTCACACTGTATAAGATACCTGTACACTTCCTAGTGTTGCTCCACATTGTGACTCTGCATTACTCACACTGTATAAGATAACATTACACTTCCAAGTATTGCTCCACATTGTGACACAGTACTACTCACACTGTATAAGATACCATTACACTTACTATTTGTGGTCCACATTGTGACACTGCGCTACTCACAATGTATACGTTACCAATACACTTCGTATTGTTGCTCCACATTGTGACACTGCATTACTCACACTGTATAAGATAGCTCTACACTTCCTATTTTTGCTCCACATTGTGACACTACGCTACTCACACTGTATAAGATAACATTACACTTCATAGTGTTGCTCCACATTTTGACACTGTGATACTCACACTGTATAAGGTACCACTACACTTCCTAGTGTTGCTCCACATAGTGACACTGTGCTACTCACACTGTATAAGATAACATTACACTTCGTAGTGTTGCTCCACATTGCGACACTGTTCTACTCACACTGTATAAGATACCACTACACTTCCTAGTGTTGTTCCACATTGTGACACTGCGCTACTCACACTGTATAAGATAACACTACACTTCCTAATGTTGCTCCACATTGTGACATTGCACTACTCACACTGTACAAGATACCACTAAACGTCCTAGTGTTGCTGCACATTCTGACACTGTACTACTCTCACTGTATTAGATACCACTACATATTCTAATGTTGCTCCATATTGTGACACTGCACTACTCACACTGTATAGGATACCACTACACTTCCTAGAGTTGCTCCTCATTGTGACACAGCACTACTCACACTGTATAAGATACCACTACCTAGTGTTGCTCCACATTGTGACACTGTACTACTCACACTGTAAAAGATAATACTACACTTCCTAGTGTTGCTCCAATTTGTGAATCTGCACTACTCACACTGTATAAGATACCACTACACTTCCTAGTGTTGCTGCACATTGTGACAATGTAACACTCACACTGGATAAGATGCCACTACACTTCCTAATGTTGCTCCACATTGTTACACTGCTCTACTCACACTGTATAAGATACCATTACACTTTCTAGAGTTGCTCCGCATTGTGACTCTGCACTACCCAGTCTGAATAAGATAGCTTTACACTTCCTAGTGTTGCTCCTCATTGTGACACTGTGCAACTCACACTGTATAAGGTACCACTACACTGCCTATTGTTGCTCCACATTGTGACACTGCACTACTCACACTGTATACGATAACACTACACCTCCTAGTGCTGCTCCACATTGTGACACTGTGCTACTCACACTGTATAAGATACCATTACACTTCCTAGTGTTGCTCCACATTTTGACACTGTACTACTCACAGAGTATAAGATAACATTACACTTCCTAATGTTGTTCCACATTGTGACACATTAATACACACACTATAAAAGATACCACTACACTTCCTAGTGTTGCTCCACATTGTGACACTGCACTACTCACACTGTATAAGGTACCGTTACACTTTCTAGTGTTGCTCCACATTGGGAGACTGCGCTGCTCACACTGTACAAGATACCACTACACTTCCTAGTGTTGCTGCACATTGTGACAATGTACTACTCACACTGGATAAGATGCCACTACACTTCCTAGTGTTGCACCACATAGTGACAAGGTGCTACTCACACTGTATAAGATACCATTACTCTTCCTAGTGTTGCTCCACATTGTGACACTGTACTACTCACACTGTATAGGATAACATTACACTTCCTAGTGTTGCTACACATTGTGACTCTGCGCTACTCACACTGTGTAATTTACCACTACACTTCCTAGTGTTGCTTCACATTGTGACACTGCACTACTCACACTGTTCAAGATACCACTACACTTCCTAGTGCTGCTCCACATTGTGACACTGAGCTACTCACACTGTATAAGATACCATTACACTTCCTAGTGTTGCTCCAATTTTTACACTGTACTTCTCACACAGTATAAGATAACATTACAATTCCTAGTGTTGTTCCACATTGTGACATTCTACTACTCACACTGTAAAAGATACCACTACACTTCCTAGTGATGCTCCACATTGTGTCACTGCACTACTCACATTGTATAAGGTACCGTTACCCTTCCTAGTGTTGTTCCACATTTGACACTGCGTTACTCACACTGTATAAGATAACACTCCACTTCCTAGTGTTGCTCCACATTGTGACACTGCGCTACTCACACCGTATAAGATAATATTACACTTCCTAGTGTTGCTCCACATTTTGACACTGTGCTACTCACACTGTATAAGATAGCATTACACTTCTTAATGTCGTTCCACATTGTGACACACTACTACTCACACTGTAAAAGATACCACTACACTTCCTATTGTTGCTCCATATTGTGACAGTGAACTACTCACTCTGTATAAGATTCCACTACACTTCCTAGTGTTGCTCCACATAGTGACACATCACAACCCACACTCTATAAGATGCCACAACACTTCCTAGTGTTGCGCCACATTGTGGCTCTGCACTACTCACAATGAATAAGATCACATAACACTTCCTAGTTTTGCTCCATATTGTGACAATCTACTACTCACACTGGATAAGATACCACTACAGTTCCCAGTGTTGCTCCACATTGTGACAGTGTACTATTCACAATGTAAAATATATCACTACACTTCCTAGTGTTGCACCACATAGTGACATTGGGCTACTCACACTGTATAAGATACCTGTACATTTCCTAGTGGTGCTCCACATTGTGACTCTGCATTACTCACACTGTAAAAGATATCACTACACTACCTAGTGTTGCACCACATTGTGACACAGTACTACTCACACTGTATAAGATAACATTACACTTCCTAGTGTTGCTCCACATTGTGACACTGCGCTACTCACAATGTATAAGATACCACTACACTTCCTATTGTTGCTCCACATTGTGACACTGCATTACTCACACTGTATAAGATACCTCTACACTTCCTATTGTTGCTCCACATTGTGACACTACGCTACTCACACTGTTTAAGATACCATTACACTCCATAGTGTTGCTCCACATTTTGACACTGTGCTACTCACACTGTATAAGGTACCACTACACTTCCTAGTGTTGCTCCACATAGTGACACTGTGCTACTCACACTGTATAAGATTACATTACACTTCGTAGTGTTGCTCCACATTGCGACACTGTGCTACTCACACTGTATAAGATACCACTACACTTCCTAGTGTTGCTCCACATTGTGACACTGCGCTACTCACACTGTATAAGATAACAACACACTTCCTAGAGTTGCTCCACATTGTGACACTGCGCTACTCACACTGTATATGATAACACCACATTTCCTAGTGTTGCTCCACATTGTGACACTGTACTATTCACAATGTATAAGATACCACTACACTCCCTAGTGTTGCTCCACATTGTGACACAGCACTACTCACACTGTATAAGATAACACTACACTTCCTAATGTTGCTCCACATTGTGACAATGCACTACTCACACTATACAAGATACCACTAAACTTCCTAGTGTTGCTGCACATTCTGACACTGTACTACTCACACTGTATAAGATAACACTACACTTTCTAGTGTTGCTCCATATTGTGACACTGCACTACTCACAATGTATAAGATACCACTACACTTCCTAGAGTTGCTCCTCATTGTGACACAGCACTACTCACACTGTATAAGATACCACTACTTAGTGTTGCTCCACATTTTACACTGTACTACTCACACTGTAAAAGATAACACTACACATCCTAGAGTTGCTCCAAATTGTGAATCTGCACTACTCACACTGTATAAGATAACATTACACTTCCTAGTGTTGCTCCACATTGTGACTCTGCACTACTCACTCTGTATAAGATACCACTACACTTCCTAGTGTTGCACCACATAGTGACACTGTGCGTCTCACACTGTATAAGATAACAGTACACTTCCTAGTGTTGCTCCACATTGTGACTCAGCACTACTAACACTGTATAGGATAACATTACACGTCCTAGTATTGCTCCACATTATGACACAGTACTACTCACACTGTATAAGATACCATTACACTTCCTAGTGTTGCTCCACATTGTGACACTGCGCTACTCACACTGTATAAGATACCACTACACTTCCTATTGTTGCTCCACATTGTGACACTGCACTACTCACAATGTAGTGTACTATTCACAATGTATAAGATACCACTACACTTCCTAGTGTTGCACCACATAGTGACACTGTGCGTCTCACACTGTATAAGATACCAGTACACTTCCTAGTGTTGCTCCACATTGTGACTCAGCACTACTAACACTGTATAGGATAACATTACACTTCCTAGTATTGCTCCACATTATGACACAGTACCACTCACACTGTATAAGATACCATTACACTTCCTAGTGTTGCTCCACATTGTGACACTGCGCTACTCACACTGTATAAGATACCACTACACTTCCTATTGTTGCTCCACATTGTGACACTGCACTACTCACACTGTATAAGATACCTCTACACATCCTATTGTTGCTCGACATTGTGACACTACGCTACTCACACTGTATAAGATACCATTACACTTCATAGTGTTGCTCCACATTTTGACACTGTGCTACTCACACTGTGTATGGTACCACTACACTTCCTAGTGTTGCGCCCCATTGTGGCTCTGCACTCCTCACACTGAATAAGATAACATAACACTTCCTAGTTTTGCTCCATATTGTGACAATCTACTACTCACACTGGATAAGATACCACTACATTTCCCAGTGTTGCTCCACATTGTGTCAGTGTACTATTCACAATGTATAAGATATCACTACACTTCCTAGTGTTGCACCACATAGTGACACTGTGCTACTCACACTGTATAAGATACCTGTACACTTCCTAGTGTTGCTCCACATTGTGACTCTGCATTACTCACAATGTATAAGATAACATTACACTTCCAAGTATTGCTCCACATTGTGACACAGTGCTACTCACACTGTATAAGATACCATTACACTTCCTATTGTTGCTCCACATTGTGACACTGCACTACTCACACTGTATAAGATACCTCTACGCTTCCTATTGTTGCTCCAAATTGTGACACTACGCTACTCACACTGTATAAGATACAATTACACTTCATAATGTTGCTCCACATTTTGACACTGTGCTACTCACACTGTATATGGTACCACTACACTTCCTAGTGTTGCTCCACATAGTGACACTGCACTACTCACACTGTATAAGATACCTCTACACTTCCTAGTGTTGCTCCACATTGCGACACTGTGCTACTCACACGATATAAGATAACACTAGACTTCCTAGTGTTGCTCCACATTGTGACACTGCACTACTCACACTGTATAAGATACCATTACACTTCCTAGTGTTGCTCCACATTGTGACACTGCGCTACTCACACTGTATAAGATAACACTACATTTGCTAGTGTTGCTCCACATTGTGACACTGTACTATTCACAATGTGTAAGATACCACTACACTCCCTAATGTTGCTCCACATTGTGACACTGTACTACTCACATTGTATAAGATAACACTACACTTCCTAGTGTTGCTCCACATTGTGACACTGTACTACCTACAAGGTATAAGATACCACTACACTCCTTAGTGTTGCACCACATTGTGACACTGCGCTACTCACACTCTCTAAGAAATCATTACACTTCCTAATGTTGCTCCACATTGTGACACAGCACTACTCACACTGCATCAGATAACACTACACTTCCTAGTGTTGCTCCACATTATGACGCTGCACTACTCACAATGTATAAGATACCACTACACTTCCTAGTGTTGCTGCACATTGTGACACTGTACTACTCTCACTGTTTAAGATAACACTACACTTCATATTGTTACTCCATATTATGACACTGTGCTACTCACACTGTATAAGATACCACTACACTTCCTATTGTTGTTCCACATTGTGACACAGCACTACTCACACAGTACAAGTTACCACGAAACTTCCTAGTGTTGCTCCGCATTGTGACATTGCACTACTCACACTGTATACGATAACACTACACCTCCTAGTGCTGCTCCAAATTGTGACACTGCGCTACTCACACTGTATAAGATACCATTACACTTCCTAGTGTTGCTCCACATTTTGACACTGTACTACTCACAGAGTATAAGATAACATTACACTTCCTAGTGTTGTTCCACATAGTGACACTTTAATACTCACACTATAAAAGATACCACTACACTTCCTAGTGTTGCTCCACATTGTGACACTGCACTACTCACACTGTATAAGGTACCGTTACACTTTCTAGTGTTGCTCCACATTGGGAGACTGCGCTGCTCACACTGTATAAGATACCACTACACTTCCTAGTGTTGCTGTACATTGTGACAATGTACTACTCACACTGGATAAGATGCCACTACACTTCCTAGTGTTGCACCACATAGTGACAAGGTGCTACTCACAATGTATAAGATACCATTACTCTTCCTAGTGTTGCTCCACATTGTGACACTGTACTACTCACACTGTATAGGATAACATTACACTTCCTAGTGTTGCTACACATTGTGACTCTGCGCTACTCACACTGTGTAAGTTACCACTACACTTCGTAGTGTTGCTCCACATTGTGACACTGCACTACTCACACTGTACAAGATACCACTACACTTCCTAGTGCTGCTCCACATTGTGACACTGAGCTACTCACACTGTATAAGATACCATTACACTTTCTAGTGTTGCTCCAATTTTTACACTGTACTTCTCACACAGTATAAGATAACATTACAATTCCTAGTGTTGTTCCACATTGTGACATTCTACTACTCACACTGTAAAAGATACCACTACACTTCCTAGTGATGCTCCACATTGTGACACTGCACTACTCACATTGTATAAGGTACCGTTACCCTTCCTAGTGTTGTTCCACATTTGACACTGCGTTACTCACACTGTATAAGATAACACTCCACTTCCTAGTGTTGCTCCACATTGTGACACTGCGCTACTCACACCGTATAAAATAATATTACACTTCCTATTGTTGCTCCAAATTTTGACACTGTGCTACTCACACTGTATAAGATAGCATTACACTTCCTAATGTCGTTCCACATTGTGACACACTACTACTCACACTCTAAAAGATACCACTACACTTCCTATTGTTGCTCCATATTGTGGCAGTGAACTACTCACTCTGTATAAGATTCCACTACACTTCCTAGTGTTGCTCCACATAGTGACACATCACAACCCACACTCTATAAGATGCCACAACACTTCCTAGTGTTGCGCCACATTGTGGCTCTGCACTACTCACAATGAATAAGATCACATAACACTTCCTAGTTTTGCTCCATATTGTGACAATCTACTACTCACACTGGATAAGATACCACTACAGTTCCCAGTGTTGCTCCACATTGTGACAGTGTACTATTCACAATGTAAAAGGTATCACTACACTTCCTAGTGTTGCAGCACATAGTGACATTGTGCTACTAACACAGAATAAGATACCTGTACACTTCCTAGTGGTGCTCCACATTGTGACTCTGCATTACTCACACTGTATAAGATACCTCTACACTTCCTATTGTTGCTCCACATTGTGACACTGCGCTACTCACAATGTATAAGATACCACTACACTTCCTATTGTTGCTCCACATTGTGACACTGCATTACTCACACTGTATAAGATAACTCTACACTTCCTATTGTTGCTCCACATTGTGACACTACGCTACTCACACTGTATAAGATACCATTACACTCCATAGTGTTGCTCCACATTTTGACACTGTGCTACTCACACTGTATAAGGTACCACTACACTTCCTAGTGTTGCTCCACATAGTGACACTGTGCTACTCACTCTGTATAAGATTACATTACACTTCGTAGTGTTGCTCCACATTGCGACACTGTGCTACTCACACTGTATAAGATACCACTACACTTCCTAGTGTTGCTCCACATTGTGACACTGCGCTACTCACACTGTATAAGATAACATTACACTTCCTAGAGTTGCTCCACATTGTGACACTGCGCTACTCACACTGTATATGATAACACCACATTTCCTAGTGTTGCTCCACATTGTGACACTGTACTATTCACAATGTATAAGATACCACTACCCTCCCTAGTGTTGCTCCACATTGTGACACTGCACTACTCACACTGTATAAGATAATACTACACTTCCTAATGTTGCTCCACATTGTGACAATGCAATACTCACACTATACAAGATACCACTAAACTTCCTAGTGTTGCTGCACATTCTGACACTGTACTACTCACACTGTATAAGATAACACTACACTTTCTAGTGTTGCTCCATATTGTGACACTGCACTACTCACAATGTATAAGATACCACTACACTTCCTAGAGTTGCTCCTCATTGTGACACAGCACTACTCACACTGTATAAGATACCACTACTTAGTGTTGCTCCACATTGTCACACTGTACTACTCACACTGTAAAAGCTAACACTACAATTCCTAGTGTTGCTCCAAATTGTGAATCTGCACTACTCACACTGTGTAAGATAACATTACACTTCCTAGTGTTGCTCCACATTGTGACTCTGCACTACTCACTCTGTATAAGATACCACTACACTTCCTAGATTTGCTCCTCATTGTGACACAGCACTACTCACACTGTATAAGATACCACTTCCTATTGTTGCTCCACATTGTGAAAATGTACTTCTCACACTGGATAAGATGCCACTACACTTCCTTATGTTGCTCCACATTGTTACACTGCTCTACTCACACTGTATAAGTTAACATTACACTTCCTAGTGTTGCTCCACATTGTGACTCTGCACTACTCACTCTGTATACGATAACACTACACTTCCTAGTGTTGCACCACATAGTGACACTGTGCTACTCACACTGTATAAGATACCATTTCACTTTCTAGTGTTGCTCCGCATTGTGACTCTGCACTACCCACTCTGAATAAGATAGCTTTACACTTCCTAGTGTTGCTCCACATTGTGACACTGTGCAACTCACACTGTATAAGATACCACTACACTTCCTATTGTTGCTCCACATTGTGACACTGCACTGCTCACACAGTATAAGATACCACTACACCTCCTAGTGCTACTCCACATTGTGACCCTGCGCTACTCACACTCTATAAGATACCTTTACACTTCCTAGTGTTGCTCCACATTTTGACACTGTACTACTCACAGAGTATAAGATAACATTACACTTCCTAGTGTTGTTCCACATTGTGACACTCAATACTCACACTATAAAATATACCACTACACTTCCTAGTGTTGCTCTACATTGTGACACTGGACTACTCACACTGTATAAGGTACCGTTACACTTCCTACTGTTGCTCCACATTGGGAGACTGTGCTGCTCACACTGTATAAGATACCACTACACTTCCTAGTGTTGCTCCACATAGTGACACTGAACTACTCACACTGTATAAGATAACACAAGACTTCCTAATGTTGCTCCACATTGTGACACTGTACTACTCACACTGTATAAGATACCACTACACTTCCTAGTGTTGCGCCACATTGTGACACTGTACTACTCACACTGTATAAGATACCACTACACTTCCTAGTGTTGCGCCACATTGTGGCTCTGCACTTCTCTCACTGACTAAGATAACATTACACTTCCTAGTTTTGCTCCATATTGTGACACTGTACTACTCACACTGGATAAGGTACCACTGCATTTCCCAGTGTTGCTCCACATTGTGGCAATGTACTATTCACAATGTATAAGATACCACTACACTTCCTAGTGTTGCACCACATAGTGACACTGTGCGTCTCACACTGTATAAGATACCAGTACACTTCCTAGTGTTGCTCCACAATGTGACTCAGCACTACTAACACTGTATAGGATAACATTACACGTCCTAGTATTGCTCCACATTATGACACAGTACTACTCACACTGTATAAGATACCATTACACTTCCTAGTGTTGCTCCACATTGTGACACTGCGCTACTCACACTGTATAAGATACCACTACACTTCCTATTGTTGCTCCACATTGTGACACTGCACTACTCACAATGTAGTGTACTATTCACAATGTATACGGTACCACTACACTTCCTAGCGTTGCACCACATAGTGACACTGTGCGTCTCACACTGTATAAGATACCAGTACACTTCCTAGTGTTGCTCCACATTGTGACTCAGCACTACTAACACTGTATAGGATAACATTACACTTCCTAGTATTGCTCCACATTATGATACAGTACCACTCACAGTGTATAAGATACCATTACACTTCCTAGTGTTGCTCCACATTGTGACACTGCGCTACTCACACTGTATAAGATACCACTACACTACCTATTGTTGCTCCACATTGTGACACTGCACTACTCACACTGTATAAGATACCTCTACACATCCTATTGTTGCTCGACATTGTGACACTACGCTACTCACACTGTATAAGATACCATTACACTTCATAGTGTTGCTCCACATTTTGACACTGTGCTACTCACACTGTGTATGGTACCACTACACTTCCTAGTGTTGCGCCACATTGTGGCTCTGCACTCCTCACACTGAATAAGATAACATAACACTTCCTAGTTTTGCTCCATATTGTGAAAATCTACTACTCACACTGGATAATATACCACTACAATTCCCAGTGTTGCTCCACATTGTAACAGTGTACTATTCACAATGTATAAGATATCACTACACTTCCTAGTGTTGCACCACATAGTGACACTGTGCTACTCACACTGTATAAGATACCTATACACTTCCTAGTGTTGCTCCACATTGTGACTCTGCATTACTCACAATGTATAAGATAACATTACACTTCCAAGTATTGCTCCACATTGTGACACAGTACTACTCACACTGTATAAGATACCATTACACTTCCTATTGTTGCTCCACATTGTGACACTGCACTACTCACACTGTATAAGATACCTCTACACTTCCTATTGTTGCTCCACATTGTGACACTACGCTACTCACACTGTATAAGATACCATTACACTTCATAATGTTGCTCCACATTTTGACACTGTGCTACTCACACTGTATATGGTACCTCTACACTTCCTAGTGTTGCTCCACATTGCGACACTGTGCTACTCACACGATATAATATAACACTAGACTTCCCAGTGTTGCTCCACATTGTGACACTGCACTACTCACACTGTATAAGATACCATTACACTTCCTAGAGTTGCTCCACATTGTGACACTGCGCTACTCACACTGTATAAGATAACACTACATTTTCTAGTGTTGCTCCACATTGTGACACTGTACTATTCACAATGTATAAGATACCACTACACTCCCTAGTGTTGCTCCACATTGTGACACTGTACTACTCACATTGTATAAGATAACACTACACTTCCTAGTGTTGCTCCACATTGTGACACTGAACTACCCACAAGGTATAAAATACCACTACACTCCTTAGTGTTGCACCACATTGTGACACTGCGCTACTCACACTCTCTAAGAAATCTTTACACTTCCTAATGTTGCTCCACATTGTGACACTGCACTACTCACACTGCATCAGATAACACTTCACTTCCTAGTGTTGCTCCACATTGTGACACTGCACTACTCACACTGTATCAGATAACATTACACTACCTAGTTTTGCTCCACATTGTGACACAGCACTACTCACGCTGTAAGGGAAACCATTACCCTTATTAGTGTTGCTCCACATTGTGACACTGCCCTACTCACACTGTATAAGATACCACTACACTTCCTAGTGTTGCTCCACATTGTGACACTGTACTACTCACACTGTATAAAATACCACTACACTTCCTAGTGTTGCTGCAAATTGTGACACTGTACTACTCACACTGTATAAGATAACACTACACTTCCTAGTGTTGCTCCACATTATGACTCTGAACTACTCACAATGTATAAGATACCTCTACACTTCCTAGTGTTGCTGCACATTGTGACACTGTACTACTCACACTGTATAAGATACCACTACACTTCATATTGTTGCTCCATATTATGACACTGTGCTACTCACACTGTATAAGATACCACTACACTTCCTATTGTTGTTCCACATTGTGACACAGCACTACTCACACAGTACAGGTTACCACGAAACTTCCTAGTGTTGCTGCACATTGTGACACTGTACTACTCACACTGTATAAGATACCACTACACTTCCTAGTGTTGCTCCAAAATGTGACTCCGCACTACTCACACTGTATGAGTTACCTCTACACTTCCCAGTGATGCTGCACATTGTGACAATGTACTACTCACAATGTATAAGATGCCACTACACTTCCTAATGTTGCTCCACATTGTTAAACTGCTCTACTCACACTGTATGAGATACCATTACTCTTCCTAGTGTTGCTCCACATTGTGACTCTGCACTACTAACTCTGTATAACATACCACTACACTTCCTAGTGTTGCACCACATAGAGACACTGTGCTACTCACACTGTATAAGATACCATTACATTTCCTAGTGTTGCTCAGCATTGTGACTCTGCACTACTCACTCTGAATAAGGTAGCATTACACTTCCTAGTGTTGCTCCAATTTGTGACACTGTGCATCTCACATTGTATAAGATACAACTACACTTCCTAGCGTTGCTCCATATTGTGACACTGCACTACTCACACTGTATATGATACCACTACACTTCCTAGTGGTGCTCCACATTGTGACAATATACTTCTCACACTGTATCAAATAGCATTACACTTCCTAGTGTTGCTCCACATTGTGACACTGCGCTACTCACACTGTGTAATGTACCATTACACTTCCCAGTGTTGCTCCACATTGTGTCACTGCACTACTCACACTGTATAAGATACCACTACAATTCCTAGTGCTGCTCCACATTGTGACACTGCGCTACTCACACTGTATAAGATACCATTACACTTCCTAGCGTTGCTCCAATTTTTACACTGTTCTTCTCACACTGTATAAGATAACAATACACTTCCTAGTGTTGTTCCACATTGTGACACTCTACAACTCACACTGTAAAAGATAACACTACACTTCCTAGTGTTGCTCCACATTGTGACACTGCACTACTCACACTGGATAAGATTCCAATACACTTCCTAGTGTTGCTACACATTGTGACACTTCACAACCCACACTCTATAAGATGCCACTACACTTCTTAGTGTTGCGCCACATTGTGGCTCTGCACTACTCACAATGAATAAGATCACATAACACTTCCTAGTTTTGTTCCATATTGTGACAATCTACTACTCACACTGGATAAGATACCACTACATTTCCCAGTGTTGCTCCACATTGTGACAGTGTACTATTCACAATGTATAAGATATCACTACACTTCCTAGTGTTGCACCACATAGTGACACTGTGCTACTCACACTGTATAAGATACCTGTACACTTCCTAGTGTTGCTCCACATTGTGACTCTGCATTACTCACACTGTATAAGATAACATTAAACATCCAAGTATTGCTCCACATTGTGACACAGTACTACTCACACTGTATATGATACCATTACACTTACTATTTGTGCTCCACATTGTGACACTGCGCTACTCACAATGTATACGATACCACTACACTTCGTAATGTTGCTCCACATTGTGACACTGCATTACTCACACTGTATAAGATAGCTCTACACTTCCTATTTTTGCTCCACATTGTGACACTACGCTACTCACACTGTATAAGATAACATTACACTTCATAGTGTTGCTCCACATTTTGACACTGTGCTACTCACACTGTATAAGGTACCACTACACTTCCTAGTGTTGCTCCACATAGTGAAACTGTGCTACTCACACTATATAAGATAACATTACACTTCGTAGTGTTGCTCCACATTGCGACACTGTTCTACTCACACTGTATAAAATACCACTACACTTCCTAGTGTTGTTCCACATTGTGACACTGCGCTACTCACACTGTATAAGATAACACTACACTTCCTAATGTTGCTCCACATTGTGACATTGCACTACTCACACTGTACAAGATACAACTAAACGTTCTAGTGTTGCTGCACATTCTGACACTGTACTACTCACACTGTATTAGATACCACTACACTTTCTAGTGTTGCTCCATATTGTGACACTGCACTACTCACACTGTATAGGATACCACTACACTTCCTAGAGTTGCTCCTCATTGTGACACAGCACTACTCACACTGTATAAGATACCACTACCTAGTGTTGCTCCACATTGTGACACTGTACTACTCACACTGTAAAAGATAATACTACACTTCCTAGTGTTGCTCCAATTTGTGAATCTGCACAACTCACACTGTATAAGATACCACTACACTTCCTAGTGTTGCTGCACATTGTGACAATGTAATACTCACACTGGATAAGATGCCACTACACTTCCTAATGTTACTCCACATTGTTACACTGCTCTACTCACACTGTATAAGATACCATTACAATTTCTAGTGTTGCTCCGCATTGTGACTCTGCACTACCCACTCTGAATAAGATAGCTTTACACTTCCTAGTGTTGCTCCTCATTGTGACACTGTGCAACTCACACTGTATAAGATACCACTACACTTCCCATTGTTGCTCCACATTGTGACACTGCACTACTCACACTGTATAAGATAACACTATACCTCCTAGTGCTGCTCCACATTGTGACACTGCGCTACTCACACTGTATAAGATACCATTACACTTCCTAGTGTTGCTCCACATTTTGACACTGTACTACTCACAGAGTATAAGATAACATTACACTTCCTAGTGTTGTTCCACATTGTGACACTTTAATACTCACACTATAAAAGAAACCACTACACTTCCTAGTGTTGCTCCACATTGAGACACTGCACTACTCACACTGTATAAGGTACCACTACACTTCCTAGTGTTGCTCCACATAGTGACACTGTGCTACTCACACTGTATAAGATTACATTACACTTCGTAATGTTGCTCCACATTGCGACACTGTGCTACTCACACTGTATAAGATACCACTACACTTCCTAGTGTTGCTCCACATTGTGACACTGCGCTACTCACACTGTATAAGATAACATTACACTTCCTAGAGTTGCTCCACATTGTGAAACTGCGCTACTCACACTGTATATGATAACACCACATTTCCTAGTGTTGCTCCACATTGTGACACTGTACTATTCACAATGTATAAGATACCACTACACTCCCTAGTGTTGCTCCACATTGTGACACTGCACTACTCACACTGTATAAGATAACACTACACTTCCTAATGTTGCTCCACATTGTGACAATGCACTACTCACACTATACAAGATACCACTAAACTTCCTAGTGTTGCTGCACATTCTGACACTTTACTACTCACACTGTATAAGATAACACTACAATTTCTAGTGTTGCTCCATATTGTGACACTGCACTACTCACAATGTATAAGATACCACTACACTTCCTAGAGTTGCTCCTCATTGTGACACAGCACTACTCACACTGTATAAGATACCACTACTTAGTGTTGCTCCACATTGTGACACTGTACTACTCACACTGTAAAAGATAACACTACACTTCCTAGTGTTGCTCCAAATTGTGAATCTGCACTACTCACACTGTATATGATAACATTACACTTCCTAGTGTTGCTCCACATTGTGACCTTGCACTACTCACTCTGTATAAGATACCACTACACTTCCTAGAGTTGCTCCTCATTGTGACACAGCACTACTCACACTGTATAAGATACCACTTCCTAGTGTTGCTCCACATTGTGACAATGTACTTCTCACACTGGATAAGATGCCACTACACTTCCTTATGTTGCTCCACATTGTTACACTGCTCTACTCACACTGTATAAGATAACATTACACTTCCTAGTGTTGCTCCGATTGTGACTCTGCACTACTCACTCTGTATACGATAACACTACACTTCCTAGTGTTGCACCACATAGTGACACTGTGCTACTCACACTGTATAAGATACCATTTCACTTTCTAGTGTTGCTCCGCATTGTGACTCTGCACTACCCACTCTGAATAAGATAGCTTTACACTTCCTAGTGTTGCTCCACATTGTGACAATGTGCAGCTCACACTGTATAAGATACCACTACACTTCCTATTGTTGCTCCACATTGTGACACAGCACTGCTCACACAGTATAAGATACCACTGCACCTCCTAGTGCTACTCCACATTGTGACACTGCGCTACTCACACTCTATAAGATACCATTACACTTCCTAGTGTTGCTCCACATTTTGACACTGTACTACTCACAGAGTATAAGATAACATTACACTTCCTAGTGTTGTTCCACATTGTGACACTCAATACTCACACTATAAAAGATACCACTACACTTCCTAGTGTTGCTCTACATTGTGACACTGGACTACTCACACTGTATAAGGTACCGTTACACTTCCTACTGTTGCTCCACATTGGGAGACTGTGCTGCTCACACTGTATAAGATACCACTACACTTCCTAGTGTTGCTCCACATACTGACAGTGAACTACTCACACTGTATAAGATAACACAAGACTTCCTAGTGTTGCTCCACATTGTGACACTGTACTACTCACACTGTATAAGATACCACTACACTTCCTAGTGTTGCGCCACATTGTGACACTGTACTACTCACACAGTATAAGATACCACTACACTTCCTAGTGTTGCGCCACATTGTGGCTCTGCACTTCTCTCACCGAATAAGATAACATTACACTTCCTAGTTTTGCTCCATATTGTGACACTGTACTACTCACACTGGATAAGGTACCACTGCATTTCCCAGTGTTGCTCCACATTGTGACAATGTACTATTCACAATGTATAAGATACCACTACACTTCCTAGTGTTGCACCACATAGTGACACTGTGCGTCTCACACTGTATAAGATACCAGTACACTTCCTAGTGTTGCTCCACATTGTGACTCAGCACTACTAACACTGTATAGGATAACATTACACGTCCTAGTATTGCTCCACATTATGACACAGTACTACTCACACTGTATAAGATACCATTACACTTCCTAGTGTTGCTCCACATTGTGACACTGCGCTACTCACACTGTATAAGATACCACTACACTTTCTATTGTTGCTCCACATTGTGACACTGCACTACTCACAATGTAGTGTACTATTCAAAATGTATAAAGTACCACTACACTTCCTAGCGTTGCACCACATAGTGACACTGTGCGTCTCACACTGTATAAGATACCAGTACACTTCCTAGTGTTGCTCCACATTGTGACTCAGCACTACTAACACTGTATAGGATAACATTACACTTCCTAGTATTGCTCCACATTATGACACAGTACCACTCACACTGTATAAGATACCATTACACTTCCTAGTGTTGCTCCACATTGTGACACTGCGCTACTCACACTGTATAAGATACCACTACACTACCTATTGTTGCTCCACATTGTGACACTGCACTACTCACACTGTATAAGATACCTCTACACATCCTATTGTTGCTCGACATTGTGACACTACGCTACTCACACTGTATAAGATACCATTACACTTCATAGTGTTGCTCCACATTTTGACACTGTGCTACTCACACTGTGTATGGTACCACTACACTTCCTAGTGTTGCGCCACATTGTGGCTCTGCACTCCTCACACTGAATAAGATAACATAACACTTCCTAGTTTTGCTCCATATTGTGACAATCTACTACTCACACTGGATAAGATACCACTACATTTCCCAGTGTTGCTCCACATTGTGACAGTGTACTATTCACAATGTATAAGATATCACTACACTTCCTAGTGTTGCACCACATAGTGACACAGTGCTACTCACACTGTATAAGATACCTGTACACTTCCTAGTGTTGCTCCACATTGTGACTCTGCATTACTCACAATGTATAAGATAACATTACTCTTCCAAGTATTGCTCCACATTGTGACACAGTACTACTCACACTGTATAAGATACCATTACACTTCCTATTGTTGCCCCACATTGTGACACTGCACTACTCACACTGTATAAGATACCTCTACACTTCCTATTGTTGCTCCACATTGTGACACTACGCTACTCACCCTGTATAAGATACCATTACACTTCATAATGTTGCTCCACATTTTGACACTGTGCTACTCACACTGTATATGGTACCACTACACTTCCTAGTGTTGCTCCACATAGTGACACTGCACTACTCACACTGTATAAGATACCTCTACACTTCCTAGTGTTGCTCCACATTGCGACACTGTGCTACTCACACGATATAAGATAACACTAGACTTCCTAGTGTTGCTCCACATTGTGACACTGCACTACTCACACTGTATAAGATACCATTACACTTCCTAGAGTTGCTCCACATTGTGACGCTGCGCTACTCACACTGTATAAGATAACACTACATTTCCTAGTGTTGCTCCACATTGTGACACTGTACTATTCACAATGTGTAAGATACCACTACACCCCCTAGTGTTGCTCCACATTGTGACACTGTACTACTCACATTGTATAAGATAACACTACACTTCCTAGTGTTGCTCCACATTGTGACACTGTACTACCCACAAGGTATAAGATACCACTACACTCCTTAGTGTTGCACCACATTGTGACACTGCGCTACTCACACTCTCTAAGAAATCATTACACTTCCTAATGTTGCTCCACATTGTGAAACTGCACTACTCACACTGCATCAGATAACACTTCACTTCCTAGTGTTGCTCCACATTGTGACACTGCACTACTCACACTGTATCAGATAACATTACACTACCTAGTTTTGCTCCACATTGTGACACAGCACTACTCACGCTGTAAGGGAAACCATTACCCTTATTAGTGTTGCTCCACATTGTGACACTGCCCTACTCACACTGTATAAGATACCACTACACTTCCTATTGTTGCTCCACATTGTGACACTGTACTACTCACACTGTATAAAATACCACTACACTTCCTAATGTTGCTGCAAATTGTGACACTGTACTACTCACACTGTATAAGATAACACTACACTTCCTAGTGTTGCTCCACATTATGACTCTGAACTACTCACAATGTATAAGATACCACTACACTTCCTAGTGTTGCTGCACATTGTGACACTGTACTACTCACACTGTATAAGATACCACTACACTTCATATTGTTGCTCCATATTATGACACTGTGCTACTCACACTGTATAAGATACCACTACACTTCCTATTGTTGTTCCACATTGTGACACAGCACTACTCACACAGTACAAGTTACCACGAAATTTCCTAGTTTGCTGCACATTGTGACACTGTACTACTCACACTGTATAAGATACCACTACACTTCCTAGTGTTGCTCCATATTGTGGCACAGCACTACTCACACTGTATAGGATACCACTACATTTCCTAGAGTTGCTCCTCATTGTGACACAGCACTACTCACCCTGTATAAGATACCACTACCTAGTGTTGCTCCACATTGTGAAAATGTACTACTCACACTGTATAAGAAAACACTACACTTACTAGTGTTGCTCCAAAATGTGACTCCGCACTACTCACACTGTATGAGTTACCTCTACACTTCCCCGTGTTGCTGCACATTGTGACAATGTACTACTCACAATGTATAAGATGCCACTACAATTCCTAATGTTGCTCCACATTGTTAAACTGCTCTACTCACACTGTATGAGATACCATTACTCTTCCTAGTGTTGCTCCACATTGTGACTCTGCACTACTCACTCTGTATAACATACCACTACACTTCCTAGTGTTGCACCACATAGAGACACTGTGCTACTCACACTTTATAAGATACCATTACATTTCCTAGTGTTGCTCCACTTTGTGACACTGTGCATCTCACATTGTATAAGATACAACTACACTTCCTAGCGTTGCTCCATATTGTGACACTGCACTACTCACACTGTATAAGATACCACTACACTTCCTAGTGGTGCTCCACATTGTGACAATATACTTCTCACACTGTATCAAATACCATTACACTTCCTAGTGGTGCTCCACATTGTAACACTGCGCTACTCACACTGTGTAATGTACCACTACACTTCCCAGTGTTGCTCCACATTGTGTCACTGCACTACTCACACTGTATAAGATACCACTACAATTCCTAGTGCTGCTCCACATTGTGACACTACGCTACTTACACTGTATAAGATACCATTACACTTCCTAGTGTTGCTCCAATTTTTACACTGTACTTCTCACACTGTATAAGATAACAATACACTTCCTAGTGTTGTTCCACATTGTGACACTCTACAACTCACACTGTAAAAGATAACACTACACTTCCTAGTGTTGCTACACATTGTGACCCTTCACAACCCACACTCTATAAGATGCCACTACACTTCTTAGTGTTGCGCCACATTGTGGCTCTGCACTACTCACAATGAATAAGATCACATAACACTTCCTAGTTTTGTTCCATATTGTGACAATCTACTACTCACACTGGATAAGATACCACTACATTTCCCAGTGTTGCTCCACATTGTGACAGTGTACTATTCACAATGTATAAGATATCACTACACTTCCTAGTGTTGCACCACATAGTGACACTGTGCTACTCACACTGTATAAGATACCTGTACACTTCCTAGTGTTGCTCCACATTGTGACTCTGCATTACTCACACTGTATAAGATAACATTACACTTCCAAGTATTGCTCCACATTGTGACACAGTACTACTCACACTGTATAAGATACCATTATACTTACTATTTGTGCTCCACATTGTGACAATGCGCTACTCACAATGTATACGATACCACTACACTTCGTAATGTTGCTCCACATTGTGACACTGCATTACTCACACTGTTTAAGATAGCTCTACACTTCCTATTTTTGCTCCACATTGTGACACTACGCCACTCACACTGTATAAGATAACATTACACTTCATAGTGTTGCTCCACATTTTGACACTGTGCTACTCACACTGAATAAGGTACCACTACACTTCCTAGTGTTGCTCCACATAGTGACACTGTGCTACTCACACTGTATAAGATAACATTACACTTCGTAGTGTTGCTCCACATTGCGACACTGTTCTACTCACACTGTATAAGATACCACTACACTTCCTAGTGTTGTTCCACATTGTGACACTGCGCTACTCACACTGTATAAGATAACACTACACTTCCTAATGTTGCTCCACATTGTGACATTGCACTACTCACACTGTACAAGATACAACTAAACGTCCTCGTGTTGCTGCACATTCTGACACTGTACTTCTCACACTGTATTAGATAACACTACACTTTCTAGTGTTGCTCCATATTGTGACACTGCACTACTCACACTGTATAGGATACCACTACACTTCCTAGAGTTGCTCCTCATTGTGACACAGCACTACTCACACTGTATAAGATACCACTACCTAGTGTTGCTCCACATTGTGACACTGTACTACTCACACTGTAAAAGATAATACTACACTTCCTAGTGTTGCTCCAATTTGTGAATCTGCACTTCTCACACTGTATAAGATACCACTACACTTCCTAGTGTTGCTGCACATTGTGACAATGTAATACTCACACTGGATAAGATGCCACTACACTTCCTAATGTTGCTCCACATTGTTACACTGCTCTACTCACA
This sequence comes from Meconema thalassinum, assembly GCA_946902985.2. Classification (NCBI taxonomy): domain Eukaryota; kingdom Metazoa; phylum Arthropoda; class Insecta; order Orthoptera; family Tettigoniidae; genus Meconema; species Meconema thalassinum. Next base: position 639,647,073 of record OX336389.2, read on the forward strand.
CTGTATAAGATACCATTACAATTTCTAGTGTTGCTCCGCATTGTGACTCTGCACTACCCACTCTGAATAAGATAGCTTTACACTTCCTAGTGTTGCTCCTCATTGTGACACTGTGCAACTCACACTGTATAAGATACCACTACACTTCCTATTGTTGCTCCACATTGTGACACTGCACTACTCACACTGTATAAGATAACACTACACCTCCTAGTGCTGCTCCACATTGTGACACTGCGCTACTCACACTGTATAAGATACCATTACACTTCCTAGTGTTGCTCCACATTTTGACACTGTACTACTCACAGAGTATAAGATAACATTACACTTCCTAGTGTTGTTCCACATTGTGACACTTTAATACTCACACTATAAAAGATACCACTACACTTCCTAGTGTTGCTCCACATTGAGACACTGCACTACTCACACTGAATAAGGTACGTTACACTTTCTAGTGTTCCTCCACATTGTGACACTACGCTACTCACACTGTATAAGATACCATTACACTCCATAGTGTTGCTCCACATTTTGACACTGTGCTACTCACACTGTATAAGGTACCACTACACTTCCTAGTGTTGCTCCACATAGTGACACTGTGCTACTCACACTGTATAAGATTACATTACACTTCGTAATGTTGCTCAACATTGCGACACTGTGCTACTCACACTGTATAAGATACCACTACACTTCCTAGTGTTGCTCCACATTGTGACACTGCGCTACTCACACTGTATAAGATAACATTACACTTCCTAGAGTTGCTCCACATTGTGACACTGCGCTACTCACACTGTATATGATAACACCACATTTCCTAGTGTTGCTCCACATTGTGACACTGTACTATTCACAATGTATCAGATACCACTACACTCCCTAGTGTTGCTCCACATTGTGACACTGCACTACTCACACTGTATAAGATAACACTACACTTCCTAATGTTGCTCCACATTGTGACAATGCACTACTCACACTATACAAGATACCACTAAACTTCCTAGTGTTGCTGCACATTCTGACACTGTACTACTCACACTGTATAAGATAACACTACACTTTCTAGTGTTGCTCCATATTGTGACACTGCACTACTCACAATGTATAAGATACCACTACACTTCCTAGAGTTGCTCCTCATTGTGACACAGCACTACTCACACTGTATAAGATACCACTACTTAGTGTTGCTCCACATTGTGACACTGTACTACTCACACTGTAAAAGATAACACTACACTTCCTAGTGTTGCTCCAAATTGTGAATCTGCACTACTCACACTGTATATGATAACATTACACTTCCTAGTGTTGCTCCACATTGTGACTCTGCACTACTCACTCTGTATAAGATACCACTACACTTCCTAGAGTTGCTCCTCATTGTGACACAGCACTACTCACACTGTATAAGATACCACTTCCTAGTGTTGCTCCACATTGTTACAATGTACTTCTCACACTGGATAAGATGCCACTACACTTCCTTATGTTGCTCCACATTGTTACACTGCTCTACTCACACCGTATAAGATAACATTACACTTCCTAGTGTTGCTCCACATGTGACTCTGCACTACTCACTCTGTATACGATAACACTACACTTCCTAGTGTTGCACCGCATAGTGACACTGTGCTACTCACACTGTATAATATACCATTTCACTTTCTAGTGTTGCTCCGCATTGTGGCTCTGCACTACCCACTCTGAATAAGATAGCTTTACACTTCCTAGTGTTGCTCCACATTGTGACACTGTGCAACTCACACTGTATAAGATACCACTACACTTCCTATTGTTGCTCCACATTGTGACACTGCACTGCTCACACAGTATAAGATACCACTACACCTCCTAGTGCTACTCCACATTGTGACACTGAGCTACTCACACTCTATAAGATACCATTACACTTCCTAGTGTTGTTCCACATTGTGACACTCAATACTCACACTATAAAAGATACCACTACACTTCCTAGTGTTGCTCTACATTGTGACACTGGACTACTCACACTGTATAAGGTACCGTTACACTTCCTACTGTTGCTCCACATTGGGAGACTGTGCTGCTCACACTGTATAAGATACCACTACACTTCCTAGTGTTGCTCCACATAGTGACAGTGAACTACTCACACTGTATAAGATAACACAAGACTTCCTAGTGTTGCTCCACATTGTGACACTGTACTACTCACACTGGATAAGGTATCACTGCATTTCCCAGTGTTGCTCCACATTGTGACAATGTACCATTCACAATGTATAAGATACCACTACACTTCCTAGTGTTGCACCACATAGTGACACTGTGCGTCTCACACTGTATAAGATACCAGTACACTTCCTAGTGTTGCTCCACATGGTGACTCAGCACTACTAACACTGTATAGGATAACATTACACGTCCTAGTATTGCTCCACATTATGACACAGTACTACTCACACTGTATAAGATACCATTACACTTCCTAGTGTTGCTCCAGATTGTGACACTGCGCTACTCACACTGTATAAGATACCACTACACTTCCTATTGTTGCTCCACATTGTGACACTGCACTACTCACAATGTAGTGTACTATTCACAATGTATAAGGTACCACTACACTTCCTAGCGTTGCACCACATAGTGACACTGTGCGTCTCACACTGTATAAGATACCAGTACACTTCCTAGTGTTGCTCCACATTGTGACTCAACACTACTAACACTGTATAGGATAACATTACACTTCCTAGTATTGCTCCACATTATAACACAGTACCACTCACACTGTATAAGATACCATTACACTTCCTAGTGTTGCTCCACATTGTGACACTGCGCTACTCACACTGTATAAGATACCACTACACTTCCTATTGTTGCTCCACATTGTGACACTGCACTACTCACACTGTATAAAATACCTCTACACATCCTATTGTTGCTCGACATTGTGACACTACGCTACTCACACTGTATAAGATACCATTACACTTCATAGTGTTGCTCCACATTTTGACACTGTGCTACTCACACTGTGTATGGTACCACTACACTTCCTAGTGTTGCGCCACATTGTGGCTCTGCACTTCTCTCACTGACTAAGATAACATAACACTTCCTAGTTTTGCTCCATATTGTGACACTGTACTACTCACACTGGATAGGATACCACTACATTTCCCAGTGTTGCTCAACATTGTGACAGTGTACTATTCACAATGTATAAGATATCACTACACTCCCTAGTGTTGCAACACATAGTGACACTGTGCTACTCACACTGTATAAGATACCTGTACACTTCCTAGTGTTGCTACACATTGTGACTCTGCATTACTCACAATGTATCAGATAACATTACACTTCCAAGTATTGCTCCACATTGTGACACTGCACTACTCACACTGTATAAGATACCTCTACACTTCCTATTGTTGCTCCACATTGTGACACTACGCTACTCACAATGTATAAGATACCATTACACTTCATAATGTGGCTCCACATTTTGACACTGAGCTACTCACACTATATATGGTACCACTATACTTCCTAGTGTTGCTCCACATAGTGACACTGCACTACTCACACTGTATAAGATAACTCTACACTTCCTAGTGTTGCTCCACATTGTGACACTGTACTATTCACAATGTGTAAGATACCACTACACTCCCTAGTGTTGCTCCACATTCTGACACTGTACTACTCACATTGTATAAGATAACACTACACTTCCCAGTGTTGCTCAACATTGTGACACTGTACTACCCACAAGGTATAAGATACCACTACACTCCTTAGTGTTGCACCACATCGTGACACTGCGCCACTCACACTCTCTAAGAAATCATTACACTTCCTAATGTTGCTCCACATTGTGACACTGCACTACTCACACTGCATCAGATAACACTACACTTCCTAGTGTTGCTCCACATTGTGACACTGCACTACTCACACTGTATCAGATAACATTACACTACTTAGTTTTGCTCCACATTGTGACACTGTACTATTCACAATGTGTAAGATACCACTACACTCCCTAGTGTTGCTCCACATTCTGACACTGTACTACTCACATTGTATAAGATAACACTACACTTCCCAGTGTTGCTCAACATTGTGACACTGTACTACCCACAAGGTATAAGATACCACTACACTCCTTAGTGTTGCACCACATCGTGACACTGCGCTACTCACACTCTCTAAGAAATCATTACACTTCCTAATGTTGCTCCACATTGTGACACTGCACTACTCACACTGCATCAGATAACACTACACTTCCTAGTGTTGCTCCACATTGTGACACTGCACTACTCACACTGTATCAGATAACATTACACTACTTAGTTTTGCTCCACATTGTGACACAGCACTACTCACGCTGTAAGGGAAACCATTACCCTTATTAGTGTTGCTCCACATTGTGACACTGCCCTACTCACACTGTATAAGATACCACTACACTTCCTAGTGTTGCTCCACATTGTGACACTGTACTACTCACACTGTATAAAATACCACTACACTTCCTAGTGTTGCTGCAAATTGTGACACTGTACTACTCACACTGTATAGGATAACACTACACTTCCTAGTGTTGCTCCACATTATGACTCTGCACTACTCACAATGTATAAGATACCACTACACTTCCTATTGTTGCTGCACATTGTGACATTGTACTACTCACACTGTATAAGATACCACTACACTTCATATTGTTGCTCCATATTATGACACTGTGCTACTCACACTGTATAAGATACCACTACACTTCCTATTGTTGTTCCACATTGTGACACAGCACTACTCACACAGTACAAGTTACCACGAAACTTCCTAGTGTTGCTGCACATTGTGACACTGTACTACTCACACTGTATAAGATACCACTACACTTCCTAGTGTTGCTCCATATTGTGGCACAGCACTACTCACACTGTATAGGATACCACTACATTTCCTAGAGTTGCTCCTCATTGTGACACAGCACTACTCACCCTGTATAAGATACCACTACCTAGTGTTGCTCCACATTGTGACAATGTACTACTCACACTGTATAAGATAACACTACACTTACTAGTGTTGCTCCAAAATGTGACTCCGCACTACTCACACTGTATGAGATACCTCTACACTTCCCAGTGTTGCTGCACATTGTCACAATGTACTACTCACACTGTATAAGATGCCAATAAACTTCCTAATGTTGCTCCACATTGTTAAACTGCTCTACTCACACTGTATGAGATACCATTACTCTTCCTAGTGTTGCTCCACATTGTGACTCTGCACTACTCACTCTGTATAACATACCACTACACTTCCTAGTGTTGCACCACATAGAGACACTGTGCTACTCACACTGTATAAGATACCATTACATTTCCTAGTGTTGCTCAGCATTGTGACTCTGCACTACTCACTCTGAATAATATAGCATTACACTTCCTAGTGTTGCTCCACTTTGTGACACTGTGCATCTCACATTGTATAAGATACAACTACACTTCCTAGCGTTGCTCCATATTGTGACACTGCACTACTCACACTGTATAAGATACCACTACACTTCCTAGTGGTGCTCCACATTGTGACAATATACTTCTCACACTGTATCAAATACCATTACAATTCCTAGTGTTGCTCCACATTGTGACACTGGGCTACTCTTACTGTGTAATGTACCACTACACTTCCCAGTGTTGCTCCACATTGTGTCACTGCGCTACTCACACTGTATAAGATACCATTACACTTCCTAATGTTGCTCCAATTTTTACACTGTACTTCTCACACTGTATAAGATAACGATACACTTCCTAGTGTTGTTCCACATTGTGACACTCTACAACTCACACTGTAAAAGATACCACTACACTTCCTAGTGTTGCTCCACATTGTGACACTGCACTACTCACACTGGATAAGATTTCACTACACTTCCTAGTGTTGCTCCACATTCTGACACTGTACTACTCACATTGTATAAGATAACACTACACTTCCCAGTGTTGCTCAACATTGTGACACTGTACTACCCACAAGGTATAAGATACCACTACACTCCTTAGTGTTGCACCACATCGTGACACTGCGCTACTCACACTCTCTAAGAAATCATTACACTTCCTAATGTTGCTCCACATTGTGACACTGCACTACTCACACTGCATCAGATAACACTACACTTCCTAGTGTTGCTCCACATTGTGACACTGCACTACTCACACTGTATCAGATAACATTACACTACTTAGTTTTGCTCCACATTGTGACACAGCACTACTCACGCTGTAAGGGAAACCATTACCCTTATTAGTGTTGCTCCACATTGTGACACTGCCCTACTCACACTGTATAAGATACCACTACACTTCCTAGTGTTGCTCCACATTGTGACACTGTACTACTCACACTGTATAAAATACCACTACACTTCCTAGTGTTGCTGCAAATTGTGACACTGTACTACTCACACTGTATAAGATAACACTACACTTCCTAGTGTTGCTCCACATTATGACTCTGCACTACTCACAATGTATAAGATACCACTACACTTCCTATTGTTGCTGCACATTGTGACATTGTACTACTCACACTGTATAAGATACCACTACACTTCATATTGTTGCTCCATATTATGACACTGTGCTACTCACACTGTATAAGATACCACTACACTTCCTATTGTTGTTCCACATTGTGACACAGCACTACTCACACAGTACAAGTTACCACGAAACTTCCTAGTGTTGCTGCACATTGTGACACTGTACTACTCACACTGTATAAGATACCACTACACTTCCTAGTGTTGCTCCATATTGTGGCACAGCACTACTCACACTGTATAGGATACCACTACATTTCCTAGAGTTGCTCCTCATTGTGACACAGCACTACTCACCCTGTATAAGATACCACTACCTAGTGTTGCTCCACATTGTGACAATGTACTACTCACACTGTATAAGATAACACTACACTTACTAGTGTTGCTCCAAAATGTGACTCCGCACTACTCACACTGTATGAGATACCTCTACACTTCCCAGTGTTGCTGCACATTGTCACAATGTACTACTCACACTGTATAAGATGCCAATAAACTTCCTAATGTTGCTCCACATTGTTAAACTGCTCTACTCACACTGTATGAGATACCATTACTCCTCCTAGTGTTGCTCCACATTGTGACTCTGCACTACTCACTCTGTATAACATACCACTACACTTCCTAGTGTTGCACCACATAGAGACACTGTGCTACTCACACTGTATAAGATACCATTACATTTCCTAGTGTTGCTCAGCATTGTTACTCTGCACTACTCACTCTGAATAAGATAGCATTACACTTCCTAGTGTTGCTCCACTTTGTGACACTGTGCATCTCACATTGTATAAGATACAACTACACTTCCTAGCGTTGCTCCATATTGTGACACTGCACTACTCACACTGTATAAGATACCACTACACTTCCTAGTGGTGCTCCACATTGTGACAATATACTTCTCACACTGTATCAAATACCATTACAATTCCTATTGTTGCTCCACATTGTGACACTGCGCTACTCTTACTGTGTAATGTACCACTACACTTCCCAGTGTTGCTCCACATTGTGTCACTGCGCTACTCACACTGTATAAGATACCATTACACTTCCTAATGTTGCTCCAATTTTTACACTGTACTTCTCACACTGTATAAGATAACGATACACTTCCTAGTGTTGTTCCACATTGTGACACTCTACAACTCACACTGTAAAAGATACCACTACACTTCCTAGTGTTGCTCCACATTGTGACACTGCACTACTCACACTGGATAAGATTTCACTACACTTCCTAGTGTTGCTACACATTGTGACACTTCACAACCCACACTCTATAAGATGCCACTACACTTCTTAGTGTTGCGCCACATTGTGGCTCTGCACTACTCACAATGAATAAGATCACATAACACTTCCTAGTTTTGTTCCATATTGTGACAATCTACTACTCACACTGGATAAGACACCACTACATTTCCCAGTGTTGCTCCACATTGTGACAGTGTACTATTCACAATGTATAAGATAACATTACACTTCCAAGTATTGCTCCACATTGTGACACAGTACTACTCACACTGTATAAGATACCATTACACTTACTATTTGTGCTCCACATTGTGACACTGCGCTACTCACAATGTATACGATACCACTACACTGCGTAATGTTGCTCCACATTGTGACACTGCATTACTCACACTGTATAAGATAGCTCTACACTTCCTATTTTTGCTCCACATTGTGACACTACGCTACTTACACTGTATAAGATAACTTTACACTTCATAGTGTTGCTCCACATTTTGACACTGTGCTACTCACACTGTATAAGGTACCACTACACTTTCTAGTGTTGCTCCACATAGTGGCACTGTGCTACTCACACTGTATAAGGTAACACTACACTTCCTAATGTTGCTCCACATTGTGACATTGCACTACTCACACTGTACAAGATACCACTAAACGTCCTAGTGTTGCTGCACATTCTGACACTGTACTACTCACACTGTATTAGATACCACTACACTTTCTAGTGTTGCTCCATATTGTGACACTGCACAACTCACACTGTATAGGATACCACTACACTTCCTAGAGTTGCTCCTCATTGTGACACAGCACTACTCACACTGTATAAGATACCACTACCTAGTGTTGCTCCACATTGTGACACTGTACTACTCACACTGTAAAAGATAATACTACACTTCCTAGTGTTGCTCCAATTTGTGAATCTGCACTACTCACACTGTATAAGATACCACTACACTTCCTAGTGTTGCTGCACATTGTGACAATGTAATACTCACACTGGATAAGATGCCACTACACTTCCAAATGTTGCTCCACATTGTTACACTGCTCTACTCACACTGTATAAGATACCATTACACTTTCTAGTGTTGCTCCGCATTGTGACTCTGCACTACCCACTCTGAATAAGTTAGCTTTACACTTCCTAGTGTTGCTCCTCATTGTGACACTGTGAAGCTCACACTGTATAAGATACCACTACAATTCCTATTGTTGCTCCACATTGTGACACTGCACTACTCACACTGTATAAGATAACACTACACCTCCTAGTGCTGCTCCACATTTTGACACTGCGCTACTCACACTGTATAAGATACCATTACACTTCCTAGTGTTGCTCCACATTTTGCCACTGTACTACTCACAGAGTATAAGATAACATTACACTTCCTAGTGTTGTTCCACATTGTGACACTTTAATACTCACACTATAAAAGATACCACTACACTTCCTAGTGTTGCTCCACATTGTGACACTGCACTACTCACACTGTATAAGGTACCGTTACACTTTCTAGTGTTGCTCCACATTGGGAGACTGCGCTGGTCACACTGTATAAGATACCACTACACTTCCTATTGTTGCTCCACATAGTGACACTGAACTACTCACACTGTATATGATAACACAAGACTTCCTAGTGTTGCTCCACATTGTGACACTGTACTACTCACACTGTATAAGATACCACTACACTTCCTAGTGTTGCGCCACATTGTGACACTGTACTACTCACACTGTATAAGATACCACTACAATTCCTAGTGTTGCGCCACATTGTGGCTCTGCACTTCTCTCACTGAATAAGATAACGATACACTTCTTGGTGTTGCTCCATATTGTGACACTGTACTACTCACACTGGATAAGGTACCACTGCATTTCCCAGTGTTGCTCCACATTGTGACATTGTACTATTCACACTGTACAAGATACCACTAAACTTCCTAGTGTTGCTGCACATTCTGACACTGTACTATTCACAATGTATAAGATATCACTACACATCCTAATGTTGCCCCACATAGTGACATTGTGCTACTCACACGGTATAAGATACCTGTACACTTCCTAGTGTTGCTCCACATTGTGACTCTGCATTACTCACACTGTATAAGATATCACTACACTTCCTAGTGTTGCAACATATTGTGACACAGTACTACTCACACTGTATAAGATACCATTACACTTCCTAGTGTTGCTCCACATTGTGACACTGCGCTACTCACAATGTATAAGATACCACTACACTTCCTATTGTTGCTCCACATTGTGACACTGCATTACTCACACTGTATAAGATACCTCTACACTTCCTATTGTTGCTCCACATTGTAACACTACGCTACTCACACTGTATAAGATACCATAACACTTCATAGTGTTGCTCCACATTTTGACACTGTGCTACTCACACTGTATAAGGTACCACTACACTTCCTAGTGTTGCTCCACATAGTGACACTGTGCTACTCACACTGTATATGATTACATTACACTTCGTAGTGTTGCTCCACATTGCGATACTGTGCTACTCACACTGTATAAGATACCACTACACTTCCTAGTGTTGCTCCACATTGTGACACTGCGCTACTCACACTGTATAAGATAACATTACACTTCCTAGAGTTGCTCCACATTGTGACACTGCGCTACTCACACTGTATAAGATAACACCACATTTCCTAGTGTTGCTCCACATTGTGACACTGTACTATTCACAATGTATATGATACCACTACACTCCCTAGTGTTGCTCCACATTGTGAAGCTGCACTACTCACACTGTATAAGATAACACTACACTTCCTAATGTTGCTCCACATTGTGACAATGCACTACTCACACTGTACAAGATAACACTAAACTTCCTAGTGTTGCTGCACATTCTGACACTGTACTACTCACACTGTATAAGATACCACTACACATTCTAATGTTGCTCCATATTGTGACTCTGCACTACTCACACTGTATAAGATACCGCTACACTTCCTAGTGTTGCTGCACATTGTGAAAATGTACTACTCACACTGGATAAGATGCCACTACACTTCCTAGTGTTGCACCACATAGTGACAAGGTGCTACTCACACTGTATAAGATACCATTACTCTTCCTAGTGTGGCTCCACATTGTGACACTGTTCAACTCACAATGTATAAGATACCACTACACTTCCTATTGTTGCTCCACATTGTGACACTGCACTACTCACACTGTATAAGATACCACTACAATTCCTAGTGGTGCTCCACATTGTGACACTGTACTACTCACACTGTACAGGATACCATTACACTTCCTAGTGTTGCTACACATTGTGACTCTGCGCTACTCACACTGTGTAATTTACCACTACACTTCCTAGTGTTGCTCCACATTGTGACACTGCACTACTCACACTGTACAAGATACCACTACACTTCCTAGTGCTGCTCCACATTGTGACACTGAGCTACTCACACTGTATAAGATACCATTACACTTCCTGGTGTTGCTCCAATTTTTACACTGTACTTCTCACACAGTATAAGATAACATTACAATTCCTAGTGTTGTTCCACATTGTGACATTCTACTACTCACCCTGTAAAAGATACCACTACACTTCCTAGTGATGCTCCACATTGTGACACTGCACTACTCACATTGTATAAGGTACCGTTACCCTTCCTAGTGTTGTTACACATTTGACACTGCGTTACTCACACTGTATAAGATAACACTCCACTTCCTAGTGTTGCTCCACATTGTGACACTGCGCTACTCACACCGTATAAGATAATATTACACTTCCTAGTGTTGCTCCACATTTTGACACTGTGCTACTCACACTGTATAAGATAGCATTACACTTCCTAATGTCGTTCCACATTGTGACACACTACTACTCACACTGTAAAAGATACCACTACACTTCCTATTGTTGCTCCATATTGTGACAGTGAACTACTCACTCTGTATAAGATTCCACTACACTTCCTAGTGTTGTTCCACATAGTGACACATCACAACCCACACTCTATAAGATGCCACAACACTTCCTAGTGTTGCGCCACATTGTGGCTCTGCACTACTCACAATGAATAAGATCACATAACACTTCCTAGTTTTGCTCCATATTGTGACAATCTACTACTCACACTGGATAAGATACCACTACAGTTCCCAGTGTTGCTCCACATTGTGACAGTGTACTATTCACAATGTAAAAGATATCACTACACTTCCTAGTGTTGCACCACATAGTGACATTGTGCTACTCACACTGTATAAGATACCTGTACACTTCCTAGTGGTGCTCCACATTGTGACTCTGCATTACTCACACTGTAAAAGATATCACTACACTTTCTAGTGTTGCTCCATATTGTGACACTGCATTACTCACACTGTATAAGATACCTCTACACTTCCTATTGTTGCTCCACATTGTGACACTACGCTACTCACACTGTATAAGATACCATTACACTTCATAGTGTTGCTCCACATTTTGACACTGTGCTACTCACACTGTATAAGGTACCACTACACTTCCTGGTGTTGCTCCACATAGTGACACTGTGCTACTCACACTGTATAAGATTACATTACACTTCGTAGTGTTGCTCCATATTGCGACACTGTGCTACTCACACTGTATAAGATACCACTACACTTCCTAGTGTTGCTCCACATTGTGACACTGTACTACTCACACTGTATAAGATACCACTACCCTTCCTAATGTTGCGCCACATTGTGACACTGTACTACTCACACTGAATAAGATACCACTACACTTCCTAGAGTTGCGCCACTTTGTGGCTCTGCACTCCTCTCACTGACTAAGATAACATTACACTTCCTAGTTTTGCTCCATATTGTGACACTGTACTACTCACACTGGATAAGGTACCACTGCATTTCCCAGTGTTGCTCCACATTGTGACAATGTACTATTCACAATGTATAAGATACCACTACACTTCCTAGTGTTGCACCACATAGTGACACTGTGCGTCTCACACTGTATAAGATACCAGTACACTTCCTAGTGTTGCTCCACATTGTGACTCAGCACTACTAACACTGTATAGGATAAGATTACACGTCCTAGTATTGCTCCACATTATGACACAGTACCACTCACACTGTATAAGATACCATTACACTTCCTAGTGTTGCTCCACATTGTGACACTTTGCTACTCACACTGTATAAGATACCACTACACTTCCTATTGTTGCTCCACATTGTGACACTGCACTACTCACACTGTATAAGATACCTCTACACTTCCTATTGTTGCTCGACATTGTGACACTACGCTACTCACACTGTATAAGATACCATTACACTTCATAGTGTTGCTCCACATTTTGACACTGTGCTGCTCACACTGTGTATGGTACCACTACACTTCCTAGTGTTGCGCCACATTGTGGCTCTGCATTCCTCACACTGAATAAGATAACATAACACTTCCTAGTTTTGCTACATATTGTGACAATCTACTACTCACACTGGATAAGATACCACTACATTTCCCAGTGTTGCTCCACATTGTGACAATGTACTATTCACAATGTATAAGATACCACTACACTTCCTAGTGTTGCACCACATAGTGACACTGTGCGTCTCACACTGTATAAGATACCAGTACACTTCCTAGTGTTGCTCCACATTGTGACTCTGCATTACTCACAATGTATAAGATAACATTACACTTCCTAGTATTGCTCCACATTGTGACACAGTACTACTCACACTGTATAAGACACCATTACACTTCCTATTGTTGCTCCACATTGTGACACTGCACTACTCACACTGTATAAGATACCTCTACACTTCCTATTGTTGCTCCACATTGTGACACTACGCTACTCTCACTGTATAAGATACCATTACACTTCATAATGTTGCTCCACATTTTGACACTGTGCTACTCACACTGTATATGGTACCACTACACTTCCTAGTGTTGCTCCACATAGTGACACTGCACTACTCACACTGTATAAGATACCTCTACACTTCCTAGTGTTGCTCCACATTGCGACACTGTGCTACTCACACGATATAAGATAACACTAGACTTCCTAGTGTTGCTCCACATTGTGACACTGCACTACTCACACTGTATAAGATACCATTACACTTCCTAGTGTTGCTCCACATTGTGACACTGCGCTACTCACACTGTATAAGATAACACTACATTTGCTAGTGTTGCTCCACATTGTGACACTGTACTATTCACAATGTGTAAGATACCACTACACTCCCTAATGTTGCTCCACATTGTGACACTGCACTACTCACACTGTTTAAGATACCACTACACTTCATATTGTTACTCCGTATTATGACACTGTGCTACTCACACTGTATAAGATACCACTACACTTCCTATTGTTGTTCCACATTGTGACACAGCACTACTCACACAGTACAAGTTACCACGAAACTTCCTAGTGTTGCTCCACATTGTGACATTGCACTACTCACACTGTATACGATAACACTACACCTCCTAGTGCTGCTCCACATTGTGACACTGCGCTACTCACACTGTATAAGATACCATTACACTTCCTAGTGTTGCTCCACATTTTGACACTGTACTACTCACAGAGTATAAGATAACATTACACTTCCTAGTGTTGTTCCACATAGTGACACTTTAATACTCACACTATAAAAGATACCACTACACTTCCTAGTGTTGCTCCACATTGTGACACTGCACTACTCACACTGTATAAGGTACCGTTACACTTTCTAGTGTTGCTCCACATTGGGAGACTGCGCTGCTCACACTGTATAAGATACCACTACACTTCCTAGTGTTGCTGTACATTGTGACAATGTACTACTCACACTGGATAAGATGCCACTACACTTCCTAGTGTTGCACCACATAGTGACAAGGTGCTACTCACAATGTATAAGATACCATTACTCTTCCTAGTGTTGCTCCACATTGTGACACTGTACTACTCACACTGTATAGGATAACATTACACTTCCTAGTGTTGCTACACATTGTGACTCTGCGCTACTCACACTGTGTAAGTTACCACTACACTTCGTAGTGTTGCTCCACATTGTGACACTGCACTACTCACACTGTACAAGATACCACTACACTTCCTAGTGCTGCTCCACATTGTGACACTGAGCTACTCACACTGTATAAGATACCATTACACTTTCTAGTGTTGCTCCAATTTTTACACTGGACTTCTCACACAGTATAAGATAAGATTACAATTCCTAGTGTTGTTCCACATTGTGACATTCTACTACTCACACTGTAAAAGATACCACTACACTTCCTAGTGATGCTCCACATTGTGACACTGCACTACTCACATTGTATAAGGTACCGTTACCCTTCCTAGTGTTGTTCCACATTTGACACTGCGTTACTCACACTGTATAAGATAACACTCCACTTCCTAGTGTTGCTCCACATTGTGACACTGCGCTACTCACACCGTATAAAATAATATTACACTTCCTATTGTTGCTCCACATTTTGACACTGTGCTACTCACACTGTATAAGATAGCATTACACTTCCTAATGTCGTTCCACATTGTGACACACTACTACTCACACTCTAAAAGATACCACTACACTTCCTATTGTTGCTCCATATTGTGGCAGTGAACTACTCACTCTGTATAAGATTCCACTACACTTCCTAGTGTTGCTCCACATAGTGACACATCACAACCCACACTCTATAAGATGCCACAACACTTCCTAGTGTTGCGCCACATTGTGGCTCTGCACTACTCACAATGAATAAGATCACATAACACTTCCTAGTTTTGCTCCATATTGTGACAATCTACTACTCACACTGGATAAGATACCACTACAGTTCCCAGTGTTGCTCCACATTGTGACAGTGTACTATTCACAATGTAAAAGGTATCACTACACTTCCTAGTGTTGCACCACATAGTGACATTGTGCTACTAACACAGAATAAGATACCTGTACACTTCCTAGTGGTGCTCCACATTGTGACTCTGCATTACTCACACTGTATAAGATACCTCTACACTTCCTATTGTTGCTCCACATTGTGACACTGCGCTACTCACACTGTATAAGATAACATTACACTTCCTAGAGTTGCTCCACATTGTGACAGTGCGCTACTCACACTGTATATGATAACACCACATTTCCTAGTGTTGCTCCACATTGTGACACTGTACTATTCACAATGTATAAGATACCACTACCCTCCCTAGTGTTGCTCCACATTGTGACACTGCACTACTCACACTGTATAAGATAACACTACACTTCCTAATGTTGCTCCACATTGTGACAATGCAATACTCACACTATACAAGATACCAATAAACTTCCTAGTGTTGCTGCACATTCTGACACTGTACTACTCACACTGTATAAGATAACACTACACTTTCTAGTGTTGCTCCATATTGTGACACTGCACTACTCACAATGTATAAGATACCACTACACTTCCTAGAGTTGCTCCTCATTGTGACACAGCACTACTCACACTGTATAAAATACCACTACTTAGTGTTGCTCCACATTGTCACACTGTACTACTGACACTGTAAAAGTTAACACTACACTTCCTAGTGTTGCTCCAAATTGTGAATCTGCACTACTCACACTGTATAAGATAACATTACACTTCCTAGTGTTGCTCCACATTGTGACTCTGCACTACTCACTCTGTATAAGATACCACTACACTTCCTAGATTTGCTCCTCATTGTGACACAGCACTACTCACACTGTATAAGATACCACTTCCTAGTGTTGCTCCACATTGTGAAAATGTACTTCTCACACTGGATAAGATGCCACTACACTTCCTTATGTTGCTCCACATTGTTACACTGCTCTACTCACACTGTATAAGTTAACATTACACTTCCTAGTGTTGCTCCACATTGTGACTCTGCACTACTCACTCTGTATACGATAACACTACACTTCCTAGTGTTGCACCACATAGTGACACTGTGCTACTCACACTGTATAAGATACCATTTCACTTTCTAGTGTTGCTCCGCATTGTGACTCTGCACTACCCACTCTGAATAAGATAGCTTTACACTTCCTAGTGTTGCTCCACATTGTGACACTGTGCAACTCACACTGTATAAGATACCACTACACTTCCTATTGTTGCTCCACATTGTGACACTGCACTGCTCACACAGTATAAGATACCACTACACCTCCTAGTGCTACTCCACATTGTGACCCTGCGCTACTCACACTCTATAAGATACCATTACACTCCCTAGTGTTGCTCCACATTTTGACACTGTACTACTCACAGAGTATAAGATAACATTACACTTCCTAGTGTTGTTCCACATTGTGACACTCAATACTCACACTATAAAATATACCACTACACTTCCTAGTGTTGCTCTACATTGTGACACTGGACTACTCACACTGTATAAGGTACCGTTACACTTCCTACTGTTGCTCCACATTGGGAGACTGTGCTGCTTACACTGTATAAGATACCACTACACTTCCTAGTGTTGCTCCACATAGTGACACTGAACTACTCACACTGTATAAGATAACACAAGACTTCCTAATGTTGCTCCACATTGTGACACTGTACTACTCACACTGTATAAGATACCACTACACTTCCTAGTGTTGCGCCACATTGTGACACTGTACTACTCACACTGTATAAGATACCACTACACTTCCTAGTGTTGCGCCACATTGTGGCAATGTACTATTCACAATGTATAAGATACCACTACACTTCCTAGTGTTGCACCACATAGTGACACTGTGCGTCTCACACTGTATAAGATACCAGTACACTTCCTAGTGTTGCTCCACAATGTGACTCAGCACTACTAACACTGTATAGGATAACATTACACGTCCTAGTATTGCTCCACATTATGACACAGTACTACTCACACTGTATAAGATACCATTACACTTCCTAGTGTTGCTCCACATTGTGACACTGCGCTACTCACACTGTATAAGATACCACTACACTTCCTATTGTTGCTCCACATTGTGACACTGCACTACTCACAATGTAGTGTACTATTCACAATGTATAAGGTACCACTACACTTCCTAGCGTTGCACCACATAGTGACACTGTGCGTCTCACACTGTATAAGATACCAGTACACTTCCTAGTGTTGCTCCACATTGTGACTCAGCACTACTAACACTGTATAGGATAACATTACACTTCCTAGTATTGCTCCACATTATGACACAGTACCACTCACAGTGTATAAGATACCATTACACTTCCTAGTGTTGCTCCACATTGTGACACTGCGCTACTCACACTGTATAAGATACCACTACACTACCTATTGTTGCTCCACATTGTGACACTGCACTACTCACACTGTATAAGATACCTCTACACATCCTATTGTTGCTCGACATTGTGACACTACGCTACTCACACTGTATAAGATACCATTACACTTCATAGTGTTGCTCCACATTTTGACACTGTGCTACTCACACTGTGTATGGTACCACTACACTTCCTAGTGTTGCGCCACATTGTGGCTCTGCACTCCTCACTCTGAATAAGATAACATAACACTTCCTAGTTTTGCTCCATATTGTGAAAATCTACTACTCACACTGGATAATATACCACTACATTTCCCAGTGTTGCTCCACATTGTAACAGTGTACTATTCACAATGTATAAGATATCATTACACTTCCTAGTGTTGCACCACATAGTGACACTGTGCTACTCTCACTGTATAAGATACCTATACACTTCCTAGTGTTGCTCCACATTGTGACTCTGCATTACTCACAATGTATAAGATAACATTACACTTCCAAGTATTGCTCCACATTGTGACACAGTACTACTCACACTGTATAAGATACCATTACACTTCCTATTGTTGCTCCACATTGTGACACTGCACTACTCACACTGTATAAGATACCTCTACACTTCCTATTGTTGCTCCACATTGTGACACTACGCTACTCACACTGTATAAGATACCATTACACTTCATAATGTTGCTCCACATTTTGACACTGTGCTACTCACACTGTATATGGTACCTCTACACTTCCTAGTGTTGCTCCACATTGCGACACTGTGCTACTCACACGATATAACATAACACTAGACTTCCTAGTGTTGCTCCACATTGTGACACTGCACTACTCACACTGTATAAGATACCATTACACTTCCTAGAGTTGCTCCACATTGTGACACTGCGCTACTCACACTGTATAAGATAACACTACATTTCCTAGTGTTGCTCCACATTGTGACACTGTACTATTCACAATGTATAAGATACCACTACACTCCCTAGTGTTGCTCCACATTGTGACACTGTACTACTCACATTGTATAAGATAACACTACACTTCCTAGTGTTGCTCCACATTGTGACACTGAACTACCCACAAGGTATAAAATACCACTACACTCCTTAGTGTTGCACCACATTGTGACACTGCGCTACTCACACTCTCTAAGAAATCATTACACTTCCTAATGTTGCTCCACATTGTGAAACTGCACTACTCACACTGCATCAGATAACACTTCACTTCCTAGTGTTGCTCCACATTGTGACACTGCACTACTCACACTGTATCAGATGACATTACACTACCTAGTTTTGCTCCACATTGTGACACAGCACTACTCACGCTGTAAGGGAAACCATTACCCTTATTAGTGTTGCTCCACATTGTGACACTGTGCTACTCACACGATATAACATAACACTAGACTTCCTAGTGTTGCTCCACATTGTGACACTGCACTACTCACACTGTATAAGATACCATTACACTTCCTAGAGTTGCTCCACATTGTGACACTGCGCTACTCACACTGTATAAGATAACACTACATTTCCTAGTGTTGCTCCACATTGTGACACTGTACTATTCACAATGTATAAGATACCACTACACTCCCTAGTGTTGCTCCACATTGTGACACTGTACTACTCACATTGTATAAGATAACACTTCACTTCCTAGTGTTGCTCCACATTGTGACACTGTACTACTCACACTGTATAAAATACCACTACACTTCCTAGTGTTGCTGCAAATTGTGACACTGTACTACTCACACTGTATAAGATAACACTACACTTCCTAGTGTTGCTCCACATTATGACTCTGAACTACTCACAATGTATAAGATACCACTACACTTCCTAGTGTTGCTGCACATTGTGACACTGTACTACTCACACTGTATAAGATACCACTACACTTCCTAGTGTTGCTGCAAATTGTGACACCGTACTACTCACACTGTATAAGATAACACTACACTTCCTAGTGTTGCTCCACATTATGACTCTGAACTACTCACAATGTATAAGATACCACTACACTTCCTAGTGTTGCTGCACATTGTGACACTGTACTACTCACACTGTATAAGATACCACTACACTTCATATTGTTGCTCCATATTATGACACTGTGCTACTCACACTGTATAAGATACCACTACACTTCCTATTGTTGTTCCACATTGTGACACAGCACTACTCACACAGTACAGGTTACCACGAAACTTCCTAGTGTTGCTGCACATTGTGACACTGTACTACTCACACTGTATAAGATACCACTACACTTCCTAGTGTTGCTCCAAAATGTGACTCCGCACTACTCACACTGTATGAGTTACCTCTACACTTCCCAGTGATGCTGCACATTGTGACAATGTACTACTCACAATGTATAAGATGCCACTACACTTCCTAATGTTGCTCCACATTGTTAAACTGCTCTACTCACACTGTATGAGATACCATTACTCTTCCTAGTGTTGCTCCACATTGTGACTCTGCACTACTCACTCTGTATAACATACCACTACACTTCCTAGTGTTGCACCACATAGAGACACTGTGCTACTCACACTGTATAAGATACCATTACATTTCCTAGTGTTGCTCAGCATTGTGACTCTGCACTACTCACTCTGAATAAGGTAGCATTACACTTCCTAGTGTTGCTCCACTTTGTGACACTGTGCATCTCACATTGTATAAGATACAACTACACTTCCTAGCGTTGCTCCATATTGTGACACTGCACTACTCACACTGTATATGATACCACTACACTTCCTAGTGGTGCTCCACATTGTGACAATATACTTCTCACACTGTATCAAATAGCATTACACTTCCTAGTGTTGCTCCACATTGTGACACTGCGCTACTCACACTGTGTAATGTACCATTACACTTCCCAGTGTTGCTCCACATGTGTCACTGCACTACTCACACTGTATAAGATACCACTACAATTCCTAGTGCTGCGCCACATTGTGACACTGCGCTACTCACACTGTATAAGATACCATTACACTTCCTAGCGTTGCTCCAATTTTTACACTGTACTTCTCACACTGTATAAGATAACAATACACTTCCTAGTGTTGTTCCACATTGTGACACTCTACAACTCACACTGTAAAAGATAACACTACACTTCCTAGTGTTGCTCCACATTGTGACACTGCACTACTCACACTGGATAAGATTCCACTACACTTCCTAGTGTTGCTACACATTGTGACACTTCACAACCCACACTCTATAAGATGCCACTACACTTCTTAGTGTTGCGCCACATTGTGGCTCTGCACTACTCACAATGAATAAGATCACATAACACTTCCTAGTTTTGTTCCATATTGTGACAATCTACTACTCACACTGGATAAGATACCACTACATTTCCCAGTGTTGCTCCACATTGTGACAGTGTACTATTCACAATGTATAAGATATCACTACACTTCCTAGTGTTGCACCACATAGTGACACTGTGCTACTCACACTGTATAAGATACCTGTACACTTCCTAGTGTTGCTCCACATTGTGACTCTGCATTACTCACACTGTATAAGATAACATTAAACCTCCAAGTATTGCTCCACATTGTGACACAGTACTACTCACACTGTATATGATACCATTACACTTACTATTTGTGCTCCACATTGTGACACTGCGCTACTCACAATGTATACGATACCACTACACTTCGTAATGTTGCTCCACATTGTGACACTGCATTACTCACACTGTATAAGATAGCTCTACACTTCCTATTTTTGCTCCACATTGTGACACTACGCTACTCACACTGTATAAGATAACATTACACTTCATAGTGTTGCTCCACATTTTGACACTGTGCTACTCACACTGTATAAGGTACCACTACACTTCCTAGTGTTGCTCCACATAGTGACACTGTGCTACTCACACTATATAAGATAACATTACACTTCGTAGTGTTGCTCCACATTGCGACACTGTTCCACTCACACTGTATAAAATACCACTACACTTCCTAGTGTTGTTCCACATTGTGACACTGTACTACTCACACTGTATTAGATACCACTACACTTTCTAGTGTTGCTCCATATTGTGACACTGCACTACTCACACTGTATAGGATACCACTACACTTCCTAGAGTTGCTCCTCATTGTGACACAGCACTACTCACACTGTATAAGATACCACTACCTAGTGTTGCTCCACATTGTGACACTGTACTACTCACACTGTAAAAGATAATACTACATTTCCTAGTGTTGCTCCAATTTGTGAATCTGCACTACTCACACTGTATAAGATACCACTACACTTCCTAGTGTTGCTGCACATTGTGACAATGTAATACTCACACTGGATAAGATGCCACTACACTTCCTAATGTTACTCCACATTGTTACACTGCTCTACTCACACTGTATAAGATACCATTACAATTTCTAGTGTTGCTCCGCATTGTGACTCTGCACTACCCACTCTGAATAAGATAGCTTTACACTTCCTAGTGTTGCTCCTCATTGTGACACTGTGCAACTCACACTGTATAAGATACCACTACACTTCCCATTGTTGCTCCACATTGTGACACTGCACTACTCACACTGTATAAGATAACACTATACCTCCTAGTGCTGCTCCACATTGTGACACTGCGCTACTCACACTGTATAAGATACCATTACACTTCCTAGTGTTGCTCCACATTTTGACACTGTACTACTCACAGAGTATAAGATAACATTACACTTCCTAGTGTTGTTCCACATTGTGACACTTTAATACTCACACTATAACAGAAACCACTACACTTCCTAGTGTTGCTCCACATTGAGACACTGCACTACTCACACTGTATAAGGTACCACTACACTTCCTAGTGTTGCTCCACATAGTGACACTGTGCTACTCACACTGTATAAGATTACATTACACTTCGTAATGTTGCTCCACATTGCGACACTGTGCTACTCACACTGTATAAGATACCACTACACTTCCTAGTGTTGCTCCACATTGTGACACTGCGCTACTCACACTGTATAAGATAACATTACACTTCCTAGAGTTGCTCCACATTGTGAAACTGCGCTACTCACACTGTATATGATAACACCACATTTCCTAGTGTTGCTCCACATTGTGACACTGTACTATTCACAATGTATAAGATACCACTACACTCCCTAGTGTTGCTCCACATTGTGACACTGCACTACTCACACTGTATAAGATAACACTACACTTCCTAATGTTGCTCCACATTGTGACAATGCACTACTCACACTATACAAGATACCACTAAACTTCCTAGTGTTGCTGCACATTCTGACACTGTACTACTCACACTGTATAAGATAACACTACAATTTCTAGTGTTGCTCCATATTGTGACACTGCACTACTCACAATGTATAAGATACCACTACACTTCCTAGAGTTGCTCCTCATTGTGACACAGCACTACTCACACTGTATAAGATACCACTACTTAGTGTTGCTCCACATTGTGACACTGTACTACTCACACTGTAAAAGATAACACTACACTTCCTAGTGTTGCTCCAAATTGTGAATCTGCACTACTCACACTGTATATGATAACATTACACTTCCTAGTGTTGCTCCACATTGTGACCTTGCACTACTCACTCTGTATAAGATACCACTACACTTCCTAGAGTTGCTCCTCATTGTGACACAGCACTACTCACACTGTATAAGATACCACTTCCTAGTGTTGCTCCACATTGTGACAATGTACTTCTCACACTGGATAAGATGCCACTACACTTCCTTATGTTGCTCCACATTGTTACACTGCTCTACTCACACTGTATAAGATAACATTACACTTCCTAGTGTTGCTCCACATTGTGACTCTGCACTACTCACTCTGTATACGATAACACTACACTTCCTAGTGTTGCACCACATAGTGACACTGTGCTACTCACACTGTATAAGATACCATTTCACTTTCTAGTGTTGCTCCGCATTGTGACTCTGCACTACCCACTCTGAATAAGATAGCTTTACACTTCCTAGTGTTGCTCCACATTGTGACACTGTGCAACTCACACTGTATAAGATACCACTACACTTCCTATTGTTGCTCCACATTGTGACACAGCACTGCTCACACAGTATAAGATACCACTACACCTCCTAGTGCTACTCCACATTGTGACACTGCGCTACTCACACTCTATAAGATACCATTACACTTCCTAGTGTTGCTCCACATTTTGACACTGTACTACTCACAGAGTATAAGATAACATTACACTTCCTAGTGTTGTTCCACATTGTGACACTCAATACTCACACTATAAAAGATACCACTACACTTCCTAGTGTTGCTCTACATTGTGACACTGGACTACTCACACTGTATAAGGTACCGTTACACTTCCTACTGTTGCTCCACATTGGGAGACTGTGCTGCTCACACTGTATAAGATACCACTACACTTCCTAGTGTTGCTCCACATACTGACAGTGAACTACTCACACTGTATAAGATAACACAAGACTTCCTAGTGTTGCTCCACATTGTGACACTGTACTACTCACACTGTATAAGATACCACTACACTTCCTAGTGTTGCGCCACATTGGACACCGTACTACTCACACAGTATAAGATACCACTACACTTCCTAGTGTTGCGCCACATTGTGGCTCTGCACTTCTCTCACCGAATAAGATAACATTACACTTCCTAGTTTTGCTCCATATTGTGACACTGTACTACTCACACTGGATAAGGTACCACTGCATTTCCCAGTGTTGCTCCACATTGTGACAATGTACTATTCACAATGTATAAGATACCACTACACTTCCTAGTGTTGCACCACATAGTGACACTGCGCTACTCACACTGTATAAGATACCACTACACTTTCTATTGTTGCTCCACATTGTGACACTGCACTACTCACAATGTAGTGTACTATTCAAAATGTATAAGGTACCACTACACTTCCTAGCGTTGCACCACATAGTGACACTGTGCGTCTCACACTGTATAAGATACCAGTACACTTCCTAGTGTTGCTCCACATTGTGACTCAGCACTACTAACACTGTATAGGATAACATTACACTTCCTAGTATTGCTCCACATTATGACACAGTACCACTCACACTGTATAAGATACCATTACACTTCCTAGTGTTGCTCCACATTGTGACACTGCGCTACTCACACTGTATAAGATACCACTACACTACCTATTGTTGCTCCACATTGTGACACTGCACTACTCACTTTGTATAAGATACCTCTACACATCCTATTGTTGCTCGACATTGTGACACTACGCTACTCACACTGTATAAGATACCATTACACTTCATAGTGTTGCTCCACATTTTGACACTGTGCTACTCACACTGTGTATGGTACCACTACACTTCCTAGTGTTGCGCCACATTGTGGCTCTGCACTCCTCACACTGAATAAGATAACATAACACTTCCTAGTTTTGCTCCATATTGTGACAATCTACTACTCACACTGGATACGATACCACTACATTTCCCAGTGTTGCTCCACATTGTGACAGTGTACTATTCACAATGTATAAGATATCACTACACTTCCTAGTGTTGCACCACATAGTGACACAGTGCTACTCACACTGTATAAGATACCTGTACACTTCCTAGTGTTGCTCCACATTGTGACTCTGCATTACTCACAATGTATAAGATAACATTACTCTTCCAAGTATTGCTCCACATTGTGACACAGTACTACTCACACTGTATAAGATACCATTACACTTCCTATTGTTGCCCCACATTGTGACACTGCACTACTCACACTGTATAAGATACCTCTACACTTCCTATTGTTGCTCCACATTGTGACACTACGCTACTCACCCTGTATAAGATACCATTACACTTCATAATGTTGCTCCACATTTTGACACTGTGCTACTCACACTGTATATGGTACCACTACACTTCCTAGTGTTGCTCCACATAGTGACACTGCACTACTCACACTGTATAAGATACCTCTACACTTCCTAGTGTTGCTCCACATTGCGACACTGTGCTACTCACACGATATAAGATAACACTAGACTTCCTAGTGTTGCTCCACATTGTGACACTGCACTACTCACACTGTATAAGATACCATTACACTTCCTAGAGTTGCTCCACATTGTGACGCTGCGCTACTCACACTGTATAAGATAACACTACATTTCCTAGTGTTGCTCCACATTGTGACACTGTACTATTCACAATGTGTAAGATACCACTACACCCCCTAGTGTTGCTCCACATTGTGACACTGTACTACTCACATTGTATAAGATAACACTACACTTCCTAGTGTTGCTCCACATTGTGACACTGTACTACCCACAAGGTATAAGATACCACTACACTCCTTAGTGTTGCACCACATTGTGACACTGCGCTACTCACACTCTCTAAGAAATCATTACACTTCCTAATGTTGCTCCACATTGTGAAACTGCACTACTCACACTGCATCAGATAACACTTCACTTCCTAGTGTTGCTCCACATTGTGACACTGCACTACTCACACTGTATCAGATAACATTACACTACCTAGTTTTGCTCCACATTGTGACACAGCACTACTCACGCTGTAAGGGAAACCATTACCCTTATTAGTGTTGCTCCACATTGTGACACTGCCCTACTCACACTGTATAAGATACCACTACACTTCCTATTGTTGCTCCACATTGTGACACTGCACTACTCACAATGTATAAAATACCACTACACTTCCTAGTGTTGCTGCAAATTGTGACACTGTACTACTCACACTGTATAAGATAACACTACACTTCCTAGTGTTGCTCCACATTATGACTCTGAACTACTCACAATGTATAAGATACCACTACACTTCCTAGTGTTGCTGCACATTGTGACACTGTACTACTCACACTGTATAAGATACCACTACACTTCATATTGTTGCTCCATATTATGACACTGTGCTACTCACACTGTATAAGATACCACTACACTTCCTATTGTTGTTCCACATTGTGACACAGCACTACTCACACAGTACAAGTTACCACGAAATTTCCTAGTGTTGCTGCACATTGTGACACTGTACTACTCACACTGTATAAGATACCACTACACTTCCTAGTGTTGCTCCATATTGTGGCACAGCACTACTCACACTGTATAGGATACCACTACATTTCCTAGAGTTGCTCCTCATTGTGACACAGCACTACTCACCCTGTATAAGATACCACTACCTAGTGTTGCTCCACATTGTGAAAATGTACTACTCACACTGTATAAGAAAACACTACACTTACTAGTGTTGCTCCAAAATGTGACTCCGCACTACTCACACTGTATGAGTTACCTCTACACTTCCCAGTGTTGCTGCACATTGTGACAATGTACTACTCACAATGTATAAGATGCCACTACAATTCCTAATGTTGCTCCACATTGTTAAACTGCTCTACTCACACTGTATGAGATACCATTACTCTTCCTAGTGTTGCTCCACATTGTGACTCTGCACTACTCACTCTGTATAACATACCACTACACTTCCTAGTGTTGCACCACATAGAGACACTGTGCTACTCACACTTTATAAGATACCATTACATTTCCTAGTGTTGCTCCACTTTGTGACACTGTGCATCTCACATTGTATAAGATACAACTACACTTCCTAGCGTTGCTCCATATTGTGACACTGCACTACTCACACTGTATAAGATACCACTACACTTCCTAGTGGTGCTCCACATTGTGACAATATACTTCTCACACTGTATCAAATACCATTCCACTTCCTAGTGTTGCTCCACATTGTAACACTGCGCTACTCACACTGTGTAATGTACCACTACACTTCCCAGTGTTGCTCCACATTGTGTCACTGCACTACTCACACTGTATAAGATACCACTACAATTCCTAGTGCTGCTCCACATTGTGACACTACGCTACTTACACTGTATAAGATACCATTACACTTCCTAGTGTTGCTCCAATTTTTACACTGTACTTCTCACACTGTATAAGATAACAATACACTTCCTAGTGTTGTTCCACATTGTGACACTCTACAACTCACACTGTAAAAGATAACACTACACTTCCTAGTGTTGCTCCACATTGTGACACTGCACTACTCACACTGGATAAGATTCCACTACACTTCCTAGTGTTGCTACACATTGTGACCCTTCACAACCCACACTCTATAAGATGCCACTACACTTCTTAGTGTTGCGCCACATTGTGGCTCTGCACTACTCACAATGAATAAGATCACATAACACTTCCTAGTTTTGTTCCATATTGTGACAATCTACTACTCACACTGGATAAGATACCACTACATTTCCCAGTGTTGCTCCACATTGTGACAGTGTACTATTCACAATGTATAAGATATCACTACACTTCCTAGTGTTGCACCACATAGTGACACTGTGCTACTCACACTGTATAAGATACCTGTACACTTCCTAGTGTTGCTCCACATTGTGACTCTGCATTACTCACACTGTATAAGATAACATTACACTTCCAAGTATTGCTCCACATTGTGACACAGTACTACTCACACTGTATAAGATACCATTATACTTACTATTTGTGCTCCACATTGTGACAATGCGCTACTCACAATGTATACGATACCACTACACTTCGTAATGTTGCTCCACATTGTGACACTGCATTACTCACACTGTATAAGATAGCTCTACACTTCCTATTTTTGCTCCACATTGTGACACTACGCCACTCACACTGTATAAGATAACATTACACTTCATAGTGTTGCTCCACATTTTGACACTGTGCTACTCACACTGAATAAGGTACCACTACACTTCCTAGTGTTGCTCCACATAGTGACACTGTGCTACTCACACTGTATAAGATAACATTACACTTCGTAGTGTTGCTCCACATTGCGACACTGTTCTACTCACACTGTATAAGATACCACTACACTTCCTAGTGTTGTTCCACATTGTGACACTGCGCTACTCACACTGTATAAGATAACACTACACTTCCTAATGTTGCTCCACATTGTGACATTGCACTACTCACACTGTACAAGATACAACTAAACGTCCTCGTGTTGCTGCACATTCTGACACTGTACTACTCACACTGTATTAGATAACACTACACTTTCTAGTGTTGCTCCATATTGTGACACTGCACTACTCACACTGTATAGGATACCACTACACTTCCTAGAGTTGCTCCTCATTGTGACACAGCACTACTCACACTGTATAAGATACCACTACCTAGTGTTGTTCCACATTTTGACACTGTACTACTCACACTGTAAAAGATAATACTACACTTCCTAGTGTTGCTCCAATTTGTGAATCTGCACTTCTCACACTGTATAAGATACCACTACACTTCCTAGTGTTGCTGCACATTGTGACAATGTAATACTCACACTGGATAAGATGCCACTACACTTCCTAATGTTGCTCCACATTGTTACACTGCTCTACTCACACTGTATAAGTTACCATTACAATTTCTAGTGTTGCTCCGCATTGTGACTCTGCACTACCCACTCTGAATAAGATAGCTTTACACTTCCTAGTGTTGCTCCTCATTGTGACACTGTGCAACTCACACTGTATAAGATACCACTACACTTCCTATTGTTGCTCCACATTGTGACACTGCACTACTCACACTGTATAAGATAACACTACACCTCCTAGTGCTACTCCACATTGTGACACTGCGCTACTCACACTGTATAAGATACCATTACACTTCCTAGTGTTGCTCCACATTTTGACACTGTACTACTCACAGAGTATAAGATAACATTACACTTCCTAGTGTTGTTCCACATTGTGACACTTGAATACTCACACTATAAAAGATACCACTACACTTCCTAGTGTTGCTCCACATTGAGACACTGCACTACTCACACTGAATAAGGTACCGTTACACTTTCTAGTGTTCCTCCACATTGTGACACTACGCTACTCACACTGTATAAGATACCATTACACTCCATAGTGTTGCTCCACATTTTGACACTGTGCTACTCACACTGTATAAGGTACCACTACACTTCCTAGTGTTGCTCCACATAGTGACACTGTGCTACTCACACTGTATAAGATTACATTACACTTCGTAATGTTGCTCCACATTGCGACACTGTGCTACTCACACTGTATAAGATACCACTACACTTCCTAGTGTTGCTCCACATTGTGACACTGCGCTACTCACACTGTATAAGATAACATTACACTTCCTAGAGTTGCTCCACCTTGTGACACTGCGCTACTCACACTGTATATGATAACACCACATTTCCTAGTGTTGCTCCACATTGTGACACTGTACTATTCACAATGTATAAGATAACACTACACTCCCTAGTGTTGCTCCACATTGTGACACTGCACTACTCACACTGTATAAGATAACACTACACTTCCTAATGTTGCTCCACATTGTGACAATGCACTACTCACACTATACAAGATACCACTAAACTTCCTAGTGTTGCTGCACATTCTGACACTGTACTACTCACACTGTATAAGATAACACTACACTTTCTAGTGTTGCTCCATATTGTGACACTGCACTACTCACAATGTATAAGATACCACTACACTTCCTAGAGTTGCTCCTCATTGTGACACAGCACTACTCACACTGTATAAGATACCACTACTTAGTGTTGCTCCACATTGTGACACTGTACTACTCACACTGTATAATATACCATTTCACTTTCTAGTGTTGCTCCGCATTGTGGCTCTGCACTACCCACTCTGAATAAGATAGCTTTACACTTCCTAGTGTTGCTCCACATTGTGACACTGTGCAACTCACACTGTATAAGATACCGCTACACTTCCTATTGTTGCTCCACATTGTGACACTGCACTGCTCACACAGTATAAGATACCACTACACCTCCTAGTGCTACTCCACATTGTGACACTGAGCTACTCACACTCTATAAGATACCATTACACTTCCTAGTGTTGTTCCACATTGTGACACTCAATACTCACACTATAAAAGATACCACTACACTTCCTAGTGTTGCTCTACATTGTGACACTGGACTACTCACACTGTATAAGGTACCGTTACACTTCCTACTGTTGCTCCACATTGGGAGACTGTGCTGCTCACACTGTATAAGATACCACTACACTTCCTAGTGTTGCTCCACATAGTGACAGTGAACTACTCACACTGTATAAGATAACACAAGACTTCCTAGTGTTGCTCCACATTGTGACACTGTACTACTCACACTGTATAAGATACCACTACACTTCCTAGTGTTGCGCCACATTGTGACACTGTACTACTCACACAGTATAAGATACCACTACACTTCCTAGGGTTGCGCCACATTGTGGCTCTGCACTTCTCTCACTGACTAAGATAACATTACACTTCCTAGTTTTGCTCCATATTGTGACACTGTACTACTCACACTGGATAAGGTATCACTGCATTTCCCAGTGTTGCTCCACATTGTGACAATGTACCATTCACAATGTATAAGATACCACTACGCTTCCTAGTGTTGCACCACATAGTGACACTGTGCGTCTCACACTGTATAAGATACCAGTACACTTCCTAGTGTTGCTCCACATGGTGACTCAGCACTACTAACACTGTATAGGATAACATTACACGTCCTAGTATTGCTCCACATTATGACACAGTACTACTCACACTGTATAAGATACCATTACACTTCCTAGTGTTGCTCCACATTGTGACACTGCGCTACTCACACTGTATAAGATACCACTACACTTCCTATTGTTGCTCCACATTGTGACACTGCACTACTCACAATGTAGTGTACTATTCACAATGTATAAGGTACCACTACACTTCCTAGCGTTGCACCACATAGTGACACTGTGCGTCTCACACTGTATAAGATACCAGTACACTTCCTAGTGTTGCTCCACATTGTGACTCAGCACTACTAACACTGTATAGGATAACATTACACTTCCTAGTATTGCTCCACATTATAACACAGTACCACTCACACTGTATAAGATACCATTACACTTCCTAGTGTTGCTCCACATTGTGACACTGCGCTACTCACACTGTATAAGATACCACTACACTTCCTATTGTTGCTCCACATTGTGACACTGCACTACTCACACTGTATAAGATACCTCTACACATCCTATTGTTGCTCGACATTGTGACACTACGCTACTCACACTGTATAAGATACCATTACACTTCATAGTGTTGCTCCACATTTTGACACTGTGCTACTCACACTGTGTATGGTACCACTACACTTCCTAGTGTTGCGCCACATTGTGGCTCTGCACTTCCCTCACTGACTAAGATAACATTACACTTCCTAGTTTTGCTCCATATTGTGACACTGTACTACTCACACTGGATAAGATACCACTACATTTCCCAGTGTTGCTCCACATTGTGACAGTGTACTATTCACAATGTATAAGATATCACTACACTCCCTAGTGTTGCACCACATAGTGACACTGTGCTACTCACACTGTATAAGATACCTGTACACTTCCTAGTGTTGCTCCACATTGTGACTCTGCATTACTCACAATGTATAAGATAACATTACACTTCCAAGTATTGCTCCACATTGTGACACAGTACTACTCACACTGTATAAGATACCATTACACTTCCTATTGTTGCTCCACATTGTGACACTGCACTACTCACACTGTATAAGATACCTCTACACTTCCTATTGTTGCTCCACATTGTGACACTACGCTACTCACAATGTATAAGATACCATTACACTTCATAATGTGGCTCCACATTTTGACACTGAGCTACTCACACTATATATGGTACCACTATACTTCCTAGTGTTGCTCCACATAGTGACACTGCACTACTCACACTGTATAAGATAACTCTACACTTCCTAGTGTTGCTCCACATTGTGACACTGTACTATTCACAATGTGTAAGATACCACTACACTCCCTAGTGTTGCTCCACATTCTGACACTGTACTACTCACATTGTATAAGATAACACTACACTTCCCAGTGTTGCTCAACATTGTGACACTGTACTACCCACAAGGTATAAGATACCACTACACTCCTTAGTGTTGCACCACATCGTGACACTGCGCTACTCACACTCTCTAAGAAATCATTACACTTCCTAATGTTGCTCCACATTGTGACACTGCACTACTCTCACTGCATCAGATAACACTACACTTCCTAGTGTTGCTCCACATTGTGACACTGCACTACTCACACTGTATCAGATAACATTACACTACTTAGTTTTGCTCCACATTGTGACACTGTACTATTCACAATGTGTAAGATACCACTACACTCCCTAGTGTTGCTCCACATTCTGACACTGTACTACTCACATTGTATAAGATAACACTACACTTCCCAGTGTTGCTCAACATTGTGACACTGTACTACCCACAAGGTATAAGATACCACTACACTCCTTAGTGTTGCACCACATCGTGACACTGCGCTACTCACACTCTCTAAGAAATCATTACACTTCCTAATGTTGCTCCACATTGTGACACTGCACTACTCACACTGCATCAGATAACACTACACTTCCTAGTGTTGCTCCACATTGTGACACTGCACTACTCACACTGTATCAGATAACATTACACTACTTAGTTTTGCTCCACATTGTGACACAGCACTACTCACGCTGTAAGGGAAACCATTACCCTTATTAGTGTTGCTCCACATTGTGACACTGCCCTACTCACACTGTATAAGATACCACTACACTTCCTAGTGTTGCTCCACATTGTGACACTGTACTACTCACACTGTATAAAATACCACTACACTTCCTAGTGTTGCTGCAAATTGTGACACTGTACTACTCACACTGTATAAGATAACACTACACTTCCTAGTGTTGCTCCACATTATGACTCTGCACTACTCACAATGTATAAGATACCACTACACTTCCTATTGTTGCTGCACATTGTGACATTGTACTACTCACACTGTATAAGATACCACTACACTTCATATTGTTGCTCCATATTATGACACTGTGCTACTCACACTGTATAAGATACCACTACACTTCCTATTGTTGTTCCACATTGTGACACAGCACTACTCACACAGTACAAGTTACCACGAAACTTCCTAGTGTTGCTGCACATTGTGACACTGTACTACTCACACTGTATAAGATACCACTACACTTCCTAGTGTTGCTCCATATTGTGGCACAGCACTACTCACACTGTATAGGATACCTCTACATTTCCTAGAGTTGCTCCTCATTGTGACACAGCACTACTCACCCTGTATAAGATACCACTACCTAGTGTTGCTCCACATTGTGACAATGTACTACTCACACTGTATAAGATAACACTACACTTACTAGTGTTGCTCCAAAATGTGACTCCGCACTACTCACACTGTATGAGATACCTCTACACTTCCCAGTGTTGCTGCACATTGTCACAATGTACTACTCACACTGTATAAGATGCCAATAAACTTCCTAATGTTGCTCCACATTGTTAAACTGCTCTACTCACACTGTATGAGATACCATTACTCTTCCTAGTGTTGCTCCACATTGTGACTCTGCACTACTCACTCTGTATAACATACCACTACACTTCCTAGTGTTGCACCACATAGAGACACTGTGCTACTCACACTGTATAAGATACCATTACATTTCCTAGTGTTGCTCAGCATTGTGACTCTGCACTACTCACTCTGAATAAGATAGCATTACACTTCCTAGTGTTGCTCCACTTTGTGACACTGTGCATCTCACATTGTATAAGATACAACTACACTTCCTAGCGTTGCTCCATATTGTGACACTGCACTACTCACACTGTATAAGATACCACTACACTTCCTAGTGGTTCTCCACATTGTGACAATATACTTCTCACACTGTATCAAATACCATTACAATTCCTAGTGTTGCTCCACATTGTGACACTGCGCTACTCTTACTGTGTAATGTACCACTACACTTCCCAGTGTTGCTCCACATTGTGTCACTGCGCTACTCACACTGTATAAGATACCATTACACTTCCTAATGTTGCTCCAATTTTTACACTGTACTTCTCACACTGTATAAGATAACGATACACTTCCTAGTGTTGTTCCACATTGTGACACTCTACAACTCACACTGTAAAAGATACCACTACACTTCCTAGTGTTGCTCCACATTGTGACACTGCACTACTCACACTGGATAAGATTTCACTACACTTCCTAGTGTTGCTACACATTGTGACACTTCACAACCCACACTCTATAAGATGCCACTACACTTCTTAGTGTTGCGCCACATTGTGGCTCTGCACTACTCACAATGAATAAGATCACATAACACTTCCTAGTTTTGTTCCATATTGTGACAATCTACTACTCACACTGGATAAGACACCACTACATTTCCCAGTGTTGCTCCACATTGTGACAGTGTACTATTCACAATGTATAAGATAACATTACACATCCAAGTATTGCTCCACATTGTGACACAGTACTACTCACACTGTATAAGATACCATTACACTTACTATTTGTGCTCCACATTGTGACACTGCGCTACTCACAATGTATACGATACCACTACACTGCGTAATGTTGCTCCACATTGTGACACTGCATTACTCACACTGTATAAGATAGCTCTACACTTCCTATTTTTGCTCCACATTGTGACACTACGCTACTTACACTGTATAAGATAACTTTACACTTCATAGTGTTGCTCCACATTTTGACACTGTGCTACTCACACTGTATAAGGTACCACTACACTTTCTAGTGTTGCTCCACATAGTGGCACTGTGCTACTCACACTGTATAAGGTAACACTACACTTCCTAATGTTGCTCCACATTGTGACATTGCACTACTCACACTGTACAAGATACCACTAAACGTCCTAGTGTTGCTGCACATTCTGACACTGTACTACTCACACTGTATTAGATACCACTACACTTTCTAGTGTTGCTCCATATTGTGACACTGCACAACTCACACTGTATAGGATACCACTACACTTCCTAGAGTTGCTCCTCATTGTGACACAGCACTACTCACACTGTATAAGATACCACTACCTATTGTTGCTCCACATTGTGACACTGTACTACTCACACTGTAAAAGATAATACTACACTTCCTAGTGTTGCTCCAATTTGTGAATCTGCACTACTCACACTGTATAAGATACCACTACACTTCCTAGTGTTGCTGCACATTGTGACAATGTAATACTCACACTGGATAAGATGCCACTACACTTCCAAATGTTGCTCCACATTGTTACACTGCTCTACTCACACTGTATAAGATACCATTACACTTTCTAGTGTTGCTCCGCATTGTGACTCTGCACTACCCACTCTGAATAAGTTAGCTTTACACTTCCTAGTGTTGCTCCTCATTGTGACACTGTGAAGCTCACACTGTATAAGATACCACTACAATTCCTATTGTTGCTCCACATTGTGACACTGCACTACTCACACTGTATAAGATAACACTACACCTCCTAGTGCTGCTCCACATTGTGACACTGCGCTACTCACACTGTATAAGATACCATTACACTTCCTAGTGTTGCTCCACATTTTGCCACTGTACTACTCACAGAGTATAAGATAACATTACACTTCCTAGTGTTGTTCCACATTGTGACACTTTAATACTCACACTATAAAAGATACCACTACACTTCCTAGTGTTGCTCCACATTGTGACACTGCACTACTCACACTGTATAAGGTACCGTTACACTTTCTAGTGTTGCTCCACATTGGGAGACTGCGCTGGTCACACTGTATAAGATACCACTACACTTCCTATTGTTGCTCCACATAGTGACACTGAACTACTCACACTGTATATGATAACACAAGACTTCCTAGTGTTGCTCCACATTGTGACACTGTACTACTCACACTGTATAAGATACCACTACACTTCCTAGTGTTGCGCCACATTGTGACACTGTACTACTCACACTGTATAAGATACCACTACACTTCCTAGTGTTGCGCCACATTGTGGCTCTGCACTTCTCTCACTGAATAAGATAACGATACACTTCTTGGTGTTGCTCCATATTGTGACACTGTACTACTCACACTGGATAAGGTACCACTGCATTTCCCAGTGTTGCTCCACATTGTGACATTGTACTATTCACACTGTACAAGATACCACTAAACTTCCTAGTGTTGCTGCACATTCTGACACTGTACTATTCACAATGTATAAGATATCACTACACATCCTAATGTTGCCCCACATAGTGACATTGTGCTACTCACACGGTATAAGATACCTGTACACTTCCTAGTGTTGCTCCACATTGTGACTCTGCATTACTCACACTGTATAAGATATCACTACACTTCCTAGTGTTGCAACATATTGTGACACAGTACTACTCACACTGTATAAGATACCATTACACTTCCTAGTGTTGCTCCACATTGTGACACTGCGCTACTCACAATGTATAAGATACCACTACACTTCCTATTGTTGCTCCACATTGTGACACTGCATTACTCACACTGTATAAGATACCTCTACACTTCCTATTGTTGCTCCACATTGTAACACTACGCTACTCACACTGTATAAGATACCATAACACTTCATAGTGTTGCTCCACATTTTGACACTGTGCTACTCACACTGTATAAGGTACCACTACACTTCCTAGTGTTGCTCCACATAGTGACACTGTGCTACTCACACTGTATATGATTACATTACACTTCGTAGTGTTGCTCCACATTGCGACACTGTGCTACTCACACTGTATAAGATACCACTACACTTCCTAGTGTTGCTCCACATTGTGACACTGCGCTACTCACACTGTATAAGATAACATTACACTTCCTAGAGTTGCTCCACATTGTGACACTGCGCTACTCACACTGTATAAGATAACACCACATTTCCTAGTGTTGCTCCACACTGTGACACTGTACTATTCACAATGTATATGATACCACTACACTCCCTAGTGTTGCTCCACATTGTGAAGCTGCACTACTCACACTGTATAAGATAACACTGCACTTCCTAATGTTGCTCCACATTGTGACAATGCACTACTCACACTGTACAAGATAACACTAAACTTCCTAGTGTTGCTGCACATTCTGACACTGTACTACTCACACTGTATAAGATACCACTACACTTTCTAATGTTGCTCCATATTGTGACTCTGCACTACTCACACTGTATAAGATACCGCTACACTTCCTAGTGTTGCTGCACATTGTGAAAATGTACTACTCACACTGGATAAGATGCCACTACACTTCCTAGTGTTGCACCACATAGTGACAAGGTGCTACTCACACTGTATAAGATACCATTACTCTTCCTAGTGTGGCTCCACATTGTGACACTGTTCAACTCACAATGTATAAGATACCACTACACTTCCTATTGTTGCTCCACATTGTGACACTGCACTACTCACACTGTATAAGATACCACTACAATTCCTAGTGGTGCTCCACATTGTGACACTGTACTACTCACACTGTACAGGATACCATTACACTTCCTAGTGTTGCTACACATTGTGACTCTGCGCTACTCACACTGTGTAATTTACCACTACACTTCCTAGTGTTGCTCCACATTGTGACACTGCACTACTCGCACTGTACAAGATACCACTACACTTCCTAGTGCTGCTCCACATTGTGACACTGAGCTACTCACACTGTATAAGATACCATTACACTTCCTGGTGTTGCTCCAATTTTTACACTGTACTTCTCACACAGTATAAGATAACATTACAATTCCTAGTGTTGTTCCACATTGTGACATTCTACTACTCACCCTGTAAAAGATACCACTACACTTCCTAGTGATGCTCCACATTGTGACACTGCACTACTCACATTGTATAAGGTACCGTTACCCTTCCTAGTGTTGTTACACATTTGACACTGCGTTACTCAC
Organism: Meconema thalassinum; assembly: GCA_946902985.2. NCBI lineage: Eukaryota > Metazoa > Arthropoda > Insecta > Orthoptera > Tettigoniidae > Meconema > Meconema thalassinum. The sequence goes on from OX336389.2 coordinate 639,686,486, forward strand.
ACTGTATAAGATAACACTCCACTTCCTAGTGTTGCTCCACATTGTGACACTGCGCTACTCACACCGTATAAGATAATATTACACTTCCTAGTGTTGCTCCACATTTTGACACTGTGCTACTCACACTGTATAAGATAGCATTACACTTCCTAATGTCGTTCCACATTGTGACACACTACTACTCACACTGTAAAAGATACCACTACACTTCCTATTGTTGCTCCATATTGTGACAGTGAACTACTCACTCTGTATAAGATTCCACTACACTTCCTAGTGTTGTTCCACATAGTGACACATCACAACCCACACTCTATAAGATGCCACAACACTTCCTAGTGTTGCGCCACATTGTGGCTCTGCACTACTCACAATGAATAAGATCACATAACACTTCCTAGTTTTGCTCCATATTGTGACAATCTACTACTCACACTGGATAAGATACCACTACAGTTCCCAGTGTTGCTCCACATTGTGACAGTGTACTATTCACAATGTAAAAGATATCACTACACTTCCTAGTGTTGCACCACATAGTGACATTGTGCTACTCACACTGTATAAGATACCTGTACACTTCCTAGTGGTGCTCCACATTGTGACTCTGCATTACTCACACTGTAAAAGATATCACTACACTTTCTAGTGTTGCTCCATATTGTGACACTGCATTACTCACACTGTATAAGATACCTCTACACTTCCTATTGTTGCTCCACATTGTGACACTACGCTACTCACACTGTATAAGATACCATTACACTTCATAGTGTTGCTCCACATTTTGACACTGTGCTACTCACACTGTATAAGGTACCACTACACATCCTGGTGTTGCTCCACATAGTGACACTGTGCTACTCACACTGTATAAGATTACATTACACTTCGTAGTGTTGCTCCATATTGCGACACTGTGCTACTCACACTGTATAAGATACCACTACACTTCCTAGTGTTGCTCCACATTGTGACACTGTACTACTCACACTGTATAAGATACCACTACCCTTCCTAATGTTGCGCCACATTGTGACACTGTACTACTCACACTGAATAAGATACCACTACACTTCCTAGAGTTGCGCCACATTGTGGCTCTGCACTCCTCTCACTGACTAAGATAACATTACACTTCCTAGTTTTGCTCCATATTGTGACACTGTACTACTCACACTGGATAAGGTACCACTGCATTTCCCAGTGTTGCTCCACATTGTGACAATGTACTATTCACAATGTATAAGATACCACTACACTTCCTAGTGTTACACCACATAGTGACACTGTGCGTCTCACACTGTATAAGATACCAGTACACTTCCTAGTGTTGCTCCACATTGTGACTCAGCACGACTAACATTGTATAGGATAACATTACACGTCCTAGTATTGCTCCACATTATGGCACAGTACCACTCACACTGTATAAGATACCATTACACTTCCTAGTGTTGCTCCACATTGTGACACTTTGCTACTCACACTGTATAAGATACCACTACACTTCCTATTGTTGCTCCACATTGTGACACTGCACTACTCACACTGTATAAGATACCTCTACACTTCCTATTGTTGCTCGACATTGTGACACTACGCTACTCACACTGTATAAGATACCATTACACTTCATAGTGTTGCTCCACATTTTGACACTGTGCTGCTTACACTGTGTATGGTACCACTACACTTCCTAGTGTTGCGCCACATTGTGGCTCTGCACTCCTCACACTGAATAAGATAACATAACACTTCCTAGTTTTGCTACATATTGTGACAATCTACTACTCACACTGGATAAGATACCACTACACTTCCTAGTGTTGCGCCACATTGTGGCTCTGCACTCCTCACACTGAATAAGATAACATAACACTTCCTAGTTTTGCTACATATTGTGACAATCTACTACTCACACTGGATAAGATACCACTACATTTCCCAGTGTTGCTCCACATTGTGACAATGTACTATTCACAATGTATAAGATACCACTACACTTCCTAGTGTTGCACCACATAGTGACACTGTGCGTCTCACACTGTATAAGATACCTCTACACTTCCTATTGTTGCTCCACATTGTGACACTACGCTACTCTCACTGTATAAGATACCATTACACTTCATAATGTTGCTCCACATTTTGACACTGTGCTATTCACACTGTATATGGTAACACTACACTTCCTAGTGTTGCTCCACATAGTGACACTGCACTACTCACACTGTATAAGATACCTCTACACTTCCTAGTGTTGCTCCACATTGCGACACTGTGCTAATCACACGATATAAGATAACACTAGACTTCCTAGTGTTGCACCACATTGTGACACTGCACTACTCACACTGTATAAGATACCATTACACTTCCTAGTGTTGCTCCACATTGTGACATTGCACTACTCACACTGTACAAGATACCACTAAACGTCCTAGTGTTGCTGCACATTCTGACACTGTACTACTCACACTGTATAAGATACCTCTACACTTCCTATTGTTGCTCCACATTGTGACACTACGCTACTCTCACTGTATAAGATACCATTACACTTCATAATGTTGCTCCACATTTTGACACTGTGCTACTCACATTGTATATGGTACCACTACACTTCCTAGTGTTGCTCCACATAGTGACACTGCACTACTCACAATGAATAAGATACCACTACACTTCCTAGAGTTGCGCCACATTGTGGCTCTGCACTCCTCTCACTGACTAAGATAACATTACACTTCCTAGTTTTGCTCCACATTGTGACATTGCACTACTCACACTGTACAAGATACCACTAAACGTCCTAGTGTTGCTGCACATTCTGACACTGTACTACTCACACTGTAAAAGATAACACTACACTTCCTAGTGTTGCTCCAATTTGTGAATCTGCACTACTCACACTGTATAAGATACCACTACACTTCCTAGTGTTGCTGCACATTGTGACAATGTAATACTCACACTGGATAAGATGCCACTACACTTCCTAATGTTGCTCCACATTGTTACACTGCTCTACTCACACTGTATAAGATACCATTACACTTTCTAGTGTTGCTCCGCATTGTGACACTGCACTACTCACACTGTATAAGATAACACTACACCTCCCAGTGCTGCTCCACATTGTAACACTGCGCTACTCACACTGTATAAGATACCATTACACTTCCTAGTGTTGCTCCACATTTTGACACTGTACTACTCACAGAGTATAAGATAACATTACGCTTCCAAGTGTTGTTCCACATTGTGACACTTTAATACTCACACTATAAAAGATACCACTACACTTCCTAGTGTTGCTCCAGATTGTGACACTGCACTACTCACACTGTATAAGGTACCGTTACACTTTCTAGTGTAACTCCACATTAGGAGACTGCGCTGCTCACACTGTATAAGATACCACTACACTTCCTATTGTTGCTCCACATAGTGACACTGAACTACTCACACTGTATATGATAACACAAGACTTCCTAGTGTTGCTCCACATTGTGACACTGTACTACTCACACTGGATATGGTACCACTGCATTTCCCAGTGTTGCTCCAAATTGTGACATTGTACTATTCACACTGTACAAGATACCACTAAACTTCCTAGTGTTGCTGCACATTCTGACACTGTACTACTCACACTGTATAAGATACCACTACACTTTCTAGTGTTGCTCCATATTGTGACACTGCACTACTCACACTGTATAGGATACAACTACACTTCTTAGAGCTGCTCCTCATTGTGACACATCACTACTCACACTGTGTATAAGATACCACTACCTAGTGTTGTACCACATTGTGACACTGTACTACTCACACTGTATAAGATACCACTACACTTCCTAGTGTTGCTGCACATTGTGACAATGTACTACTCACACTGGATAAGATGCCACTACACTTCCTAATGTTGCTCCACATTGTTACACTGCTCTACTCACACTGTATAAGATACAATTACACTTCCTAGTGTTGCTCCACATTGTGACTCTGCACTACTCACTCTGTATAAGATACCACTACACTTCCTAGTGTTGCACCACATAGTGACAAGGTGCTACTCACACTGTATAAGATACCACTACACTTCCTAGTGTTGCTCCGCATTGTGACTCTGAACTACCCACTCTGAATAAGATAGCATTACACTTCATAATTTTGCTCCACATTGTGACACTGTGCAACTCACAATGTATAAGATACCACTACACTTCCTATTGTTGCTCCACATTGTGACACTGCACTACTCACACTGTATAAGATACCACTACACTTCCTAGTGGTGCTCCATATTGTGACACTGTACTACTCACACTGTATAGGATACCATTACACTTCCTAGTGTTGCTCCACATTGTGACTCAGCGCTATTCACACTGTGTAAGTTACCACTACACTTCCTAGTGTTGCTCCAAATTGTGACACTGCACTACTCACACTGTATAAGATACCACTACACTTCCTAGTGCTGCTCCACATTGTGACACTGAGCTACTCACACTGTATAAGTTACCATTACACTTCATAGTGTTGCTCCAATTTTTACACTGTACTTCCCACTCAGTATAAGATAACATTACACTTCCTAGTTTTGTTCCACATTGTGACATTCTACTACTCACACTGTAAAAGATACCACTACACTTCCTAGTGATGCTCCACATTGTGACACTGCACTACTCACATTGTATATGGTACCGTTACACTTCCTAGTGTTGTTCCACATTTGACACTGCGTTACTCACACTGTATAAGATAACACTCCACTTCCTAGTGTTGCTCCACATTGTGGCACTGCGCTACTCACACCGTATAAGATAATATTACACTTCCTAGTGTTGCTCCACATTTTGACACTGTGCTACTCACACTGTATAAGATAGCATTACACTTCCTAATGTCTTTCCACATTGTGACACACTACTACTCACACTGTAAAAGATACAACTACACTTCCTATTGTTGCTCCATATTGTGACAGTGAACTACTCACTCTGTATAAGATTCCACTACACTTCCTAGTGTTGCTCCACATTGTGACACTTCACAACCCACACTCTATAAGATGCCACTACACTTCCTAGTGTTACGCCACATTGTGGCTCTGCACTACTCACAATGAATAAGATCACATAACACTTCCTAGTTTTGCTCCATATTGTGACAATCTACTACTCACACTGGATAAGATACCACTACAGTTCCCAGTGTTGCTCCACATTGTGACAGTGTACTATTCACAATGTATAAGATATCACTACACATCCTAATGTTGCCCCACATAGTGACATTGTGCTACTCACACTGTATAAGATATCTTTACACTTCCTAGTGTTGCTCCACATTGTGACACTGCGCTACTCACAATGTATACGAAACTACTACACTTCCTATTGTTGCTCCACATTGTGACACTGCATTACTCACACTGTATAAGATACCTCTACACTTCCTATTGTTGCTCCACATTGTGACACTACGCTACTCACACTGTATAAGATACCATAACACTTCATAGTGTTGCTCCACATTTTGACACTGTGCTACTCACACTGTAGAAGGTACCACTACACTTCCTAGTGTTGCTCCACATAGTAACACTGTGCTACTCACACTGTATAAGATTACATTACAATTCGTAGTGTTGCTCCACATTGCGACACTGTGCTACTCACACTGTATAAGATACCACTATACTTCCTAGTGTTGCTCCACATTGTGACACTGCGCTACTCACACTGTATAAGATAACATTACACACCCTAGAGTTGCTCCACATTGTGACACTGCGCTACTCACACTGTATAAGATAACACCACATTTCCTAGTGTTGCTCCACATTGTGACACTGTACTATTCACAATGTATAAGATACCACTACACTCCCTAGTGTTGTTCCTCATTGTGACGCTGCACTACTCACACTGTATAAGATAACACTACACTTCCTAATGTTGCTCCACATTGTGACAATGCACTACTCACACTGTACAAGATACCACTAAACTTCCTAGTGTTGCTGCACATTCTGACACTGTACTACTCACATTGTATAAGATACAACTACACTTTCTAGTGTTGCTCCATATTGTGACTCTGCACTACTCACACTGTATAAGATACCACTACACTTCCTAGTGTTGCTGCACATTGTGACAATGTACTACTCACACTGGATAAGATGCCACTACACTTCCTAGTGTTGCACCACATAGTGACAAGGTGCTACTCACACTGTATAAGATACCATTACTCTTCCTAGTGTTGCTCCACATTGTGACACTGTGCAACTCACAATGTATAAGATACCACTACACTTCCTATTGTTGCTCCACATTGTGACACTGCACTACTCACACTGTATAAAATACCACTACACCTCCCAGTGTTGCTCCACATTGTGACACTGCACTACTCACACTGTACAAGATACCACTACACTTCCTAGTGCTGCTCCACATTGTGACACTGAGCTACTCATACTGTGTAAGATACCATTACACTTCCTAGTGTTGCTCCAATTTTTACACTGTACTTCTCACACAGTATAAGATAACATTACAATTCCTAGTGTTGTTCCACATTGTGACATTCTACTACTCACACTGTAAAAGATACCACTACACTTCCTAGTGATGCTCCACATTGTGACACTGCACTACTCACATTGTATAAGGTACCGTTACCCTTCCGAGTGTTGCTCCACATTGTGACACTGTGCAACTCACAATGTATAAGATACCACTACACTTCCTATTGTTGCTCCACATTTGACACTGCGTTACTCACACTGTATAATATAACACTCCACTTCCTAGTGTTGCTCCACATTGTGACACTGCGCTACTCACACCGTATAAGATAATATTACACTTCCTAGTGTTGCTCCACATTTTGACACTGTGCTACTCACACTGTATAAGATAGCATTACACTTCCTAATGTCGTTCCACATTGTGACACACTACTACTCACACTGTAAAAGATACCACTACACTTCCTATTGTTGCTCCATATTGTGACAGTGAACTACTCACTCTGTATAAGATTCCACTACACTTACTAGTGTTGCTCCACATAGTGACACATCACAACCCACACTCTATAAGATGCCACAACACTTCCTAGTGTTGCGCCACATTGTGGCTCTGCATTACTCACAATGAATTAGATCACATAACACTTCCTAGTTTTGCTCCATATTGTGACAATCTACTACTCACTCTGGATAAGATACCACTACAGTTCCCAGTGTTGCTCCACATTGTGACAGTGTACTATTCACAATGTAAAAGATATCACTACACTTCCTAGTGTTGCACCACATAGTGACATTGTGCTACTCACACTGTATAAGATACCTGTACACTTCCTAGTGGTGCTCCACATTGTGACTCAGCATTACTCACACTGTAAAAGATATCACTACACTTCCTAGTGTTGCACCACATTGTGACACAGTACTACTCACACTGTATAAGATAACATTACACATCCTAGTGTTGCTCCACATTGTGACACTGCGCTACTCACAATTTATAAGATACCACTACACTTCCTATTGTTGCTCCACATTGTGACACTGCATTACTCACACTGTATAAGATACCTCTACACTTCCTATTGTTGCTCCACATTGTGACACTACGCTACTCACACTGTATAAGATACCATTACACTTCATAGTGTTGCTCCACATTTTGACACTGTGCTACCCACACTGTATAAGATACCACTACACTTCCTAGTGTTGCTCCACATTGTGACACTTTACTACTCACACTGTATAAGATACCACTACACTTCCTAGTGTTGCGCCAGATTGTGACACTGTACTACTCACACTGAAAAAGATACCACTACACTTCCTAGTGTTGCGCCACATTGTGGCTCTGCACTTCTCTCACTGACTAAGAGAACATTACACTTCCTAGTTTTGCTCCATATTGTGACACTGTACTACTCACACTGGATAAGGTACCACTGCATTTCCCAGTGTTGCTCCACATTGTGACAATGTACTATTCACAATGTATAAGATACCACTACACTTCCTAGTGTTGCACCACATAGTGACACTGTGCGTCTCACACTGTGTAAGATACCACTACACTTCCTATTGTTGCTCCACATTGTGACACTGCATTACTCACACTGTATAAGATACCTCTACACTTCCTATTGTTGCTCCACATTGTGACACTACGCTACTCACACTGTATAAGATACCATTACACTTCATAATGTTGCTTCACATTTTGTCACTGTACTACTCACACTGTATAAGGTACCACTACACTTCCTAGTGTTGCTCCACATAGTGACACTGTGCTACTCACACTGTATAAGATTACATTACACTTCTTAGTGTTGCTCCACATTGCGACACTGTGCTACTCACACTGTATAAGATACCACTACACTTCCTAGTGTTGCTCCACATTGTGACACTGCGCTACTCACACTGTATAAGATAACATTACACTTCCTAGAGTTGCTCCACATTGTGACACTGCGCTACTCACACTGTATATGATAACACCACATTTCCTAGTGTTGCTCCACATTGTGACACTGTACTATTCACAATGTATAAGATACCACTACACTCCCTAGTGTTGCTCCACATTGTGACACTACACTACTCACACTGTATAAGATAACACTACACTTCCTAATGTTCCTCCACATTGTGACAATGCACTACTCACACTATACAAGATACCACTAAACTTCCTAATGTTGCTGCACATTCTGACACTGTACTACTCACACTGTATAAGATACCACTACACTTTCTAGTGTTGCTCCATATTGTGACACTGCACTACTCACACTGTATAAGATACCACTACACTTCCTAGAGTTGCTCCTCATTGTGACACAGCACTACTCACACTGTATAAGATACCACTTCCTAGTGTTGCTCCACATTGTGACAAAGTACTTCTCACACTGGATAAGATGCCACTACACTTCCTTATGTTGCTCCACATTGTTACACTGCTCTACTCACACTGTATAGGATAACATTACACTTCCTAGTGTTGCTCCACATTGTGACTCTGCACTACTCACTCTGTATACGATACCACTACACTTCCTAGTGTTGCACCACATATTGACACTGTGCTACTCACACTGTATAAGATACCATTTCACTTTCTAGTGTTGCTCCGCATTGTGACTCTGCACTACCCACTCTGAATAAGATAGCTTTACACTTCCTAGTGTTGCTCCACATTGTGACACTGTGCAACTCACACTGTATAAGATACCACTACACTTCCTATTGTTGCTCCACATTGTGACACTGCACTGCTCACACAGTATAAGATACCACTATACCTCCTAGTGCTACTCCACATTGTGACACTGCGCTACTCACACTCTATAAGATACCATTACACTTCCTAGTGTTGCTCCACATTTTGACACTGTACTACTCACAGATTATAAGATAACATTACACTTCCTAGTGTTGTTCCACATTGTGACACTCAAATTCTCACACTATAAAAGATACCACTACACTTCCTAGTGTTGCTCTACATTGTGACACTGGACTACTCACACTGTATAAGGTACCGTTACACTTCCTACTGTTGCTCCAAATTGGGAGACTGTGCTGATCACACTGTATAAGATACCACTACACTTCCTAGTGTTGCTCCACATAGTGACACTGAACTACTGACACTGTATAAGATAACACAAGACTTCCTAGTGTTGCTCCACATTGTGACACTGTACTACTCACACTGTATAAGATACCACTACACTTCCTAGTGTTGCGCCACATTGTGACACTGTACTACTCACACTGTATAAGATACCACTACACTTCCTAATGTTGCGCCACATTGTGGCTCTGCACTTCTCTCACTGACTAAGATAACATTACACTTCCTAGTGTTGCTCCACATTGTGACTCTGCACTACTCACTCTGTATAAGATACCACTACACTTCCTAGTGTTGCTCCTCATTGTGACACAGCACTACTCACACTGTATAAGATACCACTTCCTAGTGTTGCTCAACATTGTGACAATGTACTTCTCACACTGGATAAGATGCCACTACACTTCCTTATGTTGCTCCACATTGTTACACTGCTCTACTCACACTGTATAGGATAACATTACACTTCCTAGTGTTGCTCCACATTGTGACTCTGCACTACTCACTTTGTATACGATACCACTACACTTCCTAGTGTTGCACCACATAGTGACACTGTGCTACTCACACTGTATAAGATACCATTTCACTTTCTAGTGTTGCTCCGCATTGTGACTCTGCACTACCCACTCTGAATAAGATAGCTTTACACTTCCTAGTGTTGCTTCACATTGTGACACTGCAACTCACACTGTATAAGATACCACTACACTTCCTATTGTTGCTCCACATTGTGACACTGCACTGCTCACACAGTATAAGATACCACTATACCTCCTAGTGCTACTCCACATTGTGACACTGCGCTACTCACACTCTATAAGATACCATTACACTTCCTAGTGTTGCTCCACATTTTGACACTGTACTACACACAGATTATAAGATAACATTACACTTCCTAGTGTTGTTCCACATTGTCACACTCAAATTCTCACACTATAAAAGATACCACTACACTTCCTAGTGTTGCTCTACATTGTGACACTGGACTACTCACACTGTATAAGGTACCGTTACACTTCCTACTGTTGCTCCAAATTGGGAGACTGTGCTGATCACACTGTATAAGATACCACTACACTTCCTAGTGTTGCTCCACATAGTGACACTGAACTCCTCGCACTGTATAAGATAACACAAGACTTCCTAGTGTTGCTCCACTTTGTGACACTGTACTACTCACACTGTATAAGATACCACTACACTTCCTAGTGTTGCGCCACATTGTGACACTGTACTACTCACACTGTATAAGATACCACTACACTTCCTAATGTTGCGCCACATTGTGGCTCTGCACTTCTCTCACTGACTATGATAACATTACACTTCCTAGTTTTGCTCCATATTGTGACACTGTACTACTCACACTGGATAAGGTACCACTGCATTTCCCAGTGTTGCTCCACATTGTGACAATGTACTATTCACAATGTAATAGATACCACTACACTTCCTAGTGTTGCACCACATAGTGACACTGTGCGTCTCACACTGTATAAGATACCAGTACACTTCCTAGTGTTGCTCCACATTGTGACTCAGCACTACTAACACTGTATAGGATAACATTACACGTCCTAGTATTGCTCCACATTATGACACAGTACTACTCACACTGTATAAGATACCACTACAATTCCTAGTGCTGCTGCACATTGTGATACTGCGCTACTCACACTGTATAAGATACCATTACACTTCCTAGTGTAGCTCCCATTTTTACACTGTACTTCTCACACTGTATAAGATAACAATACACTTCCTAGTGTTGTTCCACATTGTGACACTCTACTACTCACACTGTAAAAGATACCACTACACTTCCTAGTGTTGCTCCACATTGTGACACTGCACTACTCACACTGGATAAGATTCCACTACACTTCCTAGTGTTGCTACACATTGTGACACTTCACAACCCACACTCTATAAGATGCCACTACACTTCTTAGTGTTGTGCCACATTGTGGCTCTGCACTACTCACAATGAATAAGATCACATAACACTTCCTAGTTTTGTTCCATATTGTGACAATCTACTACTCACACTGGATAAGATACCACTACATTTCCCAGTGTTGCTCCACATTGTGACAGTGTACTATTCACAATGTAAAAGATATCACTACACTTCCTAGTGTTGCACCACATAGTGACACTGTGCTGCTCACACTGTATAAGATACCTGTACACTTCCTAGTGTTGCTCCACATTGTGACACTGCATTACTCACACTGTATAAGATAACATTACACTTCCAAGTATTGCTCCACATTGTGACACAGTACTATTCACATTGTATAAGATACCATTACACTTACTATTTGTGCTCCACATTGTGACACTGCGCTACTCACAATGTATACGATACCACTACACTTCGTATTGTAGCTCCACATTGTGACACTGCATTACTCACTCTGTATAAGATAGCTCTACACTTCCTATTTTTGCTCCACATTGTGACACTACGCTACTCACACTGTATAAGATTACATTACACTTCATAGTGTTGCTCCACATTTTGACACTGTGCTACTCACACTGTATAAGGTACCACTACACTTCCTAGTGTTGCTCCACATAGTGACACTGTGCTACTCACACTGTATAAGATAACATTCCACTTCGTAGTGTTGCTCCACATTGCGACACTGTTCTACTCACACTGTATAAGATACCACTACACTTCCTAGTAGTGTTCCACATTGTGACACTGCGCTACTCACACTGTATAAGATAACATTACACTTCCTAGAGTTGCTCCACATTGTGACACTGCGCTACTCACACTGTATAAGATAACACTACATTTCCTAGTGTTGCTTCACATTGTGACACTGTATTATTCACAATGTATAAGATACCTCTGCACTCCCTAGTGTTGCTCCACATTGTGACTCTGCACTACTCACTCTGTATAAGATACCACTACACTTCCTAGTGTTGCACCACATAGTGACAAGGTGCTACTCACACTGTATAAGATACCACTACACTTCCTAGTGTTGCTCCGCATTGTGACTCTGAACTACCCACTCTGAATAAGAAATCATTACACTTCCTAGTTTTGCTCCACATTGGGACACTGTGCAACTCACAATGTATAAGATACCACTACACTTCCTATTGTTGCTCCACATTGTGACACTGCACTACTCACACTGTATAAGATACCACTACACTTCCTAGTGGTGCTCCATATTGTGACACTGTACTACTCACACTGTATAGGATACCATTACACTTCCTAGTGTTGCTCCACATTGTGGCTCTGCGCTACTCACACTGTGTAAGTTACCACTACACTTCCTAGTGTTGCTCCAAATTGTGACACTGCACTACTCACACTGTATAAGATACCACTACACTTCCTAGTGCTGCTCCACATTGTGACACTGAGCTACTCACACTGTATAAGTTACCATTACACTTCCTAGTGTTGCTCCAATTTTTACACTGTACATCTCACTCAGTATAAGATAACATTACACTTCCTAGTGTTGTTCCACATTGTGACATTCTACTACTCACACTGTAAAAGATACCACTACACTTCCTAGTGATGCTCCACATTGTGACACTGCACTACTCACATTGTATAAGGTACCGTTACACTTCCTAGTGTTGTTCCACATTTGACACTGCGTTACTCACACTGTATAAGATAACACTCCACTTCCTAGTGTTGCTCCACATTGTGACACTGCGCTACTCACACCGTATAAGATAATATTACACTTCCTAGTGTTGCTCCACATTTTGACACTGTGCTACACACACTGTATAAGATAGCATTACACTTCCAAATGTCGTTCCACATTGTGACACACTACTACTCACACTGTAAAAGATACCACTACACTTTCTATTGTTGCTCCATATTGTGACAGTGAACTACTCACTCTGTATAAGATTCCACTACACTTCCTAGTGTTGCTCCACATTGTGACACTTCACAACCCACACTCTATAAGATGCCACTACTCTTCCTAGTGTTGCTCCACATTGTGGCTCTTCACTACTCACAATGAATAAGATCACATAACACTTCCTAGTTTTGCTCCATATTGTGACAATCTACTACTCACACTGGATAAGATACCACTACAGTTCCCAGTGTTGCTCCACATTGTGACAGTGTACTATTCACAATGTATAAGATATCACTACACATCCTAATGTTGCCCCACATAGTGACATTGTGCTACTCACACTGTATAAGATACCTGTACACTTCCTAGTGTTGCTCCACATTGTGACTCTGCATTACTCACACTGTATAAGATATCACTACACTTCCTAGTGTTGCAACATATTGTGACACAGTACTACTCACACTGTATAAGATACCATTACACTTCCTAGTGTTGCACCACATTGTAACACTGCGCTATTCACAATGTATAAGATAACATTACACTTTCTAGTGTTGCTCCACATAGTGACACTGTGCTACTCACACTGTATAAGATTACATTACACTTCGTAGTGTTGCTCCACATTGCGACACTGTGCTACTCACACTTTATAAGAAACCACTACACTTCCTAGTGTTGCTCCACATTGTGACACTGCGCTACTCACACTGTATAAGATAACATTACACTTCCTAGAGTTGCTCCACATTGTGACACTGCGCTACTCACACTGTATAAGATAACACCACATTTCCTAGTGTTGCTCCACATTGTGAAACTGTACTATTCACAATGTATAAGATACCACTACACTCCCTAGTGTTGCTCCACATTGTGACGCTGCACTACTCACACTGTATAAGATAACACTACACTTCCTAATGTTGCTCCACATTGTGACAATGCACTACTCACACTGTACAAGATACCACTAAACTTCCTAGTGTTGCTGCACATTCTGACACTGTACTACTCACACTGTATAAGATACCACTACACTTTCTAGTGTTGCTCCATATTGTGACTCTGCACTACTCACACTGTATAAGATACCACTACACTTCCTAGTGTTGCTGCACATTGTGACAATGTACTACTCACACTGGATAAGATGCCACTACACTTCCTAGTGTTGCACCACACAGTTACAAGGTGCTACTCACACTGTATAAGATACCATTACTCTTCCCAGTGTTGCTCCACATTGTGACACTTATGCAACTCACAATGTATAAGATAACACTACACTTCCTATTGTTGCTCCACATTGTGACACTGCACTACTCACACTGTATAAGATACCACTACACTTCCTAGTGGTGCTCCACATTGTGACACTGTACTACTCACACTGTATAGGATACCATTACACTTCCTTGTGTTGCTACACATTGTGACTCTGCGCTACTCACACTGTGTAAGTTACCACTACACTTCCTAGTGTTGCTCCACATTGTGACACTGCACTACTCACACTGTACAAGATACCACTACACTTCCTAGTGCTGCTCCACATTGTGACACTGAGCTACTCACACTGTATAAGACACCATTACACTTCCTAGTGTTGCTCCAATTTTTACACTGCACTTCTCACACAGTATAAGATAACATTACAATTCCTAGTGTTGTTCCACATTGTGACATTCTACCACTCACACTGTAAAATATACCACTACACTTCCTAGTGATGCTCCACATTGTGACACTGCACTACTCACATTGTATAAGGTACCGTTACCCTTCCTAGTGTTGTTCCACATTTGACACTACGTTACTCAAACTGTATAAGATAACACTCCACTTCCTAGTGTTGCTCCACATTGTGACACTGCGCTACTCACACCGTATAAGATAATATTACACTTCCTAGTGTTGCTCCACATTTTGACACTGTGCTACTCACACTGTATAAGATAGCATTACACTCCCTAATGTCGTTCCACATTGTGACACACTACTACTCACACTGTAAAAGATACCACTACACTTCCTATTGTTGCTCCATATTGTGACAGTGAACTACTCACTCTGTATAAGATTCCACTACACTTCCTAGTGTTGCTCCACATAGTGACACATCACAACCCACACTCTATAAGATGCCACAACACTTCCTAGTGTTGCGCCACATTGTGGCTCTGCACTACTCACAATGAATAAGATCACATAACACTTCCTAGTTTTGCTCCATATTGTGACAATCTACTACTCACACTGGATAAGATACCACTACAGTTCCCAGTGTTGCTCCACATTGTGACAGTGTACTATTCACAATGTAAAAGATATCACTACACTTCCTAGTGTTGCACCACATAGTGACATTGTGCTACTCACACTGTATAAGATACCTGTACACTTCCTAGTGGTGCTCCACATTGTGACTCAGCATTACTCACACTGTAAAAGATATCACTACACTTCCTAGTGTTGCACCACATTGTGACACAGTACTACTCACACTGTATAAGATAACATTACACTTCCTAGTGTTGCTCCACATTGTGACACTGCGCTGCTCACAATGTATAAGATACCAGTACACTTCCTATTGTTGCTCCACATTGTGACACTGCATTACTCACACTATATAAGATACCTCTACACTTCCTATTGTTGCTCCATATTGTGACACTACGCTACTCACACTGTATAAGATAACATTACACTTCATAGTGTTGCTACACATTTTGACACTGTGCTACTCACACTATATAAGGTACCACTACACTTCCTAGTGTTGCTCCACATAGTGACACTGTGCTACTCACACTGTATAAGATTACATTACACTTCGTAGTGTTGCTCCACATTGCGACACTGTGCTACTCACACTGTATAAGATACCACTACACTTCCTAGTGTTGCTCCACATTGTGACACTGCGCTACTCACACTGTATAAGGTAACATTACACTTCCTAGAGTTGCTCCACATTGTGACACTGCGCTACTCACACTGTATATGATAACACCACATTTCCTAGTGTTGCTCCACATTGTGACACTGTACTATTCACAATGTATAAGATACCACTACACTCCCTAATGTTGCTCCACATTGTGACACTGCACTACTCACACTGTATAAGATAACACTACACTTCCTAATGTTGCTCCACATTGTGACAATGCACTACTCACACTATACAAGATACCACTAAACTTCCTAGTGTTGCTGCACATTCTGACACTGTACTACTCACACTGTATAAGATACCACTACACTTTCTAGTGTTGCTCCATATTGTGACACGGCACTACTCACACTGTATAAGATACCACTACACTTCCTAGAGTTGCTCCTCATTGTGACACAGAACTACTCACACTGTATAAGATACCACTACTTAGTGTTGCTCCACATTGTGACACTGTACTACTCACACTGTAAAAGATAACACTACACTTCCTAGTGTTGCTCCAAATTTTGATTCTGCACTACTCAGACTGTATAAGATAACATTACACTTCCTAGTGTTGCTCCACATTGTGACTCTGCACTACTCACTCTGTATAAGATACCACTACACTTCCTAGAGTTGCTCCTCATTGTGACACAGCACTACTCACACTGTATATGATACCACTTCCTAGTGTTGCTATACATTGTGACAATGTACTTCTCACACTGGATAAGATGCCACTACACTTCCTTATGTTGCTCCACATTGTTACACTGCTCTACTCACACTGTATAAGATAACATTACACTTCCTAGTGTGCTCCACATTGTGACTCTGCACTACTCACTCTGTATACGATACCACTACACTTCCTAGTATTGCACCACATAGTGACACTGTGCTACTCACACTGTATAAGATACCATTTCACTTTCTAGTGTTGCTCCGCATTGTGACTCTGCACTACCCACTCTGAATAAGATAGCATTACACTTCCTAGTGTTGCTCCACATTGTGACACTGTACAACTCACACTGTATAAGATACCCCTACACTTCCTATTGTTGCTCCACATTGTGACACTGCACTGCTCACACAGTATAAGATACCACTACACCTCCTAGTGCTACTCCACATTGTGACACTGCGCTACTCACACTCTATAAGATACCATTACACTTCCTAATGTTGCTCCACATTTTAACACTGTACTACTCACAGAGTATAAGATAACATTACACTTCCTAGTGTTGTTCCACATTGTGACACTCAAATACTCACTCTATAAAAGATACCACTACACTTCCTAGTGTTGCTCTACATTGTGACACTGGACTACTCACACTGTATAAGGTACCGTTACACTTCCTACTGTTGCTCCACATTGTGAGACTGTGCTGCTCACACTGTATAAGATAACACTACACTTCCTAGTGTTGCTCCACATAGTGACACTGAACTACTCACACTGTATAAGATAACACAAGACTTCCTAGTGTTGCTCCACATTGTGACAATGTACTACTCACACTGTATAAGATACCACTACACTTCGTAGTGTTGCGTCACAGTTTGCCACTGTACTACTCACACTGTATAAGATACCACTACACTTCCTAGTGTTGCGCCACATTGTGGCTCTGCACTTCTCTCACTGACTAAGATAACATTACACTTCCTAGTTTTGCTCCATATTGTGACACAGTACTACTCACACTGGATAAGGTACCACTGCATTTCCCAGTGTTGCTCCACATTGTGACAATGTACTATTCACAATGTATAAGATACCACTACACTTCCTAGTGTTGCACCACATAGTGACACTGTGCGTCTCACACTGTATAAGATACCAGTACACTTCCTAGTGTTGCTCCACATTGTGACTCAGCACTACTAACACTGTATAGGTTAACATTACACGTCCTAGTATTGCTCCACATTATGACACAGTACTACTCACACTGTATAAGATACCATTACACTTCCCAGTGTTGCTCCACATTGTGACACTGCGCTACTCACACTGTATAAGATACCACTAGACTTCCTATTGTTGCTCCACATTGTGACACTGCACTACTCACACTGTAGTGTACTATTCACAATGTATAAGATACCACTACACTTCCTAGTGCTGCACCACATAGTGACACTGTGCGTCTCACACTGTATAAGATACCAGTACACTTCCTAGTGTTGCTCCACATTGTGACTCAGCACTACTAACACTGTATAGGGTAACATTACACTTCCTAGTATTGCTCCACATTATGACACAGTACCACTCACACTGTATAAGATACCATTACACTTCCAAGTGTTGCTCCACATTGTGACACTGCGCTACTCACACTGTATAAGATAACACTACACTTCCTAGAGTTGTTCCACATTGTGACACTGCACTACTCACACTGTATAAGATACCTCTACACTTCCTATTGTTGCTCGACATTGTGACACTACGCTACTCACACTCTATAAGATACCATTACACTCCATAGTGTTGCTCCACATTTTGACACTGTGCTACTCACACTGTGTATGATACCACTACACTTCCTAGTGTTGCGCCACATTGTGGCTCTGCACTCCTCACACTGAATAAGATAACATAACACTTCCTAGTTTTGCTCCATATTGTGACAATCTACTACTCACACTGAATAAGATACCACTACATTTCCCAGTGTTGCTCCACATTGTAACAGTGTACTATTCACAATGTATAAGATATCAC
The DNA here is from genome assembly GCA_946902985.2 of Meconema thalassinum. NCBI lineage: Eukaryota > Metazoa > Arthropoda > Insecta > Orthoptera > Tettigoniidae > Meconema > Meconema thalassinum. Next base: position 639,705,770 of record OX336389.2, read on the forward strand.
TACACTTACTAGTGTTGCACCACATAGTGACACTGTACTACTCATACTGTATAAGATACCTGTACACTTCCTAGTGTTGCTCCACATTGTGACTCTGCATTACTCACAATGTATAAGATAACATTACACTTCCAAGTATTGCTCCACATTGTGACACAGTACTACTCACACTGTATAAGATACCATTACACTTCCTATTGTTGCTCCACATTGTGACACTGCACTACTCACACTGTATAAGATACCTCTACACTTCTTATTGTTGCTCCACATTGTGACACTACGCTACTCACAGTGTATAAGATACCATTACACTTCATAGTGTTGCTCCACATTTTGACACTGTGCTACTCACACTGTATATGGTACCACTACACTTCCTAGTGTTGCTCCACATAGTGACACTGCACTACTCACACTGTATAAGATACCTCTACACTTCCTAGTATTGCTCCACATTGCGACACTGTGCTACTCACACGATATAAGATAACACTAGACTTCCTAGTGTTGCTCCACATTGTGACACTGCGCTACTCACACTGTATAAGATACCATTACACTTCCTAGAGTTGCTCCACATTGTGACACTGCGCTACTCACACTGTATAAGATAACACTACATTTCCTAGTGTTGCTCCACATTGTGACACTGTACTATTCACAATGTGTAAGATACCACTACACTCCCTAGTGTTGCTCCACATTGTGACACTGTACTACTCACATTGTATAAGATAACACTACACTTCCAAGTGTTGCTCCACATTGTGACACTGCACTACCCACAAGGTATAAGATACCACTACACTCCTTAGTGTTGCACCACATTGTGACACTGCGCTACTCACACTCTCTAAGAAATCATTACACTTCCTAATGTTGCTCCACATTGTGACACTGCACTACTCACGCTGTAAGGGAAACCATTACCCTTATTAGTGTTGCTCCACATTGTGACACTGCCCTACTCACACTGTATAAGGTACCACTACACTTCCTAGTGTTGCTCCACATTGTGACACTGTACTACTCACACTGTATAAAATAGCACTACACTTCATAATGTTGCTCCACATTGTTAAACTGCTCTACTCACACTGTATGAGATACCATTACTCTTCCTAGTGTTGCTCCACATTGTGGCTCTGCACTACTCACTCTGTATAACATACCACTACACCTCCTAGTGTTGCACCACATAGAGAAACTGTGCAACTCACATTGTATAAGATACAACTACACTTCCTAGCGTTGCTCCATATTGTGACACTGCACTACTCACCCTTTATAAGATACCACTACCTATTGTTGCTCCACATTGTGACAGTGAACTACTCACTCTGTATAAGATTCCACTACACTTCCCAATGTTGCTGCACATTGTGACAATGTACTACTCACACTGTATAAGATGCCACTACACTTCCTAATGTTGCTCCACATTGTTAAACTGCTCTACTCACTCTGTATGAGATATTATTACTCTTCCTAGTGTTGCTCCACATTGTGACTCTGCACTACTCACTCTGTATAACATACCACTACACTTCCTAGTGTTGCACCACATAGAGACACTGTGCAACTCACATTGTATAAGATACAACTACACTTCCTAGCGTTGCTCCATATTGTGACACTGCACTACTCACACTGTATTAGATACCACTACACTTCTTAGTGGTGCTCCACGTTGTGACAATATACTTCTCACACTGTATCAAATACCATTACACTTCCTAGTGTTGCTCCACATTGTGACACTGCGCTACTCACACTGTGTAATGTACCACTACACTTCGTAGTGTTGCTCCACATTGTGTCACTGCACTACTCACACTGTATAAGATACCACTACAATTCCTAGTGCTGCTCCACATTGTGACACTGCGCTACTCACACTGTATAAGATACCATTACACTTCCTAGTGTTGCTCCAATTTTTACACTGTACTTCTCACACTGTATAAGATAACAATACACTTCCTAGTGTTGTTCCACATTGTGACACTCTACTGCTCACACTGTAAAAGATACCACTACACTTCCTAGTGTTGCTCCACATTGTTACACTGCACTACTCACACTGGATAAGATTCCACTACACTTCCTAGTGTTGCTACACATTGTGACACTTCACAACCCACACTCTATAAGATGCCACTACACTTCTTAGTGTTGCGCCACATTGTGGCTCAGCACTACTCACAATGAATAAGATCACATAACACTTCCTAGTTTTGTTCCATATTGTGACAATCTACTACTCACCCTGGGTAAGATACCACTACATTTCCCAGTGTTGCTCCACATTGTGACAGTGTACTATTCACAATGTATAAGATATCATTACACTTCCTAGTGTTGCACCACATAGTGACACTGTGCTACTCACACTGTATAAGATACCTGTACACTTCCTAGTGTTGCTCCACATTGGGACTCTGCATTACTCACACTGTATAAGATAACATTACACTTCCAAGTATTGCTCCACATTGTGACACAGTACTACTCACACTGTATAAGATACCATTACACTTACTATTTGTGCTCCACTTTGTGACACTGCGCTACTCACAATGCATACGATACCACTACACTTCGTATTGTTGCTCCACATTGTGACACTGCATTACTCACACTGTATATGATAGCTCTACACTTCCTATTTTTGCTCCACATTGTGACACTACGCTACTCACACTGTATAAGATAACATTACACTTCATAGTGTTGCTCCATATTTTGACACTGTGCTACTCACACTGTATAAGGTACCACTACACTTCCTAGTGTTGCTCCACATAGTGACACTGTGCTACTCACACTGTATACGATAACATTACACTTCGTAGTGTTGCTACACATTGCGACACTGTTCTACTCACACTGTATAAGATACCACTACACTTCCTAGTGATGTTCCACCTTGTGACACTGCGCTACTCACACTGTATAAGATAACATTACACTTCCTAGAGTTGCTCCACATTGTGACAATGCGCTACTCACACTGTATAAGATGACACTACATTTCCTAGTGTTGCTTCACATTGTGACACTGTATTATTCACAATGTATAAGATACCTCTACACTCCCTAGTGTTGCTCCACATTGTGACACTGCACTACTCACACTGTGTACGATAACACTACACTTCCTAATGTTGCTCCACATTGTGACATTGCACTACTCACACTGTACAAGATACCACTAAACGTCCTAGTGTTGCTGCACATTCTGACACTGTACTACTCACACTGTATTAGATACCACTACACTTTCTAGTGTTGCTCCATATTGTGACACTGCACTACTCACACTGTATAGGATACCACTACACTTCCTAGAGTTGCTCCTCATTTTGACACAGCACTACTCACACTGTATAAGATACCACTACCTAGTGTTTCTCCACATTGTGACACTGTACTACTCACACTGTAAAAGATAATACTACACTTCCTAGTGTTGCTCCAATTTGTGAATCTGCACTACTCACACTGTATAAGATACCACTACACTTCCTAGTGTTGCTGCACATTGTGACAATGTAATACTCACACTGGATAAGATGCCACTACACTTCGTAATGTTGCTCCACATTGTTGCACTGCTCTACTCACACTGTATGAGATATCTCTACACTTCCTATTTTTGCTCCACATTGTGACACTACGCTACTCACACTGTATAAGATAACATTACACTTCGTAGTGTTGCTCCATATTTTGACACTGTGCTACTCACACTGTATATGGTACCACTACACTTCCTAGTGTTGCTCCACATAGTGACACAGCACTACTCACGCTGTATAAGATACCACTACCTAGTGTTGCTCCTCATTGTGACACTGTGCAACTCACACTGTATAAGATACCACTACACTTCCTATTGTTGCTCCACATTGTGACACTGCACTACTCACACTGTATAAGATAACACTACACCTCCTAGTGCTGCTCCACATTGTGACACTGCGCTACTCACACTGTATAAGATAACACTACACCTCCTAGTGCTGGTCCACATTGTGACACTGCGCTACTCACACTGTAAAGATACCATTACACTTCCTAGTGTTGCTCCACATTTTGACACTGTACTTCTCACAGAGTATAAGATACCACTACACTTCCTAGTGTTGCTCCACATTGTGACACTGCACTACTCACACTGTATAAGGTACCGTTACACTTTCTAGTGTTGCTCCACATTGGGAGACTGCGCTGCTCACACTGTATAAGATACCACTTCACTTCCTATTGTTGCTCCACATAGTGACACTGAACTACTCACACTGTATATGATAACACAAGACTTCCTAGTGTTGCTCCACATTGTGACACTGTACTACTCACACTGTATAAGATACCACTACACTTCCTAGTGTTGCGCCACATTGTGACACTGTACTACTCACACTGTATAAGATAACACTACACTTCCTAGGGTTGCGCCACATTGTGGCTCTGCACTTCTCTCACTGAATAAGATAACATTACACTTCTTGGTGTTGCTCCATATTGTAACACTGTACTACTCACACTGGATAAGGTACCACTGCATTTCCCAGTGTTGCTCCACATTGTGACATTGTACTATTCACACTGTACAAGATACCACTAAACTTCCTAGTGTTGCTGCACATTCTGACACTGTACTACTCACACTGTATAAGATACCACTACACTTTCTAGTGTTGCTCCATATTGTGACACTGCACTACTCACACTGTATAGGATACCACTAAACTTCTTAGAGTTGCTCCTCATTGTGACACAGCACTACTCACACTGTATAAGATACCACTACCTAGTGTTGTTCCACATTGTGACACTGTACTACTCACACAGTAAAAATAACACTACACTTCCTAGTGTTGCTCCAAATTGTGACTCTGCACTACTCACTCTGTATAAGATACCACTACACTTCCTAGTGTTGCACCACATAGTGACAAGGTGCTACTCACACTGTATAAGATACCACTACACTTCCTAGTGTTGCTCCGCATTGTGACTCTGAACTACCCACTCTGAATAAGATAGCATTACATTTCCTAGTTTTGCTCCACATTGTGACACTGTGCAACTCACAATGTTAAGATACCACTACACTTCCTATTGTTGCTCCACATTGTGACACTGCACAACTCACACTGTATAAGATACCACTACACTTCCTAGTGGTGCTCCATATTGTGACACTGTACTACTCACACTGTATAGGATACCATTACACTTCCTAGTGTTGCTCCACATTGTGACTCTGCGCTACTCACACTGTGTAAGTTACCACTACACTTCCTAGTGTTGCTCCAAATTGTGACACTGCACTACTCACACTGTATAAGATACCACTACACTTCCTAGTGCTGCTCCACATTGTGACACTCAGCTACTCACACTGTATAAGTTACCATTACACTTCCTAGTGTTGCTCCAATTTTTACACTGTACTTCTCACTCAGTATAAGATAACATTACACTTCCTAGTGTTGTTCCACATTGTGACATTCTACTACTCACACTGTAAAAGATACCACTACACTTCCTAGTGATGCTCCACATTGTGACACTGCACTACTCACATTGTATAAGGTACCGTTACACTTTCTAGTGTTGTTCCACATTTGACACTGAGTTACTCACACTGTATAAGATAACACTCCACTTCCTAGTGTTGCTCCACATTGTGACACTGCGCTACTCACACCGTATAAGATAATATTACACTTCCTAGTGTTGCTCCACATTTTGACACTGTGCTACTCACACTGTATAAGATAGCATTACACTTCCTAATGTCGTTCCACATTGTGACACACTACTACTCACACTGTAAAAGATACCACTACACTTCCTATTGTTGCTCCATATTGTGACAGTGAACTACTCACTCTGTATAAGATTCCACTACACTTCCTAGTGTTGCTCCACATTGTGACACTTCACAACCCACACTCTATAAGATGCCACTACACTTCCTAGTGTTGCGCCACATTGTGGCTCTGCACTACGCACAATGAATAAGATCACATAACACTTCCTAGTTTTGCTCCATATTGTGACAATCTACTACTCACACTGGATAAGATACCACTACAGTTCCCAGTGTTGCTCCACATTGTGACAGTGTACTATTCACAATGTATAAGATATCACTACACATCGTAATGTTGCCCCACATAGTGACATTGTGCTACTCACACTGTATAAGATACCTGTACACTTCCTATTGTTGCTCCACATTGTGACACTACGCTACTCACACTGTATAAGATACCATATCACTTCATAGTGTTGCTCCACATTTTGACACTGTGCTACTCACACTGTATAAGGTACCATTACACTTCCTAGTGTTGCTCCAATTTTTACACTGTACTTCTCACTCAGTATAAGATAACATTACACTTCCTAGTGTTGTTCCACATTGTGACATTCTACTACTCACACTGTAAAAGATACCACTACACTTCCTAGTGATGCTCCACATTGTGACACTGCACTACTCACATTGTATAAGGTACCGTTACCCTTCCTAGTGTTGTTCCACATTTGACACTACGTTACTCAAACTGTATAAGATAACACTCCACTTCCTAGTGTTGCTCCACATTGTGACACTGCGCTACTCACACCGTATAAGATAATATTACACTTCCTAGTGTTGCTCCACATTTTGACACTGTGCTACTCACACTGTATAAGATAGCATTACACTTCCTAATGTCGTTCCACATTGTGACACACTACTACTCACACTGTAAAAGATACCACTACACTTCCTATTGTTGCTCCATATTGTGACAGTGAACTACTCACTCTGTATAAGATTCCACTACACTTCCTAGTGTTGCTCCACATAGTGACACATCACAACCCACACTCTATAAGATGCCACAACACTTCCTAGTGTTGCGCCACATTGTGGCTCTGCACTACTCACAATGAATAAGATCACATAACACTTCCTAGTTTTGCTCCATATTGTGACAATCTACTACTCACACTGGATAAGATACCACTACAGTTCCCAGTGTTGCTCCACATTGTGACAGTGTACTATTCACAATGTAAAAGATATCACTACACTTCCTAGTGTTGCACCACATAGTGACATTGTGCTACTCACACTGTATAAGATACCTGTACACTTCCTAGTGGTGCTCCACATTGTGACTCAGCATTACTCACACTGTAAAAGATATCACTACACTTCCTAGTGTTGCACCACATTGTGACACTGTACTACTCACACTGTATAAGATAACATTACACTTCCTAGTGTTGCTCCACATTGTGACACTGCGCTGCTCATAATGTATAAGATACCAGTACACTTCCTATTGTTGCTCCACATTGTGACACTGCATTACTCACACTATATAAGATACCTCTACACTTCCTATTGTTGCTCCATATTGTGACACTACGCTACTCACACTGTATAAGATAACATTACACTTCATAGTGTTGCTACACATTTTGACACTGTGCTACTCACACTATATAAGGTACCACTACACTTCCTAGTGTTGCTCCACATAGTGACACTGTGCTACTCACACTGTATAAGATTACATTACACTTCGTAGTGTTGCTCCACATTGCGACACTGTGCTACTCACACTGTATAAGATACCACTACACTTCCTAGTGTTGCTCCACATTGTGACACTGCGCTACTCACACTGTATAAGGTAACATTACACTTCCTAGAGTTGCTCCACATTGTGACACTGCGCTACTCACACTGTATATGATAACACCACATTTCCTAGTGTTGCTCCACATTGTGACACTGTACTATTCACAATGTATAAGATACCACTACACTCCCTAATGTTGCTCCACATTGTGACACTGCACTACTCACACTGTATAAGATAACACTACACTTCCTAATGTTGCTCCAAATTGTGACAATGCACTACTCACACTATACAAGATACCACTAAACTTCCTAGTGTTGCTGCACATTCTGACACTGTACTACTCACACTGTATAAGATACCACTACACTTTCTAGTGTTGCTCCATATTGTGACACGGCACTACTCACACTGTATAAGATACCACTACACTTCCTAGAGTTGCTCCTCATTGTGACACAGAACTACTCACACTGTATAAGATACCACTACTTAGTGTTGCTCCACATTGTGACACTGTACTACTCACACTGTAAAAGATAACACTACACTTCCTAGTGTTGCTCCAAATTTTGATTCTGCACTACTCAGACTGTATAAGATAACATTACACTTCCTAGTGTTGCTCCACATTGTGACTCTGCACTACTCACTCTGTATAAGATACCACTACACTTCCTAGAGTTGCTCCTCATTGTGACACAGCACTACTCACACTGTATATGATACCACTTCCTAGTGTTGCTATACATTGTGACAATGTACTTCTCACACTGGATAAGATGCCACTACACTTCCTTATGTTGCTCCACATTGTTACACTGCTCTACTCACACTGTATAAGATATCATTACACTTCCTAGTGTGCTCCACATTGTGACTCTGCACTACTCACTCTGTATACGATACCACTACACTTCCTAGTGTTGCACCACATAGTGACACTGTGCTACTCACACTGTATAAGATACCATTTCACTTTCTAGTGTTGCTCCGCATTGTGACTCTGCACTACCCACTCTGAATAAGATAGCATTACACTTCCTAGTGTTGCTCCACATTGTGACACTGTGCAACTCACACTGTATAAGATACCCCTACACTTCCTATTGTTGCTCCACATTGTGACACTGCACTGCTCACACAGTATAAGATACCACTACACCTCCTAGTGCTACTCCACATTGTGACACTGCGCTACTCACACTCTATAAGATACCATTACACTTCCTAATGTTGCTCCACATTTTGACACTGTACTACTCACAGAGTATAAGATAACATTACACTTCCTAGTGTTGTTCCACATTGTGACACTCAAATACTCACTCTATAAAAGATACCACTACACTTCCTAGTGTTGCTCTACATTGTGACACTGGACTACTCACACTGTATAAGGTACCGTTACACTTCCTACTGTTGCTCCACATTGTGTGACTGTGCTGCTCACACTGTATAAGATAACACTACACTTCCTATTGTTGCTCCACATAGTGATACTGAACTACTCACACTGTATAAGATAACACAAGACTTCCTAGTGTTGCTCCACATTGTGACAATGTACTACTCACACTGTATAAGATACCACTACACTTCGTAGTGTTGCGTCACAGTGTGCCACTGTACTACTCACACTGTATAAGATACCACTACACTTCCTAGTGTTGCGCCACATTGTGGCTCTGCACTTCTCTCACTGACTAAGATAACATTACACTTCCTAGTTTTGCTCCATATTGTGACACAGTACTACTCACACTGGATAAGGTACCACTGCATTTCCCAGTGTTGCTCCACATTGTGACAATGTACTATTCACAATGTATAAGATACCACTACACTTCCTAGTGTTGCACCACATAGTGACACTGTGCGTCTCACACTGTATAAGATACCAGTACACTTCCTAGTGTTGCTCCACATTGTGACTCAGCACTACTAACACTGTATAGGTTAACATTACACGTCCTAGTATTGCTCCACATTATGACACAGTACTACTCACACTGTATAAGATACCATTACACTTCCCAGTGTTGCTCCACATTGTGACACTGCGCTACTCACACTGTATAAGATACCACTAGACTTCCTATTGTTGCTCCACATTGTGACACTGCACTACTCACACTGTAGTGTACTATTCACAATGTATAAGATACCACTACACTTCCTAGTGCTGCACCACATAGTGACACTGTGCGTCTCACACTGTATAAGATACCAGTACACTTCCTAGTGTTGCTCCACATTGTGACTCAGCACTACTAACACTGTATAGGGTAACATTACACTTCCTAGTATTGCTCCACATTATGACACAGTACCACTCACACTGTATAAGATACCATTACACTTCCAAGTGTTGCTCCACATTGTGACACTGCGCTACTCACACTGTATAAGATAACACTACACTTCCTAGAGTTGTTCCACATTGTGACACTGCACTACTCACACTGTATAAGATACCTCTACACTTCCTATTGTTGCTCGACATTGTGACACTACGCTACTCACACTGTATAAGATACCATTACACTCCATAGTGTTGCTCCACATTTTGACACTGTGCTACTCACACTGTGTATGATACCACTACACTTCCTAGTGTTGCGCCACATTGTGGCTCTGCACTCCTCACACTGAATAAGATAACATAACACTTCCTAGTTTTGCTCCATATTGTGACAATCTACTACTCACACTGAATAAGATACCACTACATTTCCCAGTGTTGCTCCACATTGTAACAGTGTACTATTCACAATGTATAAGATATCACTACACTTACTAGTGTTGCACCACATAGTGACACTGTACTACTCATACTGTATAAGATACCTGTACACTTCCTAGTGTTGCTCCACATTGTGACTCTGCATTACTCACAATGTATAAGATAACATTACACTTCCAAGTATTGCTCCACATTGTGACACAGTACTACTCACACTGTATAAGATACCATTACACTTCCTATTGTTGCTCCACATTGTGACACTGCACTACTCACACTGTATAAGATACCTCTACACTTCTTATTGTTGCTCCACATTGTGACACTACGCTACTCACAGTGTATAAGATACCATTACACTTCATAGTGTTGCTCCACATTTTGACACTGTGCTACTCACACTGTATATGGTACCACTACACTTCCTAGTGTTGCTCCACATAGTGACACTGCACTACTCACACTGTATAAGATACCTCTACACTTCCTAGTATTGCTCCACATTGCGACACTGTGCTACTCACACGATATAAGATAACACTAGACTTCCTAGTGTTGCTCCACATTGTGACACTGCGCTACTCACACTGTATAAGATACCATTACACTTCCTAGAGTTGCTCCACATTGTGACACTGCGCTACTCACACTGTATAAGATAACACTACATTTCCTAGTGTTGCTCCACATTGTGACACTGTACTATTCACAATGTGTAAGATACCACTACACTCCCTAGTGTTGCTCCACATTGTGACACTGTACTACTCACATTGTATAAGATAACACTACACTTCCAAGTGTTGCTCCACATTGTGACACTGCACTACCCACAAGGTATAAGATACCACTACACTCCTTAGTGTTGCACCACATTGTGACACTGCGCTACTCACACTCTCTAAGAAATCATTACACTTCCTAATGTTGCTCCACATTGTGACACTGCACTACTCACGCTGTAAGGGAAACCATTACCCTTATTAGTGTTGCTCCACATTGTGACACTGCCCTACTCACACTGTATAAGGTACCACTACACTTCCTAGTGTTGCTCCACATTGTGACACTGTACTACTCACACTGTATAAAATAGCACTACACTTCATAATGTTGCTCCACATTGTTAAACTGCTCTACTCACACTGTATGAGATACCATTACTCTTCCTAGTGTTGCTTCACATTGTGGCTCTGCACTACTCACTCTGTATAACATACCACTACACCTCCTAGTGTTGCACCACATAGAGAAACTGTGCAACTCACATTGTATAAGATACAACTACACTTCCTAGCGTTGCTCCATATTGTGACACTGCACTACTCACCCTTTATAAGATACCACTACCTATTGTTGCTCCACATTGTGACAATGTACTACTCACACTGTATAAGATAACACTACACTTACTAGTGTTGTTACCAAATGTGACTCCGCACTACTCACACTGTATGAGATACCTCTACACTTCCCAATGTTGCTGCACATTGTGACAATGTACTACTCACACTGTATAAGATGCCACTACACTTCCTAATGTTGCTCCACATTGTTAAACTGCTTTACTCACTCTGTATGAGATATTATTACTCTTCCTAGTGTTGCTCCACATTGTGACTCTGCACTACTCACTCTGTATAACATACCACTACACTTCCTAGTGTTGCACCACATAGAGACACTGTGCAACTCACATTGTATAAGATACAACTACACTTCCTAGCGTTGCTCCATATTGTGACACTGCACTACTCACACTGTATAAGATACCACTACACTTCTTAGTGGTGCTCCACGTTGTGACAATATACTTCTCACACTGTATCAAATACCATTACACTTCCTAGTGTTGCTCCACATTGTGACACTGCGCTACTCACACTGTGTAATGTACCACTACACTTCGTAGTGTTGCTCCACATTGTGTCACTGCACTACTCACACTGTATAAGATACCACTACAATTCCTAGTGCTGCTCCACATTGTGACACTGCGCTACTCACACTCTATAAGATACCATTACACTTCCTAGTGTTGCTCCAATTTTTACACTGTACTTCTCACACTGTATAAGATAACAATACACTTCCTAGTGTTGTTCCACATTGTGACACTCTACTGCTCACACTGTAAAAGATACCACTACACTTCCTAGTGTTGCTCCACATTGTTACACTGCACTACTCACACTGGATAAGATTCCACTACACTTCCTAGTGTTGCTACACATTGTGACACTTCACAACCCACACTCTATAAGATGCCACTACACTTCTTAGTGTTGCGCCACATTGTGGCTCAGCAATACTCACAATGAATAAGATCACATAACACTTCCTAGTTTTGTTCCATATTGTGACAATCTACTACTCACACTGGGTAAGATACCACTACATTTCCCAGTGTTGCTCCACATTGTGACAGTGTACTATTCACATTGTATAAGATATCATTACACTTCCTAGTGTTGCACCACATAGTGACACTGTGCTACTCACACTGTATAAGATACCTGTACACTTCCTAGTGTTGCTCCACATTGGGACTCTGCATTACTCACACTGTATAAGATAACATTACACTTCCAAGTATTGCTCCACATTGTGACACAGTACTACTCACACTGTATAAGATACCATTACACTTACTATTTGTGCTCCACTTTGTGACACTGCGCTACTCACAATGCATACGATACCACTACACTTCGTATTGTTGCTCCACATTGTGACACTGCATTACTCACACTGTATATGATAGCTCTACACTTCCTATTTTTGCTCCACATTGTGACACTACGCTACTCACACTGTATAAGATAACATTACACTTCATAGTGTTGCTCCATATTTTGACACTGTGCTACTCACACTGTATAAGGTACCACTACACTTCCTAGTGTTGCTCCACATAGTGACACTGTGCTACTCACACTGTATACGATAACATTACACTTCGTAGTGTTGCTCCACATTGCGACACTGTTCTACTCACACTGTATAAGATACCACTACACTTCCTAGTGATGTTCCACCTTGTGACACTGCGCTACTCACACTGTATAAGATAACATTACACTTCCTAGAGTTGCTCCACATTGTGACAATGCGCTACTCACACTGTATAAGATGACACTACATTTCCTAGTGTTGCTTCACATTGTGACACTGTATTATTCACAATGTATAAGATACCTCTACACTCCCTAGTGTTGCTCCACATTGTGACACTGCACTACTCACACTGTGTACGATAACACTACACTTCCTAATGTTGCTCCACATTGTGACATTGCACTACTCACACTGTACAAGATACCACTAAACGTCCTAGTGTTGCTGCACATTCTGACACTGTACTACTCACACTGTATTAGATACCACTACACTTTCTAGTGTTGCTCCATATTGTGACACTGCACTACTCACACTGTATAGGATACCACTACACTTCCTAGAGTTGCTCCTCATTTTGACACAGCACTACTCACACTGTATAAGATACCACTACCTAGTGTTTCTCCACATTGTGACACTGTACTACTCACACTGTAAAAGATAATACTACACTTCCTAGTGTTGCTCCAATTTGTGAATCTGCACTACTCACACTGTATAAGATACCACTACACTTCCTAGTGTTGCTGCACATTGTGACAATGTAATACTCACACTGGATAAGATGCCACTACACTTCGTAATGTTGCTCCACATTGTTGCACTGCTCTACTCACACTGTATGAGATATCTCTACACTTCCTATTTTTGCTCCACATTGTGACACTACGCTACTCACACTGTATAAGATAACATTACACTTCGTAGTGTTGCTCCATATTTTGACACTGTGCTACTCACACTGTATATGGTACCACTACACTTCCTAGTGTTGCTCCACATAGTGACACAGCACTACTCACACTGTATAAGATACCACTACCTAGTGTTGCTCCTCATTGTGACACTGTGCAACTCACACTGTATAAGATACCACTACACTTCCTATTGTTGCTCCACATTGTGACACTGCACTACTCACACTGTATAAGATAACACTACACCTCCTAGTGCTGCTCCACATTGTGACACTGCGCTACTCACACTGTATAAGATAACACTACACCTCCTAGTGCTGCTCCACATTGTGACACTGCGCTACTCACACTGTAAAGATACCATTACACTTCCTAGTGTTGCTCCACATTTTGACACTGTACTTCTCACAGAGTATAAGATACCACTACACATCCTAGTGTTGCTCCACATTGTGACACTGCACTACTCACACTGTATAAGGTACCGTTACACTTTCTAGTGTTGCTCCACATTGGGAGACTGCGCTGCTCACACTGTATAAGATACCACTTCACTTCCTATTGTTGCTCCACATAGTGACACTGAACTACTCACACTGTATATGATAACACAAGACTTCCTAGTGTTGCTCCACATTGTGACACTGTACTACTCACACTGTATAAGATACCACTACACTTCCTAGTGTTGCGCCACATTGTGACACTGTACTACTCACACTGTATAAGATAACACTACACTTCCTAGGGTTGCGCCACATTGTGGCTCTGCACTTCTCTCACTGAATAAGATAACATTACACTTCTTGGTGTTGCTCCATATTGTAACACTGTACTACTCACACTGGATAAGGTACCACTGCATTTCCCAGTGTTGCTCCACATTGTGACATTGTACTATTCACACTGTACAAGATACCACTAAACTTCCTAGTGTTGCTGCACATTCTGACACTGTACTACTCACACTGTATAAGATACCACTACACTTTCTAGTGTTGCTCCATATTGTGACACTGCACTACTCACACTGTATAGGATACCACTACACTTCTTAGAGTTGCTCCTCATTGTGACACAGCACTACTCACACTGTATAAGATACCACTACCTAGTGTTGTTCCACATTGTGACACTGTACTACTCACACAGTAAAAATAACACTACACTACCTAGTGTTGCTCCAAATTGTGACTCTGCACTACTCACTCTGTATAAGATACCACTACACTTCCTAGTGTTGCACCACATAGTGACAAGGTGCTACTCACACTGTATAAGATACCACTACACTTCCTAGTGTTGCTCCGCATTGTGACTCTGAACTACCCACTCTGAATAAGATAGCATTACATTTCCTAGTTTTGCTCCACATTGTGACACTGTGCAACTCACAATGTTAAGATACCACTACACTTCCTATTGTTGCTCCACATTGTGACACTGCACAACTCACACTGTATAAGATACCACTACACTTCCTAGTGGTGCTCCATATTGTGACACTGTACTACTCACACTGTATAGGATACCATTACACTTCCTAGTGTTGCTCCACATTGTGACTCTGCGCTACTCACACTGTGTAAGTTACCACTACACTTCCTAGTGTTGCTCCAAATTGTGACACTGCACTACTCACACTGTATAAGATACCACTACACTTCCTAGTGCTGCTCCACATTGTGACACTCAGCTACTCACACTGTATAAGTTACCATTACACTTCCTAGTGTTGCTCCAATTTTTACACTGTACTTCTCACTCAGTATAAGATAACATTACACTTCCTAGTGTTGTTCCACATTGTGACATTCTACTACTCACACTGTAAAAGATACCACTACACTTCCTAGTGATGCTCCACATTGTGACACTGCACTACTCACATTGTATAAGGTACCGTTACACTTTCTAGTGTTGTTCCACATTTGACACTGAGTTACTCACACTGTATAAGATAACACTCCACTTCCTAGTGTTGCTCCACATTGTGACACTGCGCTACTCACACCGTATAAGATAATATTACACTTCCTAGTGTTGCTCCACATTTTGACACTGTGCTACTCACACTGTATAAGATAGCATTACACTTCCTAATGTCGTTCCACATTGTGACACACTACTACTCACACTGTAAAAGATACCACTACACTTCCTATTGTTGCTCCATATTGTGACAGTGAACTACTCACTCTGTATAAGAATCCACTACACTTCCTAGTGTTGCTCCACATTGTGACACTTCACAACCCACACTCTATAAGATGCCACTACACTTCCTAGTGTTGCGCCACATTGTGGCTCTGCACTACGCACAATGAATAAGATCACATAACACTTCCTAGTTTTGCTCCATATTGTGACAATCTACTACTCACACTGGATAAGATACCACTACAGTTCCCAGTGTTGCTCCACATTGTGACAGTGTACTATTCACAATGTATAAGATATCACTACACATCGTAATGTTGCCCCACATAGTGACATTGTGCTACTCACACTGTATAAGATACCTGTACACTTCCTATTGTTGCTCCACATTGTGACACTACGCTACTCACACTGTATAAGATACCATATCACTTCATAGTGTTGCTCCACATTTTGACACTGTGCTACTCACACTGTATAAGGTACCACTACACTCCCTAGTGTTGCTCCACATAGTGACACTGTGCCACTCACACTGTATAAGATTACATTACACTTCGTAGTGTTGCTCCACATTGCGACACTGTGCTACTCACACTGTATAAGATACCACTACACTTCCTAGTGTTGCTCCACATTGTGACACTGCGCTACTCACACTGTATAAGATAACATTACACTTCCTAGAGTTGCTCAACATTGTGACACGGCGCTACTCACAATGTATAAGATAACACCACATTTCCTAGTGTTGCTCCACATTGTGACACTGTACTATTCACAATGTATAAAATACCACTACACTCTCTAGTGTTGCTCCACATTGTGACGCTGCACTACTCACACTGTATAAGATAACACTACACTTCCTAACGTTGCTCCACATTGTGACAATGCACTACTCACACTGTACAAGATACCACTAAACTTCCTAGTGTTGCTGCACATTCTGACACTCTACTACTCACACTGTATAAGATACCACTACACTTTCTAGTGTTGCTCCATATTGTGACTCTGCACTACTCACACTGTATAAGATACCACTACACTTCCTAGTGTTGCTGCACATTGTGACAATGTACTACTCACACTGGATAAGATGCCAGTACACTTCCTAGTGTTGCACCACATAGTGACATTGTGCTACTCACACTGTATAAGATACCTGTACACTACCTAGTGGTGCTCAACATTGTGACTCTGCATTACTCACACTGTAAAAGATACCACTACACTTCCTAGTGTTGCACCACATTGTGACAGAGTACTACTCACACTGTATAAGATAACATTACACTTCCTAGTGTTGCTCCACATTGTGACACTGCGCTACTCACAATGTATAAGATACCACTACACTTCCTATTGTTGCTCCACATTGTGACACTGCATTACTCACACTGTATAAGGTACCACTACACTTCCTAGTGTTGCTCCACATAGTGACACTGTGCTACTCACACTGTATAAGATTACATTACACTTCGTAGTGTTGCTCCACATTGCGACACTGTGCTACTCACACTGTATAAGATACCACTACACTTCCTAGTGTTGCTCCACATTGTGACACTGCGCTACTCACACTGTATAAGATAACATTACACTTCCTAGGGTTGCTCCACATTGTGACACTGCGCTACTCACACTGTATATGATAACAGCCCATTTCCTAGTGTTGCTCCACATTGTGACACTGTACTATTCACAATGTATAAGATACCACTAAACTCCCCAGTGTTGCTCCACATTGTGACACTGCACTACTCACACTGTATAAGATAACACTACACTTCCTAATGTTGCTCCACATTGTGACAATACACTACTCACACTATAAAAGATACCACTAAACTTCCTAGTGTTGCTGCACATTCTGACACTGTACTACTCACACTGTATAAGATACCACTACACTTTCTAGTGTTGCTCCATATTGTGACACTGCACTACTCACACTGTATAAGATACCACTACACTTCCTAGAGTTGCTCCTCATTGTTACACAGCACTACTCACACTGTATAAGATACCACTACTTAGTGTTGCTCCACATTGTGACACTGTACTACTCACACTGTAAAAGATAACACTACACTTCCTAGTGTTGCTCCAAATTGTGAATCTGCACTACTCACACTGTATAAGATAATATTACACTTCCTAGTGTTGCTCCACATTGTGACTCTGCACTACTCACTCTGTATAAGTACCACTACACTTCCTAGTGTTGCACCACATAGTGACACTGTGCTACTCACACTGTATAAGATACCATTACACTTCCTAGTGTTGCTCCACATTGTTACACTGCGCTACTCACACTGTATAAGGTACCACTACACATCCTATTGTTGCTCCATATTGTGACACTGCACTACTCACACTGTATAAGATACCTCTACACTTCCTATTGTTGCTCCACATTGTGACACTACGCTACTCACAATGTATAAGATACCATTACACTTCATAGTGTTGCTCCACATTTTGACACTGTGCTACTCACACTGTATATGGTACCACTACACTTCCTAGTGTTGCTCCACATAGTGACACTGTGCTACTCACACTGTATAAGATACCATTACACTTCCTAATGTTGCTCCACATTGTGACACTGCGGTACTCACATTGTATAAGATATCACTACATTTCCTAGTGTTGCTCCACATTGTGACACTGTACTATTCACACTGTACAAGATACCACTAAACTTCCTAGTGTTGCTGCACATTCTGACACTGTACTATTCACACTGTATAAGAAACCACTACACTTTCTAGTGTTGCTCCATATTGTGACACTGCACTACTCACACTGTATAGGATACCACTACACTTCTTAGAGTTGCTCCTCATTGTGACACAGCACTACTCACACTGTATAAGATACCACTACTTAGTGTTGCTCCACATTGTGACACTGTACTACTCACACTGTAAAAGATAACACTACACTTCCTAGTGTTGCTCCAAATTGTGAATCTGCACTACTCACACTGTATAATATAATATTACACTTCCTAGTGTTGCTCCACATTGTGACTCTGCGCTACTCACTCTGTATAAGATACCACTACACTTCCTAGAGTTGCTCCTCATTGTGACACAGCACTACTCACACTGTATAAGATACCACTTCCTAGTGTTGCTCCACATTGTGACAATGTACTTCTCACACTGGATAAGATGCCACTACACTTCCTTATGTTGCTCCACATTGTAACACTGCTCTACTCACACTGTATAAGATAACATTACACTTCCTAGTGTTGCTCCACATTGTGACTCTGCACTACTCACTCTGTATACGATACCACTACACTTCCTAGTGTTGCACCACATAGTGACACTGTGCTACTCACACTGTATAAGATACCATTTCACTTTCTAGTGTTGCTCCGCATTGTGACTCTGCACTACCCACTCTGAATAAGATAGCTTTACACTTCCTAGTGTTGTTCCACATTGTGACACTCAAATACTCACACTATAAAAGAAACCACTACACTTCCTAGTGTTGCTCTACATTGTGACACTGGACTACTCACACTGTATAAGGTACCGTTACACTTCCTACTGTTGCTCCACATTGGGAGACTGTGCTGCTCACACTGTATAAGATACCACTACACTTCCTAGTGTTGCTCCACATAGTGACACTGAACTACTCACACTGTATAAGATAACACAAGACTTCCTAGTGTTGCTCCACATTGTGACACTGTACTACTCACACTGTATAAGATACCACTACACTTCCTAGTGTTGCGCCACATTGTGACACTGTACTACTCACACTGTATAAGATACCACTACACTTCCTAGTGTTGCGCCACATTGTGGCTCTGCACTTCTCTCACTGACTAAGATAACATTACACTTCCTAGTTTTGCTCCATATTATGACACTGTACTACTCACACTGGATAAGGTACCACTGCATTTCCCAGTGTTGCTCCACATTTTGACAATGTACTATTCACAATGTATAAGATACCACTACACTTCCTAGTGTTGCACCACATAGTGACACTGTGCGTCTCACACTGTATAAGATAGCAGTACACTTCCTAGTGTTGCTCCACATTGTGACTCAGCACTACTAACACTGTATAGGATAACATTACACGTCCCAGTATTGCCCCACATTATGACACAGTACTACTCACACTGTATAAGATACCATTACACTTCCTAGTGTTGCTCCACAATGTGACACTGCGCTACTCACACTGTATAAGATACCACTACACTTCCTATTGTTGCTCCACATTGTGACACTGCACTACTCACACTGTAGTGTACTATTCACAATGTATAAGAGACCACTACACTTCCTAGTGTTGCACCACATAGTGACACTGTGCTACTCACACTGTATAAGATACCTGTACACTTCCTAGTGTTGCTCCACATTGTGACTCTGCATTACTCACAATGTATAAGATAACCTTATTCTTCCAAGTATTGCTCCACATTGTGACACAGTACTACTCACACTGTATAAGATACCATTACACTTCCTATTGTTGCTCCACATTGTGACACTGCACTACTCACACTGTATAAGATACCTCTACACTTCCTACTGTTGTTCCACATTGTGACACTACGCTACTCACACTGTATAAGATACCATTACACTTCATAGTGTTGCTCCACATTTTGACACTGTGCTACTCACACTGTATATGGTACCACTACACTTCCTAGTGTTGCTCCATATAGTGACACTGTGCTACTCACACTGTATAAGATACCATTACACTTCCTAATGTTGCTCCACATTGTGACACTGCGCTACTCACATTGTATAAGATACCACTACATTTCCTAGTGTTGCTCCACATTGTGACACTGTACTATTCACACTGTACAAGATACCACTACACTTCCTAGTGTTGCTGCACATTGTGACAATGTATTACTCACACTGGATAAGATGCCACTACACTTCCTAATGTTGCTCCACATTGTTACACTGCTCTACTCACACTGTATAAGATACCATTACACTTCCTAGTGTTGCTCCACATTGTGACTCTGCACTACTCACTCTGTATAAGATACCAGTACACTTCCTAGTGTTGCACCACATAGTGACAAGGTGCTACTCACACTGTATAAGATATTATTACACTTCTTATTGTTGCTCCACATTGTGACACTGCCCTACTCACACTGTATAAGATACCACTACACTTCCTAGTGGTGCTCCACATTGTGACACTGTACTACTCACACTGTATAGGAAACCATTACACTTCCTAGTGTTGCTCCACATTTTGACTCTGCGCTACTCACACTGTGTAATTTACCACTACACTTCCTAGTGATGCTCCACATTGTGACACTGCACTACTCACACTGTATAAGATACCACTACACCTCCTAATGCTGCTCCACATTGTGACACTGCGCTACTCACACTGTATAAGATACCATTACACTTCCTAGTGTTGCTCCACATTTTGACACTGTACTACTCACAGAGTATAATATAACATTACACTTCCTAGTGTTGTTCCACATTGTGACACTCTAATACTCACACTGTAAAAGATACCACTACACTTCCTAGTGTTTCGCCACATTGTGGCTCTGCACTTCTCACACTGTATAAGATACCATTACACTTCCTAGTGTTGCTCCACATTGTGACACTGCGCAACTCACAATGTATAAGATACCACTACACTTCCTATTGTTGCTCCACATTGTGACACTGCACTACTCACACTGTATAAGATACCTCTACACTTACTATTGTTGCTCCACATTGTGACACTACGCTACTCACTCTGTATAAGATAACATTACACTTCATAATGTTGCTCCACATTTTGACACTGTGCTACTCACACTGTATAAGGTACCACTACACTTCCTAGTGTTGCTCCACTTAGTGACACTGTGCTACTCACATTGTACAAGATACCATTACACTTCCTAGTGTTGCTCCACATTGCGACACTGTGCTACTCACGAGATATAAGATAACACTAGACTTCCTAGTGTTGCTCCGCATTGTGACACTGCGCAACTCACACTGTATAAGATACCATTACACTTCCTAGAGTTGCTCCACATTTTGACACTGCGCTACTCACACTGTATAAGATAACACTACATTTCCTAAAGTTGCTCCACATTGTGACACTGTACTGTTCACAATGTGTAAGATACCATTACACTCCCTAGTGTTGCTCCAAGTTGTGACACTGTACTACTCACACTGTATAAGATAACACTACACTTCCTAGTGTTGCTCCACATTGTGACACTGTACTACCCACAAGGTATAAGATACCACTACATTCCTTAGTGTTGCACCACATTGTGACACTGCGCTACTCACACTCTCTAAGAAATCATTACACTTCCCAATGTTGCTCCACATTGTGACACTGCACTACTCACACTGCATAAGATATCACTACACTTCCTATTGTTGCTCGACATTGTGACACTACACTACTCACACTGTATAAGATACCATTACACTTCATAATGTTGCTCCACATTTTGACACTGTGCTACTCACACTGTGTATGGTACCACTACACTTCCTAGTGTTGCGCCAAGTTGTGGCTCTGCACTCCTCACACTGAATAAGATAACATAACACTTCCTAGATTTGCTCCATATTGTGACAATCTACTACTCACACTGGATAAGATACCACTACATTTCCCAGTGTTGCTCCACATTGTGACAGTGTACTATTCACAATGTTGTGGTGTTTGAAGCCATATTTTCAGTGTTGCCTTAGTAAACAAGAGTTTAGTGCTTTTCAGTCGGTCAACACGAATGTGCCCAAAAGAGATGGGTTATGCCCTAATCCTGAAATAAATTACATGAGATTAATAAAACACTAGGATGACCAGTTTAAAGGTGCCGGGACGTCCTCATAAGACCGTCAACGCTTAGTTCGAATGGGTTATGCTCCACGCGTGGCGAGGACTAATCCACGGTCTTTAATAGTTGTAGATCCACCTCATTCAATAACATACATCTTATCTAGGTTGGCAACACCTCACATAAACACATCGCGATCACTCCCCACAGCACGTAGGGACAGGGGGGGAAGGCAGGGAAAAACCAGTCGTTAAGATAACCACCGCAGTCGTCCGCACAGCGAGTTCAAGTGAGCACGGAAACTGCGAATAGCTGTAGTACGGAAGACAATCAGATAAGTAGTTAGCCTAAAATTTTTATAGTTTAACCATAGTTTACAACCATATAATCTCTCTAAAGTACAATCTCCGGATAGCCATCACCATTTAGCATTTCACCTAACATATATACTGCATTTAGCATACACTGACAGTTGCAGTACCAATACTGCAACTAAATAATTGTACATATTGTAAATATTTTCACCTGTATTTCAAACATAGATTTTATAGCCTAAGTGTATTGGATCTGATGATGATCGCTTGACGATCGAAACTGGTCATCCTAGTGTTTTATTAATCTCATGTAATTTATTTCAGGATTAGGGCATAACCCATCTCTTTTGGGCACATTCGTGTTGACCGACTGAAAAGCACTAAACTCTTGCTTGCTATTCACAATGTATAAGATATCACTACACTTCCTAGTGTTGCACCACATAGTGACACTGTGCTACTCACACTGTATAAGATACCTGTACACTTCCTAGTGTTGCTCCACATTGTGACTCTGCATTACTCACAATGTAAAAGATAACATTACACTTCCAAGTATTGCTCCACATTGTGACACAGTACTACTCACACTGTATAAGATACCATTACTCTTCCTATTGTTGCTCCACATTGTGACACTGCACTACTCACACTGTATAAGATACCTCTACACTTCCTATTGTTGCTCCACATTGTGACACTACGCTACTCACACTGTATAAGATACCATTACACTTCATAGTGTTGCTCCACATTTTGACACTGTGCTACTCACACTGTATATGGTACCACTACACTTCCTAGTGTTGCTCCACATAGTGACACTGTGCTACTCACACTGTATAAGATACCATTACACTTCCTAGTGTTGCTCCACATTGTGACACTGCGCTACTCATATTTTATAAGATACCACTACATTTCCTAGTGTACCTCCACATTGTGACACTGTACTATTCACACTGTACAAGATACCACTAAACTTCCTAGTGTTGCTGCACATTCTGACACTGTACTATTCACACTGTATAAGATACCACTACACTTTCTAGTGTTGCTCCATATTGTGACACTGCACTACTCACCCTGTATAGGATACCACTACACTTCTTAGAGTTGCTCCTCATTGTGACACAGCACTACTCACACTGTATAAGATACCACTACCTAGTGTTGCTCCACACTGTGACACTGTACTACTCACACTGTAAAAGATAACACTACACTTCCTAGTGTTGCTCCAAATTGTGACTCTGCACTACTCACACTGTATAAGATACCACTACTCTTCCTAGTGTTGCTGCACATTGTGACAATGTACTACTCACACTGGATAAGATGCCACTACACTTCCTAATGTTGCTCCACATTGTTACACTGCTCTACTCACACTGTATAAGATACCATTACCTTTCCTAGTGTTGCTCCACATTGTGACTCTGCACTACTCACTCTGTATAAGATACCACTACACTTCCTAGTGTTGCACCACATAGTGACAAGGTGCTACTCACACTGTATAAGATACCATTACACTTCTTATTGTTGCTCCACATTGTGACACTGCACTACTCACAATGTATAAGATACCACTACACTTCCTAGTGGTGCTCCACATTGTGACACTGTACTACTCACACTGTATAGGATACCATTACACTTCCTAGTGTTGCTCCACATTGTGACTCTGCGCTACTCACACTGTGTAATTTATCACTACACTTCCTAGTGTTGCTCCACATTGTGACACTGCACTACTCACACTGTATATGATACCACTACACCTCCTAGTGCTGCTCCACATTGTGACACTGCGCTACTCACACTGTATAAAATACCATTACACTTCCTAGTGTTGCTCCACATTTTGACACTGTACTACTCACAGAATATAAGATAACATTACACTTCCTAGTGTTGTTCCACATTGTGACACTCTAATACTCACACTGTAAAAGATAACACTACACTTCCTAGTGTTGCTCCACATTGTGACACTGCACTACTCACACTGTATAAGGTAACGTTACACTTCCTAGTGTTGCTCCACATTGGGAGACTGCGCTGCTCACACTGTATAAGATACCACTACACTTCCTAGTGTTGCTCCACATAGTGACACTGTACTACTCACACTGTATAAGATAACACTAGACTCCCTAGTGTTGCTCCACATTGTGACACTGTACTACTCACACTGTATAAGATACCACTACACTTCCTAGTGTTTCGCCACATTGTGGCTCTGCACTTCTCACACTGTATAAGATACCATTACACTTCCTAGTGTTGCTCCACATTGTGACACTGCGCAACTCACAATGTATAAGATACCACTACACTTCCTATTGATGCTCCACATTGTGACACTGCACTACTCACACTGTATAAGATACCTCTACACTTACTATTGTTGCTCCACATTGTGACACTACGCTACTCACTCTGTATAAGATAACATTACACTTCATAATGTTGCTCCACATTTTGACACTGTGCTACTCACACTGTATAAGGTACCACTACACTTCCTAGTTTTGCTCCACTTAGTGACACTGTGCTACTCACACTGTACAAGATACCATTACACTTCCTAGTGTTGCTCCACATTGCGACACTGTGCTACTCACACTGTATAAGATACCATTACACTTCCTAGAGTTGCTCCACATTTTGACACTGCGCTACTCACACTGTATAAGATAACACTACATTTCCTAATGTTGCTCCACATTGTGACACTGTACTGTTCACAATGTGCAAGATACCATTACACTCCCTAGTGTTGCTCCAAATTGTGACACTGTACTACTCACACTGTATAAGATACCTCCACACTTACTATTGTTGCTCCACTTAGTGACACTGTGCTACTCACACTGTATAAGATACCATTACACTTCCTAGTGTTGCTCCACATTTTGACAATGTACTATTCACAATGTATAAGTTACCACTAGACTTCCTAGTGTTGCTCCGCATTGTGACACTGCGCTACTCACACTGTATAAGATACCATTACACTTCCTAGAGTTGCTCCACATTTTGACACTGCGCTACTCACACTGTATAATATAACACTACATTTCCTAATGTTGCTCCACATTGTGACACTGTACTGTTCACAATGTGCAAGATACCATTACACTCCCTAGTGTTGCTCCAAATTGTGACACTGTACTACTCACACTGTATAAGATAACACTACACTTCCTAGTGTTGCTCCACATTGTGACACTGTACTACCCACAAGGTATAAGATACCACTACACTCCTTAGTGTTGCACCACATTGGGACACTGCGCTACTCACACTCTCTAAGAAAACATTACACATCCTAATGTTGCTCCACCTTGTGACACTGCACTACTCACACTGCATAAGATATCACTACACTTCCTAGTGTTGCTCCACATTGTGACACTGCACTACTCACACTGTATCAGATAACATTACACTACCTAGTTTTGCTCCACATTGTGACACAGCACTACTCACGCTGTAAGAGAAAACATTACACTTATTAGTGTTGCTCCACATTGTGACACTGCCCTACTCACACTGTTTAAAATACCACTACACTTCCTAGTGTAGCTGCAAATTGTGCCACTGTACTACTCACACTGTATAAGATACCACTACACTTCCTAGTGTTGCTCAATATTGTGACACTGCACTAATCACACTGTATAAGATACCACTACACTTCCTAGTGGTGCTCCACATTGTGACAATGTACTTCTCACACTGTATCAAATACCATTACACTTCCTAGTGTTGCTCCACATTGTGAAACTGCGCTACTCACACTGTGTAATGTACCACTACACTTCCTAGTGTTGCTCCACATTCTGTCACTGCACTACTCACACTGTATAAGATACCACTACATTTCCTAGTGCTGCTCCACATTGTGACACTGCGCTACTCACACTGTATAAGATACCATTACACTTCCTAGTGTTGCTCCAATTTTTACATTGTACTTCACACACAGTATAAGATAACATTACACTTCCTAGTTTTGTTCCACATTGTGACACTCTACTACTCACACTGTAAAAGATACTACTACACTTCCTAGTGTTGCTCCACATTGTGACACTGCACTACTCACATTGTATAAGGTACCGTTACTCTTTCCAGTGTTGTTCCACATTTGACACTGCGTTACTCACACTGTATAAGATAACACTACACTTCCTAGTGTTGCTCCACATTGTGACACTGCGCTACTCACACCGTATAAGATAATATTACACTTCCTAATGTTGCTCCACATTTGACACTGTGCTACTCACACTGTATAAGATAGCATTACACTTCCTAATGTCGTTCCCCATTGTGACACATTACTACTCACACTGTAAAAGATACAACTACACTTCCAATTGTTGCTCCATATTGTGAGATTGTACTACTCACTCTGTATAAGATTCCACTACACTTCCTAGTGTTGCTCCACATTGTGACACTTCACAACCCACACTCCATAAGATGACACTACACTTCCTAGTGTTGCGCCACATTGTGGCTCTGCACTACTCACTCCGAATAAGATCACATAACACTTCCTAGTTTTGCTCCATATTGTGACAATCTACTACTGACACTGGATAAGATACCCCTACATTTCCCAGTGTTGCTCCAAATTGTGACAGTGTACTATTCACAATGTATAAGATATCACTACACATCCTAATGTTGCCCCACATAGTGACATTGTGCTACTCACACTGTATAAGATACCTGTACACTTCCTAGTGTTGCTCCACATTGTGACTCTGCATTACTCACACTGTATAAGATATCACTACACTTCCTAGTGTTGCAACATATTGTGACACAGTACTACTCACACTGTATAAGATACCATTACACTTCCTAGTGTTGCTCCACATTGTGACACTGCGCTACTCACAATGTATAAGATACCACTACACTTCCTATTGTTGCTCCTCATTGTGACACTGCATTACTCACACTGTATAAGATACCTCTACACTTCTTATTGTTGCTCCACATTGTGACACTACGCTACTCACACTGTATAAGATACCATAACACTTCATAGTGTTGCTCCACATTTTGACACTGTGCTACTCACACTGTATAAGGTACCACTACACTTCCTATTGTTGCTCCACATAGTGACACTGTGCTACTCACACTGTATAAGATTACATTACACTTCGTAGTGTTGCTCCACATTGCGACACTGTGCTACTCACACTGTATAAGATACCACTACACTTCCTAGTGTTGCTCCACATTGTGACACTGCGCTACTCACACTGTATAAGATAACATTACACTTCCTAGAGTTGCTCCACATTGTGACACTGCGCTACTCACACTGTATAAGATAACACCACATTTCCTAGTGTTGCTCCGCATTGTGACACTGTACTATTTACAATGTATAAGATACCACTATACTCCCTAGTGTTGCTCCACATTGTGACGCTGCACTACTCACACTGTATAAGATAACACTACACTTCCTAATGTTGCTCCACATTGTGACAATGCACTACTCACACTGTACAAGATACCACTAAACTTCCTAGTGTTGCTGCACGTTCTGACACTGTACTACTCACACTGTATAAGATACCACTACACTTTCTAGTGTTGCTCCATATTGTGACTCTGCACTACTCACACTGTATAAGATACCACTACACTTCCCAGTGTGGCTGAACATTGTGACAATGTACTACTCACACTGGATAAGATGCCACTACACTTCCTAGTGCTGCACCACATAGTGACAAGGTGCTACTCACACTGTATAAGATACCATTACTCTTCCTAGTGTTGCTCCACATTGTGACACTGTGCAACTCACAGTGTATAAGATACCACTACACTTCCTATTGTTGCTCCACATTGTGACACTGCACTACTCACACTGTATAAGATACCTCTACACTTACTATTGTTGCTCCACATTGTGACACTACGCTACTCACTCTGTATAAGATAACATTACACTTCATATTGTTGCTCCACATTTTGACACTGTGCTACTCACACTGTATAAGGTACCACTACACTTCCTAGTGTTGCTCCACTTAGTGACACTGTGCTACTCACAATGTACAAGATACCATTACACTTCCTAGTGTTGCTCCACATTGCGACACTGTGCTACTCACGAGATATAAGATAACACTAGACTTCCTAGTGTTGCTCCGCATTGTGACACTGCGCTACTCACACTGTATAAGATACCATTACACTTCCTAGAGTTGCTCCACATTTTGAGACTGCGCTACTCACACTGTATAAGGTAACACTACATTTCCTAAAGTTGCTCCACATTGTGACACTGTACTGTTCACAATGTGTAAGATACCATTACACTCCCTAGTGTTGCTCCAAATTGTGACACTGTACTACTCACACTGTATAAGATAACACTACACTTCCTAGTGTTGCTCCACATTGTGACACTGTACTACTCACAAGGTATAAGATACCACTACACTCCTTAGTGTTGCAACACATTGTGACACTGCGTTATTCACACTCTCTAAGAAATCATTACACTTCCTAATGTTGCTCCACATTGTGACACTACGCTACTCACACTGTATAAGATACCATTACACTTCATAGTGTTGCTCCACATTTTGACACTGTGCTACTCACACTGTATATGGTACCACTACACTTCCTAGTGTTGCTCCACATAGTGACACTGTGCTACTCACACTGTATAAGATACCATTACACTTCCTAGTGTTGCTCCACATTGTGACACTGCGCTACTCATATTGTATAAGATACCACTACATTTCCTAGTGTTGCTCCACATTGTGACACTGTACTATTCACACTGTACAAGATACCACTAAACTTCCTAGTGTTGCTGCACATTCTGACACTGAACTATTCACACTGTAAAAGATAACACTACACTTCCTAGTGTTGCTCCAAATTGTGACTCTGCACTACTCACACTGTATAAGATACCACTACACTTCCTAGTGTTGCTGCACATTGTGACAATGTACTACTCACACTGTATAAGATGCCACTACACTTCCTAATGTTGCTCCACATTGTTACACTGCTCTACTCACACTGTATAAGATACCATTACACTTCCTAGTGTTGCTCCACTTTGGGACTCTGCACTACTCACTCTGTATAAGATACCACTACACTTCCTAGTGTTGCACCACATAGTGACAAGGTGCTACTCACACTGTATAAGATACCATTACACTTGTTATTGTTGCTCCACATTGTGACACTGCACTACTCACAATGTATAAGATACCACTACACTTCCTAGTGGTGCTCCACATTGTGACACTGTACTACTCACACTGTATAGGATACCATTTCACTTCCTAGTGTTGCTCCACATTGTGACTCTGCACTACTCACACTGTGTAATTTATTACTACACTTCCTAGTGTTGCTCCACATTGTGACACTGCACTACTCACACTGTATAAGATACCACTACACCTCCTAGTGCTGCTCCACATTGTGACACTGCGCTACTCACACTGTATAAGATACCATTACACTTCCTAGTGTTGCTCCACATTTTGACACTGTACTACTCACAGAATATAAGATAACATTACACTTCCTAGTGTTGGTCCACATTGTGACACTCTAATACTCACACTGTAAAAGATAACACTACACTTCCTAGTGTTGCTCCACATTGTGACACTGCACTACTCACACTGTATAAGGTAACGTTACACTTCCTAGTGTTGCTCCACATTGGGAGACTGCGCTGCTCACACTGTATAAGATACCACTACACTTCCGAGTGTTGCTCCACATAGTGACACTGTACTACTCACACTGTATAAGATACCATTACACTTCCCAGTGTTGCTCCACATTGTGACACTGCGCTACTCATATTGTATAAGATACCACTACATTTCCTAGTGTTGCTCCACATTGTGACAGTGTACTATTCACAATGTATAAGATATCACTACACTTCCTAGTGTTGCACCACATAGTGACACTGTGCTACTCACACTGTGTAAGATACCTGTACACTTCCTAGTGTTGCTCCACATTGTGACTCTGCATTACGCACAATGTATAAGATAACATTACACTTCCAAGTATTGCTCCACATTGTGACACAGTACTAGTCACACTGTATAAGATACCATTACACTTCCTATTGTTGCTCCACATTGTGACACTGCACTACTCACACTGTATAAGATACCTCTACACTTCCTATTGTTGCTCCACATTGTGACGCTACGCTACTCACACTGTATAAGATACCATTACACTTCATAGTGTTGCTCCACATTTTGACACTGTGCTACTCACACTGTATATGGTACCACTACACTTCCTAGTGTTGCTCCACATAGTGACACTGTGCTACTCACACTGTATAAGATACCATTACACTTCCTAGTGTTGCTCCACATTGTGACACTGCGCTACTCATATTGTATAAGATACCACTACATTTCCTAGTGTTGCTCCACATTGTGACACTGTACTATTCACACTGTACAAGATACCAATAAACTTCCTAGTGTTGCTGCACATTCTGACACTGTACTATTCACTCTGTATAAGATACCACTACACTTTCTAGTGTTGCTCCATATTGTGACACTGCACTACTCACCCTGTATAGGATACCACTACACTTCTTAGAGTTGCTCCTCATTGTGACACAGCACTACTCACACTGTATAAGATACCACTACCTAGTGTTGCTCCACACTGTGACACTGTACTACTCACACTGTAAAAGATAACACTACACTTCCTAGTGTTGCTCCAAATTGTGACTCTGCACTACTCACACTGTATAAGATACCACTACACTTCCTAGTGTTGCTGCACATTGTGACAATGTACTACTCACACTGGATAAGATGCCACTACACTTCCTAATGTTGCTCCACATTGTTACACTGCTCTACTCACACTGTATAAGATACCATTACACTTCCTAGTGTTGCTCCACTTTGTGACTCTGCACTACTCACTCTGTATAAGATACCACTACACTTCCTAGTGTTGCACCACATAGTGACAAGGTGCTACTCATACTGTATAAGATACCATTACACTTCTTATTGTTGCTCCACATTGTGACACTGCACTACTCACAATGTATAAGATACCACTACACTTCCTAGTGGTGCTCCACATTGCGACACTGCGCTACTCACACTGTATAAGGTAACACTACATTTCCTAAAGTTGCTCCACATTGTGACTCTGCGCTACTCACACTGTGTAATTTATTACTACACTTCCTAGTGTTGCTCCACATTGTGACACTGCACTACTCACACTGTATAAGATACCACTACACCTCCTAGTGCTGCTCCACATTGTGACACTGCGCTACTCACACTGTATAAGATACCATTACACTTCCTAGTGTTGCTCCACATTTTGACACTGTACTACTCACAGAATATAAGATAACATTAAACTTCCTAGTGTTGTTCCACATTGTGACACTCTAATACTCACACTGTAAAAGATACCACTACACTTCCAATTGTTGCTCCATAATGTGAGATTGTACTACTCACTCTGTATAAGATTCCACTACACTTCCTAGTGTTGCTCCACATTGTGACACTTCAAAACCCACACTCCATAAGATGCCACTACACTTCCTAGTGTTGCGCCACATTGTGGCTCTGCACTACTCACACCGAATAAGATCACATAACACTTCCTAGTTTTGCTCCGTATTGTGACAATCTACTACTGACACTGGATAAGATACCCCTACATTTCCCAGTGTTGCTCCAAATTGTGACAGTGTACTATTCACAATGTATAAGATATCACTACACTTCCTAGTGTTGCACCACATTGTGACACAGTACTACTCACACTGTTTAAGATACCATTACACTTCCTAGTGTTGCTCCACATTGTGACACTGCGCTACTCACAATGTATAGGATACCACTACACTTCTTATTGTTGCTCCACATTGTGATACTTCACAACCCACACTCTATAAGATGCCACTAAACTTCCTAATGTTGCGCCACATTGTGGCTCTGCACTACTCACACCGAATAAGATCACATAACACTTCCTAGTTTTGCTCCATATTGTGACAATCTACTACTCACTCTGGATAAGATACCACTACAGTTCCCAGTGTTGCTCCACATTGTGACAGTGTACTATTCACAATGTATAAGATATCACTACACATCCTAATGTTGCCCCACATAGTGACATTGTGCTACTCACACTGTACAAGATACCTGTACACTTCCTAGTGTTGCTCCACATTGTGACTCTGCATTACTCACACTGTATAAGATACCACTACACTTCCTAGTTTTGCAACATATTGTGACACAGTACTACTCACACTGTATAAGATACCATTACACTTCCTAGTGTTGCTCCACATTGTGACACTGCGCTACTCACAATGTATAAGATACCACTACACTTCCTATTGTTGCTCCACATTGTGACACTGTACTACTCACAGAATATAAGATAACATTACACTTCCTAGTGTTGTTCCACATTGTGACACTCTAATACACACACTGTAAAAGATACCACTACACTTCCTAGTGTTGCTCCACATTGTGACACTGCACTACTCACACTGTATAAGGTAACGTTACACTTCCTAGTGTTGCTCCACATTGGGAGACTGCGCTGCTCACACTGTATAAGATACCACTACACTTCCGAGTGTTGCTCCACATAGTGACACTGTACTACTCACACTGTATAAGATAACACTAGACTTCCTAGTGTTGCTCCACATTGTGACACTGTACTACTCACACTGTATAAGATACCACTACACTTCCTAGTGTTTCGCCACATTGTGGCTCTGCACTTCTCACACTGTATAAGATACCATTACACTTCCTAGTGTTGCTCCACATTGTGACACTGCGCAACTCACAATGTATAAGATACCACTACACTTCCTATTGTTGCTCCACATTGTGACACTGCACTACTCACACTGTATAAGATACCTCTACACTTACTATTGTTGCTCCACATTGTGACACTACGCTACTCACTCTGTATAAGATAACATTACACTTCATAATGTTGCTCCACATTTTGACACTGTGCTACTCACA
Organism: Meconema thalassinum; assembly: GCA_946902985.2. Classification (NCBI taxonomy): domain Eukaryota; kingdom Metazoa; phylum Arthropoda; class Insecta; order Orthoptera; family Tettigoniidae; genus Meconema; species Meconema thalassinum. The sequence goes on from OX336389.2 coordinate 639,740,457, forward strand.
CTGTATAAGGTACCACTACACTTCCTAGTGTTGCTCCACTTAGTGACACTGTGCTACTCACACTGTACAAGATACCATTACACTTCCTAGTGTTGCTCCACATTGCGACACTGTGCTACTCACACTGTATAAGATACCATTACACTTCCTAGAGTTGCTCCACATTTTGACACTGCGCTTCTCACACTGTATAAGATAACACTACATTTCCTAATGTTGCTCCACATTGTGACACTGTACTGTTCACAATGTGCAAGTTACCATTACACTCCCTAGTGTTGCTCCAAATTGTGACACTGTACTACTCACACTGTATAAGATACCTCTACACTTACTATTGTTGCTCCACTTAGTGACACTGTGCTACTCACACTGTATAAGATACCATTACACTTCCTAGTGTTGCTCCACATTTTGACAATGTACTATTCACAATGTATAAGTTACCACTAGACTTCCTAGTGTTGCTCCGCATAGTGAGACTGCGCTACTCACACTGTATAAGATACCATTACACTTCCAAGAGTTGCTCTACATTTTGACACTGCGCTACTCACACTGTATAAGATAACACTACATTTCCTAATGTTGCTCCACATTGTGACACTGTACTGTTCACAATGTGCAAGATACCATTACACTCCCTAGTGTTGCTCCAAATTGTGGCACTGTACTACTCACACTGTATAAGATACCTCTACACTTACTATTGTTGCTCCACTTAGTGACACTGTGCTACTCACACTGTATAAGATAACATTACACTTCCTAGTGTTGCTCCACATTTTGACAATGTACTATTCACAATGTATAAGTTACCACTAGACTTCCTAGTGTTGCTCCGCATTGTGACACTGCGCTACTCACACTGTATATGATACCATTACACTTCCTAGAGTTGCTCCACATTTTGACACTGCGCTACTCACACTGTATAAGATAACACTACATTTCCTAATGTTGCTCCACATTGTGACACTGTACTGTTCACAATGTGCAAGATAACATTACACTCCCTAGTGTTGCTCCAAATTGTGACACTGTACTACTCACACTGTATAAGATAACACTACACTTCCTAGTGTTGCTCCACATTGTGACACTGTACTACCCACAAGGTATAAGATACCACTACACTCCTTAGTGTTGCACGACATTGGGACACTGCGCTACTCACACTCTCTAAGAAATCATTACACATCCTAATGTTGCTCCACATTGTGACACTGCACTACTCACACTGCATAAGATATCACTACACTTCCTAGTGTTGCTCCACATTGTGACACTGCACTAATCACACTGTATCAGATAACATTACACTACCTAGTTTTGCTCCACATTGTGACACAGCACTACTCACGCTGTAAGAGAAAACATTACACTTATTAGTGTTGCTCCACATTGTGACACTGCCCTACTCACACTGTTTAAAATACCACTACACTTCCTAGTGTAGCTGCAAATTGTGACACTGTACTACTCACACTGTATAAGATACCACTACACTTCCTAGTGTTGCTCAGTATTGTGACACTGCACTAATCACACTGTATAAGATACCACTACACTTCCTAGTGGTGCTCCACATTGTGACAATGTACTTCTCACACTGTATCAAATACCATTACACTTCCTAGTGTTGCTCCACATTGTGAAACTGCGCTACTCACACTGTGTAATGTACCACTACACTTCCTAGTGTTGCTCCACATTCTGTCACTGCACTACTCACACTGTATAAGATACCACTACATTTCCTAGTGCTGCTCCACATTGTGACACTGCGCTACTCACACTGTATAAGATACCACTACACTTCCTAGTGTTGCTCCAATTTTTACATTGTACTTCACACACAGTATAAGATAACATTACACTTCCTAGTTTTGTTCCACATTGTGACACTCTACTACTCACACTGTAAAAGATACCACTACACTTCCTAGTGTTGCTGCACGTTCTGACACTGTAGTACTCACACTGTATAAGATACCACTACACTTTCTAGTGTTGCTCCATATTGTGACTCTGCACTACTCACACTGTATAAGATACCACTACACTTCCCAGTGTGGCTGCACATTGTGACAATGTACTACTCACACTGGATAAGATGCCACTACACTTCCTAGTGTTGCACCACATAGTGACAAGGTGCTACTCACACTGTATAAGATACCATTTCTCTTCCTAGTGTTGCTCCACATTGTGACACTGTGCAACTCACAGTGTATAAGATACCACTACACTTCCTATTGTTGCTCCACATTGTGACACTGCACTACTCACACTGTATAAGATACCTCTACACTTACTATTGTTGCTCCACATTGTGACACTACGCTACTCACTCTGTATAAGATAACATTACACTTCATAATGTTGCTCCACATTTTGACACTGTGCTACTCACACTGTATAAGGTACCACTACACTTCCTAGTGTTGCTCCACTTAGTGACACTGTGCTACTCACAATGTACAAGATACCATTACACTTCCTAGTGTTGCTCCACATTGCGACACTGTGCTACTCACGAGATATAAGATAACACTAGACTTCCTAGTGTTGCTCCGCATTGTGACACTGCGCTACTCACACTGTATAAGATACCATTACACTTCCTAGAGTTGCTCCACATTTTGACACTGCGCTACTCACACTGTATAAGATAACACTACACTTCCTAGTGTTGCTCCACATTGTGACACTGTACTACTCACAAGGTATAAGATACCACTACACTCCTTAGTGTTGCACCACATTGTGACACTGCGCTACTCACACTCTCTAAGAAATCATTACACTTCCTAATGTTGCTCCACATTGTGACACTGCACTCCTCACACTGCATAAGATATCACTACACTTCCTAGTGTTGCTCCACATTGTGACACTGCACTACTCACACTGTATCAGATAACATTACACTACCTAGTTTTGCTCCACATTGTGACACAGCACTACTCACGCTGTAAGAGAAAACATTACACTTATTAGTGTTGCTCCACATTGTGACACTGCCCTACTCACACTGTTTAAAATACCACTACACTTCCTAGTGTTGCTGCAAATTGTGACACTGTACTACTCACACTGTATAAGATACCACTACACTTCCTAGTGTTGCTCAATAATGTGACACTGCACTAATCACACTGTATAAGATACCACTACACTTCCTAGTGGTGCTCCACATTGTGACAATGTACTTCTCACACTGTATCAAATACCATTACACTTCCTAGTGTTGCTCCACATTGTGAAACTGCGCTACTCACACTGTGTAATGTACCACTACACTTCCTAGTGTTGCTCCACATTCTGTCACTGCACTACTCACACTGTATAAGATACCACTACACTTCCTAGTGCTGCTCCACATTGTGACACTGCGCTACTCACACTGTATAAGATACCATTACACTTCCTAGTGTTGCTCCAATTTGTACATTGTACTTCACACACAGTATAAGATAACATTACACTTCCTAGTTTTGTTCCTCATTGTGACACTCTACTACTCACACTGTAAAAGATACCACTACACTTCCTAGTGTTGCTCCACATTGTGACACTGCACTACTCACACTGTAGTGTACTATTCACAATGTATAAGATACCACTACACTTCTTAGTGTTGCACCACATAGTGACACTGTGCTTCTCACACTGTATAAGATACCAGTAAACTTCCTAGTGTTGCTCCACATTGTGACTCAGCACTACTAACACTGTATAGGATAACATTACACTTCCTAGTATTGCTCCACATTATGACACAGTACCACTCACACTGTATAAGATACCATTACACTTCCTAGTGTTGCTCCACATTGTGACACTGCGCTACTCACACTGTATAAGATACCACTACACTTCCTATTGTTGCTCCACATTGTGACACTGCACTACTCACACTGTATAAGATACCTCTACACTTCCTATTGTTGCTCGACATTGTGACACTACACTACTCACACTGTATAAGATACCATTAAACTTCATAGTGTTGCTCCACATTTTGACACTGTGCTACACACACTGTGTATGGTACCACTACACTTCCTAGTGTTGCGCCACGTTGTGGCTCTGCACTCCTCACACTGAATAAGATAACATAACACTTCCTAGATTTGCTCCATATTGTGACAATCTACTACTCACACTGGATAAGATACCACTACTTTTCCCAGTGTTGCTCCACATTGTGACAGTGTACTATTCACAATGTATAAGATATAACTACACTTCCTAGTGTTGCACCACCTAGTGACACTGTGCTACTCACACTGTGTAAGATACCTGTACACTTCCTAGTGTTGCTCCACATTGTGACTCTGCATTACGCACAATGTATAAGATAACATTACACTTCCAAGTATTGCTCCACATTGTGACACAGTACTAGTCACACTGTATAAGATACCATTACACTTCCTATTGTTGCTCCACATTGTGACACTGCACTACTCACACTGTATAAGATACCTCTACACTTCCTATTGTTGCTCCACATTGTGACGCTACGCTACTCACACTGTATAAGATACCATTACACTTCATAGTGTTGCTCCACATTTTGACACTGTGCTACTCACACTGTATATGGTACCACTACACTTCCTAGTGTTGCTCCACATAGTGACACTGTGCTACTCACACTGTATAAGATACCATTACACTTCCTAGTGTTGCTCCACATTGTGACACTGCGCTACTCATATTGTATAAGATACCACTACATTTCCTAGTGTTGCTCCACATTGTGACACTGTACTATTCACACTGTACAAGATACCAATAAACTTCCTAGTGTTGCTGCACATTCTGACACTGTACTATTCACACTGTATAAGATACCACTACACTTTCTAGTGTTGCCCCATATTGTGACACTGCACTACTCACCCTGTATAGGATACCACTACACTTCTTAGAGTTGCTCCTCATTGTGACACAGCACTACTCACACTGTATAAGATACCACTACCTAGTGTTGCTCCACACTGTGACACTGTACTACTCACACTGTAAAAGATAACACTACACTTCCTAGTGTTGCTCCAAATTGTGACTCTGCACTACTCACACTGTATAAGATACCACTACACTTCCTAGTGTTGCTGCACATTGTGACAATGTACTACTCACACTGGATAAGATGCCACTACACTTCCTAATGTTGCTCCACATTGTTACACTGCTCTACTCACACTGTATAAGATACCATTACACTTCCTAGTGTTGCTCCACTTTGTGACTCTGCACTACTCACTCTGTATAAGATACCACTACACTTCCTAGTGTTGCACCACATAGTGACAAGGTGCTACTCACACTGTATAAGATACCATTACACTTCTTATTGTTGCTCCACATTGTGACACTGCACTACTCACAATGTATAAGATACCACTACACTTCCTAGTGGTGCTCCACATTGTGACACTGCGCTACTCACACTGTATAAGGTAACACTACATTTCCTAAAGTTGCTCCACATTGTGACTCTGCGCTACTCACACTGTGTAATTTATTACTACACTTCCTAGTGTTGCTCCAATTTGTGACACTGCACTACTCACACTGTATAAGATACCACTACACCTCCTAGTGCTGCTCCACATTGTGACACTGCGCTACTCACACTGTATAAGATACCATTACACTTCCTAGTGTTGCTCCACATTTTGACACTGTACTACTCACAGAATATAAGATAACATTACACTTCCTAGTGTTGTTCCACATTGTGACACTCTAATACTCACACTGTAAAAGATACCACTACACTTCCAATTGTTGCTCCATAATGTGAGATTGTACTACTCACTCTGTATAAGATTCCACTACACTTCCTAGTGTTGCTCCACATTGTGACACTTCAAAACCCACACTCCATAAGATGCCACTACACTTCCTAGTGTTGCGCCACATTGTGGCTCTGCACTACTCACACCGAATAAGATCACATAACACTTCCTGGTTTTGCTCCGTATTGTGACAATCTACTACTGACACTGGATAAGATACCCCTACATTTCCCAGTGTTGCTCCAAATTGTGACAGTGTACTATTCACAATGTATAAGATATCACTACACTTCCTAGTGTTGCACCACATTGTGACACAGTACTACTCACACTGTTTAAGATACCATTACACTTCCTAGTGTTGCTCCACATTGTGACACTGCGCTACTCACAATGTATAGGATACCACTACACTTCTTATTGTTGCTCCACATTGTGATACTTCACAACCCACACTCTATAAGATGCCACTAAACTTCCTAATGTTGCGCCACATTGTGGCTCTGCACTACTCACACCGAATAAGATCACATAACACTTCCTAGTTTTGCTCCATATTGTGACAATCTACTACTCACTCTGGATAAGATACCACTACAGTTCCCAGTGTTGCTCCACATTGTGACAGTGTACTATTCACAATGTATAAGATATCACTACACATCCTAATGTTGCCCCACATAGTGACATTGTGCTACTCACACTGTATAAGATACCTGTACACTTCCTAGTGTTGCTCCACATTGTGACTCTGCATTACTCACACTGTATAAGATACCACTACACTTCCTAGTTTTGCAACATATTGTGACACAGTACTACTCACACTGTATAAGATACCATTACACTTCCTAGTGTTGCTCCACATTGTGACACTGCGCTACTCACAATGTATAAGATACCACTACACTTCCTATTGTTGCTCCACATTGTGACACTGTACTACTCACAGAATATAAGATAACATTACACTTCCTAGTGTTGTTCCACATTGTGACACTCTAATACTCACACTGTAAAAGATACCATTACACTTCCTAGTGTTGCTCCACATTGCGACACTGTGCTACTCACACTGTATAAGATACCATTACACTTCCTAGAGTTGCTCCACATTTTGACACTGCGCTTCTCACACTGTATAAGATAACACTACATTTCCTAATGTTGCTCCACATTGTGACACTGTACTGTTCACAATGTGCAAGTTACCATTACACTCCCTAGTGTTGCTCCAAATTGTGACACTGTACTACTCACACTGTATAAGATACCTCTACACTTACTATTGTTGCTCCACTTAGTGACACTGTGCTACTCACACTGTATAAGATACCATTACACTTCCTAGTGTTGCTCCACATTTTGACAATGTACTATTCACAATGTATAAGTTACCACTAGACTTCCTAGTGTTGCTCCGCATTGTGAGACTGCGCTACTCACACTGTATAAGATACCATTACACTTCCAAGAGTTGCTCTACATTTTGACACTGCGCTACTCACACTGTATAAGATAACACTACATTTCCTAATGTTGCTCCACATTGTGACACTGTACTGTTCACAATGTGCAAGATACCATTACACTCCCTAGTGTTGCTCCAAATTGTGACACTGTACTACTCACACTGTATAAGATAACACTACACTTCCTAGTGTTGCTCCACATTGTGACACTGTACTACCCACAAGGTATAAGATACCACTACACTCCTTAGTGTTGCACGACATTGGGACACTGCGCTACTCACACTCTCTAAGAAATCATTACACATCCTAATGTTGCTCCACATTGTGACACTGCACTACTCACACTGCATAAGATATCACTACACTTCCTAGTGTTGCTCCACATTGTGACACTGCACTACTCACACTGTATCAGATAACATTACACTACCTAGTTTTGCTCCACATTGTGACACAGCACTACTCACGCTGTAAGAGAAAACATTACACTTATTAGTGTTGCTCCACATTGTGACACTGCCCTACTCACACTGTTTAAAATACCACTACATTTCCTAGTGTAGCTGCAAATTGTGACACTGTACTACTCACACTGTATAAGATACCACTACACTTCCTAGTGTTGCTCAATATTGTGACACTGCACTAATCACACTGTATAAGATACCACTACACTTCCTAGTGGTGCTCCACATTGTGACAATGTACTTCTCACACTGTATCAAATACCATTACACTTCCTAGTGTTGCTCCACATTGTGAAACTGCGCTACTCACACTGTGTAATGTACCACTACACTTCCTAGTGTTGCTCCACATTCTGTCACTGCACTACTCACACTGTATAAGATACCACTACATTTCCTAGTGCTGCTCCACCTTGTGACACTGCGCTACTCACACTGTATAAGATACCATTACACTTCCTAGTGTTGCTCCAATTTTTACATTGTACTTCACACACAGTATAAGATAACATTACACTTCCTAGTTTTGTTCCACATTGTGACACTCTACTACTCACACTGTAAAAGATACCTCTACACTTCCTAGTGTTGCTCCACATTGAGACACTGCACTACTCACATTGTATAAGGTACCGTTACACTTTCCAGTGTTGTTCCACATTTGACACTGCGTTACTCACACTGTATAAGATAACACTACACTTCCTAGTGTTGCTCCACATTGTGACACTGCGCTACTCACACCGTATAAGATAATATTACACTTCCTAATGTTGCTCCACATTTTGACACTGTGCTACTCACAGTGTATAAGATAGCATTACACTTCCTAATGTCGTTCCCCATTGTGACACATTACTACTCACACTGTAAAAGATACCACTACACTTCCAATTGTTGCTCCATATTGTAAGATTGTACTACTCACTCTGTATAAGATTCCACTACACTTCCTAGTGTTGCTCCACATTGTGACACTTCAAAACCCACACTCCATAAGATGCCACTACACTTCCTAGTGTTGCACCACATTGTGACACAGTACTGCTCACACTGTTTAAGATACCAGTACACTTCCTAGTGTTGCTCCACATTGTGACACTGCGCTACTCACAATGTATAGGATACCACTACACTTCTTATTGTTGCTCCACATTGTGATACTTCACAACCCACACTCTATAAGATGCCACTACACTTCCTAGTGTTGCGCCACATTGTGGCTCTGCACTACTCACAATGAATAAGATCACATAACACTTCCTAGTTTTGCTCCATATTGTGACAATCTACTACTCACTCTGGATAAGATACCACTACAGTTCCCAGTGTTGCTCCACATTGTGACAGTGTACTATTCACAATGTATAAGATATCACTACACATCCTAATGTTGCCCCACATAGTGACATTGTGCTACTCACACTGTATAAGATACCTGTACACTTCCTAGTGTTGCTCCACATTGTGACTCTGCATTACTCACACTGTATAAGATATCACTACACTTCCTAGTTTTGCAACATATTGTGACACAGTACTACTCACACTGTATAGGATACCATTACACTTCCTAGTGTTGCTCCACATTGTGACACTGCGCTACTCACAATGTATAAGATACCACTACACTTCCTATTGTTGCTCCACATTGTGACACTGCATTACTCACACTGTATAAGATACCTCTACACTTCCTATTGTTGCTCCACATTGTGACACTACGCTACTCACACTGTATAAGATACCATAACACTTCATAGTGTTGCTCCACATTTTGACACTGTGCTACTCACACTGTATAAGGTACCACTACACTTCTTAGTGTTGCTCCACATAGTGACACTGTGCTACTCACACTGTATAAGATTACATTACACTTCGTAGTGTTGCTCCACATTGCGACATTGTGCTACTCACACTGTATAAGATACCACTACACTTCCTAGTGTTGCTCCACTTTGTGACACTGCGCTACTCACACTGTATAAGATAACATTACACTTCCTAGAGTTGCTCCACATTGTGACACTGCGCTACTCACACTGTATAAGATAACACCACATTTCCTAGTGTTGCTCCACATTGTGACACTGTACTATTCACAATGTATAAGATACCACTATACTCCCTAGTGTTGCTCCACATTGTGACGCTGCACTACTCACACTGTATAAGATAACACTACACTTCCTAATGTTGCTCCACATTGTGACAATGCACTACTCACACTGTACAAGATACCACTAAACTTCCTAGTGTTGCTGCACATTCTGACACTGTACTACTCACACTGTATAAGATACCACTACACTTTCTAGTGTTGCTCCATATTGTGACTCTGCACTACTCACACTGTATAAGATACCACTACACTCCCCAGTGTGGCTGCACATTGTGACAATGTACTACTCACACTGGATAGGATGCCACTACACTTCCTAGTGTTGCACCACATAATGACAAGGTGCTACTCACACTGTATAAGATACCATAACACTTCGTAGTGTTGCTCCACATTGCGACATTGTGCTACTCACACTGTATAAGATACCACTACACTTCCTATTGTTGCTCCACATTGTGACACTGCACTACTCACACTGTATAAGATACCACTACACTTCCTAGTGGTGCTCCACATTGTGACACTGTACTACTCACACTGTATAGGATACCATTACACTTCCTAGTGTTGCTACACATTGTGACTCTGCGCTACTCACACTGTGTAAGTTACCACTTCACTTCCTAGTGTTGCTCCACATTGTGACACTGCACTACTCACACTGTAAAAGATACCACTACACTTCCTAGTGCTGCTCCACATTGTGACACTGAGCTACTCACACTGTATAAGATACCATTACACTTCCTAGTGTTGCTCCAATTTTTACACTGTACATCTCACACAGTATAAGGTAACATTACAATTCCTAGTGTTGTTCCACATTGTGACATTCTACTACTCACACTGTAAAAGATACCACTACACTTCCTAGTGATGCTCCACATTGTGACACTGCACTACTCACATTGTATAAGGTACCGTTACCCTTCCTATTGTTGTTCCACATTTGACACTGCGTTACTCACACTGTATATGATAACACTCCACTTCCTAGTGTTGCTCCACATTGTGACACTGCGCTACTCACACCGTATAAGAAAATATTACACTTCCTAGTGTTGCTCCACATTTTGACACTGTGCTATTCACACTGTATAAGATAGCATTACACTTCCTAATGTCGTTCCACATTGTGACACACTACTACTCACACTGTAAAAGATACCACTACACTTCCTAGTGTTGCTCCACATAGTGACACTTCACAACCCACACTCTATAAGATGCCACAAAACTTCATAGTGTTGCGCCACATTGTGGCTCTGCACTACTCACAATGAATAAGATCACATAACACTTCCTAGTTTTGCTCCATATTGTGACAATCTACTACTCACACTGGATAAGATACCACTACAGTTCCCAGTGTTGCTCCACATTGTGACAGTGTACTATTCACAATGTAAAAGATATCACTACACTTCCTAGTGTAGCACCACATAGTGACATTGTGCTACTCACACTGTATAAGATACCTGTACACTTCCTAGTGGTGCTCCACATTGTGACTCTGCATTACTCACACTGTAAAAGATATCACTACAATTCCTAGTGTTTCACCACATTGTGACACAGTACTACTCACACTGTATAAGATAACATTACACTTCCTAGTGTTGCTCCACATTGTGACACTGCGCTACTCACAATGTATAAGATACCACTACACTTCCTATTGTTGCTCCACATTGTGACACTGCATTACTCACACTGTATAAGATACCTCTACACTTCCTATTGTTGCTACACATTGTGACACTACGCTACTCACACTGTATAAAATACCATTACACTTCATAGTGTTGCTCCACATTTTGACACTGTGCTACTCACACTGTATAAGGTACCACTACACTTCCTAATGTTGCTCCACATAGTGACACTGTGCTACTCACACTGTATAAGATTACATTACACTTCGTAGTGTTGCTCCACATTGCGACACTGTGCTACTCACACTGTATAAGATACCACTACACTTCCTAGTGTTGCTCCACATTGTGACACTGCGCTACTCACACTGTATAAGATAACATTACACTTCCTAGAGTTGCTCCACATTGTGACACTGCGCTACTCACACTGTATATGATAACACCACATTTCCTAGTGTTGCTCCACATTGTGACACTGTACTATTCACAATGTATAAGATACCACTACACTCCCTAGTGTTGCTCCACATTGTGACACTGAACTACTCACACTGTATAAGATAACACTACACTTCCTAATGTTGCTCCAAATTGTGACAATGCACTACTCACACTATACAAGATACCACTAAACTTCCTAGTGTTGCTGCACATTCTGACACTGTACTACTCACACTGTATAAGATACCACTACACTTTCTAGTGTTGCTCCATATTGTGACACTGCACAACTCACACTGTATAAGATACCACTACACTTCCTAGAGTTGCTCCTCGTTGTGACACAGCACTACTCACACTGTATAAGATACCACTACTTAGTGTTGCTCCACATTGTGACACTGTACTACTCACACTGTAAAAGATAACACTACACTTCCTAGTGTTGCTCCAAATTGTGAATCTGCACTACTCACACTGTATAAGATAACATTACACTTCCTAGTGTTGCTCCACATTGTGACTCTGCACTACTCACTCTGTACAAGATACCACTACATTTCCTAGAGTTGCTCCTCATTGTGACACAGCACTACTCACACTGTATAAGGTACCACTTCCTAGTGTTGCTCCACATTGTGTCAATGTACTACTCACACTGGATAAGATGACACTACACTTCCTTATGTTGCTCCACATTGTTACACTGCTCTACTCACACTGTATAAGATAACATTACACTTCCTAGTGTTGCTCCACATTGTGACTCTGCACTACTCACTCTGTATACGATACCACTACACTTCCTATTGTTGCACCACATAGTGACACTGTGCTACTCACACTGTATAAGATACCATTTCACTTTCTAGTGTTGCTCCGCATTGTGACTATGCACTACCCACTCTGTATAAGATAGCTTTACACTTCCTAGTGTTGCTCCACATTGTGACACTGTGCAACTCACATTGTATAAGGTACCGTTACACTTTCCAGTGTTGTTCCACATTTGACACTGCGTTACTCACACTGTATAAGATAACACTACACTTCCTAGTGTTGCTCCACATTGTGACACTGCGCTACTCACACTGTATAAGATACCATTACACTTCCTAGTGTTGCTCCAATTTTTACATTGTACTTCACACACAGTATAAGATAACATTACACTTCCTAGTTTTGTTCCACATTGTGACACTCTGCTACTCACACTGTAAAAGATACCTCTACACTTCCTAGTGTTGCTCCACATTGAGACACTGCACTACTCACATTGTATAAGGTACCGTTACACTTTCCAGTGTTGTTCCACATTTGACACTGCGTTACTCACACTGTATAAGATAACACTACACTTCCTAGTGTTGCTCCACATTGTGACACTGCGCTACTCACACCGTATAAGATAATATTACACTTCCTAATGTTGCTCCACATTTTGACACTGTGCTACTCACAGTGTATAAGATAGCATTACACTTCCTAATGTCGTTCCCCATTGTGACACATTACTACTCACACTGTAAAAGATACCACTACACTTCCAATTGTTGCTCCATATTGTAAGATTGTACTACTCACTCTGTATAAGATTCCACTACACTTCCTAGTGTTGCTCCACATTGTGACACTTCAAAACCCACACTCCATAAGATGCCACTACACTTCCTAGTGTTGCGCCACATTGTGGCTCTGCACTACTCACTCCGAATAAGATCACATAACACTTCCTAGTTTTGCTCCATATTGTGACAATCTACTACTGACACTGGATAAGATACCCCTACATTTCCCAGTGTTGCTCCAAATTGTGACAGTGTACTATTCACAATGTATAAGATATCACTACACTTCCTAGTGTTGCACCACATTGTGACACAGTACTGCTCACACTGTTTAAGATACCAGTACACTTCCTAGTGTTGCTCCACATTGTGACACTGCGCTACTCACAATGTATAGGATACCACTACACTTCTTATTGTTGCTCCACATTGTGATACTTCACAACCCACACTCTATAAGATGCCACTACACTTCCTAGTGTTGCGCCACATTGTGGCTCTGCACTACTCACAATGAATAAGATCACATAACACTTCCTAGTTTTGCTCCATATTGTGACAATCTACTACTCACTCTGGATAAGATACCACTACAGTTCCCAGTGTTGCTCCACATTGTGACAGTGTACTATTCACAATGTATAAGATATCACTACACATCCTAATGTTGCCCCACATAGTGACATTGTGCTACTCACACTGTATAAGATACCTGTACACTTCCTAGTGTTGCTCCACATTGTGACTCTGCATTACTCACACTGTATAAGATATCACTACACTTCCTAGTTTTGCAACATATTGTGACACAGTACTACTCACACTGTATAAGATACCATTACACTTCCTAGTGTTGCTCCACATTGTGACACTGCGCTACTCACAATGTATAAGATACCACTACACTTCCTATTGTTGCTCCACATTGTGACACTGCATTACTCACACTGTATAAGATACCTCTACACTTCCTATTGTTGCTCCACATTGTGACACTACGCTACTCACACTGTATAAGATACCATAACACTTCATAGTGTTGCTCCACATTTTGACACTGTGCTACTCACACTGTATAAGGTACCACTACACTTCTTAGTGTTGCTCCACATAGTGACACTGTGCTACTCACACTGTATAAGATTACATTACACTTCGTAGTGTTGCTCCACATTGCGACATTGTGCTACTCACACTGTATAAGATACCACTACACTTCCTAGTGTTGCTCCACTTTGTGACACTGCGCTACTCACACTGTATAAGATAACATTACACTTCCTAGAGTTGCTCCACATTGTGACACTGCGCTACTCACACTGTATAAGATAACACCACATTTCCTAGTGTTGCTCCACATTGTGACACTGTACTATTCACAATGTATAAGATACCACTATACTCCCTAGTGTTGCTCCACATTGTGACGCTGCACTACTCACACTGTATAAGATAACACTACACTTCCTAATGTTGCTCCACATTGTGACAATGCACTACTCACACTGTGCAAGATACCACTAAACTTCCTAGGGTTGCTGCACATTCTGACACTGTACTACTCACACTGTATAAGATACCACTACACTTTCTAGTGTTGCTCCATATTGTGACTCTGCACTACTCACACTGTATAAGATACCACTACACTCCCCAGTGTGGCTGCACATTGTGACAATGTACTACTCACACTGGATAGGATGCCACTACACTTCCTAGTGTTGCACCACATAATGACAAGGTGCTACTCACACTGTACAAGATACCATAACACTTCGTAGTGTTGCTCCACATTGCGACATTGTGCTACTCACACTGTATAAGATACCACTACACTTCCTATTGTTGCTCCACATTGTGACACTGCACTACTCACACTGTATAAGATACCACTACACTTCCTAGTGGTGCTCCACATTGTGACACTGTACTACTCACACTGTATAGGATACCATTACACTTCCTAGTGTTGCTACACATTGTGACTCTGCGCTACTCACACTGTGTAAGTTACCACTTCACTTCCTAGTGTTGCTCCACATTGTGACACTGCACTACTCACACTGTACAAGATACCACTACACTTCCTAGTGCTGCTCCACATTGTGACACTGAGCTACTCACACTGTATAAGATACCATTACACTTCCTAGTGTTGCTCCAATTTTTACACTGTACATCTCACACAGTATAAGGTAACATTACAATTCCTAGTGTTGTTCCACATTGTGACATTCTACTACTCACACTGTAAAAGATACCACTACACTTCCTAGTGATGCTCCACATTGTGACACTGCACTACTCACATTGTATAAGGTACCGTTACCCTTCCTATTGTTGTTCCACATTTGACACTGCGTTACTCACACTGTATATGATAACACTCCACTTCCTAGTGTTGCTCCACATTGTGACACTGCGCTACTCACACCGTATAAGAAAATATTACACTTCCTAGTGTTGCTCCACATTTTGACACTGTGCTACTCACACTGTATAAGATAGCATTACACTTCCTAATGTCGTTCCACATTGTGACACACTACTACTCACACTGTAAAAGATACCACTACACTTCCTAGTGTTGCTCCACATAGTGACACTTCACAACCCACACTCTATAAGATGCCACAAAACTTCATAGTGTTGCGCCACATTGTGGCTCTGCACTACTCACAATGAATAAGATCACATAACACTTCCTAGTTTTGCTCCATATTGTGACAATCTACTACTCACACTGGATAAGATACCACTACAGTTCCCAGTGTTGCTCCACATTGTGACAGTGTACTATTCACAATGTAAAAGATATCACTACACTTCCTAGTGTAGCACCACATAGTGACATTGTGCTACTCACACTGTATAAGATACCTGTACACTTCCTAGTGGTGCTCCACATTGTGACTCTGCATTACTCACACTGTAAAAGATATCACTACAATTCCTAGTGTTTCACCACATTGTGACACAGTACTACTCACACTGTATAAGATAACATTACACTTCCTAGTGTTGCTCCACATTGTGACACTGCGCTACTCACAATGTATAAGATACCACTACACTTCCTATTGTTGCTCCACATTGTGACACTGCATTACTCACACTGTATAAGATACCTCTACACTTCCTATTGTTGCTACACATTGTGACACTACGCTACTCACACTGTATAAAATACCATTACACTTCATAGTGTTGCTCCACATTTTGACACTGTGCTACTCACACTGTATAAGGTACCACTACACTTCCTAATGTTGCTCCACATAGTGACACTGTGCTACTCACACTGTATAAGATTACATTACACTTCGTAGTGTTGCTCCACATTGCGACACTGTGCTACTCACACTGTATAAGATACCACTACACTTCCTAGTGTTGCTCCACATTGTGACACTGCGCTACTCACACTGTATAAGATAACATTACACTTCCTAGAGTTGCTCCACATTGTGACACTGCGCTACTCACACTGTATATGATAACACCACATTTCCTAGTGTTGCTCCACATTGTGACACTGTACTAGTCACAATGTATAAGTTACCACTACACTCCCTAGTGTTGCTCCACATTGTGACACTGAACTACTCACACTGTATAAGATAACACTACACTTCCTAATGTTGCTCCAAATTGTGACAATGCACTACTCACACTATACAAGATACCACTAAACTTCCTAGTGTTGCTGCACATTCTGACACTGTACTACTCACACTGTATAAGATACCACTACACTTTCTAATGTTGCTCCATATTGTGACACTGCACAACTCACACTGTATAAGATACCACTACACTTCCTAGAGTTGTTCCTCGTTGTGACACAGCACTACTCACACTGTATAAGATACCACTACTTAGTGTTGCTCCACATTGTGACACTGTACTACTCACACTGTAAAAGATAACACTACACTTCCTAGTGTTGCTCCAAATTGTGAATCTGCACTACTCACACTGTATAAGATAACATTACACTTCCTAGTGTTGCTCCACATTGTGACTCTGCACTACTCACTCTGTACAAGATACCACTACATTTCCTAGAGTTGCTCCTCATTGTGACACAGCACTACTCACACTGTATAAGGTACCACTTCCTAGTGTTGCTCCACATTGTGTCAATGTACTACTCACAGTGGATAATATGACACTACACTTCCTTATGTTGCTCCACATTGTTACACTGCTCTACTCACACTGTATAAGATAACATTACACTTCCTAGTGTTGCTCCACATTGTGACTCTGCACTACTCACTCTGTATACGATACCACTACACTTCCTATTGTTGCACCACATAGTGACACTGTGCTACTCACACTGTAAAAGATACCATTTCACTTTCTAGTGTTGCTCCGCATTGTGACTATGCACTACCCACTCTGTATAAGATAGCTTTACACTTCCTAGTGTTGCTCCACATTGTGACACTGTGCAACTCACATTGTATAAGGTACCGTTACACTTTCCAGTGTTGTTCCACATTTGACACTGCGTTACTCACACTGTATAAGATAACACTACACTTCCTAGTGTTGCTCCACATTGTGACACTGCGCTACTCACACCGTATAAGATAATATTACACTTCCTAATGTTGCTCCACATTTTGACACTGTGCTACTCACACTGTATAAGATAGCATTACACTTCCTAATGTCGTTCCCCATTGTGACACATTACTACTCACACTGTAAAAGATACCACTACACTTCCAATTGTTGCTCCATATTGTAAGATTGTACTACTCACTCTGTATAAGATTCCACTACACTTCCTAGTGTTGCTCCACATTGTGACACTTCAAAACCCACACTCCATAAGATGCCACTACACTTCCTAGTGTTGCGCCACATTGTGGCTCTGCACTACTCACACCGAATAAGATCACATAACACTTCCTAGTTTTGCTCCATATTGTGACAATCTACTACTGATACTGGATAGGATACCCCTACATTTCCCAGTGTTGCTCCAAATTGTGACAGTGTACTATTCACAATGTATAAGATATCACTACACTTCCTAGTGTTGCACCACATTGTGACACAGTACTGCTCACACTGTTTAAGATACCAGTACACTTCCTAGTGTTGCTCCACATTGTGACACTGCGCTACTCACAATGTATAGGATACCACTACACTTCTTATTGTTGCTCCACATTGTGATACTTCACAACCCACACTCTATAAGATGCCACTACACTTCCTAGTGTTGCGCCACATTGTGGCTCTGCACTACTCACAATGAATAAGATCACATAACACTTCCTAGTTTTGCTCCATATTGTGACAATCTACTACTCACTCTGGATAAGATACCACTACAGTTCCCAGTGTTGCTCCACATTGTGACAGTGTACTATTCACAATGTATAAGATATCACTACACATCCTAATGTTGCCCCACATAGTGACATTGTGCTACTCACACTGTATAAGATACCTGTACACTTCCTAGTGTTGCTCCACATTGTGACTCTGCATTACTCACACTGTATAAGATATCACTACACTTCCTAGTTTTGCAACATATTGTGACACAGTACTACTCACACTGTATAAGATACCATTACACTTCCTATTGTTGCTCCACATTGTGACACTGCATTACTCACACTGTATAAGATAACTCTACACTTCCTATTGTTGCTCCACATTGTGACACTACGCTACTCACACTGTATAAGATACCATAACACTTCATAGTGTTGCTCCACATTTTGACACTGTGCTACTCACACTGTATAATGTACCACTACACTTCCTAGTGTTGCTCCACATAGTGACACTGTGCTACTCACACTGTATAAGATTACATTACACTTCGTAGTGTTGCTCCACATTGCGACATTGTGCTACTCACACTGTATAAGATACCACTACACTTCCTAGTGTTGCTCCACATTGTGACACTGCGCTACTCACACTGTATAAGATAACATTACACTTCCTAGAGTTGCTCCACATTGTGACACTGCGCTACTCACACTGTATAAGATAACACCACATTTCCTAGTGTTGCTCCACATTGTGACACTGTACTATTCACAATGTATAAGATACCACTATACTCCCTAGTGTTGCTCCACATTGTGACGCTGCACTACTCACACTGTATAAGATAACACTACACTTCCTAATGTTGCTCCACATTGTGACAATGCACTACTCACACTGTACAAGATACCACTAAACTTCCTAGTGTTGCTGCACATTCTGACACTGTACTACTCACACTGTATAAGATACCACAACACTTTCTAGTGTTGCTCCATATTGTGACTCTGCACTACTCACACTGTATAAGATACCACTACACTCCCCAGTGTGGCTGCACATTGTGACAATGTACTACTCACACTGGATAGGATGCCACTACACTTCCTAGTGTTGCACCACATAATGACAAGGTGCTACTCACACTGTATAAGATACCATTACTCTTCCTAGTGTTGCTCCACATTGTGACACTGTGCAACTCACAGTGTATAAGATACCACTACACTTCCTATTGTTGCTCCACATTGTGACACTGCACTACTCACACTGTATAAGATACCACTACACTTCCTAGTGGTGCTCCACATTGTGACACTGTACTACTCACACTGTATAGGATACCATTACACTTCCTAGTGTTGCTACACATTGTGACTCTGCGCTACTCACACTGTGTAAGTTACCACTTCACTTCCTAGTGTTGCTCCACATTGTGACACTGCACTACTCACACTGTACAAGATACCACTACACTTCCTAGTGCTGCTCCACATTGTGACACTGAGCTACTCACACTGTATAAGATACCATTACACTTCCTAGTGTTGCTCCAATTTTTACACTGTACATCTCACACAGTATAAGATAACATTACAATTCCTAGTGTTGTTCCACATTGTGAAATTCTACTACTCACACTGTAAAAGATACCACTACACTTCCTAGTGATGCTCCCCATTGTGACACTGCACTACTCACATTGTATAAGGTACCGTTACCCTTCCTATTGTTGTTCCACATTTGACACTGCGTTACTCACACTGTATATGATAACACTCCACTTCCTAGTGTTGCTCCACATTGTGACACTGCGCTACTCACACCGTATAAGAAAATATTACACTTCCTAGTGTTGCTCCACATTTTGACACTGTGCTACTCACACTGTATAAGATAGCATTACACTTCCTAATGTCGTTCCACATTGTGACACACTACTACTCACACTGTAAAAGATACCACTACACTTCCTATTGTTGCTCCATATTGTGACAGTGAACTACTCACTCTGTATAAGATTCCACTACACTTCCTAGTGTTGCTCCACATAGTGACACTTCACAACCCACACTCTATAAGATGCCACAAAACTTCATAGTGTTGCGCCACATTGTGGCTCTGCACTACTCACAATGAATAAGATCACATAACACTTCCTAGTTTTGCTCCATATTGTGACAATCTACTAC
This sequence comes from Meconema thalassinum, assembly GCA_946902985.2. Taxonomy (NCBI): domain Eukaryota; kingdom Metazoa; phylum Arthropoda; class Insecta; order Orthoptera; family Tettigoniidae; genus Meconema; species Meconema thalassinum. The sequence continues at coordinate 639,761,512 of OX336389.2, forward strand.
TCACACTGGATGAGATACCACTACAGTTCCCAGTGTTGCTCCACATTGTGACAGTGTACTATTCACAATGTAAAAGATATCACTACACTTCCTAGTGTAGCACCACATAGTGACATTGTGCTACTCACACTGTATAAGATACCTGTACACTTCCTAGTGGTGCTCCACATTGTGACTCTGCATTACTCACACTGTAAAAGATATCACTACACTTCCTAGTGTTGCACCACATTGTGACACAGTACTACTCACACTGTATAAGATAACATTACACTTCCTAGTGTTGCTCCACATTGTGACACTGCGCTACTCACAATGTATAAGATACCACTACACTTCCTATTGTTGCTCCACATTGTGACACTGCATTACTCACACTGTATAAGATACCTCTACACTTCCTATTGTTGCTACACATTGTGACACTACGCTACTCACACTGTATAAAATACCATTACACTTCATAGTGTTGCTCCACATTTTGACACTGTGCTACTCACACTGTATAAGGTACCACTACACTTCCTAATGTTGCTCCACATAGTGACACTGTGCTACTCACACTGTATAAGATTACATTACACTTCGTAGTGTTGCTCCACATTGCGACACTGTGCTACTCACACTGTATAAGATACCACTACACTTCCTAGTGTTGCTCCATATTGTGACACTGCGCTACTCACACTGTATAAGATAACATTACACTTCCTAGAGTTGCTCCACATTGTGACACTGCGCTACTCACACTGTATATGATAACACCACATTTCCTAGTGTTGCTCCACATTGTGACACTGTACTATTCACAATGTATAAGTTACCACTACACTCCCTAGTGTTGCTCCACATTGTGACACTGAACTACTCACACTGTATAAGATAACACTACACTTCCTAATGTTGCTCCAAATTGTGACAATGCACTACTCTCACTATACAAGATACCACTAAACTTCCTAGTGTTGCTGCACATTCTGACACTGTACTACTCACACTGTATAAGATACCACTACACTTTCTAGTGTTGCTCCATATTGTGACACTGCACAACTCACACTGTATAAGATACCACTACACTTCCTAGAGTTGCTCCTCGTTGTGACACAGCACTACTCACACTGTATAAGATACCACTACTTAGTGTTGCTCCACATTGTGACACTGTACTGCTCACACTGTAAAAGATAACACTACACTTCCTAGTGTTGCTCCAAATTGTGAATCTGCACTACTCACACTGTATAAGATAACATTACACTTCCTAGTGTTGCCCCACATTGTGACTCTGCACTACTCACTCTGTATAAGATACCACTACATTTCCTAGAGTTGCTCCTCATTGTGACACAGCACTACTCACACTGTATAAGGTACCACTTCCTAGTGTTGCTCCACATTGTGTCAATGTACTACTCACACTGGATAAGATGACACTACACTTCCTTATGTTGCTCCACATTGTTACACTGCTCTACTCACACTGTATAAGATAACATTACACTTCCTAGTGTTGCTCCACATTGTGACTCTGCACTACTCACTCTGTATACGATACCACTACACTTCCTAGTGTTGCACCACATAGTGACACTGTGCTACTCACACTGTATAAGATACCATTTCACTTTTTATTGTTGCTCCGCATTGTGACTATGCACTACCCACTCTGTATAAGATAGCTTTACACTTCCTAGTGTTGCTCCACATTGTGACACTGTGCAACTCACACTGTATAAGATACCACTACACTTCCTATTGTTGCTCCACATTGTGACACTGCACTGCTCACACAGTATAAGATACCACTACACCTCCTAGTGCTACTCCACATTGTGACACTGCGCTACTCACACTCTATAAGATACCATTACACTTCCTAGTGTTGCTCCACATTTTGACTCTGTACTACTCAGAGAGTATAAGATAACATTACACTTCCTAGTGTTGTTCCACATTGTGAAACTCAAATACTCACACTAAAAAAGATACCACTACACTTCCTAGTGTTGCTCTACATTGTGACACTGGACTACTCACACTGTATAAGGTACCGTTACACTTCCTACTGTTGCTCCACATTGGGAGACTGTGCTGCTCACACTGTATAAGATACCACTACACTTCCTAGTGTTGCTCCACATAGTGACACTGAACTACTCACACTGTATAAGATAACACAAGACTTTTCAGTGTTGCTCCACATTGTGACACTTTACTCCTCACACTGTATAAGATATCACTACACTTCCTAGTGTTGCGCCACATTGTGACACTGTACTACTCACACTGTATAAGATACCACTACACTTCCTAGTGTTGCGCCACATTGTGACTCAGCACTACTAATACTGTATAGGATAACATTACACGTCCTAGTATTGCTCCACATTATGACACAGTACTACTCACACTGTATAAGATACCATTACGCTTCCTAGTGTTGCTCCACATTGTGACACTGCGCTACTCGCACTGTATAAGATACCACTACACTTCCTATTGTTGCTCCACATTGCGACACTGCAATACTCACACTGTAGTGTACTATTCACAATGTATAAGATACCACTACACTTCCTAGTGTTGCACCACATAGTGACACTGTGCGTCTCACACTGTATAAGATACCAGTACACTTCCTAGTGTTGCTCCACATTGTGACTCAGCACTACTAACACTGTATAGGATAACATTACACGTCCTAGTATTGCTCCACATTATGACACAGTACTACTCACACTGTATAAGATACCATTACACTTCCTAGTGTTGCTCCACATTGTGACACTGCGCTACTCGCACTGTATAAGATACCACTACACTTCCTATTGTTGCTCCACATTGCGACACTGCACTACTCACACTGTAGTGTACTATTCACAATGTATAAGATACCTCTACACTTCCTAGTGTTTCACCACATAGTGACACTGTGCGTCTCACACTGTATAAGATACCAGTACACTTCCTAGTGTTGCTCCACATTGTGACTAAGCACTACTAACACTGTATAGGATAACATTACACTTCCTAGTATTGCTCCACATTATGATACAGTACCACTCACACTGTATAAGATACCATTACACTTCCTAGTGTTGCTCAACATTGTGACACTGAGCTACTCACACTGTATAAGATACCACTACACTTCCTATTGTTGCTCCACATTGTGACACTGCACTACTCACACTGTATAAGATACCTCTACACTTCCTATTGTTGCTCGACATTGTGACACAACGCTACTCACACTGTATAAGATACCATTACACTTCATAGTGTTGCTCCACATTTTGACACTGTGCTACTCACACTGTGTATGGTACCACTACACTTCCTAGTGTTGCGCCACATTGTGGCTCTGCACTACTCACACTGAATAAGATAATATAACACTTCCTAGTTTTGCTCCATATTGTGACAATCTACTACTCACACTGGATAAGATAACACTACATTTCCCAGTGTTGCTCCACATTGTGACTGTGTACTATTCACAATGTATAAGATATCACTACACTTCCTAGTGTTGCACCACATAGTGACACTGTGCTACTCACACTGTATAAGATACCTGTACACTTCCTAGTGTTGCTCCACATTGTGACTCTGCATTACTCACAATGTATAAGATAACATTACACTGCCAAGTATTGCTCCACATTGTTACACAGTATTACTCACACTGTATAAGATAACATTACACTTCCTATTGTTGCTCCACATTGTGACACTGCACTACTCACACTGTATAAGATACCTCTACACTTCCTATTGTTGCTCCACATTGTGACACTACGCTACTCACACTGTATAAGATAACATTACACTTCATAGTGTTGCTCCACATTTTGACACTGTGCTACTCACACTGTATATGGTACCACTACACTTCCTAGTGTTGCTCCACATAGTGACACTGTGCTACTCACACTGTATAAGATACCATTACACTTCCTAGTGTTGCTCCACATTGTGACACTGCGCTACTCACATTGTATAAGATACCACTACATTTCCTAGTGTTGCTCCAAATTGTGACACTGTACTATTCACACTGTACAAGATACCACTAAACTTCCTAGTGTTGCTGCACATTCTGACACTGTACTATTCACACTGTATAAGATACCACTACACTTTCTAGTGTTTCTCCATATTGTGACACTGCACAACTCACACTGTATAGGATACCACTACACTTCTTAGAGTTGCTCCTCATTGTGACACAGCACTACTCACACAGTATAAGATACCACTACCTAGTGTTGCTCCACATTGTGACACTGTACTACTCACACTGTAAAAGATAACACTACACTTCCTAGTGTTGCTCCAAATTGTGACTCTGCACTACTCACACTGTATAAGATAGCACAACACTTCCTAGTGTTGCTGAACATTGTGACAATGTACTACTCACACTGGATAAGATGCCACCACACTTCCTAATGTTGCTCCACATTGTTACACTGCTCTACTCACACTGTATTACACCTCCTAGTGCTGCTCCACATTGTGACACTGCGCTACTCACACTGTATAAGATACCACTACACTTCCTAGTGTTGCTCCACATTGTGACACTGCACTACTCACACTGTATAAGGTAACGTTACACTTCCTAGTGTTGCTCCACATTGGGAGACTGCGCTGCTCACACTGTATAAGATACCACTACACTTCCTAGTGTTGCTCCACATAGTGACACTGTACTACTCACACTGTATAAGATAACACTAGACTTCCTAGTGTTGCTCCATATTGTGACACTGTACTACTCACACTGTATAAGATACCTCTACACTTCCTAGTGTTTCGCCACATTGTGGCTCTGCACTTCTCACACTGTATAAGATACCATTACACTTCTTAGTGTTGCTCCACATTGTGACACTGCGCAACTCACAATGTATAAGATACCACTACACTTCCTATTGTTGCTCCACATTGTGACACTGCACTACTCACACTGTATAAGATACCTCTACACTTACTATTGTTGCTCCACATTGTGACACTACGCTACTCACACTGTATAAGATACCATTACACTTCATAATGTTGCTCCACATTTTGACACTGTGCTACTCACACTGTATAAGGTACCACTACACTTCCTAGTGTTGCTCCACTTAGTGACACTGTGCTACTCACACTGTATAAGATATCATTACACTTCCTAGTGTTGCTCCACATTTTGACAATGTAGTATTCACAATGTATAAGTTACCACTACACTTCCTAGTGTTGCACCACATAGTGACACTGTGCTTCTCACACTGTATAAGATACCATTTCACTTCATAGAGTTGCTCCACATTGTGACACTGCGCTACTCACACTGTATAAGATAACACTACATTTTCTAAAGTTGCTCCACATTGTGACACTGTACTGTTCACAATGTGTAAGATACCACTACACTCCCTAGTGTTGCTCCAAATTGTGACACTGTACTACTCACACTGTATAAGATAACACTACACTTCCTAGTGTTGCTCCACATTGTGACACTGTATTACCCACAAGGTATAAGATACCACTACACTCCTTAGTGTTGCACCACATTGTGACACTGCGCTACTCACACTCTCTAAGAAATCATTACACTTCCTAATGTTGCTCCACATTGTGACACTGCACTACTCACACTGCATAAGATATCACTACACTTCCTAGTGTTGCTCCACATTGTGACACTGCACTATTCACACAGTATCAGATAACATTACACTATCTAGTTTTGCTCCACATTGTGACACAGCACTACTCACGCTGTAAGAGAAAACATTACACTTATTAGTGTTGCTCCACATTGTGACACTGCCCTACTCACACTGTTTAAAATACCTCTACACTTCCTAGTGTTGCTGCAAATTGTGACACTGTACTACTCACACTGTATAAGATACCACTACACTTCCTAGTGTTGCTCAATATTGTGACACTGCACTAATCACACTGTATAAGATACCACTACACTTCCTAGTGGTGCTCCACATTGTGACAATGTACTTCTCACACTGTATCAAATACCATTACACTTCCTAGTGTTGCTACACATTGTGAAACTGCGCTACTCACACTGTGTAATGTACCACTACACTTCCTAGTGTTGCTCCACATTCTGTCACTGCACTACTCACACTGTATAAGATACCACTACACTTCCTAATGCTGCTCCACATTGTGACACTGAGCTACTCACACTGTATAAGATACCATTACACTTCCTAGTGTTGCTCCAATTTTATATTGTACTTCACACACAGTATAAGATAACATTACACTTCCTAGTATTGTTCCACATTGTGACACTCTACTACTCACACTGTAAAAGATACCACTACACTTCTTAGTGTTGCTCCACATTGTGACACTGCACTACTCACATTGTATAAGGTACCGTTACACTTCCTAGTGTTGTTCCACATTTGACACTGCGTTACTCACACTGTATAAGAAAACACTACACTTCCTTGTGTTGCTCCACATTGTGACACTGCGCTACTCACACCGTATAAGATAATATTAAACTTCCTAATGTTGCTCCACATTTTGACACTGTGCTACTCACACTGTATAAGAGAGCATTACACTTCCTAATGTCGTTCCCCATTGTGACATATTACTACTCACACTGTAAAAGATACCACTACACTTCCTATTGTTGCTCCATATTGTGAGAGTGTACTACTCACTCTGTATAAGATTCCACTACACTTCTTAGTGTTGCTCCACATTGTGACACTTCACAACCCACACTCTATAAGATGCCACTACACTTCCTAGTGTTGCGCCACATTGTGGCTCTGCACTACTCACACCGAATAAGATCACTTAACACTTCCTAGTTTTGCTCCATATTGTGACAATCTACTACTCACACTGGATAAGATACCCCTACATTTCCCAGTGTTGCTCCAAATTGTGACAGAGTACTATTCACAATGTATAAGATATCACTACACTTCCTAGTGTTGCACCACATTGTGACACAGTACTACTCACACTGTTTAAGATACCATTACACTTCCTAGTGTTGCTCCACATTGTGACACTGCGCTACTCACAATGTATAGGATACCACTACACTTCCTATTGTTGCTCCACATTGTGACACTGCATTACTCACACTGTATAAGATACCTCTACACTTCCTATTGTTGCTCCACATTTTGACACTGTGCTACTCACACTGTATAAGGTACCACTACACTTCCTAGTGTTGCTCCACATAGCGACACTGTGCTACTCACACTGTATAAGATTATATTACACTTCGTAGTGTTGCTCCTCATTGCGACACTGTGCTACTCACACTGTATAAGATACCACTACACTTCCTAGTGTTGCTCCACATTGTGACACTGCGCTACTCACACTGTATAAGATAACATTTCACTTCCTAGTGTTGCTCCACATTGTGACACTGCGCTACTCACACTGTATAAGATAACGCTACATTTCCTAGTGTTGCTCCACATTGTGACACTGTACTATTCACAATGTATAAGATAACACTACACTCCCTAGTGTTGCTCCACATTGTGACACTGCACTACTCACACTGTATAAGATAACACTACACTTCCTAATGTTGCTCCACATTGTGACAATGCACTACTCACACTGTACAAGATACCACTAAACTTCCTAGTGTTGCTGCACATTGTGACACTGTACTACTCACACTGTGTAAGATACCACTACACTTTCTACTGTTGCTCCATATTGTGACACTGCACTACTAACACTGTATAGGATACCACTACACTTCCTTGAGTTGCTCCTCATTGTGACACAGCACTAATCACACTGTATAAGATAACACTACCTAGTGTTGCTCCACATTGTGACACTGTACTACTCACACTGTAAAATATAACACTACACTTCCTAGTGTTGCCCCAAATTGTGAATCTGACTACTCACACTGTATAAGATACCATTACACTTCCTAGTGTTGCTCCACATTGTGACTGTGACTACTCACTCTGTATAAGATACCACTACACTTCCTAGTGTTGCACCACATAGTGACCCTATGCTACTCACTCTGTATAAGATACCATTTCACTTTCTAGTGTTGCTCCGCATTTTGACTCTGCACTACCCACTCTGAATAAGATAGCTTTACACTTCCTAGTGTTGCTCCACATTGTGACCCTGTGCAACTCTCACTGTATAAGATACCACTACACTTCCATTTGTTGCTCCACATTGTGACACTGCACTACTCACAATGTATAAGATAGCACTACACCTCCTAGTGCTGCTCCACATTGTGACACTGCGCTACTCACACTGTATAAGATACCATTACACTTCCTAGTGTTGCTCCACATTTTCACACTGTACTACTCACAGAGTATAAGATAACATTACACTTCCTAGTGTTGTTCCACATTGTGACACTCTAATACTCACACTATAAAAGATACCAGTACACTTCCTAGTGTTGCTCTACATTGTGACACTGCACTACTAACACTGTATAAGGTACCGTTACAGTTCCTAGTGTTGCTCCACATTGGGAGACTGCGCTGCTCACACTGTATAAGATACCACTACACTTCCTAGTGTTGCTCCACATAGTGACACTGAACTACTCACACAGTATAAGATAACACAAGTCTTCCTAGAGTTGCTCCACATTGTGACACTGTACTACTCACACTGTATAAGATACCACTACACTTCCTAGTGTTGCGCCACATTGTGACACTGTACTACTCACACTGTATAAGATACCACTACACTTCCTAGTGTTGCGCCACATTGTTGCTCTGCACTTCTGTCACTGAATAAGATAACATTACACTTCCTAGTTTTGCTCCATATTGTGACACTGTACTACTCACACTGGGTAAGGTACCACTGCATATCCCAGTGTTGCTCCACATTTTGGCAATGTACTATTCACAATGTATAAGTTACCACTACACTTCCTAGTGTTGCACCACATAGTGACACTGTGCTTCTCACACTGTATAAGATACCAGTACACTTCCTAGTGTTGCTCCACCTTGTGACTCTGCACTACTCACACTGTATAGGATAACATTACACTTCTTAGTATTGCTCCACATTATGACACAGTACTACTCACACTATATAAGATACCATTACACTTCCTAGTGTTGCTCCACATTGTGACATTGCGCTACTCACACTGTATAAGATACCACTACACTTCCTATTGTTGCTCCACATTGTGACACTGCACTACTCACACTGTATTAGATACCTCTACACTTCCTATTGTTGCTCGACATTGTGACACTACGCTACTCACACTGTACAAGATACCATTACACTTCATAGTGTTGCTCCACATTTTGACACTGTGCTACTCACACTGTATATGGTACCACTACACTTCCTAGTGTTGCGCCACATTGTGGCTCTGCACTACTCACACTGAATAAGATAACATAACACTACCTAGTTTTGCTCCATATTGTGACAATCTACTACTCACACTGGATAAGATACCACTACATTTCCCAGTGTTGCTCCCCATTGTGACAGTGTACTATTCACAATGTATAAGATATCACTACACTTCCTAGTGTTGCACCACATAGTGACACTGTGCTACTCACACTGTATAAGATACCTGTACACTTCCTAGTGTTGCTCCACATTGGGACTCTGCATTGCTCACAATGTATAAGATAACATTACGCTTCCAAGTATTGCTCCACATTGTGACACAGTACTACTCACATTGTATAAGATACCATTACACTTCCTATTGTTGCTCCACATTGTGACACTGCATTACTCACACTGTATAAGATACCTCTACACTTCCTAATTTTGCTCCACATTGTGACACTACGCTACTCACACTGTATAAGATAACATTACACTTCATAGTGTTGCTCCACATTTTGACACTGTGCTACTCACACTGTATAAGGTACCACTACACTTCCTAGTGTTGCTCCACATAGTGACACTGTGCTACTCACAGTGTATAAGATAACATTACACTTCGTAGTGTTGCTCCACATTGCGACACTGTTCTACTCACACTGTACAAGATACCACTACACTTCCTAGTGTTGCTCCACATAAAGACACTGCGCTACTCACACTGTATAAGATAACATTACCCTTCCTAGAGTTGCTCCACATTGTGACACTGCGCTACTCACACTGTATAAGATAACACTACATTTCCTAGTGTTGCTCCACATTGTGACACTGTACTATTCACAATGTATAAGATACCACTACACTCCCTAGTGTTGCTCCACATTGTGACACTGCACTACTCACACTGTATAAGATAACACTACACTTCATAATGTTGCTCCACATTGTGACAATGCACTACTCACACTGTACAAGATACCACTAAACTTCCTAGTGTTGCTGCACATTCTGACACTGTACTACTCACACTGTAAAAGATACCACTACACTTTCTACTGTTGCTCCATATTGTGACACTGCACTACTCACACTGTATAGGATAACACTACACTTCCTAGAGTTGCTCCTCATTGTGACACAGCACTACTCACACTGTATAAGATACCACTACCTAGCGTTGCTCCACATTGTGACACTGCTCTACTCACACTATATAAGATACCATTACACTTCCTAGTGTTGCTCCACATTGTGACTTTTCACTACTCACTCTGTATAAGATACCACTACACTTCCTAGTGTTGCACCACATAGTGACCCTGTGCTACTCACTCTGTATAAGATACCATTTCACTTTCTAGTGTTGCTCCGCATTGTGACTCTGCACTACCCACTCTGAATAAGATAGCTTTACACTTCCTAGTGTTGCTCCACATTGAGACACTGTGCAACTCACACTGTATAAGATACCACTACACTTCCTATTGTTGCTCCACATTGTGACACTGCACTACTCACAATGTATAAGATACCACTACACCTCCTAGTGCTGCTCCACATTGTGACACTGCGCTACTCACACTGTATAAGATACCATTACACTTCCTAATGTTGCTCCACATTTTGACACTGTACTACTCACAGAGTATAAGATAACATTACACTTCCTACTGTTGGTCCACATTGTGACACTCTAATACTCACACTATAAAAGATAACACTACACTTCCAAGTGTTGCTCTAAATTGTGACACTGCACTACTAGCACTGTATAGGATAACATTACACTTCTTAATATTGCTCCACATTATGACACAGTACTACTCACACCTTATAAGATACCATTACACTTCCTAGTGTTGCTCCACATTGTGACACTGCGCTACTCACACTGTATAAGGTACCACTACACTTCCTATTGTTGCTCCACATTGTGACACTGCACTACTCACACTGCATAAGATACCTCTACACTTCCTATTGTTGCTCCACCTTGTGACTCTGCACTACTCACACTGTATAGGATAACATTACACTTCTTAGTATTGCTCCACATTATGACACAGTACTACTCACACCGTATAAGATACCATTACACTTCCTAGTGTTGCTCCACATTGTGACAATGCGCTACTCACACTGTATAAGATACCACTACACTTCCTATTGTTGCTCCACATTGCGACACTGCACTACTCACACTGTATAAGATACCTCTAAACTTCCTATTGTTGCTCGACATTGTGACACTACGCTACTCACACTGTACAAGATACCATTACACTTCATAGTGTTGCTTCACATTTTGACACTGTGCTACTCACACTGTATATGGTACCACTACACTTCCTAGTGTTGCGCCACATTGTGGCTCTGCACTACTCACACTGAATAAGATAACATAACACTTCCTAGTTTTGCTCCATATTGTGACAATCTACCACTCACACTGGATAAGATACCACTACATTTCCCAGTGTTGCTCCACATTGTGACAGTGTACTACTCACAATTTATAAGATATCACTACACTTCCTAGTGTTGCACCACATAGTGACACTGTGCTACTCACACTGTATAAGATACCTGTACACTTCCTAGTGTTGCTCCACATTGGGACTCTGCATTGCTCACACTGTATAAGATAACATTATGCTTCCAAGTATTGCTCCACATTGTGACACAGTACTACTCACATTGTATAAGATACCATTACACATCCTATTGTTGCTCCACATTGTGACACTGCGCTACTAACAATGTATAAGATACCACTACACTTCGTATTGTTGCTCCACATTGTGACACTGCATTACTCACACTGTATAAGATACCTCTACACTTCCTAATTTTGCTCCACATTGTGACACTACGCTACTCACACTGTATAAGTAACCTTACACTTCGAAGTGTTGCTCCACATTTTGACACTGTGCTACTCACACTGTATAAGGTACCACTACACTACCTAGTGTTGCTCCACATAGTGACACTGTGCTACTCACACTGTATAAGATAACATTACACTTCGTAGTGTTGCTCCACATTGCGACACTGTTCTACTCACACTGTATAAGATACCACTACACTTCCTAGTGTTGCTCCACATAAAGACACTGCGCTACTCACACTGTATAAGATAACATTACACTTCCTAGAGTTGCTCCACGTTGTGACACTGCACTACTCACACTGTATAAGATAACACTACATTTCCAAGTGTTGCTCCACATTGAGACACTGTACTATTCACAATGTAGAAGATACCACTACACTCCCTAGAGTTGCTCCACATTGTGACACTGCACTAATCACACTGTATAAGATAACACTACACATCCTAATGTTGCTCCACATTGTGACAATGCACTACTCACACTGTAAAAGATACCACTAAACTTCCTAGTGTTCCTGCACATTCTGACACTGTACTACTCACACTGTAAAAGATACCACTACACTTTCTAGTGTTGCTCCATATTGTGACACTGCACTACTCACACTGTATAGGATAACACTACACTTCCTAGAGTTGATCCTCATTGTGACACAGCCCTACTCACACTGTATAAGATACCATTACACTTCCTAGTGTTGCTCCACATTGTGACTCTTCACTACTCACACTGTATAAGATACCACTACACCTCCTAGTGCTGCTCCACATTGGGACACTGCGCTACTCACACTGTATAAGATACCATTACACTTCCTAGTGTTGCTCCACATTTTGACACAGTACTACTCACAGAGTATAAGATAACATTACACTTCCTGGTTTTGTTCCACATTGTGACACTCTAATACTCACACTATAAAAGAAAACACTACACTTCCTAGTATTGCTCTAAATTGTGACACTGCACTACTAGCACTGTATGAGGTACCGTTACACTTCCTAGTGTTGCTCCACATTGGGAGACTGCGCTGCTCACACTGTATAAGATACCACTACTCTTCCTAGTGTTGGTCCACATAGTGACACTGTGCTACTCACACTGTATAATATAACATTACACTTCGTAGTGTTGCTCCACATTGCGACACTGTTCTACTCACACTGTATAAGATACCACTACACTTCCTTGTGTTGCTCCACATTGTGACACTGCGCTACTCACACTGTATAAGATAACATTACACTTCCTAGAGTTGCTCCACATTGTGAAACTGCGCTACTCACACTGTATAAGATAACACTACATTTCCTAGTGTTGCTCCACATTGTGACACTGTACTATTCACAATGTATAAGATACCACTACACTCCCTAGTATTGCTCCACATTGTGACACTGCACTACTCACACTGTATAAGATAACCCTACACTTCCTAATGTTTCTCCACATTGTGACAATGCACTACTCACACTGCACAAGATACCACTAAACTTCCTAGTGTTGCTGCACATTCTGACACTGTACTACTCACACTATATAAGATACCACTACACTTTCTAGTGTTGCTCCATATTGTGACACTGCACTACTCACACTGTATAGGATACCACTACACTTACTAGAGTTGCTCCTCATTGTGACACAGCACTACTCACAATGTATAAGATACCACTGCTTAGTGTTGCTCCACATTGTGACACTGAACTACTCACACTGTAAAAGATAACACTACACTTCCTAGTGTTGCTCCAAATTGTGAATCTGCACTACTCACACTGTATAAGATACCACTACACTTCCTAGTGTTGCTGCTTATTGTGACAATGTACTACTCACTCTGGATAAGATGCCACTACACTTCCTAATGTTGCTCCACATTGTTACACTGCTCTACTCACACTGTATAACATACCATTACACTTTCTAGTGTTGCTCCGCATTGTGACTCTGCACTACCCACTCTGAATAAAATAGCTTTACACTTCCTTGTGTTGCTCCACATTGTGACACTGCGCAACTCACACTGTATAAGATACCACTACACTTCCTATTGTTGCTCCACATTGTGACACTGCAATACTCCCAATGTATAAGAAACCACTACACCTCCTAGTGCTGCTCCACATTGTGACACTGCGCTACTCACACTGTATAAGATACCATTACACTTCCTACTGTTGCTCCACATTTTGACACTGTACTACTCACAGAGTATAAGATAACATTACACTTCCTAGTGTTGTTCCACATTGTGACACTCTAATACTCACACTATAAAAGATACCACTGCACTTCCTAGTGTTGCTCCACATTGTGACACTGCACTACTCACTCTGTATAAGGTACCGTTACACTTCCTAGTGTTGCTCCACATTGGGAGACTGTGCTGCTCACACTGGATAAGATACCACTACAATTCCTAGTGTTGCTCCACATAGTGACAATGAACTACTCACACTGTATAACATAACACATGACTTCCTAGTGTTGCTCCACATTGTGACACTGTACTACTCACACTGTATAAGATACCACTACACTTCCTGGTGTTGCGCCACATTGTGACACTGTACTACTCACACTGAATAAGATACCTTTACACTTCCTAGTGTTGCGCCACATTGTGGCTCTGCACTTCTCTCACTGAATAAGATAATATTACACTTCCTAGTTTTGCTCCATATTGTGACACTGTACTACTCACACTGGATAAGGTACCACTGCATTTCCCAGTGTTGCTCCACATTGTGACAATGTACTATTCACAATGTATAAAATACCACTACACTTCCTACTGTTGCACCACATAGTGACACTGTGCTTCTCACACTGTATAAGATACCAGTACACTTCCTAGTGTTGCTCCACATTGTGACTCTGCACTACTCACACTGTATAGGATAACATTACACTTCCTAGTATTGCTCCACATTATGACAAAGTACTACTCACATTGTATAAGATACCATTACACTTCCTAGTGTTGCTCCACATTGTGACACTGCACTACTCACACTGTATAAGGTAACGTTAAACTTCCTACTGTTGCTCCACATTGGGAGACTGCGCTGCTCACACTCTATAAGATACCACTACACTTCCTAGTGTTGCTCCACATAGTGACACTGTACTACTCACACTGTATAAGATAACACTAGACTTCCTAGTGTTGCTCCACATTGTGACACTGTACTACTCACACTGTAAAAGATAACACTACACTTCCTAGTGTTGCTCCAAATTGTGACTCTGCACTACTCACACTGTATAAGATACCACTACACTTCCTAGTGTTGCTGCACATTGTGGCAATTTACTACTCACACTGGATAAGATGCCACTACACTTCCTAATGTTGCTCCACATTGATACACTGCTCTTAGCACACTGTATAAGATACCATTACACTTCCTAGTGTTGCTCCACATTGTGACTCTGCACTACTCACTCTGTATAAGATACCACTACACTTCCTAGTGTTGCACCACATAGTGACAAGGTGCTACTCACACTGTATAAGATACCATTACACTTCCTAGTGTTGCTCCGCTTTGTGACTCTGCACTACCCACTCTGAATAAGATAGCATTACACTTCCTAGTGTTGCTCCACATTGTGACACTGAGCAACTCGCACTGTATAAGATACCACTACACTTGCTATTGTTGCTCCACCTTGTGACACTGCACTACTCACACTGTATAAGATACCACTACACTTCCTAGTGGTGCTCCACATTGTGACACTGTACTACCCACACTGTATAGGATACCATTACAATTCCTAGTGTTGCACCACATTGTGACTCTGCGCTACTCACACTGTGAAAGTTACCACTACACTTCATAGTGTTGCTCCACATTGTGACACTGCACTACTCACACTGTATAAGGTACCGTTAAACTTCCTAGTGTTGCTCCACATTGGGAGACTACGCTGTTCACACTCTATAAGATACCACTACACTTCCTAGTGTTGCTCCACATAGTGACACTGTACTACTCACACTGTATAAGATAACACTAGACTTCCTAGTGTTGCTCCACATTGTGACACTGTACTACTCACACTGTATAAGAAACCACTACACTTCCTAGTGTTGCGCCACATTGTGGCTCTGCACTTCTCACACTGAATAAGATAACATTACACTTCCTATTATTGCTCCACATTGTGACACAGTACTACTCACGCTGTATAAGATACCATTACACTTCCTAGTGTTGCTCCACATTGTGACACTGCGCTACTCACACTGTATAAGATACTACTACACTTCCTATTGTTGCTCCACATTGTGACACTGCACTACTCACACTGTATAAGAAACCTCTACACTTCCTATTGTTGCTCCACATTGTGACACTACGCTACTCACACTGTATAAGATACCATTACACTTCATAGTGTTGCTCCACAATTTGACACTGTGCTACTCACACTGTATAAGGTACCACTACAATTCCTAGTGTTGCTCCACATAGTGACACTTTGCTACTCACACTGTATAAGATACCATTACACTTCCTAGTGTTGCTCCACATTGTGACACTGTGCTACTCACATTGTATAAGATACCACTACTCTTCCTAGTGTTGCTCCACATTGAGACACTGCGCTACTCACACTGTATAATATACCATTACACTTCCTAGAGTTGCTCCACATTGTGACACTGCGCTACTCACACTGTATAAGATACCACTACACTTCCTAGTGTTGCTCCGCATTGTGACCCTTCACTACTCACACTGTATAAGATACCACTACATTTCCTATTGTTGCTAAACATTGTGACTCTGCACTACTCACACTGTATAAGATACCATTACACTTCCTAATATTGCTCCACATTGTGACACTGCACTATTCACTTTGTATAAGATAACATTACAATTCCTAGCTTTGCATCACATTGTGACACCGCACTACTCACATTGTAAGAAATACCATTACACTTATTAGTGTTACTTCATATTGTGACACTGCACTACTCACACTGTATAAGATACCTCCACACTTCCAAATGTTGCTCCACATTGTGACTCTGCACTACTCACACTGTATACGATGCCACTACATTTCCTAGTGTTGCTCCACATTGTGACACTCTACTCCTCACCCTGTATACGATATATTACTACACTTCCTAGTGTTGCTCCACATTGTGACTCTGCACTACTCACTCTGTATAAGATACCACTACACTTCCTAGTTTTGCTCAATATTGTGACGCTGTACTACTCAAACTGTATAAGTTACCCCTACATTTCCTAGTGTTGCTCCACATTGTGACACTGCGCTACTCACACTGTATAAGATACCACTACATTTCCTAGTGTTGCTCCACATTGTGACTCTTCACTACTCACTCTGTATAAGATACCACTACACTTCCTAGTGTTGCACCACATAGTGACACTGTGCTACTCACACTGTATAAGATACCATTTCACTTTCTAGTGTTGCTCCGCATTGTGACTATGCACTACCCACTCTGAATAAGATAGCTACACACTTCCTAGTGTTGCTCCACATTCTGACACTGTGCAACTCACACTGTATAAGATACCACTACACTTCCTATTGTTGCTCCACATTGTGACACTGCACTACTCACACTGTATAAGATACCACTACACCTCCTAGTGCTGCTCCACATTGTGACACTGCGCTACTCACACTGTATAAGATACCATTACACTTCCTAGTGTTGCTCCACATTTTGACACTGTACTACTCACAGAGTATAAGATAACATTATACTTCCTAGTTTTGTTCCACATTGTGACACTCTAATACTCACACTATAAAAGATACCACTACACTTCCTAGTGTTGCTCTAAATTGTGACACTGCACTACTAGCACTGTATAAGGTACCGTTACACTTCCTAGTGTTGCTCCACATTGGGAGACTGCGCTGCTCACACAGTATAAGATACCACTACACTTCCTAGTGTTGCTCCACATAGTGACACTGAACTACTCACACTGTATAAGATAACACAAGACTTCCTAGTGTTGCTCCACATTGTGACACTGTACTACTCACACTGTATAAGATACCTCTACACTTCCTAGTGTTGCGCCACATTGTGACACTGTACTACTCACACTGTATAAGATACCACTACACTTCCTAGTGTTGCGCCACATTGTGGCTCTGCACTTCTCTCACTGAATAAGATAACATTACACTTCCTAGTTTTGCTCCATATTGTGACACTGTACTACTCACACCGGATAAGGTACCACTGCATTTCCCAGTGTTGCTCCTCATTGTGACAATGTACTATTCACAATTTATAAGATACCACTACACTTACTAGTGTTGCACAACATAATGACACTGTGCTTCTCACACTGTATAAGATACCAATACACTTCCTAGTGTTGCTCCACATTGTGACTCTGTACTACTCACACTGTATAGGATAACATTACACTTCCTAGTATTGCTCCACATAATGACACAGTACTACTCACACTGTATAAGATACCATTACACTTCCTAGTGTTGCTCCACATTGTGACACTGCGCTACTCACACTGTATAAGATACCACTACACTTCCTATTGTTGCTCCACATTGTGACACTTTACTACTCACACTGTATAAGATACCTATACACTTCCTATTGTTGCTCGACATTGTGACACTACGCTACTCATACTGTATAAGATACCATTACACTTCATAGTGTTGCTCCACATAGTGACACTGGGCTACTCACATTGTATAAGATAACATTACACTTCGTAGTGTTGCTCCACATTGCGACACTGTTCTACTCACACTGTATAAGATACCACTACACTTCCTAGTGTTGCTCCACA